>OX638216.1:2400000-3699189 GCA_951805285.1 Thymelicus acteon
CATCTATGATTAATGTGTTTTGATTTTGAGATAGAAAAATATTGCAAGCGCAATGGATGTCAGGGAAGAAGAAGAAAGTAAGGGTTATGAAAATTTTAACCAAGTTTTAATTTTTCAAAGTTTTAACCAAGATAAAAAAATGAGATGCAAATGCTTCCGAAGATTTTTGTACTAAATATGACATTTGACATGATTTTTGTACTAAATATGATGTTCAAGCTAAAATTAGCGAAATAGAGCAAGGAAAGCTTATTGATGACCGCGATGTAACACATCACGTGTGTGTACAAGATGACACAAGTTATGAGTGGATTAACCTAACATCACGGACCTGAAAAAACACGGACGTAACCTCGTCTAATCGAGAGTGAAGCATAGCAATGGCCGCCCGCTTACCATGTGTGCGTAATTTTTGATTCGCGATTGAAGCAGTATGGTGTCAATGTGTGGGTGTGTATACTTGTACGAATAGAGAGTTGGTATTACTTTGGGTGCTTCACTGAATTTGTTGTTGGGATTACGTCCGTCTTTTTTCTAGGTCCGTGCCTAACATTTATAATTTGTTTATTAGATTATAATACCTAAATCTAATCTTGAACCTCGTGTATACACGCACTCATATTTTTTCTGTAATGTATTTTTTTTGCTTATGTGAATGTGAAGCGCATTTTATTCTTACCTACACTCTGTAGCCTCTACCAAGGTGTCTACAACTACATGGCCTGTCCTACTTTAATTATGATAATTTTTTGCACCGTCGCCTCGGTAAGTGTCAGGTAGAAATGCTAGAACCACTTAATAAAAAAAATCGTTGTTTACGCAACACGACGCGCGACGGTATGATTTTAATGTAGTATAATTTTTCTATGTCTTTTATTTGTCCGTGTTTATATTCATTAAGTTTTTTGAAACGAGTCCACAAGCGGTAGGTGGCGTGATGATTGCTCGGAAAAAATAGTAATAGCATATAATTTGTGAGTGCCCTGACATACATTATACAAGATGAGACTTTGTTTTGTGCAGTGTACCGAGGTACAAAAAAGAATTTCTTGATGGCCTACAAGGGTCTCCGAGGGTTCTATTTAAAGATTTCGATTTATTGAATGCGCTCGAGAAAATTGCACTCAATTTAAATTTTCATTGTGGACAGATGAATTGGTTTGCTCGTTATCCCGAGATGGTCAGAAACAAAAAGTCTGAGAACAAAAGTTCAAGGGACTAACTGTTTATTTCGGAGTAGAGCAGCATGTAGTCGTTGCGAATTTAAGACCTCTTATGTGTTATGTGCCACTTTTGGCAAAATCACTTTTTTACGTCAAGTGATTCTACATTTTGAAGCACTATCGAATTCAAAAACTCTCATTTGTGTACGACGTTTCCATCGTAATTTATTCACCAAATTCAAAATCACCTGTGTGCTTGTTAAAAAAAAATTATCGATTTTTATCGATTCCCTCAAAAAGCTGACTTTTTACACATAAGAGATCTTAAAGTCGCAACGACGACGTGTGGGATCTCTGACAATATAGTTGAACTTATACGGATCTGGTTGACAAACGGGTCTAATGCGTCGTTATTCCCGTCCACGTCAATACGTGGATTGCAGTGCAATGTGACCAAAATAATCAAGAACTGGTTTGAGATTGTTAGGCGGTGAAAATCCGATTGTATTTTTTGATCTATAAAAATAACTATAATTAAATATCAATATTTCAACATAGGGCATTAATTTTCCAGTACGTACTCTCTTTTGCCCATAAAAGTTCTTATTTCTTATACATCAACAGGACGTCTGGTTTCTGAGGAGTTTTCCCCTCCTTGGACCAAAAATTCTGATTTCGTCCATCTGAAGAACGATTTAATTATCGTCTAACTACCATTTTCTCCAACAATCCGCACTGGAGCATGCTCTCATGCGGTAGTGGAGTATGCTCTAGGCCTCCTCAAGAGGAGAGACCCGTACCCAGTAGTGGGCCATTAATGGGTTGAAGCCAACCATTTAAACGTTTTTCGTAATTTAATTTATTTCTACTGATATTTCCCCTGGAGAGAAAATTGCGTGATGGACATCTGAAGATTACGTTTCGATACAGCGCCGGCGCTGACAGTTGCAGGCCATTACCAAATTACCGAAGCTCGAAACGCGCGTGAACTTGTTCGAGTTACAGTTTATAGGAGTCTTATTTTCTCATTACCCAATTAAAGTCGTACAGAGTATCGCGTGTGTCAATGGCCGCTTCTTCATTGGACGACACGATAACGACATCTTACATATGTATTCGTATCTATAAGTATGTTATGTATTGCGGTATTGCTTACACACACACACACACATAGGTATTTATACAATACACATACATTAAAGAATTAAAGAATTTTTTTTTGAATTAAAGAATTTTTATTGGTCCAAAACATTATACATAATATAATTTATTTCTTTATTTATTTAAACTTTATTGACCACAAAATCACGGTACAATTGGCGAGCTTAACGCTTAAATGCATTATCTACCAGCTAACCATTAGGCCAAACAGATATGCACGAAGAGCGGTATTAACTACTGTTGGCAAATTAGAAACATAAAGTAACAAAAAAAAAAAGTATAAATAGTATTCAAATACAATAGATGTGCACACAAACACATCGTCACACATAATTGTCGACACTGCATCAGCGGGAGCCTTGCTGCCGACCATAATGATATTATTGGGTCGTTGTTGTCCAATGACACAGCGTGCAGTGTAATGGAAATATAAACGCTTATAAACGCTTACACACTCATACCCCCGCAGTAAGTTTTTACCTGTGTCGCGGGTGGCATGGACGACACATATAACACATCACAGTCACACCTATGACCAGAGTACAAATATTTATATGTCACATATATATCTGCCCCTGCCGGAAATCGAACCCGAGAGTCCCGAGACCCCTCGCTTCGCAAGGCCGGGTCGCTACCAACTAGGCTACAGGGTCGTCATATATACTACTAGCTGACCCGGCGAACTTCGTATCGCCTAACAAAATGAATATTAATTTTTTTCTAAAATAAAAGTAGCCTAAGTTACTCCTTGTTACATCAGCTATCTGCCAGCTATCTAAGTCCCGTCAAAATCGGTCCAGCGATTTCAGAGATTAGCTGGAACAAACAGACAGACAGATAAAAATTGTAAAAAATGTTGTTTTGGTAATTTGCTATATGTACTGTGTATACATCCAAACTTAGTAAAAAGCGGATATTTTAATATTACAAGCAGACACTCCAATTTTATTTATTTGTATAGATGTATAGATTGTATAGATGCCTTCAATGCTATCGTTGCTGGTATGAAAACGTTTAATTTAAACACTGTTGTACGGGCTGCAACACGTACATTTTTGTAGCGTCAGCAGTTTACGCTACATTAATGCATTTTGAGTCAGTGCGCTAATTGAGCCAAGCAATACCGGTCACGCGTGCTCGCTCTATCATTTCGCATCTATCATTTAATTAGATTCAGTTGGTTCTATCAATAAACTATCAATTATCATCTTCCCAGTATTGCCTATCATTTACTATCAACTACTATCAAACAACCAAACGTAGAGGTCCCGTCGCAGCCCCTACATTTTTCTGGTCCTTCGACAAACTCGCGTGTGTGTACAAAAAGTGTGCATCGCAAGTGAGAGCAACCAGCAGGAGACGTGAGCTATCATCGGATTATCATCATCGGGAGTCGGTGAGCAGCAAGCAGCTGAGCAGATCTGAACAAGTAAGATCTTTCCATTTTTATTAACACTATGTCCAACATGGAGGATATTTTGGCAAATCAACGACAATTGTTCGATGCTATAGAACAGCTTTTTAGCAATTTTAAAAAGGATAGTGCCGACCGAAAGACGGCAGATTATATCAAACGGAGGTTAGATACTCTAGACAAATACTGGGCAGAATTCCAATCTAATCATGATATATTATGTGGCATAGAGTATGCGAAGTCTCATTCCTATTTTACGAGTAACCTATTTGAATCGGCTAGGGATAAATATGAGAAAATTAGAATAGCAATTGCTACCTATCAGGTTAGGGAGGACAGGCCTGCAACTCCAGTGTTGAAACCCGCTACGCCGCTGGGGGTGCCTGGACCATCTCGGCAGCCGTCGCCGCAAGTTACCCTGTCCCAGTCCCAGGGGACTAATAGCAAGACGGACGAAATGTTACGCAAACAAAATAGTAATTTTAAGGCATTCGAACACACAGTATCAAATATCAACTTAGATTCAGTATCAGAAAAGTGGGAATTCGAACATTTATTACGTGCTATACAATCGCGTTGGTCTATAATAGATAATATGCATTGGGAGTTAGACAGTGAGCTTGGGGGTAGGAACCCGGATTATGAGTTAACATTTTTCACATACGAAAGAAAATACAACGAGATTATCAAATCTATCAATCGTAAATTGTGGTCTGTATCACATCGAGAGCAATCGACCCCTCACGTAGAGATACCTACATTTAGTGGTAGCTATCATCAATGGACTTCATTCAAAGACCTATTCACGGAAACCATTCACGGCAACCCGTCATTATCAAACGCACAAAGGATGCAGTTCCTTAAAACTAAGGTTAGAGGTGAAGCGGAGAGACTTATCCAACATCTACCAATATCATCTGATAATTATCCAATCTGTTGGGACATACTTAACAATAGATACAATAATAAACGTTTAATTTTCCGCTCGCACATCGATATCTTATTAAACATCCCCATAATGCAACATACGTCCTTAAATCATATAAAGCGTATTCACGACACAACGCTAGAAACCTTAAACGCTATCAAAAATATAGGCGTTAACGTTGATTCGTGGGATTCATTGCTTGTGCATCTACTTTCGCAAAAGCTCGATGCCGACACGCATAATGAATACATAACGTCAGTCAAGGAGCCCCGCGAGTTACCTAATTTGCAAGAATTTCTATCATTTTTAGAAGGCAAGTTTACAAGTTTAGAATCCTCTCGAAAGAAACCTGAAAGCCCTGCAAAAAATGTACATAGCAACAACAATTATTCGCCGCAACATTTCAATAATAGGTATCATAGAAACCTGAATAAGCAAGCCTTTCCGACGCACGGTAAAGTCACTTTGCAACAATCAAACGCGAAAAACAATGCTTCGTGGAAATTTTATAAATGTGGACTTTGTAAAACCAATGAACATTGTCTTTATTATTGCCGGCAGTTTTTAAACATGACACCTCAACTTAAACTTAAAACTGTATCAAGACTGAATTTTTGCGAAAATTGCCTTTATTCCCATAACGGTAAGCCATGTATTTCCGACAAAAGATGTACCGAGTGCAATGAGGCGCATAATACTATTTTACATCAATCATTTCAACATAATTATAATAATTCATCGAAGTTAGCAACCGGTGGAAGCAACCAGAAACCTGAAACTTCGGGTCAAGTACGAAGCAACTCACACGTGTCGATGCAATGTGACGTGCCTGAAATTCTTTTAGCTACAGCTATACTTGAAGTACAAAAATATGATGGGAGTTTCGTCAACATGCGTGCTCTAATAGATCAGGGGTCCCAAGCTTCTCTCATCAGTGAACATGCGGCTCAGTTGCTCGGCCAACCTCGACTTCGATGTCGGGGTGTGATATCTGGAGTAGGTACCAAGGAGAGCAATTGTAAGGGAGTTATGACTATCAAATGCAAAGCTATAAATAACGATTTTGAGTTTGAACCGGAGGTATACATAATGAAAAGCCTTATAAAACATTTACCTAACTCCAGCTTTTCAAAACCGTCCTGGACATATTTAAATAACATCACGTTAGCAGATCCCGAATTTAATATCAGTCGCCCGGTCGACCTACTGTTAGGAGCGGATGTTTATTCTTTGATTTTAATGGAGGGAATTTGTAGGTTGAATGATAATATACCTATAGCTCAGAATACTCGCTTAGGTTGGATTTTAACCGGTAACGTCAAAACTTTACAATGTAACGTGATCATTAACGACTTAAAGGAGATCCAAAAATTCTGGGAGATGGAGGATATTAGTGAAGAATCTACGCTATCATTAGATGATCAACAATGCATCGATTATTACAAATCTACTACTATCAGGCGTGAAGACGGTCGATACGAGGTACGTTTGCCCCTCACCCCAGACTTTTCGGATAAGCTAGGAGAATCAAAACCAAAAGCTATCGCTCAATTTAGATCATTAGAAAACACATTCAGAAAACATGAAAACATTAAAAATCAATATCAATTATTTATAAACGAATACCGCGCGCTTGGACACATGATTCCAGCTACCGGTAACCCGAAGCAGGGACGTCGGCATTGTGTATTAACTCATCATTGTGTGCGTGCTGACGACACTATCATGAATTCTAAATTTAGAGTAGTATTTAATGCTTCGTGTAAAACATCATCGGGGAATAGCTTGAATGACGTCATGAAATGTGGTCCTAATCTCCAACAGGATCTGCAGTCTCTCATAATCAGGTGGAGACAATATCAGTTTGCATTCACAGCCGACATTGAAAAAATGTTCAGGCAGATTTGGATCCACCCTGATGATCAGCAGTTATTGAGAATCGTTTGGCGTGACTCTCCTTCAGAACCTATCAAAGAGTATCAACTTACCACGGTCACATACGGAACGAAAGCAGCGCCGTTCCTAGCGATGATGACCCTCAAACAGCTTGCATGTGATGAACAACCCAACTATCAAAACAGTCAGGCGACCCACGTATTAAACAATTGTTTTTACATGGATGACCTGGTCCATGGGTGTCACGACATAAGAACCGCACGTCAATTACAACAAGACCTTATCAATTTATTAAAATCCGCTGGATTTCATTTGAGAAAATGGAGATCAAACTCTGATGACTTGATCAGAGAGGAAGAGTCAGCTCTATCAAAGGACGACAACTTTAATTTCAAGCAATCAGCTCAAACAAAAACCCTTGGGTTAATATGGAATCCACAAGAGGATGTTTTTATGTTTAAATCAAATTTAGAACCGACGGAAGTCTCCAAAAAAGTCACAAAGAGAAACCTTTTATCAGAAATATCAAAACTTTTTGACCCGCTCGGTTGGCTATCACCACTATCAACTAAGTTAAAAATTATTTTTCAACAAGTGTGGGCTGCAGACAATATTAACTGGGATGATCCTATACCGAATGAAGTATATGGAGAGTGGAAGAAGGTCAGAGAGGATATGCACAATATTCAAAACCTTCAGTTACCTCGATGGCTGCAGATGCATGAGTGCGACAGTATCGAGTTACATGGGTTCAGTGACTCGTCTGTCAGAGCTTATTCATGTGTGATTTATTGTCGTATCAACAAGGGCAATAAATCATCTGTGGTGTTGGTGGCCGGCAGAGCCAGGCTTGTACCAACCAGCAAAACAGTCTCGTTACCACGGTTGGAACTGAGCGGAGCACTACTCCTATCAAAGCTAATGGGTAAAGTCCAAGAGTGCCTTAGTGGGCACAATATCAAAATATATGGTTGGACTGACTCCATGGTAGTGCTGGGGTGGCTCAATGGTGAACCAACCAGATGGAAAACGTTTGTAGCAAATAGAGTTCGTACAATAACCGAAAATATGCCACCTGACTGCTGGAGGTACGTTAAGTCGGAAGAAAACCCCGCCGACTGCGCTAGTCGTGGTCTAACTGCATCACAACTCAAAGACCAGACCTTGTGGTGGCTGGGCCCGACTTGGCTATCAACATTTAATGACCAAGGGCATAAGATCGCTTATACAACAAATGAAGAATTAAAATTATCAAAAACAATTTTAGTCGCACAACACCAACCTGATTTTATCATTCAAGAAATCCTATCAAAATATAGCACAATTAATAAAGCGATAAGAATAGTAGCATGGATTCGGAGATTTTTAACTATCAAAAAAGGACAAAATATAAAATACCTAACAGTACAAGAGTTGAAGGAGGCTAAGTTATTAATTATCAAAAATATACAACAAACGGGATTTGAAAGAGAGTTATCTGATTTGAAGCGAAGAAATAAAATACATCGAAAAAGTAATATTTGTGAACTAAATCCATATATTGATCAATATGAAGTATTGAGAGTCGGCGGGAGGCTGCGACATGCTAATCTGGACCCAGACATGAAAAATCCTATCATTATACCCGGCAACAGTCGCCTTGCTGAGCTTCTTATAGATCAGGCGCATGAAATGACGTACCATGGTGGTGCTCGGCTAACATCAGCCTACTTGAGACAAAAATACTGGATTGTCGGTGGTAACAGAGCTGTGAAGAAGAGATTACGTCATTGTATCAAGTGTAGAAGACACGAACCAACCAAACACCATCAAATTATGGGTGATCTTCCAGCAGCTAGAGCTAACCCTTCACGCCCCTTCCATCATGTCGCTGTAGACTATACGGGCCACGTGTTCATCAAGGCTAACTCAGGCCGTGGCATCAAAACTACGAAAGGTTATATCGCTGTGTTCACGTGTATGGCGACAAAGGCTGTACATTTGGAGTTGGTGTCTGACCTGACGAGTACTGCGTTCTTAGCAGCCTTAAGGAGAATGACAGCTCGCCGTGGCAAACCTAATCACATTTATAGTGATAATGGCACGAACTTCATAGGAGCCAATAAGGTCTTACAGCAGGAATACGAAGAGCTCCTCAAGACATTTGGTGATGAGTTTCTCTCAGAAGTGTCCGAAATGGGTATAAATTGGCACTTTAATGCACCGTCATGGCCATCAGCCAATGGTCTTTGTGAAGGATCTGTGAAAAGCCTCAAGTATCATCTTAGGAGGGTCGTTGGTGATCAAAAACTCACCTACGAGGAGTACAGCACGCTGCTAGCACAGTTAGAAGCTTGCTTAAATTCGAGACCACTATGTCCATTGACGGAGGACGCCGATGATTTAAATTATTTAACCCCATCACATTTTCTATCAAGCGGTCCGATTCTATCAATTCATGAGACGGAACGAGATCTAAGGACTAGGTGGCATTTAACACAAAAAATATTCCAAGACATTTGGAAAAGGTGGCAACAAGAATATTTAACAAATCTATCAGCCCGGAGCAAGTGGCGCCAACCTCAAGAAAATATCAAATTAAATGACATCGTACTCATCAATGATGGTAACCTTCCTCCAGGCAAATGGGCTCTCGGTAGGGTTGTCGAATTACACCCTGGTAATGACGGCTACGTGCGTGTTGTGACATTAAAAACCAAAAATGGTTATATGAAAAGACCTGTTATCAAACTATCAATACTCCCTATCATCTCAGAAGAAACACAAGATCGAGAATTAAAGCAAGAGGAATCAACAAAGCGTAAGATAAAACAACGAAATAGAAGATACAGTTTCGTTACCGTTGCAACATCTATCTTATTATTCTTTATGACCCTTATAACTAATACTAACGGACTATATACTATCAATAAACTACAAAATAATACTAGTCTATTTTTCGACAAGATTGTAAACATGCACTTGATAGCTGACGATTGGAAACTCGTTGTCTATTATGATCTCAACCCATATTGGGAAGGCACCGCCGCGTCCTCGAAGTACATGGAATACCTAGAAACCATCTGTTCGAAGATAAGAGAGCATTCACACTGCGATGGTGTCATGTATCAATTGAATCACGAGCAGTCGGAACTACAGCGCTACAATATCATGTTGCAAGATAAGGGCGACCTACTCACCCGTAAGCGCAGGGGACTCATCAATGGTGTAGGTAATATCGCAAACGCGTTGTTTGGGGTGCTTGACAGCAACTTTGCTGAAAAGTATGAAGAGGATATCGAATTGATCAGAAAAAACCAAGGACACCTAGCCCAGTTGTGGAAGAATCAAACATCAGTCGTAGAAGCGGAGTTCAATGTTATCAAGAGGGTAGAGTCGATCATGGAAAAGCATCATAAGACAGTCAACAAAAAGATGCTTGAACTTAAACAATCGATAAACTCACTAAAGTCACAAGTCTCAAATAACTCATATATCAACGAATTTAAATTGGCCTCTATAATTACAAATAACATCATAAACAAGTTAAAAGAAATACAAACTTACCTTGTTGAAACTATCACTGACGTATTCCACGGAAAGTATGATATTCATCTATTAACCCCCAAGCAACTCCAGCACGAATTAAGTGCCATCTCTACTCAGATACCTAAAGACCTATCACTACCTATCGATCACGCGAATTATTCAAATTTATACAAATTACTGAATGTAAAAGCACGCTTATCGAAGTCATTTCTTATTTTCGAAATCCGAATTCCATTATTAGCACGAGACGCTTACGAAGTCCTTAAAGCAATTCCCATACCTAAACAATCTGGTAGTACCATGATCAGCATTGTACCTATTAGCGAATACCTCGCGTTAAACTTAAACAAGGATTCATTTATATCGCTATCATTTACTGATTTACATGACTGCATTGATCGCGATTTAGATACTGTGTTGTGTCGATTCAAGAAGCCTATCTATCATATGATCAGTGACAAGAGTTTGTGTGAGAAGAATGAAGAATTTGGAAGCTGTAGAACAATCATTAAAACCTGCAAAAATATTTTTATTGCAACAAGTAAACTTAATAGCTACTTTTATTTCTGTTGTAATAAATGCTACTTCAAGTTGTTATGCGAAGATCAAGTTACGGCTATTCAATTGAGTGACGCCGGACTTATTACGCTTGGGCAGGACTGCCTTATCAAATCAGCTGATTTCCATTTTTATTCATATAAACAAGACGCATCTCAAATCAACTCAAAGCCCGATATTGGTATACCGAAGATCGCTTCGATTAATCATTTGATAAATATTTCGATACCAGAGATGAACGCCAGCACGAGCTTGGAGACTATCAGCCAACAACAGCTGCTTGCCATACGAGAACAATTGGATGTCATGAAACAGACTGAGCCGTTAGCAGCAGGTGTATCCTATCACGACATTCACCATTACACCGTTCTCTACCTGGTGATTATAACGGCTGGAGTATTCGGCGGATTCTACGTGTGGCGGCGCGTGCGGCGCGCCCGGAGGCGGGCAGGTCGCGATCGCGTACAAAATAAGTGTAATGAAGTGCAGTGTAATAGTGAAGTGCGGTGTAATAGTGAAGTGCAATTTGTCGATGTAGAGTTGCAAACAAGTGCAGTACAGTGTAACAGTGGTGACATTACTAGCGAATTAAATGAAAAATTTAAGAACTCGCGTAAACAAAAGCAAAACCGTGGCACCTCACCAGTGCTTCAATCGGTGTTTACTATCACGGACACGGGTGTCTAATTACACTGTTAATGTCTTTATTTTGTATCAAGCTAGTTTTAAGCAAAAATGTCTATCACCTTGTTATTAGTTTTAACTCATCTCATCATTATCTGACTCTCTATCTTTCAGCCCGGGAGCATGTACGGGCTGCAACACGTACATTTTTGTAGCGTCAGCAGTTTACGCTACATTAATGCATTTTGAGTCAGTGCGCTAATTGAGCCAAGCAATACCGGTCACGCGTGCTCGCTCTATCATTTCGCATCTATCATTTAATTAGATTCAGTTGGTTCTATCAATAAACTATCAATTATCATCTTCCCAGTATTGCCTATCATTTACTATCAACTACTATCAAACAACCAAACGTAGAGGTCCCGTCGCAGCCCCTACAACTGTAATAAAATTACAAAATTGTGTCGTCATCGTGTCGTCCAGAAAGAAGCAGCCTATCGCGTGCGTCAATGTTGGCTGTTGATTCGCGGTCACATAACACCGTGTAAGTCCGATTCGAACGTGTAATCACCGGTAATATTTGTAATAACAGTATGTAATCCGACTGCGACGGACGCGATGTAATAGTCGGATGGTAATTGTCGCTGTGGGCTTAGCATCGTGCTTGGAGTACTGGCTTTAGCTTTCATTGTTGATTTGTTTGCTTCGTAACAAAGTGTAGAAACACTATGTTTATTCAAGACTGTAATTATTTGGAATTGGTGATAGTTGGCTTAAACCTCGGCACTTACTTTGATTTAATTGAGAAAACATAATGGTATAATCTTTTTTTATGAAAAAATGTATTAATGAAATTAAATGGGTAAACTTTAGTATTTTTTCTGTGAATCATGTTATGTAGATAATCTGAATTTTACCAAGAAGAAAATAATCGATTACAAAATAACTCAAAAACTACTCGTCAGATCTAGTTCAAATTTAAGTGGGACCACATGACCAGCTTTCGATTAAAAAAAGAATCATCAAAATCGGTTCACCCAGTCGAAAGTTCTGAGGTAACAAGCATAAAAAAAGCTTTTTATTTTGAAGTCGGTTAAAAAGTTTTCATATCATCTTAATACATTCAAAGTAATTGTATTCCGAGATTTAAACGTAACCTCGTAATAAGGAATGAAGTCTTCGTCCACAGAAAATTCGTACTTAGTCCGAGTTCATTGACCATTTCTTTTCTTAAATTTTCAAAAAAATGTATCCGTTGCTCTCTGGATTCAAAGTGCAACACGAACCATTTATCGAGTGGACGTTAATTGTCCATTGCGTGTTTGCTCAAATAATTATAGTCGACACTTTACGTGAGAGCAGCAATGGATTCTCATTTATATAGTTAACAGTTCTGTTAAGTTATCGTGACTGTAAGATATTTTGAAAAATAGAAAATATTTGTGTTTTCTTAAAATAATGTGAGTATCTTAAAAACAAGCGTGAGAAATCTTTACTAGGTTGATACGTATTGGTCTAATCTCAACTGAAGGTAGAATTGTAGTCAAGGACTTTTTAACCCCCGACGAAAAAAGAGGGGTGTTATAAGTTTAACGTCTCTGTGTATCTGTGGATCTGTATGTCTGTCTGTGGCATCGTAGCTCCCAAACGGATGAACCAATTTTGATTTTTTTTTGTATGAAAGGTGACTTAATCGAGAGTGTTTTTAGCTATGTTTAGATAGAAAGATAAACTCTTTATTGTTTAATCACCATACACATAAAGACATTAAATACCCTTTGTTACTCAGTTTATGAGGTGATATAATTATGAATAAATAAATAAACTAAGAAAAAATTTACAAAGCAACAGGCAGCCTTATCGCTTCGTAGCGATTTCTTCCAGGCAACCCATCAAAAGAATACAACGTACATGTAATAATCAGGAGGGTATCGGCGTACAAAGTCAACGAAGTTTACTATGAATCAAACATTAATTTTTTTTTAATTTTTATTTCAGATCTATCCTCTAATGAGTAGGTATCCTCAGTTTGTAATCTGTCATAATACTAATACAGTGCCTCCAACTTATCTGTGAATTGACTGAGGGCGCTGTCGGACGCATTGGACCAATCACTGGACGCAATTCGAGACGTAGTAAATGTCAATGAATGAACACAAAGAACTTATGAATGGGGCGGCATTAGTTCCAATTTTCGCCATTTCACAAATAAGTTGGTCGCATTGTACCATGTGTGACATCACTACCAGGAATTGGTGCAAGTGTGTCATAATCGCTGATAATTATTATTTCAATATTAGTAACCAATTGATAAGTTGATAAATAATTCTGTATTATACGTTAATTTACCCCGGGACTCTTGAGCAGGTAGAATAACTACCGACTAGGTTGAGAGCTTTAATAAGAAATCCCATTGAATAACAAAAAATACTTTTATCTTCGGGTCAGCATCAAAGTCCATCTAATTAAAACTGTTCTGTTTCTACTTTTTGGGGTTTTACATAAGAAGTTAATTGAGTATTATTCAAACGCCCACGGACTGCGTCATCGAGTTCGATACGAAAATATAAAATGACACAATCGCGGGGCGTGGCTTGACCAACATGCCGCCGTACAGAGACACGCGTAAAGGTCATGTAAAAAGGTTAAATTAAGAAACTGGCATATTATTGCATTTGTAGGCTACGCTGAAATAAATCACGATTTTTTTTATTTTTAACCGACTTCAAAAAAGGAGGAGGTATTCAATTCGACCGTATTTTTTTATGTTTGTTACCTCAGAATTTTCAACTGGGTGAACCGATTTCGTTAATTCTTTTTTTAATCGAAAGCAGGTGCTTGTCATGTGGTCCCACTTAAATTTGAGCGAGATCTGACGAGTAGTTTTTGAGTTATTTTGAAGTCAGTTATTTTTTGTCAAGAATTATATAGCTTAATGTGGTTTTTTTACTTTGTTCTCTTTAAATCTTAGTATATATAAATTAAGTGTCACGTTGTTTGTCCGCGATGGACTCCTAAACTATTTAACCGATTTGAATCAAATTTGCACACCGTGTGCAGTTTGATTCAACTTGAAAGATAGGATAGCTTACATCTCAATTTATAGTCGCAATATTATTTTATTGCAAATTTTTTGACAGATCGAAGTCTGTCCGGGCAGCTAGTTCTAATTTATATTCTCGTTGTATTCAAACCATAATGGTACTTCAATCCATAACCCTACTCGTGGTAGATGCTAGACTCTACCACCTCGATTAACCTCGAGAGCATTCGTCATTATGCTGTGCTTCACACACACACACACACACACACACACACACACACACACATACACACACACACACACACACACACACACACATACACACACACACACACACACACACACACACACACACACACACACACACACACACACACACACACACACACACAAAGTGATAGCAAGAAGCAAGAACCTAACTTTGTTCTTGAAAACGAATTGTACAGTCGATTTTAAAAATCCCATCAAACGAAATCACGAGCTTAACGAAAATCTTTGAATTGTGTAACAGGAAGTCAACAAAGCTTTATCTTCAGTACAAATGAGACGTTGGCAGAGTTTATTGTTCCCGCGTCAATATTTGTCCTCGATCTGTTGACTGTTCGACTGCTCAAAGCCCATGCTCAGAGTTTGAATAGAAACATAACACTATGTAGACATTGAAGTATAATGTCATAGAACAGACATCTCGAACAAAATGTGTGTCCCGCCGAGAGGTTCTATTTTCAAAATTGAGCCCCCGTTCTCCTTTCAAAATCGAACGAATCCATTGAAAATTTAAACCGATTCATCGGGACATACATTGTGTTCGTGGTGGCGGTTCTATATGCTAGTAATAATACTTTAATGTATGTAGGCCGTGTTTTTAACGAGTCCTATTTGGTTAACAATGTTATAGTTTATCTTAAATTTAAAAATAAGGCTGACACAAAATGAAAATTACTTACAAATAAATTATCATTGCTAAAACTAGTTTCTGTTTATTAAAAATTATGTTTTGAAATAAATATAAATTAATATTTTAATAATTTGTGCCACGATTGTACTAAGTAGGTCTCGTCTACTATGTACTATAAGTATGTTAGATAGAGATGTAGAGATTTGGTAGAGTTCCTTAAGTTTAGTTTACACATATTAAGTAGTTAAGTAGATAAATAATTATAACTAAATTTTAAGTAAATTAATACGTATAATCAGACAATTTCGTAACTTTTTAGTTTAAATTTAGTTAAAATTGAGTTAACTATTTAATACGTGTAAACTGAACATTAGTTCGTAGAATCTCGAACCCGTTGATGTCTTTTGTATGTTTACGACTTGGTTTTGATTGGAGTCTCTGTTAATTCTGATTGTTGCACATCGGGAATTTCAAATTATTCCCCACTTATCGCAAACCGAATCTTAAGATCGCAGAGATCTTAAGATCTATTTATTAATACGGGACTTAGCGTTGTTTTGAGAGTAACGTGTTAACGTTTTAATGAAATCTTTCTCAAAAGTATTTCTCAAAAGAACATAAAATATACTTATATGGGAAATTAAAATAAAAAAATCGAAATGTGTGCTAGGACACAGAGTAGAAGTGAAACTTCAAACATTCCAAAAAATTTTTCAAAAACATTTTCTAAAAATTTTCAATAAAATATATATTAAAAAAATTCAATTTGCGTATTAGAGTTGCGGAATACATAATTAATACAACCATTTAGATGATAGACGCATATTAAAAACTAAGAGCAATATTTATTTAAATCATTGAATCTCCTCTCTGAACAGAGCTAAGCAGTACTTCACGCCTAAGCACAGGTTGATGCTCTATGAGGCGCAAATTCGACCACACATGGAGTACTGCTCCTACCTTTGGGCTGGAGCCCCAGCTAGCCAAGTGGATCCGTTCAATCGAATTCAACGGCGAGCTATTCGTCTTGTCGACGATCCCAAGCTTACAGACGGACTAGAATCACTCGAGTTGAGGAGAGATGTAGGCTCTCTCTGCGTATTCTACCGTCTGTACAATGGGGAATGTTCTGAAGAACTATTTGGCTTAATACCTGCAGTTGGTTTTCGACACCGCACATCACGGGGTTCCAGGTTCCACCAACATCACCTGGATACCTGGCATTCGTCCACAGTTCGGTTCTCACGTAATTTTCTACCTCGTATGTGTAAACTGTGGAACAAACTTCCTGCATCGGTGTTCCCTCTAAGCATGACATGGGGTCCTTCAAGAAGCGGGTCTATCGTCATTTTCTTGGCCGGCAACGCGTTGGTGACGCCCCCAGTGTTGCTAATGTCCATGGGCGGCGGTGATCACTTACCATCAGGTGACCCGTCTGCTCGTTTGCTTGCTAAAAGCATAAAAAAAATCTCCATTATTATTCTTACTCCAGGGCTAGCTGTAATGTGACATGCGATGGATGGACGAAAATTTTTGGGGCGATAGAATAAAAGTTTCACATAAGTACTATTATTTCTTCTGTGGTTTCACTTTAAAACTAGAGAATTATATAAAATCCTAGGATGTAGATCGCACAGCACCGTGGACGCTCAGCCTAAAGCCGGTAGACCAGCCTCAATCTCCGGTATCCATTACCGACATCGCGCTAATCGAGTATTAATCTGCCGGCGTACTTTATAGGCGTGTGTCTGTCAGTACTGCTGCCCTTCTGGGAACTACACCGAGTGTCGAGTTGCATTCGACTTCCCACAGATTGACTAAATGCCTACTTCGTGGAATGTTCTAGCAGCTTTTACAATAGAATTTCCTGATAGGTTGGTTTTAAGACGCACGGTTCTCTCCATACCTGACATATTACAAAACAAGTAAAATATTATATGACAAAGACGCATGGAAATGACCAGCTCTGCAACCTGTTCCGCTCAGACTAGTAAATATTTTTGTAATATTTTTTTAAAGATGTGCCGAGGAGTTTCTTTACGGCTTTTCTTTCCCTCCATGACAAGCACCCTTCCGAAAAGCTGGTAGATTAAAAAATGATGACGTACATAAGTGTATCAGTGATACCTATATGAATAAATTGACTTTGACTTTGAATCGATTTCTCAAGCGCTCATAGTCCGGCGGCTGTTGTCGATCTTCGGGCGCGGTCGCCGGTCGCTAGCTGGATGGGTGACCGCTAGCGACAAAGATTTCTTAAGCGCTTCCGTGCCTCGGAGTCGGTCTCGGTTACTACCTTAATATATATATAAATTACGTGTCACGTTGTTTGTCCGCGATGGACTCCTAAACTACTTAACCGATTTTAATCAGTTTTGCACACCGTGTGCAGTTTGATCCAACTTGAAAGATAGGATAGCTTTCATCTCCCTTAAGGTACATGGAAGGTTTTAATAATAAAAAAACTTTTGATAGAACGAAGTCTGTCCGGGCAGCTAGTTTTATATAAAACACAAACAATGTTTGTACAGATGTTCTTTATAGACTCTGAAACCATCCAACCGATATGCCTCAAAATTGTTTCATTTAAACGGCAATAATCCGAAGGTGGTATGAGACCTCTAAAACAATGCATTAGCCACATTCAGTCCGTTGATAAAGTCGATTTTCCATTTTTCCCATTCAACAATTTGAAGATAATATGTAAAGATGGCATAAACAGATCGTCATCACATTTTTTTAGCGTAGTGGAAAACGCTTGGTATCCACTAGTTATAGTAGTTATTCGTTGTTAAGGCATGGCGAAGGCCATGAAAATTTCCCACATCAAGTAGGCCACCAACCCTTTAACTAATCCGCACTAGAGCGGAATGGTTGAGTTTCCTCA
Source organism: Thymelicus acteon (assembly GCA_951805285.1). NCBI lineage: Eukaryota > Metazoa > Arthropoda > Insecta > Lepidoptera > Hesperiidae > Thymelicus > Thymelicus acteon. The sequence goes on from OX638216.1 coordinate 2,418,101, forward strand.
AGAGGAGAGATCCGTGCTCTGACGGAACTTGGACAAACAGAACTTGAAAAGTTGAAAGGGATTCGAATTTCATGGCAATATGAAAAAAAAAAAATTTGATTAACCATCGTAGAGTCAATATACCCTGACAATAAATGGAGATTTATGTCTATGCTATCACATCTAAAATGGTTAAGAAAAAATGTAATAATCAATGGAGCGAGCAAATGAACAGATGAACTGTGTGCCAACCTGTCCCGTAGTACAAAGAACTTAATGATCATCGACCACTTAAATAAAATAAATTACACATAAGTTTTTTGCGCATCATTACATTAGAACGTGCGTCAATCATACAGATAATCATATCGATATAGAATATTGCTATGAACAATGATATTTAAAAAATATAGATACGTTATGCCCTTACAAATCAACCAAAAAATCTGTTCCGAAAAGAGCTACAACACACACACGTTTATCTTTTGTTTCACTACACCAATCACATTGGTATAATACACGAAGGCACTTTAACGCTGTATGTCAAATGTCAAGCACTTCTGACAACAACAGAAGCGTGCGTATCGTCTTGTATAGACAGAGCGTCTACGAGCAGAACGATAATTTGTCTGTTCTTACGCTCTTTATATCTACCTCTTTTTTACAATATAATATCATTGGCTATGAGCCGACGCGAGCGCAGGTAAATAAATACTTCTTACTATACGGGAGCAGCAAAAAATTTGGACATGAGTTTTGACAGCTCACTATCATTTATATATTTGAATAAAGTTGACTGATGTTATCAGTGCTCGCGAATGATTATAATCGTGTTGTCTGCTCGTAATAAACTCTCGGGCTGATAAACGATATCTTGATAACTATCGTAAGGATTTTAAGGCGTTTTTCAGCGAAAGTTATGCACGTATTCAGAAACAACAATGTGAGGTCGCTGTGTTTGCGAGTGCAGTGTCAGTGAAACTTTCTGGGGGCACGGCAGTGCCCCCGCCAAGTCGAGCAAAAAAGCGGCACGGCCGTACCATCCTTTTCTCGAAGCAATTCAGGCCATTTTCGACCCCCTATAACTTCGTTGTGGATAAAGCTAGAAGCCTGAATTTTTAGTAACCAAGCAGGCATTGTATAAACACGTTATATTTCAAATTTCATTCGATTTGAACCAGTAGTTTAAGAATTATAACTAGTCAAAGTTTCTTAATTTCGTCACTCACTGACTGACTGACCGATCATCAAAACTCTAAGGCACTTCTAGCAGACATAGAAGCTTCAAATTTGGAACACAATTAGTGTTTTGTGTATAGATCAAGGAAAAACTAAAACATTTTGCAATTTCGGTCTAGTTTTCTAGATACATCAACTGCATAAATAACTTTGTAATCCCATATAAATATATAGGATTACAAAGTTACATTTGCAGTTAATGAATTACTGTACCTGTATAACAAAGTAACATCTGCAGTGAATGAATCAGTGTACCTGTATATAATATAATGGAATAATAGGTGTAGATAGGTACCTAGATATAATTATGTTCAAAGGTAACTTGTAAAAGGAAAAAAGTAGAACTATCTACAAAAAGAAATGAGATGCCATCAAAAACAAAACTTGTAAAAAAAACCAAGTCTCGCAACTCAGTTCTTCTACCGTAAAAAGTTGTGAGATCCATGTAATACCAAGTCGGTTAATTTATTCAGTTCCTACTTAAGGGTCCTTCTGTCTTAAGTTATCACGTAATTAGCTAACCTAACAAGTAACAACATCTTATAGTGACCATATTATCAATGTAAGCTATGCTCATTGCCTTATCTATGGTTTATTGTCTATCGCGTATGTCGTATATTCGTATTAGGAATTGTCTTAAGTAAAAGTCTTGTATTAAGAAGTATATAATATTATATTTTTAATTATCATCAAGATATCTCGAAATAAGGACTTTAAATGTTGTTTTTCTTATTTGCAGGTATTGTGTTTGTATATTTAATTATCCTTAATAATATGTATTTGTTATAAAACTTATTATGATAGTAATGTAAATAAAACTTCTTATTTGCAGAACAACACCATTTGGGTTTTTATTTCATAATATATTAACATATTATAAAACAACATTTTTAAACGGTTCTTACCAACAATGGAAAAGTTGAAGTTTGAATTTGTGGTGAAACCAATTGACGACCCAAAAACCAACATCATGTGTATAACTTCAATTACGGATATGAGTAATCAGACCTTTTTGATTCCGGAACAACTACAACCGGTAAAGCTACATGAGACAGTAATTAAATCTCAAGTTTTTCAAAAAGTTAGAGCAACATTACAGCGAAGACATGATAAAAGACAGGTTTGGATCTCGGTGACACCAGAAATAAATAATGAATATATTGATGAAGATGGAAACATGCAGTTCAAAGGATATTTGTTAGAAGAAAAAATAACTCCTGTAGTACAGCAACAGTTGTCTGCGACAGAATTTTTAGAAGAAAGTTTGACAAGAATCCTAGAGAATTTTGCTGAAATGAAAAAGGATACATCAAACACCTGTAATATTAGAAATTTATCAGAAAAAATTGTTTTAGAGAAATTTAATACAAAAACCTCAAACGCATCCCAATGGATGGCTATTTTTGAATCGGAATGTATTCGTATAGGCATCAAAGAAGATTCAAAGAAAATTGAAACACTTAGATTATTTTTGGAAGGTACATGCCTTGACTGGTACAGTTCTATGTTAATAAAATATACAATTGATTCAGAATGGTCAATATGGAATGAAAACTTTTGTGAAACATATGCGGACAGAGGATGGTCACCAGTTAGGTATGCTTTTCTGTTTAAATATAGACAAGGATCGTTATTAGATTATGCAATAAAAAAGGAAAAAATATTATTGGAGGTAAACAAATTAATGGATAAAATCACGCTAATCGATCTTATTGCGACGGGGCTTCCTAATTTTATAGTCGATAAAATTGACAGAAATGATTTAAAGGATACTAAAGATTTATTTAATAACATCAGAGGATTGGAGCATTTAGTTAATAACAAAAATCCGGAAAGAAAGAAAGTTTTTGAAAATAAAATTGGAAAAGACGGAAGAGACAGACCATGCAAAATTTGCGAAAAAGAAAACAAAGGAAACCGATATCATCCTGAATCATTGTGTTGGTTCAGAAACAAAAATAATAGTGAAAGACAAATAAGAGAGCAGATAAGAACTGTTAATAATTCTGAATTAGAAACGGAATTAAATGATTTAAATCCAAAAAACTAATAATTCCGCCATTGATCAAAGTTATACTACTATTAAATGATAGTTTAGAAACAACAGGAATTTATGATTCAGGATCAAATGTATCCCTCATAAATTCTAAATTGTTATCCTTGAAAAACAAGACAAATAACAGTTGCGAAAGCAATGCAGGTTTAAAAACGATTAATGGTGTGAAAAACACTAAAGGAATAGTAACATTGAAGATAAAGATTTTTGATATTGAAGAGAACATGAATATTTTTGTGATTGATGAAGAGAACTTTGATTACGACTTCTTGATTGGACTAGATTGCATAGAAAAATTTCATCTAATCCAGAACGATAAATTACAAATTATTCAAAACTGTAGTAATATGAAAGTAGAAGATAATTATAATAAAACTATAGAAGATTTAGAAAATATTAAAAATAATTACGAAATAAATTTCAATGAACATATTGAAGAGGCAAACTTTATCATTTCAGTCAATCATTTAGATGCACAAAAACAATCGAAAATAGAAGAATTAATATGCAAATACAGATCAATTTTTGCAAAAGACAAATTTGACATAGGCACTGTAAAAGGCTATGAAGCACATATAGATTTAATTATTGATAAATATTGTTATAAAAGACCATATAGGTGCACGATAGAAGATAAAAAAGAAATTGAAAAACAAATATCGAAATTATTAGAAGAAAAGTTAATTGAAGAGTCTTACAGTCCTTTTGCTGCCCCGGTAACATTAGCTTATAAAAAAGAAGAAGGACGAAAATCAAGACTGTGTATAGATTTTCGCGATTTAAATAAAATTGTGGTTCCTCAGTCACAGCCCTTCCCACTTATAGAAGACTTAATGGTAAAAACAACAAATTGTAAGTTCTTCTCAACATTAGACATAAATTCAGCATTTTGGGCAATTCCTATGAAAATTGAAGACAGAGAAAAAACAGCATTTGTCACTCAAGAAGGACATTTTCAATGGACTTGTTTACCGTTTGGCTTAAAAACCTCACCAGCAATATTTCAAAGAGTATTAAGTAGTATAATAAGAAAACATAAATTGTCAGAATTTACTGTTAATTACATCGATGATATTTTGATATTTTCTGAAACCTTTGAGGACCACATTAAACATTTGTCATTGTTGTTAGAAGCAATATCGAAAGAAGGTTTCAGACTAAAATTCTCAAAATGTAACTTTGCACAAGATTCAGTAAAATATCTAGGCCATATTATCAAAAATAATACAATTACTCCAATCAAAGATAACCTGATTGCTATAAAGGATTTTCCTGTTCCAAGAACACAGAAAAACGTTAGACAGTTTTTAGGTAAAATAAATTTTTATGGAAAATATGTGCCAAACTTGCCAATAATATTAGATCCATTACATAATCTGTTGAGGAAAGGACAAGAATTTATTTGGTCAGAAAAATGTCAGGAAGCATTCGACAGAATAAAAAAACTACTTTGTTTAAAACCCATCTTAGCTATCTTTAATCCAAATCTACCGATACATATTTATACAGACGCCAGTATACAAGGTATAGGTGCTGTCTTGAAACAACCACAGCACAATGGTGAAGTAAAACCCTGCGCATACTTTTCAAAGAAATTGAATGATTCCCAGAAAAAGAAAAAAGCTATATATCTAGAGTGCTTAGCAATAAAAGAAGCTGTAAAATTTTGGCAATACTGGCTAATAGGAAAAAGATTTACAGTTTATACTGATCATAAGCCTCTAGAAAAATTAAATATTAAAGCCAGACCAGATGAAGAATTAGGAGACCTGACTTATTACTTATCGCAGTTTAATTTCGAAGTAATATACTCTCCAGGAAAATATAATTTAGAAGCGGATAGTTTAAGCAGAAATCCGGTACTAGAATCATGTGAAAATGAAGATGAAAATTTGAGAATTGTAAATTTAATTAATATTGAAGATATTCAAAATGATCAAAAAAGAAATGAAGATGTAAAATATAATAAAAATAGCCTAAAATTTGAAAATAAAGTATATTATAAAAAGGCTGGGAAAAATTATAAGATAATTTTAACTGAAGAATTCAGTAAAGAAATTATAGAGAGGATACATTATGAATACTGTCACTTAGGAATAAAACAAATGAGAAATAAGATTGTACCATTCTTTGCTGCGAAAAATTTAACAAAAAATATAAAAAAAACTTGTGATAGCTGTGAAATCTGTATAAAGAACAAATCAAGAGGAAAATATAAGTTTGGATTAATGTCGCACTTAGGTCCGGCTACATACCCATTTGAGATAGTATCTATAGATACCATTGGAGGATTCGGTGGCAAACGTTCTACGAAAACGTATCTGCACCTTTTAGTAGATCACTTTTCAAGATATGCTTACACTTTGACTTCAAAATCACAAAATTCAAGTGATTTTATAAAACTAATTCGAAAAGTATCAGATGATAACAAAATAGGCCTGATTTTGTCTGACCAATATCCGGGTATAAATTCAAAGGATTTTAAAAACTTTTTATGTAAAGAAAACATACCCATAATATTCACTGCAGTTAATGCTCCATTTTCAAATGGTTTAAATGAAAGATTGAATCAAACACTTGTTAATAAAATAAGATGTAAGATAAACGAAAGAAAAAATAAAGTAGCGTGGACCACTATTGCTCATGGATGTACTCGAATGTATAATGAAACGGAGCATACTATAACAGGATTTTCTCCAAAATATCTATTAGAAGGTAAAAATGTTGATATTCGACCAAAAGAATTAAAACAAGAAAGAACAAATAATGATTTATTAAAAGATAGAAGAATTGCCCTGGAAAATACCATAAAATCGCACAATTATAATAAACAACAGTTTGACAAGAACAGAAGAGATTGTGAAATAAAAGTTGGAGATTTAGTTTATGTTGAAAATGGGAACAGGTTAAACAGGAAAAAACTGGATGAATTAAAAATTGGCCCGTACGTGGTTCTCGAAAAATTGTCCAATTCAATCTACAGAATAAACACAGGACATAAGAAATGCGAATCAAATCTTTTCCATATAACAAAATTGGTCCCGGTACTGAAGGAATCATTCGTTAACCAAAGGTCTACCTAGGGGGGGAGATGTAAGCTATGCTCATTGCCTTATCTATGGTTTATTGTCTATCGCGTATGTCGTATATTCGTATTAGGAATTGTCTTAAGTAAAAGTCTTGTATTAAGAAGTATATAATATTATATTTTTAATTATCATCAAGATATCTCGAAATAAGGACTTTAAATGTTGTTTTTCTTATTTGCAGGTATTGTGTTTGTATATTTAATTATCCTTAATAATATGTATTTGTTATAAAACTTATTATGATAGTAATGTAAATAAAACTTCTTATTTGCAGAACAACACCATTTGGGTTTTTATTTCATAATATATTAACATATTATATCAATATAAAAAACTTTTATGTTTTAAATAAATAGATTGACTTGGCAATCGCACTAAACAATCAAATTTAATATAATATGTAGGTATAACTTGTGAGATATATTGTGTTTTCATGCGATGGCCAAGTCGATCTATTTATTTAAAACATAAAAGTTTTTAATATTGATAATATGGTCACTATAAGATGTTGTTACTTGTTAGGTTAGCTAATTACGTGATAACTTAAGACAGAAGGACCCTTAAGTAGGAACTGAATAAATTAACCGACTTGGTATTACATGGATCTCACAACTTTTTACGGTAGAAGAAATGAGTTGCGAGACTTGGTTTTTTTTACAAGTTTTGTTTTTGATGGCATCTTCCTTTTTCTTCTCTCTGTCTTGGCCGGCAAACCATCAGTGAAGCCTTTGGTGTTGCTGATGCCCATGGGCAACGATAGCCACTTACCATCAGGTGGATCGTTTGCCGGCTATTTCCATAAAAAAACATTTCATAAACAATACTTCAGTGAATTCCATCGTTTTCCATTCTATGCGTTTATCGAAATCGAAAATTAGATTGTTTTGTTTTGAATTAGGTCAAGAAGTCTGTTTTTGTTTATCGGTGATAGATGTGCAAGCAAGTGATAGATGTGCAAGCAAGTGATAATTAAATTCTTCCGAGCACAATTTCTAGCACGCAATTAATCCAAATACCTAATTGTTTTGGTAACGATGATATTATTATTTTTAAATGTAAAGATTGCCTCGAGACGAAGTGCGGGCATATTACTAGTCATTTATATTTTTTTAGGTCCGTGTTATATGTATACATATATAGTTCATTGTACTCGATTGATACTATCGATGTTAGCAATATTCGATAATAAATAATAATCATACGCAATCTAATGATGTATCATGGTTGTTGTAATTTGGTTAATAATTTAATATACAGATACAATCAGATAAAACGCTTCGCCGGAAGACCAGTTTTTTACATAGATAATATTACCATATTATAATCGATTTTTTATTTATGTTCCGATATTTGTATATTTTGTAGCTCAGATTTTGTACGTACTTTTATATGTTATCGGTAGTTACGAGATGGTTTTAGTATAATCAAAAGGAAATTTTTCAACGCTCAAAAAAGGTTTCTTGCTGTCGTAAAAACTTAAAGAAATGTCAATTTATTACCTACGAGTAACCGTCCTCACTTTGCTTCGGTTTTCTTATTTTTTACATCTTGGGTTACATTATTGGAGTTTTATTAAGGATCCCTATTTTTTTTTGAAAATATAATATAGCCTATGTCACCCGGGGATAGTGTAGCTTCCCAACAGTGAAAGAATTTTTCAAATCGGTTCAGTAGTTTTGGAGCCTATTCAATGCAAACAAACAATCAAATCTTTCCTCTTTATAATATAATATTAGTGTAGATTTTTAAACACACATCTTCAATTATTCATTATTTACAAATTTTTTATTTGACTCACATCTTGTTTCTGTCGTGTACAAAGTTACCTATTAATTTTCCAAGAATGGTACGACAAACGAAATATTGAGTTTTCTTGTGATCGGTGCGTTGTATTGTGTTTGTGTCATCTATGAGTCAGTTTCCGGTTCACAGTAAAACAGTAACTAGTAGAGTGAGATCTATAAAGACGTACTTGTAATTTGCTGTATTAAAATTATTCGAACAAAAATAATGGTCCTAAATCAACCTTAAAATTTGCTGTTTTATAAGAAGTTTTAATTATTTCGTATTTACAAAGAATTAGTTTTTAGTACGTCTGAATGTTGTCTGAGAACAGTCAAATCTGTAGTGAAGTTTTTAGATGTTGCTTTTGATAATTTGCGTTCCAATCCAATACACAGCACAGGTTTCCTCCTTACCGGTCTGGCTTCCCTTACCATGAAGATCATAAGGAAAAAATTTAAAAGTTTAACTTTGTGTTATATGTTTATTTATAATCTGTGTATTTTTGTCAAATCTCTCCCTAACTCTGTCTAATTTTGTTTTTAGCTCCTTTATTATCCCCTTATTTACTGCTGCAGAAGGTTGACTGCAGAGTTTGCCATTTTTCTGTATTTTTGTATGGGTACATGAAAAAAAATAACATCAGATTTTAATTAAGGATGAAACAAATACCGTACTGTCATGTTTCTAATTGTTTTTTTTTTAAACATAAAACAACTAATTGTTTTATGAAAAGCCTTTAACTTAATGTACAAAAAATAGCCTTCAATTTCTTTGTAGTTACCAAAATGAATCAATACAGTCTGTAGAGCTATATATTTTTCGTAGCATGCGAGTCACTCGCACACGGTAAAGTTAGACGGTCCAGCCGAAACCCGAGGGCAAAACGAGGCACATAAATAAGGGCCATTATCCACTAATGCAGGGCCGGTTGGCCGGTCGGATGCGTGCACGCCCGCGGACCTCAAATTAGAGGACCTCTCTCGGACGAAATCTCTAATCTTCGTAAAATTGAAGTAAAATATGTCCCTCGGAGCTGAGATTCGAGGAAGAATTTTTAGTTTATTTTAACTTCGTTAACTGATTACGTATTAGGTTTTGGAATGCGAAAATGTTAATTTAAGTGATTTTGCGCCTACGAAGCGTGACGTTGACGTTGCTTACATCCTTTCAAAGTTGTCGGATAGGTCATTGGAGGTTCAGATGGGTTCTAAGCTTAGCTTAGTTTAGTAGTTTATTTCAGTGTGTATGTATAGAGTAGGTACTTAACAGTATCATAAATATTTACAAAATTACAAACTGATAACCAATGCATTTTTGTAATAGATACCTATTTAGTGGACATGGAATTCATTGAAAGAAAAATTATAATCTCCACAAATCCGCACTGGAGTAGCGTGTTCTAGACGCTCTGGAGCTCTAAGCCAGCTAGGCGTCCTCAAAAGGACCTCATCCTCAAAAGAAAAGACCTAGGTGTAGTAGTGAGCCCATTAAAGAACCCATTCTGCTTCAAAATGAATTATGTCGAAATTTCAAGTATTTTCCTCTCACGGAAAAAAGTGCAATTCTGTCTATTACTTTTCACATCTACTTAACTGTCATCTACATTTCATCATCTGCATTATCCTTATATCGATAACTCTATATCATTGATCAAAGACAAAACTTTACATTGCGAATTTTATGACACCGGAGCAGGGATAACACCGAAGTTGCGAAAGAAAGAAAAGAGTAGTCGTGTCTCTATACAATGATAGATAACAGAATGAGGTGCCAACTGCCTCGGTCGGTGTTATTTACAGCCTGCGCCGGAGTCGATTTCCTCGCTACAAGCGTCGCGGTGTCATTCTCTGATAGCTGTAAACTGTTATTTTTATCTTTTACGTCTTTTTAATAACGTCATTTTATACGTCTTTAAATAGCGCGTTTAAAAATAGTTTTAAGCAAAAACAAAATGGGATGCATAAAAACGATCGCTCTGATAAGATAAGTATTTTTGAAGTTTTATTGATTTTTTCTGATGGAATCTTAGTGTCGAGTCGGGTTTTTAATTGCCACAGTTTTCAAGTTGATTGAAAAGATTAAAGCTTGCATTAAATTTGTGGTGTCCACTTGAGTTTGGAGTATCTGGTGCGAACTTAGGAAGGGATCGTTTTAGAGGATCTAAAGGTTTTGCTCAAGAAAGAAAGAATAAAAAGAAAGAATTTACACGCATTCTGGTTTGAACGTGTCAACAACACCTCTATGTTGTCTTTGTTGTCACGGATGCCCATAGCGGGTCTAAGTGTCCACTTCCAAGTTGCAGACCCGTCTTCCTTTGCCGGATATTGATAAAAAAAGAAAATTATCAGGGATTACAGGCCTCCTCAAAAGGACCTCCTCCTCAAAAGGAAAGACCTAGGTGTAGTAGTGAGCCCATTAAAGAACCCATTCTGCTTCAAAATGAATTATGTCGAAATTTCAAGTATTTTCCTCTCACGGAAAAAAGTGCAATTCTGTCTATTACTTTTCACATCTACTTAACTGTCATCTACATTTCATCATCTGCATTATCCTTATATCGATAACTCTATATCATTGATCAAAGACAAAACTTTACATTGCGAATTTTATGACACCGGAGCAGGGATAACACCGAAGTTGCGAAAGAAATGAAAAGAGTAGTTGTGTCTCTATACAATGATAGATAACAGAATGAGGTGCCAACTGCCTCGGTCGGTGTTATTTACAGCCTGCGCTGGAGTCGATTTCCTCGCTACAAGCGTCGCGGTGTCATTCTCTGATAGCTGTAAACTGTTATTTTTATCTTTTACGTCTTTTTAATAACGTCATTTTATACGTCTTTAAATAGCGCGTTTAAAAATAGTTTTAAGCAAAAACAAAATGGGATGCATAAAAACGATCGCTCTGATAAGATAAGTATTTTTGAAGTTTTATTGATTTTTTCTGATGGAATCTTAGTGTCGAGTCGGGTTTTTAATTGCCACAGTTTTCAAGTTGATTGAAAAGATTAAAGCTTGCATTAAATTTGTGGTGTCCACTTGAGTTTGGAGTATCTGGTGCGAACTTAGGAAGGGATCGTTTTAGAGGATCTAAAGGTTTTGCTCAAGAAAGAAAGAATAAAAAGAAAGAATTTACACGCATTCTGGTTTGAACGTGTCAACAACACCTCTATGTTGTCTTTGTTGTCACGGATGCCCATAGCGGGTCTAAGTGTCCACTTCCAAGTTGCAGACCCGTCTTCCTTTGCCGGATATTGATAAAAAAAGAAAATTATCAGGGATTACAGCATACTCAGTAAACAGATTGCATTGTTCAGCTAATATTTATAGCGTGCGTCAGTTCATTGGCTTGCTAAACAACCGGCGGTGTCACTTTGTGCCGATAGCTGTAAACGTCGCCATTTTTCTTTTTGCACCGCCGCGTTGGTAAACTGGATACGTGTCTGCGGTTATAGACAATCTCACTTATGGAGACAACTGCTCTTAAGACTATTCTCGTGATAGCTTCTCAAGAGACTGGATACGATATAAATGAAAGAGGGAAGTTTATAATGGTAGCTGTGTAAGTACTCTGAGTAGGTAGTATTTTACAGAGTTTACAAACTATTTGTATTAAGTGTCTCTGATTTCTAAGAAGAATAACGAAGACGAGATCCGAATTCGACAGTTACGGATTCTGATGACCATTATGACATAGGTGACTATTCATCATCTGTTACAAATTCATCAGATTTCGAATAGTTCTATAATTATTTATATTACAAATACATATTTTTAATATTAAACAGGAAATAGGCTTGACAATGACGAGGAATAAAACTTTGCTGACAAAATTGTTTATTTAGTAAAAAAATAGCAAAATATTAACGCTCACAACCTTTGCAATCATTTTATTCAACGACGTACCTACCTAATTGACGAGATCAAATCTCTATTCCGTTGTTATTATTAATCATGTGTCTGTTTTCGAAAGTGGCTTGCTCGCCAGCCGGTAACGTTTTGTAAGACTAAGACTGCCTTCAGGCAATGTACATCAAGAATATAGGTACTCTGCTTCACCCCACCGCACATCTCCACCGCATGGCAACTTGCCTGATCTCACCCATCACCTCACTGCTTACCTCACTGCTCACCTCACTACACCACACATGCACCATTTACTATCTACTACTATCTATCTATCTATTTATCCATCTATCTATTTATTTGTAAGGTATTTAATTATTATAGAACATTTTTAAATCCTTATACTCATATCTTGTTATCCCCAATGATAATTTTATTAATCTTCTCACCTACCGCAATTTCTCACCATCACCTTTGACTGGTAGAAAATGCCTCAAGGCATTAAGTCCGCACTTTGTAAAAACCTGTGTTAGGTCTCACAAAAAAAATTAAAGAATTAAATAAATATCTCAGTTGTTTTTACTTGAGATATAAATTTCTGCAGTCATTTCTACACCTTCTTCACTCTGCTCGACTAAAGGCAATACTGCTTCGTTTTTGTTTTGATGGTCAATTTGAACGACCACACTTAATTGTGGTTACACAGGCGCGTGCAAATCGAGTGCTATATTCTCTACAACGGAACACAAATTTCTCCTTTATGACAATATCATAGAGCTTAAAATTTAATGCATATATTAACGCATATTACTTTATGGAGTTGCTTGAATTTATATTGCTATTACGATTGAATTACTCTGGGGAATTAGATTTTGTTTCGTTAAAGTTATTGGCATGATTTATTTCGACTGCCCGTTTCGTTAGGTAACGTACATTGTGTTTCATTAAGTTCTTTTCGATTGAGATTATAAAATTGAAATTGATTGCATTGTGATACGAACGAACATGTGTTTGCTGAATGAAACAGTACCGATATATCGCGAGGTATCGCGATATTATTCTTCTTTTCTACCTATTGATCTTGATTCTAGCTGTGCCCGTACGAAGCCGGGATGGCAAGTCTAGTTAGTCTTGTAAAATTTTTAAACATATACTTTAGTTGCCTAGCACATAAAATAAATTATGTAGATGCTAAATAACACATCCTGCTGCATTCAACTTATTACAATATTCTTGTAACGTACTTGAAGTCAACAACGCGGCTACGTTGGCCTCGATCCAAGATCGTATACATAATCGGCAGAGTTAAGTAAAGCCCGGGTACAGAAACAAACATTGTGAGGTGTTTACAGGATACAGGGCTCACAGGATAGGTACAGGGTAGTAGGGAAGATACTAAAATTAATTCTAGAAAATCAGTCTCTAAAATGCTTGCAAATCTTGGAAGCGAGCATTTTGCATTCAGTGATATTATAATGTAAAAAAGAGGTAGATATATCAACAGCGCGTCTACGATGCAGAGTGTAAGAACAGGCAATTGACCGTTCTCGCTGTGTCAATACAAGACGATACGCACGCTTTTGTTGTTGTCAGAAGTGCTTGACATTTGACATATGTACAGCGTTGTCTTGCCTTCGTGTATTAAACCAATGTGATTGGTGTAGTGAAACAAAAGATAAACGTGTGTGTGTTGTAGCTTTTTTCAGAACAGATTTTTTGGTTGATTTGTAAGGGCATAACCCGTGGGCATAACGTATCTCTATTTTTTAAATATCATTGCTTGCATTATGATGTCAAATTTGCATTGAAACCATAGACTATATTATGCATATAGGTCTATATATTAAGACTATGATTGAAACGAGGTTTTTAGTTAGGTATTTTTTATAACACTGATTTTATTTATATTCCTGAAATCAAAAACACTAATTATTCAAATAAATTATTAACTTTCTAAATTGTAACACATCGAAATATCAAAGTGAACGTTCTGAGTTTTCTATTTTCCTCATCGTAACCACAGAATAGATAATCTTAAACGCCGGAGCATGTTTACGCGCGCGATAGGCAAGTAACTCGCGCGAGTGACCGGCGACACGGCGCATGTCGGCGAGTAAAGATGGCGTTCAACGGGTTTTTACTTGACAGCAGATTCCGCGCGCTTTTTGCTCGTATTTTGTGAATAGATGAGGGAATAATTTGTTTTTGTGGACTTAATAATATTTTTATGTCTGTACGACAAGGTCACAGATGAACCAGTTGCGTTGTGACTTGTGACATTGTAGCTCCTTATAAGCATTTATTAATGATGTATTACATTTTTGAGGTTATGTGTGTTGATATTCGATTATGTTGATTAAATTTGGATTAAACTAATATGGATTTTAATTTCACGACTAAACTGTAACTTAGCGAGATTCTTGACACGGTAATAGATGATACTTACATATTTTACCGAATTGATTTGTCCAAGAAAAAACTAAATTCAGTGACTCATACGTCTTAATGTTAGCTTTTTTTAATAATACAGCAATGTAATCATGTAATTAATTTGTCCGATTTTGACGACTAATTTAGTTTATGAATGAACCTATAGTGTGTGTTTTGGTTTTATACATATGACGAAAAACAGGTTTTATCCAATGGATTCTACTTAACCTATTCAACTAAATGATATTGATAATGATATAACTTTCCTCTTTGATCCCTTAGTTCATTAAGTATGAATTAATATTTCACATAGGTTTTCCTGGACTGTATCTAAGTTATATCTTCTTGCATCAGATCATTAGTAACAGAAATCTACGAAGAATTTATAACGTTTAGCAACGTGTCGGAGAACGAACGGCTGCTTCTGAAATGGACGACCGCATCTCATGTTAGGGCTGTCACCTTTAAAACCTCCTCAGAACTCAGTCATTTATCAAGTGATTCAGGACTTTCATTATTTATTTGATAAGATAAGTAGAGAGTCGTCGTTTTTAGGGTTTCGAAGAAAAATCGTCTGTCCGTCTGTCCGTCCGTCCGTCCGTCCGTCCGTCCGTCCGTCCGTCCGTCCGTCTTGTCCGTCTGTCAGTCTGCCCGTCTGTCAGTCTGTCCGTCTGTCAGTCTCTCTGTCCGTCCGTCCGTCCGTCCGTCCGTCCGTCCGTCCGTCCGTCCGTCCGTCCGTCCGTCCGTCCGTCCGTCTGTCCGTCCGTCTGTCTGTTCGAAGCAAAGCGCCGAGACCCTAAGTGCTAGGAAACTGTAATTTGGCATGGATTTGTAACATATTTATTGAAACTCAAGAATCGTAGAATAAAATACTGAAAACCGTTTTTTAAGTACCTCCTCTACAGGTATTATAAACGGGAGGATGAATTTTTTATTCGTCGCGTACCTTATACTGTGAGGTATCGATGATCAAGATCTTTCAAAAATATTATAGGTCTTCTACCTACCTATCCTATATACCTATATACCTGTCTACCGCAACGTTTTTTTCTATAAGCAGATTTCTTCTCTAATATCTATGTTTATAAATAATTATGAATCAATTACTGTGTTGAGTACATCGTTGGCAACAAAACTATATTTCATTTAAAATACCCAACATGTATTAAATAAAGTTCTTGGGACAGCCCTAACTGCGTTTCATCACCGCACGTGACGACATGCCCTAATGGCGGCGGGAACTGTTGCCGGCTGGAAAAAATGGAGCGGTCAATATTCTCATGGTTTGAGGATTCATAGTATTTGAGGTTGAACGTGCAGACCCTTGGCGTATCTAGTTTATTAGCTCGACATATCTGCTCGTTTAGCTCAGTTAGTTATAGCTTCCGCTTCGCTGTTATTCAACGATAATTAACGTCCCCAAATAGATACTTAAATGTTTTCCAAAACATAGAAGTACAATAATTCGCGAAATATTATTTTGTTATAATTATTTAACTCTCGATAAACTAGTATTTCGTAAGTCATATACATACCCAAATTACTATATAGGTAGGTATAGTAATTTGTAAGTATGTGTAAGTTTACAGTAGAATATGCGTAAGTTACATTATAATAAATAAATAAACGCTTACACACTCACACCCCCGCAGTAGGTTTTTACCTGTGTCGCGGGTGGCATGGACGATACATATAACACATCACAGTTACACCCATGACTCGAGTACAGTTTGTCACATAAATATCTGCCCCGGCCGGGAATCGAACCCGGGACCCCTCGCTTCCCAGGCAGGATCACTACCAACTATGCTAGAGGATCATCTATTGTGTACGTTCTAAGGGCAAGTAACAGTATGCGTAAGCAGTTTTAATTTAAATATGCTTAGATTGCATTTTTTTTACGTTATGGGTTGCCCATATTCGCCTTAATTGAAGTGAAATAATTTTCATTCCGTGTTTCCAGTACATAAATAGGTGCTACGTGCCCAGAAGTAATATTTCACCGAAGTAAAGGTCATCATATCGCACTTTTTAACATTCTACGGAAACAGTACAGCCTTTTAGCGCCGAATTCTATTAATTTTAATGAATTGCGAGAAACGTGACTGCCGTGCACTTATTTTTTCTTAAAAAAACTGTTGTACAGAGAATTATTAGTACCACGAATGGTATTGAGTGTTTACACTTGTTCAAGTGTGCAGTGTGAAATGATAATGTAATGAAAAAGAATACGTATATTATAAGAAAACTTACTGATACTTTTCTTAACTATACTGTCAATGGTTTGTTTTGTAAATGTTGTTGACGTTAATCTCACTAGCTAACCCCAACTCTGGTACAAAACTTGAGGCGTAACGCTAGATACAATAACTCTTAAATTAGCAAGTTCTTAATACTGTCGGAATTTTGTATTTCTTTATATAATCTGTTGATGTAGAATGTAGCTAAGTCACCTTAGTAGGTCAGATACATATCCAGTGAGCAGCTGATAAGTGTGAGTAGCCCCATAGTTATGCTATGACATAGCATTACTGTGGGCAAACGTATGACGAACTCTCTACACTGATGGAATATATAATTGAAATGATAGTGAGAACAAACGCGTATTTCTACGCATATTTAAGTACGCGTTGCGGTTGGGTATGGAGGTAGGGTCATTGGACTTTTTAAACGCTTTTTTCAGCTAACCCTATTGGTTGGTGGTGAGGATCTTAGCTTAGTTACATTTACTTACTCTTATTCTAATGAAAATGTCACATATTGATTTAATTTTGATGGCAATGTATTTTTGTGATATCACAACCTGATACTACGCTCCAATTGGGCTCCAGACGAGGGAACTCCTGTCTACTTAAAGGTTAACAGCGCAATTTTTTTTATATCATCATTTTTCTCTGGAAAGACCACTATAATAATCTTAATATACTTATATAAACTACGTGTCCACGTTGTTTGTCCGCGATGGACTCTCAAACTACTTAACCGATTTTAATCAAATTTGCACACTGTGCAGTTTGATCCAACTTGAAAGATAGGATAGTCGAAAGGTTTTAATAAAAAAAAATTTTTGACAGACCGAAGTCTGTCCGTGCAGCTAGTATGCTATATAATGTCATTAATAAGTCGTACTTATAATGGCGTTGCTTCTGAAAAAGGTACTATTATTTCTTGTAATATAAACTTATTTATTTTAAGCTTACTTCCTCAGTCGAAGGTTGTCTAGCAGCGATTGCTATCGACGGTTGCCGATTCAATGTCCAATGCCGTAAGTCTGCTTTCAACTCGCACAATCATGAATACTCGTAGATACATACTAGTACATGGAAACATATTGAATACATTCGTAATACGAACCAAACAGGACATACGTCCTTGACATACTGACAAGAATTTCGGTAATTAATCTTCTTTTAGCCTACATTCGCACTTAAAAATTTCACAGTTTCATAAAGCGATGTGCATGAAGTATGACTAAACGACAAAGCAGGTGCCTACATCGCCGGGACGTGATGCGAATTGAATGACAATAGTTAGTGATGATTGTAGTGACTCAGACGGCGACACACCCAATAAATATGCTCGTTATTGTTGGCGTTTCCGCAGTAATTACTAATGATAAGTACACACTTGCTGAAAGTCCTTTTGGCCAATTAGTAGCCACATGTTTATGCAAGGGACGTCTTCGTGAAACAATTGAATGTTAAAATCGGTATTTGATTTATGCTGAATGAAAGATAACAGTTTCGTGAAAATTGTTTGTGGGTACTTAATTGTCATGCATTAATTTAATGTATTATATGTTGAACTTGACCCGGCGAACTTCGTATCGCCTAACAAACAGTTTTTTTTCTAAAATAAAAGTAGCCTAAGTTACTCCTTGTTACATCATCTATCTGCCAGTGAAAGTGCTGTCAAAATCGGTCCAGCCATTTCAGAGATTAGCCGGAACAAACAGACAGACAGACAGACAGACCGACAAAAATTATAAAAAATGTTGTTTTGGTATATGTACCGTGTGTACATCCAAATACATTTAGTAAAAAACTCCAATTTTATTTATTTCTATAGAAGATTTAAAATACACTGCAGATCAAAATACTAACTTGTCGAAGATCATTGTATATTATGAATTGGTTCTCAATAGTTACATCCTAATTGTAATCCTGATTGAAATCGGATACGAATCTGATCCAGTTGCAGATATCCGTTGGTTCCGCCCTGACGAATTGTACAAAGGAAATCAGAAAAACTGAAACAAAAACTTATCTTTACGGAATCAATAACGGATAAGCTATGAACAAAAACCCAAATAACGTTGTCCGATGTGAATTGTGAATGGTCGTGGGCATTGTGGCTGTCATCTGCATACAAAGGTGGCGGAAGATGCTTCCTAGTACAATAACTTGTTGACAGCTCGCGGTACTGTACGCTAACGGTCGGCTTTTTGCTACCCCGAGAAGTTCTCGCCGAGAAAATAAAGGCTTTTTCACATTGGGATGACGTAAGTAACACAATACAAACATCGGGGTTAAAAAAAATTACTCGTGTTCCGGCTGGGGGCTTGAGAGCCAGTTCTTTCTTTCTCTTTCTTCTCTTCTCTCTTTCTTGGCCGGCAACCCATCAGTGATGCCTTTGGTGTTGCTGATGTCCATGGGCGACGATAGCCACTTACCTTACTTATGACAAAGCACCCTTCCGAAAAGCTGGTAGATTAAAAAAATGACGTGCATAAGTGTATCAGTGATACCTATATGAATAAAAGATTTTGATTTGATTTGATTTGATTTGATTTGATTTACCATCAGGTGGATCGTCAGCTCATTTGCCGGCTATTTCCATTAAAAAAAAACTCACTTTGTTACTCACTTTTCTGTGCCTACGTATACGTATCACTTTAGACGTTTTCAATGCCTTGGGGTACCCGTCTTGATTTTTGTATTGTTATACACGTAACATGAAAATGAACAACATAACATGAAAATTGCGCTTTAAAATTTAGTTTCAAATTTCGTAATGATAAACGCAAAATCATAATTCCTTATAGTTTATTTAATCGTAAGTGTTCGGAATATTCTTCTATATTTTTTCCAAACTCAATTCTACTAAGCTTATCATCGGTGACGACTGCTTTGTTTAATATTTGGTGAATAAATTCCTTTAATAAAATTTAATAAAAGTCAACCACAAAATCAAACAATATGACCATACCTTTAGGTACTATAAATTCGGTTTGCTTACCATTCAGTATTAAAGCTCTAGTCAGGGTATCAAAATTGACATTGTTTATTCGGACCTCGGAATTCCAACTAGTCCTAAAAGGACTAGGCCGCCACGATCCACCGATATATCTGGATCAGATAAACTGCAAAGGGAAATTGCCTTTTACGATTGGTATAATTGTGAATATTTATATAAAGTAATATTAAATGTGGAATTGTGTGTGTTTTGTGTATATTGATAACAGTAGTTTTTTTTTATTACAATCAAAATACTTTTGAATCGTTGATGTGAATCCTAATGATATTACTACGGTACAGGTGAGTCACATATTTCCTCTGGTAGGCTTCGCTCATGTATCACAATAAGATGTTTCATAAATAGTGCAGTCAAAATTGAATTTAGATTTACAACAAATCGCATAGAGCACGCATTTTTAACGGACTTCAAGAAAATAAGGAGGTTCTCAATTCGACTGTATTTTTTTTATGTTTGTTACCTCAGAACTTTGGACTGGGTCAACCGATTTTGATGATTCTTTTTTTAATCGAAAGCAGGTGCTTGTCATGTGGTCCCACATAAATTAGAGCGAGATCTGACCAGTAGTTTTTGAGTAATTTTGAAGTCCGTTATTTTTTGTTAGTAAAATTTAGGTTATTTTACAAATCACTTTTGGCTAAGTGAATCATGGGCGAGTTTCCAGGTAATAATAAAATCATTATTCATCAAAAATAAATAATTTAATTTCACGTTATAATCAAAGATTTTTATAAATTATACTATTTTTAACAGACTTCAAAAAAGGAGGAAGTATTAAATTCGACTGTATTTTTTTATGTTTGTTATCTTAGAACCTTCGACTGGGTGAACCGATTTTGATGATTTTTTTAAATCCAAAGCTGGTGCTTGTCATGTAGTTCCACTTAAATGTGAGCGAGATTTGACAAGTAGTTTTTGAGTTATACCTAATTTTGAAGACGGTTATTTTTTGTCACAAATTATTTTCATTCATGGAAATTGCCGACAAACAAACTGACGATATATCTGACGGTAAGTTGCTGTCGTCGCCCATGGACATCAGCGACACTAAAGGTATCACGAAAAAAGAGAGAATATAATGAAAGAAGCTCACATGTATGAGGAATATGAAGGATTTTTATGTATGACAGTGCGATTTTTTCTATTATCGAGATATCTCTTGATAGTAGATGTAGCATATTCGCTAAGTGTAACAACAATATTATTGGCCCTTAATGCTATCACAACTGCATAAAGTGATAAGTTCGAAGTCAAGAAAATCTAAGTTAAAATCATTGAACTACTATTACTAGCGTATAGAATAGATACCGCAAACATCGGGTTCGGGGGTGTGCATTGCAGCCGGCCGGCTGCATTTCATTCTGTCACTCGGCTGCGCTCATGGCGGCCGCATGCCAAAATTGTTTATGAAAAAACTGAAAAAATGCAGTCGTGCGTAATAAGAACGTGTCACAATTGCACGACAAAAACAAAAAAGATAATGGTATGACATAATATCATCGGTAAGAAAACAAAATATTAACTTAAATCAACTAAAACGTATTTAATTAAATTATTGTGCAATGTTCCCGCCATTTTGGAATGAAAAAATCATATGGAGCGTTTGAACTTGGCAAGCCACTAGCGTGTTAATGGAATATATAAGCTTGCTTAGGTTGCAGTCTTGGTTCGGCAAGTGTCATATACAAAGTTACTCTATGGCAAGTGCGCAAACGAGGCTTCTAGTTTGAAAAGAGAACGGAGGGCAAGCCGGCGGTGGAACACACATTTTGTTTGAGATGTCTCCTCTATGTATGTATCTCAATGGTTAAAATGGAAGAGTTTTTTGCATTGCAAGAAGCTATTTTTCTTTCTATAAATAAAATCTTTTCTTGTTTCAGCAACAAGACGACAATGTGACGAAGCCGCGTTTTCCCGCCAATATCGACTATCCGCCATCTTGACTGATCAGACAGCAGCATTGCAAGGTAAATTACATTTGGATTCTTTGACATAAAAGTAGAGTTGAGAAAAATGAGCTCCGAGTCCCGGACTCGAGCTCCGAGTCGGAGCTACTGAGCCTTCAAAGCTCGAGGCCTAAGGGCTCGCGAGCCTTAGAAGGCTCGAGCCTTTAGGGTTCGAGCCTTAAAGGCTCAAGAGCCTTCAATTGAAGACTCGAGTCGAAGCTCGAGCTTTATTTACTTAGCATTTCAATAGGTATACCAAATTGGGTTCTTTATGAAAGTTTCATACAAACATTTTTACTTTAAAATAAAAAAAAACTGTGTTAGTTCCGACGCACGCCTAGAGTTTAACGCCATCTAGCTTTCAATCGTCAAATCAGTCAAACAATGGATGATGATGATAATGATGGAGGATGATGTTGATGATGAAGAATGATGATGATGATGACGAATGATGATTATGATGATGACTGGGGGTGATGATGACTGGTGATGATGACGACGAATGGCAATGATGATGAATGGTGATGATGATGAATGGTGATGATGATGAATGGTGATGATGACGAATGGTGATGATGATGAATGGTGATGATGATGAATGGTGATGATGATGAATGGTGATGATGATGAATGGTGATGATGATGATGAATGGTGATGATGATAATGATGAGTGGTGGTGGTGATGATGATGATGATGATCATGATGATGATGATGACTGGTGGTGATGATGACTGGGGGTGATGATGAATGGGGGTGATGATGACTGGTGATGATGATGACTGGTGATGATGATGACGAATGGCAATGATGATGAATGGTGATGATGATGAATGGTGATGATGATAAATGGTGATGATGATAATGGATAATGATGATTATTATGATGATGATGATGATGAAGGAGATGATGAAGATGACTAATGATGACAACGATGAATGACGATGATGATGATGTTTCACATCATAAGAATAGGATGTACCAAGATTATTACTATCATTAGATGGCGTTGTTACTGATCAGCCATCCAACGCCATCTAGATTCTATGTTACGAATTACAAACATAACGCATAACGCTACGGAGTAAGTTTGATTTTACTCCCCATAAAATTTCATACCGCGGGCTTATTTATGAAAATCTATACCTAAGGAGAAAACTCCAAAAATTTGAAATTCGCACCGCGCCCTAATTTAAAATTTTAAGGTTAAGGCTTATTTAGGGTTCCGTAGTCAAAATACAGTACGTTTTGGTTAGGGGACCCTGAAATTACAGTGTTAGAAAATGAGCCCTGAAGACAAAGCTCGAGCTTCGACTCGAGCCCGGGACCAGAGCTCGAACCTCCGCCTCGAGCCTTCATGTAAGACTCGAGGCGAAGGCTCGAGCCTTATTAGAGGGCTCGAGCCTTCAATGAGCTCTAGACTCGGAAGGCTCGAGCCTTTTATCAACACTACATAAAAGGCATTTGGTATTTTAGACTTGACTCAGGACGCGTGAGATTTCTTTCCACTAAATACATGTATTTCAGTCTAGGTGATAAGCGTCTATTACTTGATTTATTCACATTAGACACTGTTTATTCATGCTGGAGTAAGCCAGTTTAGAAAGTGTCAATGTATTTGTGTATGTAATATAACTTTGCATTAGAAAATTTGGAAGTGTAGAGCCCTTAGAATATTAGGGACACCATTGTACATTGAAGTATAATGTCATAGAACAGACATCTCGAACAAAATGTGTGTCTAAATATTTTCAAAATTGAGCCCCCGTTCTCTTTTCAAAATCGAACGAATCCATTGAAAATTGAAGCCGATCGGCGCCAATTCATTGGGACATACATTGTGTTCGCGGTGTCGTAATAATACTTCAATGCCATTGTAGAGCATATTTGCTACGTGAACTTAAAAATGTGTTAAGTTTTAGAAGTAGACATTTATAAAATCGATAGTCATAGACGTTTTGTTTAATATGCTGTTAGCGTTCATATATTATAGTAATTAATAATTACTACCTACTATAATGATGAGTTCTTACAGTTATTAGTTATTATAGAAATTCTTGCAGATATGGCTCATTATTCCTCATATAAAATAATAGTTAATGACATTGCCTTGTGCATTGTGGTCGTAAGAGCGTGTGGTTTTCCTCCATTCGTGTTATCTTTCCGTATTATTACATAGTCGATGTGGTTACAATGTATGTTGATTAGGTAATCAGTTTGTACTTTATGCGTATAAAGTTGTCTAGTATGTTTTTAGTATCTCCTAACTTTTAGTAGGTACTTTGAGTTTATAACTGTGATAAAATTAGTAAAAGATTTGACACTAAAACTTATTATATTTTACTTTTTTTTAACTTTACTTATATGCTAATGTATTTATTAAAATATAAAATAAAAACCTCTAGTTTGTACAAGATAAACAAGATTACAATAATTAAGTAATATACCTAGGTTTTTATACTGTGTTAGTAATTATACGGATTGATTTAAGTAGAACATGACTCACGACCAACACCTAAACATCGATAAAAAAAAGTTTTAACGAAGTGCGAATGAAGTCTACGTAATTGAAGTTGGAGGATAAAAGGTAATTAATTATCGGACTCGCTTTAGTGATCCTGTAATCCTTGTGGTCACATCTACTGCGTGTGTAATTGATATCGTTTAATAGATACATTGATCACAAGGGCAAGGCTGGTCTTTACGATTATTAATATCTAATATATAAAATTCTCGTGTCACGGTGTTAGAAGTTGACCTCCACCGAAACGGCTCGACCGATTTTCGTGAATCTTTGTGTGCATATCGGCTAGGGTGGAGAATTGGACAACATCTATTTTTCATCCCCCTCCACCCCTAAATTTTTGGCAGAACAACGTTTGCCGAGTCAGCTAGTAACATATACGTATACATACCTACTAATACCGTACAGGTTAATTTTTAAGAACAGGTATTATCAGTGATCAGTTGAGATTTTCATTTAAAAGTTATCGGTGAAATCGGATTTTGTTAGGATGGAACTGATTTAGAACTGGAACTGATTCAAAATGTTGCCGAGTGAAAAACCTTTGTCATTTAGTTTAGCATTCCAATAAATTTTATCGATTTCAAATCATAACTTCTTAATGATTGCAAGGCAATGTACAATTTGTACAAGTTTTGCTAGCATTTTAAAAGAATGGATTTAGCAATCCATTCATAGGCTATTAATTCACAGCACAAATTTTATTAATACACATTAATTCACCACCAACATAACTTATTCGCATTTTACTCATATTTCTCGCCGTTGTCGAATGGTTTCCTAGCTGTAAAGTTATAATGTGTTTAACCGGTTTAATCTTTGACTCCTTATTAAACGACGTCTTGGGAGTTTATTATGTTTCTTGTTGATATTGTCTCACGACTTCCGTCTTGGTGTCATGACGTCATGTGGAGGGCTTGAGCTATGTCATAAGGATACTATTTTAATTGTTATCTGTTTAATAGTCGTGATCGGACGTATAGCCTGAGTACAAGCCATAGTCCATCACGCTGACCAAGTGCGGATTTTTCTTGTTTCTTGGCTGGCAGCGCATCAGTGATAAACTGATAACTTTGGTGTCGCTGATGTCCATGGGCAACGATAGCCAATTACCATCAGGTGGATTGCCATCTTGTTTATTGGATAATTCCATAAAATAGGCCAAATTTTCCATTAAAATTTATTTCCATAAAAAAATTGCGTTTAATGTGTTCGGCCTCGTAACAGTTACATTATTAGTAGAAGTACACATGTGTTACTTTTGCATTTTAATGTATGAAATATAATATTATAAGCTACTTTGCAGCTCAACACAATGGGCGATAGGGGTAAAATTAATAAACCACCGTTTATAAAGTTTAAAGCTTTATCGGTTAAGGCAAAAAACTGCGTGAGGTACCAGGATAGTAGAATAGACGAGGAGTATATATACTGGATACATACCGCAAACGATAATGAACTTAACTGTATCGTATTAAGGTGGTTTGGAAGTGTCAAGGTAAGTAGGAGTTTGCTAACAAGCTGTTACGCGCGGGAATGCGAAGCATTATCTAGGATCAACTCGTTACGGACGACACTTCAATGGTGTACAGAACTGCTATGGACATGTGTAGCGTGTACTGAGCGGTTTAATTATTATTTTTGTTTATTTAGGATCAGGATTAAATCAATTATTGTTACAAGGTGATTAAGATTGTTGATAAGGTTACTAGTTTGATTCAAAGATATGAAAATCTTACAGTTATTATATTAAAATGTTTAACATTTTAGAGAGGGCGATAGACATATTAGATCATGCATGAGAAGTTTAGTTTAGAGTCTAGTTGGCAAATGTTTTGTACATAAATGTATTGCAATTTACCTTTCCGCAACGTTTCAATTCAATATATTTGGCTACGTATGCATTGTCTTATGCCGTCATGACATCCTGCTGCAGTAGCGCATACCCATCTTAAACTTATATTACTGTGACAAGTTATATTTTGACCCAGTTACATGCATCGTGGTCACGGCTGCACGTCACGGTCAGGCTAGCACGATCCTTGCGATTGAGACTGATGTATCGACGAATTGTGTACCAATAATATTATTATACTTAGTGTGTGTACCAATGTGTACCAATAATATTATTATACCTATACACGACCCGTGTGGCGCAATGGTTACCATGCCGGATCGCCGCACCGAGGGTCCTGGGTTCGATTCCCAGCGAGGCGGAAATTTGAATATTTAGTATGAATTTCTGTTCTCGGTCTGGGTGTAAATGTCCTTGTCTAGTGTGTTGTCCATGGCACCCACGACACAGGGAATCCTAGTGTGGGGCTTGAGTGTGAAGCGTTATTTATTATTATTATTTACTTGTACTCTTACATGTCATAGATATATTGTGAGTACCATTATTATAGGCAAATGTTTATTATAGCTGCTTCTTATGATTAAAACATTTCTTAGGTAGTACCAAATTAAAAAAGATATAGGTACTTAGTTAATTAAAAAAAGTGCTAAAGCTTTTAATCAATAATTAATATTGTATTTATTGTTTTTAACCGACTTCAAAAAAGGAGGAGGTGTATAATTCGACTGTATTTTTTTCTGTATTTGTTACCTCAGAACTTTCGACAGGGTGAAACGATTTTGATGATTCTTTTTTTAATCGAAAGCTAGTGTCGTGTTAGTCTCACTTAAATTTGAGCGAGATCTGACGAGTAGTTTTTGAGTTATTTTGAAGTCTGATATTTTTTGTCACGAATTATGTTATAACGGTAGCCTTCATACAATCACAAGCCTACCGAACCTCTTTTGAGAAAAGGACATTTTGCGAATCGGATATTTTGCGAATAGGGCGATCGGACATTATGCGAATCGGACATTTTGCGCCTAAACCCTCCGTTGTTTGTAAAGACCTCCTGTTAACCAGTTAAGAAAATGATTGCTTAATTTTATTAAACACATCTAAAAACCTTAAAAAAGCACAGAATACTGATAAAAGTTAAAGATACTAAAGTTCAAAACAAGAAAAAAACTATAAGATTTTCAATCTTCGAACGAGTTGCCTGCGAAATAACACAAAAAGTATTTTGCATGAAATTTACTTGTTCGCCAAAAAGCTCTGCCTTTTGTGATCGATTCGATTTCTTTTTGCGAACCGACCAGTTATGGTAATCGGTTCGAGCGGCTGTTTTTCGGATGGTTGGCCACATTTTGGAAAATAAGGAAAAGTAATGACCGGGTGGTGAACTCGAAAAATATTTTGCGAATGCCTCCGTAATTAATTTCGATTCCCGTCGGGAATATCGATCGTTGATGGGGAACAGGTTTGTCTACTCTAATCTAATAAATAGAACTGAATTCATTGAAGTATTATTACAAGCGTATAGAACCGACAAAGCGAACACAATGTATGTCCCAATGAATTGGCGCCGATTGGCTTCAATTTCCAATGGATTCGTTCGATTTTGAAAGAAGAACGGGGGCTCAATTTTGGAAATAGAACCTCCCGGCGGGACACACATTTTGTTCGAGATGTCTGTTCTATTACTGAATTATTTGTTTCCAATGTTCTAGATAATATTTGTCGATGTTCCTGTTAGAAACCAGGTTTCTGAATAACTTGAAAGATTGAGTTTTTGTTCATTGTTTGTATTAATTCTGCAGTTCATAAATAATATTAAGAACCTTGCTGTTAGGAAGGAGATTTCTGTCGTGCGTGACGCGTGCGTAGATAATTGTAACTTGTTGGTTATTAAACAGATTCCACTATAATCTAAATTTTACTAACAAAAAATAACCGACTTCAAAGTTACTCTAAAACTATTTGTCAGATCTCGTTCAAATTTATGTAGGATTACGTGACAAGCACCTGATTTCGATTAAAAAAAGAATCATCGAAATTGGTTGGCGTGATATTGAGTTATTCGTCCATTTGTCATGCTTACTTAATACAAATTTAAGACTTATATGGTTTTATCATGGATGCCATTGTCAGATCTCAATAAAATTTATATGGGACCACATGACAGCCACCAGCTTTTTATTAAAAAAAGAATCATCAAAATCGGTTCGCCCAGTCCAAAGTTTTGAGGTAACAAACATAAAAAAATACAGTCGAATTGAGAACCTCCTCCTTTTTTTGAAGTCGGTTAAAAATTAGGAATTATTCAACATGGGTTGTTTTTATCACTTTTCCATTTAATGTATTTAAATTAAATTACACTATCAGGTGGTCTCGTCACTGTCAGCAGAAAAACTCATGAAAAGTTAGTAGGTTAATTTTAAATATTAATGTACTGTGCCACGGTGCTCTCGAAGCTCTGTACAAGTTTTTAGCGAAGAACAAGAACTTGCTCGTTTCTTGAATGATTTATGCCCGACGGAGTGCAGCGATACTTTTTCTCATGGAAATAAAGTAGGTACGAACAGGTACGAACGATGGTGACACTGATGTTTGAGCAAGACACAGGTTTAATTACGCTCCATATAGAGAGATGATTCGATTACACCACATGCGATGGATTGGTCCTACAATTAAGTCCAGTTCAGTCGAACTTCGATTGCGTTGGTATGTCAGCAATCAGACATTTCCTGGCAAATATATTTATTTGCGCATTTTTATGGATGCATTAAAATTTTATCAGTTTTGAAGCTGCAAATATGTAGCTTGTTAGATTTCATTGAATCTGAACCATCAATTTATGCTTCAGACTTTTTGGTCCGTTTTAAGTTTAGTTGCATGCAAATGAAATGCATGTTTTTCGCTATAATAGTAATGCTATCCGTTACTATTCATCAATGGATTATATACAAAAGTTAGAACACATTTTATCAAATCTTTGATCAACTCTTAAAGAAACCGTTTCATTATTAATTAAATTTTAGGACGAAGGATCAATTATTTTATTGATCGACGAGTAACCGCCCTCGCTTTGCTTCGGTTTTCTTATTTTTTTACACCTTGGGTTACATTATTGGCGTTTTATTAAGGATCCCTATTTTTTTTTGAAAATATAATAAAGTCTATGTTACTCGGGGATAGTGTAGCTTCCCAACAGTGAAAAAATTATTCAAATCGGTTCAGTAGTTTCGATGCCTATTCAATCAAACAAAAAATCAAATCTTTCCTCTTTATATATTAGTATAGAAGTATAGATGATATAGACGGTATTAGTCATTTCGTCAAGATGTATTCCGTATCTCGTGCAGAACCGTCGGTCGGTCTGTACGCGATATATTTCTTCACGATATTCCCGATACGCTGCTGACTAACGACGCTATCTCAACTTGTTCAGCTACGGTAAGATTTATTACGATATGAAAGGAGAAAATGAACGTCTGGACCAGCTAATATTAAGTGTGGAACGTCTGGTGCTAGCTCCTGTAGGAAGGAATAGTGTGGGTTGTCAATACGTTTTATGTCGAAACGACTTAAGATATTTTTAAGTAGAAACGTCTTCTCAAATAGTATAAATAAAAAAATAAAAACCCGACTGCAAAAAAACATGGTATACCTTTTTGAAATTATTATGGCAAAGAAAAAAAACATGGTATACATGGTAAGCTCTTTGTGTATATGGTAGAATATGGTAAGCTGTTTAATTTAATACCCATTTTGAATTAAACCATTGTTTTTATTTTTGATTGTTCAAACATTGGCATCTCACAGCCACCATACTTGTTTTTTTTTAATTTCACTTATCTAAGAACACTTGGGTCATAAAAACGAATTTAACGATATCTTAATTATGTAAATCCCTTCAGCGGATTGGAAGAATATACAGATGCATGCGAAAAACACAACCCTACAGTCTGGTAAAAAGAAAATAATTATTTATGTCATATCTCTTAATTCTAAGATTTGTTTTAGATTGTGCACTTATTTGAAAACTTGCATTTTACTGCAACACAATGAGTACGCGAACAAGCCTAAAATTTTATTTACAAGAACATGTAATTCAAGCTCTACATTTCACTTGATTAGTTTTAACGTCTGTAAAAACTTACAGACGATTTAATACCTATATTACTTTTTTAAAATACGTTAGATAGGTATAAACGTATCCCGGAGATCTGTGTCATTTGCACATCGCTGAGTTATATGTTAGGCAAGAGCAAAAGGCAATCGCGATAGGTTAAATTTTGCCAATGGGCATTCACTAATCCTTTGAATCATAGCTATAGCAGACGGGCAATCTTATGGTACGTTCTTATTGTCATCTATGGACGTTGCACGGACACGTTTCGTGGAAGAAGATAGGGAAAACTTGCTGTTTGATATGTTGATCAGCCGGGTGAAGATTAGCTCTATAATCACTAGCCATTACACACCAAATTGATGCTCCTGAGGAATGATAAATCGTCTTCATTGTGACTTCATTAAACGAACCTCAAGTAAGAACAATAATTCTGAAAGACCGAAGAAAAATACGATAGTTTCTAAACAGGAACATACGATGCAAAAGAGCATATAGTTATCTAATAAGAACACATCTCCGTTGTCGATAAGCACTTGGCAGCTGATTTAAATAAAATAACAAATTAATGGTATTAATTATTGGCACCGAACCGGTTTGCGACCAGTTCTGCAGAGCTGTCAGGAGTT
Organism: Thymelicus acteon; assembly: GCA_951805285.1. Taxonomy (NCBI): domain Eukaryota; kingdom Metazoa; phylum Arthropoda; class Insecta; order Lepidoptera; family Hesperiidae; genus Thymelicus; species Thymelicus acteon. Next base: position 2,448,845 of record OX638216.1, read on the forward strand.
GCAAATGGCGACCGGATCGTTGCTCAATGGAGAAGGATAGACACTTTATACGTACAACTACATAGATATGCGGTTTCGAAATTATCACGAGGTACGTTGCAGAGCTTGAGTTTAAGCAACAATGGTTTCAATTAAGATTATATAGAAAATTATAGATAACGGTTTTTCAATTCATAAAATATAACAAAATGGTAACCTGGATTTTAAGTTTGGTAATATTTCGATTTTTCTTGCAAAATCCACTTGAGATGTGAGTAGCGTCAAATATTTTGGGTTTGTAGTATTTCGGACGGCTTGGAGTAAACTTCTGATAGAAAACAGTGATTGATCTGTGATTGAAACATTATCTAATGGTGAGTAAATGAAATATAAAACTGTGTGTAACTACTTTTGTACTATTACGTCTTCTGTGGTATAACTTTAACAAGTGCAGTTTTAGTTTTTCGTGTCCATAGTTCTGTCATAACAGTGAGTTAGACTTGATTAGTTAGCAGAAACCACAGAGTAGAAACCCTTATGTTTCTAGTGTAATTTATTTAGTTATACGCCGTGTTCGTCTGTCCGTAGTCTGTGGCCGTAGCGCAATAATTGGATGGTTTTCGCACTCTTGAATTGGTTTTATTTTGTTATACTTAGGAAGTATTTCACTGAGTCACATATGACGTCATCAATAACGCCATGACAGTTTCGTTTTTCGCGCTAAAATTATAGTGATTCTAAAGACATTGTTTATTTCGTAATTTTTTTTAATTTTTTGTGTTGAAATATATTTGTCCATTTCCCATTAAAGTTATGGTAACTTTTATGTTATTCATGCCTTTATTTTTAATAGGATTTATCAAATTAAGATTGTTATATCTATTCTTTTTTACACGATTGTGTACGAACACTACGAACTCGTAAATACGAAGATTTCGACCACTTAGAGCCGCGAGCGAACCTGCCATATTTATGAGGATAATCACCCGCCTGGTGATGTCATCTAATACCATCTTAAGAATCCAATTTAATATGAAATTTTATAGCCACAGCATAAATGTTTATTAATGATGCTAATATTAACGGGTTTTAAGACTTGGTAATTTAAAGATGTTCTGAGTTAGATAATATTTTGTGAGAAACATCACAAATTAACAAGGAAACGACAAACAAATCGGTTTATAACGCTAAAAGTCACGAAGCGCGTTTGTACAAAATAGTTCGAAATAAGTGTTAATTTAAAAAATTTGGAATTTCTCATCATCATCATCACAACCCATGACCGTTGAGTTTGGTTCTCCTCTTGGAATGTGATGGGTACATGTCACAGTTCACCACACTGGCCGAGGGCGGATTGGCAGACATCACACACCTTTGAGAATATTGTGGTGAACTCTGGGTGTACAATGTTTTTTTCACTGAAGCAACCGATAATCTAAATTTTACTAACAAAAAATAACCGACTTCAAAGTCTCAAAAACTACTTTTCAGATCTCGTTCAAATTTATGTGGGACCACATGACAAGTACCTGCTTTCGATTAAAAAAAGAATCATCGAAATCGGTTGGCGTTATATTGAGTTATTCGTCAATTTGTCGCGCACATCTTAACACAAATTTACGACTTATGTGGTTTTCTCATGGATGCCATTGTCAGATCTCAATAAAATTTATGTGGGACCACATGACAGCCACCAGCTTTCGATTAAAAAAACAATCATCAAAATCGGTTCGCCCAGTCCAAAGTTCTGAGGTAACAAACATAAAAAAAAATACAGTCGAATTGAGAACCTCCTCCTTTTTTTGAAGTCGGTTAAAAATGACTCTTAATACGAACATATTTTTAAATCAGAAGTGCATGCAGGATTCGAACTCAGTCTCTCGGGGCCGGAAACCGCAAGTCTTTTTGTTGCATCCTAAGAAAATAATGTTTCTAGAATGTTCTATGAACTTTACTAGAAATAAAATGGAATGATAGCATCAGGTAATTTTTTCGCCTAATTAATACAAACACCGACAAAATTTCCAGTTTGACCTTCCTCAAATGGCGCAAGATTCTTGAATCCGTTGGCAAAGGTCAAACGGAAAGCGCTGATGGCATAACGGATGCCGGCAGAACTGAAGTTACGTGGCTGTATCCATTACGTGATCGAAACAAGAATATTTTAAAATGATGATTGATTTTTTTTATTAGGTTCGCAAAACTGAAGTAAATACATACATATACAGTTGAATCTTGTGAAAACCCTTCTAGATGTGAACACTGCATGCTTAACAAAATAGAAACAATGAAAAATTAAGTAGAAGAAACTAAAGCTACCTGAACAGACAGATCCTGATTGACTAACCATAACGTCGTCAATCAGGATTTGTCTGAGAAATAATTATGATATAAAGGTGTGTTTAGAGGAAGTTGTAGAAGAATGCCTGGCAAATTGTAAGTAGAACACATACGGTATACCGAGGAAAGCTTACGATATTTTCGCTTATAAACAGGAAGGTTGAAGTTGTTCTAGTATGGAGACGGCTGAATGATTTGATTGAATATTTGTTTTTTATCATAGAATTTTTAACCTTCTAATTATTAAAATGTGACATTTTCTCAAGTTTTAGTTTTAAATTTGAGAACCATAAAATCAGCTTTGGTATTTGTCTTAATAGGTAGGTTTTGGTGAATTCATTTTACTTATTGAGGTTTGTTTAATTAAGTAAAGAGTTTGTTCGATGTTAAGTAAATAAGGAAGTTATTAAAACCACTAATAGATATTACATTAACATCTGAATATTTGTGATTTCTGCAATGAAATATGTTAATGTCCTGCTTTGCATTAGGTATGTATGTGTGTTGCACTTTTTAAAAATTTAGTTTTATTTTGTTGTAGTGGTGAGCTCTATTTTTGTTTCTATATATTATTTATTCCTATTAACTTCTATTTTATTATTGTTATTTTAAGGTTACCATTGGTGTTTTTTATTAAATCTCTGAAATCTCAGAATATTAATATGTTGCACTTGCATCCGCAACTGACCTTGTCTGCTCTGCTAAATTGAAAACTGATATTCAAATATCAGGTTTTTGGCTGGCGGGATTGTTTGAAATAATCTGTATGCGATGCAGAAGAAAGGTTCCGGGATCATGATTAGGCCTTAGAAGAAAGTTAAAACGTCCGGCAGGTTTGACTTACATTAATTTGAAAAAATCGCAAATTTCCTTTCAATAGTATTAATTAGAAGAGAAGAAGAAGAAGATAATGTAAATCATTGAAGTATTATTACTAGAATGTAGAACCGACACCACGAACACAATGTATGTCCCAATGAATTGGCGCCGATCGGCTTCAATTTTCAATGGATTCGTTCGAATTTGAAAGGAGAACCTCCCGGCGGCGGGACACACATTTTGTTCGAGATGTCTGTTTATGACATTATACTTCAATGATGTAAATGCAAGGTTTTTTATTATAATTATATGCACACCGTCACCCGTAGTTACAAAAGTATGACCGATACGTGCAGACCAAGAAAGAAGAGAGAATAAAATATAATAGTTAAAAAAAAAACTAAAAACACGCTTTTATACAAAATCCAACTAAAAAATAGAAAATAAATTTGAATTAAGAATCGTGAATGTGAGTGACTGGCTGGAAACCGACTCGTTTTCCGGCTGAGTCAAGCAAGACGCGGGCATAGTATAAAAATACATAATGACCTAGAGATGTTTGTATAGTATTCCCAGATGCATTTAGCAAGACATTCGAGGCATTCGAGATAAAACAACGAATGTGGGGCACGGCTGTAGACACGGAGCGTTACGTTTGCACAGATGTTCACTACGGGATTGAACCCGTTAATAAGTAACGGCCCTCAGAACATGGAATTCTTGTTGTGACAATGTCGCCAAGTATACTTGGATAGCTATAAATATCTCAGTCTGAGAGCGATAGAGCCTCTGTTACTAGAGAATTACTAGAGATGATGCTAATTACGAGGGAGGGAACTTTAATGAATTATTAAAGTCCAGTATAAACTTGGCAACTATCTCTGAAAAATTTAAATACAAGATTAATAAAATATTGTACGAGTATAATAAGTTCTTGTGTGGTGTCTAAAGGTCACTTGTCTTAAAGTAGGTGCAGATACATTTTGTTAATGCATCAATATTTCATGGAGTTCTTCTGAATATATTCTAGGAAAAATCTCAGAAAATTATGGAGATACTGATATCTCATTTTTAGAAGAAAGTGAAAAATGAAACTTACGACATGGGCAAAAAATCAGAACTTTTAAAATATTTTTTGATCCCAGCAACATTACTCGGTGTTTCCATTACAGGACAAACAGCACCTTATCTCGTAGAGGCTTAAGTCCTTAGAGATCTGGAAAACCCAGTCGACTGACTTAGCTAAATCTTTGCCAGTCAATATCCACAATTAATTCGAAAAAAATAACCTTTCTAAATTGTAGTAGATGGTCTACTATGTATGACCAAAGAACCAAAAGAAATGGTGGGTCTCGGTTCTTCAATTCACCTCAGATGACCAACGAATATTTAGTGCGCAACAAAACATTTTTTTCATAATTCTAACAAAGTTTGCTCAACAATTATGGAGTGAATAGTACTAATAACTTATCCTTGAGATGATAAACGGTAACAATTGTCTATTTATAGTAATGCAACATTAAACAGTTAAACAATACCAGCTCATGAGCCAACACATCACAACAGGTATCTCGAACTCGCAAAAAGTGAAAGTTGTTACCGAAAAAGAATCGAGGAGGTCGTCAGGGTTGCGTCATAACAAACTAATTACAAATAAATACGTCTTATTACAATGCTTTAAGGTTCATTGTTATGAACTTCGACTGAAAAGAGAGTTTGTGAGGCCTTCGAGTAACGAAATGTATGGTTTTACGTCGATGCATTTTAGGAGTAACATTACCTTGCGACTTTTTGTGTAACACGATTTTATCTGTTGTGATTTTTTAAAAGTTAAAAGCTACTTTTAGAAAAATTGTGGAATAATAAATATAAATAAATAACGATTCACACTCATAGCCCCACACTAGGATTCCCTGTGTCGTGGATGCCATGGACAACAACTAGACAAGGACATTCACACCCAGACCGAGAACATAAATTCAAACTCATCATTCAAATTGCCGACTCGCTGGGAATCGAACCCAGGACCCTCGGTGCGGCGATCCGGTATGGTAACCATTGCGCCACACGGGTCGTCACTATGTTGTGATCTAATGTTGTGATGTCGTGCTAATTTAAAAAATAACACAATTCTTTACTATTAGCAAATGACCGTGTTACGTGGTTTGTAGTCCTTGAACTGAATTAAAACAAAAAGCTTTGTATACGCTTAACGGCCAATCATTTGTTACTTAAGGACAATTTTGTGTTAATAGTTGTCTAATACCACAGCAGTGTTATCGCTAGCTACTTTTATTACTGCAGACATTGCATTGCCATCGTGTAATATTTTTCTTTAAGATTATGATAGATGACCATTAATTGAAGATACCATTTTAAGAATTTTGCTATTTTTTTTAACAACTCAAGTGTTAAGATGGCAAGCGGCAACATAGTAGTGGTAAATCGTGGATCGTACTACAAAGTAAATTAAAGCGCTTTATTCTGACACACCAATAAATTCATAATGAAGTTTCAAATAATTTTTAAACAAAGTCGCAAAATCGCAATCCGAATAGCCCGTCCGTACCGCAGCTATTAATGTCACAGTAACTTGTTGCAAGTGGTCTCATGTTGTTCCTATTTTGGCCGCTGATTGGACCTCCTTGCCGAGTCGCATTCTCAATGGCCTTTGTTACGTCGCAGGTTCTTCGCGGAAGTTGTTTTGCTAAAGCCGGCTCTACACTCACACCGCCAAGGCTCGCTCATTATGCATATTCTTGTACCCTTTTACACTTGCCGCGCTATTAAAAAAGCTGTAAATCTAACATTTCTTTGAATAGTTTATTGGAATGTACATGAATAAATTGCGCTGTTAATTTGAATATGAAATGATTGGCTTGCTGAACTCATCTTGTGTGAAAATAAAAATAAAAATGTTTAAAAGTTAATGAATTGCATATTATTTTATTAGGTATTTATTTAATTAGCTTTTTAGTTCGCAACGAAGCTTTGACATGCACAGTTGTTACGTCACAGTTCACACCACATTTTCAAAGTCAAAGTCAAAATATTTTATTCATATAGGTATTACTGATACACTTATGCACGTCATCATTTTTTTATCTACCAGTTTTTCGGAAGGGTGCTTTGTCATGGAGGAGAAGAAATACCGTAAAGAAACTCCTCAGCACATCTTTAAAAAAAAATATTACAAAAATATTTACTAATCTGAGCGGAACTGGTTTCAGAACTGGTCATTTCCATGCATCTTTTTCATTTAAAAACTCGTCTACACTATAATATCCCTTGCCTAACAACAGTGTTTTTACACGTTTTTTGAAAGATTCTATTGGCAAGTCACGTATTGATTTTGGAATTTTATTATAGAAATGTACACCAAGCCCTATGAAAGATCGCTGCACTTTACTTAGGCGGAACGAAGGCGTAACTAATTAATAAATTCTTCTTGTTTGGCGATTATGAATATCACAATTTTTTGTTTATACGCGTTTATATTCTTCCGTATAAAAACTACATTACTAAATATATACTAGGAAGCTACTTGTAAGTATGCCTATTTCCTTGAACTTTTCACGCAAAGATTCCCGAGACTTAAGTTTATAAATAGCCCTAATCGCCCTTTTAGCCCTTTTTTGAAGTACGAAAATTTGTTCAATACTGGCTGCTTTGCCCCACAGCAAGATGGCATAAGACATAACACTGTGGAAATAAGCCAAATAAACTATCCTAGCAATTTCCACGTCAGTATACTGCCTTATTTTCCTAACAGCATAAGCAGCCCTACCGAGTTCATTCTTTTCTTTAGGTACTCTTTGAGCTTCAAAGTAACTGTGAACGACCGAATTGCGAATTCGGAAGATAATGTGGAGCGATCATTAGCAGCCGCTCAGAGTATTGTATTTGTTTGAGACAAACAAAGCATGTTTAAGTTAATTGAGGAAGGTAAAATATTTCATCTTTAATGTTAATTATCTCCTTGTACCGCAAGAATTCCTGTGATATATCTTAGACGACTTATTTTAATGATAAATAAACCGTACACACAGAAATGTATTTCTTTTTATGGATATAGCCGGCAAACGAGCTGGCGATCCACCTGATGGTAAGTGGCTATCGTCGGTCAAAGACATCAGCAACACCAAAGGCATCACTGATGCGTTGCCGGCCAAGAAAGGTAAAAGAAAAAGAAAGATAGAAAGAACTGGATATTAGTCTCTGTTTTACGACTAGGGTTTATCCTAGTTACCCTATTTTAACTGAAATAAATTTAAGTAAATGAGACGAGAATGTAGCAAGTTTTACCAAGGAGGTTTGTTCCTAATTAAATGATTAATTATCTATACTAATATATAAAGAGGAAAGATTTGATTTTTTGTTTGCATTAAATAGGCTCCGAAACTACTGAACCGATTTGAAAATTTCTTTCACTGTTGGAAAGCTACAGTATCCTCGAGTAACATAGGCTATATTATATTTTCAAAAAAATTAAGGATCCCTTCCTTAATAAAACTCCAATAATGTAACCCAAGGTGTAAAAAATAAGAACACCGAAGCAAAGCGAGGGCGATTACTCGTTATTTATATTGCCATTTTTTATGTCAATAGTAGGTATATGAATATAATAACCATCTGTAAAGAAGTAATCATCAGCCATGGACACTAGTAGCATCGAAAGCATTTGAAACGCGTTGCCGACGAATAAGGAAGTGCATTATTCCTTAGTTTTCATTATGCAACTGACAACCAGTACATGAAAAAAACCGGCCAAGTACGAGTCGGGCTCTCGTACGAAGCCGTACCATTATGTATGCAACATTAGACACTATATTGTAACCTTTTTTTAGCTTATCATATCCCGGCCTCAACAACGGCAAAAAAATGACGTTTGTTGTATGGGAGCCCCACTAAAACATTTATTTTATTTTGTTTTTAGTATTTGTTGTTATAGCGGCAACAGAAATACATCATCTGTGAATATTTCAACTGTCTAGCTATCACCGTTCATGAGATACAGCCTGGTGACAGGTAGACAGACAGTCAGGCAGGCAGACAGACAGACAGACAGACAGACAGACAGACAGACAGACGGACGGACGGACGGACAGCGGAGTCTTAGTAATAGGGTCCTGTTTTTACCTTTTGGGTACGGAACCCTAAAAACCACGGTGGAATTCAGAAGACCAGCCAGCCGGATAAATGACCATCAAAACTTACATCTCAATAAGTTCATTACTCTATAGTTCATCATCATTAACTTAGTCACAGTAATACCAAAGTTGCCGTATGGAAATAAAAAATGGTTGAACATTTTTTTGCCGGTATTAATATCGAAACACCGACATATCGATCAAAGCTAATCGACCAGCTGATGCGCTATTAAATTTAATTAGTCTCTACAAAGAGGAATCTTTTAATTCGATAGCGCTATAGCCAAGGCTGGTATTATCCAGTTAAAGTCATATTTTTAGACTAGAATTTAATGATTTACGTCAGCTTGTAGTCAATTGCTGTACACAAACGGGCAATCGTGTTTGGATCGCGAGCTGAATGGTTCTGTAGGTAGGATAAAGAGTGAGAATTATTTTATTGGTAATGGAAAATCCTTTGTTTCGAAGTGTTTACTAAAGACAATATAAAATGTGGATTTATGTGATTTCTGGCATTTTTTAACCGTCTTCAAAAAAGGAGGAGGTATTCAATTCGACTGTATTTTTTATGTTTGTTACCTCAGAACTTTCGACTGGGTGAACCGATTTTGATGATTCTTGTTTTAATCGAAAGCAGTTGCTTGTCGTGTGGTCATAAATAAATTTGAACGAGATCTGACAAGTAGTTTTTGAGTAATTTTGAAGTCGGTTATTTTTTGTTAGTAAAATTTAGACTATTTAATTTTTCCATAATTTTGAAGTCGGTTATTTTTTTTAAGATTGAACCATCTCCATTTTTGTAGAGTTCTCCACCGTCTAGCTGATATTATATCGTGGCAAGAGATGCAGTTTTTAACTATCTTCCGTCCGCAGCTTCGCTCGCGTGGATTTCGGTCAAAATGCATAAAACCATAATGAATTATATCTAAACCTTCCTCAGAAACCACACTATCGATTGGTGAAAACCGTATAAAAAACCGTTCGTCGTAATAGGCGTAATAGACGACGCGGCCGGGGGACTTCATTTTATAATAAGTATGCATAGATAGTTAGTAATTAAGAGCGTATTAATAGCTTCCATAAAAATGGTTATATTCAGTACTATCGCTATAATAAATTGAAAGCCTCTCAAAATACTAACTTCTTCCCCTTCAGCTACAAATAAAGCGCCAATAATCTCCATATTTACTTAGGTTAGCGATTGGGTACAGAACCCTAAAACGGCTATTGAGGTATTCTTTAATTGATTTAATTCATAGCAACATAATGATCCTGTTGGGATGTTTTTGCGGAACAGCAGCAACATTGTAATTCCCAGCGTTTAGCTCGATCGGCCCCCAGCTCGCTCACTCCCGCGAACCGATATTGGCCCCTACTACATTGACGACACGACGACGACACGACAATGACAAAACTTTATAATTTACTAGCGGTCTTCTCGCGAATTTGTTCGTGTTTTCCGGGACATTAATTTATATTATAATATTATTATTATATTATTATATTTCTTATGTCAGGCCATGGTCATGCCATGAAAATCCGTTCAGTAGCTATTGCGTGAAAGAGTAAAAAACATCCATGCAAGCTTTCATATTTGTATTATTAGTAGGAAGAAAGTGGTGCTGCCAGACTATAGTTATTTATTACTATGTTTAAAACATTACTAAACACTTATAGCATTTGCTGGTATGGCAGAGTTCGTTTACTTGCACAATACGACATGTCGTTGTCGTGTCGTCCGATGAGCACTTACTCATGCATCATTAAAACAACTTCACGTTCTGGGAGGGTATTTTCTTGTGATTTATAGGTTCCTGAGGGTTTCTGTTTAAAACCAGTATTTAAGATTTTAAGGAATCGGGTTTAAACTTTCGCGTTTCTTTGCCAAGGTTATTTGAATTAAATTCAAAATTGCCAAAATTTTACTGGTATTATCTTCTTAGCATTTAAAAAAAATGCGTTCGCGTGCGAGTTTAAATGGACGGAAAAAATATTATTGAGTAGGCAAAAGTAAAAATATACTTTGATTTGTAAGAAGATCAGTAAAAATTATAATACAGGCGAACGACAACATATTTAATAAACGTATGTCGACGATACATGTAATTTACTCTAGAGACTAATTAAAATATTATTGGAGAGGCTAATTAATATTTTTAAAAGCGTGCCTCAAGCCACGGCTGCCGATGGTTTCATTTGAATATTACTCTATAATTAAATTGAAATGGTCTACACGCGTTCGATTGGATCATGGATGTTATTCCTGTTCTCTGTAGTAAAGATGTCCAGTCGCCAGTCTTGACCGGTCAAGAGGCAGGCACGCGTTGCCACACAAATAGTAATCAACGATACGTTTTTTTTTTGAATATGATATATGGCATGGGCAATAGACATACACTTCGGTAGGTACTACGATAGCTGCTTTATTGAAACTTATACATGTAAGTTTTTTTGTAAATATACTTTGTATTTACATAATATAATAAAGTAAATATTTAAGTGTAGGTATGTTAATAATTATACAATAAAATTTAAAAAGCTTTGTTGCTATTGTCGTTTTCTGAAAAACTGGAAAAATTCTTAATTCATTGATTAGATTTTATCTTAGAGTAATGACTATTGCTTTCATTAAAAAGCTGCCAAGTGCAAGTCGGACTCGCCCATGAAGGGTTCCGTAGCAGCAAGTAACATAATATAAAAGTTCTTGTAGTTCGTTGTAACTTTGATCAATGTTTTTTGCGGTTTACGATTTATGACGTATTAAAAAAAACTACTTATGTACTAGATCTCATTCAAACCAATTTTCGTTGGAAGTTTGCTTGGTAATGTACATCATATATTTTTTTTTAGTTTTATCATTCCCTTATTTTAGAAGTTACAGGGGGGGGGGGACACACATTTTACCACTTTGGAAGTGTCTCTCGCGCAAACTATTCAGTTTAGAAAAAAATGATATTATAAACCTCAATATCATTTTTGAAGACCTATCCAATAGATACTCCACACGTATGGGTTTGATGAAAAAAACATTTTTGAGTTTCAGTTTTAAGTATGGGGAATCCGCAAAATTTATTGTTTTATTTCTATTTTTATGTGAAAATCTTAATGCGGTTCACAGAATACATCTACTTACCAAGTTTCAATGGTATAGCTCTTATAGTTTCGGAAAAAAGTGGCTGTGACATACGGACGGACAGACAGACAGACAGACAGACAAACAGACATGACGAATCCATAAGGGTTCCGTTTTTTGCCATTCGGCTACGGAACCCTAAAAACTGCCATTCCGACTGACTACGACCAACGGTTTCTCGCATGCTCGTCATCCTTACTCAATTCACGACGTTCACTATAAATCGTTAAACATCGAAATAATTGGCAATTTCCGTAAATCATACAACATAAAGATGAGTAATATTACATGTTACCAAAAGTACGTTACCATATCGAAGGCGACATTTCGAGTCGAGTTGAGATCGACAAGGCCGCGGGCAGGCTCGCCCACTGCGCCCACTGCGCAACCTTTCACCGCACAAGGTCTGGCTGATATTTACGAGCTACCATTTAGAATTATCTGCCTATTCGAAGATAAAGCACATAAATTGACACCTCTACTTATCGTTTGTAGGGGCTGGAAAAAAGGAATATATATTAACGAAGAACCGCGTAATTTCTTTTTTCTTTTTTGCCAACCTTGAAGACTTGGTAAGAGGGTGTTCCGATATAAATTTTAATTGAATAAGTAAAATCATCAAATTTGGTTTATAGAGTAACTTGAACACTATGACAATTTAAAATAGCAAAAAGTTAAGTTAAAATATTTTTTAAATAATATTTTCGTTGAACAACCTTTTAACTCACTTCTAACGATTTGTATGAAATAATTCACTCTCTCTTCTGTGGTGTCGGAAAGCTAAATTGATAAAAATAAAAAAGTTTTATACCTAATTCCCGTGACAGATAATGTAAGAACATACTTGCGATAAAATCCAAAAATTAAAAATAATAATTGGCCAGAGTATAATCTACTTATATCATATCACAACCCTACAAGCTTCTGTGCTAGCAAGTGATTAATTTCTCATACGGATTTAGATACTTTGTATTATAGGCTGTGCTTTATGAAATAGAAATGCTTCAGTGGATTTGTACTGAGCTAAATCTTGAGTTATGTTTGAATGGATACGAATATAGATCATATTGCTTATTGTATACAAAGACACTTTGAACACTTGTAATATCCACTTTTACTTGAAATGTCTATTAATATTAAGTAATAGAAGATTGCTATATTGTGGTAATAGCGTTGGTTCGTTAGTTGAAGTAGATTCTAAACCTATTAAAAAATAATTTTGCTTTTAATTTACAATACATTGACATTCGCCGTACTTAATTCATTTGGTTATTTAACGGTGTTAAGAAATATTGAGAAATAGACTTTAAAGCTGTATTTTTAACTCATTAAAGCAAGATTGCGACTTTTTAAGAGCACATCAAAGCAAATAAAAGTTAATCTACATTTTAAAACTTACAAGAAATTTAAGTAACGGTTTTTGTACATTACTGGTATAAAAAACGATACATTTGAATGTAAAAAAAATAATTTCACGCCAAAAGCATTTCTGTCTAATCTGTGGTTTGTAAATTAACTTTCTTCACAAGCAGCTGAAGCAGCTAGCTCTATTGACCGGATTGTCCAAATTACTCAGCAGCACCGTTAAAATTATGTTAGTTATTTTATTAGTAGAGCTGAGATTACAGTGCGAATCCAAGATATATACTATCTATGTGCCTATTATATTATATTAGAAATCTTTCATTTAAGTATCAAATAGAGAAAATATAACACGTTTCCTAATAACCCATTCTAACCTTAAAATAAACAAACATACATACTCGTATATAGAGCTGTAGAAGTAATCTAATACCCCATTTACACGCGCGCGCGAGCCACGAGACAATCCGCGAGACGCGCGCATACGCGCGCGTGTGAACAGGGCGCTCGCGGACCAGACCGCGGCGCGTCTCGCGCTCGCAGGGCTCGCGTTGGGAGCGGTTTTGTATGCGCGCGCCAAAGGGGCTCGCGCGAGCGCTCGCGTGGTGTTCACACGCGCGTAGGGGGCGTGGCTTACGGACGCGCCACGAGACGGTCCGTGACACGCGCGTGTAAATGAGCGGTAAACACTCCAGTATTAGCTTATTTTTAACCGACTTCAAAAAAAGGAGGAGGTTCTCAATTCAACTATATTTTTTTATGTTTGTTACCTCAGACCTTTCGACTGGGTGAACCGATTTTGTTTATTCTTTTTTTAAATGAGGTGCTGGTGCTTGTCATGTGGTCCCACTTAAATTTGAGCTAGATCTGACGAGTGGTTTTGAGTTATTTTGAAGTCGGTTATTTTTTTTTCTTGGTAAAATTCTGATTATTTGGGCTATGAATGGGACTATTCTCTGTGCTATTTATAAATTCTTCCCCTGACGTCATCTTTGTTGGTCATCGAAACAGGTATGCACGGTTCGAGAGCCATGCAAATCTCTAAATGTCATTTTGCAAATGCATTTACTGCCAAATTTATGGAACTGCACGACCGGGGCCGTTGAACTGAACGCGGCTGGAGAATTTTTATTTACTTAATGGGTTTACTTACCCCAAGCTTGGTCTGTTTGTAATCTGATATGTCGCTAAGATCTTGTTAGTAGGATAGTTGTACCAGTTTTTTATATTTTAAGGAGTATCTAGTGAGGTTTTTTAACCGACTTCAAAAAAGGAAGAGGTACTCGTATTCAATTCGACCGTATTTTTTTATGTTTGTTACCTCAGACCTTTGGACTCGGTGATTTTGATGATTCTTTTTTTAAGTGAAAGCTGGTGCTTGTCATGTGGTCCCACTTAAATTTGAGCTAGATCTGACGAGTAGTTTTTAAGTTATTTTGAAGTCGGTAATTTTTTTCTTGGTAAAATTCATTGGTATTACTTTGGAGGGCACATAAATATTTGGGGATAGTTGATTTTTTTAAATTATAACCACTTCGTGGGAGGTATTATATAGTAGATTCAGAAGTAGCATCATTCAGAATTACCCACTTCTAAGTAGCACTTCGAATCTCCAACCGAAAAGCATTTAAATAGTGCATGTATCCTATGCTACTTACTATTTATAGTGCGTTGAGCTATCGACCACTTAAAGAATTACTGGTTTTGTCACTATTACTAGATATTTAAAAAAAAGTAAATATTCTGGTAACTCTGCTACAGGAAAACCACCACGGGTTTCTTCAACCTTAATCGACAATTTCCTAGACAAAATGATCTATCAAAGATATTCCAACTCTGTGATCAGTTTTACAACCGGCTATTGCCGACGGTGCCCTGTGACTGCCCTGAATATAAGGTATTCAGTAGGCGTATTATTCAAATACAATTCAATTGTAGCTCAGTGCACTATTTCACAATGTGGCCGTATGTCTGTCTGCCTGGACATTGGCGGACTGCCTAGTCATTACACCGGATTCCATTAGCAGATATTATCGCTAAATGTTGTTGGGCCCAACAATAATGTACTAACTATTTTAACTAATAAGTGATTATGATTAAAGTAATGGAATACGGCTTTAGCTATCAGATCAATGTGACATGTTCCACGAATTAAAAGCTTTTGAATGTGTCCTTGATGTCAAATAATTCTGTTATTTAAATAAAATAGTTCCTTAATCTTAACTACATTGAAAAAAATATTCAGATTTTAGTTTTAATTTACAGCTTAAGGATTTTTATATAAATAACTAGTATTTTTGTGATTTGTTATTACTGCTAATAATTTTCTAAGCTGTTAGTAAGTACATAAGTATATTATATTTTCCTGATAAATTGTTGTTCTCAGATTTTGGCATCTTGCCGTTTAATTTGTATGTTTTTTTTACCATTCAAAAGACTCAGTTGCCAGTACATGACTATGTAAGTTATTATCAAATAGTGGTAGCAAGTTGTCGGTCCCCATAGTAATGAAACCAGAACAAAATATGAATTTCGGATTGCACAGTTATTTCGCCAAAACGACTTAGCTACAGCCTTATAAGTAAAGTAGTGGAGGCTGAGATAAAAACGGGTACAACATCCGCGACGTTTTCGAGCTAAAAACAGATACAACTAAAATATTAATGGCACTTGTCCTACTACTGACGAGCAACGAACGAGTTTTCCTGAAATAAACGCATGACTTTACGATAGTTAATTCATACACAGTTTTGTAAGTACTCTAAAGTAGTTACTTATGCTGAGTTTTTTTTTGCTGGATGACATTTGAAATGAGGAGATCTATTCTACAAAGGCATACCTTTTTTTATCCCGGAATGTCCATAGAATTGGGATTTGCGCGGGAAAAACAGCGACGGGGGCGAATGCATAGTAATGTATAAAATATGCAGATCTTAGGTTCTCACAATGTGGTATTACCATAGAGGTAATATAGATTTTAATCCATCAGTTATCTATCTGTACTTTATCTATATTAATATTATAAAGAGGAAAGATTTGATTGTTTGTTTGCATTGAATAGGCTCCGAAACTACTGAACCGATTTGAAAAATTCTTTCACTGTTGGGAAGCTACACTATCCCTAGGTGACATAGGCTATATTATATTTTCAAAAATATTAGGGATCCTTAATAAAACTCCAATAATATAACCCAAGGTGTAAAAAAATAAGAAAACCGAAGCAAAGCAAGGGCGGTTACTCGTACTATATAATATAATAAAGTATCCTCGTCGTTAGCCGTCAGTGCGACACACCGACAACACGACAACTTGCGGTGGTCGGTGCAGTTTGAGTGGTGCTGGTGATTTAATTAACACATTTATACTCCGACTGTGGTGTCGACTGATGGCCGCTTGGCCGCTCCCACGGAGGCCATCCGCTCATCAAGTAATATCGGCTTCATCATACTAAAGTAACTTCAAAATTTCGGTTATTACTAAGTATAATGTTTTTTTTTTCATAAAAAACGTTTTATTCTATTGGTGTGGTTTCAGAATCAAATAGTATATTCTTTATGTCATAGATCGATAGATAGAGTGCCATCATGGAAGTACTGACTGACTTGCGATCGGAACTTCGACAGCGTTATTCAGGTATCTCTGTATGACGTATCGTGCAATGTCACCACATTAGAGACTACTCACAAAAAATGATCATTACTCAAAGAAATTAATCATAAAATGTCTTTAAATAAATTGTCCACCTGACGGTACCATAGCTTTATAAAGCTCGCAGTCCACATGTCATTGGTGTCTGAGGCTAGAGACAGTGGGCGGCGTGCGACGTGCATCTCCCACACGCGCTTTGTTCACCATCAAGTGCAAAGTGGATGACCCTGTTATCTGATTATGTAGTCGTTTTAGCTACTACATAACATTGTTTTGACGTTGCATAATTATTTCCGCTGTGTCTATAGATTCTTTTTTTTGGCAATATCTTTAGACCGACTGGTTTCCTGGTGGTTTACAGAAGCACAACCCTTTGGCTTTTTTTTATCGCATTTCGTTCCGTAATGTCTTTACAGTTTACACGTTATGCTTGTAAAAGGCAAGATACTCTGTGTCTCCTTTCCTGTTACTTCTCTCCGTACTTCTTTCTTCTATTCGACGATGTGCGGATTTGACATAGCGAGTGTTTGACTTTATGCGTGTTTGACTTTATGGGTTTTTGACCTTAAGAGTATAATCCATTCTTACTAGCATGTGTTACGTCCTCTTATTAACACGGTTCTATAGGAATGCATACAAAAACATCACATATATTTATTATGATTTGAATGGATATTGAATCTCTATACTTTATTTATTTGTTCATTCAGATGAGATTTCCATTTTGTTTTACCATGATCGGAATCGTTTTTGGCGAATAGATCGACTATTATTGTGGCTAATTGTATATTTTTACATGCTAAATGTATTTGCTAAATTGGTGCGCATTTCTCATAAATAAAGTGTGGACGTTACACAAACATAACTTCTGGTAGCGTTACCAGCGTTTTAATAGTAACGCGTAACATTCTAAAATTAACACGTTCAGAATACGAATGACCGTGCAAACCGGGGTATGACCCACGCACCGTAAGCAACGGAATCTTACGCAATCCAAATAAATAATACGCCCACTGTGGACATTTGCTTACGTCACTGTTCCCACAAACGGGTATGAGTGCCCGATGTCACAATAGAATAGCATTTACCACAAACCACAAAATGCGGTTACAAGAGCAAGAGCACCCCTGGTTGCTCAGGTGTGACTTAAAAATAATGTGGCAGCGGGTTGTTTGTTGACTCATATCTCATACAGTGCCGACGTTAGAGCCACTGACGCCCTAGCTAGCTATAAAAATCGAGTTTTTTTGCTCGAAAAATTATTTTTTACTGAACCAATGGGAATGTTTATTAAGAATTTTATTTTTCTTTTTTGCTCCTCACTTCAAATGTGGTGCCCCTCCAAATTTGGTGCCCTAGGCCGTCGCCCCACCTTCGTTATAACTCAAATTGTATGTCAAATGTACTTTTTGTTCATATCTTGATTTGCGCATTCGTCGAAACAATCAAGGAAATACGGAGTAATAAATTCACCTCGATACTGAGAAAAAAGATTCTTCGAACACTGAGGTAATGGTAGGTTCTTCCTTTGCTTCCTGTCTATATTACTAACGAATTAAAAATACTGACTGAAATAAAATTCTGTCGAATACTATTTTGCATCATGTTTTGATTAAAATTGGTTAAGTAGTTTAGGAGTCCATCGCGGACAAACAACGTGACACGTAATTTATATAAGTATATTAAGATAAATTATATATATTAAGAAAAATTACTTGTCACGTTGTTTATCCGCGATGGACTCCTCTAAACTACTTAAACGATTTTAATCAAATTTGCACACAGTGTGCAGTTTGATCCAACTTATAAGATCTTACATGTCAATTTATAGTCGCAATATTATTTTATTGCAAATTTTTTGACAGAACGAAGTCTGTCCGGGCAGCTAGTTTCTTATGAGTTTCAAAATTTTATACTTCATTTGTTGAAATATACCTATGCCTTAGACATATTGGGGCGGATTAGAATACTAACTCCAATCTCACGCTGGAAAGGTGTCGTAAGAGGCGACTAAATCCAGGTCACTGGTGGTAGGGGCCCTCGGAGAAATATTGGTAATATTGAGTTTAATAGTTCATTAATACCATTACTCTTATTATTTCTCCATGGGGTCCGTCTAGATAAGCTACCACCCTCTTATTTAGTCAGCCGCTAAACGACTCTTCGTGTTCCGACTGGGGGCTCGAGAGCCAGTTCTTTATTTCTTTTTCTTCATTCTTTCTTGGCCGATAACGCATCAGTCATGCCTTTGGTGTCGGTGGATTGTCAGCTCGTTTGCCGGCTATTTCCATAAAAAATACTGATTTTCGTGTAATAAAAAGAAAAAACATCCTTACATCCATACATAATTTGTCCCCATGCTCATTGCTCGTGTTAATGGTTGCCACGGGAACATTACTATCACGCAGTTCGTCAGGTGAAACTTATGTTGTCTATAGAAATCATACAAAAACCACGTTTTTACCGAGAAAAGCCACAGCGTGAGATACTAGACAGGTTTCTTGCTAGTCGGTTCTGCTTGTAGTATGGCTTTCTATGAATAATTAAGTCTACGTGTTTCACTGTCTAGGCGAACTCGTCTGCTATTTCGAAATCGATATCGATCTCAGAGACGTCGATTTGTAAATCAAGTTTTGAATTGCAGTACTATTTGATTTCATGTGTAGATTCTGGTTTGAATCTAGTAACTTTTGCTAAACATCTCACAAGCAGTAAGGGGCCATCAACAATTAATTTCGTCACACAACATGCCTTTTTTACCCCTCCACCCGTCCTTGTCACAGTTGGTCACATTTGTGAGATATCCCTAGTGTGACGTCACATATGAAATTTTACATCTAGAATTTATTAAATTAAAACAGCACTTCCGAATAAGTTTTATTTCCATTAATTGTTTTTTAATATTTACCTATACATACCAATTATTCGATTTTGAAATGTGACGTCACGTTTAGGACTCCCTCCCACCCCTTGTCACACAATGTCACACTACATCAACCCCCCCCCCCCCTTCCCGTCCCCTTAACGTGTGACGTAATTTATGGATGGCCCCTAAGACAGTTTTACAGTTTCATATTAGTTAAGGCTGTCCTCGAATCTGACAGGTTATGATGTATTGTTTCATCACATATCACAAAATATCTCTAATGCCCCAACTCAGAGCCACTAACAGTTACTTAAATCGCTCCTTAGTACAGAAATTGTATGGAGATTCTGTACTAAGGAGCGATTAAAGTAACCGTTAGTGACTCTGAGTTGGGGCGTAAGTATTAGTTATAAACACAATCGATACGCAAACACGTACTGTCTACAGTAAGTAGGACTCCTACTTACGTAATTCGCCAAATGTTTGCTTACACAAGGTTCTGTTTTTTGGCCCGACAGTGTAAATACGAGTAAAATGATGATTATCTTCCACACGTCTTTTCGTCTCTACAGTGGCTTCAACCCATTAATGGCCCACTACTGAGCACAGGGACTACTCTTGAGGAGGCCTAGAGCATACTCCACCACGCTGCTCCAGTGCTGATTGTGGAGGTCTCTACAATATCCTGACGTAATAGTCAAGTTGTTCAATGTCCCATATCGTTCCATCAATATCGACTAGGACCGGTATGACTTACCTTCATGCTCCCCATCTTCGTATCGTACTAAGCGGACTAGACTCCTGACCTAATACATAGGTAGACAGATGCATAAAGTACTTTTTCTTTCTTTTCAGAACAAAGATGGCGTTACTGTGGTGTATAGTGGCGGTGACGCTGGCGGCTGCGCGGGCGCAGTCCAACTACGACTCGCAGGCCAACAACATCGAGTACCAGGGCAAGGGGCTGCCCGACCAGACTGTTTTAGATGGAAAGGTAATTTTATTATTCATACTTAAAAACCATGCATTTCAAAATTTTCAATACATAAAGCGTTGACGATTCAAATTTGGAATTTCTCAGTAATTTTCCAAGTGATTTTTCCGGGGATACAATTTGCATGAAAACACCACACTCTCTTGAATAAACGTTAGGAGTAATTTTAATACTTATTAAACTTACGCATTGGATATTGATCTGTAAATGTATAAAATGGCCCCTGGGATAGCTGTCCCAAACTTGAAAATTCAAAAAATAATAATAATGGATGTAGAATAAAGCTACAATTTCTGTTAGGAAACCAAAAAAATGTAACGCAATGAAAAATATGCTAAAAAAACATGCAGGATAGGTTGCATGTTGCATGCAAAGTTGCCCAACTTGCAATTATTGAACTAAGATTTACCTAAGTGTGATTACTCCTTGTTCAATCAAGGTACCAACTTTTGGTTGCAAAATGTGGCGAATGAATGTAATGAAATAGATGTATTTAAATCTTCGAATGACACTGTATAATACTGCAGTGGATGCAGGATTGCGGGCAATCTGTAGACGTAGCTCCCGGCCAGCAATTACTTGCAAGGATTTATGGCGCCGGCGCCGATACACCGATAATACTTATTTAAAGTAACGCAAATACAATAATTTTTGTATCAAACAGCTTTGAAGGTGTGCGCTATCGGCTACACGTTGAAGCTGTGTCGAAGTGGTTGAACCCGATAAAGCTCGATATATTTTTTTAAGTTTTTTCTATTTTATACTTTACCTTTTAAGCCAGTTGAAAAATATCTGAATATGAGTAAATCTGTGTGCATTTAATTTGATTTCATTTTACTATAATACGTGTACTCACGATATTTATTTTGTATTTGATTGGAATACAGAATAAATATCGTGAGTACTCGTATTACAGTAAAATGTGTTCAGTCCACGATGAGTTAAGTTTAAAATCTTGTAATTTGATTTCATTTTAAAACGTAATAAATTGCATATATTAAAATTTAAAGTAATTTTTATGAGATTTCATTTAATAAATATAAATTATACTTTCGTTAAGCTGTAATAAAATAGTTTTATAAATATATTCCAACGACGTCGGTTATTTTACTGTTTGACTAAATCCATTTTTAGTACAAAGGAGAGATTTTATAAAGATACCTATTTAGATTTATTCGAAAACAGTGCGATTATTCTGAAGCATTCTCTAATATCCATTACAAATATCCAGTGTCGTGTTATCAAAGGTATCGATGGCAAGACGGATTGATTTCTCTTGCTCTCTTTCTCCTGTCTTTACAAGTGATAATTTTTAAGATATCTGTGTTGTCATAAAACAATTATTAAACGATACATTATCATTTTGTGGTAAAACAAATTTAGATTTATTCCTAACTAGCTGTTACCCACGGCCTCGCTCGCGGTAGAGATCGATTTTTACAGATCCCGCAGGAACCCTGAACTTTTCCGGGATAAAAAGTAGCCTATGTTTTAATCCAGGGTATAGGCTATCTCCATTCCAAATTTCAGCCAAATCGGTTTGGTAGTTTTCGTGTGAAAGCGTAACAAACAAACTTACATTCACAATATTAGTATGAAGTATGATATATTTTAAAAACTAATTTAAATGATTGTTTTATTGTTCAATACAAAGGAGTGCTAAGATTATTTACCAAATAAGTCTATAAAACTAGCTTAATTTAAATGATCATCGGTCGACAGGTCACAAAGCTGGATGACTTGAGTCCAGTCATCTTCCTGAACCGGACGCGCGCGGCGCTCAACTGCGCGGCTGGATCCATGCAGGTTTGAACTTTGATTCTTATGCGATACCATACATTCAAAGATAAAGAATCCTTATGTCCCTAATAGGATCAGTCATGTCTGTTTGTTCGTCTGTCACACCTACTGAACGGAAATGATTGGTTGATCGACTAACTGCAGGGTAAGACTCGAGTAATTATGACTCGCGTAGTCTATCAGACCACTCCAATATTACGTGGTGGAGATTTGAAAGCAATACTTAATATCAGAAGTCTGGAAGAATTTGGACAGCGAGCCTTGTTAAGAAACTCATACTTAACAGGGTGCTCTGTAACCATTGTAGCAGTGTATTTGTAAATACCTACTACTTTGGTTGAAATACAATGAAACGCATGGGTTTCCATCGTTCTTGTCTATTTTAGTATTGGCATCGCTTAGTACAATCTAGAATAGTTTTCAGCTCTTAGTTTAACGCTATATTTGTTTAATTATTACATTACGAACATTCAACAAGGGCGATGACATTCGTATGGAAACTGCTCGATAACTACCGAACAGAACTTAGACGTTATAGGTATCTTTGGAATCGTCATAAATTCGTCTTCTTGAATATTATATTAGATTAGAGATTCGTGATAATCTAATTTCTAATGTTTTTGACAACTTATAACTCATTCAAAGCATAGACTAGATTGGTATTTATTGCGTTTTGATATCATCACATTCAGCCAGACGTTTGTCTATGGTGATACATTCCTTTATTTGTTTCTCCGCAATTAAACATCCGTTCTACGATGTACTCATATATTTTCGCATAAAGGAATATTAGTAACATTCCTGATATGAATTATTTAATAATTTCAATTATCATAAATCATCATATTAACTGAAGTCTGTGGCTGTTAAACGTTTTGTACTCTGTGAGCAGTGAGCGATGTACGATTTCCGATATCGACGGATGTTATCGAACGAACAGATGAATCAGTTCGGCTCAAGCGCTCGCGCAGGATACGCGTGTCGTCCTGCGCGACTGACCGGCTCATTTTGAACGGCAAGGCTCCGCATGGCCGCTGCCACATTCCTTTGAAAATGTACAGTTTTGCCTGAGTTTTTATTCAGTAGCGAGTACGCTCCTCGCAATGTTTAACTTTCCCTGATCAAGCTGGGTCGCCACCCGCTTTCTTTGATGTAACTTAGAGTACTTATTCCGTAATTCATCGTACGGCGCGCCATGGGACCGCCGCCATCTTAGAACTTCACGACCGTGTTCCACATAACTTTATTTCTACATGATGGACCGGGACTCCTCCCGCTTCGCGAACGCGAGATCACCGGCTGGGAAGGGTTTCGTCGTCTCCAGGTGCCGATGACATACTCGGTGAAGAGTTCTCTCCTGGAGTGCTCTCCACGCCACGCCACGTCACGCCATGATGGCTTTGCTTTAGACGGGCGTCCGCAGGGCTAGTTTTCTAGCGTCTGCTGGTCATCCCAACCAGTAGATGATCCCAAGGACTCACCGCGCTCTACTGCTACCGCTGCCGTCTTCTTGCATGATCACGCCACACCACGCACCGCACGTTTCTTTCATCCGCCTGCCTGCGCTTACCATCCTGGATGCAGCTGCAACCCTCGCCATCACGCTTCAGCTTCGAGGCGCGCCACCCAGCGACGTCACGCCCGGCAGACAACCGTTCTTCGTTCGTCTATATTACGCGTGCGGAGTGATGCGTTCATGGTACCATGTAAGTCAATTTAAATAACCTATTATCTGGCCAGAAAGTGTAGAATCAGTGCGCGACGTATTCCACGGGCACCGTTGCCCTACCGTTATCACGGATAGCGTAAATAGAACTCTGTTAACGTCACATAACCTAGCCTAAATTTGCATGCTTTAACATTGTCTCTGCGGACCGAGCCGCCATGTAATTCGCGATTTTTACCAATATAATATCTGGTCCTAACTACCATCTTTTATTCCAAATAGACATCCACATTCTTATAGTTCATTGTTGCTACTACACTTCTCTTTTTTATACGCGACAATGGCGCCCGAACATATTTAATTATCCTTATCCTGTGGATTCTGTTTGGGATATTTTTTTCTTCTTTTTCGGTGAAGTTACTTTTTACATCAACTTTTGGTAATTTTTTTTGAGTTGTCATATTTTTGTACAAGAGAAACTATTCTCCAGTACCGTTTGGTAACTAAACAGTGAATTTTGGTTTGCATTCTTTGGAATGTTTCCTTAACGGAACATTGATTTTTTTGACAAACTTACAGGTTTGTATATTTTTTAGCAGTCGCAAACAATAATTATAAAAATTTTATTATTGTACTTGCAATTTTTTTTCTCTGGATATCACAGCCCTCGACTATATTGTTAGCGAGGTCTGGAATATACCAGCCTTTTCTTTTCGTGCAAACACTGTTTATTTACCAAAACTAAAAAGTTGTTTTCACAACTATTTTGTAATAATGGCGACCCCACTTGAAGAAGCTTTTCATGACTCGAGCGATAACTTAACTGATGATCCAGATTTAAAAGAATCTTTTAGTAATGTGACGCATAGGGATAAACCCATCTCACAGCCACAAACATCAGCCTCTTTGTTTCATGGTTCAAATTATAATCAACCTGTCCAAAGTCAACCAGATAATAGGGTTACTTATGTGATGAGGGATGACAATATAAAATCGTGGAATTTAAAGTTCACAGGCGATTCAAGTTTAGTGGATTTTTTCTTGCGGATTAACGA
This sequence comes from Thymelicus acteon, assembly GCA_951805285.1. Lineage (NCBI taxonomy): Eukaryota > Metazoa > Arthropoda > Insecta > Lepidoptera > Hesperiidae > Thymelicus > Thymelicus acteon. The sequence goes on from OX638216.1 coordinate 2,473,657, forward strand.
TTGTATGAGATGCAGGGATATTCCGGAATCAAAAGTTGTCAAATGTTTTTCAGATCTCTTAGGAGGCAAAGCCCTCGACTATTATAGGCAAATCAGAGATTCAGTAGTCACTTTAGACGATTTACAGATTAAATTTAAATCATTCTTTACAGCCTTTGATAGCGACTATGTTTTAGAAAAACAAATTAGGGATCATAAACAAAGCTCGAATCAACCTTTACATATGTATATTTTAGACATGCAAACAATGAACTCAAGGCTAACTCCTTCCCTAACGGAGGGCACCCTTATTGAAATTATTAAACATAATTTGCTACCCGTTTACGCACAACTTTTGGCTGTCAATGACATAGACACCATTGACAGATTAATTTCTTTAGGCAAACGTTACGAGGCATACGCGGTCTCACCTTCTTCCAGTTCCAATAGCAGGTTTTCTAAAGTTCAAAAGCAGATTAACATTGTCAACACACAACCTCAAAAGAAATTTAATTCTTCTATTATATGCCTTAAATGCAAAAAATCGGGTCATTCGTATAAACACTGTAAAACAATACGCGATATTGTTTGTTTCAAGTGTAAGGCAAAAGGTACACTTACTTCCGCTTGTCCTAAGTGTAACCCACCCTTAGCTACCCACCCGAATAAGCAGGAATCTCCAAATTCAAAAAATGTAACTACCCTAGGAATATCTAGCTTTAACTCTGAGAAACGTTTAGGTACGGTTACACCAGGCATTTCAACTACTAATCTTGACAATAGAATCTTTCTTGAATTCTCAATAAATAATTTTACTTATAAAGGACTTTTAGACACCGGTGCTAATCTTTCAGTTATAGGTAACGGCTACCATAATAAGCTGTTCGAATTAGGATTCGAGTTACAGTCAACTGACTTAATTGCTAAATGCGCTAATGGCTCTGAAGTTAAAACAATAGGAATCATGTTAGTACCTATTAATTATAATAGTAAAAATTTTAACATAACATTCATGGTTATACCGGAAATATCGGATAATTTTATTTTGGGAATGGATTTTGTTTATCAATCGGGGATTTTTAATTCATTCAACTGCAACAATGTTGCATCCTCAGAGAATATTCATAATATTCACTATCAACTTTTAAATAAATTTTGTGGTATAATTGCCAAGAGCGAACTTTCTCCATTAGAATCAATTGAGTTAGACAAATTGATTGATAAATTTAAAACCATTGACTCTCAAACTAACGGTTTAGGTAAAACCGATATAATTGAACATAGAATTATAACAACAGGACCACCAATTAAACAAAGATACTACCCTTTATCTCCAGCAAAATTACAAGCACTAAATGCTGAAGTCGATAAAATGTTACAGCTAGGTGTCATCGCACCATCGAAGTCACCATGGTCAAATCCTGTCGTTATGACTACTAAAAAGGATGGTTCACTTAGATTTTGTCTTGACGCTAGAAAGTTGAATGACGTCACTATTAAGGACTCTTATCCATTGCCTTATATATCCTCAATTTTAGATAACCTCAGAGGCGCACGCTACTTAACTTCAATTGACCTGTCAGCAGCATACTGGCAAATTTTACTTTGTAGCTCGGATGATACAGATGGATCTGGTACCTCTTGCCAAAAGACTGCTTTTGTTGTGCCTAATCGTGGTCTTTTTGAATTTAAAAGAATGCCTTTTGGTTTATGCAATGCCGGCTGTGACATGCAGCGCTTAATAGACTCTTTATTTGAACATAAGTATGGCGAAAAAATTTTCGGATACTGTGATGATCTTTTAATTGCAACCAGCACCTTTAGGGAGCATCTAGATATTTTACAGGCGGTTTATGAAAAATTAAGCAACGCAGGTTTGACTATTAACTTTGATAAATGTAATTTTTGCAAAGAGGAATTACGTTATTTAGGTTATGTTGTAAGCTCACAGGGTCTGCAAACAGATCCAAAGAAATTAGACTGTATTAGACAATTTCCTAGACCAAATACAGCAAGACAATTGCGCGCTTTCATTGGTTTATGTTCTTACTATCGCAGGTTCGTTAATAACTTTTCTACAATAATCGCACCAATGACAGCATTAATTGGTAAGAAAAAGGGAAAAGACGCAATTGCTTGGGGTGATGAGGCTGAAAAGTCATTTTTGGCACTCAAGGAAGCCCTCACTCAAGCACCAGTACTTGCCTGTCCTGATTTCTCCATACCTTTTCAAATTCACACTGATGCTTCATCAGTGGGAATTGGTAGCGTTCTTGTTCAGGAAATAGATGGCATAGAACATCCTATAGCTTTCCATTCACGTCTGCTGTCAAAATCAGAGAGAAACTACAGCACCACTGAGCGTGAATTGCTAGCAGTGGTCGACTCTGTCCTACATTTTAGGCCTTATATAGAGTGTTCTCACTTTATTTTAGTAACCGACCATATGAGTCTTAAGTGGTTAAAAACACTAAACAATCCTTCTGGACGTTTAGCTCGTTGGTCCATGCAACTAGCATGTTTTGATTTTGAAATCCGCCATAGAAAGGGTACATCACATATAGTCCCAGATATTTTGTCTAGAATGGAAGTTAGTGCTATCACATTTACCGGAGGTAACTCTTCTAGGGATGAATGGTATAATACATTATTTAAAAATGTGCAGATAAATCCTATGTTTCATAAAAACTATCAAATTAGGGATAACATTTTATTTAGATACAGTAAACCGACATCTAAATTGCACGAGGAAAATGCTTGGAAAATCGTTCTTCCTCATGACGTAGTACAGGAGTGTATAAAGCAGAATCATGAATTGAGCGCAGTACATCCTGGTATATTTAAGACAGTAGCCAAAATAAAGGAAAACTATTTCTGGAAAAACATGTATGCAGATATTAAAAACTATGTGTCTAGTTGTGAAAAGTGTAAAGCTTACAAACATACAAACAGTATACCACACGGTCACATGACAAACCAAAAAAAGGTCGACCGTCCCATGCACACACTCTCTATAGATATCATTGGTCCTTTGGCTAAATCATATTCTGGTCATAATTACATTCTGTCAGTAGTGGACGTTTTCTCAAAATATTGTTGGCTCCATCCTCTTAGGACAGCAACTACAAAAACTGTCACTTCTTTCCTTGAGTCGGAAATTATATTTAAAGAAGGTACTCCGTGCGTTATTATCTGTGACAATGCCACAATTTTTCAAAGTAAGGATTTCAAGAATTTTTGTTCAAAACACTCGATTCCTAAAATTTTTTATAATGCATATTATGCACCCCAGTCTAATACTGTTGAGCGATACAACCAAACAATCCAAACCTGCTTAGCTATTTTAGTTGAAGAGGATCACCGGAAATGGCCGACATTTCTCCCTCAAATACAACTATACTTAAATACTACAATTAATCTTGCTACTGGTTATACACCATACTTTTTGGCTCGAGGTCGAGAACTCATCGCCGACGGTGCAATGCACATCTTAAGAGGCACTGCTCCACATTCGGATGATGAAATCGAACCAACACCTAGGAACATAACAGCTCAGTCCTTAAATGACCTGTCAGATATCTTCCAACGTGTAAGCTGTGCACTGACCAAGGCGTACAAACAGAACGCTCACAGATATAACCAGCGTCGCCGAGAGCTCAGGCTACGCGTTGGTGACATAGTGTGGAGGCGTAACTTTGTACAGTCAAACGCAGCAAAGTTTTTCTCAGCTAAACTAGCACCGAGGTTTGTCAAATGTAAAATAGTTGACAAACTATCTGATGTTGTTTACCAATTAGAGGAAATTGACACAAAAAGTATTGGGAAATATCATGTAAAGGACATTATAAAAGTGCCACAAGGCGTATAACATGTGCAAGTATTTTTTCTTTTTTCAGTGTGACAAAATTTCAATTTTATGTCATATTTTGAGATTTTCTTATTCTCACCTTTTTGGACAAAACTTAAAAGTTTTTGTACCTGTGTACTCCAAGAAACTCAGTACTGTTTGTTTGATCAAAATCGGTTCAGTACTTTTCTTTAAACAATTGAAATTAAGTTTTCACTTGTTTCACTTTTGGTACTTAAATGTACATTTTTTTGCACTATTCATGAAAATGAAAAGTGGTGTGTGTATACACATATTTTTCTCCTTGGAAACACAATTTCTATCAGTTTTGATCTTTCATTGTTCCCACAATAATGGAGAACAAGTTTTTTTCTTGAAGAACTTAAGATTACCCTAATCTTATTTCTTACTTACAATCTCTTGTATGAGTCATCACTCATAATTTTCTGGACTTTGACAATAACCAGCTATCATTCGATGATGAGCTGATGTTACCTTTTCCCAGTCGCTTGGCCAGCACTGTGGTTCCCTTTAGAAGTATATCATACATATATTAAGTAAATGTATCATTATACTTACATAGTAATTTTAAATAAACTTGGTATATTTAAGCTTCCTTAATTTAGTTGGTATTACTTACCATACCTTTTTTTCTATCAATAAATAGTATTAAATACTAGGTTTATTACTTTAGATAATACTCAATACCGAGCAGTCGTATACATACTGGGTAGGTATAGCATTATGGTTACTTCTAGGATATTATACCTTAGTTGTTACATCTTTGTAGTTTTAAATGGGGGCCCTCCATTAATTTAGACTATCTAATTAGATATAGATGTTAGTTTAAAAGATAGGTGTTAAGCTTTTATTTCATTAAATTCTGAACTTCAGTATTGCTAAGGCTAGTTCCTAGTGATGGTAAAAACTTTAACTTAGGGTTAAAAGTTTTTTCTTTTCGGTAACCCCGGCTGTGTCGGCTAACCGGCAGTTAGCCTCTTTTGTTCGAAGGGGGGTATTGTAGCAGTGTATTTGTAAATACCTACTACTTTGGTTGAAATACAATGAAACGCATGGGTTTCCATCGTTCTTGTCTATTTTAGTATTGGCATCGCTTAGTACAATCTAGAATAGTTTTCAGCTCTTAGTTTAACGCTATATTTGTTTAATTATTACATTACGAACATTCAACAAGGGCGATGACATTCGTATGGAAACTGCTCGATAACTACCGAACAGAACTTAGACGTTATAGGTATCTTTGGAATCGTCATAAATTCGTCTTCTTGAATATTATATTAGATTAGAGATTCGTGATAATCTAATTTCTAATGTTTTTGACAACTTATAACTCATTCAAAGCATAGACTAGATTGGTATTTATTGCGTTTTGATATCATCACATTCAGCCAGACGTTTGTCTATGGTGATACATTCCTTTATTTGTTTCTCCGCAATTAAACATCCGTTCTACGATGTACTCATATATTTTCGCATAAAGGAATATTAGTAACATTCCTGATATGAATTATTTAATAATTTCAATTATCATAAATCATCATATTAACTGAAGTCTGTGGCTGTTAAACGTTTTGTACTCTGTGAGCAGTGAGCGATGTACGATTTCCGATATCGACGGATGTTATCGAACGAACAGATGAATCAGTTCGGCTCAAGCGCTCGCGCAGGATACGCGTGTCGTCCTGCGCGACTGACCGGCTCATTTTGAACGGCAAGGCTCCGCATGGCCGCTGCCACATTCCTTTGAAAATGTACAGTTTTGCCTGAGTTTTTATTCAGTAGCGAGTACGCTCCTCGCAATGTTTAACTTTCCCTGATCAAGCTGGGTCGCCACCCGCTTTCTTTGATGTAACTTAGAGTACTTATTCCGTAATTCATCGTACGGCGCGCCATGGGACCGCCGCCATCTTAGAACTTCACGACCGTGTTCCACATAACTTTATTTCTACATGATGGACCGGGACTCCTCCCGCTTCGCGAACGCGAGATCACCGGCTGGGAAGGGTTTCGTCGTCTCCAGGTGCCGATGACATACTCGGTGAAGAGTTCTCTCCTGGAGTGCTCTCCACGCCACGCCACGTCACGCCATGATGGCTTTGCTTTAGACGGGCGTCCGCAGGGCTAGTTTTCTAGCGTCTGCTGGTCATCCCAACCAGTAGATGATCCCAAGGACTCACCGCGCTCTACTGCTACCGCTGCCGTCTTCTTGCATGATCACGCCACACCACGCACCGCACGTTTCTTTCATCCGCCTGCCTGCGCTTACCATCCTGGATGCAGCTGCAACCCTCGCCATCACGCTTCAGCTTCGAGGCGCGCCACCCAGCGACGTCACGCCCGGCAGACAACCGTTCTTCGTTCGTCTATATTACGCGTGCGGAGTGATGCGTTCATGGTACCATGTAAGTCAATTTAAATAACCTATTATCTGGCCAGAAAGTGTAGAATCAGTGCGCGACGTATTCCACGGGCACCGTTGCCCTACCGTTATCACGGATAGCGTAAATAGAACTCTGTTAACGTCACATAACCTAGCCTAAATTTGCATGCTTTAACATTGTCTCTGCGGACCGAGCCGCCATGTAATTCGCGATTTTTACCAATATAATATCTGGTCCTAACTACCATCTTTTATTTCGAACAGACATCCCACAGGATAAGCCTGCAAGAGGTCCTTGATCCAATAGTTCAGTGTATCTACGAGAGCCGAAGGAGTAGACCATTTATTGTAATTCATACAAATGATTTGTTCGCGTAGAATTTGACTTTCCTCTCTATGCACTTATAACCCACATTAGTCGTATATTAGCGAATACCACAACCACTTCTCTTTTTTATACGCGACACCATGAAGCTATTATAGAGAGGAGACGGCCTAAGCAACTGTGCACTGTGACTCAACTGGGTCCTGACGTCATCACAGTAGGCGTGGCCTTAAGTCAGTCTACTGTCGGCGCCCGTCCTGTGCACAGCTTCACATTTTCAAAGAAAAGGATGAAGTGCTGTGTTTTATCGTGTAAAAACTACTCGGATAGACGTTCTGATGCTATGGATGGCATTTCATTTCATTTTTAAGTAATTTGATTCATAATTTATAAGAATAGGCAGAATAGTTCTAGAAAAATCACTAACGCCGATCTCGCCAAATAAAATTCTACTCGACATTAGATGGCGACACTTTGTGTCAAGAGAACTAAAAATGTATAGGTGCGTAGAGCTAAGTATTAGTATTATATTGATAATCATACGTACTGAAATTTGTCCTACATTCATTCCTATAGAGTTTTTCACCGCCAAAATATAATTTTTCTAGTTTTATAATCATTTTGTAAACAGGCCGCCATCTATCGTCAACTATTTACAACAAATAAACATAACAAAAACACAGGGCCGTAATTAGAATCCAATTATTTTACCGAGTGTCCCATTGAATTAAAGTACTGCCTATACTCTGTTCATTATAGCTTGATTCTTTTTGTCTTGTGATGGGAAATGGGCATAGTATCTATATAACACAAGGTACAAAAGGTTTAATTTTTATATAATCTAAATTTTACTAACAAAAAATAACCGACTTCAAAGTCTCAAAAAGTACTTTTCAGATCTCTTTCAAATTTATGTGGGACCACATGACAAACACCTGCTTTCGATTAAAAAAAGAATCATCGAAATCGGTTGGCGTGATATTGAGTTATTCGTCAATTTGTCGCGCACATCTTAACACAAATTTACGACTTATGTGGTTTTCTCATGGATGCCATTGTCAGATCTCAATAAAATATATGTGGGACCACATGACAGCCACCAGCTTTCGATTAAAAAAACAATCATCAAAATCGGTTCGCCCAGTCCAAAGTTCTGAGGTAACAAACATAAAAAAAACAGTCGAATTGAGAACCTCCTCCTTTTTTTGAAGTCTGTTAAAAAATTTATTATAATCACAAAATTAATACATTTGGTTACGATGACGTTAGGGATATCATTATTGATTGCTACAACCAATAAAGTATACTATTGACGTGCGTGCATTTCTATGTAAAAAAAAATATGAAACTTTATGCCCGTGATCTCGATGACCGCTGTCAAAAGAATAATGCCATAATGAACAGAGTATAATTTATTTAATTACGTGAACGGGAGTAGGTAAAATCAGTTTTTTTTAAGTTTAACATTGTATACAATCTTTATAAGTCTTACACTTCCCGCCCACGTCCGACTTTTTGTAGGACCGATAATCGGGCCGATTTTTCCTCAGATTCTTATGACCGATTTTGTGGCCGACTCGCTATTCGACCACGACCGATATCGGTGACCGATTTTTTTTGTAGGAGAAATAGAGCGTACTGGTCACTATAAAGTGAGATATTATTATTTACATGATGGTCCTACTACATACCACATTGTTTTAAAAAAAACCTTAAGAAGCTTTTTCAATATTTATTTATACAATATTTTGAATAAAATTAAATGTGATATAAAATTTAATCTAAAACGATTGATCTTAAGATTGGCTTAATGATCTATCTTTATTTAGAGACCCACTGAATTAAGCTTGTCGATAGTTTATATAACCATATTAAAAATATTTTATTTGATTCTGGATCGATACGAAACATCATATTAAATTATACGGTATATCTACATAAAATTACATCTTTTATTTATTACCATACTAGCTTTTGCCCGCAGCTTCGCCCGCGGTAGAGATCAATTTTTTACAAATCCTAATTACTTTTACTTAGTTTGATTTAGTTGCCTATGACTTAAGTAAACATGTATCATTTGATAGCGTGATTCAGAACTTGCAAATGAATTTCACTAACGCCATATATTAACAACGTCTGGAACAAAATATCTAGCAACTAACAAAACGTCGACCTTCCCATGGCCTGGGGATGTTTTACCGCGGTAAAAAGTAGCCTACGTTACTCTCCATCCGTATCGATACAAGGCACCTAGATCGAACATCTCTATGTCGGTGAGTCGGTGAGAACCAAACGTTCCATTTTTCACCGATATCGGTCGGAATGCACCGATTTTATTTCTGACCGACTTGTTGAAGGACGTGTGCGTTGCACTATTGCTATCAGTACGTTCTATTTTTCACCTACAAAAAGCGGTCACCGATTATCGGACGTGGGCGGGAAGCCTAAAAACAAACTAACGCCCCAACTCAGAGTCAGTAACGGTTACTTAAATCGCTCCTTAGTACATAATTTGTGTGGTGATTCTATACTAAGGAGCGATAAGTAAGTGACTCTGAGTTGGGACGTAAGCCATTTAAAAATAAGAAAACCGGGCAGGTGCGTGTCAGGCCACGCCCAATGTAGGGTTCCAAAGTAGTAAGTTCATCGACTATTGCTCACATACTACTTATGCTAACATACTCGTAGCCATGATAGTTTTCCTTGTAATTTTCATCATATTATAACCTATTTTTGAGAATTTTTTCACTTGTCTAAATTATGTCCAATGAGGTGGTATGAATATTCTGAGTACGTCCCTGTTACATCCTACATTTATTGACATCTAGTGTGAGATAGTTAAACTACGTAATAAAATCGATATAGAACGAAGCGAGTAGTTTTGCTATTGATCGATAGATGGAAAATAAAGAAGTGGGCGGGATTTGGTGGGTTGGAGGGGGTGCCCTCGCCCCGCAAAGTGTCACGCGTTCTTACATAAGAAAATCTACATACAACGTCTCCTCTCTATAATAGCTTCATGTCTGTAACACATCCTTGGTATATAATTAAAATCCATCTTTTCTTCTCTCATTATTTTCTTACTTTCTTCTCTTTTCTTTCTTGGCCAACGACGCATCGATAATACATAAGGTTTTACAGATGTCCATGGGACAACGACCTTAACATCAGATGGCTTGTCTCATTTCTCAGCTTACATAAAGAAATCCAGTTACACAAATCAACTCTTGATATTTCGTATAGAACGACTCATACCAGTTCCTTACCCTTCATCCAACGTTCCAGATGGAGCTGAAGTTCAATGAGAAGTTCTACGGCATTGCGTACGCCGACTTCGACCGGCACTCGGCGTGCCAGGTTGTCGGCAAGGGCGCCACCAGCTACAAGTTGGAGCTGCCTTTAAAAGGATGTGGGACCAAGCAGGTGAGATTCCTTTTTCTTTGTTCTATGGTTGGCAATCGGTATCTTTGGTGTTACTGATGTCATGGCCGACAGTGACCACATGCCATCAAAGATCGTTTGCTCGTTTGTCGATTAGATACTAGTACATAGAAAAGGATGAGAGAAAATGAAACGGACGAAAATTCAGTTCAGATTTGACTGTTCTGTGAAAGATTCGAGTATCACTGACAAAGACACGTTTATTTTTCCGTAGACAAATAGCATAGCGTCCTGTCGTGTACACGTATTCACAATAAGTTACTAAAGAAATTAATAATAAAATAATCTACATTTTTTTAGCTTTATGGCCTTATTATAATAATGGCTCCACAATTTAATAACAATATTTTAATGTTAACTTGAAATCCATTAAAGTTGTTATGTGATACATATTTCCATAGTATCTATGGTCATGCTCAAAGCTTCAATAAATTGTCCAGCCTCAATCTCAAACAGGAACAGCGAGGCCGATTCATAATTTACAAGGATCTTCAGGCAATGGCAAAGCAATTTTAAAGGCTCACCAAAATTCTCATAACTAAATTCATTCCCGTTTCCTATTAGTACATAAGCTCTGACCTGCACTTCCTAATCCCCAGGATCCTCTGCGTGTGTTCACCAACAACGTGGTGGTGCGCTTCCACCCAGGCCTGGAGATGGACGGGGACGAGGTCATCACCATTGTCTGCCGGTACCCGCCGCCCATCGTGCCCAAACCTGTCTTCAACCCTTACGTTGCTAAGTAAGTTATGTTGCAGTTAAATGTGTTCGTAAATAGAAAAGGTGCTCTTTGTTTTTGAGGTGTTCAGTTGAGTGATAGAAGGTAGGGAATTGTCTGCTGGAGTAAAAGGTTTTAGCAGATAGTCATTTTTGATTCCTAAAGGCCAATCTAAATGTAAACACTTAAACATGATAAACACTAAAGTTAGTGTTGTGCTGTGAATCATAGGATCGGCACATGAGCAAGTAGGTACTTCCTTTTGTTGCGGAAGGCATGGGCAACAAAAAAAAAAGAAAATCAATAGCAAATACCTATGACCAGAAAATAAACATTTATGATATTAACTGAATAGAATTTTTAATATTAACTGTCTTGTCCTGATGACTAAAGTAATGATGTAACCAGCTGAATAACGGATGACCTGATGATACCAGAATCATCAGGTTGAGGGTCATGTCCATGTCACTCAACCTTGATACTGAAGGTCGCTTCATATGTAACGTGAACGGGACGGGGACTGGACGTGGATATGGCATAATTATACTCGTACGTGCGTGCCCCGTTCCCGTCCCATCCGTACCTCCGTGGCGTATGCGCTATCGTTTACATTTTCTATGAAACGATGTTTCCAAAACTTCACGTTCCGTCCCGTCCCCGACCCGACCACGTTACGTATGCATCGACCTTTAGTTTTAGGATGTTTTACCTATCTGGCCACTCATTCTAAAACTGTTTTTGCGTTAGTTGTTTTCAAATAATCCATTCGAAACTATTCCGTTTTTCGGTTTTAATAACCAACTTGATAAAAATCTTAAAGGAACTTGATAGCTGAACCATTCCATGTATGATGTTTGTGTTGTGTTCGTGATGTGTTAATAGCGGCTTCACGCGCCACAGCCTCAGGTCGCAGCCTTCGTACCTACAAGTACAACACTGATCTGATAAGAACAATGTTTGGGCCGGTACCAATTAACGGTTTGGAGGCTATTTACTACAGTAGCCGTTAGCGTGACTGATTGACTTGAACTGCACATATTTTTTTGTTTATAATATGATCGATCCAATTTTATTATGAAACAATGTTTAAAATTGCGGGATTTTTATTAATTTTTAATAATAAGTTTCTAATCGGTCCAATTTATGAAAAATATTTGAAGTTGCGCATTTTTTTTTGTTATGTGTTATAGCTAAATAAATTATTTGTTTTAACAGTATGTAAAAGCGTAGAAAATAATAGATATTTTATTGTAATGAAACCTTGTGTATAATAAATAACGTTTTTTTGCAAACGCTTCGCAGAGCGATTCTAGTGTTTGTAGGAAGGACCATAAATGTTAAGTAATTACTGAACCTGTTGACGATATTTAAGTAGGTACATCAATTATACTATAATAATTATTCAAATATCTAGAATATATGATAACTATTGAATCCGCGTTGCAGGGTAGACTTTTAAAGGTCGATGCATACTTAACGTGGACGGGACGGGACGTGAAGTTTTGGAAACGTCGTTTCATATAAAATGTAAACGATAAGGCATACGCCATGGAGGCACGCACGGAACGGGAACGGTGCACGCATGTATATTTATGCTCCGTCCACGTCCTGTTCCCGTCCCGTCCACGTTACGTATGCAGCGACCTTAACATTAGAATTCATTGCTACTCTCAGTATTAGTATGTTCATTGATTTTCAGTACTGTAATCCACACTGACCAATTTTATTTAAACACGAGTAACCACCCTCGCTTTGCTTCGGTTTTCTTGTTTTTTTACATGTTGGGTTACATTATTGGAGTTTTATTAAGGATCCCTAATTTTTCTGAAAATATAATATAGCCTATGTTACCCGGAAATAGTGTAGCTTCCCAACAGTGAAAGAATTTTTCAAATCGGTTCAGTAGTTTCGGAGCCTATTCAATGCAAACAAAAAATCAAATCTTTCCTCTTTATATATTAGTATAGAAGATGTATAATGTTATTTCCAGGCCAGAGCTAGGTCCGCTCCCTGCGAAGGCTCCCCTGGCGGGCACCCACATCCTCATGATAATCTGCGCCATCCTGTTCCTGACGCTGCTACTGCTGGGCCTGGGCGTGTCCTACCTGTGTCTGCGGCGCCGCGCGCTGCCCGCCCCGCGCCGGCTCATTGATGACTCCTCCGCTTCTATTATCAGCAGGGAGAGCATACAAGGTCTGTTGTTGGGTCCCAAGTTATACAGATATACTTGCCCCCTCGCATAATGAAGCTGTAAAGGTCGCTAGGGCGAAGAGCAACTGTCCGTTCGAAAAATAAAGATACTTGCGACTTGCGTTGTTTTAAACTAAAATATTTCATGTAGCCTGGCAGGATTTTGTCCTAGGATTAGGAGGAATTTCCTCAAAAGAAGAATTGTTACAATATTTTGGACACGATAACTAGATTAATTACTCGACTTCCACATTTTTTCACGTAGAATAATATTTTATCACATCAATTCATCCATTAGCTCTTGAAGATCAGCTGCTGGACATAGGCCTCCCCTAATTGTGTCACTGACCGGTCCTGAGGCGTCTAAGGACGACCACAGCTTGACATAGGCCTCGTCTAACTTGCGCCACTCTGACCGGTCCTGAGGCATAATATATAAACGCTTACACGCTCACACCCCCGCAGTAGGTTTTTACCTGTGTCGCGGGTGGCATGGACGACACATATTATAACACATCACAACAACATCCATGACCAAGTACAAATATCTATCTGTCACATAAATATCTGCCCCAGCCGGGAATCAAACCCGGGACCCCTCGCTTCGCAGGCAGGGTCGCTACCAACCAGGCCGCAGGGTCGTATATGTATATCTTCTTCTTAGTCGGTGTCTTCATTGCTGAAGGTCGTGGCTAGCTTGAAGTGTTAGTCACTCGGTGCACTATGCTTCTCCACGATGTTCTGTCCTCGGCGGTCTTTAGAGCTTGGGTTATCGGCAGGCCTGTGAGGGTCTTTACTAGGTCGAACCAGCGGGTAGGTGAGCGACCGCGTGGTCTTTTTCCATCCACCTTGCCAACTACTATCAGCTTTTCTAAGTTGTCAGGGTCCCTTCGAGCGATATGTATATCTTCTTCGTATAACATGTTATTAACCTGGTGTCAGAGGTGAAGATTCCCCGCGCGCACCCGGTGTACCCGGCGGAGAGCGGCAGCGTGTCGGACACGCTGCCCTCCGACTACCCCAGCGAGACGCCCAGCGAGCCCGACCACGTCGACCACGCCCACCACGCGCACCACGCCGGCCTCGCGCACCACAACCAGGGCTTCGTGCACGACGACTATCAAAGCGAGGGTATGTCGCTGAAACTTTCTTGTTGTCTGACGCCCCAACTCAAGTCACTAATAATAATAAAGCCTTTTTTTTCCATATATCCTCAATTATACATTGCAAAAAATAGTTTGTTAGTTGATATTTATTAGAAATTTACTTATTAACTAATTGTTACTCGTAGTATTGTTAGTTACTTAAAATTTCACCCAAGAAGGGGTCTATATCCAGAGTCACTAATGGTTACTTAAATCGCTCCTTGGTACAGAAATTGTATGGTGATTCTTTACTCTAAGAAGCGATTAAAGTAACCGTTAGTGACTCTGAGTGGGGGCGTTTGTTACCTTATTACTTAGTTCTTATTTTTATTTTCCGTTACTTGCCTTGTGATTTTATTGCTTTATTGAAAAGCAAAATAATTTAAAATAATAATAACCTAGTGTTTTTTTACATTGTGATCGGGTTGGGCATTGTAAGAGCTATCACCATATCAGACGTCACACCTGATGGACTTTTGACAGTTTTTGTGTAAGAGTATTGATAATGTGTAGGTTACGGCGAGACGCAAGAGACGAGCGCCACAACCGCGCGACTGGTGGGCGCCCCGCCGCCCGCCTTCGAGGTGCGCGTGCGCGTGCAGCGCCCCCCCGCGCCCCCCTCGCCGCAGTCCACGCTCACCGCCACCGAGATTGACGGCGGCAGCGTTAGGTAACGTTTTAGCACTCTCTACTCAATGTGGTCTCTGGTATTAAAATATCAGGTAGATTCAGTTCGCTAATAAAAATAACAATAACCTAAGGTACTACGAAGCAAAAGGGCTTTATGATATCTAAATGCATACGTCCCAACTCCAGAGTCACTAACGGTTACTTAAATCGCTCCTTACTACAGAATTTGTATGATGATTCTTTACTAAGGAGCTATTAAAGTAACCGTTAGTGACTCTGAATTGGGACGTAGTTATCTTATCTATGTTACTCCTTGACGTTTCAAATTTTTTTTCATTCATTCTTTTCATCATGTTTGTACATTACCCAAGTAGGTATGTATTTTTTTTTATGTAAACTTTATTGACCACAATATAAAATATTATAGTACAAATGGCGAGCTTAATGCTAACTGCATTCTCTACCAGCTAACCATTAGGCCAAACCGAAATACACGAAGAGCGGTATGATAGATAGGTGGAAAATGAAAAAGTAAATAAAATATATTTAATACTATAATGTATGTACGTTGTGAATAAACCGTTCTATAAGTCAGATTCGAGATATAAAGAATGTAATAAAACTATTGTAGCATATCATGTTAATCATGCGATACATATATTATTACACTACCTTTTCATGTAGGAATGAACCAGTAACGCTTGCGCAGTGACACGACTCGGTCACTTGCGCTAATAAAGTGAAGTTACGTTACACCGTCTTCTAGTTATCCCGTCGCTCACCTCCACTAGTACCATCCTATAATCTTTACATCTATACAATCTATACATCTATACAAAGAAATAAAATTGGAGTGTCTGTATTATATTATATTAAATATTATAATAACCGCTTTTTACTAAGTGCATTTGTATGTATACACGGTACATATACCAAAACAACATTTTTTATAATTTTTGTCTGTCTGTCTGTCTGTTTGTTTGTTCCGGCTAATCTCTGAAATGGCTGGACTGATTTTGACGGGACTTTCACTGGCAGATAACTGATGTAACAAGGAGTAACTTAGACTACTTTTATTTTAGAAAAAAAAAATAGGCGATACGAAGTTCGCCGGGTTAACTAGTACATTATAAAGATTCACTATCATTGGGCTTTTCTGACACTGACTACTTCCACGAAAAGTTCATAGACTATTTTATTTAACTGTTTATATATATAGTGAATATGAATCGTCATCGTTTCTATCTCCAGACACATGACAATGATGTCCGAGCAGGAGCGACAGGAGTCGGTCCGCACGGTGTCGCCCGGCGCCCTGCCGCTGCCCGCGCGGGCCGCGCACGCGCCGCCCCCCGCGCGCCCCCCGCGCCCGGCCAGACCCGCCGCCCTCTACTCCGAGGTCAGCAGGGACCGACAGGTAATGGATCTAATATACATATAACTAATAGATCTAATATATACTATCCGTACCAAACGGATTGGAATGTACTCGTGTATAACTAAACAGAAGAGTTGATTAGTTTATACTCTATTGAGAATTTCATTTTGCACTATGCACAAAACGATTTCGCAAGTGATGTTAGACACATCCAATAACCTAAGACTCAAATCGTCCCATAATGTACGATAATTTTATTCGTATTGTTGTCTTTCTTTTTGAAACTATAAAATTAAATATTTTAACATCAAAACACATTCAGCCGACTATCAAATCTTGTCGGCTTCCTTTACTTCCGATACAACAGAACTGAATAACAACTTATAAATCGACTAATCTTCAAAGCGTATTAAAACTTCACCTTCAAAATTCACCAACATCTTAAAACTAATGTGAACACAACAGATTAACTATTAATAAAACCGTTTTAAACTTCATCTGTGTTAACATTCAACATGGTCGTAACCAAAACCGAGTCACATCGTTTCGTAACACACACAATAACGAGCACAGCACCCCCACCCCACGCCCACCCCCCACTAACCCCCGTGTGCGCCAGGCGGAGTGGGCGCGGCGGCCGCGGTCCATCGCGTCGCTCAACACGGAGATGACGGACACGCACTCCGTCACCGAGGTCACGGACCGCTCGCACGCCAGGATGTTCCACATCAAGGTACTGATAACATAACATATCATCAGCTCATACTACAGTGCCACCAAGTTATCTGTGAAATGGCGAAAATTGGAACTAATGCCGCGCCATTCATAAGTTCTTTGTGTTCATTCATTGACATTTACTACGTCTCGAATTGCGTTCAATGATTGGTTCAATGCGTCCGACAGCGCCCTCCTTCAGTTCACAGATAAGTTGGTAGCACTGTAATTACTAATTTCATCTTGTACTTACATCAGGGGCGTAGCTACCGCCGTATCAGCCGTATCAATTATACGGGGCCCCCAGCGTTTAGGGGCCCCCACTAACACTCCAAAAAAAGCTCGTCAGCGGACTACGATCGCTACAGTTGTCTACCTACGTTGAGGGGGCCCCACAACAAAAATTGATATGGGGCCTCCATAGGGCTAGCTTCGTCACTGACTTACATTAAAATGTTATATCGTTATGTGTATCATCCACGAGTACAGAAAGTTTATATATATTGAGGACTTGAAATGTATATTATTTGTGTTCTAAAATTCCCACAGGACTAGAAATATTTGACCGTTTAAGGTCTGCAGCGAAGCGTGACCAGATTTAGCTTGGATATACCTAGAAAGCTTTAAATTAAGTTTATCGGAACGAAACTCATATAAGCCTATACTTTTTCAACTTATCCCGACCCCCAAGAAGGTCGTAAAGCCCTAGTAGGATCTTAGATATGTTACTAAGAATATCGTAGTACCCGTTAATCTTAATATATATAAATTACGTGTCACGTTGTTTGTCCGCGATGGACTCCTAAACTACTTAGAAGATATTAATCAAATTTGCACACCGTGTGCAATTTGATCCAACTTGAAAGATAGGATAGCTTACATCTCAAAAAAAAAAAACTTTTAAAAGAAAGAAGTCTGTCCGGGCAGCTAGTATTACTATAAATTCTACATGTTACTATATCTATACTAATATTATACAGCTGAAGAATTTGGTTGGTTGAACGCGCTAATATAACTACGCGCTAATAGAACTACTGGTTCGAATTGGAAAATTCTATTGGTGTTTGATAGTCCATTTATCGAAGAAGGCTATAACATCATATGTTATAGTAGTTAAAAGCATCGTGGTGAAACCGCGATGCGTAGCTGTTACTATATGTGTACCCGGTATATTATTATTACATAAATTGTATATGTCGGTATAGAAACCTCCCCCGCCGCCGCCCATCATGTCGGAGCGGCTGCTTACCGAGGAGCAGGAGACGCTGATGGAGAGTCTCGAGCCCATCCCGGAGACACCCATCATGCCGGCCAGGTAACATAGTCACCATAGTCCATCACGTTAACCAAATGCCATGTAGCACTTCACACAATATCTTAGATGACATTGTGGAGACTTCTTGAAGGCTGTTGCTGCTGTTGATGTATTGTAGAAAATATGTGTTGTTGCCATCTGAATAACAAGTACAATTAGTGGGAACAAAGCGGTAGATATACAGGTTCATTCCCACTAGTTCTATTGGTTAGTTCTATCGTAGAACTAGTGGGAACAAAATGTAGATACGGTTTAAAATTCCCACTAGTTCTACGTACTGCTTAGTTCTATCGTAGAACTAGTGGGAATGAACGACAAAAATGGCAGCGGGCGCAGTCGGTTGGTGGAATGCGCTTGTGGCAAAAATTTCTTGAGCGTTTCCGTGTTTTAAGCCGTCGGTTTCTTATTTTTAACTTATGTTGGTATCAACACCGTTGTTTCAATCATCAGGCTACTTCTACACTGTTTGTCTTCATGATAATGTAGAAGATAATCATCAAATTATTATGTAAAGCCAACGAATAAGTCTATGATCCACTTGTGTTTATCATCACTGCGTTTGTCACTAAAAAGAAGACAGTACACATACTTAACGTCCAATCCTCGTCCCCAGGAAACCCGAGATAACCTCCCACGTGGTGGACGACGTGTTCCTCCGCACGATAACCGAGAAGAAGACGATAGAAGACATCGAGCGGCACAAGCGTTTAGTAACAGAGTACCGGCAGGTGGCGCCACCGCCGCCGCAGTTCGACGTCACCATACGGAACCACACGCTGCCTGACGCGCAGTGGGAGAACTTCTCGGACATCAGCAGTGCGTCTGGTATGACGCTCACGCCCAAGATGGAGAGGGTCCCCATGTCGTTGCCGCCGCAGAAGTTTATTGGTGAGTATCTTCTACCCATTATTGGCCTACTACACGGCTCTTTCCTCTTGAAGCCTAGAGTTGATGATGGAGTACCATCATGCTCCACCAGTGTGGATTGGTGATTGGGTGGTATTGGTGAGTATATGATGCAAGGTGATTTGGGGGTGCACAACCAAGGCTACTTCTTCTGCTCATAGTGTCGCTGAACCATAGACGAGGCTACAAGTAGATGGTTCGAGGCAATAAGCTAGGTTAGTGCGCCTGATCGCCCTAAACTACATCTCCACTTACGAGGTTGAATTGTAAAACAATTGCTTATAAAAAGGAAAAGAAGGTAGCAGATTAAAAATTGCATCACAATTCGGTTCAGTTTAACGTGATGCTCTAAAGCCAAATAAAATATTTCATAACTAAAAATCCTCATGTCTTCTCCCACACCGTCACATAGATCATGTTAATCACTAAATGATCATTCCAGGCAAGGGCGGCCCCGACCTGTTCTCCCCCGAGCTGATCAAGCAGACGGCCGCGGGAGGCTCCGGGGGCGGACTCCCGCAGTTGCCGGAGCTACCGCCGGCTCGCAACCCGCTGTACCGCGAGGAGGACGACGAGGATGTACCTGAGCCCGAGCCTTCGCCCCCCGTGCCGCCCAACTGGAGCGTGCTCACCAGGGTGCTGCGGACTGAGGCGCAGGATGAGGTGGGTGCTGATATACTGGTTTAAAGCCGGGCCACCTGCCTTGCGAGGTGGATTTGCTTTGTACGATATGTTATGTCGATTTGGCAAGCCAGCTCGATCTATTTAGTTTGCATGATGTATATTTTTATATAGTAGGAAATTGAGTGAAAGAGTCACTGCGCCGTTGGACAATAAATAAATTGAACAACCTAGACATTAATTGTATATCTAGAGTCAGAAAAAATCGTTTAATTGATATAGGTAACCTCACATCCACTAATTAATGAAAATGTAATCTTATAAAAATGTTTACTTCAGGTATTATCAGACACAGAGCGCTCATTCCGCCTGACCCGCGAGGAGCGGCTCCGCTGGCGCGAGGTGATCACCCACGAGAGCACCCTGCGGCGGGAGCTGGCCCGCTCCTCCACGCGCGAGGACTTCAGCCGCGTGGCGAATGACCAGCGCTTCGCCCCGCTCTACACGCCGCCCAAGTGGGAGGTCATCATACGTATCTTGGCGCCTCCGGCTGATAAGCCCAAGGTACGTTTAGTTGACTGTACTAAATAAAGAGTTTATCATTTGAGTATAGTGTGGAAATTTTTGAAGCAAAACTGCAATTTTATGTCACCTTGTGTTGTATGAATAATAGCATCAGATACGTTAAGCTTTGTATTAACTGGTTTGTTTTTTGCGTATTTATCTGTATACTGCATAATTGAATTTGCATTGGATTGTCAAGCAGTTAAAAAGTGATATTGTTGTTAATTTTAATACTCTAACCTAACCAATAACTATAACATGGTCCTTCCAGCCGGATATTATCAAGATCACAAACTTGCTTCTTCAACTAGTTTTTACTTGATACACCGTGTATCCAGCAACGTACAGTGTACCTAACAAGTTCCATCCCCCCCAGAACCGGTACCGCAAGAAGTCGGAGTGGGACTCGCGCTCGCGGCGCAGCTCGCTGCCCACGCTGTACGAGTACGACAGCGACGCCGCCTCGCACCGCGACCCGCAGCGCTCGCGCCGCTCCTCCTACCGCAGCGACCACGTCGACATGAGGTGAGCTTTGGTACCCTTAACGTTGCTACGTCAGCGTTATCATTAATGGTTATGATGGAATGCGCCTTAATCAATGCGCTAGGACGCAGATGTCCATCCATCCATCCATCAGCTAGATCAGTTGGATCCCGTGACATGCGTCGTTGTTACCGTTCTTGAGCCTTCTGAATAACCAATAATGTACTAAAGTACCAGAACACACATCACAAACAAAATCGCCGGCAGGTTCAATTTTCAAAATCGAGGCTCCGTTCTATTTTCAAAATCGACTTCCACTGAAAATTGTAGCCAATTGGCTACAGTTCATTGCGCAAACATCGGGCTCGCGGTATCTGTTCTATACGCTAGTAATAATAGTTCAATGTGGACGGTGTATAGACCATGTGGGCCGCGTTCCACTAGCGGTTCGCAACGATCAAAACGACCCATTTGGCGTTCCACTTGGCGACCACGGTCGCCATGGTCGCGGCGAAAACGTCATTGATGACGTCATTAATTTCGCTCGCGCCAAGCTCAAAACGACCCACCTCACGGGGTGGGTCGAAATCGTCGAATTGCAGTGTTGCCAGATACGACGAAGTTACTCTCAACAGTTTTTAGACCTGGCAACACTGGGTAGAAATGGATGGTGATAGAAAGGCGCAATTTTTAAACGATGAAAAACCGCGGTCGTGAGCGTTATCGTTGTGAGCGTCTAGTGAAACGCATTGGTGGTGTACATTGCAGGTCGATGTCCGAGATGATGGTGGACTACGCGCGCGAGCAGGCCGACACGCACTCGGAGGTGTCGGCGGGCACGCTGCTCGGCCGCTACTACGACGACGACAGCGACTCCGAACATCCGTACCCGCACCCGTGAGTCTAAACAATCACTACTGATATTCAGACCTCTCTTTCCCACTGGGTACTCTGGGGCACTTGCCCAGGGCCCCCTAGTTCCTGCCAGATTACTAAACGATAACCGATATTTATTAATGAAAACTTTTTTCGAATAAACCGAACCTATGCTACTACAATACCAATTTGCTTATTAGCTTCAATTTGCTTATTAGCTTTTGCATAAATCTAGAGTCTTGCTTATCTATTTGCTTTGTTTATTCTATCAAAATAGTGTTCTGACAAAGTCATAGGGGCCCCATTATCCTAATATGCCCAGGGCCTCCAGTAGGTTAAAGACGGCTTTGCTGATATTACATTTGTGTTCTAATTTTACAGTAAATATAAAATGAATGTGTAAGTTGCTTCGAGTTATACAATTTATAGTTTGTCCCAAAAATTACGCAAGATTTGGACTTGCCTTGCTGCCATTTATGTGGTCAAGTGTTGCCGAAAAATATAATAGCAATTAGTTAACATGGAGTAGGCACTAAATAACATCAAAATAAAAGATTTTTGCCAGCAAAAGCTCCGGGCCGCGGCGCCGCCGTGCCAAGAATCATGGGTTCGATTCCAGCGAGGCGGTAATTTAAATGATGAGTTTGAATTTTTATTCTCAGTCTGAGTGTGTGTGTCCTTGTCTCTGTGTCTTGTCCATGGCATCGATGACAGGGAATCCTAGTGCGGGGCTAAGGGGCCATCCATAAATTAGTCACACTAATTTCATGACTTTTTGACCCCTCCCCCCCTCCTTGTCACAGCTAGTTACATTTGTGAAATCCCCCCCCCCCTAGCGTAACGTCACGTATTATGAAATTTTACACCTAGAAATTATAAAATTAAACAGCAGTTCCGAAATAAGTTTTATTTCCATTAATTGTTTTTTTAATATTTACCTATATATACCAATCGATTTTGAAATGTGACGTCACGAAATTTAGGACCCCCGCCCCCAACGTGTGACGTAATTTATGGCCCCTAAGAGAGTGTAGCATTATTTTTTATTGTTCAATAACGTGACCATCATATTATTACCAGGTCGTGGTCCCGGCACTCGCTGCACCGCTCGGTGTCGCAGCCGTCGCTGGCGCGCTCGGCGGGCGAGGTGGTGGAGCGCTGGGCCGCGCCCGAGGGCGACGTCACGCCCACGCCCGGGCGGCGGGTTAGAGGTACGCGTGGTTTTAAAACAAAGGGTAACCTAAAAGTTGAATGAGGATCCGATCCAAAAAAGAGGGTTTAAAATTCGTTTGGAATTTTTTTATGTATCTGTTACAGTTAGTTTAGAACTCGGTTATTTATCAATGCCGTAATGATTTGTTACGGTTAACATAGAACTCGGTTATTGATCAACCGATTTTTTTTATTTGAAATATACCTACTTCCTGATTGGTCCTATTTTTATTATTATTCAGTTCTGGGATCATTCAGTTCTGGAGTCATTAAGGGATGTCTTCAATTATTATAGGTATATATAATCTCATCAAAAACATAAATGTCAAATGAGAGCCAAGTTCAAAAAAGACAGAATTGAGATCTAAATGGGTGCCAAGTTCTGTGTAGAAAGTCCTAAAATTTTAGTCACAACAACATGTAATTCATGCTCAACATTTGACTTGGCTAGCTATCATCAGTTACAACGATAATAAGATGAAGGTACCGGTTATTGACAACCGGTAACTGATAATATTTTTCTTACAGGCGCGCAAGGAGTAACCACGTTTTCGTCATCCGAAGTGCGCACGTTCCAGGCGTCCAGGGAATGGCGTGAATAGGCCATTTCATGATATGTACATAAAATGGCGTCCTATTCAAACAATCATATTACACGGGAAATAATATTGTAACGTTACAATTATCAATGCAGATAGTACAATTATATTTTTGATATTAAATGTAGGTACTCAAAATTTTATTTGAGAGAAATATTTGCCGCTGCCTTTATTATAATATTGCGATTTTGGTCAAGATACAAAATTTATACGCTTTTAAATGTTATGTAAGGAGGTATATAATATATTTATGTATGTGCGCATTTTATGTGAGTTTTCTGCTGAAAGCGACTTATCATGTTATCTTTATTGGCCTTAAATTTTTTGGGTATAACTTTCACTGCCTTATAAATGACAAGTGATGAATAAATGATTTATGATGTTATGATAAATAATGTAAATCAGTAATGATTAGTGGTAAAAAGCGCATTACTTCTGCTTAAACGAGTATCTTCCTGGTAATATATTATTATAATCGTTCGATACAATTATCTTATGTATGATATTATGGTACATACTTAATTGTATTTATCTGACACATTGAAGATAAAAATTATATTTTATGGTTCCGTCCATTAGCAACTAATATACCTGGTATTGTGACATACATAAAGTTAGACATAGGAATTAAAGAATAAGATTTATAATTTACTGATAACTAATCAGCTGGTCAAAAATAAAATTAATCGAATGATATTATAATTTAGTTTAGGAAGGTTTTTTTACGGACCTCCTTACCACATGTTTAAGTACCTAATGTTTTAAAATATTAGCCTAAATAACACAAATCTATATAGCATAATACATTTTAATTGTACAAAACTAAATGAGTTTTCAAGTGGGTAAAACTGAAAATTTTATTTAGTGTTTTTAATATAAACTAACATTGTGCCAAAATATACATTTTCTTTTTATGCTTTCTGACCATTGAAGTATTATTACTAGCATATAGAACCGACACCGCGAACACAATGTATGTCCCAATGAATTGGCGCCGATCGGCTTCAATTTTCAATGGATTCGTTCGATTTTGAAAGGAGAACGGGGGCTCAATTTTGAAAATAGAACCTCCCGGCGGGACACACATTTTGTTCGAGATGTCTGTTCTATGACATTATACTGCAATGTTTCTGACTAACATTATCTGTTCAAGATTATGGAATTAATCAACATAAGTGTTACCATCTAGAAAAATATAAATATAATATGATAGTTCCGTTCAGTCGTCGCTGCTCTGTTTTAACTTTTTTCTACTCTGTGTACGTTATTGTAAATCTTTGCAAAGTGTTTTTAACTGCCAGTGTTTTATTGGATTTTCTTTTGTAGCTGTAAATATTTTTAACGAATGCATGTGAACCTAGCAGCTGAGGCAAGAGGCATGAAGAGAGATGAAGTTCTTGCCTTGATTGCTATGTGTAGTGGGACTTGGGGCAAAGGTGTTGATGAAAATGTGCTCAACTAATGGTTGTAATTAGGAGTATATCCAGACGTGTCTATAGTTTATGATATTTTCCCTCCATTCTGCATGTTGTCTATGGTCAACGACAAATCTGAAAAGTGATTTAATCTGACAATATTATTTTGGTTGCTTTTGTAAGAGGAATTTAAAAGCAAATAAAAATATCCAGTTAGTAAACGAAAGCAATCACGTGGTGCTAAGGGACAAATTTATTTTTAATTTAAATAACACAAATATATTTACATACTGATCCATATTGTGTATTTTGATATTTTAATCAATATACGTACCTTAACATTTTTAATGTCGTCTGTTTTATTTACTTCGACCCCCTCCTTTTATATCGTGGTCGTTCATTCTACGGACCTCGTGTTTATAGACCACATAAAGAGGTTTACTAAAATAAACTGTTTAAAGTCGCACCAGTCCTCAGTCTAGAGCCACCGCGAGGGTATACTATCTCTCGTGGTCCTAATAGTAACACAAAATAGAATCGAGAATACACGAGAAAACACCCCTATTTCATGTTAGTAAAGTTATTTTACTTAAATATAACCTTCAAAAGACATCTAAATTTTAAATTATAGAGTACGTGCCTTATAGGTGTAGTGTCTGTCCAATCGACTATGGAAGAATGTGTTTTCTCGAGTCATAGTCTCGCGTACAATAGTAATACAAGGGTGACACTGGACAGTCCCGTGAGCGCTGTAGGCGAGAGTTAATGTATTAGCTTGGCTACTGGTGTCGTACCGATACAAGTAACCTATATTTTCAAATACTATTATATACTTGTAAATACTACAACTGGCGACAAAGCAATCTCATCTGATATCCAACCGCCATTGGAAGATTTCAAGTAGCAATTCCGCGTTTCCATTCCTCCTCGTGCAACTGTATGAAAATAGGTAGATCAAAATAAAATTATACTCTGATAGTAAATAAGTTTATTTCAACGTTTCAAATGAGGATCATATAAAAGAAAAGTTAAAATTTGACCATAAATGCGTAAATCGATGACGTTAAAATCAATAAATTCGATGATTCTTTCAATAACAACATCGACCTTATCTACAAAATATTTTCACATAAAACATTAAAATCAATCGAACTGTGAGTTGTAGTTTGAAATGAAGCAATTTACAATTACGTTTATCAAAAACCTGTCACGTAAGTTCATCTAAAATAGTGCGACATAATAATGAAGCTTTACGTTTAAGAAAAAAAGTTGACAAAATGCATTTGTAAATATAAATATTCAAAGAGAAAAGTAGACCTATTTAACAGTGAATTGATGAAAAATGTCCTGAAATAGTCAACAGCATACACCGAGAGCCAAATCGACGAGACTATATAATTATCTTACAAACATCGTCAAGCTTTAGTAAAAATAAAAGTCTATCTTCTAAGAGTTTTATTTCTCCGACTATATTTACATCTACGTTTAGAGAAACATTTAACCGCTCTTTTGGTAATTTACACAACGATGTTAATTTAGGCCTTAACGATGAAATTCTATCTAATAGTTACTAAGTCAACCGTTTGGTTTCGTCTACCTACGATATGAGTAAAGTGACAGGTCCCTTTCGTCAGTATTTGGCATTTATTCTCACACGCTAGCAAATTTTGGCATCCTACTCTACAATTCTTCAACCCGTGTAACACTATACGATTCTCTATTTGTATTCAAATTAAGTTCTATAAAAATTGTCACTTCTTTACCACTGTTTCATACAGTTATCAGAAAACACTTCACTATCTACTTTCAGTGTTCACTATTTCTAAAATGATCACCATCACGTGAACACTATGTTTGTTTGTTAGCAAGTCTTTTAACTTTGTTTAGTTAGTATCTTATATTTGGCTGATAGAACCGCAAGACTGGCGTCTTCTGGTCACTTGTTTCCAGAACCTTTTCTCGAAATGTTTCTCCTGTAAGAATATTACATCAATATGAACTTACGGAGAAATATTGTGACAACTAAAGTGCTTTCATTTCATAAAACAATAAAGTGACAAAAATTAATAATAAAATATTTTTCCAGCTATATTTAAAAGGGATGGAGGTGTAGTGATTATTCTAGTCTTCTATGTTAGTGAAAGAGTGTTCAACTATTGTGAAGAAGAAGTAATAAATCGTATACCTAGTAAGCAAGTAACAATTGAATAAAAATAAAAATCATATATTAATAAAATTTTGATGAATGTAAACCATTTAACGATATTTAAATCAAATAGAATGGCTTGACAGTCAAGGAAGGGAAGCTAAGCAGCGGGCTGAGTAATGAAAAGAGCAATGGGTTTTTAGTAAAAATATATTTTCCAGAACATTATTTCCAATTGAAATGGACAGATTAGATGAATAAAACAAATTGTGTTGCATTAATAGATGGCTAGATTTGAGTAGAAAATCGTTTTAGAATAATTGAGGTGAAATAGCGCCGAACAGTTATTTACAATCAATTCAGTACACATGTAATAAGCCAATTCAATAATTTAGACAAAACACGTAATATATTTTTGCTAAAAAGTCATACAATTAGGATAACAATAACGAGTAAGTTTTAAAAAGTTTCAAATATTCGAAAGGCAATTTTATTGGCCAGCTTCATATTGACTAACATTCTAAAAGTTTAACTACCGTTGCGCACCTCGGTCTCAATTTTAAAGGCTTAACCTTAATAAAACGCCTTATGATTTAATTAAAACCATTACCTTTTTAATTCATACTTCTAATTATAAAATACTACTGGGGCTACGTTGGGTCACTTTAGCTAGTAGGTATTCTTTAGAGCCCAAATCTTAGTTCTTACTAATTGTAAGTGCTTACTAACTTATTTGTATACTTACCTTTATCTTATCCTTCAATACGATTATTTATAAAACAACGATGCTTGGTTTTTAAAAATATGTAGTCGTATAATAATTACTTACTTTCGTATCATGATAATAGAAAAAGGAGCAAAATTTTTAAAAATACCGACGGAAATAGTGACGTATGAATTATCGACGGACGACGGTTCGTTTAACAATTTTTGCTAAAGTATACAGATAACTAATTGTGAAAACACATTAAATAAATGTTAAGGAGTTATTAGGCACTATTCTTAAAAGACAATAGAAAAATAATACTGAATCTCCACAGACTTGTATTAAAGTAAACGTTTTTAAAAGAAGCAATGATTCATGCGAATCTGAAAGAAAGACTGCTAGAGAAACTGAAAATACTTTGGTAATATAAGACCATTTGAAACAAATGAGCTAATTGTGGAAATATTGAATAGAGCTCATAAGAAATCGCCGCATACAGTTGACCAGTGGACTGATAAAGCAGCGGGACGGTGAGGTGTCGATCAGGGGATATCCATCAATGGACCTCGAAAGCCAATGGATGCACAAGAAGCTGGTGCGTCACACATAGCCATTGACAAAGCAAATCTTGTAATAGCCGGGGTTGCTCACGCTGGCGCGTCGCGGGGAGAACGGCCGGCTCGACACCATGAACGGCTCGCGGCGGGGGCTATCGGATGACGCGCGACGACGGAGGAATCCCATTCTGCAATTTTTATTTACATTTGAAAGGGAGGTTGAAATTTATGAGTGGATGATGAAGATGGTGAGCGAAAAACATGAATGAACGCTAAAAGATAATATAGTCAAAAATATACATGGAAAAAATAGGTTGAAATTTATGAGAAGGGTGATGAAGATGACGAGCAAAAAACGTAAATGAACGCTAAGATGATATACGACAAGGTTGATTTAAAAATTTAAACTTCGATATCACCTAAAAATCCAGGCAACGGCTTGGGAGAAAGAAAACTAACGCCCCAACTCAGAGTCACTAACAGTTACTTTAATCGCTCCTTAGTAAAGAATCACCATACAAATTCTGTACTAAATAACGATTTAAGTTACCATTAGTGACTCTGAGTTGGGACGTAAGTGAATTTGTGCTCATAAAATGAAATTTCCTATTGATACAAAGCTATTAAAGGTGAAACATAATTGGAAGTTTCTCAAGGTCTGAGATCTATTTTGTGAAATAATTTTAAGTATGTTGCTAATGATACTACAACAACAGGTATAATAATAAAGTGAGGTAATGTGATGGTGATGATGATGATCATGACGATGAATCTCGATGATGACATCCATATTTCTTCGTTCGCGAACCAACTTACATCTTCCCGTTCTGGCATTGAGAGCGCGTCCGCGAACGCATCGTCTGAGCTTCCGCTCGTGCCAGTTGCTCCATCTCCATAAGTTTCGTTTCGCTTTCTGGAACTGTTTTCAAAATATTGTAAGAAATTATTTTTACAATAACTCATCCGCGATGATCGATGTTCTCTTAATCTCTTACTAACCGACTTCAAAAAAGGAAAGGAAGGAATACCTCCTGGTATTCAATTCGACTGTATTTTTTATGTTTGTTACCTCAGAACTTTTGATTGGCTGAACCTATTTTGATGATTCTTTTTTTAATCGGAAGCTGGTGCTTGTTATGTGGTTCCACTCAATTTGAGCTAGATCTGACATGTAGTTTTTGAGTCATTTTGAAGTCGGTTATTTTTTTCTTGGTAAAATTCAGATTATGATGCTCATTATGTAAACTTGTGAGAAAACCTGTTCAGTTGAAATTTAAAGTTATTTAGTTACTTATTAATATTGCTACTGTTTTATGCAATTATGAACGATGTGTATTAGAATGAGTAGCAAACAGAAACTCCTTAGATTAAACTATCTTCTAAAATTTACCTTTGTATTGATGACTAAAAGGTTTACGCCGAAAGTGACAAATGATCTGAAGATTATTTAGCAAGAGACTAGCAATTGGCAATTCTTCGGTTTTTCCAGCAATTTCGTACTTAGAGGATAAAAAACCTTACCCTTCCAAGCATATACAGAACTGCGCGAAGTAGTATGCGGGGCGGTTCGACGCGGGTTGACGCGACACATTGTCACCGCGTCGGCGCTGGCCACGCGCCGCAGCAGCGACCGCTGGCACGCCGTGCGAAACGACCAGCGGTCGGACCCGCCACCCTGACCAACAACACGACATCACCACCATCGTACAGGAATCACCTGATTTAACAAGGTATGCAAACACATGTATTTTGGGACTGATAAAACCGATGTCCGTTAAGACGTGTTTCTTCTGTAATTTTCATGGAGACGGGCAGCAAATTCAGACGGGCAGTTTTTAGAAAGTTTGCTGACAACTTTAGGTTGGACATTTTAAATTATTATTCTACCAATTGAACTATACTAGCGTATAGAACGGACACCGCGCACTCGATGGTCATGCATTGAGTTAAAGCTCATGAGCATGATTTATTACCCCCTACCGACGCGTCCCGCAGCCGTGCATGCGCGGCGGCTGCGGCACAGATCTTGTTCGCAATGTCTGTTCTAGCAAGTACTATTATTTGTTCTGTGGTTCTAGTGCGTAAGTACATTATACTTCAATGATCTTACCCAAGATACCTCCTGCTCTGCTAGCATGTCCTTCCCCTGGTCCAGCGCCAGCCTCATCTCCGCCCGGGGACTGAGTCTCTCCTCGGGCGTTGGAAGAGCCGGCTCCTCCTGACGTGATGATTCTGGCGCTGGGCTCGGCTCCGAAGCTGTGCGAATAACGTTGTTACTTTAAGTATTCCTACCTAATATAATATAAATATTTTGCGTTTATTAACAGTTAATCATAAATCACCCTTCATGATCACTATAGCATATTTTTTTTTAACTAGAAATAACCGAAAAACGAGCTGACGATCCATCTCATGTTAAGTGGCTATCGTCGCCCATGGACATTAGCAACACCAAAGGCATTATATGCCTTGCGGGCCAAGAGAAAGAGCAGAAAAAGAAAGAACAGGCTCGCAAGCCCCCAGCCGGAATATATCGAGTTGCTTGGCGGCTGCTTCAGTCAAGAATAGCTCCTCTATATAAACTGCATCAGGACGTCAAAGAGTTTTCATACTAGTGAGTTAGTTACCTGGCGACAACGGATGGAGCGGCGTGGGGTTGTGTATCGCGGTACGTTCTAGTGTGGAGGGCGTGCTGGCCGAGCTGGCCGAGCCCCGGCGACCGGCACCAGCAACGACTCGCACCTCCGCACACTCTCTTGAAACTGCAAAAAATATGTAACGGGTTTAAAGAGACGGGGAGACGGAAACAAACAAAATTTCGACTAGGTTGAGTGTGTCAATTGACAAGGTGAGAAAGTTAATTCAGCAGAAAAAACGATGTTGTCTTAAAAACATTAACGTTATCCACCATGGGGTAGTCGAGAAAAAATAAAATCCCGTGTTGAGGAGGTACCCTAAAATTTTTATTTAATTTACGCTTTCGGCGGACGGACGGATGGACGAAATTACGGGTTCCGTTTTAACTGTAAAAATGACATCAGTTTTTTAAAGAAAATGATTTTAAGAGAATTTGAATGATGAGTTTGAATTTCTGTTTTCGGTCTGGGTGTGAATGTCCTTGTCTAGTGTGTTGTCCATGGCACCCACGACACAGGGAATCCTAGTGTGGGGCTATGAGTGTTCAAAAAAAAAAAGGTTACCAGATTGTAAGAGCGTCGAAGGCGCCTCGTTGGTGGGCGTCCGGTCGGGGCTCAGATCGCACGCGGCGCCACCACCTGCCCCCTCGCCAGCAAGCGGCGCGCCGCCCGCACCCTCGTCCTCTGCTTCTGATGAATCACACCACCAGTCACAACCCGTTGGTCACTTGCTACGTCTACTGGGATCGCTTTGGAATTTTAGATGCTCAGGCACTGACCAGATTTTAATTTATCATCATGGAAAGATTGAGGCACCAAAATTGGTTTAAGCTGCATTTGATGTTTATTGTTGTGTTGTCAAGAGCTTATTATTTGAGTCATTTATATTGAAATTCGGAGCAAGTATCAATGTTTAATTAAAGTATCAATGAAACTTGCAGCAACATACATTATAATAATAATCCTTACCTGCTATGAGATATTACATGAGTAAACAAAACATACCAGGACGAAATGACATTGTAACCAAACCTGATACAATGGATAAATCGTTTTATCGTCAATTTTATGTAAATTAATTAAATGAGTAATTCTATAAATTGGGAAATAAATGGGATTAACAGATTTTTGTAACTTAATTACACTGCAATTGGCTCGATATCATTCATACCTGGTATCATTGTAGTGCAAAAATGTTTGCCTATTTGGAATGATCTAAATCATTAAGCTGGTCTGTTAGTAATTTTTTCTATTAGTAAGAGATGTTAAATATATGAGTATGTTAATAATGTTTTTGTTATTTTTGATGATTAAATCTACAAAATTGTTCGAACAGATAAAGATAAAAAAGTACATCAAGCATTTCATGAACTAAATAAAAACGAAGGCCAATAAATCAAATGTACATTCATTAACTAAGCGAAATATTTAGTAGATAATAAAACAAGAAAAAACAACGTTGAAAATAATCGTGCATCGTGCATGAATCTAACAGTAGCTATATTAATATGTATAATGATGAATTGTTTTTGCATATATTGCTATGTATCATGTGTTAGGGCTGTTTATCTCACCTTTCATTTTTAGTCAAGATGTCCTTTTTGCTGTTGAAATGTATTCTATGTTAATATTATACGATGTTTGTTCATTGTGCCTCGGCTGTTTAGTTACGTCGCTTCTTAATTAAAAATGTTGTCTGTGTTCCAAATTATCATTAATATTATATTTGTTATTATTTGATAAACTTGGGTCTAAATGATAATAGGTTTAATTAATTGTCATTGTAATTTCATACACATTTACAGTGACGTGTGACATCTATACAAGTATGATAACTAATGGCTCAAACTGATTAGCTTCTTTCTGCATCGCGATTAACAATAAAATTATTACAAACTTTATGTAAAAATAGATTAAAATATTTATAACATGCCACAGATTTAACATTTGATGTCAGCGGTCCGCTGCTAATTATTTTTATGTCTTGATGAATTAAGATCTAATTCAAAATATTGTTGTTGTCATTACGATTGTTCATAATTTTGTAAGATCTGTTTTTCTTATATAGGGTCTGGCGGCTATTTCAGTATCAGTATATTGTGGCGCCGATGCAAGAAGTAGCGCGTCGTTCGGCCATGAAGCGTCATCCAGTAAGCGCACTCCGTGACGTCGGCCAATGAGGACTCACCTGACTCTGAAGCAGAGGGCGGCCGGGGCGGCGCGTCGCAGCAGACGTCAGCACCGAGGCCACGCGCGCTGCCCTGCGCCAAGCGCCGCACCAGCGGACCAGTCACAATGTGAGATACAACCTAGCTACTGACTATGCTATGGATCGCCAATAGCGGGTACATCCCAGTGTCAATTTTGTTAATGCATCTGAAGTTGCTCGGGTTGATAGCAACACTGACGATGTTGATCTCGAAATGACTCATGATCGATGTAATGTATCTATCTAATATAAAACAGTGATTACGGACGACTATGAAAAAGATGACCCCGGAATAGAACCTAAATCACAAAAAGGTTAATAATACACAGTTAAACATTTATATTAAGGACTCATGCAAAATACGTGCTCGGTTGAAATTGGAACATTCTTCATTTTCACATTTCTATCTTTAACATGCTTTGGTTTCCCGAAGTTAGATCGATAGATTTAGATATCTTTAGTCATCTAACCTACGTTAGCTTAGACTCATGAAATATTCAATACGTTTTTCATTTAACATATTACCAATCGTATCAAATCGCAGATATTCACCTGGTCGTCAGAGTTAGTGGGGGTTGCCTTGTTGTCTTCGCTTCCGCTGTCAGAACAATCTTCTTCGAGAAGGGGCTCTAGTCTTCTTCTAAAAACATCCCTACGTGACACGATATTATTAGTAAATATATCAGGTTTGCAAACAAAAGTAAGCCAGTATAATAAAAACATCTAAAGCTAACATCGATCCAAAAATGTGTGTTACAATAATTAACAAGCTTGAAATAAAATTTTGCTGAAGGAGAGATGAAGCATTTTAGAGTTAAGTCATGCATTAATGCAAAGCAAGCAAAAATTTCGAATTTAGAAAAATAAGCGTGGCTTTTGAAAAAATAAATAATAGTACTGTTTACAATTTACCTCGGTAAAAGCGGTCGTAAAGTAGTAGGACCAGTGATCGTAGGGGCCATTAGGAGTTCATCCATCATTAATTCTGTATCATCATCACCGGCGTACGATGATGAGGACTTCGTAGGCGACTGCAGGGGTAAATGTAGCTACTTTTCATACGAATAATATACTCGAGATCTTAATTATGTTAAAGAATAGATTCAGCTAAGATTAAAATAGAGTTATCTGGAATAATTTCTTACATAAACTAATTTGATGCTTCATTTACATTAAAGGCAAAATTTTAAAAACAATTTTAAAAGAGAAATAACTATTTATCTGTACTATGACAGTTGTATCCGAATAAAAATTAGAGGCTTTGTATTTTTGTGTCATTGGAGTAGAAAGTGTGGATTGTATATATAAAACCGAATCGGCTTAATATTATTCAAATTATGATTTTTTTTTCTCAAAAGTAAATATTTATCTTCGAATGAATGAATAGTGTATTCAAATACATCATTACTGTATTCTCACCGAGAGTGTGCCGTGCTCAGAATCGGGCAAGTTATCTGAGAGGTCACCGGAGGAGGGAGTGCCCCACGCGTCCTCCCCACTTGCTCCACTTCCTTCACCAGTTTCTGTCGTTCCTTCTTCAGTACCCAGAGTAGTTTTCCAATCACTGACACCGAGACATCTGAGTTTAAAAGTTAATTTTAAGCCTAAGTCCACGATTGGATATACAATCATTACGAATAACGTTCTAAACATCTACCAACCAAAACTGAGAAATCCTGTTCTAATAGCTTACATTAATTAGCGAATAATACTAATTATATTACATATCTGAAGTTGAACGTCTAACATATAGATTTTGGAAACATTATTATTTTGACCGAGATTCAAAATCTAATCATAAATTTATAAAGGTAATTGTATGGTATGTTAAATATTAAAATCTAAACTGTAATATTTATCTATTTACTACGTAATTTGAAACAGAACATGTTCTAAAATTTCTAATATTTTTATGTATGCGCCTATACATAGACTTATACGTATAATAACAAAGATGCTAGACATAATTTACAAAAAACTAGCGAATGACGACCTCGCCATCTACTGGAATCTTCTAAATGGCTATTATAATATTAAAACTCCGCAAACATTTAAATGCTAGAAAAAATCAATCAAAATTAAAACTTTACGCATACTCATCGTGACTTTGTCCCCTTTGTTGTATTCCACCTTTTGTGTCAAAGGAAAGATATAATGTTAGATAGTCAGGAAGCGAATAATAAAAGTTGTGACGAAATAAAAAATACGAACGAAAGAAAATAAAGGTAGAAATAGTAGTAGTGAAAATATTTTACGGAAAAAGAAAGTTTAGTGATATTAAAACAATGTGGAAAGTAGTTACTTCCACGTCACCTAGTGTTGATGACCAATTAATAAGAAAACGTACCGTTCCAAGAACGATGGTTGCTTATGCGCTATCGATGTATTGGGCACGCTCTCAGTGTAGCTAAATATATTCATTTTTTCTACTACAAATGACCCAGCCCGTGCTGTCCATCCCATAATACCACCAGCCGCTCCAGAAACTATTGAACAGAAAATGTTTGTTTCAAAGCCATGTCTCAAAGAAAATTTAAATTCTAATCTCCCCAAAGATATTTGATAAGTTATACGTTACCTGGATTATAAGGCTTAGGTGTGGTTTCTGGTTCTTGTGTAGTCAGTCTTACATTACCATCGTCAGTCTCATCTGATGGGAGTCTTTCAAGGCTAGACATCGTACCATACCTAAAATAAAATAGCTTTTACTCCAGTACATGGTAATGTAGGTACACAATAAAGTATCGAAATAATAAGCATACCTTTTTAAAGAAACGTAGGGTAAGTCATCTGGAATATCTGGTGAATCTGGTGAATCATCAATGAGGTCATCCTGCAAATGTAAATAAAACAGTGACAATAAAATAAATAACAAAAAAAAAATAATACAAATCAAACATGTTCCCACTTACAGTCTTATTTGAAGTATTATAATCAGGTGTGGGCGGGACAACAGAAATATTTGGAACAGGAGATTCAGATTTGATGGATAACAGACTACCTGGTCTTGAAATAGTGGTTGTTATATTTGCTGTGGATGTTCTTTTAAAAGGTTCTACTCTCATTAAATGTGCTGCTGGATTTATAGCAGAAAGTCCCATTAACATAAGTGGCCCTAATTCTAAATCATCGTCTGACAAAGCATCGTTAGTGTTAGCATTCAAGTCTTCAGTTTTTTTGTTAATATCCCCATTCATTTTACTAACTGCCGATATGCCCATTCTAGGAGATCTCCGAAGACCTCTTTCTATCTTAAATTCGGGTTCATCTTCGTGTATTGAATCATCATCTAAAAAGACCGAAGAAGTTTTTAAACATGTACCAACATTTTCTCTTTTAGTAACTATGTTAATGCCTAAAACTTTATTCAGAACATTTTCAGCCTTTTTTCTAGTCAGTTGCTCTTTTCGCGCTGATGCTGGTGATGAAAAGTTTGATGAAGATCTTGATTTCGGTAACGTTATACTTTCTACACATTTAACTTCATTTATGTACTTTTCTTGGGCTATTACGCATTGTACTTGATTTGCGATGTTTGAACTTGACATGCGCAAATCATTAGAACTAGAATTAAAAACCATAGAACTGCATGTTGTATGACTAGTTGAAAGTGGACTGTTTCTACTGCTTGAGGTGGGACTGGGTGACATTATTGAATTGTCTTTCCTTAGTTCAAGTTGGCTCTTTGTTTGACTTCTTGATTTGATACTGTGATTTAAAATAGAGGAGTCTGTTTTCAGGTCATAGGAAGTAGATTTTAACATCCTTTGACTTTGTTCGATGGAATCTATAACCTTCAAGGCAGCTTTAGGGGCATCCTCAGGACGAATTTTCATAGCACCTTTTCTTTCTAAATGACAAAAAAACTTAGGTTTACGACTACCACAATTTGCACTACATATACTAGCTGAACTCTTATTCGAAACAGAGTTTTGAGGTGAAGGTTCTGGTTTGGGTTTAACAAGCACTGGAGGTTCTTTTTGGGAAATCAATGGACTGTTTGGTTTTGATAAGCACTTCTTGTGACACTGCCTACAAACAGGTATCGTGTCAACAACGACTGGACTTGTCCGGACCGTAATCTGCAATTGTAAAAAATACAGATACATGAACGATCTCCGTTATTTCAATTACATGTGTTTCATTTTCTTTATCTCTTACCTGGCTACCGGAATTACTACTTTTTGAAGGGCTTCTATCATTTTCCTTCTTCTCTACGGATATTGAGTCTTTAGTTTCAGTGTGGTTCGCAGCAATATCTGCTACCTCCAAGAGATTTAGCTCTCTTGATCTTTTACGTAGCTCTTCTACGCTCCACATCTTTAACAAATGTTATAATTAGAAAATATAAGTTCGTATAGTGTTCACTATGTCATAAAAATACTCATACACATAGTATATAATAATAATAATAACGCTTCACACTCATAGCCCCACACTATGATTTCCTGTGTCGTGAGTGCCATGGACAACATACTAGACGAAGATATTCACACCCAGACCGAGAACAGAAATACAAACTCATCATTCAAATTTCCGCCATGCTGAGAATCGAACCCAGGGCCATTGGTGTGGCGATTCGGCATGGTAACCATTGCGCCACCGTGTGGCGCAATGATTTATATCAGATTCAGTGATTTATATCAAATTCCTTAGTAATTATTGTTATTACCTCCATGTCAGGTTCAGGAGGATCTAATTCTTCAGCTTCAGGTAGCTGAGTCATCCATCGCTGAAGATGTAGTGTTGATCCTTTACTTCTTGTACTTCTTACTTCTGTTGTACTTCCAGCAGCTCCTGCTTGGGTTTCGGCTGAGCTTCTGCGAGTCTAAAAATTGACAAAAGTGTAAAAATATAGACATATAACTTCATTTATATATAAACTGAAAATTTGGTAGTAATTGAGTCTCTCTTCAATAAATAGTTTGTTTCTTTGATAATGTAAAAGTCACGTGGATAATTTGACTTTGTCGTTGACATTAAAGTAGCTAGTAGTAATAAATAATAAATTAATAATTCAGTAGTCTTGAAGTGTACTTACCATGAAAGTATAAATTAGTTTGATAATGCTCTACATTACAATATTTTTTTAAAACAAATTATGTATTTAATTACTTTCTTAGTAAGTATCGGTAATAACAAACAACAATTATGAGCGTTACAAAGAAAAATGGTAGGTCTTTCTCAAAAACTTACAACTACACCATCAGTTTGTTAATGCAGGACAAATTATAGCTCAAGAAATAAAATATGTTTTACCACTGATAGTCACTTTATTCACCGATCATTATATTATTTATACTGCTCCGATCTAAACATAAAACATCCAAATCCATATAGTAAGTCCATTGAGTCACAAAGAACCCAGAATATTAAATTGTTTTCTCAAAATTATCATTTTTTTCTTCATAATCGATTAGACCCCTATAAATTTACACACAGCCAAAGACATCGAAAATTATTGACTCTAACTATGAATTTGTTTTGTAAAAAGATAGGTCATATACATACAAAATTCCCGGAAAATTAGGTTATGTGAACATTTTACGATGCTAGCGATAATCGGATAAGTACGCGGTATACTACTAGTCATATAGGTGTAACGTGAATATATTTCAATATACGATAATACAGTTAAATAAAAAGCGGTAACTACATTTTTTATTTTACAAATACATGTAACATCGACTACCATTTTTCACTGTAACACATTATTTCTATAATTACGAATGCTCAAATGTTAAATAATAAGCAACATTGAAATAAAAATTATCAAGAGAAATTCTAAGATGGATTATGAAAGAGATATCGCGAATGATCGCCAAATATCCACATGACCTGTACAAACATTTGTAAGGCTATGTACAGATACAAAGATATTCGAGTCTGTACAATAAAATCACTCTATACATAAGTATTCTCAAATCGATTGTAATCAATAAAGGTAGGTATTCCAAAAATTATTTATTGTAAAGTTATAAAGTAGCATCAGAACAAACGTAAAACAGAGAAGAAGGAAAACGTCGAATACTGAGCAGATCCCCAAATCAAAGAGAATCATAATAAAAGGACGGAAGACTCGAGAAGCAACGACGTGACTAATTAAGAAACTATTCACTTTGGAAACGTACAAATATCTTCTACATTTTGGTACCCTATAGTTACAACTTTGACACAGAATTCTATTACAGTAAATTGTAAAACATTGACATACACATTTGGGTAAGCGATTTACACTAGTTTTTATTTATTTTTCAGTTCTATAAAAATCATTTCCTTAATACCCAGCTTTGTTTTGTCACGGGCGTCAGACTTATTCCTAAGTTGTTCCATAATAATCAAAATACCGTCTTTTTCTGAATACTGTTAATGTTCCAAAATATGTCTCTCAAAATTTACTACCACAACCTTAATCCCAACTATAAGCATATTTTTAACAATCCAATAAATTTTGTCCTTAGCTTTATTGGCCAATTAGTTGCTGCAAAAATCTATGCCAATTTATCCTGTCCTTCATAAAATGTCCTTTCTAAAACACCAACGTGTAAAATATTTGGACTACAACACATTGTGGTATTTTTATTAATATATGGGTCTAAATTAGTATATTTCCACAAGTCCGGTGACAGCTAATTTCAGCTAACTCCGGATCTGACTCCGTGGATCAAAGCTCTAAGAACGCCGGTGGTATCGGGCGCTCTGGCAGTACTATACGTGGAAGCAGCGGGTCGTCAGGCAGAAATATACGTTCCTCAACCGCGTGCTTATAGGAAGGATCAACATCTAAATCTGCTAGAGCTAGATCAGCTTCGAATGATTCCCATCGACAAGGGGATACTTCAGAATAATCTTCACCACCATCTGGAGTGAGTTGAGCGCTTGGAGAAGTCGCTCGTTCCTCATTCTTCTCGATACTAGACGACGAAACGAAATGCGAGGAAAAAGTCTGAGAATCGGCTGGAGACAGATTTGCTGATGGAGTTTCAGGAGTGGGAGCAGTTCTCCACACCGTGCTTAGTGGACCTCTTACGGGCTGTGGTTGAGGGGAATCAGAAATAGTCCTGACATCAAAGCTAACTCTGACTTCCTTTTCAGGGCGTTCTTCAACGAGCATGTTGAGGTGGGAGCGGTAAGAACTAGCCGGTAAGAGAGCCAAGCTTGAGTGTCTTTGAATGCTGGATCCTGATACCTGGCGCTGTTGAGAGTCCAAAGTCGCAAGCGAAAACGTCAGTTGTGGATCGGGAGAATCCAACGGTGAGCCGAGTGGAGTACCAGACATCGTGTGAGCTCGGTGTCTGTAACAGTAACAAATCCGTTATTTACATAGTTAAAAAGTGAACACAAAGGAACAACTTCCTTTTCAAGAGGTGTCGCTAGTTGAAACAAAATTTGGTACATACATTTGTCTCTGAAGTAAGCTCTGCCACACTGCCTTCAAATCAATAGATGGTGCACGAAGCACGATCGGTCGTGATCGTCCTGGTGTTCGGGGAGCACATGATACCAGTGGACTCTCACCACCCGGACGACCCAATATGAGTCTAAATTCCGTTGCTGGAAG
Source organism: Thymelicus acteon (assembly GCA_951805285.1). Classification (NCBI taxonomy): domain Eukaryota; kingdom Metazoa; phylum Arthropoda; class Insecta; order Lepidoptera; family Hesperiidae; genus Thymelicus; species Thymelicus acteon. The sequence continues at coordinate 2,514,231 of OX638216.1, forward strand.
AAATAATAAAATATGTTTATTATAAGTTATTTTTACGATATCACAAAAAGTTTCTAAGGTCGTCTAACTCATTCAATATTAGTTAATAATATGCTCTGACGTGTACTTACCTTTCTTTCTAATATTAAACTGAGCCTCTGAAACAGTAGCCAAGGCCACTGGCTCCTCTGTAACAAACAGGACTCGATCTCTGGAGACCGTGGCAAAGAGAAGAAGATCCGAAAACAGCAGCGACCAGTACGGCCGAACTGCTCTACCTTCTACCCTGGATAACTCTCCACCAAATATCCATTGTCTTCCGGGCGTACTTAGAACGAAAGGCTGGAAAAAATACAATGATGAAATAGCAACTGAATTCTAGAAAGATTGAGGTCAATAATTCCAAAGATTAAATTAATTACCTTCTAGAAATAAATTTTGTTTGTGTCCATAAAGTAAGAATTCAAGTAGCAAGTACGATACGATAGTTAGATAAGTATAAGAAAGATAATAGAACATTTCCTTACCTTACACCTAGTGAACACGAGTCTACTCTCCAAATCTGCTACAGATAAAAGCGGTTTTCCATCACCAGCGAGACCCATCAGACCTGAACCAGCCGTCACATCTTGATATCCAATCTAAAATAATATTAGCTTCAATAATGGAATGTTATTCAGAACTTGTCATTGTTATGTTTTTGAATCAAAGATTTACGATATTCATCATATCATGAAAAGTTCTGTCGTAATGTATGGATCAGAATGTTGGGCTACAAAGAAGACGGATGAGAGACGATTGCATGTCACAGAGATGAGAATGTTAAGGTGGATGTGTGGAGTGACGAGAATGGATAAAATAAGGAATGAGTATATTAGAGGAAGTTTGAAAGTGGCAAAAATGACAGAAAAGTTGAAAGGGAACCGAATGTCGTGGTATGGACATGTGATGAGGCGAGAGGAAACGCATGTGGCGAGAAGAGTGATGGATATGAATGTGATGGATAGACGAAGGGGACGAGGACGACCAAAGAAAAGATTGATGGATTGTGTGACAGATGATATGAAAGATAAGAGAGTTAGTGTAAAGATGACGGCTGACAGGGAATTGTGGAAGAGGAAAACATATTGCGCCGACCCCAAATAAAATTGGGAAATGGGCAGGATGATGATGATCATATCATGAACTTATTTGAATAATAATCATAATTTTCTAAATAATATACCTGTAACTGTTCTACTATAACTTGTAATTGCTTCTTCTCCAACTGATCATAAGGTCCGGCTCCATTGGAAGTAGCCGCTGCTCTCATTAGCCTTAGTAACTCCCTGAACTGTTCCAGAGGCTTGTGGACCAGAGAGGTTATGTCAGGTCTTTTCCGAGGTATAGGTGGGCTTGTGCAAAAACGTGAGAATGCCCCACTTGGGTCTTTTGATTTTTTTACCTGGAGGTTAAAAATTCTGCAAGTTAGTAAAAAAGTCGATGCGAAAATTAGTTGAAATTTTTATTCCGGTTAGAATGCCTTAAAAGGAAATAAAGGGATTAAAAATGTTAGCATGGTGACGTTTATAAAATCAGTGTTAGATTTGAAAGGGCTGATACTAATTCGATTGTAAATGAATAATGTCTTACCAGAACACAATCGGCTCTCTTTAATCCTAGACAATACTTCTTATAAAGACTAAGGAACATAGGCGTCTTCTGCAGATACACGGCAACCACCGTCGAGGTCTGGATCTCACCATCATCTTGAGCTACTTGGTCTAAGACTTCTTCTGATAACCTGAAAATCTGAAAACGTCCAAATTAGCATCTAATCCTATCGACTGTCAAAAGTTTTATAACTTTGTCGGTAATTTCAATGCGTACCTCTTCAATATTTTGGAAGAGGAGCTGATGGTCATTGGGAGAGATGAGGTCTGCCCGTTCGGCTAAAGGTGACACGAATCTGACAAGACCAAACTGAAGGCACGTGGCGTAGTGCTGCTCTCTGGCGACCACGGCCAGAAGCGCTCGCTTTCTGCCATCCGTGGACAGGCCAGGAATCTGTAAAACAATCTTCCGATAAAGACTCCTATGGTGACTGAACTGAAGTAATGATGATAACAGCAAATACCTTGTGTATATATGTTGTGTTTAGGTAATCATAGGTGTATCTTTTGCAAATAAATGTACTTTCTTTCTTTCTTTCTTTCTTTCTTTCTTTCTTTCTTTCTTTCTTTCTTTCTTTCTTTCTTTCTTTCTTTCAAGTATTATAAACTACTCGTAGATTGCGGTTATAGTTTGTGTAATATTCTTAATTTTTCAATAGACGATAAAGTTATAAATGGATCGCCTGATCGAAATAGGAGACCATTAAGTATAGTTATTGAGTATTAAGTATTTACCAGTATTGGTGCATTAACTGCCAAGAATTCAATAATAGGATACCAACAGAAGGAGTTAGTAATATTTCACTGGTGATGAATAGATTTCCTTTAAGTAGGGAGGATTGGAGCTAGCCAGGAATGTAAGCCTAAGCCATGCAAATAATAGTAATTTTTCTTTGACATACATACCTGCCCTATTTAAACAAAACAGCATCATATTAACTTCATGCTGTGTTACAAAATCCATGAGTGTTCATAGTTGGCTATAAATTATTGATGCCATGGTGGGCTCTTACCATGGAACTTAGTTATAAAGTAGTAATTAGGTATGTCATGGAGGAGTAGAAGGAGTAGAAGGAGGGCCAACTCTTTGTATTAAAAGTGTCTGTAAAAACGCGTCCAATTACGGGTGGCGCTGCGTGCGGTCTACAACAGCTATGTTCGAATATCTATTTATCAGACACTAGCGCCATTCATTACTGGTGGCATAATTCAGCAAACTTTACTCCGTCTACAACAGCCATGTTCATATATCTAAGTATTTTTCACACACTAGCGCCATTCAGAAATGGCCATTACTGGAACCTCTATTTTCTGTAAACAGCTGGACACTTTTTCAACTTTCCCTTCATATGAGATGGCCTTCTATCTTTTCTATGCTCCTTGAATTATGTGTTCGTGTTCAGTGTTGGTGATCTTTTATTAACTTTTTTTTTTTATGCTTTTAGCAGGCAAACGAGCAGACGGGTCACCTGATGGTAAGTGATCACCGCCGCCCATGGACATTAGCAACACTGGGGGCGTCACCAACGCGTTGCCGGCCAAGAAAATGACGATAGACCCGCTTCTTGAAGGACCCCATATCATAGCTTAGGGGGAACACCGATGCAGGAAGTTTGTTCCACAGTTTACACGTACGAGGTAGAAAATTACGTGAGAACCGAACTGTGGACGAATGCCAAGTATCCAGGTGATGTTGGTGGAACCTGGAACCCCGTGATGTGCAGTGTCGAAAACTAACTGCAGGTATTAAGCCAAATAGTTCTTCAGAACATTCCCCATTGTACAGCCGGTAGAATACGCAGAGAGAGCCTACATCTCTCCTCAACTCGAGTGATTCTAGTCCGTCTGTAAGCATGGGATCGTCGACAAGACGAATAGCTCGCCGTTGAATTCGATTGAACGGATCCACTTGGCCAGCTGGGGCTCCAGCCCAAAGGTGGGAGCAGTACTCCATGTGTGGTCGAATTTGCGCCTTATAGAGCATCAACCTGTGCTTGGGCGTGAAGTACTGCTTAGCTCTGTTGAGCACACCCAATTTCTTTGCAGCTAGTTTGGCCTTACTTACCAAGTGGTCCCGAAACTGAACTTCATTCGAGATGTCAACACCAAGGATCCCAATGCTTTTAGAGATGTTAAGAGGAATGTTCTGGAACTGTGGTGCTATGACAAATGGGGTTTTTTTAGCGGTTAACGCGCAAACTTGTGTCTTCTCGGGGTTGAACTGGACTAAATTTAGTCTGCCCCATTCTGAGACCCGCTCCAGAGATGTCTCGACTTCAGACACAAGTTTCATCCTCTTCTCCTCAATCTGCACCCGAGAAAGGTTTGCTCGGCCTGTATAACGGGCGTCACCCGTGCTGTCATCAGCATAGCAATGAATATTCCCGATGTCCAGCATATCATTGATATGCATGATGAACAGTGTGGGTGAAAGCACAGAGCCTTGTGGGACGCCAGCATTTATGGGCTTCGTATCTGAGCATTTTCCGTCAACGACGACTTTGATGCTCCGCTCCGATAGAAAACTGGCAATCCATTTGCACAATTTCTCGGGTACTCCGTAGGAAGGCAGTTTAGACAATAATGCCTTATGCCACACCCTATCGAAGGCCTTTGCAACATCCAAGCTTACAGCCAATGCTTCTCCCTTGCTCTCGATTGCTTCTGCCCAGCAATGAGTAAGGTATACTAAAAGATCGCCAGCTGACCTGCCGTGGCGGAAACCGTATTGACGGTCACTAATCCGCTGGCGATCTTCTAGATACCGGAGCAGTTGGGTGTTTATTATACGCTCCATTAGTTTGGAGAGCAGAGAGGTTATGGCGATTGGTCTGTAATTGGATGGATTTGACCTGTCTCCCTTTTTGGGAATAGGGTGGACCAGAGCTACCTTCCATGGAGACGGGACAATGCCGGCAGAATAGGAGAGTTGGAATAGGCTCGTTAAAACCGGGGTCAACTCCGGAGCGCACGTTTTTAGCACAATAGCAGGTATACCATCTGGCCCATTCGACTTGTTGATGTCAAGGGAAAAAAGAGCTTGACGCACGGCATTCTGAGTGAAATGCACGTCAGGCATCAGCTCACCACACTGCGGGATGGTTGGCGGTGTGTTACCCCTATCATCAACAGTCGAATTCGACGCAGAGAGGGTGCCCAGTATTTCGGCTTTCTCTTTTGCGGTGTGGGCCAGGGTATTATCTGCTCTGCGCAAAGGAGGAAGGGACGATACCCAGAAATTGCCTTGAATGGCTTTGGCCAGAGACCAGAACGCTCGGCTACCACACGGATAGCTCAGCAGTCTCTTGCCGGTTCTGTTAATGTGCTTGAATTTTGCCTTGGCTATTTGCTTTTTTGAGGATCACGAGGCAGCATTAAATTTCTTTTTCAGCCGACTCACAGATGCGTCTCCGAGCTCACGCGCCATAACCCAATCCTGAAAAGCAGACTGCTTCAGGCTTATTGCCTTAAAGCAGTTTCTGTCAAACCAGGCTTGGGTTTTACCACCAACAGGTACCACAGAGTTTGGAATGTAACATTCCATGCCCTGGAGTACCACATCGGCTATGGAAAGCGCACAAGCATCGGGATCAGCTGAACAGAAACACAAGAACTACAAAAATAATAACTTCATAAGTTTTTGCATCAAGCAATTTAAATAGAGACTTAAAAACGAATGCTTAAAATATAAAATAACAAAATGAATTAAGTAACTAATAATATGTTAACGTAATATTGCTGCTCATACTGAGTCGTAAGAAAGTTGGATTTTATTTTTCAAGTTTGTATATACTTTATAAATTGACAAGTTTAGTGAGTAATTATGTTGATTGACTCCGTTGTCCGCAAGAAAATTGAAGGATAACGACAGGCACGGTGTTCTCTTTGAAAATGTCCACGCGTGTTGTCTTGATTGTGCTTTTACGCTTTTGTGCTAGAGAACTTTTACCTACAATTTGGCTGACTGTCTCCTCCGAGAAAAAAAGTACCTCGTCTGCACATGCCATTATTAATAATATAGTATATCTGTGCTTATTTACCTGTTGAACGTTCAATCTATAATAATCTAGTCAAGACAGTCAGTAGAGAAGTAAAATAAAATAAGATGGGATCAATGAACTAATATACTAACGTACATTCGTTCACTGGATGGGATACAGAAAAGTTACTGTATATAGTATTGTATTACCTTAACTAAATGAAGATATGTGTATTAATATTAATTTGGATTTAAGTTTTACTGTCTAATTTTAATGTATATGTTACCGGATATCTGTATAATGCTGGTATTCAACACAATTCCTAGGAAATGTGTATAATACCTGGGTCGTTTTGGCAATGTATTAAATTATATGAATATTATCACCATTACATAGTTTACCTAGGTAATGTATACGTTTCCCAACTACTGTACAGAATACCTGCAGGTCCACCGGCAATGAATAAAGTTAGATTTGGGTATGTATAGTCAACTTGGATGGAGGTTGGAATTAAGAATTTACTTAAAAACACAGTCAAAACAAATTATAACCTGCATGAATAGATATTTTTTTTATACATTTTAAATTAATGCTTGACCGAAATCACACTTGATGGTAAGGAGAGATGCAGTCTAATGGCTCCTACACTACACTGCTCGCCTACGCAACTTCGGATTTTTCAAAATTGGTGACAGAACCGACTTAGTCAACCCCGACCCCACGTGGTACTAGTCTGCCCTACCCCTAGAGTGAATGTAAACCCTGGAGGCGCGGAGGGAGAGCAGCCCCCGCCCGCTGTAACAAACTGCAGGCACCATGTGAGCCAAAGCGGCTGAGGCTGGTCGCCGCAGGCGACCAAAAAGCCGAAGCTGCGCAGGCGAGCATGGAGTGCCTGCAGTTTGTTACGCAAGGGCGGAGGGGCTGCACTTCCCGCAGCGCCGGAGATGTTTGGAAGCCTTTTTATGTATCAAAAACCCCTAAATTCTCCCTAAAAGTGCATATGTCACCGGAAGATGACTATTTGCAAAGCATGCTGTGGTTACCTGTAATTGTAGGAACAGTAAGATTTAATATGATAAGTAACAACTTGTATTGCAAATGATGAAACTGTATCTTATGTTGGTAATCCTATAATAAATAAATAAATAAAGATAACAAGAACCGCAAATTTACAAACCTAGGTTTATAAACAATATACAACCAAATGAATATTACTCTAACTGAAACATTCGCTACTTGAAAGTTGGCCTTTTGAAAAGTGTCATTATAAAAGGCAGACCAAACGTACAGTTGGCAACTGTTAGGTTGGGAAATTTAAAAAAAAATGTGATAAGTTGGCAAGTGATAATCGGCCAAACAATTTTCGGCAAAAAGGCAGAGAACCGTCTTTTACACACATTACCAACTACGCATGGAGTATTGTATAGAATGCCTGGGCTAAGTATGAAATAAATAATATTCAAAACGTTACCTGAACGTTTTAGATATTCTATACATTGCCTAGGTATTGTATAGAATGCTGAATTATACAGATATCCGGTAACATATATAAATTATGTATCACGTTTTTTGTCCGCGATGGACTTCTAAACTACTTAACCGATTTTAATCTTTGCACACCATGTGTAGTTTAATCCAACTTGAAAGATAAGATAGAGGGAAGGTTTTAATAAAAAAAAACTTTTGACAGAACGAAGTCCGTCCGGGCAGCTAGTGAGTTTATATGAAATAGCCATAGTCTACAATTTATGAACAGTCTACATGCTATTGTCATGCCATCTACATGGCATTATGGTTAACAGTATAAGAACCAAGAAGATGAAGAATTAGAACTTAAATTAATATTAATATACTCGTAATATGAAAATATTCGATGGTGGAGGTGTGGTCGAAATAAAGACTGAAAATGAAAGCAATAAATTTATTTGCACTTAACATTAAGAAACATAAATTAAAAAAGAAACGGAATAATGATAACAGGAACCAAAATTTTAATGACAAGAAATATAATTTAAATTATGATACAAAATTAAAATCGTGCCCACTAAAATAATAAAATCGTATAATAACACAAAAACACAAAGTAAGAAAAATGTTTGACGACTATATTTCTACGATGAAAAAATAACACACGCGATCTATGACAAATGATTAAATAAAAACGTTAACAAAATAAATTAACAAAAATAGTTTCTTAAACGTAACGATTCCCCTTTGAATGCATTGTTAATTACAAATGTAACAAAAAATTGGTAGTGCATTAAGCATTATCTACTATGAACCAATTCTTAGTTATTATTAAAGAAAAAACATAATTCTACCAGCAAAAACCTTTGTACAACTACAATCGAAGAAATTAAATAAGCAAACTTTGTTATTACGATAGTGGAATGTATCAAGACTTATCCCTAACTTATCGTAAAATACAAAATAAATAACAACGAACATACAATGTAAAACTGTACATATTTGTAACAGATTTTACGTAAATAATAAAAAAATACGCACACAAATGTATACTAAAATGTAACTTCTACTTATATAATTAATCTATGATGATTCAACTAGGTCTACGCTAGCACCACTTTCCCTAAAATTTAGAATTTTGATCCTGAATAATATTTGATTTCAAAATGTTTCCTAAAGATGACTAGTACGAATTTAATTCGAGAGGTCACTGGGCTGAATATAGTTTAAACTTAAATAATGTATCTAAAGCAAGCAATACCTGCATGCAGAATATGCTATTGTGTTCAATGACAAGAGATATTTAGAAGAAATGAATACAAAGAAGCGTGACTTGGGGAGAAACTGTATTTTCTACGCGTGATGCTCTTTGTTATATTTTAAAAGGCAAAAGGATAAACCTGATTATTATTGAAACGGAATATAATATCTTCCTTCAATACATTACTGAAATTACAATTTTATTAATAAAATTCTCCAAACTGACATTACTTTATGGGTTACAAAACATATTCAAACTTTTAGAAAGTTTTATACTTATGTTAGCTTTTGAACTAAAGGAACGTAATGTGTTAGATTCATTACATATAGTTAATTACACAAAGGAAATAATATTCTTTACATTCTGATCCTAATAAGATTAATGTACCTGAACACTTGATAACTCGATACTCATCGATCTATTAGTAGCCTTTACGATACTGTGATATTGAAGGTATAATTGGATTTGGGCCAAGATTGCCGATAGATTGCGAACGGTACCCTATCGATATACTATATAATCATATTAGTAAATACAGCCTTGGTTGAGCTTGGCCTTGCTGAGAGAGCTCGGAAGATTTTATGTACATCAGCTGGTTTGAATCCAAAAAAGAAGTAATCGAAGTCATAACGTTTACTAATACTGAACAGTCTGAAAGCTATTGCCAATTTTGAAAGGCACCTAAATAAAACAGTAGCCAAATAAAAAATATATAAATAAAATACTGAAGATGGAAAACTTATATATGTGAACCCATAGAGAAATCGGAAGAAATGACAAAGACATTAATGGAAAGCATCTTCAATGTGTACAATGATTCAACTAAAACTATAAAAGATCCAGTGACCTTAAAATTCCGAAATTCGAAACTATGATCCAAACTACACTATGATGCCGTTACCGACCTCCTTGGAGAAGGTGACTTGCGGGAGATGCAGCTTGCGGCGGTCCAGGGACTGGCTGGTGGAGGAGCAGGCCGTGGGCGGCCTGGCCGCGGCCGCGGGGGACGCCAGCGCGGCGGTGCGCGGGGACCGCGGGGGAGGAGGGGGCGTCGACTCTGCGGGGATGGAGGGGACGGAAACTTGACCCAGCCGAGGAGGCTTGATCCCAACTCCGTTTTGCGGCACGCGTCTGAAAGTCTCTAAGCTTATGGTCTGGCCAGCCGATCTGAAATAGACATGGAAAAGTATTTAGTACATGTAAAAGAAATAAAGAATTTTGGTAATGTACATGTGGAAGAACTCATATTTGGTAATATGACTAAATAGAGACATTAAACTTTTATTTATTTATTTATTTAGACTTTATTGACCACAAAAACAGGGTACAATACAACTTTTACTTACTTGACAAGATTCCGAATTTCTTCCTCAGTAGAGAGAACAACGTTTTTATTCCCAATAAAGACTATGTAATCTCCAGCTCTAAGGCCAGCCCTTTCAGCTGATCCACCGGCAGCCAATCTTTCAATCCTAGGTGGCTTGGTCCAGACCAATGTGAAGCCAAATCCACCGGCGCTACCACGTACTAACCTGTCAAATTATTTTATGTTGTACAAATTATTGCTTTTATAGGTAACATAAATTAATTGGATCACTTTTTGTTGATGATTAATTAATTGTTAGTTAGTTTTTTGATTTCAATTAATACAATAATAGAAAGAAAAGTCAATTTTTTATGAATTACATTTAGTGTCCTTTTATGATGTAATTTGTGCGTCGGTATTTTAATTCAGGTGCAAGTATTGCTTTGACTAAAATTAAGATCATCATCGTCATACTCACTTTCTCGTAGTTGTGAACGGAGTTCTGCCGTTCCTTTGGTTGCGCTTCGGCGCGTTGGGATCTTCAGGCGGGTCGAGCTCCAGAAACTGTAGGAAAATGTTCTCTTCAGCTTCCCGCTGCAAGGCTGGGGGCACCTGGTGTGGCGGTCCTGTCGTCGCTGGCCCGTTAGCGGCCACTGCTGGAAGACGAACAGGTTACATTTACTAAATCCTTCAGTGCTGGCACCCTTGGCATAGTTGGTAATCATTTCAGAATACGAATGATACTAACGATGCGTAAGTCACAGAAAAAACTACACAATATGTAGAATTAAGCACTTATAATATTATAGTCGTTGTTAAATAAAAAAACACAATTGATGAATCACGCTGAGACCGAGGGAGCAACGTTTAGTTATTATAGGTAAGCTAATTTGGTAAAAGTATTTCGAAATAAACATCACCGTGGTTTTACTTGAAGAAGAAGAAACTGCGTTGCCTTGCGCAGCTAATGCTAATTCAATTACGCTGTGTGTATGACGTATTTATTGCTGTCCTTTTTATCGCTTTTAGTGAACAGAGTCAACGATATTTAAATTAAATCTACTCAAAGTACCTACCAGCAGGGTCTAAGAGCGAAGTCGTCAATTTAGCCAAGTGAGGGTAGGACATCGATAAACGAATTAATTAGTTTGAACAGATCCTCACTAATTCAGTTTTTATCGTTTATTAAATTCTCTTTGACTTTTCTGTTGGCGGTGATTTAGTGGTGAACATTTTTCTTATTTTTTTGTAGTGACTGTGAATGATTACCCGACTTACATTTATCAATCTGTGATTCCTTTGCGCCGTCATTGGTGCTGGTCTCAGTGTTGTCGGTAGCCATCTTTCGGGCGGTCACGCTAGCGCATCCATCTGGCGGCGCGCTGGGGCCACGGCCGGAGCCCTGCTGGAGGAAGTAGGTGCCGGAGATGTCGCCTTCAATTGCATCTTTTAGCGGGAACGAGACGCATCCTAGGAACTCGCTCCGCCTGCAACAAGTGAAGTGGATGGTGAGCTATTGTTGTGAAAAGAGTCGATTCTGCATGTGGAGTTGATAATGTAGATGATGACCCAGTTATTTACAAAGATTTTTTTGATGTATACTATTGTGTGACTTCTTTAATTGTCTTTCATGAACATTTTTTTATAAGAAAATCGGGATGTCCAGATTTCCAAAAAAATCTACATTGTTTAAAGTAAACACGTGTAGTACTATTAAAAAGCAGAACGAATTAACGATAAGTCCGTAAGTAAGAAATTATAGCATTCGACACCCATTTAAAGTTTCATTATTTGAAACATTATTTTAACGATTGCATAATTTTTCTGCTGGAAAAATTGCCAGTTATTTATTAAAAACGATAAGCCTTTTGTGGTAGAATGAAAAATGGACTTAAAAAGTCGAATTCAAGGAATGAGCACGCAATCCTTAACAATAGGTACATATTAACACGCAAGGTGTTTATATACCGACAGTTAAGCTTTCGAGTTAATGTTTATTCTTAGTTTTAAAATATTAGAGCTGTTGTTTATGACCGAGCTTGATTTTATCAAGTACACTTTGATTGCAGTGACAAATTAAGTATGCTCGATAGACTGAGGACGGAACAAGAGATGTAATACAAAAAAAAAACATCAGTAACAAGAGTATTATTATCATTAGATGGCGTTGTTACTCATTACATACTATTTACTTTATAATCGTTCGTAAGGAGTAAACTCCAGTCGTGTGTCGGAGCTGACACACGCAATTTTTTTAATTTAACGTGACATTATCGTCAAATCAGTAACAACGCCATCTATACTCAGTCACATTCGGTTTGCACTCGATGTAAACAAACCATTAAAATTCCTTTATAGGGTTTTCACCATAGATATATTACTCTATCTGGATCAGAGACTTTGTAGAGGTACCTATAGCTCGATGACGTCATAACGGAATGACCTATTATTGTTATTTTAAACTATTGCAAAACAAATAATATAGAATTTGAAAGATCGAATTTGATAGAGAGTGGAACGGGACGCGGCTTGACGGTCTTACCGGTCTTTCCGTATGGTCTTATTTTAATGCCTACCAACATTTACCGAATTGCGTATTTAGTTCAAACGCACTTTATTACTACAAATGTTTTATACATCTGTTTGTTTGTGGTTGCTAGGTAACAGTTTGCTTACATCAAGTCCAAACCGAATGTGAAAGGAGTATAGTAGATTCGGTAGTTTGCGATCATCAAATCAGCCGCCATCTAGATTCTTTGTTATGAATTACAAACCTAACCCATAAAAACCTAACGCATAACGTAACGGAGAAAGTTTGATTTTACTTCTCATATATTTTCATACCCCGGGCTTATATTTATGAAAATCGATTCAAAAGGAGTTGAAAGTCCAAAAATAATTGTAGAATAGTATTAGTAAAATAATTAAATGATGAAGAGATAAGTAGTTAATATTATGGTCACAAGTACGCTATAAAGTTCATAATATGTTTTACAATAATACTTTAGAGGACATACAACACTTAAGTTAAATACTTTGTTTTATTATACATTTAAGATTTTTAGCTACCTACGTTCTTATATCCACCATATACGTATATCAATCTGAATTGTGTTCTGAAAGTGACCGAGATCCTTTAAATTTTTGCTAGAAAAATTAAGACAAGTTCGTCGAAATGGACACAAAAGATTTGCAAAGTAATGGTGATTTGCTAAAAATAACCACATTATCATTATTCTAATGCAGCATGACTTTAACTTTTGTGTCCCACTTTTCCGATTTTATGATGTTCACTAAATGTAGGTATGTGGTACTCAGTATGGTACTTTCTATTGACGATAATTTTCCATTTTATAAATATCCACTGATGAACTGTATTAGTCTCCCAGAATCTTCTATACGTATTCGTAAATATAAACAGGTTTTTATGATTTTTTGGTAAGTATTATTGAAGATTGAAGTTTCATCCACACACAGATTGGATTCGTGGAGACTGTACTACTAAGTATTCGTGGACTGTAGAGAGTCCGATTCTCACAATATTTTTTGCCACGCATTTGCAAGCTGTAGAATGAGCTTCCTTTTGAGGTATTTCCAGAGCGCTATGACATGGGGTTCTTTAAAAAAAGGTGTAAAAAGAGTTCTCATTCAGGGCCGGCGATACATTGGCGATTCCTCTGGTATTGCTCATGTTCATAGGCGATGGTGACCACCTACCATCTGGTGGCGCGTCAGCTTTTTCGTCAGTCCCTCAGGCTATAAAAAAATGTTTACAGGCTTCTTAATAGTTCACTTTTCCTCTCATTCTTTTAATGTTTAAACCATTGTTTCTTTCATAATGTGTGAAATTAAGTGATTACTTTCAGTGCTTGCTATCGTTTCAGAAATGTTTCAGCGCGTGTTATGTACGTGCATGTAATCACTGTATTGGATAACATATAAAGAGCTTGCATGATTGAGTTCAAAGTACGCCGAAGGAGAAAGTATTCGTGACGCTATTTTAGAGGTCATTCTGGTGATTACCCGATCCTTGACAAAGCTGCTTCTACTTTCTGCACTTGTTACTTCAAAATATCTAATTTAGTATTATGGCGTATCAGTTTATTCGATTGGGCCGAGTACGCCCATTACTTGGGTTGGTTGACACTTGCACCTTTCCGCTGGAGCAGTATAAAATACTCTCAAGAATCCATAACTTTTGGATTAACATTGCCCTTCTGCGGTACGCTGCTAACTTTCTACAGCAAATAATTATTTGGAAGATTTACTGCAAGGAACTTAATACTTTTATTAAGTTTTATGCTCCCTTGTGATTCTTTCTGATTTATTTATTCCTTGTTATTTTATTAATTCCTTCCTGATTTATGTGTTTTCTCCATCAACGACGTGCGTGATGATATGAACGATTTCATTTTATTAGACAAAGTTTTTCGATAACATCTTGGCATTCTTTGAAGATTGGAACTTGGTATTGGATCTTTATTACCCTATTATCCAGTCACGTATCCATTGCTTATCTCGAAGGTTGTTGAAAACATACTGTTCATACCTTGGAATGTACATGAGCATATAATAACGAGATCAGGTTTTACGTTAACATTTCCATAACAGTTGTACGTTTTATAAAAACTGGTCATTTGAAACTCCTTATAAAGATACTATGTATGGACTATGTTTCGTCTAACTCTGTAGTCGATTACACAAACTATCTTAGTCATGTTTGTATCCCAATGATTCACTTCCATTTATATCAACATGTGGTTCATTAGTGCACTCTGGTAGATATGGGACGGACATTACGTGATATGTAATTGCATAATTGCTTCAAATTATCTCTATATTAACGATCATTCCGACAGCTATTTCGACTTCGATTACCTTAAGGACTTCCTGAATTGGAAAATCTGGTATAATAAAATTCATTGCTGTTAATACCAATCTCAATTAATGTAATCTTTTAAGACTGCTTTCCTATGGAATTATCGTAATTTATATCCAAAATTATAATTTCTTGTCCCATTTCCAACTATCTTATGGGATGTACCATAGACATCTGTAGGATGTAATGTAGTTGAAGGAATTTGAGCAATAGCCAGTGTCACACTTACTGCTATACTATTGGACTTATTCTTGTAACGATATGAATGATACTGTGTTTCCAAATTCCTAAATATTGAAGACTTCTTAGAAGGATGTTAATTTTAATTAATACTATTTAATATCATCATCACGTTTTCTGCTTTTCCCAAAGATTGGCTGGTAGAGAATGCTCTTAGCATTAAGCTCGCCTTTTATACTATCTGTATTAGGTATAATAAAGATTAAATGAATAAATAAAAATAAATAATTTAGGTTTATATTCAACACTTATTTTCGCTAGCTGTGTTCGCTAGGCTGATAAACCATATTGTTGTTTATCTAACGACATAAATTTAGAAGGTGAGATTTATATTTATTTCAAGTGAATTTGCAACCTCATGAAGGTTAGAAAAAACTTAGTCATGGCTCAAATTTCTCAACTTAGATACTTTAAAATCGTTGTGGGTAAAATTTCTCAATTTAGATATTTTGAATGGCATTTTGCTTCTTGAGATTTAATATAATAGACATTATAGAATATTGTTATATTGCATAGACATTTATTGGTACGACACACATCTATGGGACGTTCGTGCAAGTTCCTTCCCTAAGATTTCACATAAGCTTCTAAAGCATGCAAGGGGCCTGTTCCACAAAGCCGTTCTTCCTCGTCGCAATATACATTGGAGTGCAGATCCATGCGTGCTAGAGTGACGGGGGACACCAAACGGGATCACTTACGCAGGTAGTTGTCACTCTTCCTTGCCAATTGGTGGGGTGTCCGTGGTCTCGGTCTCGCTGTCTGACTCGGTTACTCGGTCAAGGATATCTGTGGGAAGGCTGTTTTTTCTCGCCCTGGGCTCAGGAGGGTCCCATTCAGGGAGGCTATTTTTTCTGTAAAGGTGCAAGTTTCGGTGCGCGTGTTGGTGTGAGCAATGCTGACGTGGCGGCGGCTCTTCTTTTTTCGTCTGGCTCAGCCCAGCCACCGTTTGGGAGACGAATGACATCTCCCTTCGCGGATTTATCTTTTACTTTACCAATGTGGTTGTTACTGCAAAATTTACAATAATGTCACCGTGTGATCTGATTAGTCAACATTTAAAGCAGTGCCCATTAGTTTTAATCTGATACTTAAATCACCGGATAGTAGCGACTTAAGTGTTTACAACGATCGATTACCGCTATGAACAGCTTTACTGACGTCATTACATTTTAGATTGCGGGAAGATTGTATTAGCCGGTAATCTTTAATCGGAGATTGCATTTAAACGGACTCGTAAACAAATGTCTATGGGCTTGTTTCACAATCTTCAAGTAAGTCCGAAGTAAGCTATTCGTTGGTTAAGTTGACATTTCGTGTATGTAAAATGACACTTTAACGTCACTTTAACCGGCGAATAGCTTATTCAGGACTCTACTTGAAGATTGTGAAACAAGCCCTATATTAAAGGAAAATAAGTTTGTTATTGAATAAAACGCAAATTCACAAGCTACGTATCAGTGAAACTCCTTAAAACTTCCAAGTTCTAACGAGCCATTAAAAATGAAAGTGAAACATCCGTTAGGGGAGAAATAGCAAGTATTTTTGCTATCACGCGATCACCAGAGTAATATTAAAGAAGTAGGTGAACTCATTCACAGCATGTGTTGTGTGAAATTTTTTTCGTATGCAAATTGAAGTCATAGAGTGTTCTTGAAAAATTTGAAAGATCTTTTAGGTATATATAAATCATTTTATCAGATATTCATGCCTAAATATTCATCTCTAAATATACTTAGTACGTTGTAGATTTTGTCTAGGTATTGGAACACATCATACCCGAAAATTTTCCCGTTAATTAATTTCATTTAAGCTTAATTATGTTTCGGTTCGAAGGGCTTTGGGACCAGTAGAGCCTGATAAAGGGACCTCTCATGTTAGACCTCACAAGGCCTAATGAAGCTATTTTGTTTTGTTGTTGTGTGTGTATTTTGTGTTGTTGTTCGCAACGAACCACAAATAGACTTTTGAATATATTTCAGGTTCTTACCTACTACCTTACCCAACACCATTTTTAACTTTAACATTACATGTTTCATGTCTTGTAACTTTCATTGGAGTATAAAATTCTTAATTTACTTCATTTTTAGTTTCTACAATTTAAACAAAAATATATTATTGTAACTCTATTTCTATAAAATAAAAATAAAATAAAATAAAATAAAATAAAATAAAATAAGCCTTTATTACTGTCACAATCAAATTTTTTTTTTTTTTTTTTTTTTACAATTTTTAGCAACTGAATATACCTATTTTTATCCTGTTACTATCGACGATCAGTTTTAAACGACAGCTTGTCCTTCGACATAGGCCTCCTCTAAAGCTTTCCACACCGTTCTGTCTCTCGCTATTCTCATCCACACTGGACCAGCCACTTTTTTCATGTCATCTTCCCAACGTTTCATTTGTCGCCCTTTACTTCTTTTTCCACTCCTGGGATACCACTCTGTTATTATTTTTGTCCATTTCTCATTTGTCTCTCTTAGCATATGTCCTGTCCATTTCCATTTTAAAGTCTTGCATGTCTTTTTAGCATCTTTAAATTTGGTGATATTTTTTATTTCTTCTAACCTTATTTTATCCCTTCTTTTGACTCCAATCACACTTCTCTCTATTCC
Organism: Thymelicus acteon; assembly: GCA_951805285.1. Classification (NCBI taxonomy): domain Eukaryota; kingdom Metazoa; phylum Arthropoda; class Insecta; order Lepidoptera; family Hesperiidae; genus Thymelicus; species Thymelicus acteon. The sequence continues at coordinate 2,531,613 of OX638216.1, forward strand.
GTTTTGACATACATTTACTTTATTCATTAGATTTTCTGTTAATGCCCATGTTTGGCAACCATATGTTAAGCATGGTAAGATGCACATATTATATACTTTTCTTTTCTCTTTGAGTGGCATGTCTTCATTCTTCATTACTTCGCTAAGTGACCAGTATCTTTTCCATGTGTTAGCTATCCTTCTTTCTATTTCTTTATGCATAGTATTCTTTGCGGCTATAAGCTGTCCTAGATATACATACTCTTCTACATATTCTATTTTCTGTGTATTGACTGTGATGTTATATGTCTGTGAGGAGTTAGTCATAATTTTTGTCTTTGCCGTGTTCATTGTAAGCCCTGCTTTCGCGCTTTGATCTGACAGTTGTTGTAACATTCGCTCTAGTTGTTTTGGACATTCTGAAAATAAAATTAGATCGTCTGCAAAACGTAAATTGTTTAATTTTTCACCATTTATATCCAGTCCTTCATGATCCCAATGCAGATTCCTGAATATAATCTCTAGAGCCGCTGAAAATAGCTTGGGTGAAATGGGATCCCCTTGCCGGACGCCTCTCTCTATAGGAAATTCTTCTCCTGTAGTTTCTAGCCTGACTCGGGCTGTGCTTGTGGAGTATATAATCTGGAGTATTTTTATGTACTTATTAGGGCTTGAATATCGGAATCTCGGAATCTCGAAATATCGGAATCTCGGAACGTAAAACCCGATATTACAATTCCGATACTGAGTGCTTCGATATCGTAATATCGGAATCAGTAAATTTTTAATTTTAATTTAAACAAAATGATTTTAATGCGTGCCACAAGGTAAATAGGCCACTATAGTCAAAATTATCTAAGATGCCCATAATGATAGCTGCTATTTATTAATATGAACTAACCTTGTATGGGTGTCTTTGAGCGAAATGGAATATTCATTTACTTGACATGAATAGTTGAATACTTACGGACATAGGATTTTGCCAAAATTTGTTAAAAATCCCTACTCATTTTCATTGGCGTTGATTTTAAATCATATTATACTATAAAATCTAGTAAAAATCCCATCACATCATAATTTATGCAAAAATTAATAAAAATATATGAGTCGAATCAATCTTATATGACGAAGCCTAATTCTAATCTGTCGTAGGGTGATGTGACATCTTGAAACCGTTTATAAAACCAGTCATAATCGATACATTACTATAATCGAAATTTCAAAATGAAAATTGATTAATTTAATTACATTGTTAAAAATGATTTGCTTGCATTTGAATTTAAAATTAGGTACCCAATAATACCACGATGAATTGGATGCTAACAAAGGACATTTTCCATTATGTATGGGCACTTCGCCATCCATGGACAGTAACTGCAGATAATATGTTATATGTCATTATGTATATAAGGTTGCGGTAAACATCTTTTTTTTCAACAAAATAATAATTATGTATACATGAATGTGTCTTACGAAATAAGCAAGAATTTATTCACTGTAGTTTTTTCCTGACGCTCATAATAAGTATACTTAATATTATGTCAAAATATTATTATGAAACTGAGCGGGATTTTCATTCTATCATGATCTATCTTTCTTTCTTTTTCTTTTCTTTCTTGGCCGGCAACGCACCAGTGATGCTTTTGGTGTTGTTGATGTTCATGGGCGAATGGATAAAAGAATATTTTATTGAAGTCGTAAATAGGTACTTAATATAATTAAGAATACGAGGTACGAGATAGCTCAATCGAGGTAGTAGGTAGGTAACTAGGTACCTAAATATTACGGTTTTTAATTTAAAATTTAATTATCGAATCGATTGGAAGGTCTTATAATTTTGAATCGATTTGTTGTAAAAATTGGTTTCTTTCGTGAACCGATTTTTTTGTACATCTCTAATGTCACTGTGATGGCAAACGACAAATTAGGCTTCTTAGTTCGCGGTGACTATAGGTCAAAAAATTGAGCAAGTAAGTATATATTTTATTTTAGCCATTGTAAGGAGGTAGAGTTCATATCTTTAACCGTATTCCTGTTGTGAGCCTGCTCAGCCTACTGAACGAATAATGCGATACGGAAAAAATATTTTCCAAACTTAATTTATCTCCTTAATCTCAGTATACGTAAGTTAATCATTTCATCATCTTCTGTAGAACATCTGTACGAATCTTATTATAATTTACACGAATAAGCATTAACTTATTCGTGTAAAAAAAAAATCTCTAGTTGTTGAGAATTTGCATCTAACTGTCAATGACCATTTACCGCAGACACCTCATTGTATATCGGAGGTCCACATCTACAAAAAAGTTTCTTAAAACCTTTCGATGTCTAGACGAGAACAAAGCTAGTGGACCAGATGGTATTCCAGATCTCTCTAGTTACCTACTGTTTTGCCACGCTTGGTTCGTCTCTCAATTAAGACTTGCATAGTGCCTTAATCGTGGAAGCTTGCCAACGTGCAGTCCGTGCCCAAGAATGGCTGAAGAAGCTGACCCTGCTAATTTTCGGCCAATTTCAATTGCCTACATACTACATACATGCGCTTCAGTGCATACCTAGAACACAATGATCTCCACAGTGACCCTAGTATGCCACTCGTATCTGAGGAGAGGATCTTGAGAAAAATGGAGAGGCGCTTGCCTTTTCCCTTGACATCTCGAAGGCCTCGATACGGTTTAGCATGTTAGCCTATTGATCATGCTTCCTGCGTATGTCTTATTCCCTGGCCTGATCAGCTGGGTTTCTGAAAGAATTTCTGAGTGAACGTTCATTCAGATTCGTTATCAAAGATTACTCGTTCCAAGCAACCTTACATCACATACAAACAATGCCGGACTTTCTCAGGGATCTTTTATTTTCACAACTCTATTTCTGCTGCATATCAAATTATCAACGATCTGATCGAGCGATACCTGGCAAGCTTCCGACCAGTAACGACCAAAATACAGTCTGAACAAGAGGCCCGGGTTGAAAGAGTGAATCACTTCAGGCAGTCACCGAATAGGGTGACGCCAACCTTGTGAGATTCAACGCCAGTAGTATAGTATTGGGCATTCTGCCCCACTTGTTCGCTCAGGCATCCGCCTTCGCGTCGTGGGGCAGAATGCCCAATAAGATTTCTGGTAACGTGGGACAGAATGCTTCATTAAAATTTCATAATTAGAAAATAACTGTTTGTTGTTGTAAATAACGCGGGTTCAGCTGAGAAAGGAAACAAAACAATATGTAAAAATTATTTATTCATAGTTATAACATTAACGTTAATTACAGATTTCATTTGATATAAATGTAGGATGGTCCTCACACAGTTCATCCACCGAGTGCACCAAAGATTGAAGTTTTCGCCATTGCGGTGTATCGTCTTGTGTCTGGAATTTTATTCGTACTAGCGCTTTCTTCCAGAGCTCTTGTGCATCAGTATTGCGCGCATCGTTGGTTTGATATACTTTTAAATCGATAAGGTAGTCCCCCGTTGTGTTAATCGCCCGACGTTCGTTGCCGTTTGCAACCCTGTTGACGAAGTACGTGGACAGCACGCGCGATGGAGGATCTTTGGATTTGCCGCCATCACGACTAAGATTGAATATGTCCACAGTCTTCCCCTTTTTTCTGTAACAAACACAAATAATCCGTATAAGTATACAATAACTTACTGATATTACATGGTGTCGGTTTTCAAAATCATTGCGAAAAATAACACAATGAATACATACAGGCTCATTGCAGTATGTAAATTAATACAAAAATTGTAGTGATGGTCATGTAAATAAATTGTTGTTACTTGTAAGTGAGAGTAACAATTAAATAATATTAAGAATCAATTTAATCTACCTCAAAAGTCAAGTTTACCGAAGGCGAAAGAAAGAATTTTTTTCTGTGCAATCATAAGATTAGATATTAAAATAAATCCTGAACAAGAATAAACATAAACTTGATCGACATTTGTAGTAATAGCGCATAGGCACTGGTTATTTGAAAATAAATAAAAAAATATCTCCCATATTTATATATCATAAACTATTTCAGTAACCGTATGAGTATCATTGAACAGTAAAAATGTATTTTTTTATCTCCTGTAACTTTACATTTTTATATAGACAACATAAATTCTTAGTAGTTGGTAAAAAATTATTAAGTTATAAAAGTGTAGTGTTACTATGGATTACATATTATTATGCGAACACTGACACGAAAATGAATGTATAATAAAAAATCAACCACTGACCGCAACGCCACATAAATATATCGAACGTAAGTACATAATTTGAAATATTATAATTTAAATATAACGAGTAGATGTAAATTTAGTATGATTACCTTATAATGGCAGTCGATTTCTTCGTAGATTTACGCTTGCTTGTAGGAGTAGAATGTTTTCGCCGGAGCTCGGCACCGTGTTCAACATCTGTAGAGTTGCTGCGTTGATCGCACTCAGAGTCCGACCTGTAAATTGTTAAATTTTAATTAATTATTATTACTTGAAATATTATTATGCTGAAAAAGGATAAAATGTTAAGTTAATGTTTATCTACTTGGACTGAACTAGTAATAATAAAACTATTTTCTCGCACTTGTAATTAATCTATTGACGATTATAATAATTATGAGTAAATAAAGTTAGTGAAAAAAATGTCAAAGTATTTGGCTACATGTTGTATCTGAAATATAAATTGGTTGGAGTAAAATATGAAAATTAATAAAAATGATAAAGACTTACATTTTAAATGGCAGCCACTTGAAGTATAATTACCAGTACAACCACTGTTCTATGGACTGAACTGCAGAGTGGAGGCACTCGGCGCTGGTCGCACTGTAGTCGTTGTAGGAGTACTTTGTTCCTAGCCGAGGCTCGAATTTGATGTACCGAGCTCCGAAAACGTTAGCTTATAAGTCAGAAAAGACATGTAAATTTGTTAAATGAAATGTAAGTGTGTTTAATCAAAATAATACACAATTGAGACATTTCTTATTTGTACGTATTACATTTGTAAAAAAATTATAACTAAGAATTTTCTAGAATCATTATTTGCTAACGCAACACAAAGACTTAGGGCTACCAAAATAATTATCATACATGCTACGTACTATGTATGGACTGATGATCCCATTTTTACACTAAAATATGTGGAAGTGACATCCATAACCAAATTAGCAGCGTCATAATAAAAATTCGTATTGCTGAATAACACTTTTAAATAGGTGTACAATAATCACAAGTATTGTGTTGAAAAATATGATATTTTGTTAGGGTTGACAAACGATATAAATTTAAAACATCGCAACTTAAATTGTAAAAATCAAAATATATGATTAAAAGGACTTGTTATTTACGTTTCATTGAGTCTTTTATATTGTTGTGTAGGTAATTACATATCGAGAAAATATTGTATAATCCGGTAAATTAACAGACCATTAGCACTCTTAAATACATAATCTATACCTATTTTTAACGTAGATAAACTTTGTATATAATAATTAAGAAATAAATACAACATTTTGTTTAAGTAAATGGGTAATAATAATACATAATTATTTGCATTTGGATGTCAACCCTGATTGAAATGAAAAATCTTGCAAAATACCGTTAGGTACTGCAACCGGATGGAACACGACACTTTTGTTTTGACAAAACACAATAGGTATTGGTACTATTTGCACGCAAAATGTGTATTTTAATTTAAATTTAATTCGATTACTGATTGTGAGTACAAGTTATAAGTATTTATAATAATGGTAAAATCGGTCGCAAAACTTTTTATAAGGTAATTATTATGTTAAATATTATATTCTATTAAATAGTAATATTCATTTCATTAAATTTTGTTGTCGTTATCAGTATAATTATAATAAGTGTGTTTTTTATTTCAGACCATCACTTATTATGAACTGTGAGGCAGCGGAGGTGCTGGTTTGAAGCAAATATTTTATTTGTTGACTACATTTGCAGATACAGAAATACCTACTTAACGAGGGAATGCTAATACTTGAGACATAATTAACAAAGACGACATTATTATATTGTGAATATTGGGTATGTAATTAGTTGTTAATTCATATTACCATGATAGTTTTCATTATTTTTATCTGATTGAGTACTTTCGCGGTTCCTAAAAGAATTAATTCTAAGTATTAATTTGTGGGTTCGATCTCCACATTAAAATAATATTAATGTTCTGACATCTATTCTATTACAAAATCAATTGTAGATGTGTCTTAGTGATTATTATTTGTATCTGTTGTTTAAGATTTATAACCGTAATAAACTAATTAAAAGTGTATTAAAATTAGGTATTATTAGTATGTGTTATTAAATTATGTTCGTATCTTATTCCAGAGCACATCACTTTGATCAGAGATTGAGAGATGCAATTGAAGATGTGAAGTTTTGAAGACCTACTGCAGTAACTGGTAATAAAGTCTTACTTGGTAATAAATACTTAGCAGTTAACTCAATATTTCTGAATAATAATTTTATTGTTAGATATTGTGATTCTAAAAATGCCATTCTGTTCGGTTTGCAACATTGATGTGAATTCACGCTGTTGGATTAGTCATTTGCGAAGTAACAGACATAAAAATAATAGTACTATTCGTATCAATGACAACGTTGAAATTATACATTCCTGTTTCAAAGGACGTATTACAAGTTATCGGATTACTACATCTAAACCCGAAGCAAATATTTACCCAGAATGTTTCTTAAAAAATATTCATGATCAAGTTAAATCTTTAATAGATAGCTCGCTTCAAAAACATTTATCTGTTAAAATAAATTTTGAATATTTCGGAGTCTTTTTAATGCTGAAGAATGATCTACAAGAGTTGAAATCTTTTGCGACAAAAAATTTTATCATTCATTTAAATTACAGTTTCAAGTCCACCTATGAAAAAGTTATAACAATATTATTGAAAAAAATTGAAGAGTTTCAAGAAAGAGATAGTGGATGGACGTTTTTAAATAATTCACATTTAGAAATTAATATTAACAAATATCAACCTCTTAGTCAATTTTAAAAGGTCATTAGATTACCTCTAAATATTGATATTCGCAATTGGTTTTAGTGAGCATGTAAATATCATCTCTTTTTTATTATTATAATATTATGTAGAGATTATGTAAATGTTCTTAGTAAAATATGTACTTAGGTAAGTATATGAAGAATAATAAAGTTAATAAACATTTCTGTAATTGATTTTGCAATAACTACGAGTATAAGTAACCTATAATTTGTATTCAGTCAGTGTCCAAGTTTCATTACAACTTAAATGTACATAAATAAGATTGTAAATTATAGAAGTAATTAGTAAGTTTTTATGTAATATTGTATACTTATAAATAAACAACCTTTGTTAAATATAAATTTTGTTTTATTGATCTATTTAAACTATTAATATATGTAGTTCTTTTTTTACCGAAGGTGGCTTCTACCTATGCCTTTAGAAGGATTTCCTTGATATTTATATTGTATTTTATTCTCAATACATAAATTAGCTTTCACAATTCATGGTAATAATTTGTAGGTTATAACGTAATAATAATAATGCTCCAGAATGGTATGTATTATTGATACACGCAACATGTTATGACATGTTACAGTTCATCGCACTATATGGGAAGGTATGATATATTTATGCAAACTTGCAGTTTATAATTTATACTAAATTCTTTTAATATATTGAACTATAAAACTATATCCGAAAGAGTGATTTTCAAACAACTAATTTATAGCCTTGATTGAATGCTAACTTAACAATTTTAGATTGATTTGAATATATAAAGTTGATAGTTAGTTTATTTTTTATTATTTGCGGAATATTAATAGAATTGAGAAGTTGTTTTTACATTATTATACCTAGTACTTGTGTTATTATAATAATTATGTCCACGGTAAGTAAAGTACCTATTTGAATGTGATATAATATTAGTGTGTGTACATCAGATTTGAAAATGGATAATGTTTGTTTCAGGTATCTGATTCAGAGATTGTGTTTAGCCAGTATGCTCAGGATCCTTACGAAGGATTTTCCGAGCTCTATCACTGTGAACCCGAGCAATGCAAACTATCGAAAGAGAAAAAGTCCAAGCAACGTCGCCGAGACACTTTGAAAAAACATAACGCTACACAATCTTTTGTTATGAGCCGATTACAACGACGAGGCATTAGGTTAATAAAAATTTCTGTTATTGATCTCTGCAACAACAATTCTCAAACAAACGGCAGCGATAGTGAAAGTGAGAACGTTGTGATAAGTGCGCAGTACATTGTTAAGGATGCTATGGATAGTGTTATGGACGATACAGAATCGTTAGTTAAGAAAATATCGAAATCTTTAATAGACAATGATTTTTAATAAAGATACTACTGTTATTGTAAGTTATTATTTTATATTGATTCACCTGCGTTCTTCTATTTCTTAGATGTATAAGATGTTTAAAAAATAAAAATGCATTTTTACTGAAGAAATTATTTTTATTTATAAAACCAAAACATATCACTTTAGTGCCACCCCAAATGTTTTTTTATACATAACACATTTTTTAAAGCACAATGATTTGTGTGTACATTACAATTTAAATTGTTATCACAGAATTTCTTATGCAATTCAAACATGTTAGGACACTGGTCTTCACCAAGATCTGACACTTTACAATTTTCGCAAATGTTTTTTATCCACTTAACCTTTTCCAAACCTTTCACTAAGATATTTTTGTTTTCTAGATAGGGAACGATTATACGATGAAATTCTCTATAATCAATGTGTCCTTCGTTCCAATGAATACCTCTATTGCTTTCCAACCACTTTACTTGTCTTTTTTCATCAGTTGTTAAATATTTGAATAAATATGGGGGTTTTATTAAGAATAACTGTGTATAATCACGTGTTGCGAATGCTAATTCTTTTACTATAAAATTATTGTAGTGATCTTTAAATCCTTGAATATCCACTATGATGGTATCCTGATTCATGATAATTTTTTTACAGTATTACTCAGTGGCTTATATTCAATTATGCAGTCGTTTAATATAAGACAGTACGCGGCGGTTTGATCTGGTATATCAGAATCACTTTCAATTTCCACTCTAACGTCCACAACCGGACCTGTCTTCAAATTATCTACTTGCCTAGAGCAGTCGATAACAAATAACGGCGCTAAATTTTTAAATTGTTTCTCACTCAACAAGGGCTCAGGACGACGACCATAATATGACTGTTGAAATCTAACATATTGTTCGTATAATAAGGCAATGTTGTTGTTTGCGAAGTTAACGTTTAGGTTCTCATAAGGGAAGTATGTTGAATTGAGATAGACTCTAACGCTGCGAAGAAGACAGTGATCGAACTGAGACATGTCAGAACTTGCATTATTTTTTCTATTTGTTTGTAGACCAATAATAATATATCTTGGTTTTTCTATTTGTGACGAAGTTTTAATTGCCCAAGTATGTTTTGTAGTTTTAGGTAAAGCTGGATATTCATACAGATCCCAATTTCTAAATATCATTTGAAGCGGTTTATCTCGTTCTAACAGTTTCAAAAAATTAAGCTTTTCTTTGTCAGATATTTTGATATGTGGTACACGCCAAATAATTTTATTTATTTGAACGTCTTCTACAATTTCACCGGTATTGAGTTTCACAGCATTCAAGTTTGTGTTACTTCTTAGTAATATTAGTTCGTGTCTACTATTTATCACAACTTTTTTAAAATCTTCTGCAAAGCCCATTATGTTACAAAGTGGTATAGAAGCAGAAAATTTACCTCCATTTTTTATACCATCAATATTCCACCCCCAAGAATAAGCTATCTTAGATTCACTTTCGTTCATTGATATTAAAGATTTCATGGTGGTCGTAACGCCAGCATTCTTTATTTTATCAATCTCCACTCCGTTTAGCTCATACCGTATATCTTGAAATAAGTACAATAAAGCGTTATTTGTAAATTGAACACTGGTGACAGGATCCTTAGAATCTCGTTTTCTAACGATAACATTCCCTTCCAAATACAAGGTGCTTGCTGATGGTAGTACATATAGATCCTGTTGATTGATTGGTATGCGGATTTCATCATTTCTATTAAAACTAGTTACGTAGGGTTTGTAAGAATGATATTCAATTCCTTCTACACTATTGTCGTAAGATGGAGTCGATAAAACGTCTAAAATATTCATTTTAATAAGCCGATCGCTTTTAAGAATGCCGTATTGCTTTTCGTTAATTTTATTTTCTTTTTATTACGAGCTCTTGTATGATTGATTTCTTGATTCAAACTGATACGTGTAGTTGGTTGATGCGTATATTTATTATAGTCAATCATTTCTTCTTCTAAGATGTAAATACAACTGTACCTCTTCACCACGTAAATTGATTAAATGATTATTTATATCTAAAAGTCTAATATTAATGCAGCTTATGTTGCTCTGGTTAATGGGGAAGTAAATTGCGTTTTTAGGTATTTCTATAATCCTATATCCAGGTGGTACGTTTAGTGCAAATTCATGAATAATATGACTTGATTCGCCGTTTATGTATGAGCCGCTTACGATATCACATTCAACCCTGATCACGGTTGTTGGTAAAATGTTTACTGGAAACTGTGACACATGCCATTTATTTGCTTTCAATATTTGTTTTTTAAACCCTAACAAGTTTCTAAAGGTATTTTCCTTAGAAAAATTAATATCTTTTGTACAGTACAAAGTTGCTTTCAATGTGTTGTTATTACACTGTAGATTGATTGACGCATCCTTTATTTCAGATTTTAAATAATCATTGATATCTTGTAATTCATAGGTCCCTTCAGGGATTTCAATAACGTCGTTAGATCCATAGAATAACTTATTATTAGTTTTATCAATATTCGGAATGGAATTAAATGTTGAGATATGCAATAAAGCACATTCATACTCTCCATCTAATTGCAGAGTGTTTGGATAGTACGTGGATAAACTTGATGAATTTCCTGTTATCGACAAAGTGAGTGACATGTTGCAAATGGTGAAAATAAAAGAATGATACATATTTTATACATTTTTATTCCAAAATTGCCATAGATATTTTAAGCATAAATGACCACAATTAACTGTATTAAATGACTGATATCTTGTGTAGTTATAACAAACATTACAATTCTTAAAATAACGAATTATTTCTTTAGGCGGTTTCAGATCGCCAAAACTATCAAAATATTCACAATAGTCATATATTTTAACATAAGCCACCCAATGCGTCCCCTTGTTCTTAGACTCGTCCAAATTAACAATACCACATTCGATCTCCTTTGGTGTTCTTGGTAATTGATCTCGCATAAAAACTCCTCTGAAGTGAGGGATGTCACATGCGTACTCTATTATATCTATATTACTTAGAGGACGATTAGGTAGCTTACATTTCAGTTTTTTGAGGGTTTTATAAATAATCCGTGACCATTTCTGTGCGGTTTAATGTATAGACCCTTGCCTAATACTACACCCTCCATAGCTTTGTTATGTCGTTGTGTTTCTTGCAAATTTTTCTGAGCAGATTTGTAATCATTAATGGTTTTCGCAATGCCAGCTGCACCTCCAGCTAAGGTCCCTAATGCCGATAAACCAGCAAAAATTGGAATCAAAGGTAGAATGCCTCCAGTTTTTGGTATGGGTATTACACGTGGTATTCGAATTTTCTTTTTATTTGGAAATACTTTCTTAGCTGCTGAATAAGCAGCGTCGATTAAAGATTTACTATCGTTGTGTTTAAATTTCTTGATTTTTGATCTTATTTTAGATACAAAATTTTTAAACGTTTTGACGCCAGCACCGGTTTTAAGTTTGGCTTTCATAACTTTACTCACTAACCATGAACTTAGTTTTTCGCCTTTGCAAGCATCTTTTGACTTAAGGCGTTGTTTTGCCATATTTAGAAGTTGTAAATCAGCTTTATGACGATTAGGTAGGTCTGTATGTTTTGCATATGCTATGTCGTGTTGCATACAAGCGTCGTCTAGCTTATTCACCCCTCGATCACCCCGTAGTAAACGTTTCTGAAGTTTTGTTCCAGGTCCACAGTAATTGTAACCAGGCAAATGAAGTTCAAACGGTAAATTATTAATGATACTATTAACTAGCCCACCTCCTTGCATCGTCAAAGTTGCAATGAAACAAATATGACTAAACTTCTTATTTAATAACAATTTTAACCTTGAATTGCAGTTTTCTCAATCCAACTATTTTCATCATTGCTTAAACCTAACCATTTCACAAACAGCTTATTTCCTTTCTTTTTTATAACTTTTTCAATCAAATAAACATCAGGATATTTAGTCTTTTGCAACTCGTGTTCGTAAAATGTTCCCAATATAGTTTGCTTACGTTGATCTTGTAGGTGATACGTAACTGGAACTGTGTTATTAATATTTTTTATCGTAAATAATTCAGTTGACCAATTAGGAGTATACCCTTTCTCAAAATGCTGTTTGTATTTACTTATTCGAACATAGTCACCGACTTTAAACTTTGGTCCACTCCTTAGTGATATATATTTATGGGATTTTTTTATATTTTGTTTAATTAAAGGTTCGTTAGATTTATCTACATCGATTGGTTTACAATTGATAGTACGATGTTTCGTATTATTGTATGTTTTTATGACAACTTCTAGTAATCCTAACCACCGATAACTTCCATTTAAACTAAAATATTTATATAATTTATTTTTGATAGTTTTAATTAATCGTTCGACAATCGAAGCTTTTTTGGTAGAAAACGTTGAATAATGGTTTATATTGTTTGTCTTCATGAGATTCCGAAATATGTTATTATAAAATTCTGTCCCTAGATCAGTTTGCAAATTAATCGGTTTTCGATGACTATTGTATAATATAGATTTGAATGCATTGGTAACACAAATTTTATTTTTTGATTTGATTGGCACCGCCCAAGCATATTTAGAAAAGCAGTCAATCACAATTAAAATGTACTTGAAACCTTTATTAAACTTTGTTAAATTTTGCATGTCTATCAGATCGGCTTGCCATAAGTCATCTATTCCCTTTAGAATAACAGGTCTTCGAAGAAAATTTCTTCGTGCTTGTTTGTGTATTTCGTTAACTATTTGTTGTTTCATCATTACGAAGATTTCTTAAGTAATTTATCAATTTCTGATTTGGTATAAAACTTATCTTCCAAATGAGCCAAAACGTCTGATATCTTTGTTTTTATAGTAGCTTCAACAAAATTTTGAATATGTGTCATGGTTTGTGAACGCAATGTCTCATTCAGTTTATGTAATTCTTTTATCAAATTATCCTGAAAATTATCAACATAATCCTTATTCACAGCATCGTCTGCTTCTATGGGTAATTTAATTCCTCTAAGTCTTGACGATTTTAAATCAAACTCTCCGTTTTCTGTTTTTGTTAAAGCGTTATCATAAACGTCAAATAGTTCAGACAGACGCATTCTTTTATGAATATAGTGCCCGAATTTATCCACGTTCATGTTGAAAGTGTACTTTATTCGAAGGTCAGTAGTGTAATGAAAAACATCCATCATTAGCAAACATTTATTCAATTATTTATAATTTTACTTTCACGCAATTCTTCAATAATTGATATAATTTCATTGTCTAATCCAGTATTGCCAGCATCTCGAGACGCAATTAATAATTTCAACCTCTCCACCAATTCATTTGGATCGTCCCAATACACATAATCTATGTTTGTTTTCCATGTTTTCATTAAAGGTAGACCTTTTCCTTTGTGTTGTGTTTGAAGTTTAAATAGGGGTTTTACAATTTGTAAATATTTTTGTCCTTTATTACTCTTTATTGGTTTACTTGGATCACAGTCCCGTCGATGTGCATTGGTGTCAAGTAACATTGATTTATAATTTTGCATATCATTGTCTGTGACTAAACTTAAATCAACGTCTTTTTTTAGCAGCAACTGTTTTATACCAGGTGTACTATGATATTTGCGTCCAGCTACTGTGATATAATCATCACCAATTGTTACGCAAGCTGAACCTAACATTAATTTTCCGTTTTCTATTCTGACGCCAAATGGAATATCTTCTAATGCTTCTGATGATACTGACCAGGATGATGTATCGTGATCTGGTTTGCTTTCTTCTATTGATTGATATGAAGATTCACTTTCGATGTCAGATTGAGATTCGTCTGGATCGATGACTTTTGCAGTGTTAATTTTAGGGGTAACATTTTTTTGAATAATGCTTTTTACGAATGGTGTTTTAGTTTCTTCGTCGTCTACAGTAGGAAGGAGAGAATGATTATTTGAGTTTGCAATTAAGTTGAGAGGTTTAGTCACAGGCTTGAAAACTGTCTCCAATGCTTGCTTATTATCGATGTCAATATTCCTCATAATTTTTACTTTTTTCTTTACAGCTGCTGCAGCCTTCACAATTTTTCTTTTCATTGATTGTTCCATAATGATAGCAAGATAGTGATCGATTGACCGTCGTATAAAGAATAACGATTTCATAAAAGTAATTGATTTAAATATTTTTTGTTTTAATCAAATACCACAAAAGTGTCAAATTTATTTCTGTAACATCCTTTATTTTTAGAACAATCTTTATTAATTACAACATAACTAAAGGGTTCTTTCCAAATTTCCGAACACATTTCGCGGAATTCAGTCCATGTCATATCTGTGTTAACATGCTCCTCATAAACGTGTTTTAAATTTATATCGTCTTGCTTAAAAAGTATAATCAAGTTCGCATTATCTCTAACTAACTGTTTAGGAATTTTACTATACGTTTGGTTCAGATAAAAAGCATCAATATTTTTATGTCTTCCCATCGCAAAGTAATCACGCATATTATTTTGATTTTCACAAGCGACATCATCAAAAACAATAATAGAATTTGGTTTTGCGTCCTGAACCCTTAATACTTCCTCATTTCCCTGATATTTATGAAGTGAAATAACAGGTATAAGATTTAAAACATTTTCTAAAAATATGTACTTCGGTTGTTGTAGAGTTTTCGAATAAATATAAACATTTTGAAATCTCAAGCCATTTTCATGTAAAAGGAGACCAATTAACAAATTTGTTTTTCCACAGTTGGAAGGCCCGCATATGATGCATCGTATTGAATTAGGCAATAATTCGCCATGACGAGAATCAGCCTTACAAACTTCTTCACAGATTGTGTTAAAACTCAGCGATTGTGGTTGTTTTACAAATTTCATGATTTGAGTGTGCAGTAGTCTGATTGATAATGAGTAATTAGAATCATCACATTAACATTTATTATCGTATGTAGTAAGTACACTGAAGATCTCATCCATCGACAACGCGGTATAACGCTTTATTACCAGAAACAGTGTTGGGCATTCTGTTCCACGTGGAGGAGGCGTATAGAAGAGTGAAACAGTGGAACAAAATGTATGAGCCCTAATTACCAGAAATCTTATTGGGCATTCTGCCCCACGACGCGAAGGCGGACGCCTGAGCGAACAAGTGGGGCAGAATGCCCAATACTATACTACTAACGCCACAAAAACAGAAGCATTTATTTTGGCTCCTACTATTCAGAATGCATCCTTGGAATACACTCACCGCCGAAAGTTGAGATATCCTTGAACCTCAACTTGAGCGGTTAATTGAATCCAAAGTTAAGGCAGGCCAGGAAACTAGGCGTCTTAGCAAATGTGTTGCGATACTTCAAATCACATCAGCTTTTATCCTTGTACAAAGCATAGCTTCTGCCGTACAGCTGTCACATTTGGTGCAGCTGAATTTCATCTATCAGTAAAAACTATTTTGCGATTCAAAAATCCTAAAAAAATCAAGTTAGTGAATTTTTAACGCAAAAACCAAACTGAATTGAATAGGTTTAGGTGATATTTGCAACGAACGAGAATAAAATAGTTTTAAAGACGTCATTATTTCATTATCCTATTTATTAAAAACCTTTTTACTATCCAATAAATCCTACTTTACAATATAAAATTAAAATTTAAGTGATTAAAAAAAATTATGTTAATTCCGATATTGATATCGGAATTCCGATATTACAATCAAATATCGAAAATCAATATCGGAATTGAAAACCTTCCGATATTACAAGCCCTAGTACTTATCCTGTATTCCCTGTATACGCAGTGCTTCCCAGATGTAATCATGTTCTAAGGAGTCGAATGCTTTATTGTAATCAACAAACCCCAAATAATATGTTTTGTTGTATTCGTTGTACTTTTGTAGGACTTGCCTTAGGACATGTATATGATCTATTGTTGAATATTTACTGCGGAAACCAGCCTGTTCTTTTGGTTGATTTTCATCAAGGGTAGAAGTGATTCGAGATAGAATTATTTTTGAGAATACTTTATACACATTGGACATCAAACTAATAGGTCTATAGTTCCCTATATCTCCTTTGTCGCCTTTTTTATGCAATAATATTATTGTAGATTTAGTCCATTCTTCGGGGATAATTTCCGTATCTAAAATCTTATTAAATATGTCTGTTAATATAGGAGCAATCACTTTTGTAGTAGATTTTAATAACTCATTTGTTACTTGATCCGCACCTGGTGTCTTGTCCTTCTTTTGCGTGTTGATTGATCTAATTGTTTCTTCTTTTAAAATTTTAGGGATTGGCTCAGATTCTGTAGTATTTATTTTACTTGTTATTCTTGTTTTGTTTTTGCTTCGGTAAAGATTTCTATAATATTCTGTAGCTACTTTAATTATTTCTGTTCTTTTATTTGTATAATTATTATCTATAGTCTTCATCTTTAACATCCAATCTTTTTTGTTATTTAATTCCTTTATTGCTTTTTTAATTCCACCTGATCTTTCGATATATTTCTTTAATGTGTTTTGTCTTTTAATTTTCTTGTCTTTCCTGATATTTAAATTAATTTTTTTACTCAATTCTGATATTTTGGGACGGTTACTTTTCTTTTCTTTCTTTTGTAATAAGTCTTTCCTTTCTTTTATTAACTGGTATGTTTCATCTGATATTACTTTTTTGCTATCTGTGTTAACTTTCTTGGTTTCTGTTTTCAATAGGTTTATAAGTTTCACGTATTGTTCCTGGATTGGTAGTTGGTTCATTGCCTCTTTATTTGTTTCTTTCTGTAAGTTATTTATAAGTTGAGTGGTATCACCGGTACATACAATGGGTGAGTTGTCTGTACGAAATTGTCTTTTAGTCTTTATTTTTGTTCCTGTTAGTTTAGCACGTACCATTTTATGATCCGAATTAAAATTTAGGTTGTGTATGATGGAGACATCTTTGATAATTTTTGCATTATTAGACATGATGAAGTCAATTTCGTTCTTGTGAATTCCATTTGGGGACATCCATGTCCACCTCTTTGTTTCCTTTTTCTTATAAAAACTGTTTAAGATTTTAAGTTTATTTTCTAAAGCAAAGGTGACTAGTCTAGATCCATTTTTGCTCCTTTTACCCTGTCCATATTTTCCCACCGTATATTCTTCTCCATTATTGTTACATATTCCTATTTGTGCGTTGAAGTCGCCCATTACAATAATATTTTTGTTGCAATTTTGTGTTGACATCCTAAGATCTTCGTAGAATTTATTGATTTTTTCTACGTCTTCCTTTTTGTCCGATTCAGTTGGTGCGTATGCTTGGATGATTGACCATTTTTCTTCTTTATACAAAGGTAAAGTTATATTTAAAATTGTTATTCTTTCAGATATTCCTTTTATTTCCTGTATTTTGTATGCCAGGTTCTTTTTTATCAAAAATCCCACTCCATATTGCCCTAGTGTTTCACCTTTATAATGTAAAATATAGTTTCCATAATCAGTTATCCCTTCTCCATACCTCCTCATTTCACTGATTCCTATTATGTCCCATTTTATGTCTGCCAGGGCTAATTCAAATTCTAGACGCTTCTCAGCGGTTCGTAGTGATCTAGCATTAAAAGTGGCTATGTATACATCCGATGTAGATTTGTTTATCTTTAGAGGGTCGTGGTCTTTTTCCCCCACGAGGACCAGTCGGCTTGGGGGAGGATTCGTTTCCTTGTTTTTTATTTTGTTATTTAGTTTATGTTTCCGATCGCCGGTGCTTGATTGCTATTGTTTCGTAGTATTTGAACTGGTTGAGAAGGAGTTAGAACGCATCCTCATCATATCAAATGCATTTTTCCTATTTGTCGATGATGAATTTAATGTTTGTTGTTTTTTTGGTTGTAATTCTTCTTGTGGGGAGTTTGATATTTCTCTTTTCCTTTTATCGTGCGTGTTTGGATTTTCCTTGACCACGAGTTTATCATATTTAATGTAGGCAAAATTCCCTTTTTTCCTCTCTTCTATTACTTTAGGTTGTAACGCCTTCCTTTTTTCTAAAGTTTCTTTTGAGTAGTCTTCAGTTATATACAGTTCCCTAAGTTTCTTTTTATTTCTCAGGATCTCACTCTTCTTCCACCCGCTAACCAATGCGAGGACCGTGGGCCTTGGCTTCTTATCTTCATTTACTTTTCCTATTCGATAAATTTTATTTATTTCCCAATCCTCTAATGTCAAATTCAGTTCATCCAAAAAATGTTTTTTAACTTTATTAAATAACTCCCGTATAGATTTCTCATCCTCCTTCAGTCCATGTATTATTATATTGTTAATTTTCTTGTCTCTCTCCAGATATTCTACCTTTTTTTCCAAGTTTTCTATTTTATTTTTTAATATTTTATTTTCCTCCAAAACAGGTTTTAGTTTTTCCTCCATTTTCTCCATTATCGTATTAGTTAACTCTATTTCTATATCAAAGTGCAAAGGGCCAGACTAGAGGAAATGAATAAATTGTCGGTCAACACGCGAGGAGCCGTGCACGACGTTTTCGTGATGAATTGGCTATTTAGACAAATTGTTCTGATGTTGAACGGCCTAGACTAGAGGGTTGCTTTACAATCGTCAGATTAAGCCCGATTGCCTGGAAATTGTGGTCGGAAGTCAAATTAGTCGCTAATTTTCATTTTATCGTCATGATAACTTTTTTCAGTACTCTGTGCAGTCTATTTGTAGGTTCCATGCAGTTCATACTTTATTGCATTAAAAAAAAGTTTATAATAATTAATAACATTTAATGTGCGTATAATTTTAATTGAGGCTGCAATTAAGGTTTTTTAATTGAATTCGTATATTCGTGCTTATTCCAAATTAAAAAAAAATGTTTTTTCACTCACGGAGAGTATAAACGTTTCCCATGATAATCGGTGATCCAAATACCGTTTTTCGCAATGGTAAACATTTGGCCAGTAAATTAATTTTTTCATTTATTTATTTAAAGTCCACTAACAGAGAATACACAGCAATAACTTATTCTGGATCGAATAACAAAAATAATGTTTCTACAATTATAGGTCTGGTGAATACATACAATGCAAAATTTAATAACTTATTTACAGTTTCATGAGGTCTTACTGAGTGTTTATCTCTTAAGAACTGATGATAGTAATCTACTACAATCTTGGTAATGAATATAGAAATTAACTAGTCAATAATTTTATAAAATTTTGACAGATTACTTTGAAAAAAAAAAGTTGAATGATTACACATACTGAGTTTGGGAAAGTCCATGAGTATAAGAATGACTAAAACAAATCGCCATACAACAATAAGACAAAAATCACAATTAATGATTTGAATTTACAATCAAATTATTTAAAAATAGTGGTGTAATAATAATATGACAAAAGAAACCTTTTGATATTTTTGCTATAGAACCAATGATATTTAAATATAAATACGTTATGCACTTACAAATCAACTAAAAAATCTGTTCCGAAAAGAGCTACACCACATACAAGTTTATCTTTGGTTTCATTACACCAATCACATTGGTATAATACATTAAGGCATTTTAACGCTGTGTGTCAAATGTCAAGCACTTCTGACAACAATAAAAGCGTGCGTATCGTCTTGTATTGACAGAGCGACTACGAGCAGAACGGTCAATTGCCTGTTCTTACGCTCTTCATCGTCGGCGCGCTAATGACATAATATTATCTACCTCTTTTTTACATTATAATAATATCATTGTATACGAGTAGAACACAGAAAATATTCTCGGGTTGTGAAAAGTATATTTACATGTTATAACTCATTCATTGCATATAAAGCAGCTAGGTCACTGAACTTATAAAATTTGTAGAAGCAAAAGTTTTGGCTCGAAGCCAGGGACTCATCTCTGTTTCATTTAACTATCCTGAGCCTCTTGGAGATGACGCTGGAAACGTTCTCCAGAAAACATTTTGAGTTGCTTCAATATTAACAGACAGATTAATAAACGTTAGTCAATGTAATAGTTACCTAGCTAATGAAATAGTTTGTTTGTCTGTGTGCGTGATTATTTATTTATTTTATTTATGATAGAGTTGGAAAGGAAGCATTTTAGCCCATAAGTTGTTGTTATATTATAGTTAAAAAAGAACATATTAGCCCAGAAGCACTATAAGAATTACATATGTTACTTATGTACATTTATCAAGTGTTTTATTTCCCTCAAAAAAAGTAGGATATTTTTGTCTATCTAAATCATGAAATTCTGTACTTTTTGAGCAGTAAAACAGAAATTTTTCGGCTTACTAAGCTCCAAAATTCAGTCCAAAGTACGTTAAAACAAAACACTCCACAAGGAGGGTAGATGAAAACGCCAAAAGAGATTTTTAATTCAAAAGTCGAGCATGAAAGGGAATGAAAAGACCCAGTTTGTGAGGTGTGTTGTGTGTCAAGGAGCCACGGTGTCTGACACGGAGTCTGGTAATTGCGAACGCTCCTGTCTATGTGTTTCATTATATCTTGCATTGAAGTACGAAATAGCTCTTTTTATACCGTACGTACGTAAAAATATAGTTACTGAATTTGGTTTAGATATGTGTATACATTAGTATTGGGCTACATTGTACACAATGTATCCCACATTGGGATTGGTTTTGTGAGTGACGAACGCACACAAGTAACATTTTTGTTACTTTGTGACATCGAATTATATGCACTATCAAAATGACAAAATATGCATGCAAATATGCACTAAAAAAGATGTAAAAAATATGCATGGTAAAAATACTAATTCTTGTGATATTCTTGTGATTAGGTACATTTTTTTTCTAAATTTTCTACAGCAAATTTATGACGTTTGTTACTTAATATTAATTTGTAGGCTTAGAAAAATCTCTCTACATTAACTGACGTTAGTGGGCAAAAAAGAAATTTGGCGCCATTTCTGCAGAAACCTCTTCAGGCAGTCTCGCCGATGCCATTGATGAATAATATATGATATGATATTCATTCAGGCAGAGTCTCGTCGATGCCATTGATGAATAATATATGATATGATATTCATTCAGGCAGTCTCGCCGATGCCGTTGACGATAGGATATTCAAGAACCGGGTTCTTAAATAACATTTAATTTTCTACGGATCTTTTCCAATAGTGAATAAGCACTATTAGTGAAAAAGTACTAATATGCAATAACGCTAAAAAATAACGTTCTATGTATTTTCATATGGAAACATGCAAACGCATAGAATCCGATGTCTATAAGTAGAAAAACTGCATTTTAGGACTAGGTAAGCATTAGTACTATCTGTATGTTAATATGTATCTACTCATAACATAAATCTGTGTAACACTACTCAACTAAGTTTTTAATGCATATAAAATATAGCATGTGAATTTACAAAGAAGCTACTAAAGAATATGCTCAGGTAGGTATTTTTTGACTTGCTATACATAGGTATATACATATTTTTCTAATTCTGAAAACTTTCATAACCAAGTCAAAGAAATCGTTAAATATGAAAGTTATGGAGTTATAAAGCACTTGATGAAAAATTTAATAATAATAATAATAACGCCATCACCTGTGGCATGGACGACACATACTCGTATAACACATCACAATAACACCCAGGACCCGAGTACAAATATTTATCTGTCACGTAAATTAACCCGGGACCCCTCGCTTCGCAGGCAGTGTCACTACCAACTAGGCTGCAGGGTTGTCAAATATACAAATATTGATTAATGACATTTAATAATTACTAATTGATTAGATATTGATTTTTTTTAGAACTTCAACGAGTGCTAGTTACTATCTAGTATCTGTTAAGATGATAACACTGAAGTATTACTTTCAAATAGGTGACTTGAGTGTCTCTTGACTTCGGAACAAAGTAGTTGTAAAGGGCCTGCGTTGGAGGCTCTCTCATGGGTGACACTTTGTGTTCCATTCAAAAGGTTTTGTAGCGTTTTTTACACTTTATGTAACCAGAAAAGATAATTATGTCGTCAAGACCGTCTTTCGTGTTGGCGTATCTGTGCAGCACCTTATATAATTGTAAATACAATATTATCTTAAACCTTAATTTGGGCTTTCAAATTCGCCATTGGATACATAAATATTATAAAAAGTCATTCTTACAAAATGACTAAAATGATGCTAATGTAGTGGTTGAAAGAGCCTGTCCTCTTCAAGAAATTAAAACATATTTTTGTGCAATAAAAAAAACTGCTTACTTTTTTCAGCTGTCTATTTTACCAATCAAAAAGTGCCATCCCTATTCAGCAGCTATAATGTTCTAAGAAGTGTTAGCGTAAGAGGCAGGTGTGACGGCCGCACCTCTCCACCATAACTATGTGTGTCGAGGTTGGAGCTTATTTTTTCACGGCACATTTTAGCGGACAACTCGGCTACGAGGCTGGATAGCGACGTGTAACAACACCTTATAAGCACAGGCAAGGATGGCACGTGCCTTAAGTTACTGTAATGATTGTAATTCTTGACATAAAATAACCGACTTCAAAATTAGGGATAACTCAAAAACTACTCGTCAGATTTCGCTCAAATTTAAGTGGGACCACATGACAAATACCAGCTTTCGGTAAAAAAGAATCATCAAAATCGGTTCACCCAGTGGAAAGTTCTGAACTAAGAAGAATAAAAATACAGCCGAATTCGAACTTCTTTTTTCTTGAAGTCAGTTAAAAATACATCAATAATTGGTCATTTTGCCCATAAAAATTAAATTAAATTAGTTTAAGGGTGAGGCCGCCAAAAATTCTTACCTACTATGGATGAAGGACATTGACATTCAGCTTCAAAAAAGTTTTATGCAATTTTAAACTAGCTTACTGGTTACTTTTGCTTTCATCGACAGATAATTTTGTAGAAATAATAATTTAATTGGATTATCGATTTTAGCGCCGTAGATTGAAACGTCACTTTTATATATAAACTTTTTTCTATATAAATTTTTATGTTATATGAGGCCAATTTGACGGCCTTACCCATGAAGGTAAGGTACTTGTTGTCGAATATTCACTTGGCGCACTCAGTGAGCTGGAGAAGTAAGGTCTCGGGATCTATCCCAGTCAGGGCAGAATTTATTTGACAGAAGGTAGGTAAAATTACCTATAATTATGTCGTTCGTGGTGAGGTAATACGAGTACTTATGTCCTTAGGGGCCATCCATAAATTACGTCACACTAATTTCTCGACTTTTTGATCCCTCCCCCCTAGTTTGACGTCACATATTATGAAATTTTACACCTAGAAGAAATTAAATTAAAACAGCAGTTCCGAAACAAGTTATATTTCCATTTATTGTTTTTTAATATTTACTTCATATTATACTTACATGCCAATAAATTATTCAATTTTGAAATGTGAGGTTACTTAAATTAAAAACTTAATTACTTTTGAAATGTAACGTTTAATTAATGTGTTCTTTAATTATTGTAATACGATCCCTAGTTGGTTGAAATAAACGATATGTTATTATTATTATTATTATTATTATTGTTACTAAATTTAGGACTCCTCCCACCCCTTGTCACACAACGTCACACTACATCGACCCACCCTCCTCCCCCTAAAGTGTGACGTAATTTATGGATGGCCCTTGTCACACACATGAATGTTTATTTGTTTCTAACTTCATTCCCACCATAACATAGCAGAGTCGTGAGTCAAGTAATTCATTACAGTAGAATCCCGATTATCCGGATCAAATCAAACCAGGGGTATTCCGTATAATCGAAAATCCGGATAATCGATTTCAAAATCAAATAATTTTTTTTTTTTTTTGTGTAATGGGTTTTACGTACGTCAGACAGTACAATATTAAAAAAAATATGTGCTATAATGATAATGAATCACATAATACCTATGTTATTTAGGACTTTGACTGGAAATAACTTATTATTGATCTTTGACGCAATCATTTCAACTTTTCAATAGTAGGTATATACTATAGGCCTATGTTTTCATTGCGGCCAAGTCCTTGATACGCTTCTTGTATCAGACTTGAAACGTGTCGTTGCGCGGTAAATTTTTTTTAAAGTGAAAACTTCTTTAGCATCATTGTCATTTGAAAGTGTTTCTTATGTTCGTGTTACTCTAAAAAGTGCTAAGTTGTATTCATAGATGGCGCGAGGAACATATAGAAGATTCGTTTTATTGCTGGATAAATGGCGCTAACTGCTCATTTTACTCTTCATATTATGTTAAGGGATGGCGTTAGTTAGCTCTGTTTTATTTTTATTTAGTACAAAATAGTTTTTGAAAGATAATTAAAACTGATACACTTTATTAAATTAATTCCTTTATTTTTGAAGGTTTCACTTCTACCACGTGTGAAATGCACACATTTTTATTTTTTAAATCAGCAATTTATTATAGCCGTGACGCAAGTCCGGATAATCGAATGTTCGGATAATCGAGGTTCGGATAATCGGGATTCTACTGTATTACCGAAACTTAAATGAAACGGAGTTACCTAAGAGTCTAGTCATTATTGAGAACAATCAAGGACCCTACCCAAATGACGCATGGTCTAGACTAGGTTTTAGTTGTATAATAAAGCGACGGACAACCTACACACTAAACGGTAGCACTAAGGTATGGCAACAATAGAGATGTTGACTAATTTTAGGATTCAATTTTATTTTATAGATATAAACTTAATGTTCACGAAAAAATATTATTAAAATAATAATGATCAATTTAAAAACAAAAATTGATAAATAATATAAATATCTAATTATATATTGATATTTAGTACTAGCGGTCTTTTGAAGTTCGTTGAATTTGCTTATAAAATACGGACAGTTACCTAATAGTCTAGTCATCATTGAGAACAAGGACGCTACCCAAATGACGCATGGTCTAGACTAGGTTTTAGTTCTATTAGAGCGACGGACAACCTACACACTAAACGGTAGCACTATGCTATGGCAACAATAGGGATGTTGACTAATTTTAGAATTCAATTTTATTTTATAGATAGTACCCTAATATTCACGAAAAAAATATTATTGAAATAATAATATTCAATTTAAAAACAAAAATTGATAAATAATATCAATATCAAATTTCCCACCAAACACGTCGCGTGACGTCACTAACCGATATTCAATACAAGCGGTCTATTGAAGTTCGTTGAATTTGCTTATAACATACGGAAAATGACGTAATATCATATGCTCAAAATGGCGTTTGAGATCACGTGACAGTGAGTACTATTTTTAACATTTTAAATTAATGACAATTAAATTTATTGTGATTGATTTTGATTAAAGAATAATATTTTAGGTGTTTAAATATTACCATTAATACTTTAAACATAAAGGAGGTGGCCAACATGTGCCCCGGAAATGGTTAAAATACGTTTATTTGTACAAGGTTTTAGTCCTCAGAAAAGACATGTTTTCCGTTTATTATAATATAACTAGAATTTTAATTTTCTTCTGAACTCCGCAGTGAGTAGTTATAATAAATTAACAATAATAATAAGTTGTATTGTATACACTGCCCTGGAAATGGTTAAAATACGTTTATTTGTACAAGGTTTTAGTCCTCTGAAAAGACATGTTTTCCGTTTATTATAACATAACTACAATTTTAATTTTCTTCTGAACTCCACAGTGAGTAGTTTTAATAAATTAACAATAATAATAAGTTGTGTTGTATACACTTAATCTTCTACTACCTCCATTGCTATCACTGGAGGTTGACAATTGACTGACAGAAATACGAATATATGCTATATTGCCATTTGTCAAATGCCAAAAGAAGATTTTTGAGTTTGATTTCTACAAAATAATAATTGTGTTTGATTTTTTGTCATGAGCTGCATTAATTGTGCGGTTCATATTGAGCGCATGGCACGTCACTCAATATCTTCGCTAGCAAGAAACCTTCAATCCATATTGGTAGAATCAAAGATATTTTACCCTCCCTATACATACAACATCATTGGGTAGAATGGATCAGTGCTGTACAGGTATGGCATTTTCATGTGATTACATTAGTTTGGTATTTGGGGTGGGCACGTCATAATTAAAGTAAAATAAATAAATGAATTATCCAAAAGATAAATAGTTTGTATTTAATATAAAAATCTCTCTTTAAAACACTTTTCCACGATTACTTATGTTTATCAAACTGTCAACCTACAAGAGCTAAAACTGCTCGTAAAAGGAGAATCCCGAGTTTTACAGATTTTCATTGATAAAATTATCAAAGTAGATATTGTAAGCTTTAACGTAAGGTAAAAATAAAATGTGTACATTATACTTCACAAGTGGGGCAAACGCCCATACAGATGTTGGCCACCTCCTTTATCTTAATTCTTCTTTTGAAAGAAGCTTTCAAAAAGCTGTAGAAAACTGCAAAATTCAACATAAAGAACAATAAATCTACAGATTTTCTTATTTTGTATTATTTAATAGAAATAAAATTATACTTGTATTCGTAAATTAACTTTATATATTAACAAATTAACACAATTTTTACTAAAACTGACACATTTTCAATGTGCACATCCTCTTAATTTTCAGTTTCATCTTTATTTTTAAAATGATACATATTTTTATGAAATCTCTTTAAATGGTCTTCGGTAGCATTGAACTCATAACAATTTTTAATTTCTGACTTTGTATTCAAAGTGCCTTTTATGGTGGTGGTAGATCGTTTATTCCTAAGTTTGGGTTACGAAGCGAATAAAATGATGATGGCCTTAAATAAATAAAAAACTTTAGATTTGAAGGTCTAAACTAAAAACAATATGTCGTAAAAACTGTAAATCTACAGTTTAAACTTCAGAGTTGGTAACTCTGAACTATAATCACAATCCACATGACGTAGCACGCCTTACGAAGCCGCATGACGTCTCTGCCACAACAAACTCCATAAAATATGAAAATAAAACAAAAAAGGAAGAAAATTCTTATCAAAACTACATTTCCCGGTTAAAAAGTACACAAGAATTCGTTTTACAAGCAAGCGAGCGCTAAAACGCACCCCGATAAGATTAGACCATCCATTACACTCCGCTCGGTAGTTTTACGTCCGACGCCGTCCGGGTCGACGTAAACATGAAGAAAACTGTCCGTAAAACAACGGTTTATTGTAACTGTTGGCTGTTGGGCACTCGTAATGTTTATATTAACAGGACAAATAATAAAACTGTAACCTATGATAGAGGCTTGCAAGTTGTGATGTTTTAAATAAAGGTCGATGCATACGTAACGTGGAGGGGATGGGGACTGGACGTGAAGTTTTGGAAACATCGTTTCAAAGAAAATGTAAACGATAAGGCATAAGCCACGGAGGCACGGACAGGACGGGAACGGGGCACGCACGTATATTTAGGCCCCGTCTATATCCCGTCCCCGTCCCGTCCACGTTACGTATGCAGCGACCTTTAATTGACAGGTGGAACGAACTTCCTGCATCGGTGTTCCCGCTAAGCTATGACATGGGGTCCTTCAGGAAGCGGATCTTTTCTTTTCTTCGAGGCCGGCAACGCATTAGTGACGCCCCTAATGTTGCTAATGTCCATGGGCGACGGTGATCACTTACCATCAGGTGACCCGTCTGCTCAAAAAAAATTCCTAGTTCACCTAAAGCTCTCAATGTAACAAGATTACAACGGATCCAACCCGCACTTCGTTCATTTACCATCGGTAGATAAACCACCGGAGACATAATCGGCCCACTGGGTCAATACGACGTGCAAGCGAACAGTTTGCACAAGTCTCGTTACGGTACGTTCGAATAACATTCGATCCCACTGTGTAAATATTAACGTTATGTTTGCGTTTGTTGAGGCAAGGACACACTTGAGAGGGTTTTACTAACGTAGCAGTGTACGAATGTATTTAATTTATAACATTGTTGGTAGCGGTATAATTGGAAAGAAATTTCAACATGATTACTGTAATCTGTAGGAGTTATATGTCATTTATTGGCAAAATAGAAATGATTTCATTCAGAAGAAAAGGAAAGAAAGAAAAAAATGACTCCAGCCTCTGACGTTTGGTGGCTGATTCAAGGAAGATGGTGGTAAATATCCAGGCGGGCTCCATGGAAAAATAATAATAGAAATTATGTATTGTCTATTCACTCATTATTCATGAATATTTAACAAAACGTCTATTAAATTGATTTCACTTAAAAACTGATTTTTACCAACTTGCTATTCGAGAAGTACATAATATGTCTATTTGTGTGTGTGTATGTGAGAGAGAGAAAAAATGTATTAGAAAAAATATATAATTAATTATTATTGTTTGGTTACAAACTGTGAAAATGTATAAAATTGCTCAAGGATTCAGTGTATTCAGTGTGGGAAAGAGTAGCTTTAGTTGGTGCAGTAAAGGTAAACCTTCAAAATTCATTATGTTAATGGAATGGACATTGAATGCGCAACGTCTGCCCACTGGGGTGTAATGTGTACCGCGCCTAACAGATATCTAGACCGGATATCTAGACCGAAACTGACCGAAACTTTTTGACTGCGCCATCACATTTCCAATTGAAATTTCAAACAAGCCTGAATTTGAATAGATTTGTACCTAAAACGTTCGTTATTTTAAGGGTATTAATTTTTAAGATCTTAAATTACAATGTAGTCCAGTGAAGGTAGTTCTAAAATATATTTGAAATTGTTTCAACTTACAACTTTTGAAGTTATACTTCATAAGCGACTTGCAAAACGGTTGCGTTAAACGTTTGCGCTACCATGGAGGGGGTATGAAAGCACTGGATAGATGGCCCTAGGTTCATCTTTACCTCTTTTAAAATTTAATGTTATTACTTATACAAATCTCACAGTCTCAACAGCGTGATTCAGGTTCGTGAACAACGCCATCTAGTTTGTACTTATGTAAACATAGGTAGTACACAAGTAATATTTTATTATATTAGTGACTTGAATATTGAAGAAGTATAACTTCTCACGCGCGTACAAAAGTACACGCACTCTTTTTTATATACTTGCTTAAGTTGATATGGATTGTGAAGTATGATAAGTTCATATGAAATGGAAGCAACATCAATGCTAATGTTTACAAAATTTCATGAAGGACACTACAACATTGAAGAATCGTATGGGTCAAACAGATACGTAGAATCGATACAAAAATAGCTCGATGGCATTGGATTAAAAAATTCAGTAAGTTCTAAACTTTTGAATAACTTGGAAGATCGTGTGAGAATATTTCAACGGTCATGGCTATTCAGTAAAAATATTTAGAGTGTCAATAATGTGGGTCCTTTAAATTATGTATACAGCAAACAATTTTTAAGCTACATTCTGTTGATGCTAAGTTGGAATGTTGAATGAGCCTCCAAGATCAAATGTGATAGTTAAAAGTTAAAAATAACCACACTTTTTAAATCTTGGTAAAGTAGCGTTACGAGTAGGGACATGATTAAGAAGACATTAGAAACATGTAGACTGCTTATTTGTTTAATATCTGTAAGTTATTTTACTATCACCAGCACAAAGATCATAATTATATTTATTAATATTTCTGTAAGTTTTACTTTCCTTGCTAGCTAACATTTTATGTTCTCGAAGTTAGTCCCAATCAATTTAATTATTAAAGACCTGCTATTAATTATCGATATATTTGTCAATAAAAGGTTAAGGTTCTTTAACATATATGCATTATACATAGCATAGCATCAGGTTGTTATCCATATCATGCTTGAATCAAGTCAAGTAGATACTTCATTACAAGAGCAATTTAGCTGAAGGGGAGAGCGATCGATTCACATGTAGTCTAAGGAAAACAAAAATTTTAATAGTACTAAAAAGAGCTCAGCAAAAAATTGTAACCAACTAACAAGCTTCTTTCGTCATGAAAACCTTACGAAACAAAACCAGCCTCTTAAGAGCAGCAAAACGTAAAGAAAATGTAACAAATCTTTACCTCATAAATATAAAGCTATGACCTACATATCATTAAGTTGTGCGAATGAAATAATTCATGACAGTTGGTTCTCGAGTCGTTTCTATAGAGTGTGGAGGATCGACGGTGTTTTGAAATGTTGGAAGAATGCCAGACACCAGTAATGATGTTCCACTTCTTGGTTGCAGTGGATCACTTGATGAAGGTATCGGTTTGGAACGTATTGATGAACAATAGATCTCGTTTATACTTGTCGATTGAAATGAGATTGTTGATTTTGAAGAACTCGTTGAACTCAATTTTGTATATGTTTTTAAAATATTGGATTATAGAACAGGGCATTTCAAAATTGCTATTTCAAAGTTGGTTTTTAATCAATGGCTTATACAAATGACATTATATGTAGAAATACAGACTAAAGACGCTGTGCTAGATTTTCTATTACTGAAAAGGTTTCCCGTAATTCGGAACATCCATAAATTGGATGTATTAATGTTACCAGGAACCATGGTTTAAATGAATAAATCGTTTAGTAGGTAATATAGTATCTATGTACAAATACCTTAAGCGTAAGTAGGTATACTTATATTTTATTAAGGCTGGGTAGTTGCAGTTCACAATTTCGTGTCTACATAGGGTTTACTAATGATCCTTGCCTAATTTAGATAATCAACATTTTTTCAAACATAATCACTTAAAATAATATTGTATATTCAGTTTGAGCCTTTGATATATTCACTAACGACAGTAATGACTGCAATATAAGTAGGCAACACGCTGAATTTGCAGTTTAATTTTTTTTATTGTTATTAAAGTTTAATGATATTCAATTTCAAGTACTTGTTGCATTATACTACGCCCATAAACGTGATCATCAACATAAACTTCAAAATACATAAATTGTTAAATGTTAACTAAATCCTGAATTATAGTAACTTAAGTCACAAGTAAATCAGTCCTTAAAGGTAGTGCATAAATTGACATGACGTTAAGGAGACTTCGTCTTAAAACGTTAACAATATTTATGTGCATCGTTAAATATAATATATACACCATGGACTTTATTATATAAGGCTTAATGTTCGGATACTAACCGGCGTGTCTTGAATTACATACGTAAATTACTTAATCCCGATAGCTCGAATGATATATATTCACAATTAGCAAACGAGGCAAGTCAGGCTGAAATCAACGGTGCTCGAGATAAAGTGAACGCTAAAAACGAGGAGTGTGAAACTGAAAATTTTAAGTCACTACCAAACGAAAACGAAAAAGTGTTTCCATTCAGACACAAAGCGCTTACCGATTGTCTCCTACACTCTCGAGGGTTCCGGTAAAGACACACACGGTTCACAAACACAACATGAGGGCACAACACTTGTCTGCGATGGTGATTTTCAATGCGTAATTTTTGTAAGGACCCGACGAACGTGGGCACACTAGCGGCGAGTGCGGGACGAGACTGGCCGGGTTGCGCCGCAATCGATCGTTGTGCGCATATTCCTTCGCGCCCCGCGTCATGCCACCCCCAATATCTTATGTATGAGAGTGGAATATGCCAGGAAAGTGAAAAAAATCATGGCAGCCAGGCTCAAAGATATGTGGCCATGTGGTAAGCCGATTTGGACTAGCTTGCCGGTAATCTTCTTTCAGACGGCCGTCGGCATCGATCTAATATTCAGTAGCAGTGGTAGGCTTAGGTGGGCGTGGAGCGTGAACGCTGTCGAATTTATTATCGTCGTCGTTTTTGTTATGATTACTAGTGGCTTTACCTCACGTATAAATAACTCATTCAATATTCGGTCCACAAAGTGAAAGATTAATAGCCTTTCAAGTTAAAATCAATATCAGTAACTATTGGAAGTACCCAAAGGAATATAGGGAAAGAAATTAGTCAATTCATAATGTATGTAGCATGGATGGTACTGGAGTTAGCATTATCGTGGATAACTAGAATGTAAATGTAATAATCCAATTCGTTGATGAGATTTTAACAAAATTTGAAGCGCATTAAATATGCAAGCTTTATACCCCATTTAGACGCGCGCGCGAGCCACGAGACAATCCGCGAGACGCGCGCATACGCGCGCGTGTGAACAGGGCGCTCGCGGACCAGACCGCGGCGCGTCTCGCGCTCGCAGGGCTCGCGTCGGGAGCGGTTTTGTAGGCGCGCGCCAAAGGGTCTCGCGCGAGCGCTCGCGCGGTGTTCACACGCGCGTAGGGGGCGTGGCTTACGGACGCGCCACGAGACGGTCCGCGACACGCGCGTGTAAATGAGCGGTTAGGTACTAGTTACGACGTAATGCATTTAGTCATTCTCAGTGCCGGCAGTCTCTGGAAGAGTTTTGATTACTTTTAAAACTGAACTACACCGAAGTAGTGAAAAACTTTAACCAATTTCCTCATGTGAAATACTGATTCGCAAAATATTGCACTTTGTTACTACTAGCATACTATTAAATAAATTACAGTCCGTTGACAACTGCGATAACAATTGATGTAATTATACTAATAGGATAGGTATTTTTGATTGTGTTATTAGTTCATTAATTATAAAAACAGACTCAAATTCAATCATAAAACAGTTTTGGGTTGTGATAGTGGTGTGAATCTACAGATTAATCCCGTCATGGATTAAAATATTTAAACGATAGGAACATTTTAATGGATTATAATATAATTTCCGCTTGTTAATTTACTTTACATGTAGGTATACCAAGGGTACCTGGTATTTGTAACACAGTCTAAAACGTCGAAATTACACAGTGAACGTCAAATTTAAAGCAGCACACATTTTACTTAATCCAATTGTCCATACAGAATAACTGCCCATTGCGATCGTTCTCTATTGTTTCCTAAAGGTTACTTTAATTTAGGTAGTCCTGTGTCATTTATTTATGTATGTTTAGAAATAGCATACTCGTGTTAAAATAAATAAGATTGTCATGGATTACAATTAGTAAGCAATCCTTTTTAAAACAGCACATGCTTCGTTGCTCAAACACAAAAACAGTAATCAAGGAGGTTAAGAACGTATTCCAATAGAACTATTGAGTTTTAAAACAATAATCGTATGAAAATAAATTTCAATTGTCCGAATGACCTTCTGGTCATCCCCTGAAGTACCTGCGATCATTTGTCCCCTGTTTCCATCGAACTTCCGATTACACCAAAGTTTCTTTAATTTTATCAGCCATAGAAAATAGGTCAACACAGCAGTTAGCTATATTTTGAAAATTAAATACGCATTGACGACCTGTGTGGCGCAATGGTTACCATGCCGGATAGCCGCACCGAGGGTCCTGGGTTCGATTCCCAGCGAAGCGGAAATTTGAATGATGAGTTTGAATTTCTGTTCTCGATCTGGGTGTATTGTCCTTGTCTATGTTGTGTGTTGTCCATGGCACCCACGACACAGGGAATCCTAGTGTGGGGCTATGAGTGTGAAGCGTTATTATTATATTATTATTATTTTATACAGAATTCTACCTATTTTAAGATCTTACCTGTACTTCTTATCCCTGTGCCATACGGAGATGTGCAGCAACTGATGATCGTAGACTGTTGTCGGTAGGGGAAGCTTCAGATGTCTCTGGAACTCTGGTTCCCTCTTGCCGTACAGAACAGATGTCCTCTGGAAGATGGATCTTTGCGATGGAAGAGACTGGTTCTCTGTCAACCCGCTAATTACGACCTGGAAATTGGTTGTCTGAGTTAAAATAAACTAGAGGAGATTTTTATATTTCCTTGTAGATCAAACTTATTAACCGTTTTCGTTGCGGTGTCGAAAAGAAAGTCGATTTTCCTCGCTTCCGTTTTAGCGTCCAACGCGAACAAAATTTAAATTTGTACTAATGGATTATTAAACATGCTTCCAAATAAAACTGCATAAAAATATTTGTTACACAATTCGCTTTCGAATCTAATGGTAATGTATTTATTAAATTTACCTGTGAATACAAACAATGTCTGCAAATCAAAGCAATACCTTATCTATTTTTAACATTAAACGACTTATTAAATATTACATGTGTCAAAATCATTAAATTGTCAGTACGTTTAATATAAATTACATCTGGTACGAGTAGAGTAAACAATGTGACCGCCGTCGACACTGATGAATTTCCCTTGCGGATTTACTTGACGGATAATCGAATTTATCTACAAAGTACACCTACAATAGCCAGCAAGAGAATTTTCTGACTCTAATATTAATTAAATAGTCACTGGCCCATCTAGTAAGAGCAATTGAGACGATCTAAATCTGTAATCGACTATAATATTCAAGTAACGTTTTCTATCAACGGTAATTAATAGAATTCGCAACAGATTGGAAAATTAATGGCTTCATGCCCAGTTAAACGCTTCTGCCGTCTTTTTGAGATGTAATTAAAATAACAGAGTACGGCAATTGAGTTTTAAAATGCCGGTTAATTAAGATTTTTTACGCTATTCTCCTTACCTTTGCATATGCGTTGATGTCCTCTGATTTCCCAGTGGACCTTTGCAAGTCCTTGCAACGTATTACTGAGAAAAGAAAACACAAGCACAAATTAAAAATAAAAATTATAAGATCTAAGTACGAATTCACAAATTATAAGTAGAAGTTCGATAGTCACCACTCACCGTGCACGTCAATTACATCATTTCTGGTTATAATTTCTAGATCAATCGTTCCTTTGAGCGATTGAAATCTATCGCTACTTCGTTCAAAACGACCGCTAGCGACACTACCTCTCTTTTCTTCGCTACTATTGATACTGCATTCCTCTGGTGAGTACGTTAAACACCGCCTTGAAGATCTATGTTCAATTACTGGAGTCATACCATTACTTGGTATCAAGTCTTCGTCTAATTTGCTGGTTTTATGAGCTCTTTCTTCACTCAGAACATTGCTAGGTCTTTTGAGGCTAGGAACCGGTGTTATGGGACTCGGAATGCCATTTTCTAAAGTAAGTCCAAATAACTCCCTTGATCTTTTGTTTTGCCAAGTTTCGAAGGGCTTTAAGCTGCTATGGGATACGTTAGATCTAAGTGATGTATTTGGAATCGAAAATTGGTCTTCCTCTGGTAAATCATTCATGTGATTGTGTGAAGAATTTAAAGGCTCACACAATGACACATTTTGTAAATCTACAGCTGGACTGGGAATTTCCATTTGCAAAGTACGCAATAACGATGGCTTGGATTCTGTCTGATTTTGTTTCCAAAGGCTTTCATTGCTAACCGTTGATTTTTTTCTACGTATGCATCGCTGTCTTCTTAATCTATTGTTCCCACATTCCGCTAATGTGGAATAAATATCTGGTGTAGATTCTGATGATATGAATTCTAAGTTGCTTCTTGTAGACAACGATGAATTCATGGAATGTGAACGGTGTAACGGTTTACTTAATGTTTCTTTTGAAATGGTTTCGGACCTAGCTGCTATAAAATTTTCAGGTGTTTTAACTTCTCTCTCATTGTAACCATCACCATCGTCTAGTATAAAACCTCCTATTGGCACATTTTTCAATAATTTGTCATTGACCTTTTGCACAGGTAACATTTTCTTCGTAGGCGTTGATTTTGGTGATGTTTTGGGTGAAACAGAATTTTCTCTAGATAAATTTACGTATCTAGCCTCTTTTATAAGGTTGGCCTTATTTTCTGCCCGAGGATTGACAAAAAGATCCTTGACGGAGTCAATTGAAGGCATAACAATCTCTTCTTCCAGGGGTTTATTTTCAGGGTCTTTATTTAAAATTCTTCTTTTAGATTTCACAATTTTTGTGCTTTTTATAATATCTTCTATCATTTTCTCTAGAGTAACATCCCCCATTTGAGTAGTAGAAACGGTTGATTCTGAAGAATTTGTTAACGAACTTCTACATAATATAAATTTATTTTCCATTTCGGTGGAGCTCTCTTCATCTCGGATGGGGACAGCAAAATGGGTGTCAACTTTAGGGAAGAATTCAGTAGTATGAACACCACTATTACAAGCTCTTTGTGATGTCGTGTGTGTACTCATAGTACTAAATCTTAAAGCTGCTAACTTCGTAGACAACGGTGTCATTGACACGGGAGAGCATCCATCTCTTAACAAAGTGTGTGTATCTTTTTTATCTATTGATGGAGATTTAAAAGAACTTTCAAAGTCGTTTGATTTTTTTCTTGTTCGTTTCAGTGGTCGAATATTATTTAGCCCGTTTGAGTTCTTATTGAAATACAAAGGGTTGTCTGTAAATATGTGATGTCCAAATATAGGAAGAGTTGATTTTTCTAGCTCTTTTTTGTCAATGATTATTGGTTTTTCTATACAGTTTATAACTAAATCCTTGTCATATTCAATTTCAACTAATCCATCGCTAATCAATTTTGTTGTACTTATTACATTTTTGCTATGCATTTTTCTATTTTTTTCTAAGGAATCTCTGCTATTAGTTGTTGAGATACTCAGCCTATCTGAAAGATCGGCTATATGTGAGTCTGATATGCTATTATTTAGTTTTGGTGGAGTCGTCAAACAACTTCGATCAATGTGCTTAATTCTCCTTTCTGATTTATATGCACAACTATTTCTTGAAAAAATTTCATTGTTATTCACGCTAGAGATTTCTAGTTTACGTTTTCTAGCTTCTCTTACTCTCCTACTGTAAGTTGGTGGTGTTGGAGGTAGATCTGAAGGAATTTCTTCTTTGGTTTCCTGGGGGTAAAATTTGCGTCTTCCAAAATTAGACACGGCAGAAGTTGGAGTGATATTGCTAACATCTTTAAGTGCCACTAATTCGGACTTTTTGATAAATCCTTCTTTAAAATAATTTGGAGTATGCCCAATATAGTTTATGTTTTCTTTATCCACATTCTTTACGCTATTTTTTCTCGCTGCAGCCCCTAGAGATCTTCTTTGGTACCTGCTTGGTTTCTTACTTTTCTTCACAGTTTGAGCATCTAAGGATCTTCTAGCTCTATCGTTATAATTTCTATTTGAGTAAATTTGACCATCTTCATCTTCTTCATTATCAACATTTGTGTCTTGATTTTTCTTACCATAAACTGCCCATTTAAGCATTTTGAGACCTGCAACAAAATTAAAATAATAGATGAAAATACTTTTTTACACTTTTTTAAACTTAAATAATGCCTGATATTTGAATATTTCGTAACAGAGTGCAACATACAACAATAATTTTTGCATTGGTGTGCCACGTCAGCCGTGAAACAATTCCTCTGTTGGCTAAAATTTAAGTAGGTATGTTTACCAAATAAATTTTAATTCATGAAATGTCTTTTGCTAGTACTACATGGAAAATTTACGTTTTTATCACACGTGACGTATTTGTCATAACATGATCAAGCTTTCAGTTTATAGCTTTTAATTTGTAAAGAAACGTCTTAGTTATTGAGCTGGTAAATTTTTGTCAACATTCTTGTGGAAACACGGGAACAAATACTATTTAACCGACTTAAAAAAAAGGATGAGGTTATCAATTCGTCGCGTATATAATTATATATATTTCTTTTTTACCTATAAGTACATAAGCCCAAACGGGAATCAAATCTGATTATGGACTTAGTAATTGAATATAAAAGAGACAAGCAACTGCGTTAAAAACTCATGTGTACTGAATGCAATAATAATCTCAAAGTGACCTTCATAATCTTTTGTAAAAGAGATTGGTAAGATACTTTGTAACCAACATAGAAATGGATTAAAGAGAAACATTAAAAAGATTAAACGGCTATACGTTGTTGTGTCAGAAATAACATTTCTCTAACAAATAAAAGTTTAAATTACTCAGTTGGCCATAAAAGAGGTAATGGCCCAGTAGTCCGACAACCATTATCTTTGAATAGGAATTCTAGTCCTCACTGTTATATATGACCGTAGACTACGATTATTCAAAGCATGTATTTGATGTTGTATATCTAAGAATCTGCTAAAAGTAAATTTAATGTTCCATACTTTAATGCTCCTTCAGGATGGTACAACCTGAATATTATATTGGGTGACTTAAGTAGACTTAAGACACCTGGGTGAATTAACTCAGGTGAATAAAGTCGACGTCACCCCATTTTTCCAACTTTTTAGCAAAATTAAATAAAAAAGGGTAATTTTTTTCAACAAAATTTCAGTTAATGTCTTTAAAAAATATATTCTATTTAATTTTTGGTACATTTTTTACCTCGAATAGATAAACTATGATAACAACTGGTAAATAAAAAAACAGAATGAAAATAAATGTAAAAACAAAAAAAAAATGTTGAAAATAGTGCAGCAAGTCAGGTTTCTTTCCAAAAAAAATAAAAAGCTAATAAAAAAAAACTAAAGCGATTAGACCTATACTTTATTGGTTTTTTGTTAATAGTTTTGTCCAAATAATCAAAAGACGCCGGGCGGTCACTTGGCCCTTGGACACCCTGTATAAAACACTAGCTGCCCGGGCAGACTTTCTGTCAAAAGTTTTTGAAGTTATACTTCTTTAGGTGCGTAAATAAATAAATGGGAAAAAAGATAAGGGTGAAATTTTAAGATTTTTTTATTAAAACCTTCCGTATGCCTTAAGGGAGATATGTAAGTTATCCTATCTTTCAAGTTCATCAAACTGCATCACGGATCAAACTGCACATGGTGTGCAAATTTGATTAAAATCGGTTAAGTAGTTTAGAAGTCCATCGCGGACAAACAACGTGACACGTAATTTTTATATATTAAGATTTAGGAAATAGATTAAGATACACGATTTGGTGTACATAATTGGTTTCTAAATTGAGGTTCAAATTTCAGGACTTACGTATTATCCTCAATTATTTTTTATTACCTATTCTTCATTCCGTTATTTCTGATTTAAAGTTTAAATAAGACTAAAATATACTTAATAGAGAAGTAGATTACAACCACTGCCGTGTTTAACAAAATTACTAGATCTCTATCCTCTAAAATTAATATGATATTAAAACAGGAGATTAAATAGGTACATACTACTTCAAATAGTAATTAAGCACAGTTTTTACGCACTAGTTAAATAAAAAAAAAGTTAAACTTAGTAGGTCAAGTTAAAAATGTAAACGGTATCAAAGGCAAACAAAATTTAATTTCACAGAAAATTCTAGAATGTTCCGAGCAAAACATTTATTCAGTATTGAAAACAGGGCGTTCATAATGTTTTCATTAAATACTCGCTGTGCTTGGGAAAGCTTATAAAATATTGCAACTAGCGGTTGTGGCTAATTTGTCTGGCGCTACGGCTGGGTTTCAGAGATAAAGCTAAAGATATAACTAAAAATTGGTCAAGTCTGAACCGGATTTAAATGGATGGGGTTCTTCCAAATTTATTTGTCTCAACTGTAGATGAAAGTCTGTATTTTACAGTATGTATTCCACATTTTTTAGTCTTCTCAAAGAGGTTTTGAGTAAAACAATTTGATTTACGAAGCTTAATTGACATGCCATAAAATCGAAAATAATAAAAATAGCATACCGCAAGATTTTTTTAAATTTCTAATCTGTATCCCAAACTAGCCCACTAATTAAAAAAAAACATCTCTACATACCAATATCGTACCTAAATTTTCCCAGAAATGTTTGAGCGTATCTTACGATGAGGTTTACGGAATCTTAAAACTTTGCTCACTGCACCCTATTCTTCATTTTTAATCAACCTTACACTCTGATAGTGGATTTACTAAATAAAATATTAGCATCAACAAATCCCACTAAAGTGGGCACTTGTGTCCGAGGTCCCACTTTCTCACAGTCTATCATCTCGGGATGGTGTTGATCGCATAGCGGAATTCCTACAATTACAATCGCCATTATCATTTGTCATCGACGCCTCGACAGCATCTTCCGATTTGTCACGTACAGACATTACGGATCCGTTATGTATATGGAATGTTGGTCGAAGAACAATATCACGCCTGGTCGCTATATTTTCATCATTTTCAAAGATCACACCGTATACATGAGTTTTTTGCGTGTGAACTGTTATTTTATATGATGCTTTAGTTGTGATCACGATCCATTTTTAACCGACTTCAAAAAGGAAGAGGTAGAATTCGACTGTATTTTTTAATGGTTGTTACCTCAAAACTTTCGACTGGGTGAACCGATTTTGATGATTATTTTTTTAATCGAAAGCTGGTGCTTGTCATGTAGTCCCACTTAAATTTGATGTTATCCCTAATTTTGAAGTCGGTTATTTTTTGTCAAGAATTATGGTCAATCGGCTTACAGTATAACTTTGATAATAAGTACGAGTATATGGCACTGGTACTCGTAAACTAAGTACTTTGTTAGTCCTTTAATGTGTTTTTTAAATATTTATTTCTAAGTATTACTCTTTCAATCCAATTAAAGTTAAAACTACACATTTTTGACGTTATTCAAATATTGATTCTGTTTTGAAATTTTAAAAAAGATGTTCCTTGGAAATTCTACCACTATAATAAAAGTTCAAAAATCTATTACAAAGATACGCAATCGATTCGATTAGATCTATGAATGTATGGAACTCTAATACTCAAACTGATAGTTAACTTGACAACATTTGAAACTGATGTTCTAAACGTGATGAAGACATTCGATACAATATTGTACGATAGCCACTACAATCTGCGCCGGCGCAAGAAACATCCCTTTTTATACAAGATGGCCGTTATGACGTCTTCTTTTGTGATTGATGAGAGCGATTCGTGTTATGTTATTGGCCTTGAATGCCTTTTTTGTTTGACAAATATAGATATATGATATAACTTAGTGACTGATGATCTTGGCAAATCCATTTGTAAAGGATGCCATTTCTCCCGATTTCCAGTGCGGAGTGAAGCGTTATCAATTTTTGTTCAAGGTTTTATGGATATAAGCTTTAATAAATAATAATAATTATAATGCTTTTTTATTTGGATTCTGGTTTTTGGGTTACGCATTACAATAGTTACTATTTTAAATAGTATTTCAAATCAGTAGATACGTTAAGTGCAGATTGTATATAAGAACATGTATTCGTGTTTGACACTATCTGTACAAGATGTTAGTATAGATCCTCCTACTGCATCAAAAACATAATGAAGGATCATCATCGAAAGATTTACTGCAGACGTTAGATTTGTAACCTGCAGTTTATAATTCAGAAGCGAAGCGTGGTAGCTATTTAATGTTAAGCCTGCTTCAGAATTTTAAATTCGAATTGGTCCTAATTTAATTTTGTTCGGATTCACATTACCGTTAGCTGTGGTTAGCTAGTCATCGTTATTGAAACTGAGAATCTGGGGTACCGAGAATCTGGGGTACCAACAATCTGGGGTACCAACAATGTGGGGTACTCAACTCAGCACCGAGTAGTTACCAAGTTAGTTTCACAGCGTTTAATGCCGCACTTGTTCCGTTCCGATTCACTGTTGACTGCGTTACTGGCAGTTTTCAATACATTCGTGTTGACTATTGAGCTTTCACATATTGAGTTACGCTTTGAGCTTGTAGATGTGTATTTGATTTGGCGATGGTATTTCTGGGTCATAAATAGGAAAATTATACCGCAATTATTACCTATTTTATGTATGAACTATCGTGTGTTTTATTTCTGTCCCTGACACATGTTTTCTTAGTTCACAGTGTTTTTCTCAGGTATTAACAATTGTATTTACTATTAAGTGTCACATAAGTGGCCGAGTCTGATTTCTTCTTGTAGAGTGCCTACTGCCACATAAAACTTAACATGACATAGTTCCAAATAGTTTCACATTATCAAAAGGATTGTCAGTCATCATCATCTGTGAATATTGCTAGGATTAAGCCGCTTGGTAGAGTCCAGCTACCTTCAAAAACGCTCAGCAGAATGCACCACGGCCAAGCGAAATGGTTTAGACTCAAGAAACTCTAACGCTCCTACTCAGAGTCACTAACGATTACTTAAATCGCTCCTTAGTAAAGAATCTCCATACAAATTCTGTACTAAGGAGCGATTTAAGTAACCGTTAGTGACTGAGTTGGGGCGTAAGACCATCAACTTAGAAGTTGTGTTGTGTGCGTCTTTAACAGTGGCGTAGATAGCTCTAGGGAGGCCCTATATCAATGTTAAGGGCCCCCCGCACCAACTTTTGCTGTCAAATTTCGGAATAAAAAGGAGCGCTAACTGTAGTGGTCTTATTGCGGTTGGCGAGCTGTTTTTTTGGAGGGCGTCACGTTTTGAAATGTAGCGAAGTTGATAAGATAACAGGGCGCTTGGTTTGTTACTAAAGGGGGCGCCATTAAGGTGTTAGTCGGGGCCCCTGTAGGTTGGAGGCCCTGTATAATTAATACGGCTGATACAGCGGTGGCTACGCCCCTGGTCTTTAACTTTGACTGTAAAAGAGACTTCGTCTATTAACTGCACTCATAAAATCTCGAGACATACTGATATAACCGTTAATTGATTGAAATCGCTGGAATTGCCTCGAGCCTCTTTAGCCACATGAAGAAACTATTTCTGAATTAATTCTCAAGGGTTTTAGACCTACGCACATAGTACGAGTATAACAGAGAACAATTTATTATTAAGTAAGGCGGTTCTTTGTTTAGAATGCTAAAGTTTACGCAAAACAATTCATATTTGGACGCAGCGTGGGTTTTATAAACATCAAAGTCTGCATAGAAACAAGACTATGACGTATTTATATGAAACCTTGTCTGTAACAATCCGTCATTAGTCGACAACGTCTTGGTAAAAAGCGCGAAAAGATAGCGATTAACCGCAACATTTAACGTTTAAGTGTTTCACGCTAAACAGTGGTCATTAGTGTCGCTTCTGCAGATCGTTAGGTTGGCAACACTTTAGCTTTTGAGGTTTTATAAAACGAAGATCTAAATGATCAGTACTTAGACCACGTGATACGATTTTGGTACTGTTAAATTCGCACAAATGACTTAAATTTTGGTGTAACTATAGTTTTTATTACCTAATTTCTGTGATTTACCAATATTTAAGTTATTTATCAACATTTAAGAAGGTATATATTACCACATGATTAGATGAAATTAATTCATTATGAATAAACACACTGCCCACCTTAACACGATTTTATCGACATGAACATTATTTTACCAAAGGGTATAAAATTTATGAATGCCGTAGTGTATACCTACTTACAATCATTGTTAGTAAGTATTTAAATAGCATTTAGCTATGATTTAAATTCATTACAAAATAAAACAAATCATAAGCAATCATTATACATGCCTGATTTATTAAATTCCCGTCACTATGTCCTTAAAAACTTATTACGAACTTAAATTATTAATCGTTAGAAGTCGTCTCAAAAGACTACCCTTCTAAATTTAAATTACTTAGAAATCACAGTACTAATTACTTACCAATATCCAAACGCATTCTGATGCTAAATTGCTCCTAAATTCTTTGATAAATGCAAACCTTTGTTGAATTTCAAAACTGGCCGATTTCATCTCGGTTACGCTCAGGCAATAATTCACATTTCCCGCTGTACCAAATTGACTGTGTAATTAGAATCTTGGCGCGCTTTTGTACCCGCCATAGTCTGACTGACACATGCTGCGTTCAGAAACCAGTGTGTACACAAAACGACCCTGAAGAATTCGCGAACTAAATACAACACCGCAAAAACAGGGCGTACGACTCGGTCCATTATCCTCTCCCTTGCTTTTCAAATGACTATTGAATTTAAGATTTCTCTCGTAGCATTTTTTAATATCAAATTCACGTCTCGACTCGCGAAACATGGGGTCAGAAACAAAAAGTTTCTTATTGAACGACATAGGCTACTTTGCAGTTACTTGGTTTATATCAAGTTACATACATAACGGAATAAGGTCTACATTGGAAAGTTGAATTTAGAACTGTTTGTTGGTGTTTCATTTCAACGAAGTCTGAATAAAATGGAACACGTTTTAGCGGATTTCAATTTTGAAACGTCTGAGCAGGAGACCTACGTATGACAATATTACTTATACAGACGAAATACGTAATTTGAACTTAATAACGTTCGCATATGGACGAAACAAAGGTAAGTTGTACAGTGAAATGCACAACCGGCTTGTGCCAAGATGAAAACGTTCATTGTATTGTGAGATACATTTTGCTGGTAGAAATTCGTTTCAATAATATCTTGGAAGATCTGAAAAGACCCTATTTTATTTAGTCATTGTCTGTAGACTCTAAGATATACTCCAAACGCACTTTAACTTCGTCAACTTCGATTTAACTTATAAGCTTCCACTTTCTGCTGAGATTCTTATAAGAATACTTTACCTGTATCAGTCCATTCTTGACATTCTAGGGCCTCTTAATGTAATCAAAATTTTTATGGGACAAAAATCAGGCACCTATAGTACTTACAGAATGAGTACCCTTTATATAAAACTAGCTGTTGCTCGCGGCTTCGCCCGCGGTAGAGCTCGATTTTTACAAATCCCGCGGGAACCCTGAACTTTTCCGGGATAAAAAGTAGCCTATGTTTTAATCCCGCGTATAGGCTATCTCCATTCCAAATTTCAGCCAAATCAGCTAAGTAGTTTTAGCGTGAAAGCGTAACAAACAAACTTACATTAACATTTATAATATTATAGTACGATAACATTATCAGTAAACATCATTAGTGTAGTAATTACGGATAGGCTTCAATAGACATTTTGTACT
Organism: Thymelicus acteon; assembly: GCA_951805285.1. Taxonomy (NCBI): domain Eukaryota; kingdom Metazoa; phylum Arthropoda; class Insecta; order Lepidoptera; family Hesperiidae; genus Thymelicus; species Thymelicus acteon. Next base: position 2,576,418 of record OX638216.1, read on the forward strand.
GTGTTCAATATCATCTTACGGAATGTCAGAGGTATTAAACTGTAAAATTATGATAGTGTTAAAACCTACGACAATAAATAAACATTCTAAAAATGCAATGACTACACATTCGACACGGCATTGCTCTGTAGTTCTTTTATAGAAAGACGTAAAAGATAATGCAGTTTGTTCACCTTTTTGTTTCCGGAACACAAATTTGTCTATGACCACAAGTTAATGACAACACTTCAAATATTTATTGGTTTCTATAACAAACGTTGGTCGGTTGGGGGCAGGTGGTGGGGCCATGAATTATTCAGCTTTTCGTCTGTCCGTGTTTGCACCCCTGCACCCCCTAACTACGGAACGCCTTCATGAATTTGGGGACACTTACATATTTTCCTATTTGAATATGCGCATAGTAGAGCAAAGAGTTTGATAGTCGGCTGGCAGCACTGACTCGGAGGGAGTTGTCAATTGTTTTATGAATTTATAAATGTTACTGGTTAAAATGAAAGAAATATATATTTCCATGGATAATGATTTAAAAAAAATAATAGTTAAAAAAAAGACACTTTTAAAGAAAATGCAACTAAAAAAATTTAATATTTTGAATTAAGAATCGTGTAATTGTAATAAAAGCGTGGGGTGCTTTTTAATATATTATCCCTTCTACTCATTGACACCATGCACCTCACGCTTTTACTACAATTACACTATTCTTAATTCAAATTTATTTTCTATTTTTTATAGTTGGATTTTCTATAAAAGCATGTGTTTTACTTTTTTTTAACTATTATTTATTTTTTCCTTTTTAGTTTGATTTTTTGAAATAAAATTTAGTTTTTTTTCTTTCTTTTTTTCTTTAAATATTGAATTGTCATCGGTCCTTGATAAGTCCACGAACTAACTACACTGAGATTTGACTCCAGACGAGGACTCCTGAACGGTCAACAGCACAATCACAAAATTGGTTAGATTAATACATTGACACTATAAAAGGAGGATGTATGATTAATAAATAAAACATTAATTAAATTATGTTTAATTAATAATGATTCGATGTTAACAGTTCACTTGTAACTTAAGTTAAAATATTGGTATTCTAAAATATTGTAAAACGTTGATGATAAAACATCACTGTGTATGATTATTTGTATTGCTAATGAAACAATTTAAACATTGCGTAGTTAAAAAGCATCTGCTTTACGCACGTGCGATAACTTTTTGCACATTGCACCTGTGTGTTGCAGCGTGCATAGTATGACGTCAATGTGTGTAAATATGCGCCTGAAATATGACTTACAATATTTTTTATTGGCGTTAATAGTCCAACTTTTTTTAATGATCGTATAATGATTATATAGCATTGTTGAAAACTTAACACACACTAACCATTGAAGCCATTAAATATCAAAATGTATTGCGTACTTTAAAATAGCTAAGTGCTGAAATCAAATAACGTATTTTCTGTAAATAAATGATTTTTTGTTAAAGTATAATAATTGTTAAAATTACGTTTTTCTAATCATAAAACATTATCTTCAAATGTTATGTTGAGAAACTTTGAGTAATATAAATTTTCTTTGTAACAATATCGATAATGGGTAATGGAGCAAGTTAAGTGTTCTACAAAAAGTTAAATAATATAAAATAGTTTATTTTCTTGTTACAGCTGCAACCAGCCAAGGATACGTAATTGAGGCAGTATTAACCATACCTACCTCACCTCTCTCAAGAGCTTATCGGCGAGTATTAGTCAATGAGATTATAATGTAAAAAAAGGTAAATATGTCACTAGCGCGCCGACGATGAAGAGCGTAAGAACAGGCAATTGACCATTCTGCTCGTAGTCGCTCTGTCAATACAAGACGATACGCACGCTTTTGTTGTTGTGAGAAGTGCTTGACATTAATTTGACATACAGCGTTAAAATGCCTTCGTAGTTCCTGCGAAAGCCGTGACGACTATTGTTAAGATAGTCATCTGTTCTAAAAGTTGAACGTGCCTTGGCATGTTTTCTTTAATTAACTATTTTTTCCATTTTTTCTTTTTTTCTTGTTCTATTCATTAACCCTTACTTAAAGATAACTTTGGCAGTAGCGGTCATCAGTCGAAATACTGACCGCACCCGAACGGATTACGATCGAAATTACATTTTGTAGCATACATTTAGCGCTCCTATCATAAAAACTCTTAGTTACTATAATAATATAACCGACGATGAAAAAACTTTAAAATTACTTCGTTTTATAAAAATGAAATTTCAATAAGCAACTATATGCCTTAGCTGACGGCAATCGGATTTCTTATAAGCTTTTAATGGGAATTAATCTTTGTATAACCTTTTGTAGGAACGCGATATATTTTACTAAATACACGCTCGCGTGAACATGAGAACGTTGACATGCTAGCTCGTAAGTACACATTAGCTCGCTGTTTACTGACTAATTCGCTTGTACTGCCAACTTTTAACACGTCAAATAGCTACGCTTTCTTAAGTGCAGGCATGATTAAATTTGTTTGAAGAATTTGTTGGTCAAACTTGATGTTTACATCTAACAATAGCACTGGATAACAACAAAAGTTAAAAGTTTTATCAAACTTATTCTGTCTTGTCCCAGTTTTCATCGCGAAAGGATCAGCAATGAGATATTATCAAATTAATTATTAAATTAAAGGCGCTATTTTGAATACATTTAAAATTCGAATTTAGTTTTTTCTTTTTCAGTCCCTGAGCAACAAGCTGCAAATATTATGCCAGTGTTGTGTTTTATTCTTTTTTTTTGGAATTAACGAAAAGCCGGCAATGAATTGGTGTCATTTTATAGATGCCTACGAAAGTGTTGACCACATACCATCAATAGCCACCTTATGATAAGTGGTAATCGTTAAACTGCCAAATTAAGACGAAGTGATCGTACACGAACTAAGTAATTCCATGTTTATATAGAAAACAATACCTCAGCCGAGTACTCGACATTAACTCCCACCCCCGCAGCTGCCGCCCCCATCCCCTACGAACGCAGGCGCCGCGGTAATTGCCGCTAATTGTACTACAATTACCCTACCATCTACAATTTCATTGTTTTGTTTGATTAGCCATGATGATTACTAGCTACTTCTGGCGGCGCTTATACCGGTAATATAACTTACTGTTACAAGTTAACTTTTATTTGGAGATCAAAATGTGTATAAAATCTTTACTACAAAATTACCCTTTAGTAATAGATATATCACTACCGCGCGACGATGAAGAGCGTAAGAACAGGCAATTGACCGTTCTGCTCGTAGTCGCTCTGTCAATACAAGACGATACGCACGCTTTTGTTGTTGTCAGAAGTGCTTGACAATTGACATATACAGCGCTAATAAAATGCCTTCGTGTATTAGGTATACCAATGTGATTGGTGTAGTGAAACAAAAGATAAACGTGTGTGTGTTGTAGCTCTTTTCGGAACAGATTTTTTGGTTGATTTGTAAGGGCATAATGTTACATCTATATTTAAATATCATTGCTTTACTAGAGGATTTTTTAACGCAATATGTTAATTCGTTCAGACTTTGCGTTGTCCATCTGTGTAAACAATTTCATATCGACAAGTTTCATCAACAGTTATGTAACGATAAAAACTATCCGTCTTTTTACTGTCGACCTTTAAATATGGTAAGTTTGGTTAAAAGTCAATACACCTTGGCCTTACCTCGTTACCGTCATAACAATATGTTCCGAATAGGTTATCTCTGATGGTAATCTATGATCCGGCCATATGGTCGCTATGGCCTAGAACATGACGCGGTGACGAGCTGAGCGAGTTCATACGCGGAGGCGATTTATACGTCATTACGAACACCTGTCAAAGTCACCTGATTGTATGAACGAATGGAAGTCCATGGAAAGGTCCATGGAAGTCATGGACACTTCCAACCTGCAACGCGTTGCCGGGCACTAAAGCGGAGAATCTATGGTCAATGTTGATACTGACTACTGATTTTTTAAATATTAAGGTAACTTAGTACGTTTTTCTGTAAAAATACGTCCCGTGTCTCATTCCTCTTGCATTTAATCAAAATGTAATGTATGGTGATGATAAAGAACTTCGTAAATAAATATTTCCCGCCATTTTTTCAAAACATTTTTAATCGTAAAGGTCTGTGCACACAGACACAAAAGTATCTAGTTATTTAGAAACTCAGATTAAAACATTTTTTAATCTGAGTTTAGAAATTGAAGTAACAGTAGTTAATAAACAAATTTTACTTTCGTAATATTATACGGAATTTAATTATTGGATTGATATTATAACCATGTCGTAATAAAATTACGTGAATCGTTCCTAAAAAAAATAACCGCCTAGTATTTGATACATAGTACCCGGATGACCGAGCTTTGCTCGGTATTTTTTTTTGGTAAATCGTGTTTTTTGGAAATCATTGGCATAGTGTTGCTTAACAACGACATCTACTGAAGTAGCTTTAGTGTTGCTACTCGCCAATAGATGCCAGGAAGAGTGTATTGTAGCAGTTTTTCATTGCCTGAAAACACGGATAAAACGACATTTTCTTAAAATGAATTCTAGCTAGATCGATGTATCGCTCCCAAAACCCGCTGCATACTAAATTTCATGAAAATCGTTGGAGTCGTTTCCAAGACTCAGATTACATATCGCTCACCCAGTACCTAATACAACGGCACAGCTACGTTTGTCATATTTTACAGAAACGATGATCAAAAATTTTATAAAAATATTTAACATTAATTTATGGGTTCTTTTTACGTTTTTTACAGATTGTGTGGGTTTAGTTACTAGTATAGACATTAATACATATTTACCACTATGTAGATTATGCACTTTTAAACACGTATACCATGTAAACTTAATTTCGCATTTTTTGCAGATGTGCCATTATCTTAGTAGGATATATACAACAATTGCTCGTTTAAAGGAATTATATTAGATAGATAAGAAGACACGCATATGGTTCAAACACACTATCAGAAAAAGACAATTTAACCTCTATACTATTTTGGTCACTATATCGCGGTTTTAATATTTAGGTGTCTAATATAGACCAGATGTCAGGTGATAGCGAGTTGACAGTTGTGTTATACATCATGAAATAATAATAATATTATGCTGCGTACATAACCATAATTATAATTATAAACGGGTAATTACTTAATTGTGTTATAAATTTATGCAAAGATGTAATAGACGATACCCTGTTGTGACCGTTACCTCTTTATCATATATCACTGAATGTTTTCCATGTGTTCAATTTCCTTTTTTTTTTAGTTTTTGTTTTTTTCGTTACATGCTTTTGTTGAATAGTGAACAACCGGCCGCTCTATAAAGCACGTGTTTTTCATTGCTGCACCTTATAGAAGCGTAATTATTGATAGACCGATTGATAAATTTATCACAATCGTGCCCTGGAGAAAAAAATTACATGAGTTTCAGAGTAAATTGGTAGTGAAGGGCGGACAGATACATAAGTGATCTTATAAGGGTTCTGTTTTTCGTTTTTTCGGAACCCTAAAATGAAGACCATTCTGTTAAGATACAGCGGTTCTTCTTCTTATTGCAAATTATGAAATCAGATCTCATAACATTGTAATTTAGATCTTGACCACCTCCATGTGCCAGAATAGCTTAATGAACTTGATTATCAGGTAATGATATCATTAAAAACGTTTTTTAAGTTTTAGGAAATTTTTGACATGATTAGATATATCGACTTTTCAAAAGTATATACTTTGGGCAGATGTGCTTTTAAAGAACCCTTGTTTTTCAAAGCGAACGCATTGTCTCCACGTCTTACCTCCTTTAGACATGACATGAATACAGAGACTGAAGTAATAATGTTGATTGTTATGCAATCTGGAGCAGATTCATCATCTTCCGATCCCTTTGTTGCCGTCGTTGCTCCCTTTTATTATTGTTTGAGGAAGTGTGCAAATCCCGAACAATGTAAACTTGCCCTTACGCGGTTCGCAGTTCAAAATCGATTTAAGGCCTGTGAACTTTATTTTTTAAACTGTAACCGTCAAAATTAAATTTGGATTTGGAACGAAGACACGACAAGGATGGCTTTTTCGATCTAGTTTTTTTTTTCTTTCAAGCAACGACTGTTCAAGTAACGAAGTGATTTATTTTTGACAACAATTGCTCGTACCGCGCTATGGGAAATTTACGAGGCGATACTGAGGGGCGGGCACAATAATATTGAAGAACGTTATAATATTATTCTTTGAATATACCGTTAGCCCGTTAATTTAAGTAACTAGCACGTTTTAAGAATGCTACAGGATAATTCATGACATGACATAATTCTTTAGCTTTTATTATTACCTATTACGTACCACAGAAAAAATTTAGATATAGATAAATTGAAGAATCAGTATAAAACTTATAAGCATCCATTTATTCATAGTTTTTTATAGTCTTTGCTTCCTAAGCAATTTAAATAATATAATTAGCGCTCAAATAGTTCTACACGGAATGGCGATGACAGGGGAAAAATGATTTTACTAGAGCTGAGTCTAAGGGGTAAACCAATGGACAACTTCAAAAAAGAAAATAGTAAGAGATAACTAGCATAATAATAAAACTGTTTCGCAAAATTTGCCATATTTGTAGGATTTAATGTGAAACCATACGAATGTGTACAATGCGAGCATGCCAAATGTAAGGCATGATTACATCCAAAAAGCATTGTCTCGAACTAAAATTAAGGCCACGCGATTACTATGGCCCTGGGCTACGTCGTAAAGGTACTGAGTATAAATAAAGTAGTCAAAGAACCATAACCATCGCAAGTAAGTTATAAAACAGCTTTATCATTTACTTCCATGCAATAAAGTGCGTCTTTAACACGTCAGTCGTAACGTACAGATAATAATTGAAAAGTAAAGCCTGACATCATAATATACTCGTTAAATTTTATGGCTTCTACCTTGCGATACTCAAATCTTTACGACATTAACTTATGCTAAATGCAATAAAACGTTTCTCAAAGACATAACTAAACGCAATATATTTTTTTCTAAGACGTTATTGCGAGTTAAACGAGACCTTCCGATTAACTCCCCTCCGATAGCCGATATTTTATTGTTATCGAAACTTGGCTGTATGCTTTCGTTCCTTAGTCATTTTTTACTCGCAAAAAAATACACTATTGTCAGTTTCAGAACGAGTTCGGTACAGTTTGATTCAATTTTGAATACAGAACGAATAGACGTGGCGACAAAGGACCTTTCTAAACAAGAACCAGAATGATTTTTCATTTTTTTCTAACGTTTCACGTTTGTTAAAGCGTTTGATTTGATTAATAACAATTACTGCCATACAATCGCAATACCTTTGAAGACAACAGAAATAAATTAGTCTTCTTACACACATTTTATTTCTTTACACATATTATACTATTTCTAACACTATTTTCTTAACAAACAAAATACATATTATTATATAAATTATTGTCACTCGTTGCCAAAATCGACATCGAAAAAGAAGGAATAACATTGAAATAAAAAAAATCACCAGTATTTTATCAATTTGTGGATTGTAAAAGTATTGCTGATCAAGTGTTTTTATTAGCTTTAGATTAGATTAAGACTAAAGACACGATAATATTCAACTATGTATTCAAACGACAAACGACAAAAAATCATAAGTAGGTAGGTAACAATAATTGTCTTCATAAATAAACATGAAACCTAAATAATTATGTTATCATATTAGGTAATATTTCACATTGTAGCCACTGGTTCTATTTCAAATTGTCTGTGGTCATGACTCTTGGGAACCGGGCCCTTAATCTTCGCTACCACAGGTCGAAGGACAAACGGGGTGATTTATATCTTCGGGTACACCTGGGGCTGTTACTTGCGTTCCAGTGATAGGCAATGACTTTAATGGCATTGTAACTACAAAGTCAATAGAAACTTCTATTACTAGTTCAAATTCAGATTTTATTTCAAGAATCTGAATATAAAATAATTTTACGTTTTTTAAAGTTTTCAATACACCTTTTCACGTTCTTTGTTCTGCTATCGTTCCAAAAGGTTCTTTACCAACGAATAAAGAAAAAAGAAGCGGAATTAACTTGATCTTTTTAACGTCATTAATTATTTTATATATGTAGAAGTAAATAAATAAATAACGCTTCACTGAACACTCATAGCCCACACTAGGATTCCCTGTGTCATGGGTTGGGTGCCATAGACAACACACTAGACAAGGTCATTCACACCCAGACCAAGAACAGAAATTCAAACTCATCATTCAAATTTCCGCCTCGCTGAAACGATAGAAATTTCAAAAATAAAATTCCAAAATGTTATTGAACAGAGTAATACGAAAGCTTTAAATAGAAGCATCATTCTTGACTACGCTGACGCCTGCTTTTTGGATGCCACGGAGGAGCTTCTTAACAGACTTGAACGCTTGCAAAATTTATGTATTCGCTTTATCTTCGGTCTCAGAAAATATGACCATGTTTCTGAATTTCGCAAGCAACTCAAGTGGCTCCCTATCCGCTTTCGTAGGAACACTCGAATATTATCTCTTCTATTCAATATACTACATAATCCTAAATTTCCTTCATATTTACGCGAGCGAAGGAAAATCGCACGCCCTTCATTTGCTCCATGCAGATCCCACAACCAATTTCTCCTTAAATTCCCACCCCATAAAACCAGCGCTTACTCCCATTCCTTTACTGTTCGTGCGGTGAAATTGTGGAATTGTCTCTCCCCTAGTGTTAGAGGATGTAAAACAATCACTACCTTTAAAAAATCTGTCAAATCACACTATCTGTCTGTTGCTTATAATTGAATTTATTTTCACTGTCTATTTTAATATGCTTATTTTTAAATATCACTTATTCATTTATTTAGTGAGTATATGTTTATGCTAGATTTAATAATAGCTATTGTGTATATTGTATGTATGTATTATTATTATAATATATATGTTATATATATTTATTTTTTATTAGTTTATATGTATATATATATATTTGTGTATATATTTTCATGTGTGCACTAAGTTTGCCTCTCATATATTCATTTTCCTTTTGCGGGGCTACTGGAAGAGATTTCGTTTCGAAATAAGTAGTACCCATGTGCGAATGTTTCAAAGATTATTTTTTTCTGTGTATAATTGTATGGTGTGCATAAACTATTAAATAAATAAAAAAATAAGCATCAATGACCACCCTTGTATAGATCCTGAGATAAGTCAGGACAGAGTAATAATAAAGACACCAATAAATACAACACTGATTATTGTATCTTTAAATACGATATTTGATCAATAACGAACAATATTTGAACTCTATCCGAGATCATGATTACTGATTATAGTAATAAATTTTGGATTTCTAATACCACTAATTCAGAAGCCAGTATCTAAAAAAAATTATGTACGACTGTCAAACATTTCAAAAAATAAATTAAATGAAAATTAAATATAAAATTTGGATTTCAAACTTTCACATTATTCAGTTTTTTTAAGATATGCGTATAAGCATAATGTTACCTGAATTTATAGTAATGTAAAAAACTGGTGATACCAGAAGATACTTCTCCACCACCTCCTTACTAATCTTCCATCCATCCATCAGCCTTTGTAGGTCCACTGCTGGACATAGGCCTCCCCTAACTTGCGCCACTCTGACCGGTCCTGAGCCTTCTGTATCCAGCGGATGTCTTCTTCAGGTCGTCAGTCTACAGTTACTAATCTACTCATTACTTATCTAATTGTAGTGCTATTGTTTTTATTTATTCCATAACTAACTTTACATCAGTAACGGAATAAAAAACGGACTCAATACTAAGAGAATTTCCAATAAAAGAACTAGTGTTAAGAGTCAATCTTTGATTATCTTTGGGAAGTAATAGAAAAATGGAGGTGGGAAAAAATGGTGCCGTCGACTTTATTCACCCTAGTTAATTCACCCACAAAGAAAAAAGACAGATACATATATCATTACTACTATTTCAATGAGGAAGTAAGCCTTTAGTTAAGTATGTGTAGCTTAAGTATACCTTTAGTTATTTTTTTCTTTGATTATTATAGTAAAATTAAAAAAATATATGTACCGGATATTCAAACCTGTTCAGAGAAGATTAAAAACATTAAAGTGACAAAAAATTCGAAGTTTAAAGTAGAAGACGTTACAAGGAAAGAAATTGTTCTGCGGGAGACAGATTTATATCAGCTAAAATGCTTCCTGGGTGTTTCCGTTGCGTCGTTTCTGCGTTGTGTAAGCATCGTGGACAAATTATTTTGTTTATATCTTATTTCCACTTTTTATTGTTTGCGTTTGCATCTGTGTGTTTTATTAAATAATCTGTGTATTTTTGTTTTTTAAATATTAGTTTATCCCATTGAAGTATAATGTACTAATTTAGCAGAATAGACATCGCGAGCAAAATTTGTGTCGCATATTCATAATGAGCCTCCTTTCTCTTTTCGAAATCCACTGAAAATTGTAGCCAATTGGCTACAGTTCATTGCACAAACATCGGGTTTGCGGTATCTCTTCTTTATGCTAGTGATAATAGTTCAACGGTTTATCTACATTAATTTGTTTGATGTCTCAATGATTATTCGCTTAATTTTTTGTTTGTGAATTAATTTACTAACGTTGTAACTTTTTATCGAAGATGAATAAAATTGGTATTGAAAAATTCGATTACGTGTGTTACTTGCGACTTAAATATTACTGTTGTACCAAAGCGGAACTTTGTTTTCCATTATTTTTTGAAATCTACTTACGAAGAAAAGCGACATCTGTATAAACTTTTCTTAAAACTGGCTGTAATTTTTTTGAGGTTCTATAAATACGTCTGCGGTTTTTATCAATGTTCTTTTTAGTCTTTTTCCGTTGGAGCTAACTCAATTGTGCTGCTTCCAATTCTTCCAAGAGGAAATGTTACAAAGACTGATTTATATCGTTAATTCAGTTCCGTCACCCCTTCGTTGCGCATTCTGATACAGTTTGTTTATTATTACTCCGTACAAGTCCACTCGTGTCTGTGTCCGTGAGAAAAGGTGCAAGTACAATTTGATCGAGTCATGTATTCAAAATGATGTGTAAGGAAGACACTTTTGCTTGAATGGCGGTTGCGAGTTGCGAGTCAATGTGTTTTGAGTTGTTGTTTGCGTTGAGAATAAAATTAATACTTTTTATGTTACTAAACTTTAAGTATGATTTAATTACTTACTTTTTATGATTAATTTTACAAATTTTTATTTGTAAAATGGTAAAGGCTCCATTTACAAAATAATATTTATAAAATAATGATAAGTTAAATTTACAAAATATACTAAAACTAAGTTTAAACATTTTCATATGGAAACATTTTAAGATCATTCTTAAATTTAATTCTTGCCAACACTGACACCAATACAAACAGAGATAATAAAATCAAGATAGCAAGAACTTTTTAACTGACGAAAAAAAGAGGTTCTCAATTCGACATGCTACTTACATATAATAATATGTATTTTTTAATTATCATAATGTAGGTTCCTGAAAATCGGTCTCTTCCTTCAGCATGATGAACAAAACTTATTAAAAATCCCAATTTATTTACCACGTTCCTTCATATAAATTCAAATTAGTTTTTTTAAATAGCACATTCAACCAGCGAACCTGTTATAATTAACAGCATGCTCCTCGGAATTGCAAAACAAATACATTTAAATGACAATACATCTGCATGTCACGTTTGTTTGTGGCCAGGAAATAAAGTTCCTCATTTGTTTGAAGAACTTTTAGATATAAAAAAAAATAGTTTTTTTGTCTTCGTCTGGCCGTGATGTACCCTTTTGAACGACGGTTATAAAATATTCCGGATTCCGGATTAAAAGCCGTTTTCAGTAATCAATTTATACATAATTTCTTAATTATACTTCGATGTTGCATCCTCAAGATTTAAATAACCATGTAGTTGTCCTTCGAGACACTGCATCGTCACACATTTGGAGTATATGAAAATAAAACAATAATAAGAGTCAATTATTTAGTCTGTGTTGTTGCCATCACATCACTATTGTATATACCCAGCCCTAAAACGTCATTCGTTTTTCGTGTGCTGCATCGTCGTTAGTGTCATTACTTATAAATAATTTAAATAATATTATAATAACATTAAAAACTCGTGCTTTGGATTATTTTGGCTCATATCTAATAGGCGGAAAACATGAGAAAAGAATAAGTGAAACTGAACCAGAAATAAATGAAGATATGCAATCTTCGCAATGGAATTCAAGTTTGGTTGTCTATTAACTGACAAATTATTGTACGTTTTGATTACTTGAAATGTTAGTAATTCAATAAATCTTGGTATCCTAAAATGTTAAATCTGATTCCAAACACGGAATCTTTTATTATTTCATATTATTTGATACAAAAGAAAAAATTTTTTCCTGAGTGATGACTGATGACACGTGATGTCATGTCATTCGAAAAGTACTTACTATTATTACCTTGTCGTAGTAGCCTGTAACCTGTTGACTTGCCAGTTCAGTAACCTTGTTTCATAAAGTGGTAATACGCGATATTATCCAGGAACAAAAATATCTTACTTTCTTAATGTGGTGTCACGAGATGGCATCCTGAAAGTAAATCACATACTTAACAGGCCTTGCACTATACTACCCAGAAACAAGAATATCTTACTTTCTTAATGTGGTGTCACGAGATGGCATCCTGAAAGTAAATCACATACTTAACAGGCCTTGCACTATACTATCCAGAAACAAGAATATCTTACTTTCTTAATGTGGTGACACGAGATGGCACCCGAAAGTAAACCACAGACAGGCTTACCAGGCCTTGCGTTATATTATCCAGAAACATAAATAATACATATGTTACTTTCTTAATGTGGTGACACGAGACGTCATCCGAAAGTAAATCACATAAGTACCTAGTTTTGCAGCATCGTATTTCCATTCGGAAACACCGATATGTCCTGCGGGAAAGGCGGCTATTATAATATATTTGAGGCAGATGAACCAGTACTCCTCAAAATACCAGAGAAAATCCTAGCTATGCCAGGGGAAGCTAAGAAACTGGAACAATAACCACGGAGCAGAATTAGAGTAGCTGATTAAATCTCTGAACATTGGGAAAAATCCTCCAGGGTTGGCTAAATAAGGAAGATAAAAAGTAAAATGTACTAAAAATATAGAGATAAATGATTAGTCAGATAGACTAAACAACAACAATATCAGAAATATATCTAAAAGCCATAGGAGTAAAATTTTGCTACTACGACGGACAGCCAATTGCTGTACCGAGGAGGAACACCAGGGGGGACAATTCGTTGTAACTGACATCATGCTGATGTCTTACCGCCATCTATGCAACTTGAGGGCGCTGATGGCGCATCGAAATTTATTTACAAAAATCATGTAATAAGTAGAGCACTCTTTACCCCTTATATTAATATATTCCTTGAGGAATAACTACACGACGCAGCTGCGGGCTCAAGCGCCGCCGCTGCCTGCCGCGACCCCTCGTGACCGCCAAGCAGACCAGAGACGCAGTTGGAGGTACCAAATTCCAGCCGTAAACAATTTCATTGTAATAATTGGTGAGCAAACCCACTGAACTATCCTATGTATGAGGATAACAGATCCTCTTAAGTCATTTTTCTTACTCGAACAATGGAAACAATAAACCCACCATGTTCAAATCGGAAACAAATAATTTCAATAACATTACATTGACATTATTTTCGTATTTGAGTGTTTTTGTCATACCTGTTCATTTATTTCTCTGATACTCTTAGTATCCAAGAGCTCAGTGCCTCTCTTTAGATTCATTTTGTATCTAAACCGAATAAATAGTGTGCATAGTTACCCATACACCGTCGCCAGATGGCTGATATAAATGCGAACATTTAAAGAAGCCTTTCTTAATACTTACTCACAGATCACCAAGAAATCCCAACCTCAGCTCTACTCCATATTATGTTATTACAAACATTTAAAAAACATAATTGTCATAATTTAAGTAATAACTGTATGTACTACAGTATTAGTATACCTTGACAATATATTTTTTGTATTGGGGATAATTATGTTATGACATACTAGTGCCTTGGCCGCGAGTTTGCCCGTGTTTGTCGGGACAATAAGTGGACATATCTGGCCCAGATCATGGTCTGGCTATGTGCTAGGTTTCATGAAAATCCCTTTAGAAGTTTTAGCGTGAAAGAGTAATAAACATTCATACAGACTTTCACGTTTGTAGTATTAGTGGGGTGCAATAATACAAAATGTATATTTAGTAAAACTAAGATTTATTAAAATCCAGCCTAATGCGAGTCGGACTCGCGCGCCGAGCGCTATGTACAAATGTATAATAATAATAATAACGATACTTTATTTCAGACTGATCCTGATGATTATAGAACCGAACATTACTGATGTATTCTGAACTGAGTAACAAACATAACGTTGCAGTTGAAAAGCTGTCGCCTTCACATGTTACTGTGTTCGATTTACGCATTTTCTCCGTTACTTATGCTATAAAATAGTCTTGCTTTGCTTCTACCAAATTTCATGGTTTGAGATCAACGGGAAGAACACTACAGGTTTTGCTTCCCTTGCAAGTACCATAATTAAAAAGAAAAAAATTATGTATATCGCATTAACGCCGCGCTGTAGTTTTTTGGTTGTGCTGACGTAGAATAGGAGCTTGATTTTGAAGGGATTGCAGACCTCAGTATTTTATATTAATTATATTTATATAATGGACATTAATTACATTAGATATCGATAATAATTATTATATTAATTTTATCCACTCGTCCCTGGGAAAAACGGCATTGATAGACAGACAGGCAAGCAGGTTCCGTTTTTTTCCTATTGAGGAACGGAACTCTAAAAAATCTATAAAAATCCGAAAATTTTAAGGGAAATTTTAGGTTCACTTGTCTACTGCTGCATGCCCCGTTCTTGCTAAGGATTGTTAATACACCAAACAGAACGCGAGACATACTCGTATATATGTCTTTAGCCTTATCAAGATGAAGTATGGGTAGTCAGATACTTTTTGATTTGAACAGATGGTATAATATACTGACTTCCCCCTTACCTTACTCCCCCTAAGTCTGTATGCTATGCCACCACTGCCATCTCAGAAATATATTGAATGGTATCAGATTTCCTCATCTCAATAAAATTATTAGACTATTACTAGACCAGATTGGTTAGTGAGATGTCGATTTATTTGCATCGCATCGTTTTTTTTCTAATTCCTTTAAATAGAAAATGTAACAGAACTTAGCGTCTGCAGTTTTATCCGACAAACCTTCTCAAGGGATACCCCAAATGATAAACCAATAGGTGTATTCCATATCAAAATCCTCAATTTCTTATCAAAAATACCCTTAGCCAGTATAACGTAATATACTTATTAAAAGATTTGGTTTAAATTCTGTTTGTCATTAAAAGACATCCAGAACTGCACTGTTTCATATTACATATTATATGCTTTTATGCAAAGCAATTCAAATTCATTATTTGCTTAAATAAAGATACCTACAACAGTTGATCAATATAAACATAAAATCGTCTTATTTTACCTTGTCAGTTTGGATTATTTTCTTATTCTTAAACGATATGTTACAGAAAGTAATAAGCTACTTTACAAATTCCCACCAGTCAGCCCTATATCTGTTGTTAATAAGACATTGGTAACGATAATTTTATTATTGTATTACAAGTTTTTTTCAAACTTGTCTTTAAGATTAAAACAAGGTTAACCAAATATCTTTTAACCCAAATCTTACTTTATCCTATTTGGCTCAACGTTATTCTAATGAGAATTTATCAATGAAATTCAAAAAGTTTTAACTTTCATCGCGTTGTCTACCGGGCAACGTGTGCAAACATTATTTGTTATTAATTGGTTATCTCACTCCAATAAAAAATTGTAAAATTTTTAAAATTCAGTAGCAAGTAGACTATTTCTAGTTGTTCGACAAAGACTATCCTCATAGATAGAAAAGACAGCTCGGTTCCGAAATTCTGTCGAAACAGGCAAAAATTTATGTACTTTCTGCTAAAAAGCCTTTCCACAATACTTCGCAGAGCACAAGCCGAATAGATTCGATGGAACCAATGGATCAGACAAATATTGCGCGATAGCGGCGTGAACGTGATCGTACTCACGGCACACAGTACCTGCCACGCTCCTATATCTGCAGCAAGCTGGATTGGACTTCTGAAATGCCACTCGTTGGACAAGAAAGTCCTCGTATCCTCGCCGAAAAATCCTATAACCAACCTATTGTCAATATCGGGGAGTATAAATCCTTTTGCTGAAATTGTGTTTGGTATTAAGTAATAGTATGTACCTAATGCCTAATTTTTTGGACGAAAGATGTTATTTAACACTTGATAAAAATTTCACTTTATTTGTGCGGTTTTATACACTACATTCTGCAACATCCTCTAAACATCTACATGGTTATTTAAATCTTGAGGATGCAACATCGAAGTATAATTTAAAGGTTGAAAGAACTTACCTGTAAGTGAATTTCAACCGGGATTATACGAGATGTTGCATCCGAAGAGATTTAAACTCCCGCCCACCCGGTGGTACACGTGCTAGCGCTCAAAAGCACTACAGCTTGCCACCCCATGTATGGTTGCAGAATGACCAACTAGGACGAAACTCTAAACTGAATGACGTTTTAGGGCTGGGTATATACAATAGTGATGTGATGGCAACAACACAGACTAAATAATTGACTCTTATTATTGTTTTATTTTCATATACTCCAAATGTGTGACGATGCAGTGTCTCGAAGGACAACTACATGGTTATTTAAATCTCTTCGGATGCAACATCTCGTATAATCCCGGTTGAAATTCACTTACAGGTAAGTTCTTTCAACCTTTAAATTATAAGATAAAGTAATGTAGGTTACACACTATTAGGCCGTGGCTTTTTAAAGTCAGTTGTTAGACAATTGATTCCAGGATTGTAAGTAAATAAAAATGTTATTACAACATACCACAAAAAACAGAGTAGATAATCGCTGGTAGCTGTTACTTAGAACTGTGCAATATGTCTTAGACTAGATAGAAGTAGCATCATTCCACTTCGCCATTTAATAATTTTGCAACTATCCACCATGTTACCAACATGAACCATTCGGTTTAGAAAAAACTTGAAAAACTAATGAAGGCGAATGCAGTAGACTGTAAAAGCATAGTTCTCACACTGGCTGGAAAAATAAAAAGGAGGTTTGGAGTCGTGCAAAAAATCTGCGTACGCTCGGCTGACTGCAAGGGTGCCTTACAATAATCTATTTAGCCAACTCTCTCTTTCTAGCACCAGATTTCTTAATCTAGCTATCTCTGTTTTACTAATTAAAGGCATAACTGACCCGCGAAGGTGAGCTCGATATATTTTAAGTGCGTGAGAAGTGGTTGTTATGATCCTTTGTTTTATTGTGCCTCGTTGCGAATGTACAAGGGCTCTTGTGATTTTTTTAATTCGGCCGCGTTGACTTTACAACTGTATTTTGCAAAATTAATGGTATGGTTTGCAGAAAAGTTTTGTTACATTTAATTTAACAAAAATATTTGGCCTATCGGTTATAACTGATTCGTATTCTTTATCTGTTAACTTAGTTTGTCTGTGGTTTTTAGGGTTCCGTAGCCGAATGGCAAAAAACGGAACCCTTATAGATTCGTCATGTCTGTCTGTCTGTCTGTCTGTCTGTCCGTCCGTATGTCACAGCCACTTTTTTCCAAAACTATAAGAGCTATACTGTTGAAACTTGGTGAGTAGATGTATTCTGTGAACCGCATTAAGATTTTCACACAAAAATAGAAAAAAAATATTAAATTTTGGGGGTTCCCCATACTTAGAACTGAAACTCAAAAATGTTTTTTTCATCAAACCCATACGTGTGGGGTATCTATGGATAGGTCTTCAAAAATGATATTGAGGTTTCTAATATCATTTTTTTCTAAACTGAATAGTTTGCGCGAGAGACACTTCCAAAGTGGTAAAATGTGTGTCCCCCCCCCTGTAACTTCTAAAATAAGAGAATGATAAAACTAAAAAAAATATATGATGTACATTACCATGAAAACTTCCAACGAAAATTGGTTTGAATGATATTTAGTGAGTAGTTTTTTTTTAATACGTCATAAATCGTAAACCGCAAAAAACATTGATCAAAGTTACAACGAACTACAAGAACTTTTATATTATGTTACTTGCTGCTACGGAACCCTTCATGAGCGAGTCCGACTCGCACTTGGCCGCTTTTTGGTTCCATGCCAAAACTCCTAAGAATTTTATAGCCATAACTAAATTTTCAAGCAATTATGCATAAAGTTCCCTCAACATTACAAGACAGGGGTAAAATTATGGTAATTTAATAACATTATAATTCAAATGTATGATTAATGTTGCTTTATGGATTAGGCAAATATGCATGACTGAGTTTAAGTAAAATTTATTTGATTTCCGACCATAGCTGAAAGGTGGTTAGTTATAATGGTTAATATTATAGTTCTTGTGTTTTAATTAACATTTGATTATTTCTGGGCGCAAAAACACCCAATGCTTCCATTATTCTACACAAAACCCTCATTCGAATTAGTTCCTAGATAATTTTTAGTTACACAACGATCATAACTTTACAACAAAATGCCATTATTGGATACTTAATCGTGAATTTTAAGTAGTATTTTAAGTATTTTAAGTAGTACTGCAGTAATCTGAATTTTACCAAGAAAAAAATAACCGAATTCAAAATAACTCAAAAACTTAATTTAAGTGTGACCACATGACAAGCACCAGCTTTCGATTAAAAATAGAATCATCAAAATCGGTTCACCCAGTCGAAAGTTCTGAGGTAACAAATATAAAAAAAACAGTGGAATTGAATACCTCCTCCTTTTTTGTAATCGGTTAAAAAATAGCTTACAATGTGTTTTAATTATGTATTTACATAATTTTTCAAATCGAAATCTAATATCTAACCAGCTCTTTAGTACAGCAAATCAAAATGGTACAAACTGAAAACAGTCACGTAATTCAAAGTCCAATATTTGTCCAACCCTAAACTAACACATTCGGGGTTTTGATACCAAATCGTACAAAAAACCCCCTAAAAGGGTCCCGAAGGTGACAAACATGCGTTGGTGCAGGTATTGGTAACGGTTGGCCTCACGGGTAATCTGTACGTTGAGAAATTCTAAAGCCAATTCTTTTAATCTAAAAGTATCATTTATAAAACCAGGTAGGTACTGGTAAAAAATAGTGGAATCCAGTTTTTATCTCTGGTTTCATAATAAATTAATCTATAATGTAAAGGGTTAAAATTTCCTGCTGGTTCATCGTCATGGAAATATTTTACTAATATTATTATATATATTAATATTACTGCTATTAGTAATGAATTGTTGTCTCATAATTAAATTTAATTTGAAATTATTTCTGTTTTTAAGCCCTAACCTTAGGATTACAAAAGTTAGAACTTAATTTACAAGTCAATGAAAATGTAGCCGATTAAAATATAGTAACATAATAATATAAGTATATTATATTACATCTCATACATACAAAATTTTCTGAGAAAACTTAGTAAATACGGCTACGAAATTGCGCTTGCGCAGGTAAATTGCAGGTAGAGCTTAAATGCGTTGTGGCAGAGCTTTTAAGGTACAGCTTTTAAGGTGTACTGAAGTACTTCCGTTGTTGGAGTGCGAGTCAAGTAGGTACTGTTCAAGAAACGGAGGGAAAAGTTTTTGTAGATTTTCATAGTTTTATTGTTAATGTTTCGAAATACGACTCGTAAAATAATTAACTTTTTAGTGATGTAGAGAAGCCAGCATAAGGCTACAATCTTTTAAATCTTTAAACTATAAGGATATTGTTTTAAAAAACGTATTAGCTGTCATATTAAAATATAATTTACGTAATTCAAGCACCTATGTTTTTACGTTTACTTACGTTTTACGTATTTTAGATCCAGAAGTGTATGAAGTTATCATTTTTGAAATGGATATCCTAGCTCTAAGATAAAATAAAATAAATAGATAATATTCGGTACCAACCGTGTGCACGTTTATAAAAGCACATGGTTATAAATAATACTTTGCATATAACTATCTAAGTTGTTACATTTAATTTTAAACGTCTGCTTAAACGTGAAATAAGCTGTATAAATACTTAAACTACTGGCTGGTTGTAAAGAAAAATATATTAACAGATTTATTTTCTTAAGGCAAAGATAACTTACCGATACAGTCGCTCCCGGGTTTTATTGAAATCCCTGTACACTGCACAATGGGATGTTCCTGTCACTTTCAAAATCCAACTGTCGCACTAATACACATCGCAACACGTGTTCCAGAATTTAAAAATCGAATCTCCAAACACTATTGAATGAAAATAAATTTATAGTCTATTATTTCATAGATCGAAACTTTTTAAAACTTCGGAAAACGCCGCGCTTCGAACTACGTGCTTTCCCGCGCAAAGCTCGCCTTCGAATAAATTCAACCATGGAACCTACCTGAGGACACCGTGACATTTGCACGTATCTCTTATCCCCTTCACTCGTATCTATAATAGGTAGGTGTGAAAGAGAAAATACAATTTATTGTGAAGGCGGAACGGTCCTTCCGAGGATATGCGGGGGTTGTTTTTTCTTTTACCGGTGTTTTGTTTTGACGTCTTATCTCTTGCGGTAGGATCTGTGATAACCGTATCTACTTGATAAAGTGCCATTCAAAAATATACTTTCAATGAGATCTTATGGCATTCATATTTTCTTCGTTCTCCTTTACAAATTACGAGTAACTACATAGAGTAGGAGTAGAAATAAGCTCAATTATTTCTTGTTTTTTACGAATAAAATAATTATAACGCACGGATTTTGTTTCACAAATGAAAAATTTAAATTTTCACTGTGCTCCAATGACTCAGTATAAATATAATAAATGAAAATTTGGCACAATAAAATTGACAAAAAACTACTGCTGTACTGCTGCTTTCTGGGTTACAAGCGTTTTCGAAACCAGTGTTGCTAATGACCATTAATAATGAAATGTTAATGAATTATGATGAATATATTTTATTTACTAAAACTAAACTAAAACCCATTCATTAAACGACTCTGACTGATTTGATGACCCTGTAGCTTAGTTGGTAGCGACCCTGCCTGCAAAGCGAGGGATCCCGGGTTCGATTCCCGGCCGGGGCAGATATTTATATGACAGATAAATATTTGTACTCGGGTCATGGGTGTTATTGTGATGTGTTATATGTGTCGTCCATGCCACCCGCGACACAGGTAAAAACCTACTGCGGGGTATGGGTGTGTAAGCGTTTATTAAATAAATACATAGCTATATAATATTTGGCATACGAGCGACACAGTTATCACAAGTCTTTTATTTATCCGCAACGTGGCATTCAGATAATCCAATCTGGGACCGTTCGCTCGAAAGCTACTATCACTGAGCTACCGGATCGTAATTGTAAAACAGTTACCATTACCAAAAACGTTAACACAGAAAAAGTACGATTACAATCATAAATGTTAAGTAAATCGGAGGCGGCCCGTTAGCCGCGGCCGCAGCCACAACGCGGTCACTGGTTCAAATCCGCGGCAATTAAACAATTAGACCGCCCGTATTTAGATTCTAGACTTACCGGTGATACCTGATTCTACGGTATCCGTTTCCGATGTCAACACGTCTGGTTCTGGATCGTGGGATTGTGTGGACAATTGTGGAATGGACTTCCTTCTGGATTTACGGGATCAATGTGATATGGAGTAAGTTGTTCAATAATCTGAACTTTACCAAGAAAAAAATAACCGACTTCAAAATAACTCAAAAACTACTCGTCAGATCTAGCTCTAAGTGAGACTACATAAAGGACCAGTTTTCGATTAAAAAAAGAATCATCATAATCGGTTCACCCAGTCGAAAGTTCTGAGGCAACAAACATAAAACAGTCGACTTGAATACCTCTTCCTTTTTTGAAGTCGGTTAAAAAAGGTAGAGCCGTAATGGGGTTTTTGGTGTTGCTGATCTCCATGGGCCACCACCACCTACCATCATAGTTTGCCGACTATTTCCATAAAAAATATGTAAAATAATGTCTCGGTAATACCTATCTAGTGATATTGCCAAGAAAATTTCAAACTGGCATCGCGAGCAAAAAAAGATAATGAGGTTGAAATTCAGAGAGAGATCACATCGAAATCTATACAATTATCCATTTTCAAAACTCCCTGAAATCTTTCCTGGTAAGACTTTCAAAAGACTGGAGTATATTTTGTACTTTAATTTTGCGATTTTCGAGTGTCATTCTTTGGTGTAGGTTTTAAAAGAAGGTTTTTGATGATTTTTCGAGATTTAAATTGCTTGTTCCATCTTTAAGTCCAAGCCAAGCTCCTAGTTTAGAACAACGTATGAAGCATCAGACCGTTGAAGGTTTGGACCACAACATTCATACCGATATATAATTTAGATTAATCTCAAAGTTAGTCAACGTAGAAGGACGTAGAAGACATCACATAGAAGGATCCTGTTTGATGTTCTTAACATTGCTCATGAGGGTTCACCATAGCTAGAGAAACCTGTGTTCCCTTCGATTACATATTATTGTGTCTTGAGGACGCCCCCCGACCAGGTGGACCGACGACCTGAAGAAGACAGTGGGTATACGCTGGATTCAGAAGGCTCAGGACCGGTCTGAGTGGTGGACCTCTAAAGGCTGATGGATGGATGGTGCGTCTTGAAGTCAAGAGTAAATTGATTACCAGATTAGTGCTCTTTATCCCCCACGACTAGCCCTGGCTTGCTGCCATCCTCTTGCTGGTGTCAGCTGCCAACCGACTCATCGTGTTCCGGCTGGGAGTTTGGAAGCCATTTCTTTCTCCCTCTTCTTTCTTAGTCGGTGGCATCAGTGATGCCTTTGGTGTTACTGATATGATTGGACCTTACCATCAGGTTAGGGTTATCTTCAATAAACTTACGCCCCAACTCAGAGTCACTAACGCTTACTTTAATCGCTCCTTAGTAAAGAATCACCATACAAATTCTGTACTAAGGAGCGATTTAATTAGCCGTTAGTGACTCTGAGTTATGCGTTAGGTATATATAGTAAGTAAAAAAGTTTGAACTTAAGTATTGAATTTATTGATAAAGCCGTTAAGTAAATTTTAACGTGAAAACTGTATGTTTTGAATTTCGCACAGTTGTTATACACGGTATAAAAATATGTTATTTATCTGAAAGCTACCAGTATATTAAATAACAATCACCAGAAAGACTGATTAGCTAAAAGCAAGAAAAAATATTTTTTTTGGAAGTGGAAAGAACGGTAAAATTGTAATAAAACATTCGGAATGAATGGCTAAAAACGTTCAAATGCGATGCGCGACGAATAGTTCATTCATTCATTTAAACTGTGACGCAATCGAGTTGACTTCAAAAACTCATTTTTGGCAACAATGTAATAAATTATAATATTACTTATATTGAGTAAAAAACATGTTTATAAACTTTAATTCACTTGTGGTTTTTTTCTGGTATTAACAAAATATGGACGGGCCTGTGAAACAAACGTATGCCATATCGGACATGATGAAGTTTTAAGTTTTACGTTTAGAATTAAACAGGATATATCTACTTAATACGTAGGCCTCTTAAATCTTGAAAAAAATATTGTCTAATCATAATTTACTATCTAAAGATTCTTTGATAAATATAGACATTTTGTAAATCTAACATTTTCATCGTCTATCTACAAATGTAACGACAGACTGTTAATTCATCGCCGAAGTCAAATGAATTGTTACTTTATTGTTGTAAATGTAATCTTATTAAACTTTGCTGACTATAAAAACTGTTAAATTAGTATACATCTGGGGATATTTTAATATCGAGAGATCGACTCGTGCGCATGTTACGCACCTGCTACTACAGCAAAGTGACGCCAAAACTTTTTAAAAGCACTAAAGTTTAAGTTAGACTTTATCCTATTAATTAAGCATACGTAATTATCATATTATCTTTCGTTTTAATGCCACAATTTAATACCTTGCATTTTATTTTTAGTTGGCTTACATTATTCATCTGTCAAATATTCGAAGGATGATTAATCTAACTTGGTACTTTGGTCGAAAATCTTCCCTTTATTTTAATTCTCTATTTTAATTTAATACTGACGGGTACGACAGTGCTACGAAAGATACAATAAATACATGGCATTCCCTAATATTATCTATTCAGCAGGAAACTATACTATTATTTATACCTTACTTTATTATAATAAAAAAAAAACTTGTCTAGAGAAGCTGTATTATTAAAAAAGAACTTAAAAAAGCATGGTTATAAAACAAATTATTTTATTAAAGCACCGTTTCGGGTACTATGAAACACATTTTAAATGGATGGAAAGTTTGGGAATCAGTGGCTTCATCCCTTTGTTAACAAATGTTGATGTTGATACGAAAATGTTATACGAATTCGTAATTACAGGGCGAGTGACAGGTGTAACAGACGAATATTTTTTGATGTTGTGTTCATCTTGCAAGTTGCGACTTGGAATTATATTTAAACAAATTATATACTTAACATAAGTGTTTATATTTCTGTCTTAATTTTTTGTTCATGGCACCCATGACGTAGCTGACTTCAAACATTTTCAATACTTTAAGTAAATTAAATTAAGTAATTTAAGTAACTTTAAGTAAAGTAAGTAGGAAGTTCACTTTTTCAATGCAATATTTTTCACTTTTTTAGACAGTTAGTTTACTTTTTTTAAGTCATTTTCTTTTTCATTTTGAAGGCGGTCCGACTTTTAATTTAAAAGTTTTTTGTTTGTCCATTCCGCCCGCGAACAGTGAACTCTAGTGCGGAAGTGAGTTTTTGAGGAATTTTTTTTTTCTGCGACGTGTTATTCTAAACTTATATCATCATCAAAATACAATTTTTAATGCAAACGGATACACACGTTATTGTGTATTGTACTCTACATGAAACGTTATAATTAAACTACGACTTCAATTATTATGATAATTTTAATTAAATTTTAATCAAACTTTTGTGAAGCGAATAAGTATGTTGTCATTTTGCATCCTTAGTAAAAAATAATGTCCTTATTTAAAAAATAAGCATTAACCGCCCATTCCTTATGCATCAAGGATGACCAGATGTACGAGGACACGTGACAAGCCCACTGTACTATTATCACTTGACTGTTGCACTATCTAATCCACCAGGAACATGTCACGAGTGGCTGCGCAGGCGCAGGTGTGGCATCTAATTAAACGGGTAATGTTACGTGGGAAAACGACTAATTTAAGTTCGGTACCGAAATGGTTCGTGATGATGGGTCATGGGCCTAGCTAAAGTGACCATTTTTTTTCGTGTCAAAGCGGGACGTCTACAGAATTTTGTATATAAATAAAATATATATAGATAAAAAATAAAATAGTAAATCGGTTCAGCGCTCAGAGTAAGAATAGACTAGAGTTGTCATCGGACGTCTGCCCGTAAGGGATAGAAATAATGTAACACGACCAAGTTGAAATGCATAAGAAAGTAACCGCTTGGTTTGATAATACTAACCTACTCATTTGGGTTGTAATGCTACAGATTTGAGGTTAATGTAAGGTTATGTTTTCGCATTTACACTTCTGCTTCAATTTTTGACAATGAATTTTCGTCACTCTATATTCTATAGAAAGACAAATACGCCAACAACATAAGAACACAACATTTTTTAATTTGCAAATTAGAATTTCGGCTAAATAACAAAAATGACCCCAAGTTGTTTGGCTTATGCTTCAACTCACTAACAGTTAATTTAATTATTTAATTACTCCTTAGTAAAGAATCACCATACAAATTCTGTACTAAGGAGCGATTTAAGTTACCGTTAGTGACTCTGAGTTGGGACGTTAATATCCATTAAGCCTATTAAAATAATGCAAGACTCTGACAAGGACTCTACCTCCCAACCCCGCGTGGCGCTGGAGCTGCCATCTTCCGTGCGACTTTAATTCAATTAATTTGATGTAGACAAGTAAGTAGGTATATAAATTAGATTTGTTTGGAAAAGCGGGACGTTTTTGTTTTCGCTGGGGACAGCGGGACAGACAACGTGAAAACGGGACAATCCCGCCCAAAGTGGGAAGTATGGTCACGTTAGTCATTAACGGCCCACTGCTGAGCACGGGTCTATCCTCTCGAGGAGGCCTAGAGCATACTCCACCACGCTGCTCCAGTGTGGATTGGTCGTTGTTATTTGATAGCAAATTTGTAGTAGGAATAGTAGGTAATAACAATAATTTGAATATTAAATTTCAATATAGGCTTAGAGAAAACGTTTCCAACCTTATTCTTATCTGTTTGTTAGAAACATGTATTTATTTTGTTGTGAAAATTTAATAAAAAAATAATCAAGCTCCTTTTTTCTATCACTATGGTCGGATTTCGAGCATATAGAACAGTAAGATTGAATCTGTAACGATGTCAAACTGCAAATAATATCTCTGGAAAAAATTTGTCTGCAAAAAATACTAACTAGTCTAATCTTCTAAACTTCATGGGTCACTACAATGGGTAAATATAATCAATACAAACTATTTCTATATTACATAAGTTCCAAAACCTTCATGTTTATAAAATAGTTAAGATAACAACAAAATAGTTCAGCTAAATCCCGTAACACAATCTCAGATGATTACCAAACTCGTCCGTCCAAATTGCAATCATTCCAAATTCCGAGCATGGCGTGTACAATTTGGGCGTTAAATTTGAATTATGCGATTGAATCATATCACCGGCTTCGATCTTCGCACCTGTTGGACAATATGGCGTCGAATTCTATTAACGTATTTGATGATTACAGTCAACGCTTAATTATTTATTACTTTAATCCTACTAATATTATAAACGTGAAAGTTTATCAGGATTCAGGAGTTACTTTGCGGAAATCCATTGTTATTAAGTTAATTAGTCTACTTTGCAACAATCCGCGGTTGATATGTATGATGGTATATACTATAAGACATGCGTAGCATCTCTCTCCCTCCCACAACGGAAACATGCACTACAATAATTAAAAGTATATACCAACATACATACCAGCACCAACACGTGTTTCGCCCCGAAACGGAGCATCATCAGTGTAAGTTGACTCTACGATGGTTAGTCGCAAAGTCATCGTTCACTGAGCGTGGTGTATTTTGTAACTCTTTCACGCAAATACTACTGAACCAATTTTTATGAAATTTAGCGGACAGGTAGTCCATGTTCTGAAATAATATACAGGGCACTTTTTATCCCCGAAAACGCAGGCAAGGCCGGCTCTCAAGGCAAATTCAATTTTATGTTACTGACTACGTAATTCATTGAGAAAACAGTCAACGTTTGGCAAATAATACATAACGTGCGCTAAACCTAATAATAAATTGCTAAACCAAACTTCAGCAAACTGCTCTTGAAACCGAATTACGAGTACACATACCCATGGGACCTCGTGTCGTGTGCTATTAAATCTCATGAGTCAGCATTTCAGCTTCCATCTTCACAGTGATGGCAATAAATGACTTATTTCGTGGTATTTATTAGAGGGCTGTTTTAATTGATATATTGATGATGATGCTGTGAAGGTGATCTATGGAGCTAATGTTTAATAGAGTTATCAATCACTTTACAATGAAAAGTATTAAACTGTGTGATTTGAGTTTTATTACAGCAATATGACACGGATTAAAAGGTACGCTGTATATAATGTAAATATACATTACATCTGTACTGACAAGGTTGGCATTAATTCAACTCGGCATATTATCATAACCAAACCTTTATAAATGTTTTAGTTTTTTTTTTATAATATTACATGATAAATACTGAATTATGATTGTCTATTACAATTAAGTATCTTCATCCCCTTAACCGAATTATAGGTAGACTATTAAAGGCCAACTGTTACATTTTTTCTCCCAAATTAACGTCTACGGTTGCACAGTTTATTTTACAGTTTACAAAAGATTTCTCTAAATTAGATTATCCAACTAACGACTAACAGATGTTAATATCATAATAAGTATCGGACAGTTACAAATCCCTCCGCAACGGTCGTGTGTGATTTTTTGTCCAACCCGATTGTACTAAATCGAGCGAATATTTCACACATGGACGAGAACTCACGCTTCGTGGGTTAAAGTTAGGAACCGAGAGTATGAGCCTCTCCACGTATTTCACGACGTCTAGAAACAAGGGTCTTCAGTTTTGTGAAGACCGTATACCTGAAGATTTGAGAAAGGGCTGTAAAATTTATGAATCCAGAAAAGGTGAGTGCATTTTCTCATTATTGGTATTTGAAAGTTATCGCTAACGCTTCTACCAAATAAGTATCCCCATCAAGAAACTTGGAGTAGGTACCTCAAAGCTTATCAAAAATTAAGTAGGTCCAATTTTTTTTAGTTAGTCGCTTGTAAGGTAGACCTTTCACAAACTTTAAAGTAGTACCTTTCACTTCAGAGAACATAATCGTAACGTTGACAAACCTTACCCACAGTAAAATATTGCCACTCTTTTTTATCAGGCGGTTAATTTCTCGCTGAAAAATTTCATTTGGTGTGGGTTTTTAACATTTTTCTTTCAATAAAAATAAAATTTATAATTAAGACGAAAACATAATATCTATAACATTATTAATATAGGTAATATTACTGTAAAGGAAATTTGAAATGAGGACGTGGTTGGAACATTGAAATTACAATTTTGCTTCTCCTTTTCTACTTCCAAAATAAACAGGTAAATTCTTCTTCAAATAGAAAATACCTTTAAAATGTATTGTTTCTTCTAACGTAGAGGTAAAATGTTTTCCACCCAAATCTTAAATCGACCTGGAAGGAAGCCAAACTTCTTCAGTATTTTGTTTGATGTTTCACTTTATACGACATGCTTCGTAGAACCTATAGCCATCGATATGATAACTTCAACTTTCAAGGCTTAATCGGAATTTGGCAGTGTAACTAGCAAGCGGGGTAAGCTAATTTTTAAATAAAATGTGCCATGGCATATGAACTTCCAAAACTTGATTTGACCAATAAGCTGCACATTTATCCATGCTTAAGCAGCATGGTTAAGCTTAAGCTCGAGCGGTCCCGTCTAATGAAATCTACTCTCCGCCCAACACCTGTCCAGATCCAAGGCTCTGAGAGCTTTCAGTTAGAGTTGCAGAATCGTTTCGCGTGCTTAGATTCTTGTGATACAGTGGACGAGTACAACAACAGGATGGTAGCAACAGTCCGCGAGGTAGGGTTAAAGTTCTTTAAAACCCGCCCCCGTGGTGGGTCTCAAATTTTCTCAGAACATACTCTCGGTCTTATGAGGGATAGACGAGAACTATGTGTGCAGTCTCCAGCCTCCATGGCAGAGTATAGGCGGCTCAATAAGCAGATCTCGCAGGAAAGGCGACGCGACTTGCGTTCTCATAACGCAAGGCGTGTAAAAAACACAATAGAGAAAAATCGGGGCTCTAAAGTGTTCGCCAAAGATCTGCGGATTGGGCAAAGCCAACTGACGAGGTTGAAGACCGAGTCCGGCACCGTAGTTTCGTCAAAACCCGAAGTTCTGGGAGAAGTTGAGACCTACTACAGACGTTTGTTTACCTCCTCAGGCGCTCCTGTCCCCAGACAGGCGAGTGACAAGCGAGCTAAGTTGACCCGACACTATACCGAAGATATCCCGGACGTCAGTCTGTATGAAATTAGGGGGGCCCTGAAGCAGCTAAAGAACAGCAAGGCACCGGGCGATGACGGAATCACAACTGAGTTGTTAAAAGCTGGAGGAAAGCCTATATTGCTAGTGCTCCAGAAGTTATTTGATTCCGTTATCAGTAGCGGAACTACCCCGGAAGCGTGGAGCAGAAGTGTGGTGACGCTGTTCTTCAAGAAGGGTGATAAAACCCTATTGAAGAACTATAGGCCCATTGCACTTCTGAGCCACGTGTACAAGCTGTTTTCAAGGGTACTCACTAATCGCATAGCACGCAGACTTGACGACTTCCAGCCTCCCGAACAAGCCGGATTCCGAAAAGGCTATAGCACCATGGACCACATACATACACTCAGGCAGGTAATACAGAAGTCCGAAGAGTATAATCTGCCCCTATGTGTAGCCTATGTGGACTATGAGAAAGCCTTCGATTCTATCGAGACCTGGGCGGTGCTGGAGTCTCTCCAGCGGTGCCAGATAGACTATAGGTATATCGAGGTGTTGAAGTGTGTATACAAATCGGCCACCATGTCAGTCCGATTACACGACAGAAGCACGAACCCCATCCAATTGCAGAGGGGTGTCAGACAAGGGGACGTTATTTCCCCGAAGCTGTTCACCGCTGCTTTGGAGGATGTGTTTAAGCTAATGGAGTGGAAAGGGCTCGGCATTAACATCAATGGTGAACACTTCACACACCTTCGATTTGCCGACGATATAGTGATCCTGGCGGAATCGCTGGAGGACCTCAGTACTATGCTAGGGGACCTGAACAGTGCCTCACAACGGGTGGGTCTTAAGATGAACATGGACAAGACAAAAATCATGTCTAATGTCCATGTTACACCCGTACCGGTAGTTGTTGACGGCACTGCTCTCGAAGTTGTCGACGAGTACATTTACCTGGGACAAATGATCCACATGGGTAAGTCCAACTTCGAGAAAGAGGTCACTCGAAGAATCCAACTCGGCTGGGCAGCGTTCGGGAAATTACGACACATCTTATCATCCAAAATTCCTCAGTGCCTGAAGTCGAAACTGTTCGAGCAATGTGTGTTGCCAGTGTTAACATATGGATCCGAGACGTGGTCTTTTACTGTTGGCCTCATTCGAAGGCTCAAAGTCACACAGCGCGCTATGGAACGAGCTATGTTAGGTATTTCACTACGAGATAAGATTCGTAACGATGAAGTCCGTAGGCGAACAAAAGTTACCGACATAGCTCGTAGAGTTAGCTGGCTGAAGTGGCAATGGGCAGGCCACATCGTTCGAAGGACAGATAACCGATGGGGTCGCAAAGTCCTCGAATGGCGGCCACGTCTCGGTAAAAGAAGCACTGGTCGCCCCCCGACCAGGTGGACTGATGACCTGAAGAAGACGGCGGGAAGCCGCTGGATTCAGAGGGCCCAGGACCGGTCGGAGTGGCGCCAATTAGGGGAGGCCTATGTCCAGCAGTGGACTTTAAAAGGCTGTTAGATAGATAGATAGATAGATAGAAGCAGCATGGTGATAGCTCTAGGCCTCCGTTAAATCGAGGACTTCAGGGCATGGGGTTCTGAAGTTAGTCACAAATGGATTCAAGATATCCTTTGTAAAAACTTGAGTTCTTCAAGGCGTTACGTCCAAAGTCATCATAGGTACCTTATGATGATTTCATCCAATTACCAAAATGCAAAGTCATAGTCACCTCTTATTTTTACAGACGTATCATGCACTATCAGCATCCATCTCATGTACTTAACTCTGTTTACACCGACAAAGGGTATATACACTCGAAGTCCAGCTGAGGC
Source organism: Thymelicus acteon (assembly GCA_951805285.1). Classification (NCBI taxonomy): domain Eukaryota; kingdom Metazoa; phylum Arthropoda; class Insecta; order Lepidoptera; family Hesperiidae; genus Thymelicus; species Thymelicus acteon. The sequence continues at coordinate 2,608,000 of OX638216.1, forward strand.
CGCGCCAAACACTCCATCAGTCCGGTACATTGGACCCCGCGGAGAATATTGACGCCTCAAGCGAAAAAACACGTACAATAACATTGTACGCGTGTCCAAAATGTGTGTGCTCATTACATGTTCATTTAACCCTTTGTGTGCCCAATGATTGTAGTAGGGGTACAAAGCGCCCACACGCTGCGCCCAGTAGGCACCCACCCCCGAGCAAAGGGTTACTTTCAATGGATCTGCCAACATGAATAAAAATTCATTAGAAATTCTAGTTCGTGCTAACTGGTCATTCTTTTAATATTCAGTTTAATGAACTCTAGTTTCGCGCCGCTTTTTAATTCATTTCGAGTTATAATTAATGACGTGTTCAGTGCATGTGCATGATTATAGGTTCGCGAAATGTCAACTTATTTGACGTTGAATTAATTTTGTTCGGTGCGAATTCTTTATTTGATTTTTTAAATCGTAATGGAGCAAATAGTATTCATTTGCCAATACAAAGTATAGTTTGTGGGATAAATGTGAAGTCATGTCATTTTTTAATAAATTTTATAACAATGGGTACTTATGTTATACAGTTATATGACATTTGCAGTAGTTTAAATTTGTCTTATCTAGGCTGTCATATTTTACCCCACCTTACCCTATTAGAGATAAAGAGTATTGACTAACGTTTATGCAATGCACTATAGGTCATGTATTTGAATATTTTGAATATTTATAGGTAATGAATGCAAAGTTTACGAAATTTTGTGTATAATATTAATTACTTTAAGTTATTTAGTGTATAATATAAATTACTGGAAGTGCTCATAGCCCAGCGGCTTGCGTCGATCCTATATGATCGACAAAGTTAAGCAACAGCGGGCGCGGTCGGGAGTTGGATGGGTGACCGCTAGTGGCAAAAATTTCTTGAGCGTTTCCGTGCTTCGGAGCCTCGGAGGGCACGTAAAGCCATCGGTCCTGGTTGTTATCATAGGATACCAGTCGTTAAGCCATGTCGGAGGCCCTCGAGCGGTTTGAAAACTTCCGACTCGTCTTCACTGCAACAACTAGATAACCTTTAGTAAAATCCAATAACTGTTATCATTATCAATCGTTACCTGGCGAGCTTGCATGTGCATGGCTAGCGTGTTAGCATAATGTTGCAAAAACAAAGGTCAAGCTCGGAATGTAACGTACTTAGTCGACCTTTGCGCCACCTTGCGGGGAAGTAGTCATCTGTTAGTTTCTCTAGTAAGGCGTACCATTCATTATACTGATATGCCTTTATTATATTTGAGCGGATATCAACTGCTTTACATTTCATATTATTTCACGAATATAAATCGTTAAATTCAGGTTTATTACCCTGGATTTAAAGATTACTTGCTCTCTCAAGCCCAAAAGTCACAGCGAAATTCCTTCGAGATCCTCATCTGCGTCTCAAATCAAAATAATGTAGATGCTGATTATAGGTATGAAGGATACTCATTACAATTATGGCAGTTTTTACAGGAAATAAGTAATAATAATACTTCCTTTTAATATTTTTTAAAGTTAGATGTTTGGATGTTTATCGTTTCATCAGTTCCAAGATGAAACTTGGTACACACACAGTCCACGTCTAGGATTAGAAAATAGCCTAGATTTTGTACCGGTTGTAGATATTTTCTCCAGAGATTATTACGTAAGAAAGATTTTGCCTATTTTTGACCCCCCCCCCCCTCCCCTACCACATGTAAGGACACGTAAGATTTCTCACCCCGCCTTCCCTTACAACCCCCCCCCCCCCTCTTACGTAATTAACGAATGGCCCCTTTAGTTTATGATGTTTGTGATTTCGTTTTATCAAACCAGATTGCGATGCTAAATAAAAGACCTTATAATAAGTAAATATCGTACGAGACAGTGAATGGGAAGACTAAGCGTAAACGTATTTATATTGATTTACATTTACAATAACATTTTAATCATGTAAATTAATAAAATAAAATGTCATTTTACGAGTAAAATTTATTTTATTTATATTTATGTATCGTGTGAGGGTACATCTGTAAGTAACATAAGTGCAGCCAATTGCAGAAAAATTCTTTAAAATTTAGACTTTTAAAGAATCTTTCTGCAACTGGTTGATATCCTCAATGAACTAATACCATAAAGGTGTCCCAAAAATTACGGAAGATTGGAATGATGATGTTCGCCCGAAAAGAAGCGGAGGATCCTTATTACGTACAATAATTAATCTTTAATCAATGATATTTAAAAAATATAGACACGTTATGTCCTTACAAATCAACCATAAAATCTGTTCCAAAAAGAGCTACAACACACACACGTTTATCTTTTGTTTCACTACAACAATCACATTGATATAATACACGAAGGCATTTTAGCGCTGTATGTCAAATGTCAAGCACTTCTGACAACACCATAATCTAAATTATACTAACAAAAAATAACCGACTTCAAAATTACTCAAAAACTACTTATCAGATCTCGTTCAAATTTATGTGGAACCAAATGACAAGCACCTGATTTCGATTAAAAAAAGAATCATCGAAATCGGTTGGCGTGATATTGAGTTATTCGTCCATTTGTCGCGCACATACTTAATGCAAATTTAAGACTTATATGGTTTTCTCATAGATGCCATTGTCAAATCTCAATAAAATTTAAGTGGGACCACATGACAAGCACCAACTTTCGTTTAAAAAAACAATCATCAAAATCGGTTCACCCAGTCGAAAGTTCTGAGGTAACAAACATAAAAAAAGTACAGTCGAATTGAGAACCTCCTCCTTTTTTGAAGTCGGTTAAAAAGCGTGCGTATCGTCTTGTATTGACAGAGCGAAGGACTACGAGCAGAATGGTCAATTGCCTGTTCTTACGCTCTTCATTCTCGGCGCGCTAGTGACATATCTACCTCTTTTTTTACATTATAATTTCATTGTCTTTAATCGCTAAATAGTGTAATAACTCAATGGTTGAATAACTGGTAGGTATGTCCAGATCTACTTACTTGGTGAACTTTCTTTGAATCTTTTGAAACTTTCGAGTCTAGCGCGTAGAGACTGTGGTGTTCAGTTTTTTTATCAGCACACGAATTTAAATCACAACATAAGGAGATGGGCTCACACGAAAAAAACGCTTAAAAGCACCTTTATCTTAGTTTTTCTCCCCAAACTTTTTCAATCTTACCCACGTTTTTTATTCAAGGAGTGAATAAAAAATTCACGCCGTAAAAAGAGGGGTGATGGAATTGCATCTTTTATCTATCTTTGAATTAATATGACAGTTATCTTTTCGGGGCTTGGTGCACTATTACGCACCAATCTTATATAACGCCCTAGTAATAATCGAAATAATGCTCTAGTTAAGATCTGCGATTTATTAACTTCCCAGTATATGCGACAAACGTCTTTAGGTACAGTTGAACAAAGTCTTAATTTGTATGGCAAAAGATGAAAAGAAGCATTTATTGATACGATGACTGTATACGATCTGATTAGCATACGGAACGCGTGTAAACAGTTTATTGTAACATATTGCAAAGATTTAAAATCAATTCTATCTTTATTGCTACTGTATTGAGAACGTGACAAATACCTTGTTTTATTATCTGTGAAAAAAAAAATTCTCTCTATGGAATATAATAAAATTTAAAGAAAAATTAAACGTATTAAATAAAATTAGTAATCTAGAACCGAAAGAATGATTTCCAAATTACATGTTATAAAGAAACTTTGGAAAGATTTTTTGAATCGATAGAATTTTTGACGATGTTCTATAGCACAGCTTTGAACTACTTTGGTAATTTAACAAGTCTTTTATTAGGAAATATTGAAATATTGAAAAAACAATCTATTCTCGTCACCAGGAGACGAGTGTATCGATTTATCGATTAGAATCCAAATGGAACTGTAGGAAAAGAAGATATTTTATTCTCTATACTTTTTATAGAAACTGACAAATATGTGAAATGGACTCTCCAGTTAATGCTACTTTTAACTTATTTCATAACTGAAATTCCGCAAGCAACAGACAAAAATGACCTTTAACTCCTCCCACTATGGTTCATCATAAACATGTATTTTAAATAATTTTCACAAAGTAGTTGCAACTATTTATAGTTTTAGTGCAGAAATGTGCAGGAATGGCGTTACTGCGACATTTAGAAAGGTCACGGTAGCGCGTGCCACTCACATCTGCCAACCGTTGCAATTACTAGCTCACTATTATGACACTAGAACCTAGGCAGAGCATAGGCCTGGGGCTGGCGATGTAACTTGACCGCAAATGATAACGCTAATAATAACGCTATGCATTAATAGGGAATCATAGCCCCACGCTAGGATTCCTGTGTCGTGGGTGCCACGGACAACACACAAAGACGAGAACACACATTTATTTATTTATTTATTTATTTATTGTTAATTAGAACGAATTTATAATTCACTTACACTAATTAACATGTCAATCAATCATCAATAAATCAAACATTTAAAATTACATAAAAAATAACATAAACGTCAACATAATATATAAACAATAAAAATAAAAATTAAATAATTGTTAAAATAAAATTGAAATTGATAACTTTAAAATTAAATTAAATATAAATTAAATTAAATAATACATTTCAAAAAATATCTGAAACTAAGTCTAGAGACTCTCAGAGAACCTGAGACATACGGTCAAGACCTCCTTCCAACTGGCAGCAAACAGATCAAATCAAATCAAATCAAATCAAATATTTTATTTGTGAAATAAGGTACATAAAGATGGTAACATTAAAACATAGTTCGCTTATTCTGCCAATAATTGGCGTACAAAATTAATTAAGGTTAATTTTTATAAGTTCATTATCTTAATAGTTATCAATTAACATGTCACGTAAATACTATTCAGATTTAAAAATGTCAATAGGTATAGGTACTCGTAAAATATAATTACATTAGTCAATAAAAGTAAAACGAAATTAAAAAATGTAGTCAATTAATTAAAAAAACACGGAATTACAGCGTAAATCATGCGATTATTATTTTTATTCATTAATAAATTCATTTATGCTATAGTAACATTTACTTAATAGATATATGCGAAGCTTTTCTTTAAACAGTCTCAAATTGTCAATTATTCGTAATGAAGTTGGGAGTTTATTATAAATTGTTGATGCCATTCCAATAAAACTTTGTCTTAGAAGTGTGGTTCTGGCTGGCATAGCACATAGCTTGTCTTTACGACGTGCTCTTTCCGAGAAATTAAATTTGTCCTTGTTTGTCTTTACAAATATTGCACATTCATATATGTAAAGCGAAGGTAATGTCATTATGTTTAATTTAATAAAATGTGGTCTGCAGGTGTCTCTCTGTTTTAGGTTACATATTGCCCTGATACATTTTTTTTGGGCTTTAAAAGCTAAGTGTTTATTTGTGGAGTTCCCCCAAAATATAACGCCATACCTAAGTGACGATGCTACGATACCGTGATATGCTGTTAATAGAGTCGACTGATTAACGATATTTCGTAATTTACGTAATAGGAAATTAAATTTGCTAAGCTTATTGCATACATTCTCTAAATGTGCTTTCCAATTCAATTTATTGTCAATTTGTAGTCCTAAAAAACGTGTGCTCTGTACGTTGTCAATTTGATTTCCAAGGTAGTTAACATTTAAATTCATATAATTATTAAATCTATTTGTGAATTTTATAATATTTGTTTTCTTTAAATTAATTTTTAAGTTATTATTTTCTAACCATTGTATTAAATCAATAATTGTATTATTAATGTCAATTTCAAGTTCTCTTTCATCGTCATTTACAAAAAGAACTGTACTATCGTCAGCAAACAGAGTAATATCATGTTTAATTTTTACTGGAAGATCGTTGATATAGATCAAAAATAACAGCGGACCTAGAATACTACCTTGAGGGACACCATATTTTGTATTTCTATAATCAGATTTAATATCTCCTTCGGTTTTAGTTGCAGTACATAAATACGAAATATGCGTACATTGTTCTCGTCCTGTAAGGTATGATTTAAGAAGTTCATGAGCTTGTCCTCTAATGCCGTATTTATAAAGTTTATTTAGCAAAATATTATGTTCCACATGATCAAATGCTTTACTAATATCCAAGAACAATGCAACAGTAGATTTTTTTAAGTCAATATTAGTAATTATTTTGGAAATTAAATTATATATCGCCATGTTTATATTTTTATTTTTTCTAAATCCGAACTGTTGAGGACTTAGTATAGAATTTACGGTCAAGAATGAGTAAATGTTATTATATATGTATTTTTCAAATACCTTGGAGAATGGAGTTAGAAGTGCTACCGGTCTATAATTATTTATATCTGTTGGGTCTCCTTTTTTCAGTAACGGTTTAATTATAGCTTTTTTTAATTTATTCGGGAACTTTCCCTGTTCAATGCACGCGTTTATTAAATAACTTATTACCGGTGATATAGTCTCTGCAACATCTTTAACCACTTTTATGATAACATCGTCGTAACCTGAGCTATTTGTATTTTTTAGGGAATTTATTATAGTTTTGATATCTCCTGGTATGGCTGGCGGTATGAATATTGAATTAACATTAATATATTTGAGTTTGGAAGCCATATTTACATCGCATCCCCGATTATCACTTATATTTGTAAAGTGTTCATTAAATGTTGAGGCTATTTCTTTCGCATTCGTTATTATGTTTCCATTTATGTTGAGTTTTGTGATGTATTGTTTTGATGTCTTTGTTTTACTACTATTAATAACAGTCCATGCTGCTTTCGATTTGTTATTCGCTGAATTAATAAAGTAATTATTTTGGGATTTTTGTGTTTGATAAATAATTGATTTATATCGTTTAGCATAAACCATGTACTTGTCCTTATTACACTTATTACGACTACGTCTATAGTTCCATAATAATTCTCGTTTGCGTTTACTGCAAAGCTTTATTCCTCGAGATATCCATGTCGGTTTAACTTTATACGAAATTTTTATTTTTTTAATTGGAAAGCATAAGTCATATAATAATTTAAATAATTCATGAAACTTATCAAAAGCTGAATTTGGCTCTTTTGTTTCATATACCTCACTGAAAGTCAGGCTTTTGATGTGTTGAGAAAATTTGTATCTATTTTCTAACGAATAATCACGCCTTATAATGTACCAGTATTTTAATTTATTTTGTATTTCACTCGGACATCTTATGAGTTGCGCACTGTGATCTGATAGTGCCAATTCAACTAATTCGCTTTTACATCCTTTCAGATTATGTAATATGTTATCTATACAGGTGTTACTAGCATTACGTGTTGGTTGATTAAATTCAATTTTTAAATTGTGCTCTAATAATGCTTGTTTAAAATTACTTGAAAGTTTATTATTTTGTAATAGGTCAATATTGAAATCCCCACACACAATGAGTTTTTTATTTTTTACATCAAATTTAGATAAAATACAGTGGAGTTTGTCAAAAAATAGGTCATATGCCTCAGTATTATTTCTAGGAGGTCTATATATACAAATTACATATATCTGATGATCCAATAGTTCTATCGCTGAGCATTCTATCACCCCTGAAATTGATATTTTACAGACGTCTTTTATTTCTTTATATTTAAGCGTATTTTTTGTTATTATGCAGCAACCACCATGTCTATTACTTCGCATATAATAAGAAGCTATGCAATAATTCGGTATAACTAAGCAAAACTCGTCACCAACAATCATATTATGTTCTGTTATACATAAGATGTCAATATCTTTACTACTATTCGACAGTTCGTTAAGACATACAGTTAGCAAGTCTGATTTACTTACCAGTCCGTTAATATTTTGATGTATGATGTTAATGAAGTTTTTACCCACGAAATAAATCGTTTTCATCATTATTATTAAATTTTGAACAATTTGGGCTTACATTTGATTTATTTATATTGTCATGATTAATAACATTCCTACATAACTTACAAATTAAATTACAGTTGTCATTATCATCAGTTTGAGTACTGGAATCGATTAAAGGTTTAAATTGTTCATTAGTAGACTTACATTTAGATAAATAATTATCCCTATTACGCTTGTATGTAATACGTAAGACTTCCCTTAACAAGTATCTCGCTATATGTGTAGGAAATATTTTATAAATAGGTATGGATCGACTAAAGTTAAGATCAGTATAAACAACATTAACATATTTACTACAATGAAATCTTAACATGTAGTTTAGTTTATGTTCGTTAAGGTGGATATTTTTATGAATTTCCCCTACAATAACGTTGGTGTGTGTAAGTGAGGAAAGCCACACTTCCAGTTTACAAGAAAATTCATGTGGATTTTTATCATTACTCCCTGCAAGCAATATTACATAATCATTGATATTTAAATTACTTATCTCCATTTTCATCGTGGATGTGACTTCTCCCATTGTTGCGTTAGGTTTTATATAGCTTACAATGAAATAATCCTGGCCTAATAAATTTTGAAGTTGCTGTCTTACACCTCGCCCTTGATTGTCTCCAATGATGATAATACGATGTTTTGTGTTTATATGTGTTGTATTCAAATAAGTTGGGGACAAAGTTTTTGTTTGTGTGGTTTCTTGTTGCTGTAGTTGTTGTAGTTGTTGTTCTTGTTTTTGTTGTTCTTGTTCTTGTTGTTTTTCTTGTTGTTGTTGTTGTTGTTGTGATTGATGTAATTGTTGTAAACCAGGATCAATATTTGTATTCGTGTTAATAATTTTTGTATATGTATTATTTTCGGTATCTGATTTTTTTGTCTGATTAGGAGTATGGAATAGTCTGGAACAAACACTGCGTGCAGAAAGTACTGGTGATATTCGAGCAGCTTTCATTTTAATATTTAGCAAATGTCTATTAAGAGGAGTTGCATTTAATGATTTTGAAGAGCTAATATTCCTCATTGGATACTCTTTAACAAGTTTTTTAAGTAAGTCAATTTGTTGGGCTTGCTCACTTATAGTTCGTCTAAGTTGACTATTCTGACACGTAAGATCGTCTATTTCATCGTCGGCAGACTTGACTTTGGTACGTAAATCCTCAAGTTCTTGTTTCAAATCATAAGTATATGAGTCGTCTATGTTTTTTTGTTCTCCTGGTGCACTCAGTATGGTCGATTCAAGAAATGTGGAATTTAAGTTTTCGTTTGTATTATTTAAGGCAGAAATATTTATATCTGAAAACGTGCGTCGGATATTTCTTCTAAATGTTATGTTATCCATCTTGGTATAGAATTTTTTTATTTTAAAATTTAAAAATTTTACGCGTTCGCAGGATTCGATCTCGCGGCCCATCGATCGCTTAGTTCTATCAGTTCGCCACTCGACCACGGCTGAGTTTAAGTAACACGATGAAATATGTGAATACACTTATATATCTTTAGGTGCCTTATTAGATTGACTTGTTATGATGGTAGTTCGAATAATAGTTTTTTTGTCACACCCTCGTACAAATTAAAAAGTTATACGTTTGCACTAAAAAGATAATAAACACTTAATTCTACTCAATAATTTACACTTTGTTTAATTTGAATGTTATATAATGTTTATTGATTATTAATTGTTTGTAATTTTTATGTCAACCTAAACAGATACTGTTGAAATTTCAGAAATATTTTTGCTATCGTGTTGTTCACAGAAGTCAAAAGTTTAGCTTAGGCCGGTCACTGATTCAGTATATAACATTTACACTGTGATATCGTAGTACATTTTGCACTTTACTTCACAAAACTGTTGTAAATAATGATTTATTCTATTTTTAACACACAGGAGCTCTCACTATATGTTTACTTATAAGCGCCACCAAAGTCTGTGTGCATCTTTAAGAGATTATTCAGTGCAGAGAGGATCCTGGGTATGGGTGAGTTGGCGTGCGCAACCGTGCGACTGGATGGTACAGCAAATAAATCGTGTCTACGACACCGATGGTAATTGTTCGGGACGAAGAATCGAGCCAGTTCATTGAGCAGATCAGGAGCATCAATCATACCTCGGAAGATTTTGCAGGCCGTTATAAGTTGATCGTTCGCCCTCCTAGTCTTCAACGAGTTGAAGCCAAGGCAACCCAGGAGGAATGCTGTAGGGTACATGAGCGGGTAATATCCGAAGTTGTGTTTATAAAGACTCCTAAGGAACGCTTTTTGGACTTTCTCTAATAATAGTTCGTATATGGACTCATGAGGGTTCCAAACAGAAGAACTAGCCTCTAGTTTGGAACGGACTAGAGCATTATATAGGAGCCGCATTACGCGTTCTGTCCTGAATATACGAGCGTTCCTTAGTACGAATCCTAACCTTTGGAAAGATTCTTTAGCGACTGTGATGATATGATCGTGAAAACTAAGAGTTTGATCGAATGTAACGCCCAAGTCTTTTATTGCCAATACTCTTGGCATGGTGGTATTCCCTAGTTTGTAGTTAAATAAAATTGGACGCCGCATCCGACCAAAGCTCATAGCGTAACATTTTGATTGGTTAAATTCCATTTTATTTGATATACTCCACTCATACACCGCACGAACATCCTCCTGGAGTGCCAAGCAGTCAGAGTCTGAACGAACGTTAGCGTAAAGTTTGAGGTCGTCTGCATACAGAAGACATTCTGCATGCCTAAGAACTGTCGGAAGGTCGTTCACCATGATGAGGAAGAGCAATGGTCCAAGAATCGAACCTTGGCTTACCCCCGAACGAGTGTGATATGGTGACGACTCATAAATGCCTAACCTAACAAATTGCTGCCGATCGCGCAAATAATTGGCTAACAACTTTAGAAGGCCTGGCGCAAATCCGATGGCATTGAGTTTTGCCAATAAGACGTCATTGTCGACTCTATCGAAAGCTTTCTTAAAATCAAAGTAGAGAACATCCACCTGCTGCCCCCGATCTAGCTTTGAAGATATAAAGTTAACTAGGGTCAGGAGATTGGAGTTAACTGATCGGTTAGCTCTGAACCCATGTTGCGCCCTTGAGAGATATTTATCCACTTGCCTGTAAATGTGCCTATGTAAAACACTCTCAAACACCTTAGCTGACGCTGATAGTATAGCAATAGGTCGATATTCCTCTACCTTTGACTTGTTCGATGCCTTCGGTATCGGAGAGACTCGTGATATTTTCCACTGAGACGGATATATCCCGGTTCTGAGAGATAAATTGAAAATGTGACACAGTGGCTTACAAAAACTATCTTTAAAACATTTGAAAATAATGGAAGGTATGTTATCAGGCCCGTTCGAGCTATTTGCTTTTAGTCTATTGATTCCATACCTTATGTCTGACGTAGTAAATTCAAGTATATTTATGTAGTTACTGTTTATGCTAGTGTCCCCGACTGCAGCTGTCTCAGGGTTTAAGCTTGGTATAGTTTGTGAGAAGACACTAGCAAAAAACTCAGCAAAAACTTCGGCTGCCGCCACTCCAGAAAATGATTTACCCTGATATGATACTGTAGGCTCAAATCCACCTTTTGAACGTAAGCTGGTAATATGCTGCCAAAATTCACGAGGGTTTTTAGTTAATTTATTTCCAATATTCAAGCAGTGTTCGTTATAGGCTAAGCTGACTTTATACTTTAAGGAGGCTCTGAGCTCACTAAACTGTTTATAGGTTTCTGGAGATTTGCTGCGCTTCCAGGCTTTATGTAACTTTAGTTTGCGCTTTACATCCAGAATAATATCTAGAGTAAACCAGATCGGATAACGTTGGTCTCTATTGGTCCTACGACGTTTCTTAGGCATACAGACCTCAAATAAACTATATAGGATATCATAAAAACATTGCACTGCTTCTGTCGAGTTATTGATCTGAAGAACTTCATCCCATGAAACAGTGGAGAGCAGACTACACAATTTGGCATAATCACATTTGTTGAAGTTCCAGTCGTTTACTGGGTTTATGTTACTAGGTGGAATAACTTCCGGAGCACGACTTACCTCGATCCTAACCCAAACATCTAAGGCCGGATGGTACGCGTCAATAGGAACTATACCCTCAGTGTCATTGACCTCCACTTCACCCATATCAGGGTCCTCACGGACCAATACTACATCTAGCTTGCCACCATGAAGGTTCATTACATTATTTTTTTCGGATAAATTGCAGACCGATAAGAAATACTGATAATAATTATTGATTGTTAAAGATGCACTATTTAAATTTAAATCTCCTAGTATAATTACTATCCCATGTACTTTATCTAACACCTTTTCCACTGTATTAAACCACTCCATGTAGTTCATGTCTGTTGCACTCGGCTTAATATAAACTACGCAGATATGGCAAGCCCGTCCTCGCCAAGTGAAATCAGCCCAAAGGTCCTCACCACCTTCAGTCTCAAAATCTTTCCGACGGCGAAGCACGATGTTCCCGCAAGCTGCCAGTAGTACGCCACCACAGGGTGTGGCTCGGTCACGGCGTATTAAAGACCACCCACTAATGGTCAACTCTGCATCGACAATAGAAGCATCGAGGAAAGTTTCTGTGGCGGCCACTAAGTTATGTTCTAGAATAGACAAGTGATTACGCCACATCTGAAGCTTTGTCTTCAGACCTCGAACATTCTGGTATAATATGTTCATCCCCGCATTAGTGACCTTATTGAGATTTTGGGAGGTCACGAAAGGACTGGTTGACTTCGGGGGGTGTCCGTTGATTTCCTGGCTTCTTGAATGTGATCCATGCTTTTATTCTGGCATTCACAGGCCACACGTTGACCGAGAAGCAAGTTTCATAATAAACTACAGGTACACCAATTTTATAAGACCTATAGTTACCCCTTGATTTTAGCTCCTCCAACGTACAGCTTCCACTTGGGCAAAGTTGGCGTAGGTATTCTCTAACTTCATCAGCATTTGACTCCATGTTCCACAAATGAAGGTATTTTCGAGGCTCGACTGCCTTTAGGGTTGTCACAGTGGGGCCGGCTATGCCACAGATGGAAGTTGGCCGCCGGTTTTTCCTCTTCACTTCGGTCCACTGCGCCTCTTCTTGCACTGGAACATGAACTGAGGATCTTGATTTTGTTGCTTGCTCTAAGTTGACTACCTGGCTGGTTGTTCTTGTGATCCATTCGGATTTGTTAGGATCCGTAGAAGGAGTGGGCGCTGATTCAGTGGGATTTTGATGTTTAATCGGGGTCAATAATCCTTTATTCGCCTTACCCTTCTCTTTACTTTTTACCGGCACCTCCTGGGGTGGCAGCATCTCATTGCATTGAGTTGCATTGATGGCATTTGCATCTCTTCCCATCTCACCATTGAGTTTCTCTACTTTAGCTACATATTGCTTGAGCTCAGCGGTAATAGTTGCGTTAGCAGTTTCATATTCTGATAGCTTATTGTGCATTAAATCCATCTGAGCTAGGTAATTTTCCATTTTGACCTCATTGGTTTTAATGATTTCGACTGAATGTTCGAGCAGTTGTCTGAGCAATGAGATTTCTTGCATGAGATTTCGCATCTCGGCTCGAACGTCTTTATCTTCATTTTTGCTCATTGATGGGTAATTAGTACGCGAAGGTGGTTTCTTACGTAGAGTAACGTTTGTGTCAAGAGACTTCTTTAAGCCCACAGGGGTCAGACTATTACCCCCTCCCTTTTTTGCAGCGCAGCAACATTCAGGGCATATCCAGGATTCTTTCCTCGGATTAACTACGCCAGAGCAGAGCAGATGGTACTGTTTGTTGCATGCCCCTATGGTGCATTGCAGTCCGTCTCCTTCCTCAATGACAGTACAACAGGCAGCACAGCTCATTTTACTTCACAAATATTTTAAATAATAACAAAATAATACTCCACCGCAGTCGCCGTACAATAATGTCCAACGCGTGAGTCACCTGTGGCCGGCCGGTTCTTATCAGCTACGATCTATGCAGAACAAAGCGAGCGGGCGGGCCATGCGTGTTGCGCAGGTCAGGTTTGCAATGGATGAGACCGTTTTCTCAAACACTTTAAAATAAATTTGATGATTTCTCGCGTGTTACTGGTCTGATTTAAACGAAACAACTTTCCACACATTCAGCAATTTTGAGGCCACAAAAGTATATCACTTGCTTCGAAAGAATAGCACTTTTAAATACTTTAAAGGAGGTGCCCCACTTGTGAAGTATAATGTACACATTTTATTTTTACCTTACATTAAAGCTTACACTATCTACTATAATAATTTTATCAATAAAAATCTGTAGAACTCGGAATTCTCCTTTTACGAGCACTTTTAACTCTTGTAGGTTGACATTCTGCAAAACATAAGTTAATTGTGGAAAAGTGTTTTAAAGAGAGATTTTTATATTAAATAAATACTATTTATCTTTTGGATAATTCATTTATTTATTTATTTATTTTACTTTGATTATGACTTTATTCATACAAAAAAGTACCAGCAGTACTAAATAAAATATACGTATTAACTTGTCACCTACCTACACCTGGAAATATTCACAAGCAAACGCAATATAAATAAAACTGCACATTGATATTATTAAGTGTTTAATTATATACATTAAGTACACATATGTAAAAATTGAGGAATTAAAACAATAGTATCAAACAAGGTAAATAAGGTGATGCATTGGCTTATTATCTGGTGTACCCATGTACTTGTTCTCTATCAAAGATCAGCAGTAATTAATATTGAGTCTGAAAATGATGCAGGGGCTTTTATGTGATCTTGGTGACGTGCCCACCCTATGCGAAAATGCCATACCTGTATTGCAGTGATTCATGCTACCAATATGGATTGAAAGTTTCTTGCTAGCGAAGATATTGAATGACGTGCCATGCGCTGAATATCAACCGCGCAATTTTATTAATGCACCTCATGGCAAAAAATCAACACACAATTATTATTTTGCAGAAATCAAACTCAAAAATCTTCTTTTAGCATTTGGCAAATTAATGGCAATATAGCAGACATTCGCATTTCTGTCAGTCATTTGTCAACCTCCACCGATAGCAATGGAGGTATAAGAAGATTAAGTATATACAATACAACTTATTATTATTGTTAATTTATTATAACTACTCACTGCGGAGTTCAGAAGAAAATTAAAATTCTAGTTATGTTATAATATATAGAAAACATGTCTTTTCAGAAGACTAAACCCTTGTACAAATAAACGTATTTTAACCATTTCCGGGGCACATGTTGCCCACCTCCTTTAAACTATTTAACTGAGCGAACGAGCGCGATGTGCTCGGACGGTAGTACGACGACTTTACACATACATACCCAGACCAAGAAAATAAATTCAAACTCATCATTCAAAATTCCGTCTCGCTGGGAATCGAACCCAGGACTCTCGGCACAGCGATCCGGCATGGTAACCATTGTGCCACACAGGTGGTCAAAAAATATTAAAATGTTACTTATTTATTCCTTTTTCAGGTTTACCAACAGTTTTACTATGAATAAATCTATTTATTACAAAAACAGCGTCTTAAGCTACATGTGAAACCAGTTACAGGTAAACACAGCATACAAATTCAGAAAAGTGGTTAATTCTGATTGTTAAAATTACACCTTCTTGTTATAATAAAAAATTACGATTTCATATTCCTAGCCCGCATTAGGATTCCTTATGCCGTAGGTGGCGGGATTGTCACAATTATTATTAACACATCACGAACACCACGGGAATTGGACCTAGGACTGTTGGCTACGCAGGCAGGGTCACTTCTGAACGTTTCTTTTATTTTATCGATAAAGCCGATGTTTAAGTGAGAAAACCTACTAAAATACCAGGTAAGTATGTAGCAGCATATCATGTACCTACTCATAAGCAGAATTAAGGCACGCAAGAGGTTTGCGACGAGAAATGTATGTACCTACTGTTATTGTTGTTGCCGGTAATGATGTTATGATTGACGTATAACCGTTTGTTTATCAAAACGAAAACATTGTGGAAAGAAAAGGTGCTGCAGAAATTAGGTAGGTACCTATCTGAAATAAGAAGACGTTTGAAATAAGTAAATTTATGGATATGTTGTATTGCCAGCTCTCGTACTATATATTGGTAAAAAAAAAAGCGTGTGGACAGGTGATGTTTTTGTAACTTAATAGTTAAGCCACATTAAATACACGGTAGCAACTGACAATTACTACTGCAAAACTGGAATAGCTCGCTTTGGTTTTAAATCGACGTTTCCCATTCAACATCCACGAGCAGCAGAAGCCGAAGTCCGTCTATGAATATACGTGGTCGTCTTAACACAAAAAAAAATTGCTCCAATAGACAAACAATAGACAATCCAGACATAATATATTAAGCATACATCACCGTAACAGCTGAGCAGATCTTCAAGACGGGATAAATCCAGCAAAATTGGACCAGAAAATTTAAAGTATTCCACCGT
This sequence comes from Thymelicus acteon, assembly GCA_951805285.1. Taxonomy (NCBI): domain Eukaryota; kingdom Metazoa; phylum Arthropoda; class Insecta; order Lepidoptera; family Hesperiidae; genus Thymelicus; species Thymelicus acteon. The sequence continues at coordinate 2,624,354 of OX638216.1, forward strand.
TACAGATTTCTTTATTTGGAAAAGAATTACACAATCTAAGGATCAGCTGCAGCCTGACAAAGCCGCTCTCCGTATCCTATTGTTAGGCGGGCCATTGTCAGGCATTGTTAACCCAAAACTGTATCACATTGGGAACTTCCGTGTGCGAAAACCGAAGACGTCACAATGCCTGTCAAATCGCCCTTCGTATGTTATTTTTTCTCGTCCACGGAACTAGTTCCCTTTACATGTAAATCTTGATTTATTCCCGTCAACAATACGTATGGGAATTCGCGCGCACTTACGCGCTTGCGCTTACTTAAGGGCGCAATAACTTAGACCTGATTGTATGATTGTGTACGCAGCTTATATTTCATGTACGTTTTAAATAATGGCGCGACAATGAAGAGGGAAATTGGTAAAAAAAACTAGTTTAATATTCAGAATACTTTCTAAGTTCGTATTTTATTTTTAGAGTTACATTGCGAAGGATTCGTTTTAATTTATGAGCGTAAATAGTAACTCGAAGTTTGAAAAGTCAAAGTAACCTATGCCAAGATTTTTTTGCAATACGGATACGTGGAAATATTTTAAGTGTAGGAATTAACAGTAGTCCATGTTAAAAAATGTATGTGTGCAATTCACAAGTGGTAGAAGTGAAAAAATGTTGACTTCAAGTTAATGAGACGAATGTAAAAATTCAGGAAGATGATAATTGTAGGTTTTAGTAATAATCATAGTGATGCAAAGTTAGAAAATAAAAATAAAACAGTGGTAACTGACGCCATCTCTTAACATAATATGAAGAGTAAATGAGCAGCTAGCGCCATCTATCCAGCAATAAAACTAATCTTCTATCTTGTTCCTCTCGCCATCTATGAATACAACTTAGCACTTTTTAAAGTAACGCAAAGAGAACCATGAACATAAGAAACACTGTATAATGCTTCCTATCTCATTTTCTCGCACGTTAAATCTTATGAATTTATGTGTCTTCTCTCTTTACTGTCGCTTTTTCGTTTCAACGACTTTCAAATAACAAGGATGCTAAAGAAGTTTTCACTTCAAAAATCCGATGTCGAGAAGTTTTTTTACAATAATAATAATAGCTGCTTACACACTCATACCCCCCCACAGTAGGTTATTTACCTGTGTCGCGGGTGGTAATTATGTGCTACACATGTAACACATTACAATAACACCCATGACCCGAGTACAAATATTTATCTGTCACATAAATATCTGCTCCGGCCGGGACTCGAACCCGGGACCCTTCGCTTCGCAGACAGGGTCGCTACCAACTGGGCTACAGGGTCGACAATATTTCTATACTTAATTTTTCTTAGCCGGCAACGTATCAATGACCATTGGTGTTGCTAATGTCCATGGGCGAGGATAGCCACTTACCATCAGGTGGATCGTCAGCACGTTTGTCGGGTATTTCCATAAAAAGCTATGTATATTGGTACATAATCTTACATCTTCATCACTACAAGCGTGGGAGCTTAATTAACTTTCTGCTCCATCAAAGAAACTTATTCTAACTCAATTAATTGCTTTGATGTTTTTCTTATTCTCTTGAAACACTTTTGCTGTCGACTTCAAGCAGAATAAGTTAATTTAAGACTATAATAGAATTCAAATAAACAAGTGAAACTTAGTTATTAGTACCAGTTAATTAATATTCTATAGCTAGCTCATGCTATAAACATTTTTACGCACTTCGCACTTCACTCATCAGTCATGAAAAAAATTAATGACATTTTAAACATTATTAAAATCTTTTAATGACTGCGCTTTACGTTCGAAAGGTTGTCAAAAACTCGTAAAATTTTTAGTGTCATGGTGGAATCGTTAAGACCGGTTGGTACCAGGGGTACAGGAGGTCGCAGGTCAAAATAAAGTTGATTTATTTGTTAACCAACCCTACTTCGACCGGGTTTCGCTCATCGGCGCGGCCAACCGCGGAAACGTAACCTCAAGCGATATACGAATACTAAAGAGCTATAAAAAAAATTGTTGAAAATATTTTGTTTAATCTAAATTTTTGCTTTCATTATATATATAGTGAACTAGAAAGTGAATCAAAGGAAAACTTTTCTTTAAAATAAAGTAGGTAACAAAGATATATAATCTTAAATTTAAAAAATACTAGTTTAGTGTATTAAGTGTACCAAGGGTCCTGGGTTAGATTCCCAGCGAGGCGGAAATTTCAATGATGAGTTTGAATTTCTGTTCTCGGTCTAGTTGTAAATGTCCTGGTCTAGTGTGTTGTCCGTGGCACCCACGACACAGGGAATCATAATGTGTGGGTATGAGTGTGAAGCGTTATTTATTTTATATTTATTCATGTGGCTCTGTAACGTAGTAAAATCACCAAACTATTGAATTTTTTCGTTCATCGTTACTCGCCAGTGGTGTTTCAGTCTCGCTTACTGCTTTTTAGTTCAGGAACTGGTTTTATAGGATCGCAATTAGTTCACTAAGCTAAAGCACCTCAAAGAACGTTACTCAAAATACTTTGTGTCACGTCGTTTGGGTACATTCTAGTGACTGTCACAGTTAAGCTAACCGGTTCATCTGACTAAAAGTTAGCTGTTTGAAAGGTTAAGTTTTGTAAAGTTTTGGAAATTTTTGGTAATTTCCCACACAAAACTTAAGCACCATTTCAAACCGGAATGGTGATCTTTGAAGTTCCGGATGTAAAGAGTTCAGTCTAATTAAAACTTTCATGTTCCAACTTAATTATGGGTTTACTATTGTTTGTTTTAAGTGTCTTCTCGTATTAAGTGCAACGTATGAAATTTTTTTATCAATATATTATGTAAATATATCTATAGACGGGCTGTTCCGAACAAAATCCGTGTCACATTTTTTGTACTCACTGACAGCTTGGTGACAGCGCTTCATTCGGTCAAATTCGATTCAAGATGGGAGATATCTAATATTTTGCACTAAATAATTTTTAAAAATGCATAGAAAAATATAGTTATTTGGTAATTATGATTTAAATAAACTCAAATAAAGTTCAAACGTAAATAATGAAGACGTTTTAACTGTTCACAATAAACAATATGTGTTATTATGTGTTCTTGAACGGTCGGGGATTTTCAAAAATGACATCTACTTGTCTCGCTTGCTCGCAGCCGACTAAAATGCGTTGACACTATATGGTGTCAACGTAGGTGTCGAAACTTTTAGTACTGAACAGCCTGTCTAGTATAGTATATACATATAGGTCTGTGAGGTACATAGGTTTCTTCACTATGTTTTCCTTCAACAAAGCAATAAGCAATATTAAATTAATTTTAATGTATTTGAGATTTATAATATTTCCAAAATTGATAATATATTCCAACAGGATACGGCTAAACGTAATAATTCAAATAGGAAATGAAGGGCAGGTGTCAACCGTTGTATGGCAGTATGTTAATTAGTTATTAATTTCCATAACGCACCACAATCGTTACTTTGATTGACATGAACTACCAGTCACCAGTCACCAGTCACTAGTCACATTCTACCCCCCTAACAACGCTCATAACATGCACTTTGTATGTCAAATGTTTACTTATCTAATGTATTTAATGGTTAGAACTTACAGGGTGTCCATTGAACTCTTGTTCGATTTATGAGAAAAAAAAATAAGTTTTTTTTGTTTTATTTTGTACCTGAGATATGGTAATCGATAGCAGTTTAAGGTGATACTTTCTGGAAAAAAAAAATGTTTTCTTGCTATGGAGAATACATAAAGCTAGTCCTAGTTGCAATCATTAGATAGCAGTTGTTGAGCTTCGGTCCATAAAGACCCCATTAATATTAATAATTATAAAAACAAAAAAAAGTAAATAAAGTTCGCAAATATCTATAATAGAGCTTACAAACTAATGAATTATGCAAGTTAAATAAAAAAGCTTGAAATATATTTAGAGGTTGGAACATCACGTTTACAAACAAGAAAAAGGCGGGACACACCGTCAAACGATAAAAGATACTGTCAAATGACAAACGTCAGTTGTCAAATGTCCAGCCATCTGAGTGCACACTAACGTTCTGAAACTAAACATAAAACAATTGCATTTATTTTTGACAAGTAGGTCGTCATAATATCATAGAATTGTTATACCTAATTTATTTTACTGTTTGATGTCTTCCTTAACACGCCACGCATGTAAGTACCACACCTTTAGCAGCGTTCGCGCCATAGATTTAAAAGGTTCGCATCTATTTAAAAATAATATTAAATCAAATCAAACAAGATATTTTTTTTACTTTGCATTCCCTCTATATAACTGGATCACTCTATTTCATCACCTGGTACGTGCGTGGTGGTATCTTAGTTTTGTTTTGTTTATGACTTATGTTTATTCCTCTATCTGCAACTTTCTCAATATTTAGTGATCGAATAAACAAGACAACCGATGAATTGTCAACACTATAAGGATCGATTTGCAGCCGAAACAAATGTAAACAAACTATTAAAATCGTTTTCTAGGGTTTTTCACCAACTGACATGAATTTGTACACCAAATGCGTTTTATTTAGACAAACTCTCATTAAGGTATTTGTGAATTCTTCAATAAATACATATTGATCGATAACAATTATAAACTCCGAGTAAATGTGGAAATAAACAAAATTAAATAACACCGTCATCATTCAAACACTTTGCAATGACAATCTTATTTCCAAGAAGAGATTTGAAACGTTTAACATAATGTACTATTTTGCCTTAATGAGTAGTTTGTCTAAATAAACGCATTTGGTGTACAAATTCATTTCAGTTGGTGAAAACCCTAGAAAACTAGTTTAATCTTTTATTTACATTTGTATCGGCTGCAAAACGACTAGAGTATAGTATTTATTTTAACACCGTTCTTTATCACAGTAAAGAGAAAAACAGACGATTTTATCCGAAAAGATGTTAGGTATTTCATAGAATATATGGATACTTTTAACCTTATATTTTGATAAACATAATAACAATAAAATAATGCACAAAAAACAAACGAACCCTAAACAAATATTCATAATATCGATACCATTAATTCGGCAACGGAATTGGCCGTCAAACTGATGTAAACTTCCTCCCTTTAATTTACTTGCTTGTTTTTTAATAATTCCTATGACATTAACACCATTTTTAATTGCATAAAGAAACGCAAGTAAGGTCTAACCCTTGTAATAGGATATACGAATTTCAAAATATAAAGTCAAGTAATTCGAGTACTAATTATGTTGAAAAAGAGAAAAGAGCGCGCGCGCAATTCTACAAAATTATTATAGCACACCATTAATTTTAGACCGCAACTTAAGTGAAAGAAATAGAGTCTAATTTACCGTGTAGTTTTCATTCATAGCTAATTTTAAAATTGTTTTATCAGCACAAAAAAGCAAACCTCAGCTGCCGTTTTCATTATTTGAATCAGAATAAAATATTGCGCCTAAGGAGTTTCATTCAAGAAATTGGCGAGAAGAAATGCGGTTCACTGATTGTTAAGAATTAGTGAGGGGAATGACGTATTATCTATCGACAAATGAAGATACGCTATGTGCATTTTGGTTAATAAGTTTCATGTAGCAAGTAAAAGTTGCTATCGTAAACATAGAGTCGACAGTCACTTGTTACTTAAATTAAAATTATTGTGCTATTCTTCTACAATTTCTTCATAGTAACTTTTTTAACCGTATTGGGGCAGCTTAGAATACTAATACCAATTCCTCACTGGATGGGTGTCGTAAGAGGTGATTAAATCCGGCCCGGTGGTGGTAGGGTACCTCGGATGATTAAAGTGTCGCCTGGGTCTCTACTACTCTCTTGCTTGAGTGAACCGCCATAATACTCGTCGTGTTCCGGCTGGGGCCTTGAGAGTGAGTTCTTTCTTTCTTTTACTGCTCCTTTTCTTGTCCGCCTACGCATCAGTGATGTCTTTGGTATTGCATTACACATTATGTCGTTATTATGTTAGTTATCATCAGTTCCAGTAATCGTGTTATACTTATCATAATAAGTAATCCATCATTTTCATGCTGGAGTTAGGTATTTAGGGTTCCGTAGCCAAATGGTAAAAAACGGAACCCTTATAAATTCGTCATGTCTGTCTGTCTGTCTGTCTGTCCGTCCGTGTATCACAGCCACTTTTCTCCGAACCTAAAAGAACTATACTGTTGAAACTTGGTCAGAAGATGTGTTCTGTAAACCACGTTAAGATTTTTACACAAAAATAGAAAAAAAACAATAAATTTTGGGTGTTCCCCATATGAAATGAATAATTCATGAAATGAAACTCAAAAAATTTTTTTTCATCAAACCCATACGTGTGGGGTATCTATGGATATAGGTATGGATTGAGGTCTTCAAAAATGATATTGAGGTTTCTAATATCATTTTTTTTTCTAAATTGAATAGTTTGTGCCAAAGTGGTAAAATGTGTGTCCCCCCCCCCCGTAACTTCTAAAATAAGATAATGATAAAACTAAAAAAAATATATGTACATTACCATGCAAAATTCCAATGAAAATTGATTTGAACGAGATCTAGTAAGTAGTTTTTTTTAATACGTCATAAATCGTAAACCGCAAAAAACATCGATCGAAGTTACAAAGAAGTACAAGAACTTTTATATTATGTTACTTGCTGCTACGGAACCCTTCATGGGCGAGTCCGACTCGCACTCAGCCGCTTTTTTATAAAAATAGTTATAAGGTGTTACCGATATCGATATTACAGATAATTTCACATCACTAATCTCCAGGTGCGGCGCGTGCTGGCGCATTATTTCGTTTATCGGAAGCCGACAGAAAAAACAACACGACATTCATTTGGGAACAAATTGCTGGTAACATTGCTGCATCATGACGAAAATAGGAAAAGCGGGGGACAAAAATTTTTTCGAGTAAAAAATTAAATGGGTATAAGTGTAAAAATATCAAGAAAACAAGAAGTATTTTACTCATTATAACTAATGAATCAAAACATCAATGTGAAGAAGAATAAAAAATCAGAACAAAATGTTTCACTTGTATATAGGGTTCGATCGCTGTCTCATAAAAAAGTATGAAGTACAACTGTTTTAGTAATAAACTGCGCTCTCCTTGCTAACTTCTCTACCTCCATGGATGGTGATGCTGATAGTAAGTCACCATCAGATTACCATCTCCTCGCTCCTAAAGTACCTAGTTCCTTACGCTAGTCTCATAACACCAGCTGAACATGAAACCCAAGTAAAATGGTATAGAAGTATATAACGTAGGAGATATTACTAAATTGTTAACTACAACGCCCTTCAAAAACTTGATAATTGTCAGCCGGCAAAGCAAAAGCGCCGTTTCTTTGAATTAACTAGAAAAATAAATACCAAATGGACAAGAATAACACGGATATTCAGTCACTCAGTGCAATTTGTCGACAACTTTTGTCCGTTCGTGTCCGTATAAATCCAAAGACGACAGTCGACAATGTTACAATAATTCAAATACTTATAGTCTTACAAATCTCAGTGTGATCTATTACCTATTCATCTCTTTCTTACAACCTTATTTTACGTGTACTTTGACCTTATTTCAAATGGAATAAAATTCAAAATTGATAAACTTAACTGAATTGAACAATTGCAAGACTCTTATTCAGTGTGACAAAGTTATAAAAGAGTCGCTTTAACCTTATTCTTTGGGAATAAAGACGTAAATGGCTTGCAGAAAATGTTGTAGAGTTGCAAGTTAGATCTAAGATGGAGTATAGAATGGGAGGTAAGGCACAAAGTTTAAGGAACACAATGCATACTTTATTTGTATCACAATAGAATCTGGATCGCGACACAAGTAGCACGTGGCACAGCTGTGAGGTTTTAAATGTGCATTATGGGGGTCTGTAGTGAAATATGTTGAACCATAGAATAATGGAATAGAAAATATTTTATTTCCATCAGGACATAATGATTATCTTTTTTCATTTCTTTTTTTAATTTGTCTAGTGGCCTGATATTTTCTTTCTTGGCTGGCAACCAACGCAGTCGCGTATTCCAGTGACTATAGAAGGGACTATTACTGCTATCAATATGATGATGAGATCCCATACGGTGCATCATCTGATAACTTTTCGTTTGTCGGCAATTTTTTATATTTCTTTGATTCTCTACCAACCACAGACCCTATAGGTTTATCACTTTTTGTAGTGGCCATAGCCCGCTAGGGACAACAGCAACTTCTAATTTGAAACAAAAATCCAGATGGAATACCACATTAAAATTATAACAATATAAAAGAGCTGCTTATAACTTTATCACGCCCATAATTTATTTTAACTGTGAACATTTACATAAAAGCTAATTAAACTAATTCGTTTATTAGTAACAACCGTTTTACCACCGAAGCGGTGAAGACGGGACCTTGCGTAGTAAATTTAAAATCGATAGATGTTAATCGTTCTCTGTCAACACTAGCAGTGCTACGAACATGTGTCATGTGCCAGAGATCCTCAACCTTTGAGTCCCGAGATTAAGAATGAAAATTTAATTAAAGATAAAGATAAATAAATATGTCCAACAGTGGACCTCCAAGGTCTGATGCATAGATGGTTGGATGGATGGAAAGATAAAAACCGTCCTATTAAAGAACAGGACTGGAACCGTGATTTAGTGCAGTGAAGAGAGTAATATAATAATATACAACTTATATTTGAGAAATCCGATTCTGATAAATATGGGACCAATCTGAAAGCTTTTCCAATGCCTTCAACCCATTAACGGCTTACTACTTAGCTCGGGTCTCTCCTCTTGAGGAGACCTAGAGCATACTCCACCACGCTGCTCCAGTGTGGAATAGTGAATCAGGTAGATTCTAAGATCGAAGAGTTACCTATAATTGTAAAAAAGTGAGTTCAACGCTTTCTTGATTCATTTATTTCACTTTTAATTTCAGGCAACTAAGGCCCATGGAAAAAAATACACACAAAAATATTACAAAGTAATAAACACATAAAAGTTAATACAAAAATAAAATAAAACGATGCAACATAAAAACTTACAACCAACTTATCACCTTCGTCGGTTACATCTTCCATTACATTCGTCATCACATCCATGGGGGATTGTGCCATGAAACAGTGTTGGAATGTCGGTCTTCTTGTTCAATGATGTAAAAAAAATCAATTTCTTAGCTTTTAATTTATGATATGTACTTTATTCGATACAGTTTAAATAACACTCAAAAACGTTGCGAATCTCTGAGCTTGGTATTTCTTCTAATTGAAGCTTTATTAACATGTGATAGAGTTTACCAACATCAACTTTAAAATCTTTAAGATATATACGTTAGAAATATTAAACTCTATGCCTATAGAAATAAGGGTTACACGATGTTTATTTCTATAATTCTACCGTCATCTGGTGAAGTGGATATTAGCCGACAATAAAATTAACCTGAAGGCATGTGAATAAACTTAATTCGTAAGGTGCCATAAACTTTTTATTCTCTTTATTCGAACGCAAAGGCCGGAAGTAGGCTGTTATACTAATTTTATTTTTACGGAAAGTAATAAATGAAAACTGTTTCACTCGTATTTATGAAATGTTTTGAGCATGTGTGCTACATTTTTGTAAGGTTAGTGAGTTAGTTTATACTTTACGCTTCCCGCCCACGTCCGATAATCGGTGACCGCTTGTAGGAGAAAAATAGAACGTACTGATAGCATTAGTCGGTCAAAAAGTTGGTCAGAAATAATATGGAAGAAAAAATCGGCCCGATTATCGTTCCTACAAAAAGACTGACGTGGGCGGGAAGCATTAGTTAGACCGTATGAGCGAATGTTTCGTTCATTTAATATGCTATAGGCTATCAAATTCTGTTTTTAAACAGAAACAGAGCATTTTTTCGTTCTATCTCTTTTCGTGTCGCTTCAAAAGATTAAGAAAGAACGAGACAAAAGATTAGGAAAGAACGCTCTTCTTAGCCCTTAGTTCGTTTGATCCAACGGTTCAACCCATTATTAGCTAAAATATAGATAGTTTTTATAGAAGTGAAAACTTCTTTAGCATCGTTGTGATTTGAAAGTCGATGAAACGAAAAAGCGACACTAAAAAGAGACAGACACATAAATTCATAAGATTTAACGTGGGAGAAAATGAGATAGGAAGCATTATACAGTGTTTCTTATGTTTGTGGTTCTCTTTGTGTTACTTTATAAAGTACTAAGTTGTATTCATAGATGGCGCGAGGAACAAGATAGAAGATTCGTTTTATTGCTGGACAGATGGCGCTAGCTACTCATTTTACTCTTCATATTATGTTAAGAGATGGCGTTAGCTGTTACCACTGTTTTTTATTTATTTTTTAACTTTGCATCACTATGATCATTATTAAAACCTACAATTATCATCTTCCCGAAATTTTACATTCGTCTCATTACTTGAAACCAAAATTTTTGAAGGTTTCACTTCTAACACGTGTGAATTGCACACATTTTAATTTTTTGTCATTACATTTTCTTGTCATCATGTCTTCTTGTCGTCATGTATTTATCATGCACCTACCTTTTTAAATGATAGGTTTAGTATTATTGTTTCTTATGCTTATATTTATGAGTTGTTTAAAACTTATTAACAGTATCATTTACATTTAGTAAACTACACGTATTGAAATCCAATACCATTAAGCTACACAACGAATCCCACATTTTAATTCACTTACCTTACTTACAATCCGACGAATATTCAGCAATACGCGGGCAGTCGGCAATAGACAGGACATCACATACATCTGCCGCCCGTATCATCGTAATTACAACATTCTAACGCTCCCAGTTCGGCGTAGGGGTCCAGAGACCAGGGGTCCAGGGGGTCGTTAACACGTTGTGACGATGCACTCAGGTGCAATGTTTGTAAATAACTGAATAAATAATGCATCGATGATTTCATTGCAAGTTTACATTCATAGTTCCCGCTTTTGCAGCCAATGCAGATATGCCCTAATAGCGCAGATTCACTGTGAGGTAGTGATGGATTAATTAGCATTCACTTTTTTTTCAGCAAGTGAATGCTTCATTAGCATTTAGCAAATTATAGGAGAACCCTATCTTCCACAGAGACACCGGCCTAGATTAGACAAGAATGAAAATTGATGGTCAATTAGATCATTGTAAAAGCTTTAATTTCTCCAATTTTCACGGCAGTTAGCAATGGCTAAGTAATGAAATCCTATAATTTCCACCTTAATTATAGGTTATGATTATGTCACACTCATGTCGAGTGCTATATATTATGCGTGTTAATAGGCACTTACTACCTCAAACCAAATACCTACTCTAATATTGACAGCATTAGGAATAATCATGATCATAAGACGCAAAAATCAAAGTAACATATAAACGTACAAAGTTGAAAGATGCAAGATGAATGACAATGGTGTTATTTATAAATAATCAAACTGACAGTAACCAAAATGACATTAGATAGGGATTACACCAGAAAGGACCATTCCCATGGAGCTGAAAGTCAGAAAAGCCATGCAATGCCCAAATTGCAGCTCTATGTCATATGATAACTTTTAACAGTATTTATATGATATCTAGATTTAATGTCATATAAAGCATCGGTTCAAAAGATGAAGTGTGTGTGTGTGTGTGTGTGTGTGTGTGTGTGTGTGTGTGTGTGTGTGTGTGTGTGTGTGTGTGTGTGTGTGTGTGTGTGTGTGTGTGTGTAATATTCTTTATTACCATGTTTCCAAATCACTAAACGGATTTATGTAATTAAGATATCGTTAGAGTCGTCTTGATAACCCAAGTGTTCTTAGATAAGTGACATAAAAAAATATGTCGTAGCTGTGAGGTGTCATTGTTTGAAGTTTCAAAAAATAAATCGAATAATGCAATATGGATATCATATTATAGGACTCATGATAAGGATTTCAAAAAGGTATTATATCATGATAGCTTTTTTGAAAGTATAACATCTCTGGTGGTCAGATTTCGTATTTTTACTACGCAGGATGCTGCAAGCAAGCTGCAAAGCGAATAAACGATAGCATGTGTACTACGAAGTGCGTTTACGTGGACACAACGCCTTATTAAGGGTAGTTTGCTAGTTTATAAACCTTAACGGTGCTTAGAAACACCTGTCTAAATAGCTGTTTTTCAGTCCGTAATTTAATCCATTACACCTTTATTGATGAAAGGGTTCCACATAATTGGCTGGATAATAATTTGATTTATTTTTATTTCATTATACGCATTTAGGCGAATTAGTCAGTCATTAAATTTATTTTACGTTTGTTGTAAAAAATTCATGCAATAAATGCAAACAAAGAAACGACAATTGTAACAAAGCATCAATTAATAAGCAATACTGAATAAATAATTTCATAATAGGTACTTATATGCATTTAATTATAACGCGTGCTAATAAGAATCGCACAAGCAAGTAAAACAATGAATTCCTTTTAGAGCCCACGAACAGGAAGCTTTTCACGTTCTACCATAGATAGTTAATAGCTACACACCTGCAGTATACCTGCAGTCTGTCCAAGACAGACAATTCACGGTTCATTAGATACGTCACTTTTGTGAATAACAAACATTTAAATTTACATATTAGAATTGGCTTCGTTACTGAAAATTTATTGAAAATATTATTACAAAAAAATAAAAAATATTTATTTTTATACAGAATAATTTAAAGTCACAAAATAGTCAAGCAACTTTAGAACAACTTTAGAACTTTAGAACAAGCTGCTTTAGAAGGTCTTAATCGGAGGTCAGATTTTTACCACAAGCGACGTTAAAATAATTGCCACAACGTGATAACGTCACGACTGATAAATAAAACATGACATTTTGTGATTAATAGCTAAACATAAATTATTTCAAACAATGTTGTTGACTGCATAATATTTATCCTGTTGCAAAATCACGCCCAATTCATTTCACAAAAACGCAACACGCACTAAATCGTAGATAGCATCGCTTCCGACCGAGCAAGTCAATACGGTATTACGGTATTATTCCCGAATATGCCGGTCAATATGCCGCTTATTATGCCGCTCTTATCTTACCTAGATCACGCACGCGTCGCGAATAATATTATGCGTTTGCAATAATATGTTTGTGCGTACTGTACCTACGTTGCTATGCCAACTTGCAACGAAAAAATGCAAATTTGTGTTTACATAGATTGGTGTTTAGTGATAATTTGATAAAAAATATTTTTGAAAATATAATTAATTCAAACTTACTGCTAGTTATTTTCTTTTGGTGTCAAGTAATAAATTATTGACATTGATTATTATTATTATAGTACAAATTGTTTGTTTTAATTATTGACTTTTAGTAGGTTTATAGGATGTATCGTATCTTATGGACGAACGGAATGTGGGTAATACAGCAGCTCAATCTGCATCAGAATCAGAAAATATTATATATTATAGTCCTAGGCCCAACAGTTTAGAAGAAATTTAAATCAAAATGAAAATAAATATGATTACTTAGTCAGTGAAACAAAAACTACTTTTTTAAATAAACTTTGAAAATTTCGTAATTAAAAGAATGTACCTACCAATTTCAATTTCTACATTCATGACAATGTACTAAAACTGAAATAAAGCTTGAATTACTTTTGATATTTAGTCAGTAGGGGGCCATCCATAAATTACGTCACACTAATTTCATGACTTTTTGACCCCTCCCCCCCCCCTTGTCACATTTGTGAGAGCTCCCCCCCCCTAGTGTGACGTCACATATTATGAAATTTTACACCTAAAAATTATTAAATTAAAACAGCAGTTCCGAAATAACTTTTATTTCCATTAATTGTTTTTTAATATAATTATGTATTTATCTATACATACCAATTATTCGAGTTTGAAATGTGACGTCAGGAAATTTAGGACCCCCTCCCACCCCTTGTCACATAATTTCACACTTCATCAACCCCCTCCCTCCCCCCAAGCAGTGTACATAAGGAAAATGGTAACATTCATCTTTCGATATAAGTATATATAGTAACAGCAATTTAGCTAATAAAAATATTGCTTGCTGCAATTTGACTTTAATTTTGATGACACGCGTATGACCACAGAGTAATAAACAGATAGGTACATAATCGCATTATAGAGCATGTCTTTGAAACTGCTTCAACCTTATAATATCTACATCATACTTTTATGGTTCTGTATTAAAGTTATGCTATGTTATGTAGTGATTAATTTTACTATTATCGCCAAATTACGAGTATCTATAAAACGGGTCATCATTACTCACATTATGTACTTATTTATTAAGTTCATGTTATATTCACACCCTATAAGTAAAATTTAAACAAATAATAAAAAACAAATTAAATTAATACATAGTTTTCCTGCATTAATTGAATATTAGGTATCACTCACCGCATACTTACATCAATATAATTATGTCTCTGCTGTCTGTTCCTTCATTACTCTACGCCCTTCTCAATTAGAATCCCCCGTAATATCGCACGCGACATTTGTAGTTTGATCGTTTGATGTGCTTTTAAACGGCTTCAGCTGAGCCGCAGTAATTGGTGAACGGTGGACTTTTGTTGTGACATATGGACTGTTTCAATTATTGTCATCTTTGGGGACTAGTGTCTGTGGAAATGGGGATGTGACTATTCAATATTTTTAATAAGAGTCATGTTTCGGTCTGATATCGGAGAACCAGTAGTAAAAATGAATTTTCTTCTTTTTCGATCAGCAAAACGTCGGTGATGCCCCATGGGCTGCTAAAAGATGGCGAATGACGAGCTTCCAGTTTTATTTTATCAGTTGTATTTACTTTGCTGAGCATAGTTTATACTTATTTTCTGAAATTAGTCTACAAACCAGTAGACGAACCTTTAGATGGCTAGTCACCGTCGCGCTTCGTCGTAACAAGGGCAATGAATTATTTTACATAGGATCGGTCAGAGTACTAAAACAACAATGATTATCCGTAGTTTAAGATAAATATGTTATAGCTAGAAAACAGTGGTAAGATATGTAGTTAAAAACATTACTTTTACGTTTGCACAGGATTTCATTCATACGGGTCGTACAGCGTTGCATCCAAAGTCCCGTGACTAGTGAAACCAAATGTACGTCATAACTAAACAATGACAATACGAATCATTACGCAACAACACTCTTCTATAGCAGTTCATCATTATCAGTTTACCGAATTAATATAAAGTCTATTTTGATATTGAATAGTGATGCGGGCGGCAGATGTGTTAACGTGACGATTTCCCGCATACAACTTAAATATTAATGGTATGAGGCGAATAGCGTAAAGTGTAAAAAAGGTGTTTTTAGGGTTCCGTAGCCGAATGGCAAAAAACGGAACCCTTATAGATTCGTCATGTCTGTCTGTCTGTCTGTCTGTCTGTCTGTCTGTCTGTCTGTCTGTCTGTCTGTCTGTCTGTCTGTCTGTCTGTCTGTCTGTCTGTCTGTCCGTCCGTATGTCACAGCCACTTTTTTCCGAAACTATAAGAGCTATACTGTTGAAACTTGGTAAGTAGATGTATTCTGTGAACCGCATTAAGATTTTCACACAAAAATAGAAAATAACAATAAATTTTGGGGGTTCCCCATACTTAGAACTGAAACTCAAAAATGTTTTTTTCATCAAACCCATACGTGTGGGGTATCTATGGATAGGTCTTTAAAAATGATATTGAGGTTTCTAATATCATTTTTTTCTAAACTGAATAGTTTGCGCGAGAGACACTTCCAAAGTGGTAAAATTTGTGTCCCCCCCCCCTGTAACTTCTAAAATAAGAGAATGATAAAACTAAAAAAAATATATGATGTACATTACCATGTAAACTTCCAACGAAAATTGATTTGAACGAGATCTAGTAAGTAGTTTTTTTTTAATACGTCATAAATCGTAAACCGCAAAAAACATCGATCGAAGTTACAACAAAGTACAAGAACTTTTATATTATGTTACTTGCTGCTACGGAACCCTTCATGGGCGAGTCCGACTCGCACTTGGCCGCTTTTTAATAAAACTGCACTAGTACATTGACGTCCAAGAGAAGCAGTAAAAGAGACAGTAACCTAATTCAAAAGATTCAGTGCAACAAATTGTACGGTCAGTAGCTACATGGAGAATCATATACATAATATAATCACTAATTTGCCAAAAACGGTACTTCCATAGTTAATTAATTCCATAGATAACTAAGTTCGTAATCGATCCTTTACCGAAGCAAATGATTTAAACTCGAGACTTCGGGAGACTAAAGTTCAAGCCACTAGGGTATTAGGTACTGCTGTAACTAATTATGTTACCCTATTTTTGTAGGTACATAATTTTACTGATTTTACCTCCTAAAGAGATGAACAGTTTTATATTATGTCGGACAAACTTTTCAAACTATAAGAGTACCTCTGTAACGTAGCTCTGTCACTAAAGAGCTCTATGGAGCTCTACTCTATGGAGTACAGTATAGTTCCAAGTACATAGATACTTGAACCAGATTCCCTTTGTCAATCTCGGATCAAATTGTAATTGAAATTAACATGAACTGCTGGGGTCGGAACTGGTTCTTTGTTAAAATAAAAGGTTTTTCAAATGACAATTATTTGACAATAGTAATAGAATAAACTAAACGGAATTATATCAAATGACACGCGCGTTAGATAGTTTTTTTTTACTTAAATGCTGGTCAATTGATATTTTTGTGTCCGAGTTTTAGTAAAAGGTTTTGTTTTCATAGCATTCAGTTTCAAAATAATATTTTGGTGAAATGTGGTTGTTCTTGTCGGAAAATATTGAGTAAAATATACCTACGCATGATAATATTTATATAACTATCCCTCCTTTTCTTTTATAAATAATTATGCTAAAGTGGCCCATAGTCTACCTGGTGCAAGTTAAAAATCAGTGGACATTTCACATTCTAGTGCCCCAAAGTAAACCTATTACGAGCAAGAAAATCATTCTTACACACAGATAACTAATTAAAATTGTCTTGAAAATAAAAAAGTTAATAAAAATACATGATCAAATCAGCAAGGCGTATCGCTGCTCAATAGAACATGCGTAATCATTTTATTTGTAAGTTACGTTAATATAAGCGGTAAACGTTTCAAATCCATAAAATAAATATTTGTAATATCGAAAGGCGCACTCGCACAAAACATTTTTGTCACTTCACGATGACGATTCAAATTGATCGGGGGTTGGCGGCCATCATTGTTCAGTCATTTGACAATTCTTTATAACGCACCCTAATGAATGGGGCTAGAATTATCGATACTGCGAACAATTAGAATTTAATTGTGTTTCTACTATTGAGTTTTATAGATATAGCGTATTGTATTCAAATAGCAATATTTTTATGACATTTTTAAATGAAAACATTTTTAGTTACAGCTTGTGTAAATTATGTTGTGGTCAATTAATGTTATCTTCATGAAATTGTTAAGTATTGTATATCATGACGTATATATACTATGTGTATGTGTATGTATATCATGATGTATATACACATTTCACGAAATTACAAGTTTAATTTTAATTTCACGAAATTACAAAGATTTGACTTTGAGATGATAAGTATGTACGGTACTTATAGAGAATGAAATATTTAATTTTTTGAAGTTATACTTCTTTAGGCGCGTGATGAAATAAACGGAAAAAATGATGAGAGTGGAATTTTAAGATTTGTGACACAAAAGGTGACGAAATACGACGATTTTTTAACGCGCAATTTAAACGCTCGTTTTGAAAAAATGATTATTATTATAATATATTTATTACATTGTTTTTTTAATATTGTTTTTTTTTAATATTGTTTTTTGAAATGTTTTTTTTTTATTTTTTTTTGATGCCAAAGAAGTATAACTTCTCACGCGCGTACATACTCGCGTACATAAACCTGTACTGTTTACGTTTATTTTATTTGACCACGTGCATTATAACTCTAAATTGAGGTTAGTTGCCCAAGTAATTACCTACTTATACAATCTTTGAAACATCGCAAGGTCGACTTTTAATCGAAACACGTGGGAAACTTACTTTAATTAAAGAAATGTACTTCCACCAACTAGCGTCTACCGGTAGTAGCTTCCTACCGGCGTGTCTTTGATGACCCTTTTAATGGTCCAGGGGTTCGAATTACAACGTTGATAATTAACTAAACGAAGTTCCAGTAAATTTATTTACTATAAATTTTATTTTAATACTCTATTAGGGTACTACTAATTTTACCAAATCGATTAGAAGAGAATATCGATTTTTTATTACAAATAAATATTTGTATAAAAATATTTTTAAATATCTATAAAGAGTGAAGAACTTCTTTATTGAACACCTAAAAACTAGATAACAATAGGTGGACTTAATACCTGATGGCATCCCAACACCCTGGGTGATCGATAGAGTTTCTGTTACAAGAAATATATAAAAATTAGACATTAGAAATACAAAAAATAAAAAAAAACCTAAAAAAATAGATTATATTAATTTACATTTTAACTTCGTAGGTAGGCCGTAATAAAGAATTTAAAAATAACATACCCCACGAATACCATACAATTATTTTGAGTTGTGATACTCCTGCATCACTATAATCATAATTTCTCCGAACTACAAATAATTTCTGTTGAATAAAAACCAAACTTTTAAACGCTAATTAAAAGAGACATCCATTTATAAAAACGCAAAGCTTTATTCCCAAAAGGCGAGCTTAACGAGCTTTCATCCGCAGAGAAAATGAACTAGTAAAAGCTTTTTAAAGGCTGCGAAAGCAAAAGCTTCTAGTATTTTTATGCTTATATTTATAAGAAAGAAAGTTTATATATCAACATAATTTGTACTAATATTCTGTAATGAAGCTGTGACAAAAGTATGCAGCAAATATTTTATAATCCCACTAATATTATAAATGTGAACCTTTGTATGGATATTTGTCACTCTTTCACGCAACATGTACTAAAAAGATTTTCATGATATTTAGCACACTGGTAGATTATAATCTAGAATAAGATATAGGATACTTATTATCCCGAAAAACGTGGACGGAGCGTTAGAAAATATAAAGATATGAAGCTGACGATTACTATCCTATTAACTCGAATCACATATTTATCCAACCCTAAAATGCAACAGTGATATATGTATATAAATGTCATGAATTATTTATCACCTGTGATTCTGAAAAAGACTTACTAAATGTCCTCTTACCGTTGTTTTGCGCAGTCTGTGGTCCGCGCCGGCATTAAAACATATTTACGCTATCCTTCCGGCCACGTCGTAAACTTTTAGTATCGTGAATAAGTAGTTCGGTGAGGTGTTTACATGACATCTTTTAGATATTTGATAATGATTTATACTTAGTATGTGATGTTTATTTAGTAATCTGTAAGGAACATATCGTTGTAAAGAATGTCCGAAGATTTTTGGCTATTTCTTTTATCAACACTATTATTTATTTAATAAAGAACTTGAAATGATAGCAGAAGTAGGGAAAATAATACAATACATACTGTAAACGTTGATATTTATCAACACAAGTACGTTAATAAATGACGTTGAATTTGAGTTTTCTTGTATTATGTTGATATTTAAATAATTTATTTTGTGTGCTAATTAAACTCACTTCTAATAGCATTATTCTCCTCTAAAAATCTACATTGTCCTCTAAATTATTAGTCAATCACAATCAATGCGCGTCTAAAAAATACTATTTTAGCAACTATATATCTTCGATGTAAGCTACTGTAAATACAACTTAGCATAGTAGTTATTTTTTAGCATCTACGTTTGTAATATACATGAATAATATATAACTCGTCCTTTATCCTTTGGTCATCAAAACCTAGCTAAAAATATCTAACTAAAAATCTAATAGTAAATTATGGCAACTAAATGTTCAATTTCAATTCAATTATTTAAATCAACTACATTTCGTCATAAATATCGACGGAACCCCACTTCGCGGGGTCCCTATTTCCTGTTAAAAAAATATCGGTTCATATATTTTCTTTTAACTTAACCCATTCCGTTTTGGATTCCTATAGCTTTTTTTCATTGCGGAGGGCTTCGCCCCCTGAGCCCCCCTTGTGTCCCCTCCACCATTCAACTTTCTTCACCAATGTTTATATGTTGGTTAATTGTAAAATCCGTGGCTGAGTTAGTAAATTAGGTGGTGATGTATAAATCAGTGGGACAAGTAAAAATATTGTTGTTGTTTATTTAACGCTTTCTGTGGAATATTCAGGTGGCATTTAAAAAACACGAATTAGTTTATTAGAAGCCTTCTCATTTTCCCGTGGCCTAGTTATAAAATCAGAGGTTGGTTTCCGTGGCCAAAAAAAAAATCTGTGGCTTGACTTCTAATTAATTCCCCATTTATTTTTTGTGCTGTAAGAAGCTCCATCCACCTTAAAACGTCTAATTAGGTGGTTCACTGTTTGAGAGCCAGTAATGTCAGTTTCTCGTCGAGATTTTTTGGTGTTGTTGATCTTTATCGCTAAGATGACTGCTTACACTGCTGGTTTATGGTTACTTATATCTATTTTCTGGCTATAAAAAAAGAAATAAGTTCGTAAATGTTATTTTAATATTATAAATTTTACGAATATTCAAAATAATAGCATAATTAAATTAATCTAAAAAAAGTTGCTTACAATTCATTCATCCTCATGTAATTCTTGTAATATTAACCAGATTACTATGATACTATAGATTAATATGTACTAAATCTGTCCTAACCCACGTTCTAAGTGATAATTTAGAACCACCAAGCAGATGCGATTAACCCTTCGCTGCCGTGCACTTTTATCCCAATCATAAGTATTCGGTCACGCGCCTATTGTTAACAACTAAGCTATTTATTATGGTAACAATGACCAATTGTTGAGGTAATCGCCGCTGACCATTTTTGCATTAACCAACGTAATTATTTCGTTAAAATAATGATGCACGCGTGTTTAAAATATAGTGCACGGACGTGGCGTAATAATGGTCCGTGTGCTACAGGCCGAAAGGGTTCGGGGGGTCAGTGACCGTTTAATTCGTTATCAGAATGCTGGATACGGGAAATGGTTTTTCATTGAGATAAAATAAAGAAAATACTCGAATTCAGGTGTATGTTTGGTTATATGAAAGTACAATGAAGAGGTTTCTTTCATTTATTTATGATACAGATACATAAGGCTTTATTGTTTCCTTATTTAATTTATGTATCTATTATAGGCACTATCTAAGATATTTGTCCTACATGTTACAGAAATTACTGAAATAAAAAATAGTAAAAAAAAACAACTTAAAAACACGCTTTATACAAAATCCAACTAAAAATAGAAAATAAATTTGAATTAAGAATCGTGAATTAAAAGCTTTTTAAGATATTATCCCTTCTACTCACTGACACCATGCACCCCAGGCACCCCATGCACCCCATGCTTATAATTCACAATTCTTAATTCAAATTTATTTTCTATTTTTTATTTGGAATTTGTATAAAAGCGTGTTTTTTTAGTTTTTTTTTAACTACTATTTATTTTTTAATTTTTTAGTTTGATTTTTTGAAGTGAAATTTAGGTTTCTTCTTTTCTTTTTTTTCTTTAGATATTGAATTGTCATCGGTCTTCGATAAGTCTACGAAGTTTGAAAGAAATCTGACCGTTTGAAGTGGGTCAAAATCAAGTTCAAAGGAGTCGGTTAAAAGTTACAAACAGACATACAGGTCAAGCTAAATAAATAAATAAGTAAATAAAGCGTGTGATAAAGTATATATATAAAAATAAATTCTAGTAAAAGATGGGGCAGGCAATGGAAGGCGGTCAGAATAGTGAGACTGAAAGTCCCCTGCCCAAAGATTACGATTTCATTGTTCTTCACAACTACAATTAATTGTAGCACTTAAATAGAAACTTATGTTAAAAATGGTTGTCTGTAAAGTCGGTTTACGGACGGTAGTTTAACGTGACAACGTCATGACAAAGCTTCGCTCCGCTCCGCCTCGCTCCACTCCGCTCCACTCCGCTCCGCTCCGCCCCGCCCCGCTTCGCTCCACTCAACTACGATCGCCTACGGCATCGGCTACGAAACGCCGATCGTAGCCGATCGTGCCTCTCTCTCGCTTTTGCCGCTGTCTCGCTCGCGGAACGCTACATTTTTTCGTGCGTGCGCCCGGCGTTCATCGTTTTAATAGACGTTATCACGTCAAAACACTTGTAAACAAAAAAAACCCCAAGAGCATTTTATATGTATACTTTTGAATACGAAGTAATGACCGTACAACAATATTTCTATAGAATTTCGAAGGCATCCGAATTACAAACTTAACTTAGCGTACAGAGCATAATAAAATGCGTACATAACTGAAAATTAATCGCCCGTACAGTCGTTGCATAACGTGACAAGCCACCAAACCAATACCGTACGTTACGCTGCGGACATTCAAATCGACTAAACGATAATTTTATATGCAAATGTTGAATATCTTAAGTGGGATCGAAATACCACCGCACGCAGTTTACGATGGATACTTGAGTAGAAAAGTGCTTATGTTATTATGAACGCAAGTAATAATTTTCCACTGAGATTAAGTTTTTTTAAGCAACTTTACTGTGTTTATTTAATAACTGGCTTCGAATATATATTTTTTTATATTTTTATTTCTGGACCAATTGAACTAAAACAAAACTAAGTACTAACGTGAAATGTTACCCAACGCTTTGTGCAGCACATCTGTGAAAACCGCATGTAAACGTGGAAAATACGAGAAAAATTCCACATAAATATGTACTTACCTAAGTACTTATGTACACAAATTAAATATTACCTTGTAAGGATATAAAAAAGTTTTACGTACTCAGTTCAGTTTTCTTCACTAATGTACAGAGGGAACATATGCGTCCTGCTAATTTGAATACAAGGGGTAAACCATGTGTCCTGACGCCATGGGCTATGGCCCTCGAGTACGTGCCCCAAATTGCCAGCTAGTAATAGTAATAGTCATGTTTTTAAACAAGAAACCCCATATATTACGGATATTTCATGAATACTGCTTAAAATTAGCGGTTTTAAATGTTCGTCATTTCCTACGGTTCAGCAGATAGAAATTAAAAAACTCTGCATTATTACTTTTAACTATTACTGTTTACATTTACCTAGCGGTGTTAATACCAAAGAGTTGAGAATTTATTATAAGTGCTAATATCGAATAGTTAACAAATAGAAGTGTTTATATCGACGACAAAAAGCAGTTAAATGTTTAATGAACTCACCAACTCAAAATTTTAATTATATTTGGCAATTAAATTAATGATACTGTAAAAAGATCCTGTTTATTATTTTTTGTCACTAAATCAATTCTGACTCCAAAGGACACGATAATACTAAAACTTTTCCCCTGCATCTGCGAGATGTTTTTGATGTTATTAAAAAAGTACTGTAGAGTAAAGAAAACATACCTATTTATTCACTTTTGAAATATTTAAATCAATTTTACGTATTACTATAGGTACATAATCTAAATTCTAACTTTGAGGAAATAAAGCAGTAAATACCACTGTTATAGATTTTATAACCTAGTAAATTTAACTCAATATTTTGTAACAGACACATTGCGCCTGTTACAAAATATTGTAGTCTTTCCAGCGAAACGCAAACAGGAAAAACAAAGGTACATACAAAAAGCATAAATTAATAATTAATTTACATCGCAGATGTAGTTGTTTACTCGTTTATTATTTATTTGTAGCGCTAACTGCATTGACAGTAGCCAACGTATGCACCCATTACGCCACGGTTGAATGGGTGTTGTGCGCGAGTGTACATCTGTTGATTTTTCACTTCAACGAACTAAACTTAAGGACTTAAAAATCGCGTAAAGGGGGAAGAGGAGTAAAGAGAGAAAAAGAAGAGAGTAAAAGAGGAGCCAAGCATGTAAGAACAACCTTCCCTTTTAGTGGTGCACTGAAGACAAGTCTTTGGAGATATGTTCCTACAATTGGAGGTCTGTTGGCTCCATCATTCAGGTTAATCTTGACAGTATAAGTGCTTAGAAATGTTTGTTGCTAATGAGCCAGGTAAAAAGTACCCCTCCCTCATTCTTCTAAATCGCGGTAGTTTCTAGTAAGTTTGCAAACAAATTTAATATGACAAATATATCGATGGAATAGAAATGAAAAAGCCATCTTACCTACAGATTACCCCCAATAGATACCGCAAGTGAAATTTTCTTAGAGTTTGAACTCACAAAATTTGGCGGAAGGCGCGGCTTGCGGGGGACGAAAAAATGCGCTGTGATTGGCTATTTCTAATTCATACTTGGACTTGACGCGTCAGTATTGGTCGACACTAATGTCGTGAACATGCAAAGGCACGTACGTGTTGGCGCGCGTCAGTTGCCTTGTATGCGGTGTCTATTGGGGGTAATCTGTGCATAGTGTGCATCTACCAGACTACACTGTAGCCTCATTGTAACATCAGTAACCTAACCTACAGACCACTAATCGGTTAACCCATTAACCCAACGCATTCCCACTAAAGAACCCTAATAATATCATGTCCTATGAATATCTTTGAACCACATCTTTTCCAGTACAGTGACCACGGTGTTCATTACAATTAATGCTAGAATAATATTTTTTTAATATTGCCTTAATAGTCCTTAAACTCGCAATGTCTTGAAAGCGTGGGCTGAGGGTTTCTTGAGGGAGGTGGCCACTCTTCCGTGGTAATTGAAAAGTGTATGAATTGTATGATCAGCATTGGCTTGGAACGAATAAATAGTTTGTTGTGGCGCAGTCTAGTTTAATAGAAAGGAAACTTTTAAATCTAACGACTTTTAATTTAATACACGGTTAGGATTACTTAAACTTCTATTAAGAAAGGAATTCTGAAGATACAATGTAATGTAATATCATTGAAGTATAATGTCATACAACAGACATCTCGAACAAAATGTGTCACGCCGGGAGGTTCTATTTTCAAAATTGAGCCCCCGTTCTCCTTTCAAAATCGAACGAATTCATTGAAAATTGAAGCCGATCGCGCGATCGGCGCCAATTCAATGGAACATACATTGTGTTCGTGGTGTCGGTTCTATACCTAGTAATAATACTTCAATGTGTAATACAGATATTTTTTTCCAAAAAGTTGTTCAGATAAGGAAGCAACTTGGCACACCATATCCGTAGTCCATGTCCACGACAGCAAAATAGAGTATAATTTTTGACGTTTATATGATTGTGATTTCGTTTTGTGAAACCACTATCACGCGGGAGAGCCACGGGTGGAAACTAGTATATATATATACCTACCTATTATAACAAATGTTATGGTAACGTTAACTGACGAAAATCGAATGTTATAATATAATTTGATTAATTTTGATTTTAAGTTTAACTTAACATAATTTATTTTTAATTGATCTGTTTTTAAAAGATTTTTTAATTAATTTTCATTTAAGTTGAAATTATTTGTTTTAATTTTAATTTAATTTATTGAAATTGGATTTAATTGTATGAATGTTTAGGACGTGATTTAATTAATTCGATTTTAATTTTAAATATCCAACACTAACACTAAGTACACTTAGGATACAATTGTTACTAATTATTGTTCTGAAATAAATTATAAAATGTGAAGATAAAGTAACCGTTTAACAAATTGAAGCGGTCGAATTTTGACCCCAGCGGGTCTAGTCATTATTAAAGTTTACGTAGACGAAGTTACAGCTGACAGTTCTTACGCAAGACTAACCAAATTATGAACGATGAACATTACCCTTTCGTAGCACAAATTAAGACCACAAGGGTGTGTCCACCCTTTAGAGTAATGTCTGGGTAATCTTGACACGGTTCGCAAGACGATCATTAACGACACCCCCAACCCAGTGATAGGGTTGATTCAAGACGAGTGTCTTGTCCAAGACACATTTTATTATTTTTTAAGTAATCTATACATCTATACAAATAAATAAAATTGGAGTGTCTGTTTGTAATATTAAAATAACCGTTTTTTACTAAGTGCATTTGGATTTATACACGCTACATATACCAAAACAATTTTTTTTACAATTTTTGTCTGTCTGTCTGTCTGTCTTTCTGTCTGTCTGTCTGTCTGTCTGTCTGTCTGTCTGTCTGTCTGTCTGTCTGTCTGTTTGTTTGTTTCGACTAATCTCTGAAATGGCTGGACCGATTTTGACGGGACTTTCACTGGCAGATAGCTGATGTAACAAGGAGTTACTTACGCTACTTTTATTTCAGAAAAAAAAATAGTTTGTTAGGCGATACGAAGTTCGCCGGGTCAGCTAGTTTTAATTAAAGTTATGGCAATTTTCGTAACTTTATTTATTGTAACGTAGTGCTCAAACTCGAATCTTGGATAGTTAGGCCCACTGTCCATGACGATTCAAAGTTTGTCAAAGATAATTTATTGTGGATTATAGGTACGTAATAGCTGTTGATACAATATAGAGATACAATGCAGGTCGCTATGTCCTACCTGTGATAGGTATACAATATGAAATATTTAAGGTAATGTCAAATAAAAATAAAAATAAAAATCAGTCAAATATAAATCGTAATTTAAATTAATAATACAAAATTCTTCATTGAGATGATTACAAGCAAGCTGCATAATGAAACGCAATAAGCAAGCCCGACGATGCCGATGTCGCTCCGTGGACAGATATCGTACTTTTCTATGGAAGACGCAAGCAAGCGACAATTGAATATAGCGTGCGTAAGACGTGCGTCTATCTGGAGAGAAGGCATTAGGCGAATGCTCACGGTAAGGTTCGAACGATACTTTCGATACTGAGTAGGTATCGATACTTTTGTCCGCGATACTCGATACTGAGTAGGTACTCGATACTCTTACCTGGTACTCACTTGCAAGTACTCATATGGAACGTCGGTATCGAGTACTTTTATAATACTGAGTACTTTTCAGTGTTGTCAATGCAAGTTTTTAGACGGCCGTGTCCAGTGTCCAATATATTGAGTATCGGTTCAGCGCTCGGACAAAAAAAAGGTCATTGGGCCTATATTTCTCACAACAAAGTGATATGAAATTCACTGCCGATGACCTTTGTTTTTTTTTAGCTCCTAATGTGATGCTCGCAAGTACTTGATACTGAGTAGTATCGATACTTCAGGGCCGATACTTTTTGGGTATCGATACCATACCCATCAATACCGCACGAGTACTCGGTATCGATACCAGAGGCCGATACTTCGAACCCTAGCTCACGGTAAGGGAAAGCCTTTAGATTCAAAGCAATAATTTATGGACAGCCCGGAAACAAAGCTGATTCAATCGTCCCTTTCTTTTGTCCCAACCCAAGTTTAATGGTAAGTAAATAATGCGGTTCAGAATTAACTGCTGCCCACTCGAGGGATGCCCTTTCTAAATATTTGGTTTGTAAAAGACACTGGAATTTTCGTGCTTCGCTGTTTCTTTGAATTTCCAAGAATTGTTAATTACGTTAGTGGGATAAATTATTTATTTTATAAGGATACAATACATTTCAATACAATACTGTTTATTGTGTACCGAAGACAATAAGAATCGGTACTCTTAGTTAAATAAAAGATATAATTATGTATTTCTTGAAGTACCTAAATAAAATAACGAAGTAACTTTCGTATATGTAATTCTAAAATGATGTTTTCACATAGTTACGCCAAGCTTTCTACATACATCAGTATAAATCACATGTATACTTAGTCCAGCTGTTTCTGAGATAAGCGAAAACAAACTGATAAGCAGACACATTTTAAAAACATAATTATAATGTCCAATAATAAATATATTAATTTATGAATTCTAATATAAAATAAAAATAATGATAATAAATATTTACGTATATTACTTTATACAGTTCGTTTTACTAGTAAGTAGTAAGTGGCCAGAACCTCATATGCGTTATTAAATTCCACCATTATGTCTAAAATATCTTCCATGTAGAGATATCGGTTAGTTACATACTGTATTATAATATAAGGTATCATAATTATGACTTTTATATACAGATTTTCAACAATGAAACCAAAATGCATAGTCTGTGGAAACTTACCGAACCAAAACAACTGCTGATTCATGAAAGGGTTCACGGATTACAGCCCCCGGCTACCAGGTCCCTATTGTCACCCCATTTCACCGTAAACACGGCATTAGGGTAATGTTTTTGAGGGTTAGGTAAGTGTTTACTTATCCAAATCAATTCTAGCATTATTGCCAAGTAGTATTCAATATTCCGTACTCTCCGACAATTCCGACTGTTACTGTGAAGTTCTGGAGGGCTATTCTCTAAAATACCAACTCGAAATCAAAGCTCACTCTAATCTAATATAAGAAGAAAGATCGATCTATGTAGATTTGACAATTGGACACGAGCTTCGAAGGTGACTAATTCGATGATCGAGACAAATAAATCCCTTACCGAATACCAAACATGTCAAATTAGCCTGAACAAGTAGTTTTTCTCACCGCCGCAATCTACACTGCGGCGCCACCTGTATTGTCGAGTCTTATAGAATATGAATTTTGAATCGCGGATTCCGCTGTCAAGTTACAAACACATCCTTATAGAATAGCCTTACTGTACTCTTGTGTAGAGTACCTACCTGCAGTTTACATTGTTTTCATTGCAACTGTGAAAATGTGCCATGACATGAAAAAAAGACAGAAAAAAACAGTTATTACGCCTCATAACATATATTACAGATGCAATAGGTATGTTACAGCAAGCGCTTTATTTTTAACGACTTTATTATTGGTTCAGAGGCAAGACCGTCTTTAACCTACTAGAGACCCTGGGCATATTAGGATAATCGGGCCCCTATGACTTTGTCAGAACACTATTTTGTTAGAATAAACAAAGAAAATAAATAAGCAAGCCTCTAGATTTATGCAAAACCTAATAGGTTCGATTTATTCGAATTAAAAAAGTTTTTCGTTAATAAATATCGGTTATCGTTTAGTGATCTGGCAGGAACTAGGGGGCCCCTATCGATCACGGGGCCCTGGGCACGTGCCTAGAGTGCCCAGTGGGAAAGAGAGGTCTGTTCAGAGGTTATGTTTCCTGATACAGAACGGCTAGCATGATACGAGTGTGGCTCAACTATAATTATTCAAATAACTCTTACTTATAATAAACATAGTAGTAATATTTACTATACGAGTATAAGAGCTTTAGACTTAATTTTCGAATAACAAAATTTTTACCAAGTCACCATACAAACTTTCATCCTCAATTTTAATGATCTACTAATGAAGTGTCAAATCTGAAAATCCTTTAAACGAAAAATGAGGAAGTTTCATACAAACGTTTTTCCTTATTTCAACCCTTTAGTCAGTCAATTACGCTTAGTTAATTGATATAATGAGAACCATGTGTGTTTGAGGCTACCATTATTAGGATGGTGAGTACCGTCAGTTGACTTAAAATAAACGATGCCAAACTATCCCTCATATATCGCCCATCACTTAAGTCCGGTTTAGACGTATTAAGTAGTTAAGTAGATAACTAAATTTTAAGTGAATAATTTTAAGTGCGCGTCCAAAGCTCTTTAGTTCATACGATTCACAACCTACTTAATTACTTAAGCATTTTACTAAATTTTAAGAAGCCCCGCCCACCTACTTTACAGAAAATAGAAAAATTTCTAAATTACTTGTTTACTTGCGTACAAAATTTTAACTACTTGTCCGTTTACACGTATTAATTTACATACTTAAAAATGGTTGTCTGTAAAGTCGGTTTATGGACGGTAGTTTAACGTGACAACGTCATGACAAAGCTCCGCTCCGCTCCGCTCCACTCAACTACGATCGCCTACGGCATCGGCTACGATACGCCGATCGTGCCTCTCTCTCGCTCGCGGAACGCTACATTTTTTCGTGCGTGCGCCCGGCGTTCATCGTTTTAATAGACGTTATCACGTCCAAGTTAAAATTTAGTTAACTACTTGACTACTTAATACTTGTAAACCGGACTTTAGCGATCAAATGTTTTGCATAAAACTATTATAATTATAACAAACGCTGTATGTTGCCCATTGTTCCTGGACCCCATTACGCTTAGTCACGTATTAAAATCGTCTATGGCTTATTATCTGCGTTAAAACTCAGCACTATTGTTATATAATAATATGTCAATAAACAAAGATTACGTTCATAGAACTATAATAGAGACTGAGGGATAATATTGATGTATAAGGATTACGCTCTAATCTCAAACGGTTGATGAAACAATATGGCAATATGGTATAACTTACAATAGTTTATTTTGATAAGTTCGGTAGGCGTCCAAATTACCTATAGTTCGATTGACACGATTTATGAATTTTATACGTCGATATTTTAATTCATTTGGGCTTTTAGAAGAGCGTGTAGAGTTAGAAGTTTGGCTCTTTATGAGATCTGACGACTTTTTGATGTAGAGCCATATTATGTTCTCGTCTTGGCAACATTTTACAGGAAAATGTTTTTTGGTTGGATTTATTTCACAACTACACAACTCTTCGAGTCGAACTAGTGTTAAACAAAGCCTAATAAGTCGAAGAACTTTTTTCAAAGAACATAAACGTCCTCTCTTATTGCGTCAAGTAGTTTTGAATAAAATAGTTCAATGTTTCTTCGTAAGATGTCACTACAAACTCGTATTCACGCCATCTATGATCTTTATGACGCGTTATTTTCGCTCTCTTTAGTTCCAGAAATTCTACTAGATGGTGCACTAGTAATTGGCATAAATTATGACAAAATAAAATTTTACAATATGTTAAAATTTTATATTTTACAGAAACATTAGTGTATGCAATAATAATAGCAATTAATGAAATTGGATTGTTTCTCCTTTTATAAAGTGAATGAAGCCAAGGGTACAAGTGGGCTAATTACTAGTGTTAGGGCTGCCACCTGCCAACAAATTAATCGCCTCACCGGACAAAAACATCAAAAACCATGGACCCGAATACTAGCTCTAGGACAACTGGCGACCTTTTTTAAAGCGACCCACTTTTGAAATGTAGTGAAATAAGTCGATAAAGGGGCGCGGGAGTCATTTAATCCGCCGTATCCGGACACAAATTAAAGTGTCCGGGTTGTGCCCTTTTAAAATCCCAGCCCTGATGATTCCCGGACGCCCCATAAACTAGGATAAATCCGAGGGAATTCGGGATGGCAGCCCTACTTAGTATGTATGTAGATAAACGTCCGGTATAATAACCGCGGATATTATTAAGTTAACGTTACAGTAATTGTAACTTCTCAGGGTAATCATACCGGCGCATAACCACTTGACGACCATTATTACATGTAATAAGAATGTAAAACGCCATAGAAAAGTTGCTAAGTAGGTAGCCTACCTGTACGCAGCATATACCACGGATGTAGTTGACTAGGGTTGGCGAAATCCCTCGTGGATTTTATCTTCGTGGATATTATTATTATTAAAAATATTTTGTTCTGGCTATTTGTCTCAAACCACGTTAGGTTTAAAACTTGGCATGTTTATGTCATTACTAATTATGAATAATAACCTAAAAAATATTAAAGCATATTCTGTAAATAGATTTTGTTTCCGCAAGATAAGCAAGTCAAGTGATTAGCAGATAATAATTTGTTAATTTTTAAAGAAGATATGAAATACTGATCTTCTTTTATATGGATAAAATGTACCTACACATAAACATTTTCATAAATAAATTTATCGTGTATTACTTATAGGTATATATACTACTTAGTATTTTTTACCAAAACAAAGCGCGGTATTAAGGGAATTACTATAATCCATTTTCTAGACAAGACTTAGGTATTTGATAAGCATGCAATCGTCTTAAAAACAATAAGCTGTATAATAGTTTTTCATAAGAATCCTACACTTATTTTATTTGAAAGTATTTAAAATTTTATCCAATCTTTGTAATCATTTCAAGATAATGGTCCTTCCCTCTCTAGAACCGGCAACCCTATTAGAGCGTGGGAAGCTTCCAGCTTCAGTCCTACTAAGCTTTACTAATCAAACGCCTGACTTTTGTCTTAACAAATGGACAACAGAACTTTATGGTTATTAATACGAGTTGCATCCAAATCGGTGAAGTCGTTTTTGAGATTAGCTGAAAGAAACGCACAGATTAACAGGCATAATTTTAAAGAAATTGTTGTGATATGGGTTCCATTGCTTTAGTAAAATAAAGTAAATTACATTTATTATAATAGGATTAATAGGTAACTATGGTCAAATATTTTCCATGTACGTACATACATCGATGAAGTTACAGTTTTATTACAGGTAAGATGATGATAATTTTTATTAGATTATTTTCTATCGCCTAATCACATCGCGTTAATATCTCGGAAACTTCAAAGGTGGTATGTCAGGAATTAGAGCAATTTCGGGGCATTCACTTTAATGGTCGAAGATCATACAAGACTGGCACCCACACGATGTAAAATGTAGAGTAACTCAGTAACAGATAGGTAAGATGATAAAAAATAAATGTGTGTACTGGTACGAATAGAGAGTTGGTATTACTATGGGTGCTTCAGTGAATTTATTGTTGGGATTACGTCCGTCTTTTTAGGGTTCCGTAGCCGAATGGCAAAAAACGGAACCCTTATGGATTCGTCATATCTGTCTGTCTGACTGTCTGTCTGTCTGTCCGTCCGTATGTCACAGTCACTTTTTTCCGAAACTATAAGAGCTATACTGTTGAAACTTGGTAAGTAGATGTATTCTGTGAACCGCATCAAGATTTTCACACAAAAATAGAAAAAAGACAGTAAATTTTGGGGGTTCCCCATACTTTGAACTGAAACTCAAAAATATTTTTTTCATCAAACCCATTCATGTGGGGTATCTATGGATAGGTCTTCAAAAATGATATTGAGGTTTCTAATATAATTTTTTTCTAAACTGAATAGTTTGCGCGAGAGACACTTCCAAAGTGGTAAAATGTGTGTCCCCCCCCCCTGTAACTTCTAAAATAAGAGAATGATAAAACTAAAAAAAATATATGATGTACATTACCATGAAAACTTCCAACGAAAATTGGTTTGAATGAGATCTAGTAAGTAGTTTTTTTTTAATACGTCATAAATCGTAAACCGCGAAAAACATTGATCAAAGTTACAACGAACTACAAGAACTTTTATATTATGTTACGCTACGGAACCCTTCATGGGCGAGTCCGACTCGCACTTGGCCGCTTTTTTTTTTAGGTCCGTGACTACCAGCCTGTTTTTTAATTCACTAGACTTACTTTTTATTACCAGTTTCAAGTTGACTGTCAACTGACAGAGCGTCCCAATACTCCCAATAAGATGCAAGTAAGAAAGTAAGACGCAAACTGCAGTAAGATTATTAAGAGGAAAGATTTGTATTGTTGTATGTTTGTCATAAATAAACTCAAACGCTACTGGACCGATTTCAAAAATTCTTTCACCAATAGAAAGCTACATTATCCCTAAATAACATACATAGGTTATATGTATATATTTTATTGTGATTTTGATCCCTCCCCCCCCGCAATGGTACGGTTCAGCTTGTGATTTATAAACAGAATGGGATCTAAACCGAAAATATTTCTGGACTATGGAAAAAAATTCTTTTTCTTTTCATTGTGGATGGATCGCTCTCCCACAGGAATCAGATTCTGATTTTCTGACTTGTCCTTTGCCTATTTTAAGTAGGTAACTTTTAATCAAAAAGTATTTAAAAATTTTGTACTATATGAGAATTATTAACTTTTTCTCATTATCATAATTATGTACAACTAGCTGTTGCCCGCAGCTTCGCATGCGGAAATTATGCTTATCATATTTGTACCCCTTGCAGAAAAAAAATTAAAAACAGGTTAATTTATATGGAAGTACTTATATTTAGGAATTTATATACTGAAACGTACGATATAATCACAAATCATTCCTCCGGGAACGAATTTTAAAAAATAAACAACATTATTTAACATTAGTTTTTTCTTTTTCATGAAAAAATTTGAAAAACTCGAAAACATGTATTTCATCAATTAAATGAGGAATTTTTGTTGCAAATTTAAAGCAAATCGTTGATATTTCAAAATATTCCACACTAAGTTTCATCTTGTTTAATGTCCGTGAAAACTTTTAATTTTATCGGGACGAAAAGTTTTTTAAAACGTGATCCAAAGTATGAGGAACAACATAACTAATTTCCGTCGAAATCAGTTCAAG
The DNA here is from genome assembly GCA_951805285.1 of Thymelicus acteon. Lineage (NCBI taxonomy): Eukaryota > Metazoa > Arthropoda > Insecta > Lepidoptera > Hesperiidae > Thymelicus > Thymelicus acteon. The sequence continues at coordinate 2,658,510 of OX638216.1, forward strand.
GGTTTTCATGTAATGCCCGAACATACAAACAGACAAACAGAGAATAATTTTAAAAACAAAATTTTTGGTGTTCTAACACGTTATTGAAGTGCCTCTAACCGAAATTTTGAAAAATATTATATGTACAGAAAAACTGGCTCTTGAGTTTCATTAGAAAAAAAAACAAAATCTAATCCTAAATGGATCAATGATGAACTGGTTTTACGATGTCAACATGAAAAGTACAAATATTTTTCAAAACGGTTCTGTTGTTTCCATCTGGACACTCCTTCTCCCTCTCCCGCTCCCACCCCCTTACCCGCTCCCACTCCCTCTCCCACTCAAACTCTCTCTCTCTCTCTCCCTCTCTCTCTCCCGCTCCCATTCCTTTCCTTCGCCCGTTCACGGTCCCTCTCTCGCTTCCTGTCCCTCCCCCACTTCCAGTTCCTCTCTCGCACTCGGTCCCTCTCCCGCTTTCTGTCCCACTCCCTCTCCCGCTTCCTGCCCCTGTCCCTCTCATTCCTTTCCCGCTCCCTGTACCTCCCCTTTCCTTCTCCCGCTCCCCGGCCCTCTCCCGCTCCCTGTTCCTCTCCCGTTCCCGGTCCCTCTCTCCTCCCCCTACCGTCCGTAAAGTCCTCTACACAATTTTTTTGTTTCTCACTATAAGCTTACATATTAATTTTCGTATTTCTGAGTTCGAAAATGACAAAGTTCTGGAAAAACTTGCAACCTCTTTATTTACCTCTTAGGGATGAAATTCCAAAAAACCTGTTGCAGTTAATTTTTGATTTATTTTCACATTTCTGAGTTCGATATTGACGAAGTTTTGTACAAATTTACATCCCCTTTTACCCCTTAGTGGATGAATTTCCAAAAAAAAACTGTTACAATTAATTTTTGTTTCTAATTATAAGTTAACATATCCATTTTCACATTACTGAGTTTAAAATGACATAGTTTCTTAAATAGATATTTACAACCCCTTAGTATTACTCTTTATGGGGATGAATTTCGAAAAAATCGTGATACAGTTAGTTTTTGTGTATATCTATAAGCTTATATACAAATTTTTATCCTTTTTACTTCAAAACTGACGAAGTTGCCATACTAACTTCCACAACCTTATTCAACCCTTTAGGGGTTGATTTTCCCAAAGAACACATAACCTTTAAATTTTGCTTCTAATTTTGAACTAATATATACATTTTCATGTATTTAACTTCAAAAATGACGAAGTTGCGTACTAAGTTCCATCCAAGAAATTAACCCTTTAAGGGATGATTTTCCAAAAAAATGTGTTGGAGTTAACTTTTATTTATTACTATAAACATACATAAAAAATTGCATATTTATAACTCTAAAACTGACGAAGCTGATTTATATGTAAAAGATTTTTAACCCCTATTTTTAGGGGATGTATTTCGAGAAATCAGTGAAACAGTTATTTTTTGTGTCTAACTATAAGCTTATATACAAATTTTCACCCTACTTACTTCAAAACTGACGAAGTTCCGATACAAACTTGAACAACCTTATTCAACCCTTTAGGGGTTGATTTTCCCAAAAAACACATAACCATTAAATTTTGTTTCTAATTTGAACTAATATATAAATTTTCATGTTTTTAACTTCAAAAATGACGAAGTTACGTACTAAGTTCCATCCAAGAAATTAACCCTTTAAGGGATGATTTTCCAAAAAAATGTGTTGAAGTAAACTTTTGTTTAAGGTGAAGTAAGTCGCAAATTAGACTATTTGACTCTACGTGAAAACCATTATAGACATTGAAAACCAGCTACATATCATTAAGAATATATATTTTATGAAAGATAATGATATATTTTAGTGAAGCATCGGCTCTGAAACACGATTGACTAAACTTGACTCGATAGAAAAAAATCTCAAAGTTTGTAATATTTTTATTACAATTTTCAGTGTGCTCACCGGGGGGAAAATCAATGGCATTCGGTCATTGTTAAAGATATTTTAACGATATTTTTTTTACACTTTCTCAATGAAATGTGTAAGTGAACTATCGGATAACATTTTTGTAAAAAGAAATATTTAATTTTATTAAATTAAGTGAGCATGTAAAAGCAGTCATTCAGTTGCGCGCGAGCCAGACGTATCGCTGGGTCCGCGCCTCCCGCTTCGCCGCAGTCGGCCGTAGCGCCTTGTGGAGAGCAGACCTGTACGACTTTTTCTCAACCTTCGCGCGCCTTTTCTAGGGATGTTCGGTCCAGGTGCCTTGTATCGATACTCTGGATCGATATGGATCCTATCGCAGTGTATCGATCCAAGTGATTTGATACGATAATCTGGATCGATCCAGTATCGAATGATTTTTTTTACACGCTTTATATTAGCTTCACCTGTATGTTTGTTTGTTTGTTTGTTGGTTTGTTTGTTTGTAACTTCTCTTTGGACTTGATTTTGACCCACTTCAAACGGTCAGATTTCTTTCAAACTTCGTGGACTTATTTAGGACCGATGACAATTCAATATTTAAAGAAAAAAAGAATGAAAGAAAGAAAGAAACCTAATTACACGCTTTATATTAGCTTTAAATGGTCAGATTTCTTTCAAACTACGTAGACTTATCGAGGATCGATGACAATTCAATATTTTAAGAAATAAAGAATAAAGAAAGAAAGAAAAAAAAAACAACCTAAATTTCATTTAAAAAAATCAAACTAAAAATGAAAAAATAATAGTTAAAAAAAACTAACAAACACGCTTTTATAGATCATCCAACTAAAAAAAAATTAGAAAATAAATTTGAATTAAGAATCGTGTAATTGTAATAAAAGCGTGGGGTGCATGGTGTCAATGAGTAGAAGGGATAATATCTTTAAAAACACCGCACGCTTTTTTTACAATCACACAATTCTTAATTCAAATTTATTTTCTAGTTTTTTTTTAGTTAGATTTTCTAAAAAGGCGTGTTTTTAGTTTTTTTTTTAACAATTATTTTTAATGGGAATAGCCGGCAAACGAGCTGACGATCCACCTGATGATAAGTAGCTATCGTCGCCCATGAATATCAGCAACACCAAAGGCATCACTGATGCGTTGCCAGCTAAGAAAGAGAAGAAAAAGAAAGCAATTTTAAACAGGAATGTTTAATCCGGGTGTTTTATGTATCGATACTCCGGATCGTCATGAATATCCCAATATAACTCCGGACACACCCCTATCACACACTCCCCCCCGCCACAAAAAATTAAACTCCACCAATCTTACCCCCACGAACCCCCCCCCCCCCCCCCCCCCTCCCCCCGAAATTTTTACCTCACCCCGCGGGCTATATCTCTTGAACCGGAAGAGATAGGATACCCGAGTTTGGGTTCAAACGACTCGTAAGGAGATTTACCATCTTTTGGCTCCGACGGAATTAATTAAATCTCCTCCTGGTAAATTCCTCACTCCCCCGGAAACCAACTTTTGACCCAGGCGAGATAGGATACCCGAGTTTGGGCTCAAAGTACTCGGAAAGAGATTCTTTACCACCTCCATCTGACAGAATCTCGCTATCCTATCACGCACACATCAAAATCACAGAAGGAATCGAGGTTTACTCCGGCCAAGATACGCCGCAAATACAGGACCATCACAGTACTTTTAAGTTAATATCGTTATATAAACTATCGACATGCTTAATTCATTGGGTTTCTAAATAAAGATATATCATTCAGCCAATATTATGGTCAATCGTTTTAGATTAAATTTTATAATAGATTAAATTTTATTCAAAATATTGCATATTTAAATATTGAAAAGTCACTTAAGTTTTTTTTTTAAAACAATGTGGTATGCAGTAGGAATATCATATTATAAATAATAAAATCTCACTTTGTAACACTATATTTGAATTAGAACTCTTGTGTCTTTTAAACTAAATAATCAAATAAATTCATATCATGCAAAGCTTATAAATTACATTTGCCTATCCTTAAATTTTAATGAACGCAGGAATAGTAAATTGGTTAAACGCTCAGGATCCAATCGATTACGACTTTCGCAGTGCTATTTGCTCGTTAGCAACTAATATATAATATACTATATACTATACTATATACTACTATATTCGTATGCGCATCATTAAAAGTACCCTAAGAAAGGTACTCGATACTTTGAAGTATCGATACTTTTATGAGCCGGTGGTCCACAACTGTAACGCAAGTTTTCATTCTAAGTACGATACTTTTTTTTCGATACTACTCATGAGTACAGTATCGATACTTTCTATTCGATACGTGTCCCTAGCCAGAAGAGCGCGCGGGGATCAGGTCCCCGCGCGCCGGCTGCCCGTACGCGTCTCCTTCACCCCCTCAAAACGTCTGTGAAGTCGATACCACGTCGCCTTAATAAACATACATAAAAAAATTAATACTTATAACTCTAAAACTGACGAAGGTGATTTATATGTAAAAGACTTCCAACCCCTATTTTTAGGGGATGAATTTCGAGAAAACAGTGATACAGTTATTTTTTGTGTCTAACTATAAGCTTATATACAAAATTTCACCCTTCTAACTTCAAAACTGACGAAGTTCCAATACAAACTTGAACAACCTTATTCAACCCTTTAGGGGTTGATTTTCCAAAAAAACACATAACTTTTAAATTTTGTTTCTAATCTTGAACTAATATATAAATTTTCATGTTTTTAACTTCAAAAATGACGAAGTTGCGTACTAAGTTCCATTGAAGAAATTAACCCTTTAAGGGATGATTTTCCAAAAAAATGTGTTAAAGTTAACTTTTGTTTATTACTATAAACTTACATAAAAAATTTCAGATTTATAAATCTAAAACTGACAAAGTTGGTTTGTATGAAAGTGACTTCTAACCCGTATTTTTACCCCTTAGGGGATGAATTTCCAAAAATCCGTTATTAGTGGACGTCTCCTTAGCATAAACTATCTCCCTGCCAAATTTCATGGTAATCGGTTCGGCAGTTTCTGAGATTTTTTGTTTAATCAGCGGTGTGTCGCTTTTCAATTTTATATATATAGATAGACACTTATTCTTTGACATAGACCCCAAATTGGGTCAAGCCGGTCTTTTTATTTTATGGCTTAGAACATTACGTTTAATTTCCATTACGGGCTTAAAATAAAGGCCTCAGGGAACATCACCCTGCAAGGTTTTCTCATATTACGAGCACGCGGTGTGGCGAATAGATTATCTGTTATTTTAGTTTAGAACCATGAACCTTCTACGTGTACTACCAAATTTGATTTTAATGCTGTCTTGTATTAGATTTTGTTGGTGAGTCATCAAAGTTTTTTGGTTAGAGCATTTAGAACTCAAACCTTGTACATTACGGCTGATGTACCTTGGCGCGTCTGAACATAGGCTCTGTGAACTTTAGCGCATGTAAGACAGAGATAGCGACACGAACATGCTAACGTGTAACTGAGACAATACGCCACGTACCGAGCATTGCCGAATTGTGTTACTGCGCAGCCTTCTGCGCGAAGTTCAGACGCGCCAAGTTTATGTCGGCCGTACTGTACTTGGCTACTGCAACTAGTGTGCAAATAGAAAAGCCGAAATAAGTTGTTTTAAGATGTTCTTTTAATTACTGGTTTTCAAACCAGTTCCGTTGGTTACAATGGTTACTGCAGTTTATCATTTATCAATAACATTAAAATGTCACTATGGAAAAAGCATTTAATACTGAATAAAAATTTTAGTAGGACATACCCACTCAGACCTATATAGCTATTAATAGTATTTTATTTATAGGGAACATAGTGATCAAATGTAGGTAAATAAACAATAAATCTACTAGGTATGTATTTATTTAAAAAATAAAAAATAAACTAGAACTATTTAAAAACATTCACTCGGTATATTCTAGGGTTTTTCTGTGAGCTTTGCGTCCTTTAATGAAAATTCTTTTAAAAACCAAAAATTCTTTCTCGTAGAAGAACGATACAAAGAGGTGAAATTCTTTGAAACGTTGTAATACGGAAAGAATTGTCTAGTTCGCAACGCTTTCAGAGGAATTCATGAGATTTGGGTGAATTTCCCAAGTGCATTTTTGAGACGGCGAGGTTGAAAATTAATGTGTGGAGGTAAACTACAGTTATGCATAATTTTATATAGGTAGTTTAAATAGTGATCTACATGATAGTAAAGTATTCAGAGGTATTTAATACATAGATTCTTAATAAAAAAATATCTAAGACCTAAAATCTAATTCCGGTGTACTGTCCGAACTCCATTTATTTACATATTTTATTAATTTAATTTTTTTTGGTAAATAAATTTAATTGAAAAGTAGAAATACATTAGATAACACAACTAATATATATTTACGGAGCAATTTAAGATAGTACAACAGCTCTTAAAACATCTCTTAAAAATGTCCTACAAAAAAAAGCAATACCGGTGGCGCATTTTGTATACTTCATAACTTGTTACAACACGATTTGGAAGACACCTTACTGGCTCTCCCCGCCAGGGTTGGATTTTGTTCTATAATTATAGTATTTATACTATAATTTCGCCCTTTGTACTATGTACTATCCACATCTAAGTATAGTACGCTAAAATACTATAATTTTATTTGGTCCCGGATGTTTAGTTTTACGTCATATTATGAATATTTCGACAATGCGTGTATCCGATCCGACCTAATTCTGATCTTGCGTTTCCTGTCTTGATGTTCTCAACAGTAGACTTCTTTTGTTCTTTTCCATTATCAGTAACTAATCTCATTCCCCATGATTCCTTCCATTCCATACGTCGCTTGCGAATTTTAGTGTAAAATAATACGTTTATTTACGAAGTTCTTCCTATTACTTGACTTGAAAGTAAAAGTATTTTGCCATTTCAACAAATTGGGCGGGGGGGGGGGAGTGCAAAAGCAGTTGATCTACCGATTTTTTGCTTGCAACACTGAGTGTACTATACTATACACTATACTACTGAGTGTAATATACTATACTACTGAGTGTACTATAATTTTTTTATAAATAGTATACTTTTCATTGTTTTGTACTATATTTTTCAACGTACCTAAATCCAACCCTGCTCCCCGCACCATTCAGTTATGCTCTTGCAAACTGCGTGTTAGGATAACCGACTTGCTGCGTAATTTTCCTGTCAAACACGTAAGTACTCACTGCGGTGGCGCAGGAATACAAAATCATCCAATTCCGATGTCATGTATATTAGTAAAAGTACAAAGCAGATTATCAAGAAATGTTTTGGAGGCTTCCATTAAAGGTTTTCAGCCATAATTGTGAAATAAAAGTTAACCTGTGAGTAACGGTGTTCTTTAAAATTCAAGTTTTGACTCTAATTCTAAGTCCGGTGGCCTAATCTCGGTGGCTCCGGTGGTAAACTAAAGCGCATAGGGACGTTTATAGACTAGTGCCGATAATTTTTGAAACGAAAAAAAATAATCGTAGGATGAAACCCATTGCAAAAGGAAGAGAATATAACGAAAATTAAAGGAAAAATAATTTACGGGTGATCTGAGGTCGGGAAGTGGGGGAGGGGGGGTTCAAGGGTAAAAAATAGTTTATCTCAATTTCCGGCAAAACTACAAGTCCTATAGAAAAAAGTTAAATAGCAATGTTGTAAGTAATAAAAAGATCTACAACTTTTTATTTACCCTTTTTATACATTACCTCAAAATTAATGTGAAAAATTCAAATAACCAAGTTTTTGGTTTTTATTTTTATCTTTTACAAAAAAAAAAAATTTTTTCACGAAATTTGGTGAAAATGAAATGACAACTATTTATGCAAAAAATTTTCGGATTCGAGTTTTTAATTTTTTTTTTGTCAATCATTGTGTACAATTTTGAGTTATTAAGATTCCATGTTACTTTGTTAGACAAAAAAATTACAAATCCATAAAACATAAAGATTGCAAAAACATGCGAAAATAGTTGTCGTTTCATTGCATTTTCGGAGAACATTTACCATAGTAGTTTATAGTTAGTAGTAGTAGTAGTTAGTAGTTTATAGTTTTTTATATACCATTAGAAAGTAGAGATTACAACGAACAAAAATCTCACCGATTTTTAAAAAAGTAGATATTTTGACGCGAGAATTTTCGATTGAAAATTAGGTACCAAAAACTTGGTTATTTGAATTTTTCACATAAATTTTGAGGTTATGTAAAAAAGTGTAAATACAAAAGTTGTAGATCTTTTTATTACCTACGACTTTGCCATTTAACTTTTTCCATAGGACTTGTAGTGTTGCTGGAAATCGAGATAAACCATTTTTTACCCTTAAAACCCCCCCTCCCCACTCCCGACCTCAGATCGCCCATAAATTATTTTTCCTTTAATTTTTGTTATATCCTCTTCCTTTTGCAATGGGTTTCATCCTACTATAATCTTTTTTTCACTTTTTACCGTTTTTGAAGCTATCGGCACTGGTCTAATAGGCCACAGAAACACAAGCGTGTCTAATCACCGCTTAAAGGAGTCCGTTCATCTAGACTCTTACTCTTCAAAATGTATCTTTAAAGTATTAAAATATGATCTTGCCTTTATTATTTCTCATTGACATAATCAATTTCGGTGGATCAGATTCTAATTCCAGTGGTCCTAATTTCGGTGGCATTTGATAATGTAGTTTCAAAATATCTCCGGAACTAATAATTTTTTTTTCGATCTCTACTATGTGACTAATTATTACTACTATTTACAAATTATTTATGCCAAATAAAATGTATTAGAAACAGCAGGTTTAAATTTTATCAATTTCGGTGGCTCGGATTTTAATTCCGGTGGTCCTTTAATTATTTCGGTGGCATTTGATAATTTCAAATGGGAATATCTCATGAACTAACAAAAAATTTTCGATCTCTAGTATATGATTAAGTAGTACTAATATTTACCTATTATTTAAGCCAAAAAATTTTATCAGAAACAGCAAATTTAAATTCGCCACTGTAATTAGGCAAAATTCGTGTTTGTTGAAATTCACCCATTTGTCGAAAGCGTCAAGGAACGAGCTATAGGAACGTTACTATAGGCCTGCGGCGCACCCCCATTTTTACCTCCGAACCGATCACAAAAAGGTAACCGCATGGAAGTTTTTTTATTCGATTATTTATGTCTTGGGGCACCTTCAGTTAATTTTTACCCGTTTTTACACTTGCCAAACACGATTAAAAATGGCAAATACCTCTTTTTTCTCGACCCGTTAAAATACAGAAATTTTGACTTCAACTCACGACTGCTCAATAAGTACCCATTATTTTTTAATGAAATTTTTACAAGATTATCTAAAACATATCGCTCAAAATGTAAGCCGAGTCCGAATTCTTTAAAATGCATATCAACAAAATGGCGAATTTTTGAAAAAAAAATTACTCGAAGGAGATTTTTTTTTTCAAACTGAAAAGTTGTGTTATAAATTTTCGAAATTAATTATTCTAATTCTTCCACATCAAAGATGAATACTTGAAGAAGTTTTCTATAAAGTTTGATCTCTTCAAGTACCATGGTTAAAAAGTTACAGCTGTTTATTTACTGCATCGCGGCACTCCGACGCGCACGGTTTTCTCACCAAGCGGCGTAGCGCGAGGCAAACATATGTACGAGTATATTAGACCGTAAGTAGAATATTATAGACTATTTGTCATTGATATTTGTTACTAAGTATGCAGTTCAGAGCGAAAAATGATAAAAAAAACGACTCATGAATTTCGTAAGTTATATTTATTCTATTCTTTTACATCTTCTAAAGTACTTGAGGAACATTTCTCATTGCACTTACACAATTTACAACATTTTACTTTTGCTGTAAAGCAGGTACAGGATTGTGCATTCATGCAGGAAGTTACTTTGGACCTACAATTGCATATATATTTTTGTAATAATTCTAAGCTAGTTGGTCCTTCAAAATAAACCGGAGACATGACTCCATCTTATAATTATTACTATACACTAATGTGAATTATACATACAGACAACGTTTGAGGTGTTCAATCAACGCGGGCTTAGAAGGTGGAAGATTTTTTATCGATAATTGTTTCTTAATTACTGCATTAATCTTACTGCATTAATATCATCGTGGCGATTCCCAAATTGACTTTTGATATCATAAATTCTACAGATAAATTTTGTACATATACCAATTGTTTCTTTTGACAAATTTTCACCTATGCGAGATATTTCATTGAGTTCTTTATTACTCATTTTTTTAGCGGCATTATAGGCTTTAACCTTTCCAATTCGAAATATCGCAGATGTAGCGTCGGAGGCAGTTAGTGCATGAATAGCCAGTAGAGCGAAACAAAGATCGTATTTTAGTTCTTTTAGAATTAATACAATATCATTTTTCACTGTGAACTTCATACTTAGTAACAAATATCAATGACAAAAATCGTCTATAATATTCTACTTACGGTCTAATATAATATGTTTGCCTCGAGCTACGCCGCTTGGTGAGAAAACCGTACGCGTCGGAGTGCCACGACGCAGACAAACAGCTGTAACTTTTTAACCATGGTACTTGAACAGATCAAACTTTACAGAAAACTTCTTCCAGTATTCATCTTTGATGTGGAAACTGGAAGTATTAGAATAATTAATTTCGAAAATTTATAACACAACTTTTCAGTTTGAAAAAAAAAATCTCCTTCGAGTAACTTTTTTTTTTTCAAAAATTCGCCATTTTGTTGATATGCATTTCGAAGAATTCGGACTCGCCTTACATTTTGAGAGATATGTTGGAGATAATCGTGTAAAAATTTAATTAGATAAAATTAAGTACAAGTTATTGAGCAGTCGCGAGTTGAAGTCAAAATTTCTGTATTTTGACGTATCGAGAAAAAAGAGGTTTTTGCCATTTTTAATCATGTTTGGCAAGTGTAAAAACGGGTAAAAATTAACTGAAGGTGCCCCAAGACATAAATAATGGAATAAAAAAAGTTCCATGCGGTTACCTTTTTGTGATCGGTTTTTGATTTCTAGAGCACTTTTTAGGGGTGCGCCGCAGGCCTACTAGCTGAGAGTAAGAATTTTTTGCTGAAAACATCTGATTCTTTAAAATGGCTTTTACAGGTAAGTGAATGTCGGCAATTTTACTTCTGTAATTTTCCTTTAATCAAGAGAAAACTAGTTAAAGTGGCCTGATACACCTGTATTGGTTAAACAAATTAATGTGTAAACGATTGCACCCGTCATTGTGTTGCATCCAGGTGATAAAACAGGCAATGAAACAAACCAGGTTTCTTCTCTTAAAGCTTTACAAATCCTGAAATTCTATAACTTACTAGTTTTATATTAATTAAATAATAATAATAATAATAATAATAATAACGCTTCACACTCAAGCCCCACACTAGGATTCCCTGTGTCGTGGGTGCCATGGACAACACACTAGACAAGGACATTCACACCCAGATCGAGAACAGAAATTCTAACTCATCATTCAAATTTCCGCCTCGCTGGGAATCGAACCCAGGACCCTCGGTGCGGCGATCCGGCATGGTAACCATTGCGCCACACGGGTCGTCAAATATTATAATTATTTAAATATTATAATTATTGAATTAGGTATAATTATATGGAAGATTCACTTAAATACAATCTTAATAGGTTTTTCCGTTTTTTCTTAACGAGGACCTAAAATTCTGGATAGGTCGGAAAAGTTCCTTTCTCTCGCAATAGTTTAACTCGCAGTAGTAGTTTATTTATTTCGTATTTTTCTTTCACGGAAAATCGCATTGGGTTGTCAGAAATTCAAACAATTGAAGAAACCTTACAAATATTGCGATACGCCGATCCACTTAACTGCCACTGGGATTATTGGATTACTAACTGATGTGTCACCATGCGAGGTATATTGACGATAAAGAAGTAAAACTCTCACATACACACACGCATTTAAATTCGGTGTTGAGGATAAAATCGACAAACAAATGACATGTATCACAATAGGTCTAGGGTGTAAGTCTAAGGGTCATCCTCAAAGTCTGTAAGGGTCATCCTCATCCATCCATGATCCTTGAGTACGAGCTAACTTCCGCGCTAAACAACGGACGAGAATATAAAGGTATATAAAGGTATATTATTATAGGTATATAAGTGTATCAATGATACCTACATGAATTTTGAATATATGGTCCTGGGTTCGATTCCCAGCGAGCCGGAAATTTGAATGATGAGTTTCAATTTTTGTTTTCGGTTTGGGTGTGTTGTTCATGGCACCCACGATACAGGGAATCCTAGTGTGGGTCTGTCAGTGAATAGTGTACATGGGCATCGGTGGCTGCTAGTTTTTCGGCTAAGTTCAAAAAGAGAACCCTGTATTTTGTTATTTATTTATTTATTACACTTTATTGTACACGACAATCAACAGCCAAGAGACACATTAAAAAAGCAAAGCAAAGCAACAACCCATAATTGTCCCACTGCTGGGCTCGGGGTCTCCTCTCACAATGTGAGGGGTATTAGGCCATAGTCTACCACGCTGGCCAAGTGCGGATTGGTAGACTTCACACACCTTTGAGAACTTTTATGGAGAACTCTCCGGTGTGCAGGTTTCCTCACGATGTTTTCCTTCACCGAAGCAAGTGATAATTAACTTGTAATATGCACATAATACCTATTTGAAAATTAGAGGTGCGTGCCAGGATTAGAACACGGGCCCCTCCGTTCGGGAGACCAACGTTCTAACTGCAAGGCTATTATCACTGCTGTGCAAGAGACACATATTTAAATAAAATTCGATATTTGTGTACAAAAGGCTAGTAAAAGGTTAGTAGGTAGGTACTTATAGAAAACTGACAACCTTCCGTTAATGAATTCATTATAAACTTGAAAAATAATTTAAAATTTCCATGGCGTATGTTACATTATAGTACACCACATGAACAGGTCTACTCATGTGGTAACACATTTTATTACACCGAAAGTAAATAAAGGTATTGCCATAAAAGCAAATAATAGATAATTAGGGGTCACGAATAGTAAGGAATGGTTGCCCAATCCGACCCAGATCCCTTTGAAATCGAATGTTTGATTACACTATAAAGGCCACGCAACACGAATGAGTCAAAAATTTTTTTTACAACTTTTTCCAGATTGTAGTTTTTGAACGCTATACTTTAAACATACTGAAATATTCGTAAAGATGTTAACGTAATGATACTTTTCGCTACTTAGATATCGTAGGTATTTCAGCATTATTATATTACTATAGCGTTTATTTTACCTACTGTTTATGGGTTTAATCAATTAAATACGAGACACTACGATTTTTTCTGTTTATGGTATTTTATTTTTGTTATGAATTAATTGAATAAAATTATGAGTATAGGAGGAATATGGATGGAAAGTGGAAGCTGGATTGTAAAAAGTGACAGACAGACTCCAAAGGCAAAATGCATTGCCGATCAAGAAAAAAACATTACGTTACACAAGTTTTTTTATTTAAAAGGTAATTACTAATTAGTTGTAGATATTTCTGGTAATCCAGAACTTTATGACAATACTATTAAAAATAGTTACTAATGCAATTAAATGACCCACTTATTGTGATCAATTGTGATCAATTACAATTACAACTACGATAATAGTGATTATACCAAGACTATAGTCATAATCTGATCACATGTCTGTGATCAAGACACAAGAGTACTTTATTATTACTAAAATATAAAACCATAGCAAAATAATATAAAAGCGGCCAAGTGCGAGTCGGGCTCGCCCATGAAGGGTTCCGTAGCAGCAAGTAACATAATATAAAAGTTCTTGTAGTTCGTTGTAACTTTGATCAATGTTTTTTGCGGTTTACGATTTATGACGTATTAAAAAAAACTACTTACTAGATCTCATTCAAACCAATTTTCGTTGGAAGTTTTCATGGTAATGTACATCATATATTTTTTTTAGTTTTATCATTCTCTTATTTTAGAAGTTACAAGGGGGGGGGGGACACACATTTTACCACTTTGGAAGTGTCTCTCGCGCAAACTATTTAGTTTAGAAAAAAATGATATTAGAAACCTCAATATCATTTTTGAAGACCTATCCATAGATACCCCACACGTATGGGTTTGATGAAAAAAACATTTTTGAGTTTCAGTTCTAAGTATGGGGAACCCCCAAAATTTATTGTTTTTTTTCTATTTTTGTGTGAAAATCTTAATGCGGTTCATAGAATACATCTACTCACCAAGTTTCAACAGTATAGCTCTTATAGTTTCGGAAAAAAGTGACTGTGACATACGGACGGACAGACAGACAGACAGACAGACAGACATGACGAATTTATAAGGGTTACTTTTTTTGCCATTTGGCTACGGAACCCTAAAAAGACTTCTTATTGTCCCATTTACGAAAAATGCCAACTATTATTTATTTGTGAGTTTTTTTATCTTATCTTTATCACTATCAAGTTTCTGCCCCGGTTGAAAAAAATCGTAGATCCGGAGCTGGTTGATTCCCCGTCTACGGACGAACAGACAGACAGACATGACGAATCCATAAGGGTTCCGTTTTTTGCCATTCGGCTACGGAACCCTAAAAAGCGTTAGCACGTTCTAGTTGTGAGATTCGGGCATGATCACGCTTTGTTACGTTACAGGTGTATGTGAAGAGGCCCTAACTACTACAGTGTGTTCTCATTCCACAAATGAAAGTTCCAGTGCGATACGGTTCTACTGCGCGTTAATCTTACCAATTACGTGACTTCTGCAGGACCACCTTCATGAATGAGTAAAGCTATTCTTAGTAAATAACGAAAAACTAGCACCTAATATGTTTCTATGTATCAATTTTCATAATTTTGACTCAATAACTTCGTAAGGTACGATTTTAAAAAAGTATCTCTTTTATTATATAGCATAATTAAAATTTTGTAACCGTAGTAGAAATAAAGGCTTTTTATTTATATATTTATTTATTAACTTCGGAAGAGGCAAGTTTGAAGAAATTAGCCAATTACGAAATTTCAAAATGGAGTAAAAGATATTTTATATATTTTTAGTACAGGGAAATATTTTTTAATAGTTTCATTAGTTTTCTTATTTACTTTACTCGCTTCCCAATCCTTACCAGTTAAGTTTAAAAAATTACCATTTAAAATAATGTAGTGGTATCACAGACATATATAAATGTACCTAAGCCCTTTCATTCATAAGTGCGCTTCGGCGCGCTTGTTCCCAACAATTAATCTTGTCGTCTGTCTGTCTGTCCGCATTGTACGAGATAGTTGTTACCGCTAACGATGTACCGACTGTTTACACAACGAATGATTTATAAAACATGTTTATTTTTGTTTCTCAAAGGTCAATCTGAAATACCGCAGGGTAGTACATTGAGCCCCATACTATTGTATTATGATAAAATTGTGCCACTATGTTTTAGAAAACTACAAAACGATAACACTTATGATTTTTCTTCGTTCTACAATATTTTATTTAACATGTATTTATCAAGTTATTGTACCCACTAGGCCACTTGTTTTAAACCCAAGTAACATTATATAAGGAAGTTTTACGAGGTTTTACTTATTTTGTCATCTTTTAAAATTCTTAAAAATAATTAAATTTGGATTGAAAAAGAATTTGGAAGTCTCTATGCATGGTCAAGTGGGAATTCTGCTCAAAAATCTCCTCGGCGCTCACTCGCAACATGTTGAAATTCTCCAAGGCCTGATAAGCCAGTGTTTCAAATTCTTCATAGTACTTAATAGATTACTTACATTACGTGGTGCCCCTGCGCAATTGACACTAATCCAAATGCACTTCAGACAATAAATTGAAGACTATTTTGTATCTGTGACGTGATGCGGGTCCACTTCGTACCACACTCAGATCTAAAACTTAGGTATCTATATCTACAATATCACCTACTACGAAAATATTATACTTTTCACTTCAACGCTAACAAATTAAGGTATTCATAATTGACGCTCAAAACGTTAGTCTAAATAATGATTGACTAAAGGAGGTGGCCAACATCTGTATGGGCGTTTGCCCCACTTGTGAAGTATAATGTACACATTTTATTTTTACCTTACATTAAAGCTTACACTATCTACTTTAATAATTTTATCAATTAAAATCTGTAGAACTCGGGATTCTCCTTTTACGAGCACTTTTAGCTCTTGTAGGTTGACATTCTGCAAAACATAAGTAATCGTGGAAAAGTGTTTTTAAGAGAGATTTTTATATTAAATAAATACTATTTTCTTTTGGATAGTTCATTTATTTATTTTACTTTAATAAAATTAATTATGACTTTATTCATACAAAAAAGTACCAGCAATACTAAATAAAATATACGTATTAACTTGTCATCTAACCTATCTGGAAATATTTACAAGCAAACGCAATATAAATAAAACTGTACATTGATATTATTAAGTGTTTAATTATATAGGTACATTTAGTACACATATGTAAAAATTGAGGAATTAAAACAATAGTATCAAACAAGGTAAATAAGGTGATGCATTGGCTGATTATCTGGTGTACCCATCTACTTGTTCTCTATTCAAGATCAGCAGTAATTAATA
The DNA here is from genome assembly GCA_951805285.1 of Thymelicus acteon. Classification (NCBI taxonomy): domain Eukaryota; kingdom Metazoa; phylum Arthropoda; class Insecta; order Lepidoptera; family Hesperiidae; genus Thymelicus; species Thymelicus acteon. The sequence continues at coordinate 2,675,000 of OX638216.1, forward strand.
TAGAATCTAACAATGATGCAGGGGTGCAGGGGCTTCTATGTGATCTTGGTGAGGTGCCCACCCCAAATACCAAACTAATGTCATCATATGAAAATGCCATACCTGTACTGCAGTGATCCATTCTACCAATATGGATTGAAGGTTTCTTGCTACCGAAGATATTGAGTGACGTGTCATGCGCTCAATATGAACCGAGCAATTAATGCGCCTCATGGCAAAAAATCAAACACAATTATTATTTTGCAGAAATCAAACTCAAAAAATTAAATCTTCTTTTGGCATTTGGCAAATGGCAATATAGCAGACATTGGCATTTCTGACAGTCAATGATAGCACTGGAGGTAGTAGAAGATTAAGTGTATACAATACAACTTATTATTATTGTTAATTTATTATAACTACTCACGGCGGAGTTCAGAAGAAAATTAAAATTCTAGTTATGTTAAAATAAATGGAATACATGTCTTTTCAGAGGACTAAAACCTTGTACAAATAAACATATTTTAACCATTTCCGGGGCACATCTTGGCCACCTCCTTTAAATACTATCATAATAGGTTCATCATAGGCCCGTGTTAACAATGGTTTCTCAATTAACGCACTTCTAAATTGACCTCACTGAAGCGGTATAAATGAAATCAATCAGCAAAAACTGTTTCATGAATATCACCCGCCGATATGAATATATCAAAAGCCTACGACTAATTTTGTAGAGCAATTCTTAATGAAATTTGTAACCACGATTTACACCGTTAAAAGCGTAATTATTAGTTCCTTTTAACCCGTGAGTCCCGTGACGTAAAAAGGTTTGAGCTGTCTGTGAGTGTTTCGTCAGAAAAATGGACTATAGCTCCAACCCTCATGCTTGAGCCAGTCACCACACAATCGTCCTGTTCCGGCTCGGGGCTTGGGTTGAGAGCAAGTACTTTCTTTCTTTCTTTCTTTCACTTTCTTCTTTATTGGTCAGCAGTGCATTGGTACTGATCTGTGACCTCTTATCATCAGTGGATCGTGAGCTTATTGTGTAAACTGCAACCTCAGGACCTGGCAGAGTAGTTGATGCAACGTTTTATTCTGCCACACGATAAATTACACATAATATGAATAGCCTAAAAGTACTAACCTGTTGACCAGATACCTGAATACATCGCGTAGCACGAAACAATGTCAGTGTATCCTTAACACGCTTACTTCAATAATCGCGTCATAATTAACGATGCTCTTCAGGTCGTAAAGCGAAAGTTTGAACAATGGCAATAACTTAAGTCGCAATGATAACTAACGTACTTACTACATATCATCAGGCACGCCGTGGGAACATTCAAAGGAGGCGTAACTTGAATTTTTCTTCTCCCTCCCTCTAGTAACAAAGTGTATAACGCTTGTCCTTTCTCCCAAAATTCGTGACTGTACGATTTGGTCTGAGAAACACGAGAGTAATTTGAGCGTTTTTGTTTCTGATGGATTGTTCTGATGAAGATGCTATGTTTGATGTGTTTTTTACTGAGTATAGGCAGATGATGCGCATTCCTTCCTAGGAATCTTATAGGAAGATTACGCTACGCAAGGAATACCCGTTCCTTTGGCGCGTAATCTCTTAAGCTTGTTATTTACCCAACTCATGCCAAGAAATGTCCATGAATCTTTTTATGCTTTACCGAATTTGGTTCAGAACTGGTTGTCCACGGAGTTATTAATTTAATTGGACTTTTGTGCTTTCGAATGCGTTTTTGTCAGTTGACCGAATACATTACTGCTGCAATTGTTTTTATCAGAATCACGAACGACGTTATGGTACATTTTACCATCCTTAATTCCACCAATGCCATTCCAGATTTATACGTTAAGCAATAATTATTGTTACACTTAAATAATCATAAAAACATGCCAATATTATTTTGAAATTGCTAGACAGTTAAAGATCTAAAATGTGAGTAATTTATGAAACATTTGTACATTTGAAATTTGAAATAATCGATTCAGATAAAGATTTACTAATATTGCTGAATATGAAAAAAACAAATGGAATCCAGAAAAAGAAAATCAATCATCTTGAAAGTCTTAAAAACGATTCTAAAATGTAAGATGTAATTCCACAAGATTATACCTGAATGAAGTCAGTAGACTCAATGGATTCAAACACAAAAAAAGAAATGAGGTAAAACTGGAACCACTTGACGCGTAGGTGGTACCGACCTACGTGTTAAATGGTTCCCGTTTGACACTGGATAAAGTGCTACATTTTTAAAAGTAAACTTAAGTCTGGTTTACACGTATTAAGTAGTTAAGTAAATAACTAAATTTTATGTGAATAATTTTTTGTGCGCGTCCAAACGTAATAATTTAGTAAAGCTCTTTAGTTTATACAATTCTTCACAACCTACCAAAGTACTTAAAAGCATTTTTACTAAATTTTAACTAAAAAGAGCCCATCAAAACGTGTTAAGTGATAAGCCCCGCCCACCTACTTAACATAAAATAGAAAATTTTCTAAATTACTTGTTAGCTTGGGTACTAAATTTTAACGACTAAATTGTCCATTTACACGTATTAATTTACTTAAAATTTAGTTAACTACTTAATACGTGTAAACCGAACATTACTGGTCTGCCACAGCCTCAGAAGAAATGCTAAATGGCTTAACTTGTTTTGATAATGCATTAGCTGTAGATGTTTTGAATAAAGTTATGATGTCATCGTACAGTTTACTGTTTGTATTGTTAATAGACTCTGTTACCGGTTTGATACTATCGAGAAGTTTGTCGTTGTTTTATAGGTTACTACCATTAACTTGATCATCAATATCAATCATAGGATCATCGATCACTGATCATTTATTTGGAGTCTTGTTTTGGGTTTTCCAATCATTTATCTATATCGCCAGGGTGATGGTCAAATATCTTCGTAACACAATATATAACCATTCAACTTCTATGCCCGGATTTCCTCCCACAACTATAGGGGTTCAGTCAGACTACCACGCTGGTCAAGTGAATATTGGCAGATCTTCACATCGTGGAGACCATAACTAAAGATCTGACAGGTGAGCAGGTTTCCTCTTTTTCCCTTAATACAAAATTTGAAATAATAATATTTGGGTTGAAACTCAAATTACTTTTGCGGGATAGTCAAAGATATAAGCCACTGCTTGTCAATCTGTATAATTACCAAATTCAAGATACCTAACTAGTTTTACGAATCGAATTATGAATGATTTTCATCACTAATTGTGAGATTCAAGATCCACCATACCATGCTTTTCATAAACACTTCTCACACATGTCCACGGTTTATCGATTAGAGTACAGTCTACACTCTACAGTACATTTAGATACCCATGTAGGGAAGCAATAAATAACAGAACATGCCATACAAATCATACTTTATAGCTATTATGACACTGTGTTTCGGGTAAACCTCGGCCCACGTAATCAATTCTTTCGGGGTCGGGCTCCGATATCATTCATTGGATATTGGGCACTGTCGCTGTTTCCGTATTGTTTACGATACACCTTGTTCTCTAGTGTAGTCTCTCGGCGAGCCTGTGTAGTGTGTCCACGTAACTTTAGTTTAAATATTATTTTCCGTAGTTTTAAGTAATAATTCATTCGTTTTTTCTGTGTCATTGCAACCTTCAGACTACAGAGTTAGTGTAAAAATAGAATTTGTTACCGATTCATTCTTAATCTGTACTAATATATAAAGAGGAAAGATTTGATTTTTTGTTTGCATTGAATAGGCTCCGAAACTACTGAACCGATTTGAAAAATTCTTTCACTGTTGGGAAGCTACACTATCCCCGAGTAACATAGGCTATATTATATTTTCAAAAAAATTAGGGATCCCTAATAAAACTCCAATAATGTAAACCAAGGTGTAAAAAAATAAGAAAACCGAAGCAAAGCGAGGGCGGTTACTCGTATATTAATATGCACAAGATTAGGTTTATTTATTCCCTCCTCTTTTTAAATCAATTTGCTATATTTGCTTTTGCTGAGGACTATTGAATATTTCACAATGAGCATCCCTGAATAAATCTTCGTTTTTTTATTTTTATGTTATTGTTTTTGTGTACTGAATCTATAAATCAATTAATTGCTTCCGTTGTTTTCCTGAAAAAGTTGAAGTAAATAGTAAGCAAGGGATAATTTTCATCGATTGCAGCAAGTGAATGCAGGTTAAGGAATGCGTGGAATGAGGGCACACTTTTAAGGCTACGGTAATCTCCGTTGCTAAATACATACATACATCAAAAGTAACATCAGTCTATTAACAAACTTGTGCATGTATGTGGTAACATCAAAAATCAGTTATTGGAAGATTTGGAAGCTGATATTAATAAAAGAAAAAAAAAATTAAAGATGTTTAGATCAGACGATATCAGACTCAAAAACATTACAATGCCTTAATATAAAACTTACCAACTATTAAGTATATTACTAACTATTATTATCTTAATTATTAACTATATAATTAAGTAGAGTCCGACCGAAACTGGTTTTTCAGCCGAAACCGAAACCGAAACCGAACCTTCGGCCTTAGTTCCAGTTTCGGCCGAAACCGAAACCGAAACCGAAACTTAGGGTGAGGCCAAACGAGCGTATTTTTGGAGCTGTGAGTAACGTGAAATGAGCTGGTTTCATACAAAAGTTCAAATTGAATTGTTTGGAATTTATATTATATGGGATTTTACGATTTACGCTATTTTACGCAACGCACAGCTCAAAAAATATGCTCGATTGGCCACACCGTTAAGGTATTTTTTGAGCTGCTCATTTGTGGGCTCAACGTAGGTAGGGTAAAGGAACCGAATGCTTGAATTGAGTAGATCCACTACTTACGGGATACCCTATATATAGGTACATATATACTGAAGTACCTACAGGTATTTCTGTACCTATAGGTATTGAAATATAGCGTGTTTTTTACACATTTGTATAGTAGTACGTGCCTTGAGTTCGATAAACTTATATCTTAATACATAGACGGCAAAAATTCGAAAAAATGTACTTATGAATGGGCGCTGTTTTAACCCCCGACGAAAAAGAGGGGTGTTATAAGTTTGACGTGTCTGTGTATCTGTTGTATGTCTGTGCATCGTCGCTCCCAAACGGAGAAACAAAGGTGACTAAATCGAAAGTGTTCTTAGCTATGTTTAGTGTAGGTATATCAAACTGTCGGGCCTCACTCAATAAATGTAAGTATAGGCGAAATTTACATAACGTAATTTATTTGTGAACCGTTTGAAATAAAACAAACACTAAATGTTAACCCAAGCTCACTACAATATGTATAAGTCAGTGAAAACCGCAGCTAAATCTGTTAAGCCGTTCCTGAGATTAGCCGGAACAAACGCTCAGACAAATAAACAAAAATTAATTTTTATTTAATCTATTATGGCTAGTACATACCCCTATTAAAAGTTTTACTCAAATATTAGTACAGTTACAGTTTCATTATATGGCTATGACGTTGATGGTATATACCTAAAAACAGTTAAATGGTGTTAGATAAGATAAAAAAACAATAAAATTAAAGTCCTATGCTCAACATAGGCCTATGCAAATGAGCGCCAAAGCACCCTGTCAATTAATTAATGAACAAATAAAATAAACATGTTAAATTAATGACTTCACTTGAAAAGTCAGTGCCCACGAGTTAGCCGCGAATTTAGCACGACGACGAAATTACGCACGACAATTCACGAACACAGAGTTTCGGTTTCGGTTTCGGTTTCGGCCAAATTTTGCCAAAACCGAAACCGAAACCGAAACTAGATTTTTTGGCCGAAACTGGCCGAAACCGAAACCGAAACCGAAAGTTCGGTCGGTCTCTATAATTAAGATTAAAAATAACACTATTTTGACAAGACTATCCGTTTTCAATATTACAAGTTTGGACACCACACGAGACATTCTAACGTATTAAAATCCAGCGCGGAATTTGAATTTAAAATGTTCAAGTTATCTTTAGACATAAAAACGTAATGTGGATGTATCAACTCGTAGACCAAGCTATTCTATCTGTATTATCCAATTACAGGTAATAAATACCGCATAATTATTATTTGAGTACTTCATGTTTATTCCACTACAGGCCTATGAAACACAATTCAACTTACAAACACATACATAAAAAATAATAAAAATTCTTAATATTGTTTATTTCTTAAACACATTTTTTACATTAAAATACGTTAGTAGTGATAAATAAATCATCTGTAAAATTCCACTACGAAAAAAGGTAGAGCCATTTTAAATAATTAACAGATCAATTAACTCAGTCACTTCCGGCGACACCATCGCAGCATTATCAATGTATTTACGTAAAATTGTGAGTAGTACCCGTTGTTTTAGTCCTTGCTATAAAATCAAATATATAGCCATAAAAGTGTTGTGAATCAAAAAGCAAAATGTAGAGAAGTTTAGACCAAGTTCATCATGCGACATTAACGGTTCATGTACTATACCATGCCGTGTCCAAATGGATCTTGAATCTAGATAATATTTTCTACCTTCCCGGATCAAAAGAACGATCCAAGCAATTTGGCCGAAGACGCGAAGTCCAAAGCAACGTTGTGGCGCGAAAACCGGCAGTCCGACCGCGTTCGGCCGCAAGTGCGCATGTGTATCCGCCATCTTGTCCGCACCGGTTGCTATGGTGATGTGTTCGTAATAATACAGTACTGATTCCATTTACGAAAATTAAAACAAAACAAAGTGTCTGTGGTTCCAAGCTTTCATTTCTGGTGAATCTGTCGAAATATGGTGAGATTTTTTTGTGGTTTTTGTTGTTTTTTTAACGATGCGCAGTTTGTCGTTCTTACGTGTTATTCTATTTGAAAAGTATTTCGCTGACATCATTTGCAAACACTTAATTTTATTTAGTACACGCTTCTTATTTAAGGTTAAAAAATAATGCGTAAAAAAAGGAAGTGAGTAAAACACCGAAATACTTGACAGTCATTCTAGAATATTTTAAACTTCCCGCTTAGGAATTATAAGGAAGATGACCTAGTGTTTAGGGACTGTGCCTACTGGTCCCGGGTTCGATTTTCAACAAGCCTTATTGTGACAAATTGACGTTATTTGTTTATCACTCGTTTTTGTGATAAAATAAAATATTTTTATGCGTATTTAACAGATTTGCAACCGTTATCAGTTTTTAACCGACTTCAAAAAAGGAGGCGGTAGGTATTCAATTCGACTGCATTTTTTTTATTCATGTTTGTTAGCTCAGAACTTCCGACTGGGTTAACCGATTTTGATGATTCTTTTTTTAATCGAAAACTGGTGCTTGTCATGTGGTCCCACTTAAAGAGCGAGATCTGACGAGTAGTTTTTGAGTTATCCCTAATTTTGAAGTCGGTTATTTTTTGTTTGACCTAGAAAACTACTAATACTTATTGAAGTAAGCGATGAAAAATGTTAGTTTGCAATCGCTCCGAGTTCCATTTTAAGAAACTAAAAAAATCACTATAATATAGTCATTATTATAATTTTATTGTACGTTATTAAATAGATAATAATTTTCATTGTTGCACTATGTGCACTTTTACCTGCATATTTTTATGTCAATATGGTCTACGGTTGTCTAGAATTGTTTCTATGATATCGATAACACCGATTAAATATAGGTATGATTATCGTAAAGTAATCCACCTATTTTATTTTCGTCTTTTTATTCTTTTTTTCTAAAGTCGCATTGGAGTTAACTGCATCTCAATATTATTCGAATTTTGAATAACCTTTGCTAATTCAGTTCAATCTAACGATCCATGTCGCATGAACGAGTTAGTCCGGCGACGAGGCCTTTTAAGTGCAGTGGTACACTTAAAGGAAGTTCTGTTTACCGGTTCAGTGTGCCGCGACCTTTAGCTTAACAAGTTAGTGTGTACAGTACGCGTAAGAAAATCATGAGTCGTTTTCAACATTTTAATCGTATATTTAACTTACAAAAGTAACATCTGTGTATCATGTGTTAATAGTTACCGCTACGGAATCAATCATTGTTGTATTGTTACTTATTGTTATCGGACGTTTTATAAATTTAACACTTTTTAAATGTTTACTTCATTCACACAAATCTTTTTTTTTTGGAAAGCCGGCATATGAGCTGATGACTGATGGTAAGTGACTAGCGTCGCCCATGGACATCAGCAACACCAAAGGGATCACTGATGCGTTGCACGTTGCCGACTCAGAAAGAGTGAAGATAAAGAAATAAATATTTCTCGTAAATCAATTTGTAATGTTAGTAATCACTTGGAAATTAGTTCTAGGTATTACTACTAGGTAGTAGTACTAGGTAGGTATATACCTAATAGATTATGTACTAAGTACCTACAAGAAAAGAAAGAAGATACGTAGGCAAAGATATTTTACCACAACATCATTGTACGTAGGTATAAAAACGAACATACTTAGTTTTAATTCTACTCCGTAGCGCTTCGAATTCGTAACGTAAAGGAAATTCAGTTTCCCTACATTGAGTAAACTGTATGTACCTACCTACTTTTTCCTGCTGGTTAACTCGTCGTGGATTGAGCAATGATGAGAATGACCGTGGACTAGAATCATGAAATTTGGCATGAAGCATTATCTTAGCACAAGTAAACGAAAGAATATGCAAATCGAAAATTTGTAGGTATTTATATCAGAAAAAAATTACTTGTTTGCAGTTTGATAAATGAATCGATGCAAGGGGACGACATTCCAACAGCAGATTAACGTTTTACAGAATCCATGTTGCGCGAGTCCGACTCGAACTTGGCCCAATATGTATTTTTTTACAATTTTATATTTCTCTCTGGAGTCAGGATCAGGATCCCATTTTGAAGTCCTCAAGACAAAATACTATATCAGAGGTAGCTATAATTATGTAGTATGCGTAAATGAAAACCTTCAACTCACGCGTTGTTGTAACTAATAAATAATTTCGAGCCCGCCATTCATGTCCCTGTGGCGCAGAGGATAGCGCGTTGGACTTCTAATCCAAAGGTCGTGGGTTCGATCCCCACCAGGGATGTTAGTATCTATTAACTGTAAATTTAATTTTTAGGACAAAATATTGCTTTCAGTCCATTAGCGGACGACAGCGACAGTTTTCCCAATTTGAGGAGGAAAGCCTCCTTATTGAAGAGGTGTAGAGCATATTTCACCACGTTGCTCAACTTGATTGATACCATTCCATATCATCACAAGCAACCAATACAAAAACCTTTTAATCGTTTGAGAAATATATTACATTATTTTTTAAAGCTGTTTTTACAGCTCCATAACAAAAATTAACGTTAACATCATTTAAAAATTTTTAAAGTACGTCTACATATACCAATCAATTTAGATCGAGCAGGTTCCTACATAGAACCACAGAAGATATAATTATGTTATTAGAACTTAACAATTGAGATTAATGACGTCACCCAAAAACAACCTATGTTCGTATATCGGTGAAGGAAAAAACCATAGATTAAATGGAAAAAACTTGAAAATGTTTACTAACCTTACCTTTAATCAACAACAACAGTCGTATGTAGGACAATTAGGAGTGGAATGCAATTATAGTAATTACCTACTAAATAATTAGCGAACACGTGGTTTGATCAACCTTGCTGCAACCACACCGTTTAGCTGTATGATCGCCACATCATTAGGTAATGTAAATTTGATGGTAAGACCGTCAGATGGTAATGGCTGTTTTAAAATAGGTCACTTTAGAAGTTTTGTAAATAGGTCTGCTTAAATTAAAATATTTTTTTCATATTCTATTCTGTTTTAGCATACAGCTACGCTTAAAAAATTCAGGTTTTCGATAAAATCGTAATAGGTACCTACTTAACATAATTTCATCACGTTTATGATTTTTTCCTTCACAAAGCAATTAAATTTTTGTCTAATAAATCTAATTATTTGTTATTTTTAGATTTTTTAATTTAAGATTTTAGGTACACATGTTTATTAAGATAACATTAAATTTGTATTACATGGAGGTTTATTCTAGTTGTTTACCCGAAAGAAGGGAATATTATGTGTTAGTCTATGTATGTTTTTCCTGTGGCGTTGTAGAGTAGTAGAGTTGTAGAGACGTTGCGTTGACGGATTTTGATGATTTTTATGTCAATCGATTCGACCTTAAAAATATATCGTCGAACTAAGTCAAGTTGGTGGAGTATCGTTGAATAGGTATTTAAAAATTATTTTTAGGTGCCTTTCACAATTTTTTATTTTAAGTAACAGTTTAGGTAAGCTATTTAAACAAACAACTGGGCTGAAGTTGCCAAAAATAGGGTCATTTGGAATTCTCTGGAGGAGGCCTTTACCCGTAGAGGGGTCCTGTAAGTCTATATACATACATTTTAAACAAATAGCAATGAGTCAGATAGAAATTATACTAAATACAATTTATACTAATGACTGATGTACTAAATTGAAATGTAATTAATTAAGAAAAATACTAAATGAATCACTCGTTTAAATTTAAATTAATTGATTGTTTATAAAAAGAAAAAACAAGCCCAGTAGTTTAGAATGTTCTACTATGCCATAGAAGGATTAACATACTACCTATACTTAGATACCTATAGGTATAAAATATGTATACATATTATTATTGTTTATTAAGCCCATGGCGTGGTTCAAGGCCTTCTAAAGTTTTAAACCAGTTTACACCTCCATTGTTTGTTCTCAGATTCGTTATGTAATAATTATTATGTGGATTTCCTCATACGAGACATAATGATATACTGCTAATGTCAGTTAATGTAAGCAAATATTTGTGTGAAGATCTGTTTTAAAATTTTATGAGTTCACTCAGTTGGTTTCTTTGAAGATTTGTGTAGGGCTGTCCCCTTTCGCAAAAGGCAGACGCGGAGATTTTTTAGTCATTTTTTTAAATAAAATAAAACATAATTTCAATGAAATTCCTCTCCCTCCCCCGATCTCCATGCACTGATCCGCACTGGAGCCTCGTGGTGGAGCATGTAGTATGGCAGTAATTTTTGTCATAAACATTAAATAAATCAACTCAAACAGGAATATTGCTAGAGTCAGCTTCATTTAAAAAATAATATTTTAAGTGGTGACAATTTTTTAAAACATCTTTTCTTCTTCGATATTTTTCAAGACCTTCAAAATCCTTGGCATTGTTCGGTTAAAGCAGTTACAACTGATCTTCACGGTGCAGTGGTATGATGGCATGGTTCACTTTAGTTTGCCAACCGGATATGTCTGTTGCAGGGAAATGGAGGAATCTGTGATTTGACCAAATCCCTATCGATGTTATTTGTGATTTGACTTCAATTCAATTTCAATCGTAAACTCCGTATAAATCTCGAAGTTGTGGCAGCCCTAATGTAAATCCATATTTGCTCATTCGACAAAAACAGTGCGTACTTTATTTTGCTTGTATACATATACCTACCTATAAGGAAGAAGCCATAATCATGCTATGGCGTTCTTTAAGCGACTAAAGACATTATTATACTTATAAGATTTATACCTCTGTAATAAGGTGATAAATCTCTTAGATTAAGCTACTTCTGAATTCTGATGCTGCAGACATCATTTAAATGTAAAATATTATGCTGCTACTGTACCATATACATAGAAGAAAATTAGTAGGTATAGTCCAGTCATTACGTAGGAAAAAACGGCTTAGAAATGCATGTGAACCAAGAAGGCTAAATTTTGGATATTACGTGGGGAACTCACTAGAAAAGCTTAACTGCCACGTGTCGACCAAGATTTCCTATGTGCATTTTCTGCCATCTTGAAAAAAAAGTCAGTGTTCAGTGTCGACCAAGATTCAGTGTTTTCACAATAATGCGGTTCTCTGTTGAGATACGAAAATTTTGAGCAGTTCTTTTTGTTGCTATTTTTCCGATCTACAACTAAGGTCCTTTACATTTTTCACCTATCGTTCTCGTTATTAAGATATCGATCGAAAAAACAAATTTGGTAGTGAAATTAGTTTTTTGCTATTTTCTTTCTTCTCGTGATAGTACAGTCACCTGCAGAGAAAAGTAACCCATCTGTTTAAAACTTAACAGACAACGGAAACGTTGCTGTTCGTATATTTATAAACAGGTTACTTTTCTCTGCAGGTAACTGTACACCAAAACAAAATACTTTTCACGTTTTTAAACTTAACGTGAATTTTGCGGTATTTGGAAGGCGCCCGAACGAAATTAGCAAAACTTTAATCTGTATCAGAATTGCTGTTCAGTTAACCAAAAGGTTCTGATAGGAAAATATTTCAACGACAGATCGCCTATTTAACCTGACGCAATTATCATTGGTACTTATCGATGACACACAATCGCATACTAATTGCAATACCTCAGGGAAAACTATATGTGCCGATGATATAACCAACAATACGTTTTCCCCGTCGAAACTCCCCAGAGATACAACAACATGTCCGATATTGGTTAATGCAGTTGTGAATAGCTTTCTTGAGGTCATCGCTATATTGATTCGACCTCTACACAACGGCACTGCTGCTAGAAAACCGCGAGGGCTATTATCACAGTAAAGATATACTATTATTGTGAGACACGTTGACACCTATGTAATTTTATTTTACGTAAAGTCTCTATTAGACGTCCGAGAAGGAGCTAATGTTCTAATCTATCAGTATGCTATCAAATTCTATTTGTACACTAACTAAGTTAAAGCTAGGCTAGGATTTCTAATAATTGAAAATAGGACCTAGATATTAAAGGAATGTTTACATTATTGTATTCATGTCGTAGGGAAATAATGAAAACATTTGATAAAATCCCTCAGGGATATTAGATTTCAGTGACTCCATTAGACATTTGATCAAATTCCGGTTTCCATAATTTACCTTCGGCACGGAAAAGATTTGGACATTCGTATTAATTTGTGCATAGTTTGTAATGAAACAAAAATCGGGTTCTTGGCTTTATTGCCCGAAACCTCGTTGATGCCTTTGCTGAATAGCTGTAAGTGGCAGTTACAGTAGTGGCAGTTATCAACAAAATCATCACTTATTTTTTTTAGCTATTTACATAAACATAGACAATTGAAATCCTCCGAACCAAACATGATATAAAAAACCAAGTATACTCATTAATAAAGTAGAAGAAATATGAGTAAATGGGTTATCAGAATAAGGTAAAAGATAACCTAGCAATTTTATCGTGCAAACGTATCAAATAGTATTATATTAGTGGCATTTCTATGCGCACACGCCTACTACGTGATTAATAAAGATTTTTACTAAATTAATTGTTTTTAGCAAACGATAAGCCTATCATTTCTATCAGTTTTAGCAGTCATAGCCGATTTATTTTGGTTGAGTTTATAAAATACTCAATAGTGTCTCTATACAATGTTAGAAAGAATACGTTGATTGTGTATTATAGTGAGTTTATTTGTGCTGTGAAAAAATTTGTGAATGTGTTAAACACTTCGTCATATTTCTTTCTCGCTGTAAGTTTATCTAAACATTTCTCACTGTAAGTATATCTAAACATTCACTATGTAATTATAATAATAAACACACCAAGCATTTTATATGCTTGTAAGCAACACTAACATGCTTGGTAATATTTTATATATAGTGGTATATATCACTTACAGGTACATATAAAAGCTAAGTTCAAAATATTTGCGAAGCAAAGACTTATTACTCATAAACATATTATTATTATATTACAAAGGCGTTGTTTCCCTTATCAGCATTTTTATCGATAAATGTTTTAGTGCAATATTGCAATTTTCTTACTTCTTGGTAATAAACTGCGAAGTGTCACATTTAAGGAGGTAATATTGGTAATATTAATTTTAATTGTTAATTAACACCATTATTGCGATTATTATTTCTCCATGGGGTTCGCCTGGATAGCTACCACCCTAGAGCATGAGTCAGCCGCCAAATGACTCGTCGTGTTCCGGCTGGGGGGCTTGAGAGCCAGTTCTTTCTTACTTTTTCTTCTCTCTTTCTTGGCTGGCAACGCATCAGTGATGCCTTAGGTGTAGCTGATGTTCATGGGCGACGATAGCCACTTACCATCAGGTGGATCGTCAGCTAGTTTGCCGGCTATTTTCATAAAAAAGTATTACCAAATCCGTGATATTAAATTTCACTTTTTATGTTTACCAATTCTACGGTAACAAGGTTTTTTACTGCCATAACTTATTGTTTTTATCTACGTGTTATTTTATACCATAGAAATATCTTTCAGAGTACTTCATATTTTTAAAGACTTCCGCCTTTGGTTTAGTTATGTCACATAATATGACATTACTCACTAAGAACATGTCAAGTGTGAGTTGGACTCGTTTCTACATGGTACTAAAATTTTCTTAAGGTTTTATTATTCGGTCTTCTTTTCGTTGATTAGGTATATTTATTTAATTCCTGTACGCTCATGTCCGATGTCCCTATAACGTGGTTATGGCAATTTTATCATTTTATCCATTTTCCCATCCAGATCCATAAATTGTATCTAAACATCGCGGGTACGCTATGGGAATATTTTGTGCTTGTGGTTAGATATTTTCTTTATCTTCAAACGGGCCACTCTGATCTTGCTTCTACTCTATTCTCATTTCATCATTCCATCTATGGAACCCAGCAGGAAAAATGAGTATGAGAACGTTTAACGGACCTTGTGCAGTTGATTCAAGAAACAATCTCGAGAGGAGGTTGTAATAGCCTGTCTTGTTGGTATTGTTTGGCAATAGTGACTCATGTGACCTTAAGGCGCGATCTGCATGAGACGTTGTACACGCTGTTATTATTAATAGCCGATAAAAGTACTTACATATTGTAAAGGCATTCCCCTGGGGATATCCATGATGACATCACGATAGAAGGATCTTACATTTTGTACCTACACGCTGTTATTAGGTAAATAGCCGATAAAACTGCAGACAAATTTAATATTGTAAAGGCATTCCCCTGGGGGTATCTGACATCACGATTGAAGGAATTAAGGAATCCAATTATTAAAATATTGCTCTCTGACATTATAAACGATATAGCCTTTATTTAACGATTGATTTAAAAATAGGTTGAAGGAATATTTTTGACTTATTGGAGGCAAATCATGGGAATTAACATGAAACTGGCACACAGACAGATCATATCCAGGATTACAAAATAGGATAGATTTTACCTCGGTTGTATGTTATGGACATACGCCGGGCCGCTGAAGTTCGCGCGGGAATATCACACCTACAATAGCTCGAGCACGAATATTTGCGAGAAAGTATTCGTATGGTTAACGTAAGCAATTTGTCAAATTTGTATGGCATTTTAGTACCATTTACGCACGATAGGGGCGCTTTTGAAAAAATGCCATACAAATTGCTTACGTTAACCATACGAATACTTTCTCGCAAATATTCGTGCTCGAGCTACTGATCGCGTTCGCTTCAAACCGCACCGCACCGCAACTCCCTCTATGTGCTTTTGGTCACGTAGGACACTTCAATACATTTCGACTGTTTGTTATTTTTGCTTCGCGCCGCGTCGCTTCGCGTTCGCGTTGATTCGCCCACGTAGGACAGCGCGTAACGCGAACGGTCGCGGTTAAGATCTACATACATAATCCCCTAACGAGTGATCCGACCTCGCGTCGACCGTGGCAACCGTGGCGTGTTGTGACAGTTCTGTGACAACTGTGACACCGTGTGGGGCTTGGGCATGGCTTGGGGCTCCAGTCCGACTGCGGTTCTTTAAGGTGTTCGTTTTACTTCGTTTTGTTGTGATGTCTTCAAGGTTAGAACGCCCTTTCATGTATTTTAGCATGTCATGCTGATTTTTATACGAGTATTTTTTTAACGGATTGAATGTAACGCTAAGCTTTGGTTTTTATTTTCAGAATTGAAAGGTTGAACTGAGGTCCGGTTAGAAAGCTTCTTAATTACCTATCTTAGTGAGTTAAGCTAGGATAAGATAGTCTGTCTCGTAAAAGTACTCAGTTACTAACCCATAGTAAAATCGAGCCTTTGCTAGGGACAGATCTCTCACAATGACAAAGACTTCACAGATCTTTAAGGACGATTGAGGATTATCTTTGCGGCTCATTTCTGTACGATTATTTTACTTCACATAGCTTAAATTGCTTAAAAAGAGGGGATAGGGGAATCAAAAGTGGAGCAGTATCGACTCGAATAAGGCGTGCGGTTTTTGGACATTCATATTCAAACCTCTGTGTCTACATCTGTACCAATACGGAGTAGAACAGTAATTTCGACACATTGTAAACGATGCAACCGTTAACAATATCGATTATCGAACCCCGAACCGAGTGGAACCGATTAATGGCGCGGTTTCTCTCACGAAAACACTCGCCTTTCTCCGAGATATCTTTCTTTCCAGTTCATGATTCTCGCGACTGGCGAAATATGATATTTGCGTGAGACGACTTGTATATTAATAACTTAGATATCTATATCTAATAATTCTATTTATATTATGGAATATAGATAGATTTAGAAAAATGATTTATCAAAAAAAAAATAGTGTAGTTGGTTACCCTGGAAATAAACAACAGTTATAGAACAGACAGTTCGATATGTTGTAATGTACCTACAAAAAGGCGACCTTTTCGCTAAGTTCTTAGGCTTTCTTTTTTCTTTTCTTTTCTCTTTTCTTGGCCAGCAACAGCTCTGGTGTCGTTGGGCTACAATAGTCATCAGGCAGGTGAATCTCAGCTACTTCCATTAAAAACATATAAATAGGTAGATGAGAAATATCTATGTAATATCTATGTATTGTAGATGATAAATATCTATGTATTGTATTAGGTATGACTAACCTCATCAGTGTTGCCAATGAAAATTTTTGGAAGGCCGTGTACATTAGACAAAAAAGCCGTGTTTCTATGGAAAAAGATCAACTGTGGGCCGTGTCCACAGCTGCCAATATATTATGCTATCCAATTAAGCCAATATATACCACGCTCGGACGCTCGGACTAAAAAAAAAAAAGGTCGTTGGCAGTGAATTTGATGTCCACAAAACAAGAAACACTTTTCATATTAGCCTATTGGCGCGTTTTAAGGGTTTTAACATTCGTTAAATGTTTGCAAAAATAATAAATAACAAAAAGATCGTAGAATTTGCGAAAAGCCGGAAAAGCCGTAGATTTTGCTACGGCCCTAGGGTTCGGGCCGTAGACCGTAGATTTTGTGATTTTTTGGCCTGTAAGCCGTAGAACACGGTAATTGCCGTAGCATTGGCAACACTGAACCTCATCGCGATTTCATCTGCGTGAATTTAGAATTGCGTCCAGAGTTCCAGAGAGAACTTAACTGTGTAATTATGATTATTAATAAAAACCAATGGGTTAAAATTCAAATACATTAACAGAACCTCCATCCTGCATTAAAATTTCGAAAAAAAAATCCTACACTTGCATTGAAAGCCAAAATGAATAGAATTGACGTGTGACGTGATCGCACCGAGATGGTACTACACAGCCTAGGGTTGCCAGATATAGGCTTATCATTCAGCATAATTCTACTGGCAGATCCAGGATTTTTGTTTGGGCAGCATCTTAATTCCTAGCCCATAAGCGCCCCTTTTTATCAACGCTCTTCATAAACAACATTTCAACGTGGCGCCCCTTTAATTTCAGCCCTTTTGTCGAGAAGGAATCCGGGACGACTAATTAATTACAAGACGTACAATTGCGGGACATTTGTAAACCTTATACTCAAGGTGGTGCAAGCCATAGCCGCAGCCGGCATCCGCCACTGTCGACCACTTCCCTTCCTTTGTACTGGATGGCGGTACAAAGGAAGCGCTTCGAAAACCCGCTTTGTTCTAGCTAACCCATGTGTCACGTGTAATTCACCTGGTGGTTTAATTGGTTTATATCTAGATTCGACATACAAACAAGGCCGTCTTTAACCTACTGGAGGCCCTGGGCATATTAGGATAATGAGGCCCCTGTGACTTTGTCAGAACACTATTTTGTTAGAATAAACAAAGAAAGAAGATAAGCAAGACTCTAGATTTATGCAAAGGCTAATAAGTAAATTGGTATTGTAGCCAGTAATTTAGGTTCGATTTATTCGAATTAAAAAAGTTTTCCGGTAATAAATATCGGTTATCGTTTAGTGATCTGGCAGGAACTAGGGGGCCCCTATCGATCACGGGGCCCTGGGCAGGTGCCCAGAGTGCCCAGTGGGAAAGAGGGGTCTGCGTACAAACAGCAAAAGAGTTGTTATTAAGTAAGATTTCAAAATCGAACGAATCCTTTGAAAATTGAAGCCGGTCGGCGCCAATTTATTGGGACATACATTGTGTTCACGATGTCGGTTCTGTATGCTAGTAATAATACTTCAATGTATCCTGGCAACATTTTTGCACTTGAGTTGTCAGAGTGGTCCGTCGAATTATGGATTCGACTATAGTCTTCCCAATGTACAAACGCACTGCTAGCGTGGCCGTAGACTATGCAATGTCTTTACATCTCCCACCGTCTGATCCTGTCCAGTGGTTCAGCGACAGGAGGTGATGATATAACTATATTCCATGCGATTTGCAGCCGAAACAAATGTAAACAAACCATTTAAATCGTCTTATAGGATTTTATACCAACTGATATGAATTTGTACACTAAATGCGTTTTATTTGGACAAACTACTCATTAAGGTATTTTTGAATTCTTAAATAAATACATATTGATCGATAACAATTATAAATTCCGAGTAAATGTGAAACAAACAAAATTAAATAACACTGTCATCGTTCAAACACTTTGCAATGACAATCTTATTTCCAAGAAGCGATTTGAAACTTTTAACATAATGTACTGTTTTGTCTTAATGAGTAGTTTGTCTAAATAAAAAGCATTTGGTGTACAAATTCAAGTCAGTTGGTGAAATTACTAGAAAACGATTTTAATCATTTGTTTACATTTGTTTCGGCTGCAAATCGCATGGAGTATAGTTAAATTAATTATCTGTAAAGTACACGGTTGCCATACAGTGTCCGCATGTCCGTATATAAGTACCTACGTCACGGCCAGTGACGCTCGACAAAAGAGACTTGTTTCGGAGAGGGAGTCTGGTTGCCGCTCATTAGGGCTGTACCAAATCAGAAAGTATTTATTTTTATTTGTATTTAGCATTTTTAATGGTATTTTTAGTGGATATTTAGCATTTTTTTAGGATTTTGTGAAATGATCTTGTAGTAGGTAAAATTAAGATTGTAAAGCATGGAGAGTCCATCCTTTATAAGAATTTGCTTAAATCATCCCCTGGTAATTTTTTTTGGAAATTTAATTTTGTATTTGAGCTTATTTACCTACTTTTTTAAAAAATGCTTAAATTTTGCCACTGAGATGATTGAGCAGAGTCACTAACGGTTACTTAAATCCCTCATTAGTACAGATTTTGTATGGTGATTCTTTACTAAGAAGCGATTTAAGTAACCGTTAGTGACTGAGTTGGGGCGTAACAGTTGAAGATGCCTGTTGTTAACTTGTGAACTATCTCAGTCCTCAGGTAGAACTTTATTTGTTATAATAATTATTGATAGCCAATTGGCATGCTTAACATCTGTTTGTATCTATATGGCCAACGCCGCTTAAAATATCCGCAACTCCAAGGATTACTGTTACATTGTATTGAAAGATAATTAAGACTTACGATACAAGCAATGTTTCTGGGTCAAGTAATACACAACTAGTTGGAATATACATAATCAAGTACATCATATGTGCCGTTTTTAGGGTTCCGTAGCCAAATGGCAAAAAACGGAACCCTTATAAATTCGTCATGTCTGTCTGTCTGTCTGTCTGTCTGTCTGTTCGTCCGTATGTCACAGCCACTTTTCTCCGAAACTATAAGAACTATACTATTGAAACTTGGTCAGTAGATGTAATACCGTAAACCGCGTTAAGATTTTCACACAAAAATTGAAAAAAAAAACAATAAATTTTGGGGGTTCCCCATACATAGAACTGAAACTCAAAAATTTTTTCTGTAACTTCTAAAATAAGAGAATGATAAATCTAAAAAAAATATATGATGTACATTACCGTGCAAACTTCTAACGAAAATTGATTTGAACGAGATCTAGTAAGTAGTTTTTTTTTAATACGTCATAAATCGTAAACCGCAAAAAACATCGATCAAACAATTACAATGATGTACAAGAACTTTTATATTATGTTACTTGCTGCTACGGAACCCTTCATGGGCGAGTCCGACTCGCACTTGGCCGCTTTTTTATAATGACAAGATGAACCTAATAGCCACACGTGATAATGATCTAGCCTGCAGATTAATGACATTAGAAAATGTGTTCATGTGTGGACTCTTCAGTACAATTAGTTAAACGAACTAGTTAAGCATCTAGTATACGTATTTTATTTATATGTAAGTCTTACGATCGAAATCCAACAATATCAGTAGAGTGTGGAAGCAATACGAGTATCTAAAGTTGAAAAAAATAGTGATATAAGTAATTATTATTTATACAAATAAATAAAATTGGAATGTCTGTTTGTAATAATAAAATAACCGCTTTTTACCAGCAATAAGTGCATTTGGATGCATACACGGTACATATACCAAAACAACATTTTTTACAATTTTTGTCTGTCTGTCTGTCTATCTGTTTGTTCCGCCTAATCTCTGAAATGGCTGAACCGATTTTGACGGGACTTTCACTGGCAGATAGCTGATGTAACAAGGAGTAACTTAGGCTACTTTTAGTTTAGAAAAAATAGTTTGTTAGCCGATACGAAGTTTACCGGGTCAGCTAGTTCTTACATATAATTTTATAGCGATAATTTTTATTTTATAATTTTATACTTACAGATAAAAAATTGATCTAATATGGATCTGACTATCTGAATTCTAACACGGCCCAATAAGTTATCAAATTTTCATTGGTCACAATTATTTAACTGAGCTTCCTGTCATAATAGATGGCCGAACTACTACAATTTTGTACATTACATAAATTTCATACATTACATATTAAGATCATTTTGACATCAATTCATCGTTCTAATATCCTGTAACAAGTTAACATCAAGACTGGAATAAATTACCTTCGATGGTGGTCCCGTTTGATTATTATAAACGTTATTATAACGACGTGTCGGCCTCATCAAGTCGGGAGCAAATAAGATTTTTTAATTAAGTGCGTTTAGCCCCCAACACTACATCGCCACTTACCATCGTGGGATTACCAGGTGGGATTATAGATTCTATTAACATAATAATTATATTATAGGCTAGCAAAAATAAAAAATAAAAATCTGGATATTTTAATATAGAATCTTATATTGCCACTCAACAAAAAAATACCATTCACTTGATAACATGACGATACACTACATAAAGCTTCAGATATGCTGTCAGAAGTCAGATCATGTGGGATATGAATGGATCTGGAGACACCGATGTTTCCTTTCTTGGCCCATCTCTAGTATTATATCAATAGTTTAATCATTTAATGCCAATTTTTCTTTATTTAAAACGTGCTTGAAACGGTGCTTGCATTCTAGTGTTAATATTAAAACGTCGTACCAATTAATGTACCGTTAGGGTTAATGTGCTTACTAATCTGTTGATTATTTATTCAATTTTTTTGCGGTGTCAGTGCACACGTTCTTGATTTTGCAGATGTTAGCTGAATTTAGTATGCATTCACGATAAACATCTACTAAATTAAGGTTATCTTTATGAAATAACTAGTAATCGCCCTCGCTTTGCTTCGGTTTTCTTATTTTTTACACCTTGAGTTACTTTATTGGAGTTTTATTAAGGATCCCTATTAAGGATCCCAAATTTTTTTTGAAAATACAATATAGCCTATGTTACTCGGGGATAGTGTACCTTCCCAACAGTGAAAGAATTTTTCAAATCAGTTCAGTAGTTTCGGAGCCTATTCAATGCAAACAAACAATCAATTCTTTCCTCTTTATAATATTATAGATTAACACTTCGTAATTTAAAATAAAGTATCGTATGTTCAATTACTTACATGAAAATAAATTGAAACTTCTGCATTTATTTTCATCCTGTTTTAGTAATTAATTTAGTTTTAGGGATTACTTACGTCGTAATGTATTTTTCCCAGACAACAGATACTATACACTTATAAACAAAGTCGAAAAATTACATTTAACTATTATTCTTTTTCGTATCGGAGTCTAGCTCCAATAAATGAACATATAAACTCCAAAACGTTACCATTACAAACCTATTTTACAGACCAACTTTTACCTAATATAAGTACAAAAAATATGCCACTCAAATATTAGTACCACTAATAATATTTAATTTTAAATTGCATTAGAGTGTGCGTTAAAAAACATCAATGGCAGGATAATTGCATCCTTTATTTATTTTTCGTAAATTATTAAAACATAATAATGTTGTTGACAACCCTAAGAGCCGCCATACTGGCTCGCGAATTAGTTCAACGTAGTTAGCAGTCACATGTCTGCATTTCTAGCTCTTATTAACAGAGATTGCAACAAATTCTAACACCAGAAACAGGTCAAGATTTTGTTGAAGTACAATAATACGCGCATTATAAAATAATTTTTTCGTGGTCATGGATGGATACATATGATAGGAGTATAATGGTCCACCCATAAATTACGTCACACTAATTTCATGATTTTTTGATCTCTCCCCTGTCCTTGTCACAATTGATCACATTTGTGAGACCTCCCCCTCCTAGTGTGGCGTCACATCTTACGAAATACACCTAGAAAATATTAATTTAAAACAGCAGGTCCGAAATAGGTTTTATTTCCCTTAAGTGTTCTTTTAATATTTACCTACACATTCCAATTATTCGATTTTGAAATGTGACGTCACGAGATTTAGGACACCCCTTGTCTTCCCCCTAACATGTGACATAATTTATGGATGCAAAGAGACATAATGTCATAAGAAAACAAGTGGTATTACTTAACACTAATTCAAGAACAATGGGTTTCATCAAGGTTACTGATAATTTTCCTTATCGGCAAAGAACAAAAGTTCGAATTGAACCAATACTACCTGCCGTGCAAGTCAGGGTTTCACAATAGTGCAGTGCGTTTGATCGTGACGATTCTTTGATACGCACTTGATACTCCTCCAATTTTACCACAGTACAATTAAGTCGCTCATAGCCCGGCGGCTTGCGTCTATCCTAAGTGATCGACCGAGTTCGGTTCGACCTAGGAAAATTATCAGTAACCTTGATGAAACCCATTGAAAATTTTTAAATTAGTATTAATGTCGTTGCGACTTTAAGACCTCTTATGTGTCATGTGCCACTTTTGGAAAAATCATTTTTTACGTCAAATGATTCTACATTTTGAAGCACTATCGAATTCAAAAACTCTTACATATGTGTGTACGACGTTTCCATCGTAATTTATTCATCAAATTCAAAATCACCTTTGTGCTTGCTAAACAAAACTTTATCCATTTTTATCGAGTCCCTCAAAAAGCTGATTTTTTACATATAAGAGGTCTTAACGTCGCAACGACGCCGCGACGTTAAGCAATACCACTAGTTTTCTTATGACATTTTAGTCTCTTTTATGTCACGTGATCCGCCTTCAAGTACCTTTTTGAAGAGTGCAGAAATAGATATTAGCTTCTAGGGCTCAAGCAACAGCGGGCACGGTCGGTAGTTGGATGGATGACTGCTAGGACCAAAAAATACTTTCGACTGACTGACAGAGTTCATTAACGTTATTATGACCTCAATCAATCGATTAATGGCCCAGTACTGAGCACGGGTCTCTCTCCTCGAGGAGGCCTAGAGCATATGCGCGAATACACTCTGCTGCAGTATGGATTCCAGGGGCTAGTTTCCAACCCAAGTGTCAGAAGTTTATATGCCCGAAGGCCTTCGACATGACTTATCTTACGATGATAACCTGAACTTGTTGTGCCCTCCGAAGCATGGAAGTGCTCAAAATTTTTGCCACTAGCAGTCATCCATTCAAGTGCCGACTGCGCCCGTTGTTGCACCCTGATTTACAGTACTCCAACGCCAAGTCCATACACTGTGGTCCAGTAGACTGTATGGGGCAGAACAGGCTTGCGCAATAATAGAAAACGAAACGCGAGTCGGGCAACAATAAAAGGAATCTGTATCACGACCGGATCGTCCGATCGTGACCGGATCGGAGGCCTCGGGCCGTCTACACTTTCGGGGAACTCCGCGCCGGCAACGTTCGCTGTAACTACTCTCTCTCCTCTCTGTCTCTACAGGCCTGCTACTTCTACTCTTTTCTGAACATAAATAACGATAACTGTATGTGGGAGATATCTTGCTTCATTGAATGAAACTATAAGGAAGGAAAACGTTGCTGCCTCTAGGCACGGAAGTGTCCCCGTCAAGATGCGGTCGGTCGAAATGTTTCTCTATATTTTTAAGTTCAAGTAGGTCAAGTCATAACTTCGGGAGAGATATTTGTAGAAAACTCAAATTTTCAAAATATGAATAATCACAAAACTAAGTTTAATTTACGTAGCTTTTATACTTCAGATTGTATTAATAAATATTGCCACTGATTGACATACTCTTCTATCAAAACTTTTAAGGTGCTTCCCGAAAAACGGGAAAGCTACACTTTTTTCCCAAGATATCATTGTCTCTACATACCATAATAGTTTAGGTGTCGAGCTTGGCTCTTCATGATTGATAACTTTTTAATAGCGATAAGCGATAACCTTAAAGAACTTGTCTTTCCGATGAATTTTTCATTAGACGTTTTTGGTGGGATAATTTTTACAGGCTGCATGAAATCTGCTATCTAAACCATCCGGTATATCTAATATGGTTCAGCTTTCCACTTTCATTCCGAGAGGATATCACAACTAAGCAGAGAAAAATATTATCGTGGGACGTTTTTTCCAGTTGTCTGGCGCTACGACATAACAACATAATTATTTGAACTACAAAATAAATCTCTTATTATTTTGAACCATTACTAATTCCACTGTTTTCTGGTTTTTCTTCCTTCCGCGGCTTTTTTGCCACACATCGCTTAGAGAAGTTTAATTTCAATCACAATGTTATTATTTGGTTACAATAATAAACGAAAAATCGATAGCAATAGGATATTCTTAAAATCGAGTCGCACGTTATTTTTTGCAAGAAACCGTGACACGCATCTATCAAGAATATCGATTACACGAAATAGAATAACCATTGCGTACCTTTCAATGCGCTATTATTAAATTTTGGAGGTCGGTCTTGTACGGTGCCACCTATACTAATAACGTTCTCCTAGAACAACCTATTGTTAGTAAAGGTTATCGGAAAAAATATGGTTTACGAATTGAATGAACAATTTGTGAACAAAAGTGTAATTAATATATGTACTACTTACTAATAGTAGTTTTATTATTGTGATTACTTTATCGAAGCAAATGAAGCACACTGCAAGTTAGGTACAGTCACCTGCAGAGAAAAGTAACCCATCTGTTTATAAATAATAATATACGAACAGCAACGTTTCCGTTGCCTGTTACGTTTTAAACAGATGGGTTACTTTTCTCTGCAGGTGACTGTACCTAACTAAGCTTTTTAGTGAAAAGCCGACTAATGAGATCACGCGCCATGCGATGTCATATGGTCATTGTCGTCGATAGAAACTAATTTCTATTAGTCGCTATGGTGTAGAATTTTTATTAGTAAGTAGTTATGGTGGTATAAGTACCTACCACAGTAGCATCACCGACGCGTTGACGACAAATAAAAAGGCAAACTTATTCATGGTTTTTAACATCGCAACCAGAGGCTGTAAAACATATTATTTCACGCTTGACTCTGAGGATGGTGAAGACATCAGGCATTGTTAGAGACGTTGTTAAAATGCGAATTATGTTGTTTGACAAGACTTTCTTATAATGACAGGATATCCCGACTCAGGATTATTAAAAAATCAAACCCGCTCCTATATTGCTCAGAATAAATAGTCCATTTCGTTAACCAATCCTTTACACATCATTACAGAGAACTTGAGAGAACTCTACTCAGCAATATCGAAATTTGAATTAATATTATTGTTAAAAACTTAACAGTCCACTGCACACCAATTTGTTCGACTAAACATTAGTGATTATTCGAATTACTTTTGATCTACAAGTGAAGAATGATAGAAACTCGAACGGAAGAGCGATCATCGTGAGAAAACACTTTTTACCAGAGTGGTCGGTAGAGCGGAACATTGGTGGTCCGTCCGATGGTATTTGTAATGTAATAGTTGCTTTGTTTTATGGTATTTGTGATTACTGTCTGTGAATAGTGGAAAATTGTTACTTGTGGCCACCTGCTAGCCTGGCAAGCTCGCTACGACAATTTTATTATCTATTTTCTTACAAATAACGGTTATTTTTTAAACGTGACGTGCTCGTTCCACTGTTTGTTTGATTTTAGGAATATTCGACTATTTCGATTTGAAGAATTGTAGTAATCTATTTATTTACTATGCATAATATTTACTACATTACTTATTACTTTATTATCTGTACTTTATTAAAATAGTTGTTTGAAAATTTCGCAATTGTATCCATTGACTTAAAATTTTGGATTTTTTCTTGATTAAAAGTTTATGATGTAATTAAAACCCCGAATGGAAATAAACTAACAGTCAACAGTGATAATAATATGTCAGTTAGATTTCGATTATAACTAGGTTTAATTTTGTAGTAGGTACCTACCTAGGTATAAAAATTAAATATTCACACGAAATATTTAAAGATTTACATTGCCATTAGTTACGAGTTCTGTCGAAACGTTTAAGTATTTAAGCAGGCAATAACAAAAACAATCATAATAATATTCACTGGCCAATGGAAAACTTAATGTGCCCTTCAGATTACAAAACTGCCAGGCCCACACATTACACAGCAATTAATTTCGCTAAACGAAAGATTTACCCTTAGAATGATTCGTAATCCCACGATATCTATACTAATATATAAAGAGGAAAGATTTGATTTTTTGTTTGCATTGAATAGGCTCCGAAACTACTGAACCGATTTGACAAATTCTTTCACTGTTGGGAAGCTACACTATCCCCGAGTAACATAGGCTATATTATATTTTCAAAAAAATTAGGGATCCTTAACCCGTTAGGATCCGCGTGATCGCGGCACCTTTGAGTTACGACGTTCTGGAACGTTCTTGGTAACCGACGGGTTAAGAAAACTCCAATAATGTAACCCGAGTTGTAAAAAAATAAAAAAACTGAAGCAAAGCGAGGGCGGTTACTCGTCAGTTATATAACCATTAACCATAGAAACGCGACGAAATCGAAGGCTGGCTATTTTTACACGTATCCATCCTCTCCCTCCCCCATCATCTCGTGACTCCGAAGTGTTTTTCCTTCGTTAATTAATCACTAGTATCTCAGTGCGAGATAGCGGTATCTTATCAATCTTCATACAGTACCGTAGAACCTTATTGTTAATTTAAATATCCCTTGTTGTAGACGTGAGTGCTGCTGGGATCTGACGTCACGCCATGGTTGCGTGGGCATGGTGTATGGTGGCCTTGCTAGGGCTGGCACACGCGCAGGGTCCGGAAAAAAGTGAGTATGAGTAATAATACTTCCAAACGGGGTTGATGGGGAGGTTTCTCGTGCTAGCAGAAGCTGAGACTCTTCCCTTGCCCACAATAACTAGGTATATAAGTTAAATTTAAGTGTTTATTTTATTAACGGTTGTTGTGTGGCAATAAAGTATTATTTTATTTTTTAATTAAATAAATAAATAAAATAAATAACGTTTCACACTCATAGCCCCACTAGGCTTCCTTGTGTCGTGGGTGCCATAGACAACACACTAGACAAGGACATTTACATCCAGACCGAGAACAGAATTTCAAACTCATCATTCAAATTTCGCCTCGCTGGGAATCGAACCCAGGACCCTTGGTGCGGCGATCCGGCATGGTAACCATTGCGCCACACGGGTTGTCATTATTTTATAAGTATTAGGTATTTGTGTCGTTCTCTCATACCCTGGTTGTTATTTGAGTACACAGTTTGAACACCATCAGCTTCTTGAGGATTATTTTAATCAGAACATCTGAACTGCTATCATACTATAAGTCCCTTATTTCTGAGTTAACGTTCTTAACTTTAATAAAATTTAATTTTTATTAAAAAATACTTAAACAATATTCAGACTGTCGTACTAAAGTCGATTAATTCGATTGATTAATATCTGGTATTTTGTTAGGTAATAAAAACATTACAGGTACAGAATTATGAAATGATTTTGAATTTTGATTTTTATTATTTGTTTGAATGTTCCTTTGTCATACGTTATCAACTTATTAAAAGTAATTTGAAGTCAGACATACCCACAAGGTTTAAATTAGATCTCTTTGACCTCAATTTGATCGACAACCGATTAAGATCTTAGTCCTTAATTACAAGTCCGTAATTACAAGGGCCTTAAGTAATTGTGGGATATCCTGTTGGGCTCTGAGAACCGCTTGTAAGTATAACAATTTTATTACCAGTATCATGTAATACTAATTACAATAAATGTTACTATCGAGAATCAAAGAGAAATTGAATAATAAGACGCGGTCTATGTTTACGCGGCAATTTAAATTGTCGGATCCATAGATTATATAGTCTATAATATAGACTATTGTCTAGTTCCCACGGACATCTTTTCCGCAAGATAAACCAATGAGTAGAGCCAGTAAATTATTACAATTTAATGCTGTATCTCATTAGAGTAAGTTATTATTTTCATGAATTATTGAGCACTTTAACGTTATGTTTTTTACACGCAATTTTAATTAAATACTGAATAATCCAAAACATTTATTTTATTTTGGTTTATGTTTAGGCGGGAAAGTAGTTTAAATTGAGAGTTAAAACATTTGAATTTGAAGTTAGTGCATTTCCGTTGCGTATGTAGCGATTCTAGTTTACCCAAATAGCTCAATATCCTTTCAATAAATGAGCCCATATTTAGATATTTAACCCTGTTTAATCAAAGCCATTAGCGACGTAGCAATGCCAATCAGTCTTCATTCATTTCCATTAAAATCATTTGCTTTGGTATTCATTAGGTTTTGCCCTTGTTTGCATGTTGTTATGAGCTTCTTTCATGATCACGTACCTAAGTAAATGACGCGATGATATAGATAGGTCGTTGCAAATATACTTTCCTAGACCTAGACTCTCATACCAAGTTAGTAGGAAAGTTAAGACACATTCTTGCGAGTGAGTGAAGTAATTCCATTAAGATAAATTTTCCGTGGCATGAGTGATACTTACAAGGATTTTCGCAGTTAAACCCAAGGCTGTCTTTAACCTACTGGAGGCCCTGGACATATTAGGATAATGGGGCCCCTGTGAATTTGTCAGAACGCTATTTTGTTAGAATAAACAAAGAAAGTAGATAAGCAAGCCTCTAGATTTATGCAAAAGCTAATAAGCAAATTGGTATTGTAATCAGTAATTTAGGTTCGATTTATTCGAATTAAAAAGTTTTTCGGTAATAAATATCGGTTATCGTTTAGTGATCTGGCAGGAACTATAGGGCCCCTATCGATCACGGGGCCCTGTGCACATGCCCAGAGTGCCCAGTGGGAAAGAGGGGTCTGGTTAAACCAACAATGCGATGATAAATTATGAGCTTGTAAAACAAATATTCAATCGACTGTACTTCCAATCATCTCGAACCAAGTCAATCGGAAACAATAAAGCCAGTGAAAGTTAACAGTACTTTTTGTGAACACATCTCGCGATCAGTTACCGCATTACATAACTGCGTAACGTTGAGTAGAACGAAACGGTGCCAATTACAGTAATTATCGTATTCGTAGAAATATTGGAAGTTTAGAAGTGATTTTACGGTTCGTTATATAAGTTTTTTTATCTATACAGTAACTAACTGTACGTTCGTTTTAACAGTCAAATGGACAATTCTCTCAATAGCCTAAAATGTCTAAATTTAATCTAATTTGAAGAGAACATGCCTTGTCAAGTTAAGGCTGTCCTATTGGACCTGACAAGACTACTTCGCTGTCCCACAAGGCGTAATTGCTTTAATATAAGAAACGAGTAACCGCCCTCGCTTTGCTTCGGTTTTCTTATTTTTTTACAACTTGGGTAAAACCTGGTAAGGTAAAAAATTTCCTTTTGTAATTTGAGTTTTATTAAGGATCCCTAACTTTTTGAAAATATAATATAGCCTATGTCACTCGGGGATAATGTAGCTTCCCAACAGTGAAAGAATTTTTGAAATCGGTTCAGTAGTTTCGGAGCCTATTCAATGCAAACAAAATATCAAATCTTTCCTTTTTATATATTAGTATAGATTAAGGCCATAATCCACTACTGAGGCTGAAGAGTGCAGATTGATAGACTCAACATTTGAGTACATATTGAAGAACTCACAGTTTTCCACTATAAATATATCTACTAGTTTCCGCCTGCAGTTTCGTGGAAGAGTGGTGTCACAAAACGAAAACGAAATCACAAATTGACACGTTCCAAATGACATGTTCCTAATCATCCCAGGGGAACATAAAGCAGGGATAAAATCTACCCTGTTTTCTTGGTCATGTACCGTCCGCGTGCCCAGTTTAAATTTGAAAAGACAATCCAAACATCTTCTCTAACTTACTCATATACAGTAACAGGGTCGAAATATCAGTATTTAAAATACAAAAATCGTGAAGTACCCTTTTGCACTCAAAATGTTAAGTGTCCGCGATGATATAACTTTAAAATTCCATGGTATATATGTCACAGTAATCAGTAAGTGGGTCACACTCGCATACCACAGGTACGGCGATGGTGGGATCGCCTTATCGATGGAATTGAGGGCGTCTTGTGTACACGGACTACACGGCTATTCGCAGGGCGCTCAACACTCGGTACCTAGTAATTCATTACTACCGTGCAATTAGGTTAGTAGCGCCTTTGTAAAAATAGACATGTTACATAGGTATGTCAGATATAGGTATACAAATAAGTAGATGCTGGATTGAAGCAGAAATTATCCGGACAATACTCGCTTTTTTAACCGACTTCAAAAAAAGGAGGAGGTTCTCAATTCGACTGTATTTTTTTTTTATGTTTGTTACCTCAGAACTTTGGACTGGGCGAACCGATTTTGATGATTGTTTTTTTAATCGAAAGCTGGTAGCTGTCATGTGGTCCCACATAAATTTTATTGAGATTGACAATTGCATCCATGAGAAAACCACATAAGTCGTAAATTTGTGTTAAGATGTGCGCGACAAATTGACGAATAACTCAATATCACGCCAACCGATTTCGATGATTCTTTTTTTAATCGAAAGCAGGTGCTTGTCATGTAGTCCCTCATAAATTTGAACGAGATCTGAAAAGTAGTTTTTGAGACTTTGAAGTCGGTTATTTTTTGTTAGTAAAATTTAGATTATTTATTTTCAATACTAGTTTCAGATGACGACCTGTGTGGCGCGATGGTTACCATGCCGGGTCGCCGCACCAAGGGTCCTAGGTTCGATTTCCAATGAGGCAGAAATTTGAATGATGAGTTAGAATTTCTGTGCTTACCGGATACCGGATTACTATTCAGTATCCGACCAGATACCAGATAGTAAAATTAAAATAAATATTTTACACAAGGCAAATCATACCACAATAGGTTACGGACACCATTTATTTATACAGGGTGTCCAGAAACCAACTAATGATAATTTAAGGGCATGAAAATTATATATAATTTTATCGACAAAAGTACCCACATGTCTCGGAGTTTATAATTGTTATCGATCAATCATTTATTTAAGAATTCACAACTACCTTAATTGTCTAAATAAAACGCATTCGGTGTACAAATTCATGTCAGTTGGTGAAAACCCTAGAAAACGATTTTAATGATTTGTTTACATTTGTATCGGCTGCAAATCGACCCTACTATAGATCTTGTCTGCTATACATCCGTACGTCCTCACAAACTCACATTTACAATATTAGTAGGATACAGGTTCTTTAACCTGTAATAAGCATATCAAACAAACCGTTGTAATATAGAATTGATCCGTTACGATCTAGATGTTGCAGCACGATGATTTGATTTCGTAATGGTCGCTTCCTCCACGATGTTATTATCTGAACGACAATGGAACGCACAAATCGATTCCGGCTCACCTTCCACCAATGTACAATAAACAGGTCTTCGATTTAAACTTTGAAAAAATGGTCAAAATTAGGGCAGTCAACAATGAGTTACATCTCCATCAGGAAAAAAAAACAACTTCAAAAAATGTTTTCAAAAAAAAACAAAATCAAAAAAAAAAAACAAAAAAAAACAAAAAACAATATAAAAAACACTAGTCAAAAAACAATATTCAAAAAAGCAATATTAAAAAATAAACAACATTAAAAAAAACATTATTTAAAAAAAAAATTAAAAAAAAACAATATTCGAAAAAAAATACAATACTAAAAAAGCAATATTCTAACGATTTAAAAAAAAAACAAGATAATAAATATAATAATAATCATTTTTTCATAACGCACGTGACGTTTTTCGTCACCGTCGTTTTTGTGTCACCGTCCGTGTTATAAATCTTAAAATTTCACTCTCAACATTTTTTCGACTTATTTCATAACGCGCCTAAAGAAGTATAATTTCAAAAACTTTGCAGTGTAATATTATTAAATTTTATTAATATAATTTAATAAACTAATTAAGTAACGTTAAGAATAAGTAAGTAACGTTCTTATTATTTTTATTAATATAGAAAGTTTATGACACCATTGTTTTGTTACGACGATTTCCCACAGGCTTTGCTCCTAAAACATAAAACTGCAGCAGCCAATGCAGTTTCAGTGTGATTTGCGTTTTTAGCTTGCGGTTTAGGTGAAAGTCAACTCGGGTTTTTTTGTAAATGAACAAAACATTTATGTAAATTGTACTTATATGTAACTGGACTAGTTATTTCGCATACATTGTATAGCTGTCTGTTTAACTATCTACTTTGTAAATTGTAAGGTTGGTTAATTTTTGTTCATTATTAAGAATAACAATTTCTTACCTATGACAGTATTCGAAAACGTCTAGTCTAAATATTTTCGTTGGTTGATAATAATTATCAATTTGTTACTTTATTATCCTCAGATATTCTGTAGTTCTCATCACTTTACAAGCAAATGTTAAATCTGCTCTGAGGGATTGTTTCGAAATCGACTATCAACATATCGTAATTGTCTAATTGATTTGTCAATTAATGTCTTCCACATATTATAAAGTCATTATGTCATCGCTAAACGAACATATTATGTAATGTAGTTGTCTAGTTCTATTTTTTTGATGGTCGCCATAAAAATCACCCAAATAGATGGATGACGAGGACAAGCATCCACTTTGATATAATGAAGTAAAATACCGAGGTATTTTATTATAATAAACTCGTATATCACGCATGCCATACCCCAGAGGCCGCCATAGCGATAATGGTATCTTAGAACCTTGGCGACGATATATGGCACTAAGGTAAAACAACAAAATATATTTTTGAAGTGAAAACTTCTTTATCTTTAACCTCGTTGAGCACTTTTTGATTGCAGCAGACTACGTGTTTTTTTGGGTGGGTAAAATCTTGTAACTTCGCGTCACCGACATGCGGTAATAGCAGTAAAGTCCGGTTTACACGTATTAAATAGTTAAGTAGATAAGTAAATTTTAACTAAATTTTAAGTGAATAATTTTTAGTGTCCGTCCACACGTAATAATTTAGTAAAGCCCTTTAGTTCATACAATTCCACTTAACTACTTAAGCGTTTTACTAAATTACTTAATTACTTAAGCATTTTACTAAATTTTAACTAAATTTTAACATAAAAGTGCCTGTCCAAACGTATTAAGTGATAAGCCCCGCCCACCTACTTAACAGAAAATAGAAAAAATTCTAAATTACTTATCTATTTGATTACTTAACTACTAAATTACTAAACTACTAAATTGTCCGTTTACACGTATTAATTTACTTAAAATTTAGTTAAAATTTAATTTAACTACTTATCTACTTAATAGGTACGTGTAAACCGAACATAAGTGAAGTTATGTTGATTACTGGATAATTTTATCTTGTATATACTGCCATGTGCATTGTTTTAACTGTGTCGATAACCATTATTTAAATTTACAAACAATGAAATTTAAATAATTCAGACTATAATTGATTTAAGAATTCAAAAAAGAATAAGTAGAGTTTTTCCATTGTTTTAAGTTTTCACTTCTGTCGGCAGTCCTTACAACTGCCCATTTTATTTTTATTTTTATGGAACTTGAAACTTGAAACATTACTTCAGTTCAAGTACTTACTTCTACTCAATTATTATTTGTTGGGTAACATAACTTGTCTTACAGTAAGTCACCTGTTACAAATACCAAATGCGTTCATCACTTCTTACACGAACATTTATTGAGATCTTTACGACCCGAAATACCCGTCAAATTAAGGCCAATCTCCAAAATATATTTGATACGTGTTAATTACAATAAAAATTCCTAGATTAATCTATCTCGCTATCTCATTTGAATGCACTCGCTAAAACGGAAGCATAAAAATTTTAATGGTATGTTCGAAGTAGCTATTAGTCATACATCTGTCAATGATTAGAAGAACAAAGTAGATTTACAGGTTAACTTTCCTTTGACTTTACTTGCCAAATCTACTATTTACAGTAATATTCACCTTATAACTGAGATATCAAAACTATCGATATATTCCGGTTTAGACACAATGTGAGTGTTATATAATTTTTGTGTTCAATTTACAATTGCTATCAAATAATTACAACACCAAAGCCAACAAAATCAACAACAACAAGAACGCAAACAACAACATCAGTGTGAACAACATAAACAACAATACTGTAGTGTATACGCACAGCGGGCAGTCACTGAGACACTGACTAACTGCCAGTCAGTCAGACAGCGAGGCTGCGGGGAGTGTGCAGACGTGCGCTGGCGTATACCTACCTCACCTATTACAGAGTAAAATGTGTGTATTATTGACCCTATATACACTACAAATACTACCAACACCAACACCACCACCCACACCGAAACCACCAACAATATGAACAACAACAACAATAACAACGCCAATGGCAACAACTACAACAAAGAAACACAAATGAGAATATTTCGTATTTTTTAACCGACTTCAAAAAAGGAGGAGGTATTCAATTCGACTGTATTTTTTTATATTAATTTGTTACCTCAGAACTTTTGACTGGGTAAATCGATTTTGATCATTCTTTTTTTAATCGAAAGCTGGTGCTTGTCATGTGGTCCCATTTCAATTTGAGCGCGATCTGACAAGCAGTTTTTGAGTTATCCCTAATTTTGAAGTCGGTTATTTTTTGTGAAAAATTATTTGCTATGAACTGCCTAACTCTACCTCATTATTTTCTTAATAGCTGATCCCATAGCCCAGTGGCACATAGTTTGAGTTACAGGTTCAGTTCCCGGCCAGGACAGACAATTATGTGACGATTTGTAAACGATAATGTACCCATCCACTTCACTGAGCATGTGATGTGAAATAACATATGGCGGAAGTTGAAATTAGTGCGCTGTTGTGTTAAATTGGCAGTGTCAGGTATCAGTCAGGTGTATAGTGTCATCATCATGGCGTATGATGGAGTCATGGTATTGCCATGGTATTATGTGTATTGGTAGTGGATGTACGGATGCCCGGATATCTCTTACTCTTTCACGCACAAACTACTGAACCGATTTTTATGATGCTTTGCACACAGATAGACTATGATTGGGAATAGGATATAGGGAACTTATTAACCTGGAAAACGCGAGCAAAGCCGCGGGAATAGCGCTAGTGAAGAAATACAGACCACATTCATATACCACAAACAACTTAATTAGTGTGTGCAATTGAAAAACACGTTCGGAATGTCTCCAAAATTAATTACCAAGTGTGAACGTGCTAAATGGTACTCGATTTGTCAGTTTAATTCCAAGGTGACGAAAATGAGAAGCGATAATAGTCTGCGACAACATAAATCGTTGACATTTCATCATTATACACTGAATTTTAAACTCGGGAAAATATTTTTCATATGACGGCAGCAAACGGAATGCTTTTCATGAGTAGAGATGGCAGACAAACTACATAAATACTAAATATACTTGCAATACCTACTAATAATTACACCTACCCCTGAGAATGAGGGTTGAAATATGTAAAGTGGTCGAGCATTACCGATTTTTTTCGGGTGAGACTGGATTTTAATACCTTCTAAGTAAAAAAAAACCGAGTGAGTGCGTGTCAAGCCACGCGCAATGTATTAGTAAGTTTATCGAATAATACTCATTAATTTCTTATGCTAACATAGCCGTGATAGTTTTCCATGTAATTTCATCATATAACCTATTTTTGGGAATTTTTTTACTTGTGCAACTCTAACCATTTAGCCGGCAGGGGGTGGGAAAATTGACTCCAACCAAAATTAGCACTTTAAAGCCAAATATTTCGCAAACGAACCCATAAATCCAAAAGTGGTCTTAGGAAATCCATAATATTTTTGAAAGACTTCAACGATACCCCACACTATGGGGAAAAAAATTCGTCCTCACGTTACCTGTAGGGAAGGTACCCTGGAAAAAAACATTTTTCAATATTTTATCCTATGATTTTTGAGTTTTAATAAATATGTGCATATCCGTGCCAAATTACCGCTTTTATGACTTCGGAATCCTAAAAACGGGATTTTTACGTCGAAACGGGATTACGGGACATGACAAACACTTAAATAACCCTTATTTTTTTGCTATTTTTTTAAGTTTATTATTGAACGTTCTTAATACTCTATCTATGGATTAACTTTCAAGTCAGTTGCGTAGCAACTGTAAATAAATCGAAAGATTTTATTACATTGTTATTCTTTTATCTTTGACATAATCTTGAAATTACAAATAGATTACAATTATACCGTAAGTTTACAATGATAAGGCTGAGGCTGTGTGTCTTAAAATTTTATTAGAAGCCCTAAAAACTACCTCAGTAGGATATAACATGCCGTCGCGTAGCTGAGGGCTTATTGTGATGAATAAATTAAAATGTAACAACAACGGCGTCCACGTATTCGTCAGCAATTTAATCTCAACGAGTTACATCATTAGGAAGCATTGTGAAGTTATTCCACGGCGTCTGCCATCGCTAAACAATAATGGGCTGGCTCTGAGTTCTGGCCGTCTGACGCGTCGCTTTGTTGCCACTTATGTTTAGATTGACCACCCATTGTTTCCTAATCTCAGACAGATTGAAGATGCAGCGGTCCGAATAAAACGGACGTAAATTGTTCAGATTGGTTCATCGAGCCGGCTTCGTTGAGTTTTTATCGTATTGTTGAAAAATAAAAAAGTTTTTCAAGATTTTATGTTTATGTTATAGTTTAATAGATGAAATATCTATCCAAACTGAAAGTATTTTGGATTAACTTCAAATTTTGTAATATTTTTGTAAAAGTAGACTTTAAACAAGTTTATAGTTTAAAGAACTAAATTCACGGTTTTATCGTGTCAATGTAGATACTAAAGAAAAAAAATTGGGATTCTGCTGTTAACCATTAAAGAGTTCCCTCGGCTGGAGCCAAACCTGTGTGTAGTATCAGGTCATGTCAAGTCATCGCAAAAATGCATTGTCATCAGAACTAAGCAATATGTAAAATTTCAACTGGATTGTCCCGACATTTCACATGATGTCCAGACAAGTCCCGACAAAATACAAAATATCCCGACAATTCTACTACAAATTTTTTTGTCCCGACAAATCTCGACAGTTATGTCCAGATATTTCAGTCTTGCCATCTGGCAACCCTATTAGGATAAGTGGAAGTAGGTCTAATTAGGCTTGCAAGATTTGACCCAAACAAACAAACAGGACAAACTAAATAAAACCGATTAAAAAAATTATGATACTGGAAAAAACATCCAACAAACATACAAACAAAAATCTTAGTTGAGAAGTTTACAAATACTAGTAGGTACAGATGTGTAAAACCTGGTTGTGTCTGGTTGCAGGACGGACCGGCAACGTGTGCCACGCCGACATGGAATGTCCGGACAACGCGTTCTGCCGCCAGAGCAGCTACTGCGTCTGCAAGGAGGGATTCGTGTATGCCGCCGTCAACAGCACACACAAGGGATGCCTTAAAGGTTGGGACTGGTTTCTTTCCCTCTATTTACTCTTCTCTTATATTTCTTCGATGATGCCTGTGAGGTTGCTGTTATCCTCGGGCAAAGACACCATCAGATGCATTAAACCAATCAGTTAATTAGGTAGATCTAACAAGTTCTAAATCTTGAACAGCTCCGTAGCCAATTAGGCTGTGCATTATTATTTTATCAATCTAAATCTTCAGCAATTGGGTGCTTTTTTAATGAAGGACGACTTCATTTGACTCCAAACGAGGCATAAATGATCGGAGTGTGTTATCTTTGCGTGTTTATACAGGGTGTCCCAGCGCCAAGTGACCGTCCGGCGTCTATTGATTATTTGGAAAAAACTATTAACAAAAAACTAATAAAGTACAGGTCTAATCGGTTTGGTTTTTTTTTATTAGCTTTTGAATTTTTTCGGAAAAAAAACCTGACTTGCTACACTATTTTCGACATATTTTTTTTGTTTTTACATTTATTTTCATTCTGTTTTTTTTATTTACCAGTTGTTATCATAGTTTATCTATTCGAGGTATAAAATCTACCGAAAATTAAATAGGATATATTTTTTAAAGACATTAACTGATATTTTTTTTGAAAAAAAATGACCCTATTTTATTTTATTTCGCTAAAAAGTTGGGAAAATGCCCTATGAATATTATTATTTTATCAATTATTATTAAATTACATGTTATTAGCTACAAAAGCTCATGAACATGTTTGTAGTTATCTTAATCATTTACCGAACTACAAACTCTCGAAATATGCAACCTATTTTCGAAAATAAGTAGATTAGACTATTAAAACCAGGCTAGTGGAACATTTAAGTGCCTTACTATCAAAAATACCTTTTGCCCTTTGATAGAATAATTTTAAATGTAAGGAAACAATAAAAACAAGTGCAAATTTAAGTCATTTACTTAAAAAAAACAGTAATTAATTCATAACGTTTTCGAAATGACCGCCATTGGTGTTAATACAGGCTAACGCTCTAAATGACATCCTTTGACTCGTTATTTGCACTTCAAAAGGTTCGCTCCTATTTCTGTAGCAGCAACATCAATCCTCTATGCGTTATTTTTTTAATGGTAAGGTTTACTTTCCAGAGGCCCGCAACGGCGAGGAGTGCGTGCAGCACATCCAGTGCCACTCGACGATGGGCGTGCACTCCGAGTGCGCGGGCGGGCAGTGCGCGTGCGCACCCACCGCGCACCTTGAGACCGATCGCTGCTATGAGACTGCTGGTTCGTTTGTACACTTCCCTCTATATGTTAACATATGGTATAAAATTCTTTGAGAAAATGATCTTTATTTATTTTCTTTCGATTGTGAGCACAAATATTTGATGTGAAAGAACTCAGTCGACAGTAAATCACTGCCTATTAAGCCATTATCTATTAAAAAATTAACCAGCTTTTTGAAGGGTATCGAGTGGAAATGAAGTGAGAATTCTTTCTTTCACATCTTTTCTTTCTTCGACGGCATCGCATGTGCTTAGTTGATGATGACGGCAGCCTATGCTTAGTTTAGACACCAGTCTCCCACAGATTACTAATATGTGGACTGTGAATCACTTTGTGAGAGAAATTTTCCATGATTATATATTTATATATTTTGTGGAGATAATATTATTATTATTAAATAGACTTGACAGATGTACAGCAGGAGAACCGCGTTGACGTATAATTCCCCT
Source organism: Thymelicus acteon (assembly GCA_951805285.1). Lineage (NCBI taxonomy): Eukaryota > Metazoa > Arthropoda > Insecta > Lepidoptera > Hesperiidae > Thymelicus > Thymelicus acteon. The sequence continues at coordinate 2,714,872 of OX638216.1, forward strand.
GTTCCAGTGGTCGGTGAACGTTGCGTGGTAGACCAGAATTGCTACCTGGGCGAGCAGGACACGGCGCGCCAGGCCTTCTGCGTGCGCGGCTACTGCACCTGCCAGCTGCAGTTCAGCCCCCGGGACAACGGGACTAGGTACTGATTTGATTTTGGACTACAGACTCTATGATCTCCAAGGCATCTAAGTACTAAGTATTGTTTTGATTAGGGCCGAGGACTCTGTGACTTAAAACATAATTTCAAGTAAACATTTTTCTTACACACCTATTCACTTTCTAAAGAAACTTGATGATAATAAAAAAAAAAGCCGACTTTGTTCACATAAGAACAAAGTCGGTTTTTTAAAAAATAGAAAAAATTCACATTAAATTAATTTGAATACTGACCCCAATCCCATGCCGAATCGATAATAAAACACACATTCTGTTAAAAAACACATATTCAACATAACGAAACGTTGTATCATACCCTGCATACCAAATTCTTTTGCTGACTGTACATAGACGACGATAGCCACTTACCATCAAGTGGATCGTTAACTCCTTTGTCACTTATTTCCATAAAAACCCACATGATTAAAGTTACTGAAAATTCAACATTATATAACGCTTCACACTCATAGCCCCACACTAGGATTCCCTGTGTCGTGGGTGCCATGGACAACACACTAGACAAGGACATTCACACCCAGACCGAGAACAGAAATTCAAACTCATCATTCAAAATTTCCGCCTCGCTGGGAATCGAACCCAGGATCGGTGCGGCGATCCGGTATGGTAACCATTGCGCAACACGGGTCGTCAAAACATCATAAAACTTGTCCATTCCAGATGTGTCCGCGACGCGGCGCTGGGCGAGGCGTGCGAGGACGAGCTGCAGTGCGCGGGGCCCGGCCTCGAGTGCCGCGGGACCTGCCGCTGCCGGGACCGCTGGGTCGCGCACACCGACACCAACGCTTGTCTCGAATGTGAGTGTCTACTCTACAGTCTACTGTCAATCACACTGCCATGGGTCTAACCCAATAATGGCCCACTACTGGACACGGGTCTCTCCTCTTGAGGAGGCTTAGAGCATACTCCACCACGCTGCTCCAGTGCGGATTGGTGGAGGGGTTAGTGGCCAACCCGAAGTGTCGGAAGTTTTCAAACCGCCCGAGGGCCTCCGACATTGCTTATCGACTGTTATCTAATGATAACAACCGGGACCGACGGCTTTACGTGCCCTCCGAAGCACGGAAACGCTCAAGAAATCATTGCCACTAGCGGTCAGTGGTCACCCATCCAACTACCGACCGCGCCCGCTGTTGCTTAACTTTGTCGATCACATGGGATCGACGCAAGCCGCCGGGCTATGAGCTATGAGCGCTATGAGGGCTATGAGCGTTTACTTGAAATTATGACGCTGTCATACCTGCGTCATAATGACGTTGCACATAATGGATGCGTGAAGAGGTCAAGACAAGAGTGAATTGGCTGTTACACTTTTCTAAGTTAGGGTGTTTTACCATCATTATCAATGACTTCATTCCCGCTTACCATCAGGTGGTTTTTTAGACTTCAAAAAAGGAGGAGGTATTCAATTCGACTGTATTTTTTATGTTTGTTACCTCAGAACTCTCGACTGGGTGAACCGATTTTGATGATTCTTTTTAATCGAGAGCTGGTGCTTGTCATGTAGTTCCAGTTAAATTGAGCGAGATATTACTAGTAGTTTTTGAGTTATCCCTAATTTTGAAGTCGGTAATTTTTTCTCAAGAATTATAATGTAGTCAAGCGTTACAGCTTATTGTCATCATGTCATGGAGGTAGTTATAGAAAGTATCGTCAAGAAATCACAGCCGCGGCTGCAGTGTGTAAAGGCCCTTATGCGTTCAGAAAAACAGACTCACGTACAACAGATACGATAAGGATGACTGCCGCTGATCGTATCCGAACAGCGCTGTCGTCGTGCTAACGACTCCCATGAGATCAGAGTCAACGAACGGAAAAACGTTTTCTGCGCACAAACCATTTTATAACACTGGAGAATAGGGGGCGTCCATAAATTACGTGAGATGTTTAAGGGGGGGAGGGGGTCGAGTCAAATCTCATCTAATCTTACGTTGGAGAGAGGGGGGGTCTCGGCAAATATCACGTATTTTTTTTTGCATGTATTTACTTTGCATCTAGCACAAGAGTTGCAGAGCACAGGCGAGCAGCACATTGCACCAGCTAAGCAAGCGCGTATGTTCCGCAAAGTGCAACCCTCACGGATTGTCACAAGACGAGCTACTGAGTTACTGTGCGCAAGCGCCAACGGCTTAGAGTGGCTAGATCAGAACGAAGTTGAAAGAGCACATGATTTTACTGAAAATCATATGGACATGTTGGTTCCAATAGTCTCTCTTGAGACCGCGCATCTTTCTCCATGGACTGAATTAGAGTAGATATTCTTTTTTAGGGTTCCGTAGCCGAATGGCAAAAAACGGAACCCTTATGGATTCGTCATGTCTGTCTGTCTGTCTGTCTGTCTGTCTGTCCGTCCGTATGTCACAGCCACTTTTTTCCGAAACTATAAGAGCTATTGAAACTTGGTAAGTAGATGTATTCTGTGAACCGCATTAAAATTTTCATACAAAAATAGAAAAAAAAAACAATAAATTTTTGGGGTTCCCCATACTTAGAACTGAAACTCAAAAATGTTTTTTTCATCAAACCCATACGTGTGGGGTATCTATGGATAGGTCTTCATAAATTATATTGAGGTTTCTAATATCATTTTTTTCTAAACTGAATAGTTTGCGCGAGAGACACTTTCAAAGTGGTAAAATGTGTGTCCCCCCCCCTGTAACTTCTAAAATAAGAGAATGATAAAACTAAAAAAAATATATGATGTACATTACCATGCAAACTTCCAACGAAAATTGGTTTGAATGAGATCTAGTAAGTACTTAGTTTTTTTTTTAATACGTCATAAATCGTAAACCGCAAAAAACATTGATTAAAGTTACAACGAACTACAAGAACTTTTATATTATGTTACTTGCTGCTACGGAACCCTTAATGGGCGAGTCCGACTCGCACTTGGCCGCTTTTATTTAATCACAGTAGTTACGATTTTAGTATTCTATTGTTAATTTTTTTTATATTATAATATAATATAATTAAACTCTCAGCAATATTGATTACTAGTCTTAACTAGTCGTAAATAAAAGCACGAAGCATTTTTTTTCTTTTTACAATAACAATCCAACGCGTTTACGTAAGAAACCCACCACCCATCTCAGTTTGTAGTAATATACGTACATATAATTTTATGTAATATATTTACATAATATTGTATGTCAGTAATAATGAAACATCGTACTCCGAGGTTGGCGTAAACAGTGCCAACACAGTTGATACTATAGCCAATGTTTTCGAACATATAATTTGTAAAATTGTTTTGTTCTAAATAAACCTTTAATCTTTTAATCTTTAATTAATCGTCTGATTAAGCAACAGCGGGCGCGGTCGATAGCTGGATGGGTGACCGCTAGTGGCAAAAATTTCTTGAGCGTATTTCGCGTTTCGAAGGCAAAGTGACAAGGAGTGGGAGGGGGTCCTAAATTTCGTGACGTCACATTTAAAAATCGGATGTTGGTATTTATTTCGGAACTGTTGTTTTAATTTTAAAATTTCTAGGTGTAAAATTTCATAATATGTGACATCACACTAGGGGGGGGAGGTCTGACAAATGTGACCAGCTGTGACAAGGAGGGGGGAGGGGTCAAAAAGTCATGAAATTAGTGTGACGTAATTTATGGATGGCCCCTAATTGTGTTTTTACACGTTTTTTGAAAGATTCAAAGATTGGCAAGTCACGTAATAAGCATTTCCCCCCTCAGCAGCCCGCAGTCTAAACGACAGCTGCGATTACGACGTGCAATGCGACGCGTTGTCCGGCGCCCCCGAGGCGCGCTCGCCGGGCGCCGCGCTGTGTCTGGGGGGCGTCTGCGCGTGCGGGTACAACGCGCGCCCCGCCGGCAACCCGCCGCGCTGCTGGCATCGGCGTCGGCCGGGGCAGGAGTGTAGTCGGGATGAGGTGGGTTTTAGGGGTAGAAAGATATGGAAGGAACGACCGCAGAGCATTGAAGTATTATTACTAGCATATAGAACCGACACCGCGAACACAATGTATGTCCCAATGAATTGGCGCCGATCGGCTTCAATTTTCAATGGATTCGTTCGATTTTGAAAGGAGAATTCAATTCAATTTTGAAAATAGAACCTCCCGGCGGGACACATATTTTGTTCGAGATGTCTGTTCTGTAACATTATACTTCAACGCCTTTTATTATTATTAATTATCTTTTTTTATTTATTTATTTATTTATTTATCATTTATGTACACACAAGAGTTCACAGGACAGTTAGAGAAGGAATACAATGTACAAAGGTACTGCTTATCTCTAGTGAAATTTCTTCCAGCAGACCTGCGACAGGAGAGGTGATAGAAAGGTAGACAGTGCGTGTTCATAAGCGATTAATAGGTACATTATACATACTTAGTTTATTTCTACAAAATACAAAGTACATATATAATAATATTAATATAATAGATATAAATATATATATATATATATATATGTGTGTGTGTATATAAATGAATATATACAATAAATACATGGATATATACATATAAAATACATACTTTATAAAATTACGTACGAGATATACAATTACGAATAACGATGATAATAATGAAGCTAAAGTAATGATAAGTAGTAGTCTCGGACTTTTCTCTTGAACGAAGTTATCGTTTTCAAGTCTCGGATACTAGGTGGGAGCGAGTTCCAAAGTCTGACTGCATGCACGGAGAAGGAGTGGGAATAATAGGAGCTATTGTGTTGAGGGAATTTAAGGAGGGTTTTCAAATGGGTTCGGCAAGGGGCAAAGGAAGGACGAGCGTATGAAAACCTCTCGCGAAGATAAGTTGGGGATGATGGTGAGTGAAGGATGTTAAAAAGCAAACATAATGTCCTAGTGTTTCTACGAGAACGGATTGGGAGCCACTTGAGTTCCTTGCGAAGTTGAGATACATGATCATATTTACTGATTCCGAACACGAAACGAATACATAGATTTTGCAACCGCTCAAGTTTATTGAGGAGCTCCTCAGTAGCATCCAAGTAGCAGGCGTCAGCGTAATCCAGGATAGGTCGAATTAGGGATTGAGCAAGGGATACTTTAGTTTGAAAGGGCAAGAATCCTTGAAGGCATTTCAGTGTGTGAAAAGAATAATGTACCTTTCGGCTAGTCTCACTGACATGAGCACGCCACGAAAGATTGGAATCAATAGTCACTCCTAAGTCTTTCACGGTATCAGTATAAGGTATCGGAATACCACCTAAAGCAACCGGAGGTAACGAATTGATCTTACTTTGCGCGTACTTACTACCAACAATGATAGCTTGTGATTTGGAAGGGTTAATCACGAGACCATACGATTTTGCCCAATCACTGATACGGTTTAAGTCGCTATTAACCATGTCAATGCCAATACTGGCTTGTTCAGGAGTAAAGTGATGGTAAATCTGCAAATCGTCTGCATAGAGGTGGAAGTTAGAATTAATTACAGAAGTGACAGAATTTATAAAAATAGAAAAAAGTAAAGGAGAAAGCACGCTACCCTGAGGCACGCCCGCATTAAGATTGCATGCGTCAGAGAAAGAATCGTCAACTTTGACGCGCTGCGAGCGGCCCCGAAGATAAGAATCAAACCAAGAAATAGCGGAAGGAGAGAAATTAATGGATTGGAGGATGCCTAAGAGAATGTCGAAGTCGACTGATAGAAAAGCGTTACTAAAATCAAGCAGCACTAATAGCGTTAACTGCCTATTTTCCATAGCCCACCGTATGTCATCAGTAACCTTGATGAGAGCCGTGACAGTACTGTGGCCAGGACGGAAGCCAGATTGAAAGGGGCTAAGGATGGAATTGGCAGTTAGAAATGAAGAAAGTTGATAGTGGACAATATGCTCAAGAACTTTAGAGAGGAAAGGTAAAATGGAGATGGGTCGGAAGTGTGATGGTAAAGAAGGGGAGGACACTTTAGGAATAGGGACCACATGCGCTTGTTTCCAAGCTGACGGAAATGAACAGGTAGTTAAGGAAGTGTTGAAAATGAGAGTGAGAATAGGAAGGACAAAAGGGAGGATTAAAACTATCATTCTTGAGCATAGATTGTCAGAACCAGTTGAAGCAGAAGAGATCGAGAGAATAGACTTTTTCACACTTTCCTCAGTAACAGGAGTGAAGATAAACGAAGGATAGGTTGGCCTTGATAGATCCGATAGTGTCTGCAGAGTAAGAGACTTGAGACAAGGATCAAAGTTACCGGGACACTGAGAGAAATACTTATTGTAATCGCTTAACTCAATATCACTGCCCGCAGACGACCGAGATCTACCAATGCCAACAGATTTTAGGAACCTCCAAACATCAGTGGGGCTGCGGTTAATAAGAGAGTCATGGAAGTAGCGTTTTTTTGCTTCTCTACACAGACGATTGCAGAGATTGCGTAACTCTTTAAAGCGCAATAGGTTTCTTTCGGATGGTAAACGTTTGTATCTCCGTTTAGCTTTATCGCGGAGGCCCATTGCTTGTCTAATACGATCCGTGAGCCATGGCGTGGGGCTGCGCTTCATCTTGATGCGACGAAGCGGAGCATGTCGATCGTAAAGCTCGAGAACAGTTTTAGTGAAGCCCTGTGCCATGTCATCAATGTTGGAAGCATCAGACACATGTGACCAGTCCTGGGCACGTGCGTCTTCTCGTAATGCGTCCAGGTCAATGCGTCTAAAGCTACGGAGAAGGAGATATTTCGACTTATGTTTAGGGTTTCGAATGCGGTATGAGAGGTGGACTAGATCATGATACGAGAAAGAGGCAGTAATTTGACCATGGGAAACAACGTTACCCGGGGATGAAACAATCATGAGGTCAAGAAGGGAAGGGTTGCAGTTAGGAAAATGGTGGGTTGCAGAGAGTGGTAGAATTTGAAGATTAAAAGAATTCAACAGAGATGTGAGTCTACAGGCACGGGAGTCATTTTTGATCAAGCACGTGTTGAAATCACCCATAATGATGACATGCTGATATAGTGGGCACAGATCGCTAAGTACCTGATCAAAGTTGTTGAAATAGTCGATAGTTAAATTGGGACTGTAGAAAACTGCAAGCAATATTTTAGAATTATTTACAGTTACCTCGAGAAACAGATACTCTGCAGATTCGGAGTACTCTGAGGGGGACGCACGAACAACCTTAAATGGAAAATCGTCACGTAAATAGATGGCAACCCCGCCACACCCTTTGCCGGTTCGATCATTACGCACAAGAACAAAACCAGGCAATGCGTACTGGGCGGAGGGAAGAGAAGGTTTGAGAAAAGTCTCTGAGATGAGAAGTGCATCGACAGAGTTGCTGCTAAAGGATGCTAGAAGATCGGAGAAGTGTCGAGGAACACTTTGGACATTTATGTGTGCAATATTCAAGACGTTAGGATGAGCGGTACGTAGGGACGAGAGTCGATCATGCAGTGTAATATTGTCCGAGGAATCGCTATCAGCACTGAGAAAACTGCTCTCCACCGATGAACATGTAAAAAAACTATCGTCAAAATCTAATTCATCCGAAATATCCATAATTTAAATTAAAGTTGACAAATATAAATGTACGTTATGATATAAATTAATAACTTAAAATAAATAAATACAATATATAAAATATATAAGTAATATAGAGTTAAAATAATGTAAAAAAAAAGTATATATATAATAATATATATATATAAATTGCAACTGATACAAAAATAATAATAATGTAAAGGCAACACCTACAAAACCACCGCGCACTGGTGTGGTGGAAAAAAATTTATACAGTATACTTAAATTATAATTAAGTAACTAATACAAAAAAAGAAAGAAAAAAAAAAAAAAAAAAAAAACAGAAATTAATTTACAAGAATATCAGGTAAGGAACGCCTAATTAAATGTGTTGACATTATTCAAATAGGCAGTCACGAGAAAACTGTTTCCCACAACGGGTTTCAAGAAATGTAAAATATACTTTATTACAAAAGAACAAAAAAACAATTACAATAAATGTATAATATAAACACATTCATAGCGACCGCAAATACTAGTATGCAGTTTTAATCGCCAGTAAAGTACTCTTGAGATACAGACAACAGGTTTCAGAACGCACCGCACTAAAGTTTTATTGATTGACACTTGCTTGACTGACAGTAAGCGACACTGACTGTCGTCAATGTCACTGACAAGAATACGAATTATTTGACAATGAAGTACGATCAACCAAGCTATTTTATAAGATTTCCGTGTTTAACAAATTTTAAGAACGGTACCGGCAAATAGTTCGAAATATTAAATATGTAATGAAGAGTACCCACAAGTACAAACATACAAAGAAATAGTAAAGTGCGGCACAAACAACACAAGAAAAGTACATAGAGAATGACTAACTTTACAGGCTTTACAGATAGTGACCCTATATAACACAGAGGAAAGAATATTAAATGCTAATTCAGTTACGTCTCCGTGTCCTTCTGAGAGGTTGTGACACAGCTTTAGGCAATGCTATCTTCGGGGAGGAAATACTACCACCATCCTCGGGAGATTCAGGTCTAGGATATTGGGAAATTATAGTATCCAGCTCCTTCATGGATTCAATTTTCCGCCGAGTTTTATCCGGAAGAAGGATAGTGATTTTGCCCTCTACTGTCCAACACTGCCTTACTCCAAAGTGGCTACGGGCAGCCATAAATACTTTATGCCTATATTTTGTCAAGAACTCCGTCACAGTAATGCCGGAACCCTTCAACTCAATTTTGTTATCCCAAACCAAGTGCTTGTGTTCCATATGATGAAATCTGATAAGAATGGGTCTGCTTTTGGTTTGTGAGGAGCCCAGACGATGACAAACTTGCAAGTGCTCCCTCGTCACATCAGTTAATTTTAGTTTGTGCAATATTACTTCAAGAGCAACGTCATTTGTGGTTTCATTAGGCTTCTCAGGGACACCATGGAATAAAAGCACCTTACGCCGCATAACATTCTCATGCCTATCTAAGCCTAGAGTAATGAGTTCTAACTGGGCTTTCATTGAAGCAAATGTTTTCCACACCAAAGATTTGAAGTCAGCAAACTCACGTGACAGCGAAGAGAGGTCCTGAGGTGTAGACACTGATCCAGTGGTGGCTTTCTGCAGTTTCTCATCGTATACATCCATACGGGAGTTTATGAGTTTCTCAAGTGCCTCCATGTTTTGCATAAGTTGAGCTTCCATTATATAAGGTGAAAGTTAAGGGTTTTAGGCAAATGTGCAAGTGAAATGATATCACCAGTGAATGCAGGTGGGTTTTGCAGGTAATTATTACATATAGTTCATGTAAAAAACTTTAAATTATATTTTAAAAAAGCAAGAATATAACAGCAGATAAAAATACGTATTTATGTTATCACTACCCACAGAGGAAAAACTATTTTTTTAATTATTATGGCATCTAATTGTGTTTATTTTACAATAATTTATTTAATTTACCTTCGACAACGGCTCCCGGATAGGAGTGCAGCCAAGAGGTGGGTTTGCTAGATTTATTTTACAGTTTCTTTGATTTTCAGTTCAACTTTCTTTAAGATTGGCATGTTAAATATCTGCCAAAAAAGGTACCTAAGGTAAATTTACCATTTACATTAATGTAGTTGATATTTAAATCGCTTAAATATAACTGCAAAATACATTAAGCAGTTACATGTTTGTACCTTAGATTACCTACATGTAAAATAAATGTTTACTTGCTGTAGTAAAAAAAAAACTTCTTACGATGAATTATTTTCTATACTTTGTATTCTATATTTTCTATACTTTCTGGCTGTATTTTTGAGTATAGAAAAAATGGACTGAAAAATAAAACGTATTTAACATTGATATTACTTTAATAAAATTTTAAAACAATAATAAAACCATTCATATCACCTACAAAATATTTCGTCTACGTTTACTTAACTAAATACAACAACAATCTTAATGTTAAATTTCATGTCTCATGTTTCAGGTCGACGATAAAAAAATCTTTAAATCTAAATATTATTTTGTATATTATTTTCTGTTACATCGTTTCATGTCCACGTAGATAAAAACTCTTAATCGAAATATTATTATCTAACTCCAGGAATGTGTGTCAGAAGAGGATGAACCAGGCTACTGTCTGTCCGGCCGCTGCACCTGCAAGACGTGTTCACCAGACGCCAGCGACTTCGGCGGCGCCAGCACATTTTCCCGCCCTCCGCTCTACATCGCCGCCATCTTGAGCGCAGCCGCCATTTTGCGACACTAGCCGCCATCTTGTTTTATCGTCTTAAACACGAGAGCTTAGATATATCTCGAGTTAAAACCGATTTAATTATTACGTCTTTATATACGTCAGTATTGATCCACTTGGTATTGTCATTCAATAGTTATTCGAATTCCACGTTGAATGTCATTATAAAAAGCGCTTCTTTACTTCTGGGACCAATAGCATGCGATGAAATCTATAATGTAATCTGTAAATTTTGAAATAATGAAATAATAATAAGTATTCAAACATTCATCTCGGACAAATTCATCTCGGGTAAAAGTGACGATTGCTTTACCTATCGCTATTACGAAAGATGTTTTAAATGTATAAATAGATATAATATGTAACTGATTGTCTAAGAGGCACCATAAAATTTAGGCTTCGTATACACTAAGCGGTCGTGTGCGTGTGTTATTTCTGTATTTCACATAAAGTTACATAATATTTCAGTAAATCTAAATAATTATGAAGCAAACAAAATAATAATATTACACAGAATGTACACTAACCATCAAAAACACGTATTTCGCACCAAAATTGAACATCATCAGGGTAGATTTACTCTACGAGGATTCACTACAATATTCCCTAAAAATAGGTATTGGCTTCAATTGTAGGAACATGTCCCTCGCGAATGTTTTCATAATAATATATTGTAGCGTCTATTTACGGTCAAACGCTTAGTGTGTACGGGGCCTTAAATACGATTTATATAAGCACAAACTAGCTATTAGGTTGTTGAGATATTTTAAATATCGTTGGTAGCTTATTTCAAAGTTTATTATAAGTTGTAAATAATACATTGTTGTTTGTTGTTGATTGTAAAGTTTAATAGTGGTCCGTGCCCAGCTGTGGGACCGTGGGCTGTAGAGATATTTTAATCGATCAATTTCCAAGTATTGTCAGTATTTTTAGAGTGCAATTTTGAAGATTACGAAATAAAGACAGTTTATAGAAGAATGGGTAGATTTTATGCCAAAGAGTGTACACAAGATTATCAAATGTGTAAATAAATGATATTTATTTAAATCTTGTTTCATTTGTATCATAGGTGTAATTTTAATCTACGATACCAAGCCAGACGATAAGAAGACTGTGTTATTTACTAAGAGACATCTAAAAACGGACTATAGATACGTGATTGTGATAAATATTTAATGAAAAAGATTCACAGAAACTTCAAATGAGAAAGCAACTGATGCGATTATACCAAAAAATACGTAAAACTCACTTTAGGCCCTCCGCACGTGAGGTGTCAGCGGCGCGTCAATATTTCTCGAGCCAGTGGAAGTGAGCGAGGCGTGTAAGGCCCGGCGCACACTGGGCGACGCGGCCGCGTACACTATCGGGTTGAGCGCAGAGTTGACGTAGCCGAGCCACATGCACCATTCGAAGGCTGCGTCCTCCACGCAGTCACATAATGAATCTATTATTAAATAAATCATACTCTAAGTTTTCAGTTTACAAGGTTCACTTCAATCCTACTTATTATTATTACAATTTTATTGTGAGTTTGTATGGATGTTTGATACTCTTTCACGCAAAATTACTAAACGGATTTTCATGAAATTTAGCACATAGACAATGACCTGGAATAGGACATAGGGTAGACTAGCTGACCCGGCAAACTTCGTATCGCCTAACTTTTTTTTCTAAAATAAAAGTAGCCTAAGTTACTCTTTGTTGCATCAGCTATCTGCCAGTGAAAATTCCGTCAAAAATGGTCCAGCCATTTCAGAGATTAGCCGGAAAAAACAAACAGACAGACAGACAAACAAAATTGTAAAAAATGTTTTGGTATATGTACTGTGTATACATCCAAATGCACTTAGTAAAAAGCAGTTATTTTAATATTACAAACAGACACTCCAATTTTATTTATTTTTATAGATACTTATTAACCAGGAAAACGCGGGCAAAGCCGGGTATTATTTTATTTTGTGTTTTTAACTATCACAACCTAAATATTGTAGTACAGTGAAGAGGTCTCACGCTCTTTACGCAAATGCATGTCATGCTGCATGATCGTCTATGGACTGCTTGAGGATGACTTACCAACTGGCAGCACGATGAAGAAGGGCGTCCAGCAGATGAGGAACAACGCCATTAACGTGACGATGACGCGCGTGGCGCGGCGTTGACGCACGATGAGCCCTCGGCTGCAATATTACAACCATCGTGCTTATTGTAGTTAGGTATTCATTTATTGTAGCTGCTGTTTAGATGTACATGTCGGCAGTTTGTGTACTTAATATATTTAAAACAGTTAGAATATCAAGCTATCGTTATTTATACTAATATATAAAGAGGAAAGATTTGATTTTTTGTTTGCACTAAATAGGCTCTGAAACTACTGAACCGATTTCAAAAATTCTTTCACTGTTGGGAAGCTACACTATCCTCGAGTACCTAACATAGAATATATTATATTTTCAAAAAAGTAAGGGATCCTTTATAAAACTCCAATAACGTAACCCAATGTGTAAGAAAATATGAAAACCGAAGCAAAGAGAGGGCGATTACTCGTTTTTTAATAAGCACCAAAGTTTCGCTATCTTATCCTACCCTAGTTTGTGCATTATTCGAGCTGCTTAAAAATTCCGATCGTAGGTTGGCCATAAACCCAGGAACCCTAAAATTATGTATCTGTTAGTAGTAGAGCTACAGTTAAGTATAATCAAGACTTACAGAGAAGCGACAGGTTTCACAAAATACTTCACAGGAACGTCAGGTTGGGTGCTGTCTGGCAAGTTCAAATGGCAGCCTTTTGGAGACATTGGCCTGAAATGTAAATCATCATTGAATTAGTTTTTGGAATCAAAATATTACGTCAAATATCTACATAAAGTTGAAATAAGTATTAAGATATTGTTCAAATCATTTGAATACCTAGCTACATACCGAAAGTGAATGTCATGTGATAAAAAAAACTTACGCAGTAATATCAGTATGAGCAGTCGCCGGGATAAGAGAAGGACGCACTGTGCAATGCCCCTAAAATTAAAAGTATAAAATTGATAACCCGGCATTTAAACCATTGAACCACACTGTTCAATGTCGGTAAATGATTGAGTTATAATTACTAATACAACCACTAGTACAGTCGGCCTCAGAAGTAGCTTAACATTTTAGTACCTTGTCACGCTACATTTCTTGAATTTGTCATAGATGTTGTTAGTAAAACCGTCGAAACAGTTACTATTACAAAGTACTATAATATTAAGCTACTTCTGAGCCCGACTGTACCAACTGCACCTACCGGTTGGGGCGGACACGGCGAACGCCCCCGGTGCGCTCGGATGGGCGGCGGGGCGGCCAGCGCCCGCAAGATGCGCCCGTACAGCACCACCATGCCTATCGCCGGCAGGTAGAACGAGAACACGATGCTGCTTAACACGTAGCTGGGAGAAGAGAACAGAGGAACAAGAAGTTGATAATAATGTATGTGTAGAGCATATTATGTAACTTATCATATTTTAAAAGATGTGCGAGGAGTTTCTTTCGGCTTTTCTTCTCCTCCAAGACAAAGCACCCTTTCGAAAAGCTGGTAGATAAAAAATAACGTGCATAAGTGTATCAGTGATACCTATATGAATAAAAGATTTTGATTTGATTTGATTTGATTTAAGGTAAAGGAAAATATCGTGAGGTGAGTAGATACAGCTGTACAGTACACGAGTTCTGATGATGATTTCAAAGGAGTGTTAAGCCTGCCAGTTCGCACTTGGTTAGCGTGTCACTTTACCCTTCTAAATGTCTGCGCAGATCTAGTGTTATTATGATAACACCTGATCACGGACGTAAAAAAAGAACGGATGTAACCTTGTCTAATCGAAAGTGAAGCATAGCAATGACAGCTCGCTTACCATGTGTGCGTAATTTTGTAATTTTTGATTCGCGATGGTGTCAATGTCGTAGCAGTATGGTGTCAATGTGTGGATGTGTGTACTTGTACGAATACAGAGTTGGTATTACTATGGGAGCTTCACTGAATTCTCACCCAGCATTGGTATTAACAGTGCAAGCCTTAGGTTGCTCCCCCTGGTGCCAGTGTAAGGGGGAGGGCACGAAGGCCGTGGGTAGGGCCACAGCGGCCGCCACGGGCCACACGAGGCCCGCTAGCAGCCGGGCCCGTCGACTGCGCCGCGCCCTCGCCAGGGGCGCGGTGATCGCACAGCACCGCTCCCAGCCCAGCACGCAGATCGATAGGATGGATGCCGTGCAGCAGAGCACGTCCAGGGTGCTCCAGCAGGCGCAGAGGATACTGTCTAATAATGTTTAAATGTCATTCTGTTACTGATTGACAACGTACAGCCAAACAGTGGCCCTAAATGCGTGAAACTTAATGTAGCTTAGGTAAAAATGTGGGTGAGCACTAAGAAAAAATTAAGGGGTTAAAATTATTTGAATGATCACAAAAATACATTTCGTTTTTTTGAATAGCTTGCATAATGTTCTTAATTTTTTTTTATGTTTTAGAAAAATTTATAAATTTAATTAAATTCTGAACAAATTGCAATGCCCTACTTACTAAGATGAAACACAAATAGATCTCTAGCAGCAGCCACAGGTAGCACAAAGATGGCGACGAGCAGATCAGCTGTAGCCAGGCTGGCGAGCGGGTAGTGCGCCGGCGCGCGAGGCAGCCGCCGCAGCGCCATCAGCACCGCCACGTTGCCCACCAGGGTCGCGAGGGCGAGCACCACCATGCCCGCTGCGCTCGCGCACCAGCCGGCCGTGATGTGCCCGCGAGGTTGCAGCGCGGTTACTGTGCTTGCAGATTTGAAACGTTCGAATTACTTTTTTTGTCTGACTTAAAGCCACGGCCCACTTCTGAGTATGGGTCTATCCTCTTGCTCTTGAGGAGGCCTAAAGTATACCCCAACACAATGATGTTTAAAAAAATATAGATATGTTATGCCCTTACAAATCAACTAAGAAATCTATTCCGAAAAGAGCTACAACACACACACGTTTATATTTTGTTTCACTACACCAATCACATTGGTATAATACACGAAGGCATTTTAACGCTGTATGTCAAATGTCAAGCACTTCTGACAACAACAAAAGCGTGCGTATCGTCTTGTACTGACAGAGCGACTACGAGCAGAACGGCCAATTGCCAATCGTCTGCGCGCTAGTGACATATCTACCTCTTTTTACATTACAATATCATTGCCCCAACACGCTGCTCCATCATGAGCGGATTGGTCCGACATGGCTTAACGACTGTTATCTTACGATAACAAGCAGGACCTCCGGCTTTACGTGCCCTCCGAAGCACGGAAACGCTTTAGATTTTGTTTCCCAGTTACTTTTGTATAATTAAGATGAAGATAAAGCAACATTTACACGAAGAGAAGTTGTTGCCACGAAAATACGATAGTCGAAAGAAGGCACAACCATTTAATCCTAAAAGAATATAGAACGTTCTATAAATCTTCGCTTGAAAATGTCAATATGTTTGGATTAGTAGGTACCCTATATGAATGATGAAAATTAGTGCTACTATATCACAAATAAATAGATTTTAAAGACTCATGGAAAAGTTAATATTATTGAAGCATAGCATAACATTTCACGGTTTCACTTTTATGTTCAAAACCCACCTATTTGTCTGGTTCATCATTGAAGAATAGTTCACCAACTTCAGTCATTCACCTTTTTCACCAGTCTTCACCAATTTATTAACTGGGCAATTTACTCTGGTACAAATACATTTTATATTACACAATAAAAATATTTCAATTAGTTTCAAAAATCACTGCAGAGCCTTATATTTTTGGTATAGTAAAAATTGTGGGTAGGTTGATGCTTAAAAATAAAACATAATGTAGGTAGGTACCGGCATCGCGTGTGACAAAATATTATATTCTGGCTGAATGAATGAATGTGCTATGTCGGTTATATTTTCAAAAAGAAATACGCGCCAATTTACTGTTGTGCCATTGTTTGAGTACTTAAGCACTTTTCAAACTAAGCATGTTTGGCGAGAAAAATAGAAAATATTAAATAAGTACATATTTTGTAGTGGGCACTCCTATAAGGTTCTAAAACAATAGGCACGGACGTTTGTCACGAGTGACTAAAAGGAATATTATTTGTTAGTAAACTTAAGCTTCCTAATTATCTTAATTAAGATAATGTATCACTGGGAAGTTGTTCATGACACAGGGTATCCTAGTGTGGGATCAACGTTCTAAGCATAAGATACCATTGTCATTAATCATTATGTTTAACAATAAACAATAAAAAAAAACATGTTGATGGTAGAGCTAGATACAGCTATTGATCATAATAGCGTCGTGTAATTTACATCGTCTATTTTGTAATGCTTATTATATAATGGAATAAATGAAAATATAAGAAAGAAATACTCGTGACGTGAAGAAAATAAAAGAAATTTTATTTTAATTACTCCTTTATTGTCAATTATGGGGAAAATATTTAAAAATTTCATTCTCCTCTAACTTCAAATCTTACAAAGAAATGCATTTCATAAAAATAAAGATAATGTATTTACAAAGTTACACCTACACTACATCTAGTGATAGTTAAATTACAGGCTTCCCTAACTTAAGCTAGTTAACTAGCAGCGAGGCACGTGGGACAGTGTCCATGACGACACAGGTCGTGGAGTCGTGGAGTCGTGCCCTTACAGACGGGTCTGATGTGCCAAATGTTATGGGTTTCAAGTTCGGATTGCGCAGTGTCATGATTATTGCTTAGCCGCTTTTCTTTCAACAAATTTTAAAGTATATTTTATACTATAATGTAAAAAAATATTTTTCTATTTTAATTTAATGACTTAATAATTTTAGATTTTTTATGTTTTTTAAGTCAAAATGAGTGTTTAATTTTATCGTTTGAGATAATTAGTAATGCGACAAACTCAGCATAACACTGTGCAATCATATTTACAATTTTGTACTTTTAAAACGATTGTATCCTCTCATGTTCGGTAATTCATTTTATTTCTTTTAAAATTACATTTAATTCAACAAGAATGCATTTAATTTTAAAGGAAGCACGCGTTTCGCTTACAATGTACCCTACTTAGTTCCTAGTAATACACTATTATCACTAAAACTGTTGAAAGCGGGTACCGATCATAGAACAATAGTTCCTTTAGCTAAACCTGGCTCCTTGGCACATAACGATGACACAAAACAAAAATTCTTAACACTAAAACTGCACCTGCACTTAACTATTTTACGAAGACCATTCCTCTGTATTTAAATATTATATTAAAAATTATAAAAATATTATTTACAATAATGTAGGCGTAGTTCTCTCGACATTAACAGAAGTTATCTTTAGTGCTTACGTTAATATAATACAATTTTTAAGCTGGAGATTTTTTAATTGAGCATAACATGGTCCCGAAAGAATCGTTAAAGCGACGATGGAATGATGAGATCTTACCGTACGAACCGTACACGACGTAATTACGAGATGACACAGGACGCACTGGAGTTGAGAGCCAAGTCCTTTTAGGACAACGACAATATTCTATTGTAAGAAAAGCACATCAATTGATTTGGTCCCTAATGCCATCTCTAAAATAACATAAAACATGGAAGCATTCTTGGAATGATCGAAATATACGGAAGATACATGAAACTCCTAATGTCTTGGCATTTCAAAACTAAGATTGTCGCCCATTGCTCATTGGAAATAAAAAAATGGAATTGTGAAATAAAATCTCAAAACGGAATGTACTAGCAATATTCTAAGAACAGGCGTCAATCTTAGTTTTCTATAACTTAAAGCCTTATCGTAACATATGCCTTAGCATAAAAATCTACACATTACATTACAAAAGTTACGTGCTAGGGAATCACACATAAATAAACTCCGTTCACGTCTGTACGCAAAACAATCTCATAAGCGGAATACATATTTTCCCGTTAAAATTAATTATTTAAAACACGTTGTTATTATAAACAAGGAAATAAAAACATATTTAACAACACAACAATTCTTGTATAAGATATCAAAAACGGTCTATTGTCGTTACATTTTGACAAAATTCTAAACAAAGTTTTACAAATTTTATTGTACGGTATTTAAATACATTAAAATTGCATTGACATTTCGTAATAAAGAGTACAAATTAGTACGTTGAAATATTAAAACCAGTTACAAAACAAAAGTTTATTTCTATACCGACATTAATCTTGTCATGGGAGATTATCTTCCTTTAGCACAAGGCTACATCGAGTCATGGCTGTACAAATCAGTCTATATCTACGGCACTTCGAACCTAGCACCTTGAGATTTCTATTCACCGACAGTCAAACACTAACATTTCTAATTTCATCATCATTTGACACAATGTTACACGTTCCCGAACTTGGCGGGTGCACTACACAGCACCACAAAAACACTATAATTAGTGATATTTTAAGAAAATATTCGACAATATTTAGTGACAATATTTGATAAACCCAGGGGTTTTCTTGAAGTTATATAAAAAGAGTAAAGAAATATCAAGGTGAAACTTAATTATTACAGTATTCGAGTTCACGTGAAATTCACTGAGTATTCATTTACACAGTCACTGTCAATTTCTGGACGTCACTAAACTTGTTCACAAAACTAAGGATTCATTAAAATTTGTGGTCGTTTACTTAGTTTCTGCAACTAAACTTGAGCATAAATCTAATGTTGGAAAGCTGTGTCAATATTGAGCAAACAATGCATGTATTGGTTATGGATTACCATGAACTGTTTAAATTTTAGTAAATGTAAGTAAAGAAAATGTCTTTCTATAGCTTGAATTTTGTAATCATGGGTCAAATCTTCAACCAAAAAATAAAAAAAAATTCAGATAAAAGTTAGATAAAAATTCAGTTCAGATAAAAATTCTTAATTATTTTGTATTTTGTTATTAACATTAAAAACTGTCCTAAACTCGCTTCCCAACTGAAGCTACAAACAGGCAGACAACTGAATAAAACCCTACTACAGCTCAAGTCCAGTACCACGATTCACGAACAAAGGCGCACCAGTCTCACTATGTCATGTAGTTTTGAGTTATAGAAGGGTCAAAAGTGGCACCAAGTGGTTCGTGTAATATTACACTCGGCGCTGGGTAGTCAGTTCCTTTGCTTGAACTTGGCTTGACACGCTGCCGCGTGTCTAGAGTGGCATCCGTTGCGCCCTTGTTCGTCTGCCTTTTGTGTCTTTTGTAAAAATACCCAAAAAAACCAGGCAGACACCTGAATAAAACCCTACAAACAGCTCAAGTAAAGTCCAGTAGGTAAGGAGGTGCCAACATAACAAAGCCGCACCTTTCCTATATATAAATGGCCTCCGTCGCGCCCTTGTTGGTCTGCTGTATGTCGTTGGGGGAGAGCGCGGCGCGCTCCGACCAGTCCGAGTGCGGGGACTGCGTGAGCGGCGTCTGCGGGGACGGCGTGGACCAGTGGTCCGGGGACTCCGGGGAGGGGGTGGGGAATGTGTCGCCCATGCCCCAGCTGCCGTATAGACCTGGGGGGTACATGACATGGTTAGTTGTGTGATGACGTAACTATAAATTTTGAAACCGAAAATACCCTTGACATTCATTGAAGTATTATTATTAGCATATTGAACTGACACCGTGAACACAATGTATGCCCCAATGAATTGGCGCCGAGCGGCTTCAATTTTCAATGGATTCGTTCGATTTTGAAAGGAGAACGGGGGCTCAATTTTGAAAATAGAACCTCCCGGCGGGGACACACATTTTGTTCGAGATGTCTGTTCAACATTATACTTCAATGTCTACCTAGGGGTAAAATAAACACTGTAATTACATGAGGTAATAACAGTGACGGTGGTACCTACCGGACATGATGTTGGTGATGGCGGGGTGGTGCGAGTGCTGCTGCAGCGCGCCCGCGTGCAGCGCCGCCGCCTGCAGCCCCGCGCTGTGCTGGCTGCTCGCGCCTGGACACACACACACACACACATGGTGGCGTTAGTTACAGGAACAGATCATTCAAACGTTCATTCATTCATTCTTACATAAGTAAATGCATTTTTGCATAATCTATACTAATATATAAAGAGGAAAGATTTGATTTTTGTTTGCATTGAATAGGGTCCGAAACTACTGAACCGGTTTCAAAAATTCTTTCACTGTTAGGAAGCTACACTACCCCCGAGTAACATAAGCTATATTATATTTTCAAAAAAAAAGGATCCTTAATAAAACTCCAATAATGTAACCCAAAGTGTAAAATAAATAAGAAAACTGAAGCAAAGCGTTTTACATAAATTAAGCACCTCAATTTTTTTTTTGCATTCAAGAGATTGATGTTAATTGATTGATTGCTAAGGTGTAATTAAAAAAACAATTGTAGAAATATCGTATGGCATATCAAAGGTTACGAGTGATTGAATACACTTATTTTTTTATGCGCCTATATATTCGATAATTAAAATGTTCATGGATAATTTAAATTGTAAATGGATGTGACGAAAACGTTGCAATGAAAACTTATTTTTTTTAAATATGAACTTCAACCGTGTATCCACAAGCTATACTCACTGAGATGCGCGAGCGCCGAGTACGCGGCGTCGATCTGGTGCTGGTGCGACTGGCGCAGCGCCGCCATGTGCGCCGGGGACGTGGGCAGCGACGGCCGCGACTTGCCCGGGGAGGGGGAGCCTGCGGGGGGAACATTATATTACAATCAATACTACATGGCGATAACTATAGGACATAATAGTATTACATGACGAACGCTACGTTGTTGAACAGAACTGTTGTTGAACAGAAAGACAGAGTTTTCTCTCAATATTATGTGATGGAAATCCGAAGAGATATAGAAATAAATTATTTTGCTTGAAAAAACATTTTTTTTACAATTTTTGTCTGTCTGTCTATCTGTCTGTTTGTTCCGGCTGAAATGGCTGGACCGATTTTGACGGGACGTTCACTGTCAGATAGCTGATATAACAAAGAGTAACTTAGGCTACTTTTATTTTAGAAAAATAAAGTTTGTTAGGCAGTACGAAGTTCGGCGTGTCAGCTAGTGTCCAATAACAGTGACGTGTGGTACTGACCGATATACGCGTGCGGCGAGGTGGTGTGGTTGCTGTGCGTGGGCGAGTGGTTGGAGTAGGGCGGCGACAGCGACGCGCCCAGCCCGCCGCCGCCGAACTGCAGCGCCTGGCCCGTCTGGAATTACAATACACACGTTACTACATACATCTATTACCCCCCAAAGAATAAAGAGGGGTGTTATAAATAAATAAATAAAATAAATAAACGCTAACACACTCATACCCCCCCCCCCCCCCCCCGCAGTAGGTTATTACCTGTGTCGCGGGTGACATGGACTACACATAACACATCACAATAACACCCATGACCCGAGTACAAATATTTATCCGCCACATAAATATCTGCCCCGGCCGGGAATCGAACCCGGGACCCCTCGCAGGCAGGGTCGCTACCAACTAGGCTACAGGGTCGTGTTATAAGTTTGACGTGTCTGTGTATCTGTGTGTCTATGTATCTGTGTGGCTGTGTATCTGTGTGTCTGTGTATCTGTATGTCTGTCTGTATGTATGTATGTCTTCATCTTAGCTCACAAACTGATGAACCGATTTTGATGTAGTTTTTTGTATGAAAGGTGATTTAATCGAGTGTTCTTAGCTATGTTTAGTGTAAATAAAACTGTCGGGGTTATTTTAATTTTTATTTAATATTATAGAGTAGTATTACTCAAAGAGAGCGATAACGCCCCCTATACCTTAATGGGGGCAGTATAAGTCGTATAGATTTGTAGGCGTTAAGTTGATGCGCTAAAAAATCTATAATTGAAACTGAAACTTTTTCATGAGCCTTTCTATGACCTTCCTGAGCCAACATTTGCCTGCAATTTGATAACTTAGAAGGATTTTTGATTGTTGACTTTCAAGGACCGGTAGTAGAGATAAATTTGAGAACCTGTGTTCTAGAGTATTTTCTTTTCTTTAAATGAGAAAATTATAATTATTATTACATTGCCTGGTAAGGGTTACATAGCTGCTCTTCCAATTTTTGTTATTGAATTACATGAACATGAATTTACCGTTCATTCATCATTCACCGTTAATTAGTCAACAATAGGCATGATGACAGTAAGTAAAAATCGCTAAAATTATTATTATATAAGCATTTATTTAATAAAACCATATAAATGGATTACAGGCGTGACGTCACAAGCGACGCCATGACACTGAAGTGTTTTGGTACGAATTTAAAAACTTATAAATTGAAGTGTATTTATTTTGTACTAAGTCTTTTTTTTTTTGCGGAAATGCGATATACGTTTTAATTATAATATATTTCCCAACAATATAGAACAGTATTTCAAAATCTGTCATCATATCCATTTCAAGAATAGAAAGAAGTACTCCTATAACATGATTCGTTCGAACACTTCTGGCCAGTGGAGTCCAGGGCTGTAGCTAGAGTCGAATTTGAGGTAGGGCAGCATTGGTTACAGGTAGGGCGGAAGTTACAAAGAATTATTATAATATGAAATGAATGTCACAAACTATGGTATGTTCGGAAAATTTTGGATACCTATCTATCGCTACAATTTTTTTATAGTAATTTATCTTACTTTTTGGTATTTTTAAGGTAGGGCATTGTGATTTCAAGGTAGGTCATTGCCCCACAATGCCCCCCCCCCCCTAGCTACGGCCGTGGTGGAGTCCCGTATAGTGACGTGCCTCGCTGGTAGTGTTGGTAGTGTTGGTAGTGTTGTACCGACCTTAACGCAGTCCTCGTAGCTGGGCGGCTGCTTGTGCTGCACGAGCTGCTCCATGCCCGCGAACTGCGCCATGGCGTTCGAGTACAGCGACGTCGCGTCGTATGGCGACGGCAGGTCCTGGACACATCACACACATCACGTGGGTTCTTTGTTATGTACATATACTCCTATACAATAGGAGTTTGAATGCTTATAAGATCTTATTAAGATACTTTTTAATGTCATTGTAAGTTTATCTATAAACATTCAGGTAGGTCTCTATGTATATATATATTATATACCTACATTGTATACACATCAAGCACTGTCATTATACTGTCATTGACTAAAGCAGTTCGGATAGTAGCAGGAACTTGTGAAAATATCCTGAAGATCAGTTCTACACGCTAACCTAAGTTATTAATTGTATTTAATGTACAGTCACCTGCAGAAAAAATAACCTATCTGTTAATCACTATGCCCGTTAATGATGCGCGTACGTATTGTATAATATTTTATTGTTATGAGTATATATATATATATATATATATAGTTTTTGAGTCTGCCACTCGAAAAGTGTGTCGAATCAACTGCACGTCCTTTTGTTAGGTATAAAAAAACATTATATTGGTGTGTAATAAAATTACCTGTAAATTTTGTAGCGGCGACTCAACGGGACTCAAACTAAATCCCAAGCTCTCGACACTCTGTGGCACTTCCTGCGCCACTTTCTTATTGTTCTTTTTTACACTCGGCTTCCTGTTGCACACATTAAAATTTAATTTAGCTTATTGGCTTTTTTATGCAAATAGCCGGCAAACTAGCTGACGATCCACCTGATAGTAAGTGGCTATCGTCGCCCATGGACATCAGCAACACCAAAGGCACCACCCATGCGTTGCCGGCCAAGAAAGATGATACGAAAATATAATAAGTATGATACAAGAAAGATACGAAGATTTACAGTTGAAAACATTTTTTGGGATTATACAATTTATATAAGGTTAAATTCATTCGCTTTTTTATCGTCTTACACAAACACAAACAGTAGATGAAAATCAACATCTTTGTTTCTATATCGTGTTTATATTAAAAGTGTGTAAATAAGATGTTTACATCCAAGATGTGTACATACAAGATGTGTACACACAAGATGTGTACATGCAAGAAGTGTACACACAAGATGTGTATATCTTGTATGTATGTCGTATGTGTACATACAAGATATACACATCTTATGTGTACACATACGACAAATGTCATATACGTGTACACTGTTACTGTACTGTACATACCGTCGTATCTGCGAATGCTGCAAGTTGTTGTTGTCGTAGGGCTGCTCCTGCGGGCTGTCGGGGCCAGCCTTGGCGCGGGACTTCTTCGGCTTGCCCTTGGCGGCCGCGGCGCTGATCACCGTCGGCTGGCTGATCAGCTGCGGGTGCGGGTTCGGTGATGCTGCAGGACGACACGCTAGGGTTACACCATTATTCGGATTTGTTCTCTAACCTTGTGGGGGTGTAGATCCTCCACAAGTATAATATAATATTTCTCAGAGCTGGGCAGGTTTGTAAGTGAGTAGTAGTCCCAATAAACAAAGGTTATTTATAATCATTTATCACCAACACAAATAAAGCACCAGTATTAATTATATTGTCAAGTATCAACTACATTAATACGTTAAAAAAAATAATGAAATAACACAATAATATAAATATATCCTTCCATGCTCCTCTCTCTGGAAGCCCAGCTGACAGATGCATTTTTTGTAAACAAACCAAACTGTCAAGATTTAAAAATGTAGGTAGAAGAAAAATGCATCTGCTAGCCAAGGAATATTTATTTATTTAGACTTTATTGACCACAAAAACAGGGTACAATTGGCGAGCTTAATGCTTAATGCATTCTCTACCAGCTAACCATCAGGCCAAACCGATACCCACGATGAGCGGTATTAATATTGTTAATAGTTCCTGTTGGTAAATGTTAACACAAAAACAAATCAATATTGAACGAGGTATTATTACACCTCGTTACAACCTCTCCATTCTTTCGCACTGGAGCAGCGTAAGATTAGTAAGAGAAGATACCCATGTTCTGTAGCGAGCAATAATGGGTTCAAGCAAATTCGATAATCATTAAATCGGTATCATAGACGAGAACAACAAATTAGTTCTTGAATTCTATAGCACTAGTCTCTGTTATGTATTTTGTGAATTCACAACGATCTACCTTGGCTCATATCGTTAGTTATCATTCAAATGTAAAGCAAGAACTATGTCCAATAAATTGTCCAAAATCTGTGCCGATGTTTCTATATTCATACTTAAGACCAGTCCAATTACTATTGTCCAATAACTTCCCCAATGTTTTGGACATTCACTGTCCTCTCTTGCTTCCTACCTGAAAGAACCCCAACGACCAACATTTTTCCCCATCTTCTCCAAGCTTCCCGTCCACTCACCCATAAGATGATGATGCTGCGGCGGTCTCGGACAGTGCTCGTCGAGCAGCCTCACGATGTCATCGTGCATCCTCTCCTGTGCGACGTCCCGTGGTAATCGGTCCATGTGGTCGGTGATCTCGCGGTTCGCCATCGCGTCTAGTAGCGCTCGACACGCGCCGTACGAACCCTCGCGCGCGCCTAGGAATAGGGGGGTTTCGTCCTGGGGGAGTAGATTGTTTGGTTATAGTTATGGACGATACAAAAAATTAAAACGTGTGCAATTCACACGTGGTAGAAGTGAAACCTTCAAAAGTTTTGGTTTCAAAATAATGAAAATGTAAAATTTAAAATTTCGGGAAAATGATAATTGTAGGTTTTAGTAATGATCATAGTGATGCAAAGTTAGAAAATAAAAATAAGCAGTGGTAAGTAACGCCATCTCTTAATATGAAGAGCAAAATGAGCGGTTAGCGCCATCTAACCAGCAATAAAAGAAATCTTCTAACTTGTTCCTCGCACCATTTATGAATACAACTTAGCACTTTTTAAAGTAACACAAAGAGAACCACGAACATAAGAAACATTGTATAATGCTTCCTATCTCATTTTCTCCCACGTTAAATCTTATGAATTTATGTTTCTGTCCCTTTTTACAGTCGCTTTTTTGTTTCATCGACTTTTAAATCACAACGATGCTAAAAAAGTTTTCACTTCAAAAGCGCAAAGGAATAGATGCTATTGCTTAGAGCATCTTATGCCAGTAAACGTTCGGGAAGTTAGAAAAACATCGATATCGGTGTTAATTGAAAATCAATACAATCGTTTGGTATTAGCAAAATATTGACATACATATGGTTTTTGATACATAAGAGCTACATGATTTCATGATGATGATGCTTCAGGTAACAGGGAAGAACTTCTCTCAGTATCTTCTTATTTAGGGCTACACAGAAGTGACATGTTATCTTTTGATTAAGACATTTACTAAGACAAGACTTTCCCGTTCTTCCTCTCAATGTCTGTTTAATTAGTAGGTACACAAATATTATCATTCTTAATTAATCGATGCACCATCTCCCAATCAACATAACCTTCTACCTTCAACATGACTTCAATACTCATACTTCATGTAAACTGTGGAACGAACTCCCTGCATCGATGTTCCCTCCAAATTATGACATGGGGTCCTTCAAGAAGCGGGTCTATTGTTTTCTTCAAGGCCGGCAACGCATCGGTAACGCCAAGTGTTAATAATGTTCATGGGCGGCAGTGATTACTTACCATCAGGTGACCCGTCTGCTCGTTTGCCTGCTTAAGGCATAAAAAATACTACTTTTTTCTTTCTTCTTTGGCCGGCAGCGCATCGGTAATGATTTGGTATTGCTGATGTCCATAGACGACGATAGCCACTTACTCAGGTGGATCGTCAGCTCGTTTGCCCTATTTCCATAAAACCAATACAAACCCAACACAAAAACCATGACGTCATCACTCATCACGCTACGTACCTTATCGTCCTGCGCGTCTCTATTCGCGCCGTGCACGAGCAGTACGTTGACTGCGTCCACGTTGTTGACGGCGGCGGCCCAGTGCAGCGCCGTCTTGCCGCTGTTGTCCGCGGCGTTGATGTCCGCGTCCGCGTTGATCAGGTCCTCCACCATGCCCTCGATTGCTAGCCTGTGACGTAGTGAGGGGTGTCAGGTAGGTCCGGTTTACACGTATTAAATAGTTAATTAATAGATAATTATTAAGTTATTATTAAGTTAATTAATACGTGTAGTATTAAGTATTAGTATTAACAGACAATTTAGTACTTAAAATTTAGTAGGCAAGTAAACAAGTAATTTAGAATTTTTTACATTTTTCTGTTAAGTAGGTGAGTGGGGCTTATCACTTAACACGGTTGGACAGACACTTTTCAGTTACAATTTAAAACGTATAAGTAATAAAGTAGGTTGTGAAGAATTGTATGAACTAAAGAGCTTTACAAAAGTATTACGTTTAGACGGGCACTAAAAATTATTCACTTAACTACTTAATACGTGAAAACCGGACTTAAGTGCGAGGAGATATCGAGTTGTGTGTCGACGTTGTGAAGTTGAGACTCGAAGATTCGAGTTGCAATTCGAGTTCACCGAATCATTTCAATCGGGTCTTGAAAAGCATATAAGTAATGATGAGAGTTAACTTCGATTGAAGTTAGAAGAAATTAGATTTTTTTATCTAAAGTTCTTGTCGTCTTCAAATCTTTACTGAATTAAATCATGAGATCCCCTTATCGCCAGTCAAAGATGATATCCAATCGATTAAATAAATGCGAAGTCATGGTGTAATACGAATATCCCATCACTATCGTAAAACTGACAGTTTTGCACGCTGATATTGAAAAAATCTATCAAAAGTAAAACACGTAAACTGCAACTAACCTAGCAGCCAGTATAAGCGGCGTGGTGCCATCATGCATCCTGGCGTTGAGGTTGGTGGCCCTGTTCCGCAGCAGGATCTGGAACACGCCCATGGCGTCCGCCGCCACCGCCGAGTGCAGCGGCGTGCGGCCCGTGTTGTCCTGCGAGTTGGCGTCCGCGCCCGCGTCCAGCAGGCGCTTGGCTGCGTCCGCGCGCGCGTATCTGCGAGCGTGGATTAAAGTTAAAGATAAAGATCGATGAAAAACAAAAAAGATATCTTTTTATGTAAAAACAAACAAATGAGCAGACAGATTGATCTGATGATTGTAGGACATCGTGCACTAAAGTGATCACAGATGCATCCCCAGTCGAAAAGGAAGGAATTGATTTTGTAATATTAAGTAAAGTAAAATAATAAGTAAATACGTTATTTTTGCGCTGCAAAGACAATTTATTACACGAACTCTTCCCCTTTGTATTTGTTTAAAAATTATCACTACAGGTGTGCTGTTTTTCTGTACTATGTGGATTATAATATTTATTATCACTTCACGCCCAATCCACAAACCTGATCGGTGATGCAAAAATATATTCAAAAACCCAGTAACAACATAAATCTACTACAAGTTTAATAAATTAACTCACCGTGCAGCAAGATGCAAGCTAGTCTCTCCAGTCTTGTCCATAGCGGCGTTCAGTTGCGCGCCCTGAGCAACCAGCTCCGAGATGATGTGAGCAGTCTGCTCATCCTCAGCGTCGGAGCCGGTGTCCAGGCCTCCGCCGCGGATGGCGGCCACCATCAGCGGCGTCATGCCCAGGGGACCGCGCGCGTTCACGTCCACGTGGCTGTCGTGCTGAGGACGTCAGTATATGTTACTATATGTCGCTATATGGACGACACTATGACGATGTTAGCCTTTACCGAAGCCTCGTTAGGAACAGTTTAAGCTATATTCTTGATGAGACTTCGCTGATCAGCGTATAGGTATTACTGATGTAAATGTTGAGTAAGGGTTTTTCAAGAACATAATCACATCAAATATTTTGAAAAGACAATTAAATTTCAATGCTTTCTTTATTTAAAATCTTTTCCTTTTAATCAGACATAACATAGAGAGCAAGCAATGAAATATAAATGTGTTCACCGTATTGAAAATATACTTACGATAGCTGGCGGAGTCATCATGCTTGGTGGCACTCTAATATCTGCTGCATCCAAGTGCTGCTGCGTCCAGACCCTGGGCTCGTGACTAGCTTCCTCGTAGTCGGTGATGGCCGTGTGGTCCGACGCATAGCCCCCGGGCGCCCCGTTGGAGTCTCCCGGCCCTCGCGCCCTCTTGGCTCGGGGCGGCGCTGATCCATCATCGTCATCGTCGGACCAATGAGGAGGACCGATGTGGCCACCGTTGATATCAGTGTCCATACATCCAAGGGACCCCTTATTGAGATTCCTCATCTCTTGACCATCCGGCCCTCTCCTTCTCGACCTTCGTCTCGTCGAGGAGTTATTGCGGATGAAACCTTCGGGGAACCACGTGATCCCGGCCGCGCGCTTTCTCTGCGCGGTCACCAGCACGCCAATCAGAAGGCCGGCCAGAAGGACCAATATGACCCCGATGAATACGTACTTGAAATTGGTCGTCTCGGTCGGAGTAGTAGCCACGCTGTTCACTTGGAAGATCGGGAAGTCGGGGGAGAGGGAGTGCTTGGACGCGGTCGCCGCCAAGAAATCTGCCGCCTCCCGCGCCGAGAAGAAGCACTCGGACCCAGACATGCTGGTACACTTCCTGTTATCGATCGCCAAGTAAACCTGAACTCCCGATTGTCCCCTCTCCGTGTACACTATTTGGTGCTTCTTGCCAAATTCCGTATCCTGGAGACCCACGTTAGTCGATCCCTTCCAGGGCTTGACCATGTCGTTGCCCAAATGGTCCTTCTTTATTACGACTGTCGTTCGAAGCTGATGCCCCAGGTCTCTCAGGAACGGCACGGAGTTCTCCTTGAACGTCTTCATGTCCATGAGGAGGATGACCGACATGACGCCCTCGGCTAGTTCCGGCGGCTCGTTCTCGCAGTCCAAGCCGTCCCAGTTACACTCGGCGTTGTTGCAGCCGTAGTCGCAATGTCCGTCTGCGTAATGTTTCTGGCAGTACGCATCGTATATCGGGTTACACTTTTGAAGCGACTTCTGACAGTCCCGCCCGTCGAACAGGCAGGCTTGAGTGTTGCACACCTCGTTGCACTCGCCGTTCATGAACACCTCCCAGCACTTGATCGGCGCCGTGCAGTTCGCCCAGGGGTTGATGCCCAGAGAGCAGTCGTTGCCGTCGAAGTTGCAGGCGTAGTTGTTGCACTCCTCGTCGCAGTGCCCGTCGCCCTGCTTCTCCTTGCAGCCGCGCTTCACGCACTGCTCCCTCTGGTAGGCGAGGTCTATCTCTTGGCTGGTCAGCCCGGGACTGCTCCCGTACACTCCGCCCATGGCACCGCCGTACCCGCCCCGGGAATGCGGGTCGTGGATGTCACAGTTCTTGCCGGTCCACTGTCGCGGGCAGTAGCACAGGTAGTCCCCGGGCTTGTCTATGCACCGCGCCTCCGGATGTTTGCATGGGTTCCTGAGACACTCGTTCATGGTGTCCGTCTCGCAGTTGATGCCCGATAGCCCCGACGGACAATCGCACACGTAATCTCCGATCTCGGAGGTCCGACAGTAGCCTCCGTTCTGGCAAGGGTTAGATTCACACGCATAACCCGAGTACTCGCAGTTCTTGCCGAAGAACCCGATGCTGCACAAACATACGTGACCGCCCTGGTTAGCGGAACAGATTCCACCGTTCTGACAGGGAGAGTTCGCGCAGAAGTTGACTTTGGCGTCGCAATGTCTGCCCATGTACCCCGGCTTGCAGTTGCAGTGGTAATCATTGACTAGTTGCACGCAATCCTGGGTGCCGGGGTTGGAGCACGGGTTCGAGAGGCACTCATTGATGTCTCCCTCGCACCGCGGACCGACGAACCCAGCCGGACACTTGCACTCGAAACCGCCCACCTTGTCTATGCACGTTCCGTTGTTGTGACATGCGTCTTGCTTGCAGTCGTTGACGTTGATTTCGCAGATTTTACCGAGCGTCCCGAACGGACACGAGCAGGAGAAGTTATCGATGAGATCGTGGCAGGTTCCTCCGTTCTGGCAGGGGTTCGGTTGGCAGTCGTTGACGTTTAACTCGCAGTTCTGTCCCTGGAAGCCCTTGGCGCATTGACACTGGTACGTGCCAACCAGGTCCTTACAAACGGCGCCATTCTGACACGGCGCTGATTCACACTCGTTGATTTCCTTGTGACAGTAGGAGCCGGTATAGCCGTCGAGACAGTGGCAGCGGTGGGAGTTGCCGATATCCTCGCAGGATCCGTTGTTGCAGAGCTGTTTTAGTTTGACTCCTGAAGACAAAACAGACAAAATTAGACTTACTAATGAAGACGTGGCTTGAATCTTGTATGCGGAAGTGTACTTGACATCAGTATTTTGAATGGACCACATCTGCGCATGATAAGGCAATACTCACCTTTCCTTATGGAAGCGTCCTTACAGGACACCATCTCGACGTCACAGAGCTTGCCGGACCAGCCGGGCGCGCAAGTGCACGTGTACTGCGGCCCCTTCTGCG
Source organism: Thymelicus acteon (assembly GCA_951805285.1). Classification (NCBI taxonomy): domain Eukaryota; kingdom Metazoa; phylum Arthropoda; class Insecta; order Lepidoptera; family Hesperiidae; genus Thymelicus; species Thymelicus acteon. The sequence continues at coordinate 2,746,504 of OX638216.1, forward strand.
AGCACGTCGCGCCGTTCTCGCACGGGTTGCCGTCGCACCTACGCAAATAGCATCCAATCAGAATCATTGTAGACTACTAGCAGTTTCTGTCAGTTTCATCCACGGAAGTGGTTTCATAAAACATATAATCTTCATCGATAGCCTTTTTTGCACATTGTGACAATGTGTGAGCTTAGTTGTACGTGCTAAAAATCTAAGTATCGAACTTGATTCATTTTATCAAAATAAACTTTATTATATTCTACTTAATTTAACTTTTATTGATAGACCCTTTAAAGCACTGCAGTTTTATGTAAAAAATGTGTTGGACATTATATATGTGAACGTAACAACGCACCAAGTTGTACGCACCAAGGTTCGTACAGTACACTCGTGAACAAAAGTCACACTCACCAATCAACGTAGGCCTCGCAATGTTTCCCAGTATACCCGTAGGGGCAGTGGCAGGTGTAGTAGGTGACGTGGTCGTGGCAGGTGGCGCCGTTGTCGCACGGGGAGCTGTCGCACATGTTGATCCGGAACTGGCAGTTCGAGCCCGTGTACCTGGGGATTGGGGTTTGCTTGTATCGTGTTCATAAAGGTGATGATTTTGGTTATTGTTAACCATAAACGAGTTTTTAGTGAGGGTCGATTTAGATTTAGTTATAAAACGTGGTTGTTTTTACTCTTTTTATTCTTTTTAATTTTTAGAATTTATGGTTATTTAATTTATGTTTTGTAATTCATATTTAATGTTTATTTTAATTAATGTGTCTTTAATAAATAATGCATGCTATCAAATTAACTTTGCACGCCTAGGATAGAAGATCTCTAAGAAACACCATGAACAACTATGTAACAAACTATGTGCATGTAACCTTATTCTGCAAAATAAAGTATTAAGTATTGAGTATTTTTTGTGTAGCTTGTTTACAGTAGATTAGGGAGTGGGAGAGAAGTAAGGTAAAGAAAAAAAGAGATTCTATGAAATATAAATCATCGTTGCCATAGATTTCATAAAAAAGATTATCCGAATGTTTATCTTTTTATCGATTCGTCTGTTTGTCTGCGGAAACGCTCATCTCATAAACAGCGTAACTGATTCTGATGCGGTATCGGTACAAAACTCACCCGGGCGGACAGGAGCAGTTGTAAGAGTTAATGCCGTCAATGCAGGTGCCCCCGTTCATGCAGCTGGACTCCGTGCAGTCCTCGTCGTTGGTCTGACAGTTGATGCCGGAGAAACCAAGCCGACATGTGCAAGTGTAGGACGCCACGTACTGCAAATACAAATTGTACATCATACATACACATCATCATACACAATAATAATATTGCAACTGTTGGATGCTTCTTCCGGCTACTTTCTGAAAAGCTTAACCGATTTTGATGCAGTTTTTGATCATATATCGAAGTAAACTGGAGTAAAATTTAATGTCTGTTTTATTTCAGTCGGTCCACAAAAAATAAGGATATGACGTAATAATTGAAGTGTGGGGCACACCAGGATCCCATGTGACTTGGGTACCATGGACAATTGGACATCATACAATCAAAAAGAGATACCCAGACCGAGTACAGAAATTTAACCAAGTATCATTATAATTTCTGCTTCGAACCACTAATAAAAATTAAATTATTTCCATAATGAACTCTATCCCCCAACGATAAAGTCCACACTGACCTGGTTGCAAGCGGCGCCGTTCATGCACGGCCGGGACTGGCACTCGTCGATGTCCACTTCACAATGCTTGCCGGCGAACCCGTGCGCGCACACGCAGTTGTAGTCGCCAATACTGTCCAGGCACGTCGCGCCGTTCTGACACGGGACTGGGGGGTGGAAGTTTGGATGAAATGAGAAATGTGGATGGAAGTTTAGTTATAATAAGAATTTTGTGTGTAAATTTAGTCAAAAAAGAGTGAGATCTCTAAATAGTTTGTTTTCAAAATGAATCAATCAATAAGTGATAGTTTATTGAACAGCAAAAATGTTTTTTAGCTTTCAGTTATTCATGAAAGCCAAGCCAACCCTTACAAGTAACGTTAATGTGACTTAAAAAACTCACACGTTGAAATTTATGTGATTTTAGTGCTATGGAGTAACTTTGGGGGGGGGGGGTCCTTTTACACGCTTCATTATTGATGAAAAATTGGTGTTTAGTTGATTTTTGTACAATTTTTAATCCGCCTACGAATTTTATATGGCATTATACAGTAGACATATACTCACAGGAAGCACAATCATCGGTATTAATCGCGCAGTCCTTGCCCTCGTACCCTCGAGCGCACAGACAGGCGTACGACCCCTCGGTATTGATGCACGTCGCCTCGTTGTGGCACGGAGCCGTCACCGCGCACTCGTCTACGTCCCGCTCGCACAGCGCGCCCGTCCAGCCGACCGGACATTGGCACGTGAACTCTGCGTACGATGCCTCCGCGATACATCGGCCACCGTGACGACATCTGCATGGAAAGTTATGTGGTTAGTGACTATGTATTAAGGTGTTTACAACCAATCGTGTGATAATTTTATTAAGTTCAGGTTTTATGTAATTCTAAGTTTAATTTAGTAATTTAATGACTAGAATCAGGAAACTTTGGACAATTGACGATTCTGGTATCGTTAGTGATAGATAATTACTACTAAAAGAAATTGAACGCTACATCTTAATTTTGTCGTTGCTATTGTTTTGTTTAACGTCACAGGCAAATTGTTTTAATTTTACTGTTAGACACAATATACGCAGAGCTTCCTAAAAGCCATTTTCGTCCTCGAAAGAAAACGATCTGTTATGTATAAACTTGTGCGCTGGTGTCACTAGATGACGCCTCGCTTGATGATCGAATGAACTAGTTCATTTGATCTCCTATTCGATTATTGTATTATTCGATTACTCGATCTTGTCTAATGATCGACTAGCTAACTCGGTACAAGACAGTTAGTTTTTACTGGGAGCTCGAAGCGGACGGTTGTGTCCCTACAGTGTTGTTCCTACATACAGTGAATATTATAATATTTATAATATTGATTGATTTATTATAAATAACAATAACAATAAGGCTGGTTCGTTGAACATAACACAATCTACACAAAGAATCAATCCGGAAACCGATTACAATGCACAACAGACTCACTGGTTGGGGAGACAGGGGTCTAGTTTGTTCTCGCAGTTGCGGCCGGAGTGCGGCGGCGCGCACACGCAGCGGTACCCGTTGACGAGGTCGATGCAGGAGCCGCCGTGCAGGCACGGGTTGCCCGCGCAGTCATCGATGTTCGTCTCGCAGTTCACGCCTGGGGGACCACAAAACCGGGGGTATAGAGGGGGGTAGATACTAGGAACTATTCTTACTCTGCTGAAAGGTTCTAGGTCCTTTTCAGAAGTAGTACAAAATGTCTATGTTACGTAGCTGTTTGAGTTTACATTGGTCCTTCGAGTCCAATCAAAAAGGATCTCTTTTTCTTTTGCCTCTGTCAAAATTGCTAGAGTGAAGTTTCCCATGTGATGACTGTGAAACAGATAGCTCGACATAACGAATGTACATACTGAGAAACAGCGTTCCTTGAGTTTACATTGGTCCTTCGAGCTCAATCAAAAAGGATGTATTTTTCTTTTGCCTCTATCAAAATTGCTACAGTGAAGTTTCCCATGTGATGACTGTGAATCAGATAGCTCGAAATAACGAACGTACTGAGAAATATCGCTCCTCGTATAACTTTGCTTAAGATCGTCGTCTTCTAGCTATATTAAACATATTCCACCAACTCACCAGTAAATCCGAGCACACAGTCACACTTGTAAGCGTTGAGCCTGTCGTGGCAGGTGCCGCCGTGCTGGCACGGGTTGGAGCTGCACTCATCGATGTCACGTTCACAACGTTGGCCTGGGGATATTAACACAATTTTATTAAATATTGCTTACACACTGGTTACTATATTGGTGGTGTACAAAGGTACTGTTTATTTCATAAGTAATTTCTTCTAGACTTGCGATTAATGACATAATTTCGAGAGGTCTATACGCAGAAGTAGGTTTAATAGACAGTATTATTGTTTGTGGAAAAGTTAAGTAGATATTTGTTACAAAAGAGAATATATTCACTCAAATGTTGCAATGAGAAAATTGTTTCAGAAAATAACTTTTTTTAACAAGACGGTAGGAAGGCTTCATCATAACAATCGAGTTGAAGCAACATATTGAATTCCACAATGCAGCCTCACCTCCGTATCCCGGCAAACAATGGCAGATGAACTGGTTGACTCCATCCTCACACGTCCCTCCGTTGATGCACGGGTTCGAGGCGCACTCGTTCACGTCTGACAGACATCTGCAACGAAATAACAGTTAAATAAGGTATTAATATGGTTTTTCTGTTCTTTTATAATTGCAAATAGGTCTCGTAACTAAATACTCGAAAAATAATGTTTTTGAGATATGACTAACGAATTAAAAAGATATAATATACTATTTATTTGCTATGTCACTGAATTTCATAAAAATATTATGTGGTGGCAGGTCTCATCTTAATAGTGTTGTAGAATGAAATAAAATAATTTTTTTTTATTAAAAACCCAACAAACAAATTCTGCGCGAAAAGTTGGTCCTTCGAGTTGACCGTAAAATCTCTTACTCAAACCACATTTAAGGGGTCATAAAACATGGCTTTGTAACCTTGCATCGACCTTGCATCATCTTTCATCAAATAAGTGTTCTTACCTCGCGTCATAGTACCCTCTAGGGCACTCGCAACGGAAGCCATTGATGCCGTCGATGCACTTGCCACCGTTGGCGCACGGGTTGGACAGGCACTCGTTGATGTTGGTCTCACAGTGCTGGCCAGTGAAGCCAGGGATGCATTCGCAGGTGTATCTATGAAAACAGATATTTAATGGCTTGGTTTTGTGTGTTATACTTACTAATGATTGAATTAAATACACACTATTTAATTGCTTGGCCAATGTTGAAATGTTTTAACGCTTCTCAGAATATCAATACTACTACTATTAATACATTAACTATTGAACTAAATGAGTAACTGGAACCACTCAACATTCTAACAACTGAGTTTTAATTTAAAAATAAGCAAAACTAAATTTAACATGCAGCAACAATATAAAAATATCAAAAATATATCATGCCACGTCAAGTCAAACTATATGATTTTTAAATAAAATCTAATTCAATAGCGTAATTAAAAATTGCAATAAACTTTCAATTAAACAAATTAATGGGTGGCCCAAAAATTACGCAAGATTTGAACTGGCAAATGGCAGATTTGTGTGGTAAACCATAAACATAGCAATGGAACAGCTAGTACTTTAGTGTTACTAAAAATAGTGTTACTTTTTTTTAGTAAGCAACACTCACTTTTATTAAAAAAAAATCAAAAACAATTAAAATTTAGTGGACTTCACTAAAATTCACCATAAAATTTAAACAATTGTATGATCAGAATATTGATTGGACCGTACTTCTTCATTAATAGAGCTAGATTACTGACCATTGTTGATGTAATTTAGTGGTTTTCTATGTAACCCTTATATAAAAAATAAAAATACAAACAAAAATCTTGCGTGGATTTTTGGACATCTTATACAAACATGCTAAAACACAAAACCTCATGCTAACAAATACTGGACACTTACTCAAAATAATTGTTGCTGCATATCAAAAAAAGAAAAAATATTGAATAAATTATTAAATTTATTATTAGAAAAATGAATAAATGGGACCTAAAAATTATTCACTTAACACTGTTTACTTGTATTTATAAACCGACTTCAAAAATGGAAGAGCTTTTCAATTCAATTGTACTTTTTTCAAGTTTATTACCTTAGGACACCGATTTCAATAATTCTTTTTTTATTTGACATATCTAGTAATAAATACTTTTACATCGATCCCATATTTATCAAAATTCAATTCTGTCGAAGGTGTTCATTAAGAGAACTACTCAAATATCACAGAAATGGCGATATCATTTACAACTAATTTTAGTGGCACTTAAGCTTATTTTTTGAAGTCGGTTATTATTGGTAAAATTTTGATTAACAAAGTTAACGTTAACTGATGATAAGCGTTGATAACCCACCTGTTAATCCCATCGATGCAGGTAGCGCCGTTCCTGCACGGATTTGAGTAGCACTCGTTGACGTTGATCTCGCAGTTGCGGCCCGACGTGCCCGGCTTGCAGCGGCACTGGTAGCCGTCTATCAGGTCCTCGCAGTGCCCTGCAACGTACAATGACTCTTGTTTATGCTACCCTGGTACTTGTGTGAGTGATATCACTGATAAGTTACTATTTTAACTATGAGCGAGAGTCGAAAACGTTCAACCTACTCATCCGACAAACAAGTGCATGTTTTACTCATGATACCCTGGTATTGTAATATAGTGCACTTTTTATTTTGTCAACAACTGAGGTAAATGAGGCAGATTTCTCACAACTTTGAAAATATTACTGATAAGGTGAGATAGCTTGTGGAATGCCGGCTCCCTTCCAATGTTTTATTTTATTTTTACCAAAGCAAATGACAGGTAATTTCTAATACCCCATTTACACGCGCGCGCGAGCCACGAGACAATCCGCGAGACGCGCGCATACGCGCGCGTGTGAACAGGGCGCTCGCGGACCAGACCGCGGTGCGTCTCGTGGCTCGCGGGCTCGCGTCGGGAGCGGTTTTGTAGGCGCGCGCCAAAGGGGCTCGCGCGAGCGCTCGCGTGGTGTTCACACGCGCGTAGGGGGCGTGGCTTACGGACGCGCCACGAGACGGTCCGCGACACGCGCGTATAAATGAGCGGTAATACTTTAAAAAAAGAAACATAATGCATAATATCCCTAGCTCTCACGTTCCTACTCTTTTTCACTTTTCATTCTATCCACGACGAGGATCCATTATAAAAATGCATAAATGAAATTTTCTACTTTCATTGTCCACTTTAATCCATCTTTTTTTCCTCTTTCCCCCCTGAGTATCTCTCTCTCTCACCTCCAAACTGGCACGGGTTGGACTCGCACTCGTTGATCTGCGTCTGACACACGCGGCCCGTGTACCCCGGGTGACAATTACAGGTGAAGCTGTTGTCCCCGTCGATACACTCGCCGCGGTGGCACGGTGCTGACAGACAGTCATTGATGTTCGTCTCACAGGACATACCTGAAATTAATGTTAACTTAGGTCAAAAGGCTTTTACTCAGTAATGTAGACTTCATCACAACTTACAGGTGCAATGGCCTCTGTCAAATCAAGCAAAGAATTAAATTATGAAATATAAAAAAACTATAATAAAACATTTATTGTGTTAAAAATAACAGCAACAACATAATAATCTTCGTGGAAATTCATCTGATTTGATTTGATTGTAAGCCAAATTTAAAAGTCACTTATAAATATGGGAATTTTACCAATGATATTATTAAACAAATATTATTGAAATATCATTGTTTTTTACTAAAAAATCATAAATTAAAAAGAAACTAATGACAAATTTTACACAAATATGGCTTTCTCTCTCAGACATTACTTTTCTAGGTATCTCTCATCATCGCATCATTCAACTCTCCGATAACAGATGGCGGTGTGAACCAGTTTGTATTAAACTTACCCGTGTACCCTGGAGGGCACTCGCAGGTGTACCCGGCGATGGAGTCGTGGCAGGTGCCGCCGTTCCTGCAGGGACTGGATGCGCAGTCGTCGATGTTCACTTGGCAACGGGCTCCGGTGAACCTGGGTAAAGGAGATTGATGTTTTTTATACATAATAATTATGTCGTTTGGGTTAACGAAAACGTTCAAGATATTATGAGTAAAAGTAGCTGGAATGTGAGTTATACTTAAGTTACTAATGAAATATAGGAACATTTATCATTAACAAAATAATTGCCTCCATTAATAATTGACTACACCCCCCAATGACTGACACCTTTTTCGTATTATGCCTTAAACTAAGCTAACTTTAATTTTAGTTACTATAATTTGATAAATTGACAACGTTTATAAAATTGCTGTTTCTACCATTTTTTACCAGCTTCTAAGTTCGTGAATTGATTTAAATTGAGAAACACAGCGGTTCTCATTTCGTCTGACGTTTTTGATCGCCCATGGCAAGTTAATGTAGAAGTTTAATGTATTGGCTGTAAAATCATAACATTAATTAAGATTTTTTTACAATTTTACTCATTTTGATTATTGGAATACTTCGCTTTGTTCGGATTGCCTTCAGGTGTAAATGATTACGGTTTTGTGCCCTTAAATGATTTAAATGATTGAAACTACACTAAAATTCATATTAATCTTCTTCTTGATAGATAAATATTATAATTTAAACAAAAAAAAATAGCAGTTTTAAAGCAGACAACATTAAAATGACAAAATGCTAGAGTAAACGCTAAGGGTGTCAATCATTGGGTATTTTATCCTATTTTAGATTCATAAAATGTGTCCTAATTTTATTTAGCTACTTTTAAACTAAATACATTCATTTAAGGTCAAAGACCTAAACCTATGAGCAATCTTAAGACCGGAATGTTTAATAAAAGATTCAGAAATAAATTATATTTCGAGTGAGTTAGATATAAAAAACGATTATATTTAAACCAAGCCAAACCCTGAATAAGTGCAATACATACCCAATAACACAGGTACACCTGAAGGCGTTGATCATGTCGTGGCAGACTCCACCGTTCAGACATGGATTGTTCGCGCATTCATCTATTTCCACCTCGCACTGAGTTCCAGTGAATCCTAGAAAAACAATAAAATATACACATTACCATCAGGACAATATCAATACTTCCATATCCAAGTACGATATCCATACTTCTATAGTACACACATATTCAAACTTGTGTCTAGTAGGTCGCTAGACTTGGTGTATATTGATGATTATTTCGAATTAAACGCCTAACAGCTTTTCGCTGATATATTCAAAACCAGTTTATCATTGGTCCTTCGAGCGATTATCAGCTAAATATCTGTAAAACCAGTAAACCATATAGGGAAATCAAAGAGGCAGTAGAATTTTATCGCAAATCTAAATCGACCGGTAAGTTTGATATCAGTGAAACGTTAAATTGTAATTAATCCACACTGTACCTAATCACCAATTACCGGAACTTAAGTAGAACATTTCAATCACAAACTACTAAGATTAGATCACAATGATTAATGTCTGTTTGTCTGTTTCGTTATATCTTACTTTTTTGTGTAAATTATTATCAACAATCGACGATCTAGTTACCTGATGATCATCGTTGCCCATGGACAAAAGCATCACCAACGCATTGCCGACCCAAAACAATTGTGGAGGAATCGCGTTATTGAAATTAATTATGATCTTGGGCATCGCTTATCAAAGCTTTCACCAAGTTGACCATGTCCAATAGAATTACTATTTTATAAATTAGTGTTTGATCCTGAGACGTTTTTAATTAATCTATTTAAACCCAAGATTATCTACGATCAAAATGTAAGGTAAATTTTTGATTAAATTCTTCGTCGTGAAAATCAAATAGCCCATGCCATCAATTTCAGTAAATAAAAGGGATTCCGTATACATTGAGGTCTTATCTTACCATCATAATGTTATCTGCAAGCTAAGTTGGCTATCATTAAAGATCACAGATCATCTAAGACATTAGACAGGTTTGTATCAACTTTCACATAATGATGTGTTTTAAATTGCACTCTGAACAAGTTTCATATTCATTTGAAGATATCAAAAGCAGTGGCGGCTGGTGGATCCTAGAAGTGGTGGTGCACTGTATCAGCGTATTTTTATTTTTAACGACTACCAAAGAACGGTTATGATTTTCGCGGGCAGACCTTCTAAACGGCTGGATGGATTTGTATCATTATATTCGTCTTAAAAGTGTCCTTAAATGAGTGTTTGAAAAATAATCCTGTCGATTTTAATTCCAATTTTTGTTGAAAAGTTTTATTATTGCTTCCAAAATGTTAAATACTCATTTTCACAGCTATTTACTTACACACAATGTCCCACAATTCAGTAACTATATATAATACGAGTAACCGCCCTCGCTTTGCTTCGGTTTTCTTATTTTTTTACACCTTGGGTTACATTATTGGAGTTTAATTAAGGATCCCTAATTTTTTGAAAATATAATATAGCCTATGTTACTCGGGGATAGTGTAGCTTCCCAACAGTGAAAGAATTTTTGAAATCGGTTCAGTAGTTTCGGAGCCTATTCAATGCAAACAAAAAATCAAATCTTTCCTCTTTATATATTATATAGATATAGATATAGATATAGATATAGATATAGATATAGAATATAGATATAGATTATAATACTAAAAATCCTTGCAGAATGTAAACAAACGCAACTCCTTTTAGCCAGTATAGCGCGGCGACGCTGCGCCGGGCGTAGCGCGCGCGAATTTCGTCAAACCTCGTTCCGCTCGGTAATCTTCGGTTCTCTCGTGCGGCGCTCGAAAACGTCTTATTTCGCCGTACATTTTCTATTGAACTAGCTCTGTCTCACGCGCCAGGCGTTTTCGGTTGCATCTCATAGAAGTTGTATGAGCATTCGCCGTGCGCTTTGGCTAGCGCACCGTGAACCATTTTACTTTAACAAAGAGCTTAAATTAGTTCATCATAATTTCGTTAATATTGAATAGATCGTTAATCAGATACTATTACACATTTTTTGTTTTATTTTTCTAAACATATTAAAATTTGGCAGTTCGGCGCACGAGTGCACTTAAAGTACAGCCGCCCCTGATCAAAAGATAAGTTAAAATAATAAAACTATTTACTTAGATTTGTCTAACCGCTAACGGCACAGGTGAGTCCTACCAAGTCAACTGAATATTGACACTCGATAAGATTTAAGTAATGATTTTAAAAGCTATCCATATTCTGCAAAATTTCCCCTGAAATTAGAGTTGCTTCAAGCTACATTACGCTTCAGTTTGGGTTCATTGAGCGATATGGTTACATCTTATTCCTACATCTATGACCCTATTTGAGAAGGAATTTTAATAATTTTATAGAGTATTAATGTATTACTAAAAACAAGATAGAAGTACAGGAATTGGGAACAAGAGAGGACGAGAGGAGACGTAAACTTTGATAGAATAAAGAAGTTTATTGGCCACCTTCAAGTGAATAAATTTATCATATCCGATAACTTAGTAGTCGCTGTATTGGTTCTGAAATATTATAGTGAAAACATTTCTTTAAACCTTACACTTATAATCAATTGTAGTCGATTAACCTGGCAAAGGTTATCGTAGTTTATGGCGCTGGGAGCAAACATCACGTTTGAACCGAGTGCGAAACACGGTGACCAATATGCACCTTTCATTACGTGTAACAAGCTATAATTCAAATCACCATTATCTGGTTAATACGTTACGCAAGAGCTTTTCTACGGCTTGGCCTATTGAGAGTTTATCGCTGTGTCTACCGAAATGTTGAGGGGGGAGGCCACGCCCAGTGCGCGGGCGCAAGTCGCGGACCCTTGGCTGCCGTAAAGGTAAAGTGGTTGGCGATTTTGGCATTTTGCAAGCTATGGCTTTTAAACTTGTTTGAAAATTTAAAATAAATGTTAATATTAATATAAATATATCGATGGATAAATTACGAGGTCAGATGTTTTTTTATCCGCAGGTTTTGCTTGCTGCTGCGATCGATAAATCTATCTGGACGGGATAGATTTTGAGGACCAAACAATTATTATGATTAAATTTTAAGTTACCCTGACTTCCCGACATACCATAGTTTGATTCCAAACACTGAATACATCCCAGGTAAAATTCTGATATTTTTATATTACGTGCTGTTTTTACGTATGTAATACACTTCTAAAGAAGTCAGTGTTAGCCTTTTTATTTTCAAATGGACAATCGCTCTTGGCCCCAGCGGCCATTACACCTTCACGTGGCCAGTGCAAGCGAACCTACGGTCGGCCCGCTTTAGCCTCCCACTTAAACGGTGGTCCACCGTCACGATTTCGGATCACAAGCCACAATAGGAATGTCCGGCGCATGCTAATGCGGCTTTATGTGCATATTTGAATGTGTAATGTTTAGACTGCCAGCTGGATACGCCTGCGATATTTCGTTGGTGACTGCTCTCTATCGAAACATTTCCATGTCAACAACCTGAATAATACGAGTAACTTATTTAAAATTCGACTTTTTATTATTGTAATAGATGCTGTAGACGTTATTATCTGATGTGATATCTGTGGTATTATCGTAAACGAGTCAATACTCGATTGCAGACGCGTTTACATTTATATTGGTGTATCTTAAAAGGCCAAAGATGTTGTTAACAAATAATGATAAAAGTTGCGGTTGGGTTATAATATATTAAATGTCTGTTCGTCTGGTATGGACTTCTAAAGTATTGGTAAAAGTAAAATATTGAACTGTTTATAAGCATATCTGATAGAAAAATGTGAGCTTTTTTTAAAAAAGTTTTCATTTATAGACCTATATGTAAGCTTTTTGAAGATAAACGAATGTATAGAATATACCTATATTGTATACTATTCAATACCTGATATTTAAATATTGAGCCGATATTACTTTCCGTTTATTTTTGTATTATTTCTTTTAAATTACGATAGTTTCGTGCAGTTCCATTTACTTTTTTTTTAAATGTATTTGTAGATAATGGAATATTCTCCTAAAGGAACATGTTTAATATAACAAGATATATTTTAACGCCTTACTCCAAACCCATAATTCATATACGTCGAATCCAATACATATTCTATCAGTCGTCAATCTTTTTCCTTCGCTATGCCTGCATGTGGACGTAAATCAGTTGGCACAAACCAGGTTCCTTTTAAAGGATAGAAAAAGAATCCGAGCTAAGGCTGGGAGTTTTTATTCAAATCTGGCAATGGGCAGGCTGCCATACATGTAGCGTTGCGTCAAGCAAAACCTAAACCAGTTTTATGGGTAGGTTTGCATTTGTAGAAGAAAAAATGTGGCTTAAACAACTCCCTGTGTTTGTAATATTCCTACTATATTATTATCTTTACCCATTTCATCCATGCAATGTAGTTCTGCATGGTGCTTCATAGACTTAAATATATAGACGTGCTGTTCCGAACAAAATCTATGTCACATTTTTCGTACTCACTGACAGCTTGGTTCGGTTAAATTCGGTTCAAGATGGCGGATATCAAATATTTTGCATTAAATAATTTTTAAAAATGCAAGTAAAAATATAGTTATTTACCAATTATGATTGAAATAAACTCAAATAAAGATCAAACGTAAATAATGAAGACGTTTTAACTGTGCACAATAAACAATATGCGTAATTATGTGTTCTTGAACGGTCGGGGTTTTTCAAAAATGACATCTACTTGTCTCGCTTGCTCGCAGCCGACTAAAATGCGTTGGCACCATATGGTGTCAACGTAGGTGTCGAAACTTTTAGTACTGAACAGCCTGTCTAGTGTAGTATATACATATAGGTCTATGTGGTGCTTGGTAAATTTTTCGGTAACATTTTCTTTTCTGATGACATTTAATTTTATTTTTATGTACAGTCAAGCTATAAAAACTGATTTGCTTCCTAACCTGGTAATTCCAAATACCTAGCTTACACTTTCCGTGTAAAAAAAAATATTTTAGTCTGCAATTTATAAGCATACGAAATTATTGAAGACATAAAGGGATATGGGAAGCAATTTTATTACAAAAACTTCATTAGTCTTATCAACTTGTCTGTTCTGTTCAAATGCATTATTTTTTATCATATCGCTAACGGTTGCGTCCGAAGAAAAAGCGAGTGCAAAGGCCTCGACGACATGTTTTAATCCATAAAAAATTATAATGTCGTATGGCGGTCTGCGTTTGCCCTTATTAGTAGACTAGCGCGACAAGTCTGCGCTCAGTCGCGCGTGAGATACGTGGTTACGACCGCGAGCAAACGTCACATGTTACATGTGCTTCCGTACACAGAAGGGACGTTTCAATTCAGCAGCGTTACACAATACGTCAACTTGTTCGTTAAGTTGCCGGATTGGAGAGTAGCGCGGTCGCAGTTGAGACGTAGGTGTGTAGGTGAATATTGATTCGGTCGGGTTACTCGAAGGGCGGTTCCAATGAGTGGTCTTCGTCTCACTGCATCATTGCGTTCGCTGACATCTTTTGTGTACTTGACAATGCTTCGGGTTTACGGACATGTGTGCTGCACGCAATTAATACGTATGCAGATACGTGAAGATTGCGCACTCAGCAACCGGCTTTCGGTTAATGGACTGATTTAAATGATTCCTTTAACGGTGTAATCGACTTGTTTTTTATTTTGTCTGGAGGCGGCTTTGAACACGCTACCCGTTCTTGTTGGGACTTGTTGAGTTTATATTGCATCTTATAAATCTTTTTAAATTTGGTCGTGTTTCTCAGAAAATTTTATTCTTACCTTTATACACTTTATAAGTACATACTGCTGAAACAAATTATTTTTAAGCAACTACTACCTTCCTACCAGCCTTATCAAGAAGCTTCAAGAGCTTAAATTGACATAAAATAAGAACATAATAAATGTAGTCTTACTATTAATAAAAATGAAATAATATTATCAAGTAACATGGTTTTGTGGAAAGATTTTATAATGATAGGACGAAAGGCCCGTAGATGGCGCCACAGGTACTAACGAGCATGTCTGTGAACTAGACTGTCACTTGTAATGGTTCTCCCCTCAATCCAAATACAATGTATCATGTCCTGGGTCCAAGGTGCTACATAAAAATATATTGTTAAATTATTATTATAAAAAAATATATTATTACACTGACTTAACATATTTTGAACCCTAAATAGGTAGATACATGAACACTCTTTCTATGTCAGGAAGTAAAACTTACAAAATAAAACAGAGTGGAGTGATCTAAGTACTTTACGGGAAATGTAAAAAAATTAAGTGGTTATCAAGTAACCACAAACAATAACACGCAAACTTGGTAAATGATTATTATGTCACTAGACAAAATGACTCTTATTACAACGAAATAAGGATTAAAATAGAGGTCAAATGCATATGATGCGCGAACGCACCGCTTCCGTGTATAGACAAAGAGCCCTCTAGTCGACATGGGAACATAGTTTGAGTCAGGGTTGTCAATGAATAATTTATGAGCATATTAAAACAAAATCATATTTGTACACAAATGGTGTATGATTAGGTCTGTATTGAAGAACTGATGCTCTCGCATTGACCGAGGTATGGAAACAAACAGTTTTTATTGTTTAATGGCGATGGAGCAAAAAAGCAAAATATTGTGATTATTTATAATAATAAAAGTAATATTTCCTGTTTTTATAAGTATTCAAGGAGACCATGTATCATGGTTATTTTAATGAGTGTGAGACCTAAGTTAATAAACAGAAAATTTGTTAATGAATTATATTTATTTTTTACTTTAAATTAAAATTTATAAACGAGTTTTGAAAGCTAATTGTAATATATCTTTTGGGATTATGTCTCATTAGTGGCGTAAATCAGCAATAAAAAGCAAACGTCAAAAGAAATCGAATGTAAAATACTATTTTATTATTTCTCGAATCCTGTAAATAAAGGAAAGTAAACTACCTTCTAAATAAAGATATGAACAAAGAAAAAGTGACAGCCAAGTTTCTGGTCACAATATTTTTTTGCAAAAGCCGTTATCTGCGACAGCCCTACCCTGTTATGCTTATCAAACACTAACTGCCTGTATACTCGTATTCCTATTTAGTGAATGAAGTTTCATAGTACTTGCTAGGCGGTCTTTATTCAGCTCTAGTTACATAACACTGATTTCCCCAAGCCCTCAAACAATTGTCGTCCCTTTCGCACGCTCGTCTGTCTCAGTAATCACTGTCATTTAGGAGCAAGATGTGTCTCGAGCTAGGGGGTCCCGCATACTTACCGTTAGCATGCAGACGACCTAACAAATTGTTTCCGAGGTGCTTATGATGCCTTCAATTGGTGTGGTATGTTTTTCTCTTTGCTATTAAGTACTGTTCTCTTTTCATGCATGGGCAAACAATCGAGGCATAGTGACATCGACAACGTATCAAAGCATTCGTCGCCGGCCAATGTAGAAGATAAGAAAAAAGATAATGCTGAAGCTGCTCTTGCCAAGGTCTTACCAAGCCCTCAGGCCCTCTGAGGGTTATAAGTTATAACTAACCAGGCAGGGTTCACGGAAAGTAATAGTAACAGTTATAGCTGACTAATGGTACTAGTAAAATAAACAGTCTTCCTTTACCAGCAAGCACTTACCAGGCATACAGACGCATCTGAAGGTGCCAGGGTCGTCGAGACAGGAGCCATCGTTTCTGCAGGGATGACTCTCGCACTCGTTGACGTTGGTCTCACAGCGCGGGCCAGTGAACCCCACGGAGCAGTTGCAGGCGAACGAGCCCGGGGTGTTCACGCAGATGCCATCGTGCTCGCATGGCGACCCTGGAAGAGTACCATAGATTAGTGCTAGGTCTAATAAATTCAAGATACAATTAAAAAGCGTAGATTGGCGAAGAGTAGATTGACCACTTGTTGGTAAGTGGTCATCGTCGCATAGACATCAAACACTTTTGGCATCACCGATGCATTGCCGGTCAAGAATGATGACGGAAAGAAAGACGGAAAGAGTCTTTTCGCAGCTGACTGAAGCAATAGTGACGTGGCTAGCCAGACTGGCTTCAAGGAAAGATAAAAATACAAGTAAGTATATTAAACTTGGTCGTAGTGGTCTTTGGGAATTTAAACCTTACCCAATCAACAATCGAAAATCAGTACCCTGGTAAAAGTTACTTCTTGTTTAAACTTACTTATTAACACAAGAAATACAAACACGAACTCTTCGAACTCTTATCGGTAATTAAAGTTAATCGGAAAAATAGTTTATCCAACAGACAGAAAGGATAAGAATAATTCAGCTAATCCAATAAATATATCTTAAAAATCTAAATAGTAATTCCAAAGATAACTTACACTCACCCTGCTCGCACTCGTCGATGTCCTCCGAGCAGTCGAGACCCTTGTACCCGGAAGCGCAGGAGCAGGTGTAGGAGCCGTTGATGGGGCTGGTGTCGCAGATGGCGTCCGCGTGGCACGGGTTGGAGGTGCACGCATCGTCCAGGTGGCAGAGTAGACCTGACAGGAGAAGATGATGGAGAACAAGAGAAAGAAACATTTATTCATACAGACATTTAAAGTACCGCTACAAACTAATATAGAATAGAGCTAAGGAGCCTAATATAAAATATTAGGAGGTATAAATTGCAATCCTGTTTGTAATCGATTCATAAAGAATTCGATATACCTACAAAGTATGGAATGAAATGGCATTTCGCTGCTAACTTACTAAATACCAGTCTCATTTATATCCCAACTAAAATTAGACTTACATAACAGAACTAGGATAATATCTCCACGAAATCATGTAAACTAACATGGGATATAAATGATTATGTAAAAAACACAAATATTAACTACAATGGCTACTATCCCGTCCTGCAGGACGTCATCTTTTCTACACATACTACATCGTTTTTTCTACATTGAAGCAGCGTGACGTATGCTCTAGCTAGGCCTTCTAATTATCAGGAGAAACTAGTTCCTAGTAATAAGTATAGTTCACCGTATACAAAACTCACCAGTCTTCCCCGGCGTGCACTTGCAGTAGAAGGCCCCGACGCGGTCGATGCAGGTGGCACCGTTGAAGCAGGCGGCGCCGGCGCAGTCGTCGATGTTCACCGAGCACTCGGGGCCAGTCCAGCCGTTCACGCAGATACAAGAGAAACCACCTACCGAGTTGGTGCACGTTGCCCCGTTCTGGCAGACTAGAGGCCTGAGGAAATAGGAATTATTAGGGACTAACGAAGCTGAGTATTATACTCACTAATACGAGGTAATACGAGCCATTTGAGCATTCCCAAGATATTCACAGAATGTCCTAGAGTTAAGGAGGATTAAGGTTCTTGGCAAATTGTTTCCGATGGAAGGAAAAGTCCTGTTAAATATTAGAGGCGCTAAAATATTATAAGTCAGTTGTCTAAAAAACAAACAAAAGATATGAAACATAATAATTAAACATAAAAATAACAGTTAAAATACTTAATGGTAAGACGTCATTTAAAAAAATAACTTTGTCTAAAGTAAAACTTAAAATAGACACGAATCGAAGCAAAAAAAAAAAACAAATTTGAAAAGAGGTAAAACTGAACCCAATTTCACACAAAACTTCTGCTGATTATCAAAAACTGGAAGAATAACTGCATAATTCAGTAAAATTAAATACAGCAAGTAATTTATTGTAGACAACGCATTCATAAAATCCAATGGTGACTTTTTGCTCGAATTTATGCTGCTTGTTCGGGTTCCTTTCCTCATACTTTAATCTCAAGTTCATCGGAACTCGAGATATCTCAGGCGGTCGCATCTTCGGTCCCTCGAGATTAACTTTATAAACGCACGACACAAATGAAATGCTGAACATTTCATTCGAAATTAACAAAAAATACCGACCGCTCGTTTTAAGCATGCCTGCTTTCGTAAAACCCTTTAAATATCACTTATAAGCGCATGCGCAAATATTTTCTTAAAATTAAACATAATTTGACGACGGAATTTTTTTTTTTTTTCTCGTTTTTGCTGGTCAGCCAAATTAGTAATTTATTAACCAAAGAAGATATTTTAACGAACATCGTAAATTAGAAAAATTATCTCCAAGATAAATCTTTCATTTTTTTTTATGGAAATAGCCGACAAACGAGCTAACGATCCGCCTGATGGTAAGTGGCTATCTTCGCCCATGAACATCAGCAACACCAAAGGCATCACTGATGCGTTGCCGGCCAAGAAAGACAGAAGAAAAAGTAAGAAAGAACTGGCTCTTAATCCTCCAGCCGAAACACGACGAGTCGTTTGGCGGCTGACTCATGCTCAAGGGTGGCAGCTATCCAGGTGAACCCCATGCAGAAATAATAATAGTAATAATGGTATTAATTAACAATTGAAATCAATATTACCAATATAATCCCTCCGAGGGCCCACCAGCGGGCCGGATTTAGTCGCCTCTTACGACACCAATCCCGCGTGGGATTGGGGTTAGTATTTTAAGCCACCCCAATACGCTTAAAATTATTATTACGATTAAAAAATAATTACTAAAATTATGATTACAATGATTATGATTATTCTTTAAAAACATGTGCTTACATTGTACAATGTAGTTATGGTATGATATGACATAGTATGTATGATACCAACGAGAGCTTCTCATTTACAAACCTCTATCTATATCTTGTAGGTCGTGTTCTATCTACCAAACGGGATCGATTCCCCGATTGGGAAGTAATTTAGGTGACAAATATTTATTAAGTTTGATAAATTATTAATAGTAATGTCTTCGTTGTATTCATTTATAGACCATACCACATAGTAAACAGAGTAAACTCAAGTGATTTCGACCGCGCTTATTTTTATAACTTTATTTATTTAAAAAAATAACAAAAGCCACGCCGCTCAGGTAAGTTTTGCCCCGAGCCAATCGAACCCAAACGTCTCGTCCAAAGTCTAAGTCGGGTCTATTGTTCGATATAGTGCGATAAGCTGAATGCAAAAGGCTGGATTTCATAGCATTTGTGCGACCCGGTCCAAATCGGCTAACGGTCGAGGCGCGGCCTGCGCGTGCGCAGCAATATCAGATCCCGCGACCCAGTACCATTGCTGCTGATATTAGTATTGATAGGATTTTCTATAACTCTAAATATATAATGCTAGACCTAATAAGCTTTTGTTCTGAACTCGGCTGATTATGGTTTAGTACCGTTACACTAGTTAGAGCTGGAAACGAAAACGTGATCTTGTTTGCTCTAATGTTATCTGAACGGGAATAAATTTATTCTGGGTCCGGTAATAATATCGAGCGTTTGTAGCCGCGGCTTGTGTCATAATTTGCATGTGATTAAGCAACGTCACCTGCAATAGAACAGTTTTCAAGGATTTCTGCATGAAACTCTTATTTTCTTTGCAAAGTAGATGATTTCTAGTTTCTTTCGCTATATACTAGTTTTACATTGTCGGAGATATTTGTGCAGTTTTAACTTTCTTACTTTTTGTATCTGACAATTTTATTATTTATTTTAAATTCAGCTTGTGGTGAGAGCGCTTCAACAATTTCAGACTTAGATTAAACAAAGTTGTTGAGTATAAAGGGCATTTACAATCAAATATCTGGTATATTTGATGGTAAATTCCCACGAGTTCTATAAGAAAAAGAGAATCATATCCACTCCTCAATCATGATTATCTTAGGTAGATTTCCCTTAACTAAAGGATCTATGGATTTGTAACCATGTGGACTCTTCGTTACAACTCTTGTCTATCATCACGAGTATCACGACTCACTTAACTAAAGAGGTGCTCCCCAAATGTCGCCGCGCCGGCAAATCCATCCGATTCCTAATCGCATTGAAAGCTAAATATTATAAATCACTGACACATCAATATGTTAATTTGATAGCGAAACTGTCTTTGTTCAATACAATTTTTACAGCTCCCAACGCAGACTCAGTACAGTTTAATACTTCGCGATTTATTAGTGCTTAGGCAGGATTTACGACCGGGAAACCATTTTGAATATTAAATTGCAGTCACAGCTTGTTTTGGCCTAACTTTAGATATTGTACAGTCGTTAGGTGCTAGTCTATTTTCTGTTTTTGAGTCTATTTGTATTTTAAGTTCCTTTATTTTGTAATTATAGTTTAGCAGAGACATTTTACACACAATCCTGTTTTTAATAGAGACTTGTTTTTGTCATTCACATGGTCAAAGAACTCCTAATATTTCTTTAGCACTATAATATGATTATTCTACAAATATTGTAAACTTGACTCTCTTCAATATAGCTCATCCAATGTTTATAAGCCGTACTGATAGCTAGACGAGTAATGTTCATGCTATGTTCCCGACGAGTCTTTCATCTGGAAAACTAGTCTACAGTGATTATGTTGAAGACAAAGTGGAACTCGATACGATCCCACGAAGGACAAGCAACTTTGCAGGACTCCTACAATGTATGCTACAAGATTATTACACCGGAATGGGTTTAATTGTCATCATTGACGATCTTTTCCGATCAACTTTTTCCAATGAAATCAAATGAAAAGTAATGAAATCAAATGAAATAGCAACGACCAAAAAAGCGCGCGAACCTCATCATTAGTAGCTAGAAGCGGGAACATAGGGTATGTTACCGCAACGAAGTTTTTTTATGTTCACAAAAAGGAACAGCTACTTTTACAGAGCCAACCCGATGGCAAGTGCCATAGACATTAGTGACACCATAGGCTTCACCGATGATATTCTTTTAAAGATAACCCTGCAAGTATAGCTTCTATCCTAGACTCAATAGGAGCTGGTAAGTGCGGTGGCGGTGGCATTGAACTCTCTCGCGGAAGCGTTGCAGGTTAGCGGCGCTGGCGGCCGACGGTCCATCATCATTAATCACATATCACCGGGCACAGAGGACTTTCCTTTCGAAACGTAATGTCATAATGCTTTGCTGTCTGCATACAGATGCGTGGCTTTGTGCTAGGGTCGCGAATTGTCAGTGGACTCAGTGACTCTTAGGAGGCCATTACCGTCTTTATGACCCTGAGAAGACGTGTCTAAAGCCCATCTGACAGGTACAGTCTTCCATTGCCAGATGACCGGATGGTTGACAAAAAGGCTTTAATGACGATAAAATTCCACAAAATATGCTAAAACTCCGCGGATCAATCACAAACAATAAAATAGCATTGAAAGTAATGTCAGTTACAAGTGACGGATAATGGATAATGGATAAAAATCATTCAAGGTTTAACTTCTTTGCAAGGTCCAGTGTTAGATAGGTTCAGGGTACCAATGACTCAGACAATAAAATAATAATAATGCAAATTAAATAAAGTACAGGCCAGTAAAAAAGGAATAAAACGCTCGTTTATGGAGCGAAGGGCCGCGCGCACGCAGAGTGTAGTTATTTATTATCTACGCGAAAGACGCGACTACCGACTGCGCCTGCGCATGTCCACATAATGATCCGCGTGTAGGGTTGCCAGAATCTGGAAAACATTCTATATGGGACAGTGTGGCTTTAAACTACTACACTATTCAGTACTGTGCACAGGGCAATGGGGTATGACTACTAATATTTTAAACGTATGCTAAACGAGTCTAGGTTTATTTGTATTTATTTTATACTTATTGCATTTTTGTATTCAGGATTCATCGCAGAATCATCTCAGAGGCATTGTAGAAGTGAATGTAGTGGTTCGACTTATTGCTCGTATGATCCAAAGCGATCGAAATCACCTCACAATAATCTCTCAAGAAGTAGGCAATACATTGCTTTAATGTAGATATACGTCTTGTGTGTCTATATGGCCAGTTCTGGTTTACCAATAACACTTCATGTCCTTAGCAAGACAGCAGACAACCCTCCCTACAATGCATGATCATTGTACTCGAGTGCAAAATTACAAACAATTTTCTCGTAAAATTACACCGAAACTTTTCTCCAATTTCAAATTTATTTTGGGGAAACATTTAACATAATGGCCATATGATTATAAAGTAACGTTTTAAGTATTACCGAATAATAATCGCCAAACGCACGCCCGCGCGTTTTTCTTTTAATCCGTAATTAAGTGCATACAATATTAAGGGTAATTTTATTTACTGGCTACTAAATAACACGATTAAAGAGCGACGACCTTAATTTTAGGAATACAGTTACAAAATTAAGACAAGACCATAAAGATAACACGGATTTATGTCTAGAAGTATAGAACATTTTATAAACATATAATAATATTTGCGTATTATTAAAAACACATTTCACAGTTTCAAACGGACCAATAATTCACAGCTACATAGCAAAATGCTTAAAACGGACGGCGTAATAGCATAAGATCTCTCCCAATCCAGGGTGCTAAGTTCTGCACCACCTAGTGTAAGCATAGAACAAAACCGGGTAGTACCTATTCGCTCTGCAAGTTGAGTCACGACCGACAGTACCGACTGACATATTGAATGGTACCAAAAACAATATATAATTCACTAAACGTCGTATTTTTGTTAATATAGTTGCGTTTAATTCAAGACGTTTGTCGGTGGAAATAAAAAATAATAAGTATATGTATTTCTAATCTTGATCCATGTCTTTATCGCAGACCAAACTATAGATTAAATTGATTAATGTCTATCAGATGGCCACCAAATTGAATTCCGCTAGGCTACCACTGTCAGTAACAAATGATGGCGGCCGCCCGATGGTAACTTGTAATGGAGATGCGCTTTTTGTGCTGCCGATGCAGGATAATCGCGAAAAACATATTGCTTTTATAATAGTGCTGTATTTACTTAGCTCAATAGACTTAATAGAATACTAATAATAGCAGTTTTTTGACGGGTAACGGAAGAAAACAGACCCAATCATTGTAGTATAAAGAGTACATTTAATGAATAAGAGATAGACGAATATAAAGTAAACTATGAATGAGGAAGGTGAGAAAATAATTGGTCACGTTGACCAGTACAGATTGATCTATCCATCCATCAGTCTTTGGGTGGAAGCAGTGGACACTGCCTGATATAATTGGCCTCCTATAGTAGGGATTGGTAACGCTAATGACAAATAGGATGTTAAGTGATGAAAAAATCATAACTGCGTTTACAACATAATACCTATATATGTATAAGTGCATATAAACAGTAGACATTCTTTGGTTTTTCAACATATTTCTTGTTCTATCGAGGTTTTGGCATCCATCCAACTGGGGTATTCATATTATCATTTTGTGTATTCCATAATAAATGAGAAATCTTTTGTTTTTTATGTACTTTAATATTTCTTTGCAAGAATTGTTTTTCTTTGCTCGTAAAGGAATAAGTAGGTTTTGAAAACAAAGAAAATGAAATTTATGACATACTATATAATAATGATAGTAAGTTGGTCGGGTCATCAAATGATAGTTCTGGGGCAATAGTTAAATATGTAATAGTAAAATAATACTTATCTACCAATACTTATCTACCTCTCGCCAAGTTTCGAATTTCTTCAGATGTTCATTTATGTTCCTTTATAGGGACTAACAGAAATATTTAGCTCGTTACTTGCTCTTTACTGTCAAATAAAAAGATTAAAAATCTCGAATAAGATAAGGAACTTCACATTTACCAGCTGAGGCTTGCATTAGGTAATTAACGCGCCCACACATAATTTCGATCTCGACATAACAGCTTTTGGCGATCAAGAAATATAATGACTGGCATACACTTGACTGAACTAAACGAAAACCTGATACTTAGAGTCAACTGTTCTCAATAAATCAGTTTAAAAATATTATAAAGGTTAATTTTTTTTATACCTATTACACAATATACCAGATGGTATATTGTGTAATAGGTATACAAAAAATCTATATATCTAGATATACTTATCTATATCACTTTAAAACAAAATTCAATGTAGATATATTTATAATGAAGGCTACATACATAACTTAAGAATTATATCACCATATGCATGAACTGCAATTAAAATTAATAGTCAGCTAAATTAATAAATTACAAATATATTCACATAAAGTATATTTATTATCTATTCTCTCAATTTTATTTTTTTCCTACTAAAACAACTTGTACACTAAACCATTGGTATATAAAACGACGTGATTATTCAGTAGATAACCTAAAAAAATTTAAATATTATATAAGTAAAATAAATTTTAATGACGTATATACTAGTAACGAAGCCAATCAGGCATTCGAATATTTTTACAGTGAATTTAAATTATTTTATAACTTGTGCTTTCCTATTATTAGAAAAAGAATCAACACAAAGAAGAAGCTGAATTGGATTACTAAAGGGATAAGACTATGCTCCAAACGTAAAAGGAAAATTTTGTGGAAATATAGATTGAACCCTACTCCAATTAATAAAAATTTACTTAGTAGCTACTCAAACAGATTAAAAAAGATAATAAAATTAACACAAACAGTCCAAAATGATCATTACATAAAATATTCACACAATAAGTCGAAAGCAACTTGGAAAATCGTTAATAACTACAGATGTATCTCACCGAAACATTACATAAAACAAATTAAGAAGGACTCTGAATATATAAGTAATCCTAGTGACATTGCGCAGGCATTTAATGACTACTTCGTTGATCAAGTCTATCTGTTAAATAATGACAAAAATAACATGACATTTTCTAATACCCTGACATATAATAATTATAATTCATTTTTCTTTAATTTTGTTACACCAAAAGATGTTATATCAGTTATACGTTTTTTGAAAAACACGAATAGCACTGGATATGATGATATATCAATTAAAGTTCTAAAGTACGTAGCTGAAATAATAGCACCTATACTGAGCCACATAATCAATGCCTGTGTTGAAGATGGAATATTCCCTAATGCTCTAAAAACGTCAATTATTAAGCCGCTTTTCAAAAAAGATGACAGAGAGAATTTAAGTTGCTATCGCCCAATTGCATTGATCTCAGTTTTTTCTAAAATTATAGAAAAAGTAATTTATAATAATCTCTAAAATTACTTTGAGAAATTCAACATTTTTGCGGCGGAACAAAAAGGTTTTCGTAAAAGCAAATCCATTAATTTAGCAATTTATGAATTCTTGTTCAGAGCATTTACAAATGTTGACAAAAAAATTCCATTAACAGCCCTATTTATGGACATTTCCAAAGCTTTTGATTTTGTTAGACATGATTTATTAATAACTAAATTATATACGTATGGCATAAGAGGCAAGACACTTGATCTAATAAAATCTTTCCTATTCAATAGAACCCAAATCACACAAATAGAACGCATATGTCCTAAAACTAAAAATGAATGTGTTTATTTATCTTGCCCTCGTATATCTAACTTCGGCGTTCCACAAGGAAGTGTTCTGGGCCCTTTATTATTTTTAATCTATATTAATGACTTGCCGAGAAGCATAAAATTTCCCATGACCCTATTTGCTGACGACAGTTCCGTAATATTCACTTGCAATGACATAAATAAATTTGAAACCAAAATTAACGACAATTTAAATAGTATTATCACGTGGCTAAAATCAAATAATTTATTAATTAATATCAAAAAGACTACAATAATGTCTTTTAAGCAACGCAAATCATTACTTCCGCCACTAAATATAAATTATAATGGGGAGACTGTAAAAGAAACAAACTCCACAAAATTCTTGGGCCTTCATATAGATAGCGACCTAAGGTGGAGGTCACACTCCGAATATATCTGTAAAAAGATCAATAAATTTTCTTATGCCCTATATATGTTGTCTAAAGTGGTAAATCAAAAAGCTGTACTTACTGCGTATCATGGCCTTGTGTCCTCTACTTTACGTTATGGCATAATGTTTTGGGGCAACGGCACAAAGCGTGAAGATATATTCAAAGCACAAAAAAAGTGTATTCGCGCCATTACCAAAATATCAAATACCGACTGTTGCAGACCTCACTTTAAAAATTTAAAATTATTGACGTTATCATCTATGTATATTTATGAAATAATTTTATTTGTAAAAACTAACCCTGACATATTTAATAATTTTCTAATAAGTAACCGACATAAAACAAAGCTGGCAGCAATTCCGTCAAAGACTGCTTTACTCAGTAAAAGTGTATTTGGTATGGCACCAAAAATCTATAATAAGGTCCCTGAACCACTTCGAAATATTAACAACATAGAAAAATTTAAAATGGAACTAAAAAAGATTTTAATTGACAAATGTTATTATTCAGTTCATGAATTTCTGGCAGATAATTTAATTTAATGTAATTTAATTTAATTTCATGTAATTTAATTTAAATTAATGTGATTTAATTTAATTTAATGTAATTTAATTTATTGTAATTTGATATGATTTTTAAAATAATTACAATTAGTTAATCGATATTAATTAATTCATTCATTTTTATAATATTTGTATGCCCGAAAGGGTCGGACATAGATAACCTATTCTGTATATTAAGAGCTGTTTGTACCTATGTTCACAAATAAAGAATTATTATTATTATTTATCCGAGTTAAAACTAGTACTTGTACTAGCTAGAGTAAAAACTTCGAAAGCTGGCTTGTGCATATACTACCTACGTTTCAATAGATTGCAGACTGAAATAAATGCGCCAAGTTATGACGATAATTTCTATGTGTTTATAAAACAAAATAAATTTCAATATTAGTACCAATAATAAAATAGCAATGACGAGCGAAAAATCCTAGCTTTTTATTTAAAAAGGCAATATATGTAGATCGTAAGTGCCACAATAAACATGTTTGAGTTTGACCAGTAAATAGATCCTGTGTTTATAGAACAAAATAAATTTCAATATTAGTACCAATAATAAAATAGCAATGACGAGCGAAAAATCCAAGCTTTTCATTTAAAAAGGCAATATATGTAGATCGTAAGTGCCACAATAAACATGTTTGAGTTTGACCAGTAAATAGATCCTGTGTTTATAGAACAAAATAAATTTCAATATTAGTACCAATAATAAAATAGCAATGACGAGCGAAAAATCCAAGCTTTTCATTTAAAAAGGCAATATATGTAGATCGTAAGTGCCACAATAAACATGTTTGAGTTTGACCAGTAAATAGATCCTGTGTTTATAGAACAAAATAAATTTCAATATTAGTACCAATAATAAAATAGCAATGACGAGCGAAAAATCCAAGCTTTTCATTTAAAAAGGCAATATATGTAGATCGTAAGTGCCACAATAAACATGTTTGAGTTTGACCAGTAAATAGATCCTGTCACATTTAACTCTTGTTAATTACATAGAAAAACGAGTACTATTAAAACTTTCCTAAATAATTAAGTGGCGGTATTTAAAAATAATATAATCAATTAACACTTTCGCTGGCAATCATCCGAGTTACATAAATCTTTTGGGTACATTTTACGACTTCTAATCTCATCTTGCTCGCAAGGATGGAAAGCATAATGTCTTGTAAGATTGTAATTAATTCACTTGACACATTAGTAGCAATACATTTATTTTGTTGGCTTGAGAGCCAGTAGGTACCTAGTACTTACTTTCTTTCTTCGTTCATGGCGGGTTTTGAATTGGTGGTGCCTTTGGTTGTGTATGAACACTTGCCATTAGGTAGCTCATCAGCTCGTTGTCGGCTATTCTGCCCCCGATAGTTAAAAAGACGTATCTAACATTTTTTTCAGATTTGAGTTATATACATTGCCGGAATCAGAAAAAAAAGGCGCATCTGCATGTATTTTTAATATTTTTCTAACTTCCTCCAGTGCGGTTTTAGCACAACAAAATAGGGCGCTTCTGTTCATTTTTTTACACCCGATTGAAGATGAAAAGACGAATTTATGTTAAACTTAATTAAAAAGTCGCATTTAAGTAGATAATGTCCTTATACTTTATAGTTTTTTTTTTAGTTCAGTAATATAAAAGGCGCATATTTGTCCCTATTTCTAAGTGGAAGTTAATAAGACGCAAATGAGCATTTGCGTCTAACGCGCTTTTAAGAATCAGGTTTCACATTAAGAAATAAAGGTCACATCTGACCACTTGCGCCCTATTTTCTTCGTAAAATTATTTTAGCATAGGCGCATTTGCCTTATGCAACAAATAGTGTTTTATTTACAAATAATAATAATTTATTAAAGCCATATCCTAATGGCTATGGCTTATAAGATAACCACGAACCTACTGTACTATTTCAGATATATTACCTTAGATAAAAGGATTATTAAATAACTTTAAAAACATTTTGTCTAAGCCAAGGGTTATCTACATACTTTCTAATTCTTAAGAAAAAAAGGCGGATATACCTATATGCGCCCATTTCTGTTAAAAAATATACTAGATAGATAAACTAAATACTTAGAAGAAAAGTACAGCCAAAAGCGTTTGAAATTTAAAGGACGCATCTAGCCATTTACGTCTATTCAATTAAGTATGTAATATTTTTCTTCATTTTTTATGCTAAGATGAATCGGTTTTTTCATTATTTTTATTATAATAATTTAATAAATTCATATTATTACTAAAACAAGTTAAAGCCTATTATTAGTGGCATTATTTTCAACTTTCAGTCTGTAAATATTTTAATTCACTCGAAGACAGCAAACGATTTCCCGTTTCATTCGTTAAAACATTTATTTCTCCGTTTTTACTTTTTGTTAGATACGTCTTTTTAATTATCGGGGGCAGTATTTATATCAGTTGTTATGACAGATTTCAAATATGACTATATCAAAGTAAGACAGCTTTAGCCGTATTGGGGCGGCTTAGAATACTAACCCCAATCCCACGCCGGATGGGTGCCGTAAGAGGCGACTAAATCCGGCCCACTGGTGGTAGGACCCCTTGAGGGATTATATTGGTAGTATTGATTTTAACTGTCAATTAATAACATTATTGCTATTATTATTTCTCAATGGGGTTCGCCTGGATAGCTACCACCCTTGAGCATGAGTCAGCCGCCAAACGACTCGTCGTGTTCCGGCTGGGGGCTTGAGAGCCAGTTTTTCTTTCTTTTTCTTCTCTCTTTCTTGGCCGGCAACGCATCAGTGATGCCTTTGGTGTTGCTGATGTTCATGACCGACGATAGCCACTTACCATCAGGTGGATCGACAGCTCGTTTGCCGGCTATTTCCATAAAAAAGGGTAAAGTACCCTGTCAGTACAAAGTCGACTGAATGAACAATTCGTTAAAAATAAAACCTCACACACTTCGGCACTTAAAAGAAAGCCTTATGTTTATTCAATGGAGACACCACAGCCCATTAATTATCAAGTTATTTTATAAATTACGTATATCGGTCCCCGATAATTATTGACAGGGTCTTAATGGTATAAACGTATGGTAGCCGTGACATACGATAGTGTGTAGCGGTGGCAGTGACACCCATGATTGATTAATTATCGGAAGGTAATGAAGGAAAAATATTGTGTTTATAAGCACTATAATTTTATTATTACCAAACCGAAAACATGAATCTGAGAGAGTCAAAGTTCAGTAACAGATTTTAATGTAAATTGATGTGTATGAACGTACTGTGTTGTAACCCTTTCACCAAATCGCGTTGAGAAGGCGGGGTGGAGTATCTCTAGAATTCCTTCATCGCGTGTTCAGACCGGGCTTTAGTCAGCTAAATATGTAGATACTTCGTATTACCTTTAAATCCTTTTATATGTGTACTAATCTATGTATGTACGACCCGTGTGGCGCAATGGTTACCATGCCGGATCGCCGCACTAAGCGTCCTAGATTTGATTCCTAGCGAGGTGGAAATTTTAATGATTAATTTGAATTTCTGATCTCGGTCTGGGTGTGAATGTCCTTGTCTAGTGTGTTGTCCATGGCACCCACGACACAGGGAATCCTAGTGTTTGGCTATGAGTGTGAAGCAATATTTTTTGTTATTTTTTTAAATACTTTTTTATATTAGGTAGGTACACTAGATAAATTTTAAATCAAACTCTTAAATCTAAGTACGTAATATACAGTTCTATATAAATTTTAAATTTATCCATTGTAGAAATGAAACAAAAATATATTTAAGATCCTTACAATAGGCCCTTTTATTTGACATGCCACACGATACGGTTTGCAAAACAGTTCTTTTTAAATTTAGATTTCGTTAAAAAATATTTCAAAATTCATTTGTTTTTTTGGACCTTCGTCTTTGAGTTACAAAATAGCACATGATTACCAAATTTCTACTCATTTGATGGAGTAGTTTCGGAGAAAATTGGCTGTGAAGGGCGGTCCGGTCGCCCAGACGCACGAGTGATCCTATAAGGGTTCCGTTTTCCGATTTTTCGTTCGGAACCCTATTAATACTACAAAATAAATATTGACCTGAATTCGGATACTTCCAGTTGGGGGCGTCGCCGATCAACCTCTTTCTCCAAAACGTCGTTCAAAGGATTTCAAGTGAGGTATAAAACCCTTCTGGAGAGTAACCTGATATTGAGCACGCATTTATCTGTTGCGTTTCACGTACCAACGGTTCGGATAGGATGACACTATCCCATGTTGAGTCAGCCAGACAAAAATCGACTCTAAGCACCATAAATACAGCTTAAATTCGAACACATCGACACGAGCTTTTAAAAGATAATACAAGTAAAACAAGAACCCAAGAACAACTAAGCGGTTAAGTACGAAGTGACAATATTATAATTTTTATAAATACACAAATTTGGACTTTATGTCGTGTACATAAGAGTTTTGCGCGTGTATCGAATGTAATAGCTGGTCACAAAAGAGGACTACGGGCGGTCTTATCCGTGGTCTGTAAATATTAATAAGCTATATATGACCGATTAATACTTGGGAACAAGAAGCCAAAAATAATTTTGGGGATCCTGGGGCGCTTGGGTAAAAGAAGATAATAAATACTATTAAACCATTATGTTAATGTGCTGAACTTTACTTTGTTTGAGTATTTATGATATTACAAATGTATTTAGTCAAACTTTATTTTTGTCGTGTTAATCATTTTATATTAAAGTGTTGGTGAACTAAGTAACATGTAACGAAGAAAGTAAAAGTTTTCTAGTAAAATGAATACTCCAGTACGAACTTGGTGACAAATCTTTATGATATTCTGTTTGTAAGCTATTAGCTTTCGGGTTGCATAAAATATTCGATACTGTCTTGCAATTGTACAAAACCACGTGGTAATTTTTGGAGAAGTACACTACCAGGAAGTCGCTAATACAATGCCAACAGTCCAAACATTGGCAAATCTTAAAAAGTCTTCTCTGGTATTCAACTGATGAACGTGAGAAACCGCACAAATTCTTAAAGCTTAGCCTTTCTTCGCTAAGTTCCAATATCCCGGATATTTTATACATTAATGTCTTTATCCGCGGACGTGTAAAGAAACCTATCAATTACTCAATTCGGAGCCTCAACGCTCAGCATCCGATACGCCATTGATCTTGACTCGCGCATTCCTACGGTTTCATTTAACCTTTGTATGGTTTTTATGCCTGATCAAAAGCACTAACTATGCTAAAACTGCGTACATCTTGGTCAATGAAAAATAACACGAGAAAACGATATATATAAGTCGAAGAAAATCTTCTAAGGTCCTCGTGTGAATGAAGAAATCAACACTTCAATCATCATAAAATACACAAAGTCGTTGAAACCCAGTAACTAAAGCTATGTAACTTGCAAAAACTATTTATCTGATAGATCTATCTCAAGATAACTAGATACTAGATTAATGACTACCGAAATTATAGACGATACAGGCACTAATGTTAATTTCTCAAACCTGTATTAATTGTAATTATAGTCACTAATAGATATTATGTAATTGGAAACGGTTTTATCGTTATTTCATACTAGAACCCAACTTTAAAGCATACTATTAGGGCTTGTTTCACAATCTTCAAGTAAGTCCGAAGTAAGCTATTCGTTGGTTAAGTTGACATTTCGTGTATGTAAAATGACACTTTAACGTCACTTTAACCGGCGAATAGCTTATTCAGGACTCTACTTGAAGATGGTGAAACAAACCCTTATTCTGTAATTATGTAGTCAACGTTTCTATGTTCATACATTGATGAAATTGTAACCATTTCTATCAGTGTTCAGTTTCAAGGACAACACGAGCAAATTCATAGTCTCCGTATTCGTAGTCTAGAAATTCATAGCGTACGAGCTGACCGAGCAAAATTTGTTCTGCCATATTTAGATAGATATCACCTAGCGGTATGAAATATACCAAATATACACAAAAAAATAAAAGAATCAAAGGGCGAGATTTTCAGTAAAAATTATCACAATGTGCATCACTGCACAATTGGTATATTGTTAGTTATTAAATAACAGCTGTTATGGGACGGCTGACAGATGTGAAACATCGAAATGCGTCGCCACGATCGCCAAGTCTAAAATCAGGTTTACCCCTCGCGTAAAGATGTTTCACATCAAAAAATTCATAAAAATCGGTCAAGCCGTTTCAGAGGACTTCGACCACAAATATCGTGACACGAGATTTTTATATATTTAATTACAAATATTTTTATATTTCCTCCGTTTCGGAAAGATGTTTTGAAGCCTTGTTCTCATTATAACGCAAGTAAACCCACACGCGCAGACCAACAGCTAACTGTAACCGACCGTCTGCGTTATGGCGGTTGAATGTGCTCAAACGATATTCTTTGCTATTACCGTGCGAACGAGCTTTTTATAGTCGATCATTAGCCAACAATTAATGTAGGAACGCCGGCGGCGCATCGCATGCGACGGAGGGAGCCAACGACAGCAACGACTAAGGTAGAAGGGAACGGCGGATTGGAAATTATAGAAGGGATAGTAATAAACAATATACCAGAAACTATCACTTCAAGACTGTTACATTATCAATCAGAAAATTTTTCTTCTTATTGAATCTGCGGTGGAGAAATGTAGGAAATACGAAAAACTTCCTAAAATACGAGGACAGACCAGTCATCTACAGAAAAAAGCAAATGGCTTAAGGCCAAATAAATAATTAATATTGGAAATCATATAATTATTAGGAACAAAGAACGAAACCGCAATAGGTGTAATTAATAACGGAAACTTCATAACTGAACTAATAAGGTATCACAACAACAACATAAGCATAACACTTATTAACACAAACATAAAAACTCACGCGAGTAATTTGTGGAACAGTAAATAGAGCAAAATTAATTACAACATTCGAAGCTTTATGAAGCAGGTTAAAGTTCATATTAACTTTTTATTGATATTGATTGATAAGAGCGATGTTTGAGGCTACTTAACATCTCTCAACATACTGTTTGACTCATATCAATTGCCCTTTTTGCCTGGGAGAAAAAAACCGTGAGGCCACATCTTGATTAAGGCCAATGACTCGTAGCGGAGTTATTTTGTAATTAACACTTGATGCACGGAACATATTGTGTTACAAAAAATATCCCATACAGATTTAGATATCATTGCACCGCTTGATGTGTGACTGGGTGTTCCTTTCTTCCCTTTGGTTGTCGGCTCTGCTTTGCCTCACTCCCGTGCTTCTTTGTTATATCAGTTACCTACTAATTGTGAGTATTATTTGTTAAAAACTAACTACATCCAAAGACTTTCTTCCTACTTTCGTTAATTCCTAAAAAGGCGTTCACAAAAAGAAGACATTTCAATGGTCAAATATATTTTGTTCAAGGAGAAAAATATACGAATTTCGAAACGCGACATACCTCTATAAATTTAGTTACAAAAAATATTACTCGAATTCCAGAAAAGCAAACATCTATTTCATTAAGAATAAATCCTTTAGTGACTATCGCCGACCCAGTTTTGTCTCCTATTCCCTGGTAATAAGAATACCATTTAAGGTCGACAAAACCACGAATATTGTTCGAGATTTACCTTTAAAAGGTATAGGTAAATTGAACCTTCACCCTTAGACTTACGGTGGTCGTATCGTGAGTAGATGCAATCGATCCAGCTGGTTTTGCACGGATGCCTGCTTAATTGGGACTCGGCGATTCGACAACCGAATAATGGTCAGCCAAGCTACGCTGCTGCTTATAAAAAATATTTGAATCCTATGCTCTTCGTAATACGATTGTGTTTTGAAAAGCCAAATGGAATTATTAGCGGTAAGCCAATTATACCGGGAGATTTGAAAGATTCAGAAAGAATACACGACACAACAAATTGGCTTCAGATATCGATACACGTAATGTGCTGAGCCTGTTTCAGTAAATTCTTGCTTACAAGAATTGGTCTTTTCTTATGCCAAACCTATAAGAAACGTACAACGTTCCTAATAATAACATACTGAATGTTGATTGACAGGACATTGTTAATATTGTTATGATAAAATCTGTAGATGAATAAAGCGTCATTACTCGAAAGGAGGTTATTAAAGTAATAACCTGCAGGCAACATAGAACTCGTTTTAAGAACCGATAACCGCCGGGGAAGAAAATAGCGGGAAACCTTTGCATTCAGACCCAGGACTGGTGAAAGTGGCGCCAATTTAAGAAAACTTATGTCCATCGCTGAACCTTTAAATGCTAATAAAGATGAACGTCGAAGTGCTGAATTCAGTAAACTTTCACCACCTAATTAAATATTATTTAAAATGTTTAAATATTTACTCGCCACCTTTGGACAGTCTAGGAATACAACCATTTTAATTTCGTAATTTATTAAAAAGAATAAGTCCGATATACTTGAGACGTTCTGTATAGCTTCACGAATGTAAATCTATGAAGTGGCCCACTTTACAGAGACTTGATATTCTCTAAGTTTGAAGACTTTAAAAAATCGGGTGTAGAGAAAAAAATTAATTTAGATACAACTCACCTCAAAGCACACTCGTCGACATCAATCTCGCATAGAGGTCCAGTGAAGGTGGGCGGGCACTCGCAGGTGTATGAGTTGAGGCCATCCAGGCAAGTGGCGCCGTTCTGACAGAGGTGGCCGGGGCAGTCGTCGATGTCAATCTCACAGTTCTGGCCGCGATAACCTGAGAAGGAAAGAAACAATAAGCTGGGTTTGGAGCTAAAGGAAATGAAGTTGTTCAAGTATTTTCTAAGAGAGTTAGCAATTTTTCTATAGACTAGCTATTATTTTTGTGACTAAATCGGTTGGTAGTGCTGCATAAGATCCTAAAGAATTTTCAGCTTCGTTTAGCTTCCGCAAGAGACGCCCGTCAGTACACTCTATACATAATCATACTATACGAAAATGAAATGACGACAGTAAAACATCTGCTATGGTAATCTGACTACCAACGCCTACTTAACATCCAATGGGACCATAAGATTGAAGATTGAATTATGCACATCAAAAGCATTTGATTGACGTGTAAAATTGTGTGCTATGACTTTACGAGAACATGATTTGTAGTAGACAAGACGAGTACATGTGTAAAAATGTCTTACATGAAAATCAGTCCTCATGTATTATTTGTAAAACCTTATGATGAAAATCTGTCCTTATTTATTATTTCTAAACGCCTTATGTTGGCATTGATAACATTTTTAACGAAAAAAAAACAACTCATCCCAATGAACTCAATCGAAAATCAACAGAAATAATCCAGAGGTTCTAATTAAGTGTCGAAGACCTTCACCCATCAGTCAGGTCGCACAACGGGCTACAGTACGCTGATTAGCGGGTCGGCAATCTCATTACCTTCATTAACCGCCGGATGGGTTCCCACGAACGCCACATGTGCTCTGTTTATGAAATGTGGAAAAAATTAACGGCACCCGCTTTAAATCCATCCACGCGTTTTTATATTGCAGCTTATGCGAACTGGGATAAACAGAAAGTTAGTCAGCAAGCGTTGGGAGCGATCTGGAAAGATGTCTTGACAAAAAATACAGCGAAAAATAACACAGCCGTTGAATTCGAGGGCTGAAGACCGGTCAGAATGGCGCCAGTTAAAATACACAGTCCAGAGGACAGGGAATGATATAATAGATAGATTACGTCGATGTCAAGTGAAGATCTAGCTTCAAGAACTAAACTAAAATTCTTCCAATTAGCCTCAGTCGCTAATTACCCTCTTAACCGCAATACAAAAGGTACATACCTACTTATGACACACAAAGGTAAGCAGTGTTACTTTCTCCAGATGACACCTGAACGGGTCTGATCTAAGGCTGGCAACTTCTAGTTTTAATATTTATGTAATTAACAGTTGTAAGTATTACTTTTACCAATATTTAAACTTTGAATTTAATGACTACTCAAAGTTAAATGAAATATAATCTGAAGATGATGCGAACCGATATTTTAAAATTTAATTTAGTATAAATTAAATGAAATAAAACTGTATTCGAATTAGGTTCGATACAAAAACTGACATTTATGTATTCAGTACTCTTGCAATTATGAAAAATCAAAATATGGAATATTCATAATTATCATCAAAGATAAATTATCCTGAAACAAGTATACTAATTGAAACCAAAAAACTATTTTATCAATGAATAATCTTACTACCGTGGAAACAATGGAAAAATTATACTTGGTAATAAACTATGATTTTTAAAGCCTGATTACATTAAAGTGTTTAAAAAATCTGAAATTAAAATAAATAATGGAACCATTAAAAACGTTTAAGATAAACCGGTTGCCAGTTGGTTATCGTCATATCGTTAGTGAAGACTGAATGGGTTGGTTGTGCTCAGGGTTATTATAATCTACGAGCAATCTAGATCACAAGTACCAACTGAACAACATTATCAAAGGTGTTATGAGTAGCATGTTACATAGCCTACGCGTGAGAGTGGGGAGAACTGAGCATAACAGCGAGGCAGTTATGTGTTATTATGAATCAATAAATTTTATAATGCCATAAATGATATTTCATGCAAAGCATGGATAAGACATGTAATGAAAATTAGAAAAGGTATCCACTAAATCCATAAACCTCATTTTACAATAAAATTAATACAAGTAAAAAACTCTAGAAGAAGTTTTAACCTCCCATTGGAATATGGTTAATGCTTCTATCAATATTATTAAATAAAAATAATAAAATCTCTCTCAAATCTCAAGTATGCTCCATAGTTGATACTACACAAATTTCTACCATTCAATTATAATGGGACGAATGAATGTAAGTACTGAATGAACCAGTAGAGACGATTTGTCACAAGCAAATTGATTGTGAAATATGGAGCTAATTGTTCAATTAGAACTAATTATCGCAGCGACAATTGATACAGATAACATAATCTTCAACTGAAGATCTAAACTTTACTTTTATTTCCACGTTTTCTACTTTTACGTTTTTACCACCGACCAGTTATTTATTCCAGTTATTAATTTATTAAATAACTAGTTATTTGTCTAATTGTCCTATTAATATAAACGCAGTTTTTATTGTGATCTTTGTTTCCCACAATTACAGAATATTGCAAAATCTTCACACAAATTTTGTTTCCTTCAGAATAAATATTTATTTATAAAGTTTATTCTGTTATTTAATTTGATCACTTGAACGTATCTAACCCCTTTTATTATCGTTAAATGTTTTATAGATAAAATCGACAGTAAATTTTGATTTCTTAAAATTGGAGTTACACAAATCGTGATTACTTTAACCTTTTGGTTCAAACTTTTTGACCGCGATTACTGTATTCGAACGATACTCACTTCATCTGATATATTATAATCGGAAATGTTCACGATATTAGACATCGTGCCGCCCACGCGTAGATCTTCAAATAGTATACAACCAGTAACGGGACATCCATGCCAACAAAAACCATAAATGAATAGTTGATGCTGCTCATGGACCTTATGCAGAACACAAAAGTTTGTATGTATTACAAGAAATGTTTTAGAAATTAGCTTTTGACAATGTCATTAACATAATATGGTGTGAGATAGCCGCCACCCTCCTTTCCCATACGTATGGACAAATAATTAATATACGGAAGCTCGTAAGCTATTTTTGGAATGAGACACACATGCAGCATCGCCATTAATATTAAGACCTTGATACTTATATTCTTGGCAATAGGACTCGAAATCTTTTATTCAAAAATACTATTGAGACGCAGCACTTAATGATACATTAAACATGTGGCCGGTGACAAGTTGATGTGGCGATGTTATCAGCAATGGACAAGTACATCGTGAAACCTTAAATTTTGCTCGAGATTGACATTCCTACCATATGAATCATTCGAAGGAGTGTGAAAGAATTACTCAAGAACATTAGTGTTAAGTTACAAGTTCACACTTCTGTAAAATTGACCTTTAAATAATATCAAGTATTTATTTGAAAAGAAATATTGGTCAACGAAAGCAACTATCCGCTATGCTTAGGTCGTCAACTGCCAGTTACAAATTCAATCGACAGCTCGTTGATAAAAATTCCGATTTCGTGTCCTTTCCCACACATTCGTGTATAACTCGGTATGTACTTATTACCAATGAGAAATCTAAAGTGGCGCTTGATGGATCGCGGTCAGAGGACTTCGAGCGGTATTTAATAAGTGTAGGGTAATTACAGACTA
Source organism: Thymelicus acteon (assembly GCA_951805285.1). Taxonomy (NCBI): domain Eukaryota; kingdom Metazoa; phylum Arthropoda; class Insecta; order Lepidoptera; family Hesperiidae; genus Thymelicus; species Thymelicus acteon. The sequence continues at coordinate 2,785,549 of OX638216.1, forward strand.
TGGTATACCACTTAGATATTATGCTGACTGGACAGTCATTTCTATTAAGGAAATTTGTGTGGTGATAAAACCATCTCGTTATTGGAGAACCGATTCCGATCGTCTTCGATACACAAGCGACGACCACTAATTTCTCTTCACTCGTAGGCTTTATGGAACGATAACATGGAATTTAGATTAGAATAAACTCTCAATAGTATTTAAAGTATCCAAACAAAGTATCCTAAGGATTGAATCTTAATCTTGGATAACATTATTGTCATTGCTATCATTTCTATTGAAGTTGAAATTGAACTACTAGAAAGTTTTTAAAGTTTGGGATAAACGCAAAAAGAAATTTCAGAGGTTTAGATAAAAAATTAATAACTCACTCAAAGGTCCAAAATTTTAATTTGGGTAATGTATTTAAAGATAAATTTTTAGGAGTTGAACATTCAGATGAAACAGAAACTACAGAAACTATGAGTTGCCGCAGTTATAGAAGTAAAAACAACGCATCCGAGTCAGGTTCCGCAATCACTCTCATTCGCAGTGGCGTAATGTAGCTAATGAAGACGAGATGCGCCAACACCACGAACTATATAAAATTGTGACGTAACCCCCATTTCGTTTTACTGAGAGCGGACGCTTACGCCTATCTCTAATTTTCTTCACACCATTTTAGTCTCAATTATTCTTACACAAAGATCACATTCCTTTGGCGCTTTTAGTGTGAACATCAACATTTGGTCTAGGATTCATATGGCGGTATCATTATTACGATTTCCAAGAGTTGCATGGGCAATAGATATAACGCTGTGCTTTATCGCCTTCAATTTGTTGTATCCGAAATATCAATTGAATATAACGTAATTTTTATTGTGCAAGGCGTTAACCGCGGGCAATTACTTGAGGCTAGACATTAGTCAGTATAAATCTCAATATTAGTACGACATTATCTAGACGTGATCAAATTGATTTATAGATCTTGAAACCTTCCGAATTTACTGAGGTAGAAGAACATTTATTTCGACATGCAAATATAAAAACTGAATGACGTCAATGAAATAGAGCAGAGTGGGGGCAAAGACCTTATTGTTTAAACAATGGTTAGTAAACTAATATTTGATTGCGACATTGGCTGGTGTATAGAACATAATACCAACAGTGACGGTGTTTACAACTAGGCTATAATTTGTCTAAGTGCAGCTTTCGAACCGGCCGCGCGGCCGAGTCGTGGTCGCCCCGGGCCACCGTCGGCTTTCCGCCGCAGCACAGGCTAATGACGCATTATCAGATATACACGCAACAGATATTATATTCCAGTTCTTTGTATCTGATATTTCTATAGACGGTTAAGCTTTGCTATCCTCTGAATTAGTCATGGTGAATTTTATTAAGCGTATTTTTTTATAAATTTTAATTTTAAGAATGTTAAATCTATAATCTTTGATATAGTAAAGTTTTTCACGTTCGTCTCCGCTATTGTATTTTTGATGCCAGTGATATATGTATACTCATATCACATTAAATATCACAAACACACACGACCCGAGAGCAAACAGTTACTTGCATAAATTCTGCTCAGAGTGGTACTCGAAGCCCAGACCCCTCGATTGAGTCATCAGCTAAAGACGGAGGAAAAGAATCAATCAGTTTAAATAATTTCGTTTATGAATTTTTAAGCCATGTTTTATCCAATAAAATATAAGTACTATCCTGCGCTTTTATATCAAGTATTTGTAATGATGACCTAGGGTTAAGCTTGGTATAACGATTTACATAAAGGCCAATCTGTAATCTAGACTGACATTTAGTAGAGGATTTTGTTACCGTTACTTTTATTTAATGACTTTCTCCTTTTGGTTCTAAAATAAAACTAAAAAGAGTTAAGACGACCCTGTAGCCTAGTTGGTAGCGACCCTGCTTGCGAAGCGAAGGGTCCTGGGTTCGATTCCCGGCCGGGGCAGATATTTATGTGACAGACAAATACTTGTACTCGGGTCATGGGTGTTATTGTGATGTGTTATATGTGTCGTCCATGCTATCCGAGACACAGGTAAAAACCTACTGCGGGGGTATGAGTGTGTAAGCGTTTATTGTTATTGTTAGGATTTCAAAGGGAAGACAGTGAAATTACATGTGAGCCCTTAGGTATCATCACGATCTATTTACTTCTTCAACGTTTTCACATCCCAGAACTATCCATTTGCTATAATCGAGTCCTTCTCACAATGGAACTGGTTCTGTGTATACGGATGGGTGTGCCTGTCTTTAAATATTTTTGATAATCTCTTAGCTACACGATTAACAGATTTAAATCCGTCCAAACCGGAAAATTAATTAACTCATCTGAAACATTCAGTTGATCAAATATCAAGCTTAGTCTTAATAATATTTGAACCAAAGTGGAAACAGTAATGAAAGCAAAGTGGAACACAAGATTAAGACACATTTGCAATGTAACGAGGAAGCAGTGGGAGCACAGTTCAAGTGGGAAGCGGATCTATGCAAGAGAGCTGTTGACCACGATAACATTCATTCCCTATTCAAATTTAATACGGTGACATACATTTATTTTAAAAATGCACATAAATATAGCGGGAAAATAGAGTGAAAACATTTTACATTTGAAGCGTGATAATGTGTCAGTAACAGAGTACCTATACTTTTTATGAGAATAGAAGATAAATAATTCTTGACAAAAAATAACCGACTTTCAAATTAGGGTTAACTTAAAAACTACTCGTCAGATCTCATAACATGACAAGCACCAGCTTTCGATTAAAAAAGGAATCATCAAAATCGGTTCATACAATAGAAATTTCTTAGGTAACATACATAAAAAATACAGTCGAATACCTCCTCCTTTTTTTTGAAGTCGGTTAATAAAGCAATAGCAGCACTTGATGAAAAGTGGATACTAGCGCCTATGTATGTATATTGTATATTTTATCCTTATTGCCCTGATTGGTTCCAGCCACAAAAAAAGCGAGAAATCTGCGTTTTCGCGAAACACATAAAAACAATTCATCGATACTTAGTATTTATTCAAGTTCAGTTAAGTGCACCTCAAACATATTATGCTTAACACTGGAGCTATTGCCATATACATGTTACGTGAAATGTGATTTAATCGAATTTGAAATGCGGGATTTCAAAATCCAAAACGGACTATTAATAAAATATGCAACGATTTACACGAAATCAGTCAAAGTGGACTTATACGTACTTGTAAATCGGATCGAGGGAAAAACATGCACGTTAGAAACGACAACGTATATGGAGACAACCATATAGAGAAAATGGCTAAACTATTTAAATGGGCATTTCGCTTAATTTTAAATTACTTTTTTGCTCTTACTACACAAATCAGGTGTCTTACCATGAAACAAACAAGATGAGAGGAGAGCTCTTAGTTCTGAAGATTTTAATTTTGATTTCAAATCAAAACAAATCAAACCTTTTTTGAAAGTTTACAAACCCTTTTTGAAAGTCATGCAAGTTACGCCAATGCTTCAGACAAGGCCCTACTGCCCTATTCCCACTTAAGTTTAATTGTCAACGTATATGTATGTGTAAACAACACGAAACCAAATTTCCAAAGGTAGATGAAAACGTACAAATATTAATAGTCAAAACAACTGTACCTACACTATTTACAAAATGTTTATCAAACATTAAAAGCACTCACCGGTAGGACAGTCACATTCGTATCTCAGCGGATCCAAAGGCTTGCATCTTCCTCCATGGAGACAGGGAGATGGCTCGCAGGGAACATATTCAGCGTCGCAATCTCTTCCTGTGTACCCGGGCTCACAGACACAGGTGTACGAGCCGTGGGTGTTGAAGCACCGGCCGTGGTGGCAAGGGCCGGACCCACTGGAGCACTCGACGACGTCCTCGGTACATCGAGAGCCGGTGAACCCAGGGGGACACGCGCAGGAGTAACCAGCAGCTGTAGTGTTGTCGGCTACGCAACGCCCTCCGTTCCTGCAAGGCTGGGATGCGCAGTGATCTTCGTGCGAGCATTCAGCGCCTGTGAACATGGAAGCAGAAGTTGGATAAATTGTAATTATAGATTATAAGCAAACAAAAATAGAGGCAAGGCAGGTAACTCGAAACAAAACACGTTCCTTCACTATTGCAGGACTAAAATTCTTTGTAAATAGCATCGACATGCACAATTAAGACGCCGTAAACTACTATGACCCGAGAACAAATTTTGATTATCCGGGATTGAAGCAACTACCAAATGAGCTGCAGATTTAAGTGTAGGTTATTAACAACTATATAATAAACAAAAAAAGAAGCAATATATTATAAAGCTTCATTTATTACTACCTACTTCATTTATTACATTTAGTAAAACTAAATATTCATCTAACTCCCGTTGGCTTTGATTACTAACCAAGTTAATACAAAATCGCGCCATAAACATGGCAAAAATCCAAGTTACTTTTTGCTTTCCCATCATTTAAAATTCTAAATTAATTAACGGTCATGTGAAATGTGAGAATGTGCTCCGTGATGCGCAGTTTGTCCGACAAACTAGTTAATACTGGACGCTACCGGATCAATCCGATTAATTTTACAATCATTTTAAGATTGACGACATCAATAAATTGCTACAAATATAGCGGATTTGAATAATTTACGATGTTTTCTAGTCAGCACATTGGCTTCACGTTAATCATCTCATTACCTCATCACCATAACACTAGTAAATCTCTCCGTGTTATTGAGTGATTGCATTACGGGTATTTTAATGATTATACATAAACTATGGATTTTATTTTGACAATATTAATGACAGTGCTGAATTATTACAAGTGAAGAAGGTACTTGTAATAATTTCATAAAGCAATTTCTTATGTGACTTAATAAATGTGTTAGATAATTAAGGATTGGACAAGATGAAGAAGTAGAAGAAGAAACTCATTCCCTCATAGAAGAAGAATTCCCTCATAGGTATAAAAAAAAAGTATAATCAACAGTATAATCGTAATCATAAGATATCTCACGAAATCTATACCTACGTGAAGTATTATTGGAAAGTCTTTATTTACATCTACAATGATTAGGGTTACCAAATCGTCGGGAGTCGTCTGGATTGTCCCAACATTTCACATGATGGTCCAGAGTCCCGACAAAATACAAAATGTCCCGACAATTCACTCGATTCAACAGAAAGCGTTTGCCGCCGCTGTGCCAAATTTTTGAAGTTTTGTCCAGATATTTCAGTCTTGCCATCTGGCAACCCTAACAGCGATTACAGCCAAAATACTTATTTTGTTTATCAAGACTCAACATGCGGAAACTAGTAAAAAGATTTAGGTGAGCAACTAAGTTTATTAAATATTAATCAATTCGAGCATTCCAATTTGGTTGCTGTCGGAATGATCAAATTGTTATCTTAATTTCATAAGATACATGACAAAAATTTTAACATGGATAAGGATCCATAGTTCCAAAGGTTCATAGCAAATAGTATCCGTACAAGGGTACTGATACTATTTGCAAACCTAACAATCAGGTGTTTCAAAGCGAACCGACAGCGGGTTACAAGATCTAGAAGGCAAAATTACGAACAAAATATAACGGTAATTCCTTTAATTAGATAAATAAAGCAACGTATGGCTGCAGTATCTCAATCAAACTCAACTCGGATTACTTTATCGATCTCTTAACTAGTAACGGATTTAGGAACCTATAATAAAGAACCACTACTAGTAGCTAACAATTCACTTGTGACTTGTACAAAGCAGGCAAAATGTCGATTACAGTAAATCACATCAACATCAGCAGTAGCTTAGTCACAATCTAATTATCCGTTTTCAATTCCAAATAGCGCATCTGCAGGGCTATTCAGTTTTGTAACTTGACAGCGGATTCCGCGATGAGTGTCAAAATTGAAGTTCGAGTCCGAGATCTTGATATGTGATTCTCGAATCATTTGGTACGCACTTGCGAAGTGAAGGGAGTCTCGAACTCAAACGTCAAACGACTAAAGATGGCCTCGCCTCGGTATGAATAAACGAATGACAATTGGACACGAGCTTCGACGGTGACGTAATTCGATGATCGAGAATAATAAATATGTCATCCTCTAATCATCTAGTAGGGCACTTGCGAAGTGAAGTGATCCTAGAACTCGAACGTCAATTTTGAAACTCCGCTGTCAAGTTACAAAAGAGAATAGCCTTCCTGATCATAAAGTTTCCTCCGTGAACGGTAGACGAAAGTATCTCAAACCTTTATATCGCTAACTAATAAGTTCCATATTACACTCTCCAAACCCTTTGAAATCATTTATTCAAAGATGAAACATGAAGATAAAATTAACTTAAAATAATCCGCTTGTTTTATTTATAAGAGAGGTCAACTGCGATAGTGTACCGCCGAAATTGAATAAAATTTCCATTTTTGGCTACTTTAGAACATGATTTGTTATCGTCGCTGTTTATATTTTTATCGTTCTATTTAGGTATACAAAATGATAACTGGTATTTAGGCAGTTGGAGTTTTAATTTCAAATTAATAAATATCGCGAAGACGACACATGTCTACCTATGTATGTGTCGTCTAAAAACTTTTGACGATAGTTTTTACCCATGTCAATAATGACAACGTTTAAGAATGATAATATACTTAATATATATAATAAAATTATGCGCGGAAAAATGTTTCTGAACATCTCGAAAAAATTTTACATTTTGTAATAATTAATTGTGAAGAAGTTATTTTTAAAAATCGGGCAAGTGCATGTCAGGCCACGTGCAATATAGAGTTCCGAAGTAGTAAGTTTATCGACTATTACTCATTTATTATAACATAGCCGTGATAGTTTTCCTTGTAAATTCATCATATAACTTATTTTTAAGAATTTTTTAACTTTTTTAACTCCAACCCTTTAGCCGGCAGGGGGAGAGACACTTGACTCTAACTAAAATAAGCACTTTAAAGGCAAATATTTCGCAAACGAACCCCTAATTCCAAAAATGGTCTTAGAAAACCCATAATACATATTTTTAAAAGACCTTTTCAACGATACCCCACACTATAGGGTACGCGACGAACAAAAATTCATCCTCACGTTATCTGTAGTAGGGGAGGTACCCTGAAAAAAAATGTTTTTCAACATTTTATTTTACGATTCTAGAGTTTTAATAAATATGTATATCCGTGCCAAATTACAGCTTTCAACCACTAATGGTCTTGGCGCTTTGCTTTGGACAGACGGACGGACATGACGAAACTATAGGAAGTGTATTTAATATAAAAAGTGTATGTATTATTGGATATTATAAGACAGAATAATAACATGTTAAAGAGGACAAGGATATAGTGAATGACTAAGAAAATTAATTCAAGTTAAGGCTAACCTTATTCATCTTCTAGATTACGAGTATTTTATATCGATGTCTATATTGAATTGTTATTATATTCAATTGAGTCTTTATATGGTTTACTTACACCTTATTAGGTGTATCTCCAGCGTCAATCAATATGAGTTAGGTTGAGTAAAAACTACTTCCAGAATTGTTCAATGAATGAACCTAAGCTCGTCTGTTTTATCAATGCGCTCACATACCAAATTTGTCACCAATTTAATTGGAATGCCTAGCTGAGTAATCGACGTGCGCAAAACCACATAAAGAATTCGGTTTGATTGGTCGGAATAAGCTCAATTGGTGTAATGGACGCTATGTCAATCTTATGCAAGCTTCCCACTCAGTAGAGAATATTGGGATCACGAGAATATTGATGAAGAAATAACCAGACGGGAACATTTAGTAAAATGAAAGACTTACTAAACTCTGAACTCTACCAAAAAAAACTATTAACCTCATAAGGGACGATATTAAATGCTTAATCGGTTCCATCACTATGATGAAATATAATATAGTACTTAAAGGTGCAGTTCTTATTCATTACTTATGCTGCATTTATGAATTTCCGATCATCTTTAAAATTTTATCACGTTTTATGACTAACGAAGTTACAAGACTCGTTACCGACCCATGAGGCTGTGTTGACAGAGATTGCTATTTATGTGCCATTAATATTTATTCAGTGGCGTGCGGTAAGTTTAGTAGCATTGCCACGAAAATGGTTGACCTGTATAAACTACCATTGATTTCTCATAACGACTTATCTAAAAATAATTTTATAAGTATTACATAAAGGAGGAAATGATAATAAATTTACTTTCTACTCAGTTCCGCTGCCTGGCATTTTGTTTGTAGGACATACGATTTTTAAGGCTTTCATTCAATAACTCAACGATAAAGAGCGGAAACCCTACTTTAGGAGTAAATAAATTAACGTATCGTAAATAATTCACACGAGACACACAAAAACTAGAAATCCACACTCGGTTCTAAAAGTAAATGAAAATTTAACAGGAAAGCGAAACGAATAAAAATTGTTTTCTCCGCTCGGGCCATAATTGCAGAGCCGTAAAGGTGGCGGTGATTGGTTCAGGATTTTTTGTATAAATTCTCTCCGTATGGCGGTGACAAGTTTGAATAAGCCAACGAGGTGCAAAGCGAAACAGAAATAAATGTTTTCTTTCTTTCTTTCTTTCTTTCTAAACACGTAAAGTGATGTATGATCGTTCACGCTTGTTAGAATTTTAATTGTAATTAATATCGTCACTTCACAAATACCGTCTTTGTTAATAAATGACAACCAATGGGTTACATAGTAACAATTTTCACAAATCGGTCTAACTTCAGCTCAGAGAAGCTTAGTAAAATGACGGAAATTATATCTTTAACAGGAATTTAATAATTCAAATAAATGATATAGAGTGAGTGTATAGATCATTCCAAAACGAAAATAGAAGAAATAAATATGTATATTCATGCCAAATTACAGCTTTCTAGCACTAAGGGTCTCGGTGCTTTGCTTCGGCAGACGAACGGACGAACGGACGGACGGACGGACGGACGGACAAACAGACAAACGGACAAACGGACAGACGGACAGACGGACGGACGGACATGACGAAACTATAACGAATCCGATTTTACTTCGGAACCCTATAAAAGTGAATTGACAAAATACCTATTTGTAATATTTTTAATTATAAATGAATAATAATAATAATAGACCAGTAATTGATAAGAAGGCCACCGTCCCGGAAACTATCTCTAATGCCATTCTCAGTGAAGGAGTGCCACCTGCCCGCCAGCGATACGCTGAGCGTAGTGTAATGTTAATTGTCAGTCGGATTTACCCAAGACCTCGCCTTTTTGTTTCCGCCTGCAACTTCAGAAACTTAACAATAACAACGTATAGTAGTAACACCATATTTTAATTTGTTTTATCTGCGTTTTAATTTTCATGACCACACAATTGTGATTACTTTCGAGTACTTTCATCAAATATGGAAAATATCAATTACAACCGAAATATTACACTTCTAATAATAAAGCTGAAGATATCAATTTTTTTATTCCACTCAATGATCTTGTATGTAAGACAGATTGCATCTTCACACCATGCAATACGAATGAGCCACTAACTAACCAGTCTGGTGGAAAAGTGACCATCAATGGTAAAGAACACCAACAATTTATTACTATTACATGCACTTACTCGGCCAGGAAACTCATTCCGTTCACATAAAACCGGAATTCAACGGAACACTTCTGATAGTCCGTTACATACCTACTGAATACGAGATACTCATTCTATACAATTCACACGGATTATCAAAAGGTTCAGATAAGTTACGTAATTAAGTACCAAAACAAAAATTAAAAGTCGTGTTTTAAATTGCACCACCTGAAGCTAAGCATGTCGACATAATCTACATTGATAATTATAATTGAAGGTGCTACGAAAGGTAAAACGACATTAAATTTAATAGATTATAAAACTTTAAAACTTAAAATTTCAATATCTAACTTTGCAACTGCTTAAGTTAAGAACATTCTTATACTTAAAACAACTTTCAAACACCCATTTCTCGTTCGTTCCAAATTTATCTCGTAAAGATTCATTGCTGATTTCAATTCATTGAATTTAATTGAATTCTTGATTACTATAATCAATAGAGCAATTAATAAATAAAATGGCACATTCACTATACGATATCAGCCATTATTTATTCTCTGCCATGTTCAATCTATTTGTTGTTACTATCATTGAATTTGGTTGGGATATAATAGTTTCTATCTTTGTCAATTTTGGATAATCTCGTAAATTTTCTTTCTTAGCTTATGATTTATCTCCATCTTAAACAGCAGCTATTGTTGTAGCACATTAAATTCACTAAGCAAACATGACAAGAGCACGATGTTAATGCTGCTATAAATCACAACTGTGTGTGTCAGTTCCGCAAAATATACTCCTAGTCTCATAGAACAAACACCTGCTATTATTACTCATCAGAATACAGCAATCAATTTCCTAATAAAGGATCACTCGTCAAACAAAGCGAATGCCAGACGTTCACGCGAGTTGATCGTTAATAATTATTATTTATCTAAGCATGGAATAATTACCGAAGATAACATAAATTTTCTATTAATACTAATAAAACTGAATGATAACTGCAATTTTAATTGCAGTAAATTTAATGATAGTATTAATTTATGGAATAATTCTGTTTAAACTTTAATTCTCCCCCTATTATGAGATGACCTTTGCTGCAGCTCATTGACATCAATTTTTATTTACATCAATAACCAACAAACGAGCAGATCCATCTGATGATAAAATTAAGTTGTCACTCCTGTCCAATGTCCATGGACAACTACAATACAATACCAAAGACATCACTAACACGATCTGGAGAAGGAAGGACCCTGCCTGTTATGTTCGATATTGAAACCCTTAAAATACCTCACATGTAAAGAGGCCTGCTAACTGCCCTTTAAAGCATTGTGAGAGCTGGGATCTAATATAAAAAATGCTGTCATCAATCATTATCTTGGTTCTAAAGTAAATTTAATAAATGACTAAAAACTAAGTATTACTTGAAGTACCTACCTACCTACTTGTACTCCCTACTGAATTCAAGAATAAACATGAAGAACAAGGATGGAGAAAAAAATGTATTGCGTTAATAAAAACTCACCTGTATACCCAGGGGGACAATCGCATTCAAACGTGTGCAGTGACGTCAGCCGACACGTCGCCCCGTTGAGGCAGGGCGCCGAGTCGCACGCGGCCGGTACCCTGATCTCGCACAGAGAGGCGCTGAAGCCGAGAGGGCAGTCGCAGGCGAAGGAGGGCGGCGCGCCCCCGATGCCAGGCCTCACGCGACAGGAACCTCCGTTCTGGCACCGCGGACTCGACTCGCTGTGGCAAGGGTTCAGATGCTGGCAGAACTCGCCTGCGTACCGGGATGTGCAGCTGGAACAAATTTTTATAATAAGTTATTGATTTCTATACAAATATAGGATTAATAGTTCATAGTCGAGGTTAAGAAGTGACAAGACAGGAAATAAGAAATACCATTAAAAATGTTGCAAATAGATGAAAAAATATTGCTCATAAAGGGACTAAAAGAGACGGCATTTCAAACAGCGAAAAAGAAATTGATTGAAGTAAATCAGAAAAGAAGACGGCACTTCAAACAGCGAAAAAGAAATTGATTGAATTAAATCAGTAAAGAAGATGGCACTTCAAACAGCGAAAAAGAAATTGATTGAAATAAATCAGTAAAGAAGACGGCACTTCTAACAGCGAAAAAGAAATTGATTGAAATAAATCAGTAAAGAAGACGGCACTTCTAACAGCGAAAAAGAAATTGATTGAAATAAATCAGTAAAGAAAAATTATTAAACGAAGTGTAGAAAATTAAGACGTTATTTGTACTACTTTTAATAACATTCGCAAGATCTAGAATTAGATTAAATAACGAATAAAAACCTGTAAGGCCCACGAAAAACCCAAGCGACTTCAGCAAAGCATATGCATGCCCTAAGCTGGTACACATGTACATGACAGAACACAAACAGTGGGTAGGTGAGCCCTATCGCGCCCCGGGCCGGACGTCGCCAATAAATAACGCAGATACGTCGGGACACGACCGCGTGACGTGCGCCCGCGCAACACGGACTACAGGCAACAGGCCCTTTGTGCATGGAGATTTGTTTAAATATGACCCTTTGGTAAATATTTCTCCGGCTTTTGGTATTCGGTTAAGGACAAGCTCTATTAACAACGCGTTAGGTGAAAATAATTAAAAAAAAGTAACGTAGTTTTCGCAAAACTACTTTTCGCAAAACGTATGTGTGGAATTTTGGAGAAACTTCTGATTTTATACACTACAAAAACAGGACTTTTTTCTTTCAAAATAAAACAAAAAAAATCATCTTTTTTAAGTTTCCTGCCAAGCAAAAATTTATACGAATGTGGATATTTCTTCGTATAAGGAAGAAATTCATGAATTTCCAAACAAACTATCTCTTGATTCACATGTCAGTCAGTAAGAAATATATCGATCAGGCTGTGTCACACATCCCAAGAATGAATATGAAGATACCAAAGAACCAGTTTCATTGTATTTCTTAAATAAACACAGAGTTAACACAGAACAAACAAACGAAAAACGTTTGTTATAAAAACGCTATTTATATAAATTATGAGTCATCTACCGCCATAAAATCAAATAACATATACAATTCAGACCCATTCAATACTCCATTCGTGAACTAAAACTCACTCCCGCCCACTCGTATTAATTTCGAAGTAACGAAGTCAATTTCATTTATTAACTCGCCTAATATTGTTAGACAGAGGTGTTTGTGGGAAAATAATCAATGGTATTCCACACTAAAATATTCATTGCCTTATGGGCAACATGTAATGTGTTTACCGATAAGAAATTAACATTTCCTTTCTATATTGACGACCGCAGTCCCTCTCGTGGATAGAACCGAAAACCGAAAACGTTATGACGCCGCTCGGTGATGGTAAATTCCAGCCATCCAGAATCGCTTAAATTTTCACACAATTCCGTTTAAATGTTATACCTTGAATTCCCGCAAATAACAATAAACGCATTGAATGTATCCAAGTTGAAGCGAACCTGTATTTTGTTAGGCGCGTGGGAGGCTTCACGATTCAAGTTCCCTGCTAACACCTACGCACTGACCTCACATTGAAGCGAGGTAGATGCACTAATGTACCATGATATCCACCAATATTTATTGCATCCCGAGTGTCTGACAGGGAAAACCACAATAAATCAAAACGGCACTGCAGTCTGCACCGAAACCGTCTAATCATATCAGTGTAAGCGACAGTCTCCGACGTTCGGAGCTCGATAAATAATCGTTATTATGACATTCGCAGGCCCGATAAAACAGATGTGAAGACTACCGAGCGGTTAATTGCCTCGTAACAAGAAAACAATACGGCAACGTCGCAAAAAGATGACACCGGCCGGCTACCTGCGCGCCCGGCGATTATCTTTCAAAATATAAGTGGCCGCGAAATCTGGCCTTTGTTCGCGGAGTGGAGCGATTTTCTAGAAGCTAAATCTTCATTATGGAGCGCGCAATAAATTATTGTTGAACCTATCGCCGATCTAATTACGGCGCTTGGTGAAAAAGGACGCGCCTCGGCCGGACACGAATAGCGACACGGCGTTGGTTGTCGAGAGAAATTGTGTTACTATGTTGTCTTGTGGCTATACAGTTCGTTGTCTAGGTGGAAAGGGGATCGGGCAAGGCTGGTGTAGGCCCATAATTTATTTGCGCCGACAGGAGATCCCGTGTCGTCGAGAGTGCGCTCGCAATAAATAGCTAGAGTTGCGTGTAACCGTTGTCGGTTATTCGATATTCTGTAACGTTTGTGAACTTTTACTGTGCTATTGAGAACATCTTAGAACAATAGACGTCTGTTAGTTGTCTTTCTTTACTAATTCGCATACATTCGTTACATCACTTCAATCAATAACTGTTGAAACTTCCTCCTTTATTAAGATGTCATTTTCTGTGATACATGACATAACACATCGATTTTATTATTTCGATTTAAAAAGGGCTCTAAAAATTTACCTCCATCCTTTATATTTTAATAACGTTGAATATTTTACGTAACCTTTTAATCATATTTAAATTTTATTTTAATTTATTTTACGTCTCAACATTTACTATAGACCTCAAAGAATTACAGCAGAGTTAGCTGAAGCGCGCCATTTGACAGGTAGCCGAGGCGTCGCGCGTCGTCGTCGCTCTTTCGTAGAACGCGCGCGCCTTGTCCCGGCTATCTGATGACGCTGCGTGCGCGCACGATACGCATACGCTTACTACGACACGCCCTATCGTACACTCCATCGCGGCGACTTGACATAGAGAAAAAGCTAACTTAAGCCATAAAGAACGTAACTATTAACAAATGTAAAATTTTTCTTTAGTGTTTTCTTTCGCTCGATGTTTTTAGTTACGTTAAATTTTTTAACGTATTTGTAGATACTATCAGTACTTTATGTCTTCTGTGGTACTATAACCATTTTCTAGAAAAAATTGAACAGGATTTTACTACATTGGCAACCTTAAAAATTGGAACTCCATTGAAACAGGAGGATTTGTGGTCAAGCAACATTGAAAGTTAAAATAATACTTCCATCATTTATCCAGAAGAACTAGGACAAACTATCTAGAATATCTTAATAACCTTAGCTCATACACAATTCAATACTTATCGGACATCGGAATTTTACATAAATAACTTAGTCAAATACTTACTGCCCTATATACCTATGCGACCTTTTTAACGTACGTAAGGTCATAATTCTCATTGTTTATCCTCACCTAAAATTCAATTATGCAACCAGCAACAACTGATCAAGGATTAACGCCCACATTACAAGACAAAGACAGGGAATTCAAAGTGTTTGTAAACACGATACTGGTTGTCGGGTCGGTCGTGTCGTGTTTATGCCGAATGACTAACATGCTGTCGGTTACGATCACGGAACACAGACACCAGTGGAAGTGCGATGTGGGCGTGGCACAGCGACTAACATTAAGAGGAGCTCCGCATACTTGCCGGCATAACTCAACTGTCACTGAGCTGCGTCGGTTGTGCATTACGTAAAATAAAATTTGTCTTAAATTACGTAAATATGCCTTACTGTACAATTTTGGAGGGCAGGAATAATAGCGAGCAATGAATTTATTTAATGGCCGTGTTTTATACCACAAATAAGCCTAGTTTTTAATTTATTTCGTAATAATTCAAATTCGAAACACCTAAATAAAGGAAATAATATAATTTATGATCAAAAAGCTACTCAGTCACTTGGCAATAAGGTTCGTTTTATGTTTTAGATAATATTGCTACTCGGCTATTGTTTTCTAGAACATTTTCTGCTACTCGGGCAGGGATGGGGTAGAAATATATGAATATCGGCAGTTTTGTAATTTTATTTTTAGTTAAAAGTATTTCATAATATGAATATTACAATTTATTATAATAATAATATTATTTTTTATTTTAGGGATATGTGTCTTAAGTATGTACAGTTCTGCTATTTGGTGTGCAATAAAGTATTATGTTGTATCATAAAAATGTATAAAATTAATATGAATGAATTTTTTTATTTGAAATCATTGGTACATAATCTAGGATCCTGACGAGGAATATAAGCGCATGCGTGTGACTGGCACAGCATGTCTAAGAAATGTAATTCCAAGAAAATAAATTTACCTTATTTGTATAATGTTAAGGTTGAAATGCATTCCAGTTCATATCAGCATTGTTTTTGTAGCTACGTTTAGCTTCATTGAAATTTCACTTATCGACATATTAAATTATATTTATTTTCGTTGCTAAAAATGCCTAGGCTTGGTATTCCGTGACTGTTTAGATAGCTAACATTGATAAAAATTGCTACGGTCACGTCTACGCCTCGTAATGCCTCGTCTAATCGATAGTGAAGCATAGCAATGGCCGCCAGCTTTCCATGTGTGCGTAATTTTTGATTCGCGATTGACGCAGTATGGTGTCAATGTGTGGGTGTGTGTACGAATAGAGAGTTGGTATTACTATGGGTGCTTCACTGAATTTGTTGTTGGGATCACGTCCGTCTTTTTTTAGATCCGTGTGTTTGAGATATAAGCTTTCAAAATAATGATCAAGTGTTCACATAGGCAGTACAAAAACAAGAAGTTTAAGTACCAATATGACGGATCTACATCTTATGATGTCGGACACTCGGACAGTACCAGTTTCAATATAAATATCGATAACGCGGCAAAAAGCACAACGCACATCTCTAAGCCTAAACCAAACACAGTATGATGTTGTTAACCAAAAATGTAACTTACCGAAATACTTGTAAGGTTGCTATTCAATCTATTGTAGACTCCAGTCACGACATCTAGCGTTCAGTAGATGGAATTATTTAATTATTTTCCATAAGATTGACATTGTATGATATTGTTTTGTCAACCTTATTAGTAAAGAAGTTAAGTATATATTACTTGTAACGCAGAATACTGCCATCTGGCGGTGGATAGATAAACTTGAAAAGTATTATGATCATAATTGATAAAGGTTCTAAGGTCACTGAATAAGACATGGAAAAATAAGAATTAACATCAAAGATTAAGGTGCATTTTCAAATATAAACAGCGAGTTTCTTAGACTATTCGTAGTTGACAAGTAACAACCAATTAAAATGTGAGTTTCTTAGTTGTAAATAATACGATTATGGATTTCCTTGTGTTTATTTGGCTAGCACGGTTCCCATACTAATCAACACTTGTACCATTTCCACTTGTGTCTGTGTTCCGTGGTTACGATAGATTGATGAATATTGATTGGCTGAAAATCACGTGTCAATGGCGTAGGTCTTTATTACCGCATTACCGCTAAATCTACTTTACGTAATGAGATAAGGCATTTAATTTTCTTTTTACGGCCGGTCTCAATAATGTACTAACAGATGGAAGACTGTGGATAGGGCTACCATTGCAGTGCGACCAACTTATCTGTGAACTGAGGGAGGGCGCTGTCGAACGCATTGGACCAATCAGGGACGCAATTCGAGACGTAGTAAATAAGTCAATGAATGAAAACAAAGAACTTATGAATGGGGCGGCATTAGTTCCAATTTTCGCCATTTCACAGATAAGTTGGGCACACTGTAGTATGTTATCTGTCATACTTGTAAATTTTACAGACGCAAAAATTGACAAATATGACAGATAACATACTAATGGTAGCCCTATCCACAGTCTTCCATCTGTTAGTACATTATTGAGATCGGCCGTAAGTGAACAGCTGATATGCGAGACGTATCAGATGGGCCACCTGATTTTTTTATGGAAATAGTCGAAAGACGCGTTGCCGGCCACGAAAGAGAGAAGAAAAATAATGAAAGAAGAAAAAGAATGAAAGAACTGGCTCTCAAGTCAAAAGCCACCTGGTACAAAAAGAGAAGTATGATGCACTACGATAAAGGAGGATGGCCTTTTTAACAGAATGAAAAGTTGCTGTTGGTTGCTTTACAGATTCACGCGAATAGAAGAAGGAGTTGGCTTTACCTCCAGGATGCATAGAGCCTCTTACACTCGATTCAAGGACTGCAACCTAGTGACCCTGCTCAGCAAGGTTATTTAAGTTATGAGCAGACAAACATACAGACGGATCACCTGGTTGTAGGTTATCACCGCCGCCCATGGACATTAATAACACCTGGGGCGTCATTTACGATGCCTTACCGGAAAGAAGGAAACAGTAAATCAACCCCCTTCTTTAACTTACGGAATGTTCCGAGATTAATTCAATCGACAGCATCAATCTTAAATTAAAATAAGCTTATCGATCAACGGTGGGCTAAACAAACGTGATAATATCTCATGAGACCCGTTATCCCATGGGAAGACGTACGACACGGTTTTTGTGAACGGATCTTGGTTTTTGTGACGCCGATATCATCCGAAGTGAACCAGTCTAGTTCCTGTTTGTTAGGGGGACTGTGCACTGTCCCGTGTCTGAATCAGAATCAGAAGAGGACATAAAATCAGAATAGAGCGTATTTGTCAATATCCGAGTTTAGTTTAAAAGTAGCAAAGAACTGTATAATTCGATATTTTTACGATTTTTGAGTTTTCCTGGAATGTTAATCAAAACATACATAACATTTACTTTTTTTTTAACACTTTTTTTTTAAAACACTTAATTTTTTTTTCTTTATCTTGTACTCGTTCGCTACTTACTAGTACTTTTCAAGAGGAAAAATGACACAACCGTGAATCTATGGATTGTGCGTAATCCTCTCAAGTGTCGTAGTATATGGAAGTGCAGTTACTCGCTCCTTATGCGGTGTTAAAAAAGGGGGCGATGCAGCATTGATTCTTTACTAAAATGCGGTTTCCTGTTAGCCTAACCGATCCTGATCATCGTTTGCTCTCGATCTAACCTTATATATCGATTTACAGTGCGAGTGGCAACATCTCAATCAAAAGAATGTTATTGGTGAACATGAATTGCATTTTTCTGCATACTCCTATTGATTCTTAGTGTCACTTATATTATCACCAATCTACTTTTATTGTTCATACCAGTGGCTAAACAATTTAATTAAAATTTCTAAAGAGGGGGTCTTTAGAAATCGGTTAAAAATCAAAACATACTCTTTTCGACTATGTAATAAATCATTATATATTAAATACAAATATATAACTACTTATAGATGCAGTAACAACCAATAAGGTCTCAATTCCGTGTCGAAGATAAAGGATGTTATGACCGCAAGATATGGCACAGTAAAGTTGTCATCGCTCGAAAAGTGCTTTTACTGGTAGCTGTTTTCAATAAATATTGTTGTATCTTTCTGATATCATTATTGTACTGCGCGCCAAATGGCACTTCTCAGTCTTCTCACCCAGTGTTTTATTCTAAATAAGATGTGAAGAGCAATACCCTCTTGGCCTTATTAAAAATCCTAAGTATCTACCACGCTCCTCCACTACGGATTTGGCACAGGAAAGAAAGGATTTACCCTTTCTTTAATCAGTATTGGAAACTTTTATGCTAGCTAAACACTTACTTCCGAATAGGGTTTAACGGTTACTATATGTGCCCTGCGAAGTACGAAAGCACGCATGACTATGGCCGCTAGCGGTCACCCGTCCAACTTACACAAATAGCGATGCCTCAGTAATGTTTTCAAGTGAGACTAATTTAATCACGTTTGTTTCTTGAGGCAACGTTTTCATATGAGACTAATTTAAACACGTTTATTTCTATCTTGAAGCCAATATGTCAATTAATAAAACTTGGAATATTATAATAAACTGTTCCATAAAATCAACACACTTTTCTACTTTAAATAATAGAAGCATTTTATGAATCGCAGTAACACGAGAACACGACCGAAGCTAGATCAAATAGGCAAATGAATGATTTCGGAGAATCACTGATGCATCCAATTCCAGATGACCTATGCAGGAACCAAACCCTTAATCTACGTGGGCGAGACCTCTAGCTGAAGCTTCTATTCAATAAATACCAGCGTCCATTTTGCTTTTATTTTCGTTGCATGCTTTGTATGCAGATTTTATGCGAGCACTCGCTGCTTCTTCGCTGGAATATCTTCAGTAGCTTATATTGTGTCTAAAATATAAATAACGTCTCTGTTCGGTTCTTGTCCATTTGTTTTTAAAATAGAAGGACTTAAAATAGATATCTACTTTAGGTAAGTTTTTTTATAATGGTTTCACTGCTGAGCTTACTTTCCATGCCATTCAGCAGTGACAATACTTAGTTTTCTACACTTTCATTCAGCAGTGACTACATCAATTAAAATGCTTACAGATAAACAGAATATCATTATATTATACATTAAGTATTATCTCAACATGCTATAATATCCTATACACTTTTTTTAAATGTCTAATTCTATTAAAAGATAATAGAAGTTATCCAATCAGCGAAGATAGT
The DNA here is from genome assembly GCA_951805285.1 of Thymelicus acteon. Taxonomy (NCBI): domain Eukaryota; kingdom Metazoa; phylum Arthropoda; class Insecta; order Lepidoptera; family Hesperiidae; genus Thymelicus; species Thymelicus acteon. The sequence continues at coordinate 2,805,448 of OX638216.1, forward strand.
TCACTGTTTTTGCTAGCATAAGTTAACGTATCCAAGTAAAAGATTTTTAAATTGGGAGTCATTGTAATTGCTAAATACCCACAATTAGACACAACAAAGCGCAGCGGATGCTATCTTGGTCCTTCGAGCCGGACTTCCCACTACCTGTAAATCTTCCAGATAGCGACCGGAGACACAAACGATAAGGGCTCACGAACCAAGTAATTGACGTTGTAAGAAAGGCTGAGGACTTTTACTCTTTATAACCTGGCTTTATGAGACTGTCCTAGGGCATAAAGTTGATAATAAAACTGATAAAGTCAGCTACGCGTGGGAGGCTTCGATATCAGCCCTGAGTGTAATAAATAGCAGGGTTCTAAGCAACACAGTGAAATATTATATAATGAGAATTTTTCATTAATAATAATGTATTTTGGTTAAAATGAAGAGAACTATTATATCAACCTCCTTGAAAGTATCATACATATTTAGGTATCAATAAAAAAAAGTTAAAATATATAAACTAAGTAATCGTATTCGTAGTTATGTAATAATCTATATATTATTGTCGTCGCTTCTCTGCATTCCTAATATAGGGCTCTTGTAGAAAAATTTTAACAATTTAAAAATCATTGCATCCGAGATCGCTATACACTACTTAAAACTACGCAAATTGTAACCACAATGATTTTATTCTAGTAAAAGTAACCTGAATATTGATGGATTCCTCGGAATAACCCAACTTATTAAGCCAAACCAAAGTGCACTTACTAAAATGATTGTCATCGTCAAACCCAGCGAAATGAACAACGCTACGCAAAACCAAGGACATTTCGACAAACTCAATCCAAATAAAAATACATACTATAATCGGGTACAGATTAATGTTTAGAGGAATTAGATCACATCAGTCGTTTTGCGATTGGGTGGGTAAGTGCGCGAGCGCAGCGCAATTTGCAGGGGGCGGGGCTACGGTAGCCGGGAGGGGGGAGGGTACGTGCGCACTACTGTGACCACCTCCGATATGGTTATACGGAAAGTGAATTAGATATCACGTAGTTAATAACAAGTTTATAGACAATCTACAAATATAAATATACTTCCGTATGATTCGCGAATAGTGATGGATTGAGTTTAAATTTTAATACAAGATAAGTAGGTAGTATTCATATAGTATAGTTGGAAATGAACATTAAGCATTTTGTCTTTTAACTAATTTAGTTTATTTAGTAGTGTGTAGGGACAGGTAACCGTAATCATTATTAATTTAACTAATTGCGATACGATGATTGCTATTAGCTTTGACGAAATTCAAACTCAGAAATCCAGAGTAAGTCTATAAAACACTAAGTAAGTAAGTAATAAAACAGGACTATCCATAATAATAACGATGGTAGTCATCTCGAAGCACCTAGCGATAACTTTGACCCGGCAGACGGCAGGTCGGCTATCTCCCGTGTAGATACTATTTAAGCGTACAGGGCGCAGGGAGCCTGTAATTCACTAAGTGCATACTAAAGTTTTCATGGGCAGTAGGCAGTAGCGAAGAGTGCCCGTCACGAGAGTCAGTACATTACTTCGTGGCGCGGGTCAATCTTAGCTGCAACGTTATCTAAGCAATGTGAAGTAGTGACAGATTTTTGAGAAATGAAAGCTAACTGTTAAATGTCCATACTTAATTTCTATCTTTATCTATTCTTCCATCTTCGGCATCAGAAATGGTGTTATCATCAAATGGTAGATAATATTACAATAATGAGGAACAATTATCATTTCTGGGCCATGTGTACACGAAAACGATATTAATCAAAGTAACTTATCAAATAACACAATATTGTAGTTTTGATTATTTCCTAGAAACTTGAAATATATTTTATTTGAAAATTTATTTTGTAACCTGACCATAATATTTACAATAAACCTAAATCTTTAAAACTCATAAATTTTCATAAGGACCTAAAAATTAAGTTTCCAAGAATGATAAGAACATGTTAGCCGATAAACGCAAAATAACAAAAACAGCTTAAAGCACTTAAGCTCCCGCAAGGCAACCTGTTAACATCACAATTCTTCCAGTGTATCGGCTTAAATGTACCGGTATTTATAGCTACTGTACCTGTAGTTTCTACACACACATATAAAGAAATACTGATGCAATAAATAGATGATTCAGCAACAGTTTCGAATGCAATTTAAAAAAATATCGAATGCCCTGGAAAAAATTCGTCGCGATTGGTTAATTTAATAAATTGTAATTATTAATTTTATTTTACGTTCTTCCATTTAACATTGAACTTAATATTAAGAACAACATATTTTTTATGTATTATAAATTTATAAATTAATACTTGACTACGATCCCATCTGATAAGAAATATTTATAACTTTACAATAATCTAACGTTATTCCACATGCAATATATTCTTGCACAAGTGTTTAATAAACAATATCGAATAACCCATAAGTTATCTGACAAAATGAAGCGTAGGTAATATCCAGCGAGAGAAACGCATAGCCCGAGGACAAACAATAAGAAACCTCATAACGGCTTCCACCACGATATAGCTGGAACTGGCAACTACACTACCACTACTTAGAATTTGATACAGGAAATGTAATAGACTCCATGGATCACAATTTAAGTAACGATAATAAATTGTTGTATGAGAAAAATGCATACAGCAGACAAAAAAATACAATAATTGTTGCATCTTTCAGTTGTTGACTCTTTAAGGGTTAAGAGGCCATTCATTAATTACGTAAGGACAATTTTGGCCATTTTTACCATCATGGTGCTACTGGCTGGTCTGCTTGTTGCTTTTCGTCGTTGACTTCTCATATAATATTGCATTATAAAATGTGAGGCCCTTTATTAAAATCCTTTTAAAATGCGTAGACATCAAGCGCTTTGAAAAATTTACTATAATAATCTATAAATGGAAAATAGTCGCAAAAACCAATAAATTGTAAGTCCTTACACGTTTGAAGACATATTGATTGAATCACAGAACGAGAAATACTGGAATGTAAATTTACGGATGCTGAAGTTTTTGTACAGTAAGTATATTGCTTTAGTGGCTATAGAAATTATCGTCAATCCGATGGCGATGGATAGGAATTTGCTAATGTTAAAATTTATAACATTAAAGAATCATTGTAGGTACTCGTAACTCATATAAGTTGTGTAAGTTAAGGCCTGCATAAAACTTAAATTGGTTCGTTTTGTCATGATGACGAATTCTATCTATTTAAGGACTAAACGCTCTAGATAAGACTGAAGGTAGGTATCGCAAGGCAAGCCACTTTTTGTAGCAATAATAAAATACCGGTATTTTATAATTTTTTGAATGAAAGCAATTATCGCTTCTCAGATTGAAATAACACGAAAGAGGCAGGAACTGTAAATGCGCAAGTAAACATTTAAAAAGCGTCTATAAAGACAGAATAAGAGCCCGCTAGGCACAAGGGGCACTGTAAATCCGGTAATCAAGGCTCAATCGTGCGAGTGGCGTGTTATCGAAGATCAGGCGGGCAGTTTGGGAGAAAGGCACCGAGCCAAGGTGGGCAAAAACGTTTGATTTGTTAAATAATGCACAATACGCGCGCGTCAGTATCACCGCACGCGTCCACTCGACCGTTCCCACGATCACGCACACATGCGCGTGCGCAGCACACAGCCGCGCCCGCGCACGCTCGTGCACCTTCATAGAGTAGAAAACCGACAGGAATTTACGTTCTGCTTGTTTTTGTCGCGAGTTCTATCTGGTTTTAATTCAAACAAACATCGATGAGAAATGTATCGGACAACGAATGACGCATCGATCTGAATCTAAAAAATCATCTTAATTTGAACAATTACCAAAAACAATCGTATGTAAACCATGAGACAGACGACAACTACTAAAATCATGCAAAAAAATTCAATGTGAAGTAATTAGATCTTGCATTGTTAATTAAATGGGTCTCGGTATAAATGTGATGTGTATATTGCATGGAGCAAGCTTCCGTTTTAATTAATCATGATCCAGCTTAACATAACGATTCGATTAAGTCAGACAGTGACTCAGTATCCTGGCTAAGTTTTATGTCCCACAGTCTTAAAGTACGCAACGACGGCATTTTTAATTACGAACGAATAAATTCTCTTTGACTCTGGATTACAATTCAATGAACATAAATAAAAATTATGTTATAAACCAGTCACTGCTGAATTCTCTGTATCCTGCAAATTAATCTGTGCAACCCGCACGTTAACATCCGACGATCATTGAGAGCGTCTGTCCGCTAGACGGGACGAACCGAATTCAATCGCCAAGGTGAACTGTGACACTGCCAATTGCCATGTTACACAAATTATTTACGACAAAAAAAGAGAACAATAGCTTTAAATTTCACGCATTCAATTCAATTGTTAAAGATGATTTCATTCGACATGATCAATTCCATGAAGTGAATTATGGCATGATTATACAAACGATAAAACTAGTTGACGACATTCGAAAATTGAAATGCAAATCCGGTCAATTGTTACTTGTAGACACACTCGTAACGTACAAACATAAACATAAAGAAGATAACATGACGCCACGATACAAATGTAACTTGAGCTACGACAACAAAAGTAACTACGTCTATAAAACCTGTAATCTAAGTTGAAATTCTGACGATAATAGACTTTTTACAGCGGTAGGTATAGGTACGAGAAACCGAGGCATCGCGTGAAGCCCGCACGTCGGACGTTTCGTATGCCGTAACGATAATGAGATAGCAGAACAGATTCTTGTTGCAGTCACAAATCTGTGGATAAGAGGCAACGCGTTATGTTTTGTTACAATCTTTCAAGAACATAACGTTGTTGAAGGGTTCATTGTTCTTTGTCGGCTCGTGGGACTAAGCTTAAAATTAACGGGACTGTCAGTTTACATAAAAGTACAATTTTACCATCAGTTGGTAGCCTTTTGCTAAGTTTTACTCCTAATCAGCTCATAAATCTTTAAATTATATCAATAATATCAGCCATTGCATATTCAATTTTATGTTGGAGGTTGGCTTATTATTGGGTAAAATTTTACTAGCGTATTTTATTCTCGGAGGGCAAGTAAAGTTTTTATATTTCTGCAAATCTAACCTCACTAATCTTTGTAGAAAATCTTCGCATAACTTGAAATTTTTCAAATACAATTTTGAATGCTAAGCGATGCACCAATTCGCATAGCAACAAATCTTCATCAAAAGAAAGAAGCCTTATCGGTTGAACCAAGTTCACAAATATACTTATAAAGACCATAATATTTTCATGTTTGATATATCTCTCTGTCCTTTATCATTTACTTTCTCAGACATAAAACCAACCTCTGAAGTCTTAAATGATCAAGGGGCAGCCCAAAATCAAAGACAATTTCTAAACAACGCGAATCTTTACACCTACCGCCGAATTAAGAGAGCGCTTATCTCAGAGAGTATTCATCTATTGTACCCTGAAGAGGCCTTTGTACACCGTCTGGACAGGACAATATGAAATTATTATCTACGCTGGGGATCGGGTTACACACACGTGCAATAGCTGCACCCCGACACAGCACACATGTTGGAAGTTCCAAGGGATATGCAGTGTTAGGGACGGGACGTTCGGTTTTTTGTAATATATAAAAAGTTACACGAACAGTTTCTTATTATTAGAAAGGTATTGGATCAGTTGCCGGTTTGTTTTTTATATTTGTAAAAGAAATATTAAGGATTTTAAAATAGACAAGGAAGAAAGGTAACATTTTGTTAATTGACTCAGAGATTCTACATAGATTTTAATAGTTGAAAAATAGACAAAAGTTAGTATTAAACTCAATAATTAAAAATTAAATAAAAATTTGATACCAACAGTTATTACGGAGGAAATGAACATAAAACCCTTGCTTCAAATCACTTATATTTCACGCATAATTCATTTAAAAAGAAACATTAGCGCTAACCGGAGTGTTTAACATAAATGAAGAAGTGAGCGAGATTAATGGAACCACTTAGCGAGCTGCAGGACCGCGTCCGAGCCTTGGATGTGCCTCTGGTGGTCCGACGACGTCTTCTTAATGCGTTTCAAACTGAAATTTTACATTGCAAAATTTAAGTCACAAAACTGTATTGAGGGGCAATTATTTGCCAAAATACGCAAAGTTCTCAGTAGTTTCAGTCTCAGTGATGGTAAAAAGCATGTAACGTTCCTATTCCCGTGAAAGTTATGTTGTCAAGACAAGATCGCAATATTACCCATGAGATTGGCTATCGCATAGAGATCGTGCAATAGTAAACACTAACTGTTAAGCAATAAGAAATTCACAATTTGTCGTAATGAGTAGTGAAAAGGAATCAATAAAGACAGTCGATGTTTATCAGCCGATAAAATACAACATCGACATGTAGCTTAAGCAAAAGCCCAGAGCCCGATCTGAACTTATCGGCATTCTCGATCACCATAAATATTAAGAGGGGCGTGATCATGTCATGTTGCACTCGCCCGATGAATATGTAACAATAGTTTTGTTTTAACGTTTTTAATTACAGCACCGACGGCGAGGCGGCTCGGTTTTAGCTCAAAGCCGTGTATGGCGTCGAGCACATGTTAGCAATTACGCTGTGAAGTCGATAGGAACCCAGTATACGATTCGCCGATCGTGATAGTAGTGTGACAAACGTATGGTGTACGCGTCGGCGGCTCGCGCACTGCCAAGCCATAAATCTAAAAGCCAGGCGGAGAGGACGCGCGTAGCCCTTTATTATAGCCAGACATGATTGGCCTCGGGCGCTTACCGAACAAAACGAACGCGCTTAGTAACGAGCGCGACTGCCTCGTATCTCTGTGAGTTTCGAAGTGGGCAAGAGTTTTTGCCTTTTTGGGACGCCTTCGAGCACCAGAAGGTTTAAGGTCGGGCGGATGCTAAAAGCTGTAACAATCCTATTCTAAAGGGTTTCTGTCATAACTGCCAAATAAACGTGTCAAGAGCTCGCGGTCGTAAACGCAGCAACGAATAGAACGGAATACAGATCGGCGGGGAAACACGCACGTTAACGTGTACCAAGTGTCACAGATTTTTTGTTTCAAATTCCGCACCATGTTTTGGAAATACCATATCTATTATTGGATCTCTGTTGAATAAACATGATAATACCATTGTTATAATTTTTCAACATGAAGTCACTTGTCACGTTGTCAGTGGTACAACTGGCGATAAATCTATTCGGTGCGTAGAAGGTTATCGCGCATAAGGAGGCCCTTGTCAGTCACGAATAAGAATGATAGAGTAATCGGAAAAGAGAAAAATATAAATCGATTACGACATCCGTGTAAGTTCAAGCGAGCATTAGACTGCAAATTCAAAAGGGAAACATTTATGAACGCCACCTAATCTCACATCGAATCAATGATATCGTTCGGGCGCACGCGGGGTCAGGTCACCATAGTACGGCAACGACTCGTATCCCGCCATTAAATTGGTAACCACTCTAACCAGTTCTCATTGGATCACGTCCGATGACTTGACGTTAACTATTAGCATAATAATTGTCTCGAACTATGCTGCGAATACTGTGACTCACATGCTGCGAACTTATTTTTAAATCAAGTCAGTACACTATATTTACGTCGAAAACTTACGACTTGGCTTAGAAAAACTTTATACAATACGTGATTAAGTTCAAGACTTGTAAATCATTTTAAAGGCATCGAAAATATGAACTAATATTAACTTGGAGCCCAAACTGAGAGATTTGATTTTAACTGTATTTTAAAACAAGGATCTTGTGTTCAAAGATGATGGAACAAAACTAATCAACGACCTGAATTGAAACATAGCACGCCCCAGCTAAGTACATGAAGCGGTCTCCAGTCGCACGACACGCCGATCTCTGCTCCAGATCTGCGCTCGTGGTTGCACCGCTCAAGCATTATATGCAAATAGTAAAGCCATTCGCTCAAGCTCCAAGTTGGAAACGTTAGCGATATTGCACTCAATATGGGCATCGATGACTTTAGCTCCAAAATTGCCAGCTACGCCATGATCACCAAACAAAATTGCCGAAGAGCTCGTACACAGTCCCGGTCTTAACTTTACGTTCATTATTCGCGCAATCTTTGGTATTCACGATGGCCACTCTGCAGAATATTCGTTTCTTCACCTTTCACATAAAAGTAAGAAGTCACCCGTGTTGAATTTATGTCGCAGAGTTGCACCAAAACTCACGAAATTCCTAACAAATAAATAACGATTGTGCAACACATGTCCCTATTATATGCGCGAAGCGTGCTCAGGACGTTAAACTGATGAAAATAAACGGCTCATGAATTCATCCTCATCTTGCGACTTATTGAGCAACCCTGTTGGTATGTGAGAAGCTAAAAGAAATCGCGAGTTCAAATAGAAGAAAAAACAGGGTACGGTATGAATATAAAAGGCACACAGTGCGTGTTGACAGGTATTATGAAGTGTTCATCTACATTAATTTATAGATACACCGCACGTAGCGTGTTTTATTGTTATGGCCCTTAATAGTCTAAAACAAGAAATACATAAAACATGTTTCTTACATCAATACATTATTGGTATGTTCGTTAATGATACCTTCCGCAAATTTAATGGAACATATATTTGTTATGTTAATAAATGTTCTGAAACTTGGGATATCTATTCAGTCAATTTTACTATAATTCCACAGAATTCCATTATTTAGTAACAGATAAAACTTAAAGTGTAGAAACGTGCAAATACAGTTGCCTTCGACTACATACCAAAATGTCTTCAAGTAATTCAATTTCCAAGTGCCAGAGACATGAAATTGAAATTTGGTCACTGTAAGTCGATACTTGGTCCAAAGTAAAACGATTCCGCTGTCGAGTAGTTGGATTGGTGGGAAAGAGCCTGCCTGAGAGCCCCTCGGGCCGACATTCCCTTTGCGATTGGCCCTACCGCCTCGGGCACCAGCCTGACGTAACCACCGGTTCAGCGTTAGGTAGACATGTCCTTTTAGAATAAAATTGTTACACTAAATCTTCAATTTGTAATTCACCTCTGAGTATTATGAACACAGAATTCTAAAATTTGGATGACTATAATACTTAGCGGAAGATTTTGCTGGTCTAGTCAAGGTAGATTATGTAAATGTCTGTCTATCACCAAAAGATGTGACATAAGACATCAGTAAGAGAAAAAGAGAAAAATAATGACAAATGTAACAAGTTTTAGTTACGAAGCAATAAACAATAATAAGTTTAGCGTAAGACCACATTTTGTAAAGAAACCTTTTTTTTAATGTTAAATAAACTCAAATAGATGTAGCATTAAGTTCACGTAATGATGAGACCGAAGCTGGGCCTTACGAGTCGCTCCCTTTACTTTATATGTCAATTGAAATTGGACGCCTCTACGCCGCAGTAGTCTGAATTATAGTAAGATTGCTTGGTAGGCTTCGTGCTACTCAATGACACCAATTGTTACGTCTGAGCGAATCCGAATGATTCAAAGAGTATATTGTTTCAATATTAAAAACAAAAACTGAACAAAATGTGTGGATATAAGCCAAATGTAAATATTTTCAGATAAATTATTAAATGAAACTAAGAAACAAAAGGATCATTTATCGTAATACTTATCCTATAACATAGAAATGAATAAATATAGGGAGGCATTCTAAGTAATCGTAAAAGCGTTCTCCACGAATATAGCAATAACATTGTATACATACAATATATATAAATCTAATGCGTGTGATACAGTGGAGCAGAAACATACAATTGGTAAGGCGTGGCCAAGTTACTTTTCACTTTGATTTGCGTACACAACAGTAAAGTAACGGGCACTCAGGTAGCTATCGTTAATCATAGGATCGCGCTGCTGCGAAGCTTAAACGCATGCTTTCTAAAAAGTGAACATCGAGTTTGAAGACTGCTAATTAATAAGGTTCTCAAGATTTAAAAAAGAGACATAAAAATTTACACAATAAAAAATAGTTTTATATTCATAACTCAGAAAAAAATATCACAAAAGCTAAATTTTCCCACTAGATTATAACAGCTTATTTGTTTCTTTTTTGCACAGGTGACAACTGTTGGTCTTACGAGATAAATATCTTCAATCCACATCCGTCGAATCGAATGACACTTTTATTATTTCTTTAAATTTTCTTATAAGAACCGTAATGCCCACGTTGTAAGAATAAAATACAAAAATATTTTATACCCATTTAAAACGGCAAGGTTACGCATAATTATTTGAAGAACGTAGATGTAACTAATAGAAATAATGCTACGGACAAAAATTAAAATTTCATTGACTATGCTAACATGGTCTTATCAATTTAAGTTTGATTACAGATTTCCATATTGCAAATAAAAAATCTTCATTCGCTAATTTCAATTCTGAATCCAATCAAGTCCGAAAAAAATATACCGTTTATGTCTAAGGAGCAAAAAATACTGACGATCTTGATGCATATGATTATAAAGTCAATTTGCAAATAGGAACTTTCTTAATAGTAACAATTTTGCTCTCGGTAGCACATCAAATACCTCTGTTGGTACAGATAGGGTAGACCGGGGGCAAAAGTACCACGGGGCAATAGTAACGTTGACGATATTTTGGTTGCTAAGCAACGCTGAAGAGTGTGCGGGCGCGGGGGCATAGTTCGTAACGTGCTCGGGTAGGCTAACCAGTCGGCAGTGTGCTCCGAACAGCGTGAACGTGTGTGATTGACTCCGGCCATTTGGACAGCCCGAAGTAAGTTTTCGTACTTTGAAAAATCAGTTATTACTCTTTAATTTGCAAACTCTAAGTGAATTAAACAACTAATGTTAGAATCTATATATATCACACAATATAAACCTTATCGCATGAGTAAAATAGTGTGCAGGGTTTCTGATTTATTTTTGTTTTTCTATAAAACAGTCTTGAGGAACAATTGTACCATTTTTGACGGTGTCAATAGTAACGTTACTATTGACCCCTTGGTAAAAATGACCCCGAGGTGAAAATAATTGTTGTACCTAATTTATATTTATATTTACAATATATTTATTTATATTTATATCCATGCCCTCTTCAATTCGTTTTAAGTCGATAATACAAAAACGCTAAATTTGTATTGAAGATTAAACTTAACATAATTATATTAAAGTTTAGTGATCTTAATAATAACTAAAGTGTCATCATTCGCAAATCTAGGACAAAAGCATTTCGTCCAGAAGCGCATTTTGGAAATGTTAAATATCTACATTTATTTGTCTTTTTATTTTATTTTTACATTATATTGAGAAACTGATAAACATGTATATATATGTATTTATATTTTTTATTGTACTGAATTAGTAAAAAAAATACGTGTTTAAAAACTATCTTAATAAACTAAATAATCACATAAAATAACATAATAACATTTAAAAATATACAGTAAAAACTAAATATGAAATAATGTATCATGTTATCTATTATCATATTTCATGTAAGGGATGTCTGTAGCAATTAGGTCGATATTTTAAAATAATTTCATACAAACGTTCATCCTATATCCCATGAAAATTTACATATTTTCCGGAATAAAGACTATTTGAGATCCATCTCCGGAATTGAATGCATTATTTTATCAAATTACATTAAAATTGGTCCGGTAGTTTTCGAATCTATCGCGCACATGTGGACAGACAAACAGACAGACAGACAAAACAAATAAAAAAATATATTTTCGGAATTGGTATCGATCACTTAACATCCATTGATAGCTTTTTTAAAGATTTATTCAATGTAGAGACGCAACCCCGGTAAAGTTTTATTATAAGGACATAGATTGATAGTAATTTAATGATTATTAAATTTTGTTGTAGATGCCAAGAAAAAGAGAAAAAAAGACTGATAGAGGCTCGAAAGATCTTTTTCTGTATCAACAGGCATACAGTGAAATTTCAAATGGAAAATCGATTCGTGCTTCCGCAAAAATGTTTGACCTTTGTCACGTATCACTGATGCGTTATAAACAAAAAAGGGACAGGGCGGATGAGAATGACTCCACAGTGATGATGGGCTACAATCCTGCAAGTAAAGTTTTTAGCGAAGAGCAAGAGGTAATGATAACAGAATATTTGCTTCAATCAGCTGATATATACTACGGCCTCACACCAAAACAAGTTAGGCGGCTGGCTTATGATTTAGCGGTCACCTATAATCTTAAAAGACCGGAGTCTTGGGATCGGGATCAAATGGCTGGAATGGACTGGTTTTCGGCATTTTTAAAAAGAAACCCCGTACTGTCTATTAGATGTGCTCAAGCAACCAGTCTAGCAAGGGCTACAAGTTTTAATAAAACTAATGTAGAAGCCTTTTTTGATAACTTGGAGCTGGTTTTGAAAAGAGACTCATTTGAAGCGAAAGACATTTATAATATGGATGAAACTGGTATTACATCCGTACAAAAACCAGACAGGATATTAGCTAGAAAAGGGATAAAGCAAGTAGGAGCACTAACGTCTGCAGAACGGGGATCCTTAGTGACTGTGGCAATGGCTGTGAATGCTTTAGGGAACGCTTTGCCTCCCTACTTTGTTTTTCCTCGCCTCAGATACCATGAATACTTTGTAAGAGATGGCCCTCCTGGAAGTGTTGGTGGTGGAAATGCTTCCGGCTGGATGGATGAAAATCAATTTATGCGATTTCTTGAACATTTTCATCATCAGACACGTTCGACGCCGGAAACCAAAGTTCTACTGTTGCTTGATAATCACCCGTCACATATTACCATACAGGCACTGGATTTTTGTAAAGCTAACGGGATCGTCATACTATCTTTTCCACCGCATTGTTCACACAAGCTTCAACCATTAGATAGATCTGTATATGGCCCACTCAAAAAGGCTGTAAACACTGCATGCGATGCTTGGATGCGGAACAACCCGGGTCAAACTATGACGATACATCATATTCCATCAATCGTTGCGACAGCATTTCCACTATCATTCACACCGCGTAATATTCAATCTGGTTTTCGATGCACCGGAATAGTTCCTTTTAATAGGAACATTTTCGACGAACAAGATTTCAGACCCTCTTATGTAACAGACCGACCGAATCCTGTTTTTGCAGAGGTAAATCAAGAAAACCGATCCCCAGTGGATCTTGAACACGGAGCAATAGACGATACTCGTAATAACGCTCAACAAGATCCCTTCGAAAATATATCGGATACAGATTACTCGGTAAATCACAAAGATTACCCTAAGGAGATTATTCCTTCACGCCCACCGCTGAACTTAGTTATTCCATGCATAATAACCACAACGCAAACTACCCCTCCGGTGTTAACGCCCGTAGTTGTCCAAGCCTCACCAAGAGAATCCCCTCTAAAAATTATACTTCCATCGGATCTTGACACTCCATCCATCTCTACACATCCTGTATTGCTGTCTGAAGCACTCCAAATGTCGCAAGAAATCTTATTAAATGTTGGCTCTCTTTCGAAGCAGGTCACTCCACCTCCTTTATCACAGGCCGCTTCTTCATCTGAATCATCTCGAACCTCGATTCCGTCCTCCTCGAAGCAAAATTTATCTCCAAAATTCTCTCCTGCAGCTATACGACCACTACCGAAAGCACCACCTCGTAAGTCTTCAATGAGGGGAAGGAAAAAACGGCGAACGGCAATATATACAGACACGCCAGAAAAAGAGGCTATCAGAAAAGAAACTGAAGAAATAAAGAAAAGAAAGGAAGCGAAAAATATAAAAAAAAAATTGAACAGCGTCGAAAAACCCAGAAGGAAGAAAAATTCATGTAAATCAAAAAAATCTACAGATGACGAAGAGGAGGATGAAGATGATTATTTTTGTCTCGTTTGTATGGATTCATACAAAAATAGTAGGCCAAATGAGTCATGGGTTTCTTGTACAGGGTGCCGCCTATGGGCTCACGAATTGTGCACACCACAAGAACCACACTACGTATGCCACAATTGTGATTCTGATTAAACCTGGTGAAAGGTACTTCTCCTAGGGTTTACAATACATTTCTGGCGATTCAGAAGCCTCAAAGGTTTTGGTGCCTCATAGTTTCATTTCACAATTTTTTGGTTTCTTTATTTTTTGATGCGTTCTATTTTGTTTGAACAAACGCATTACACGCGCACTAACACCAACATAAGTTTTTTCTCTTGAATTAAGATTTAAATTGAAATTACTTAATAAATGCTCTAATTATTTTTATTATTGTTGTTAAATGTAAAGCGAATTTTTTCAAAGATTGTTTGGATTTATTTTATTACGGAAGACGTGTGATGCTTGTATTTTTTTTTTCATAGAAATATTACAGGGGTTAAATGTAACAGGGGGTTGTTAGTAACACATACGTTATTCATACAAATTTGTTGTTATTGATTATTGTTGAATACATCAAAAAACATACGATTTAGATGTTATTTAATGACGCAGTGCTTATAAATTTTCTAAGATTGTGATTTTAGACAGTAATATATTAACATTTGATTAGTTATAAAGAGAAGTGTATATTTTTTTGTTTCGAGGCGGCTTGAAGAAGTAAAAGCATTTATTTTAGTTACTAATTAAAAGACTGATTGTATTTAAGATTGTGATTATTTTAAAAATTAAAATATGGCTATATTCATTAACATTGTCATTTTATTGTCCATCAAAACAGTGTTACAAACAACCCCGCACTAGGGGTCAGTTGTAACATTCGACACACCTTTTCAAAAGTGCAATTGCAACATAATTACGAATCTAACTCTAACGTTGACTGCACAAGTTGGTAGACGCTTAATCTAAGTTTCCTGGAGACTAACAGGATTTTGTTAGATATCAAAGGTTTTAGCACAATCGCCCATGAACTAAAAACTGTTACTTTTGCCCCCGGTCTCCCCTACGACAGATTTCAAAGCCTTCAAAAACAATTTAAGACTGGGATTTAACGACCGTCTAAGAATACGTTTACAGTCGTGAAATACAACTCCAAAGATGGAAAATATTGATGAAGATGCACATGAATTTATGAGTAAAAATAGGGCTCAGAAATAAGGTATGTAATTGAGGTGAAAATTTTTTGGATTTATTTTAATGGTAAAACCACAAATTTTACTTAAAGAACAAGACCATAATGATTATAATATAATATTAAAAGGTTCCTAAGTTCATTGCTTTTTGAAACACATAATACTCGTAATTATTATTATAACTCATTTCCGCTTTTCGATGATTGATTAAAGTAATATTTTCACTAAACTTTAATCACATAATCATTCTCTGGAAGCAAATATGAAAAAGTAAGAGTACAATTAAGGCTGAAAATTTTCACACAATCATTTATGATAAGGAGCAAAGAGTATTTTAGCTGAAACATAATATTTGCACGCATTGTCTTAAGGTATATTATTTCATACATCGCATTGCTTGGATTTGTTTTTAAGTACCAGTTACTTTCCTTCTTTTCCAAGCTTGGTTACTGGCAAGGTAACGATGCACGCCTTTAAGTCGTGGGCGGTTCATATGTGAGATGCTATCTGAGATAATATTCATTATGACGCGCTTCAACGTTTTGGATCACGGACCAGTAATCTAACTTGACAGGTACTTTCAAAACCGTGACAAAAAGTAAGCAGGTTTTTTGATTTTGCCATGTGAAAATTTTACTGTTACTCGCAAATTGTTTGATCATTGTTAGATAGGGCAAAAGTCTTCAATTATAATTACATTACAAAATCTTCATTTACATAAAAATATCACCCAATATTATTATTAAATATCCTTCAAAAGTACTTAATAACTTTCGATTAAATTACTTTAATTAATTACTTAATTACTTTAATCTTTATTTGGGAGATTTCATAGTTTACCAAGCAACTTTTAAAATTGTAAATAACTTAATGAGAATTTTCTAAGAAGAATTTATAAAATTAATTTCCTTTAAGAACTTTATTTTTATATTTTTTGAATCCTCATCTTCTCTAACAAGGTCTAGTCCTGCACTCCGACACGAACAAATCATATCGTCAAACTAGTTATGGTCACTGATGTAACGACTAGGTATGCAAATTGTGTGCGCGGACGCAGACGGGTCGACGAACCCATGTTCGCGTCATTTAGGGTTGCTGTACAATTTAATTTTAAGAAAATATAACATTCGATATCTTCAAAAAAATATTCAGCTTTTGATTTTAGATAATCTTTTGATACCAGAGCTAATTCTTCATTAACCGAAAAGACTAACCACCATGATGTTGTTTCTTGTGGATATTAATGTGTTTTGTAAAGATTCGATTTTCTTCGATGGATTTTTCCAGATTGACGACCCTACCACCATCATCACTATTGGCCCACGGTCCCATTGGCACGGAATCGATTTGTGCCGCACTCGCCAGATAAGGTCAATACCGATCGCCTTTGATCTGCTACCGATGCTCATTTATTATGAAAACGTAGTGTTAATCACAACGCCTTGACAAATGAGATGCTACGATTTCTCATGATACATTTGAGATTGATCACTGGTGCAAAACTAACGTATTATATCTTCCAGTTCTACTTTATTATCTCCACGTATAGGTATATTCGTGCAATATGTTTAAGTTTCAAAATCGACATCATTTGTCAAAACTTGATCATAATGTTATAACATGTCAGTACAAACATCTACAAATTTTACTTACAAAGATCTATTTTAAATGTGCCCCATCATTTGCCCACATCATCTATATTTACAATATGTCTTCAAATAATTGGTATGCTCCGATCAGATAGGAATTCTCTGGACAAGATCCATCTAACAATTGTGCCAACGTGTCTTGAATTAAACAGGCGCTTAGCCTATACCACCTACAGTAATCTAGTCTACCCTAGTTTTCACACCATGAATGGATTTATCGATATCTGATTTAAAAATTGTATTACAATAAAATAAGTACTTTTGAAACTTGCATAATCGACACTTGTGGGATTTAAAAATCAAAACAGAATTTAGCTTTGTTAGCTTTTCATTTACATTTATCTTTGCTATTCAATCTAACTTTGATTAGAGCTTCGACTTTGATTAGATCATTTTGTGTCTGTGTTTTGCGTTTTTTGTATTTATTTTCCTGCTTTTAAAATAATTATCAGCATCTTTTTACTCGTCGACATTAAGACAGGTTCCTTATAGCTGTCATTATCAGTTATCCGGCCTTTTTAGGTAATTATCCCTTTTCCTCACCCGCCAGTTACATATCAATGTTACCGAATCTTCATAAAGCACCTTTGGTATCTCCGAATGCTATCGTACCGCATGCGAGTTGTTACATTGTATTATTAATAACTTATTTAGTAGTCGTTATAAATTAAACGAATGCACGCCTGATTGTAGATTTTCGATAGTTAACTAATTATAAAATTACTAAATCTTCTGATCAAAATATAAAATCTAAACATTATTGTGATTTTAACTAATACAGATATCCAGAGCAACTCATAAAATCTGTTGATAGCCATAATTCACGTTAAAACTTGAACCCGATCTCAAAATCAGCCTCTCTATGACAAAATTAGTCTAATACTTACTTAATTAGTCGGTATCCATACAAATTAAGAGTTATGAAATGATCAAATCATAAAAACCAAAGCCCTGAGGCACTCCAATAAAATACATCGCTTCATTTATCCGCTGGGGACCAATTTGTGAGGCGAACCAGTTTTGTTAGTAATAAAATCTGTTAATGGATCAACATTAATAAAAGCGGCAAACAAAAAGCTCCCGGCATATCCCAACTTTATTGCTGCGATATTTTTCTATATACCACTGACAATATCCATATCTGAATTGATGTGTCCTTTCAATTTAACGCCTACAGCGAGGAGAGAGAATCGAAGAGCTACAGGCACTCCGAATATATTAGACGTGGAACGTATAGAAAAAGAAACACTGTCTTATCGAAAATTCAAATTCATTGTAAGCCCCATGAGAATCAAATCTTTTATTGGTCGTGCTCGACAGATTTATTCAAAAGCCTTTTCAAAAAGGAATGGTCTGGCAAAGTGTTTTAGAGTTGTTTATTGTACTCCAAGACTCTTGATTCCGGAAATACGAATTCCAATACATTTAAAAGTAGTTGTAAATAAGATTTAACCGTCTCATTTCTATGCTAAACTAATACAAAGAACCGTTAGATCGACGGCTTGACACTCAAAACGATTGTTATCGGAGTCTAAATCCCATAATTCTAAAAGCATTTTAACAATTACAGCGACAAAGTAAATATTATAATAATATGTAAACAGATAATAATTTTTCTTGTACAAAGCAAAGCAAAGCAACAACCCATAATTATTTTATTATTGTCCCACTGCTAGGCTCGGGGAGCACAATGTAAGGGATGCAGACACTACAGGCCATAGTCTACCACGCTGGCCAAGTGCGGATTGGTAGACTTCACACACCTTTGAGAACTTTACGGAGAACTCTCAGATGTGCAGGTTTCGTCACGATGTTTTCCTTCACTCTTCAGTGATAATTAACTTCTAATACGCACATAATTATTTCATATTAAGCCATGTTATGGAATTTCTCATAGTAACAGCACGAGGTCGAGTTATTAAACTAAATTCATTTAGTCTGTAAAACTATATTTACGCAAGCATCTGAACTGAACTTTACCCCAAAGGGCCTGAGAGACATACATATACGTATAAATGCACTGAAGACACCTTTAAACTAACAATAAGTAAGTTCTGCTCACGTACCCACTGTTACTAAGTAGTGTCATTGTTCAAGTCCTTTTAATCACCCGCAGCTAAGAAGGCTTAATTTGTTTTTAATATTTATTTTAAAATTTTTAAAACTTTGAAGTCAATCATTTTAATCTGATGAGGACAAAAACAAGAAGAAACACAGTAAGAAAACAAACTAAAAATAATATTAGTATGTTTAACGTATGTTTTATGTTTCGTGATCAAAATGCATTATTAAACTATTTGAAATCTCGGAAACACTGATTTACGGTAGGCTTAGTTTCAATTGAAATAAGGTATTAATCAATAAGGAGGTTAACGTTAACACAGCCGAAGCTATTGAAAATACTTGTATAAAAGTTAATTAACAATAAATCAAATGACGTATTAACGTTGGATGTGGAGCAATTCAGTTTATTAACGGAATAAATTTATCTGACAGTAAACAGAAAATAAATCGTAAATAAGTAGCAGAACGCGTAAGGTAGCCGTCGTCTCTCATTGATTTAACTAGTCCAATAATCGTCTATCAGACGCAAATAAACGATCAAATTAACCTACTGTATTAAATTGATACTCACCATATTAAACACACTTGTTATTTAACCAACGGTATGATTGACTCGCACTTGAGCAATGATAATTGCAAAGTCGAGCTTCAAAGATAATATCACTAACTAATCAATTGAGCTTCAAGACGTAACATGTATTTGAATGCGGACGTTTTTATTTATTAAGATAACAACAATGTTAGTATAGATCCAAACCATGAAATGATGTTGCTATTGACATAACTCGGTGTCAGAATCATCCGTCGAGATCAGATCAATGGACTTCGATGAACTTGACCAAAAAAGCATGAAGATTTTTAAATAAACATTCATCGACATCGATTCGATGTTTCATCGGCGGGTCCAAGTGTTTACTTAGTAACAGTCCGCGTTGAATAAATCGATTTCAAATGGAACGACCCACGTCGAACGAAAAAGCGCTCTGTTGATAGTCTATTTAAGGTCTAATTTGATAATTTATCAATAAATTGATTCATTAATGTATTTGCTAAAGTAAATCACTAAGATTCTACCGGTTTTTCTTTTATCGGTGTTGTTTTATTTGTATTCTCACTACGTCGAGTCCAATCACATCCGCTAGCTTGATACAAGTGAATGAAATTTTGGAGCATAATATCATTATAAAAAGCTACATAGTGATGACACGAGGCCACCTCTCGAGGGAAGTCGTGACGCCGTTCATATCCTGTTATCTTGAGGACTAGTTCAAGAAATAATGATGATGTAGCAAGAAAACAAATAAATAATTAACGGTCTACATGTGACTGGTAGCTGTTTAAAAGTAGATGAAACCAAAGTTTAGCAAATAATAAAATCTCTCAGAACATAAGGGATATAAAAATACAGAACAATATATCCAAAACAATGTATAAAAAAAGGAACAGTCTTTCTTACAGTCTTTCTTACGTACTTTCAACAAACAATTATCCAAAAGCATTTAGGGTATTGCGTACAGCCGTTGACCCTGTCCATCGATCAAGGCTGGGCGTGTCATGCCGCTCAGCGTATGTAAAGGCATTACCAGTAATAACAGGTTGAAAGAGCAGTCAGATCTCCGAACAATATGTTACCATGTTTATGAGGGGTCAGCGTACACCTATACAATTGGCAAGAGCTTGGAAATATGAAACAGAAATTATGTCTAAATTACAAAGTCATAGTAATTATTAAGACGTTAGCACGATTATAACGATATCCTAAACCTAAACTATGAATGATAATAAAGAAATAATAGAGAGATTTTTCGTTTAATGTAAATGGTTTGAAACAACAAATTAATATTAATTAAAAATATTAAACAGCTGCGATGCACTCTAATGCGTTCATTTAACGGCTCCTGCGTTAAGTACCACTAAATGTCACGCCATATATTTGTTACAGCGTCCGTCACTTCCAATGTTTTACTTTACTACTTCATTCTTTTTACGATGTTAATTGACGTCACTTTTCACAGTTTTGTTAATTTGTTCTCACTAGTTTACATTTACATGCTCACTTTGTTAAGATTTTGATCTCAAATGACAACTTTGAGAAAGTTAACATTTGTAAACATTACTGAGATAGACGACCTAATTATCGTTGAGTTCCTTTACAAGTCATCCTATAATTATCAAAAACGTATGATTTACTTAGCAACTAACGATTTGAGGCCATCAGACTCCGACGAAACCGGACTGCAGAATATACGGGTTTAACATTAAAAGTTGAGTTTATTGGGGCTATGCAAATAAGTGCAGCCACGGACGGCCAGAGGGCACTAAGGAATCCCACGGGTCTTTTGACAACTGTGTTGTTTATATGGCATTAAATTACTTTCTTTACTGTGCTGGCATCATTGTCCACGTTGACGTACTCGCTACAGATTGTACAGATCTATCGTCGGTTAGATAATTGGAAATTATAGGAGCAGAACCGAAGTGATTGGTATTGTAAGTTATTACAAGCGATCGCTTCGTTAAATCACTCGTGAGTAATCGCCGACAACTTTGAAGTTTAGAGCAATGAGTGTTCACAGAATTTTAATTGAAATCTTTTAGGTAGCGATTGTAACCCGAATGGTAATTTATTTAATAACGCATTACATTTAATAAATTAAAGTATCAGTAACTATTCTAATACCTTTTACGAATTAACACGTGATTAATTAGACACGAAAAGAAGAGGCATTCGATAAGTTACTACTCTGACCTGTACATACATAAACCGTGCTATTTATTGTATAAAATATTGTCAAGATCATTGTACAACAACGAATTTTCACAGATCGTGCGTAAATAAACGGTAGGACTATGTAAACAGTATAAGGTTTTTAGTCATGCTCGAAGCTGTAATTCAAATTTTAAATGAGTTTGTTTTTTGTCGCGGGCCAGCAACGCTCCCGAGAATCCGTCACGTAAGCGAAAACAGTAACCGTACTTCAATAGTCGATAGATTTGTAGTAGTCAACCGATTTAAATAAGATAAAAATGCAAATCTAAGAATTTGTTGTAAAACAATATATTTTATAAACTAATGAATTTGTGAAGCGATAAACCAAATTTAAAGCAATAAACAAGATATGAAAAATAGTTACAAACAATTCTGCATCTCGAAGAAAATTCAAACATGTAATTCACAGTAACAAGATTTATGAATAAGAAGAAAATGAGTCATTGTTAATTTCGAAAAAATGACGCATTGTAGATAAAATAACTAAGACGTAATAAGATGATAGTGCTAATTTTAGTTATGCAATTGCGATCTGGTGACAATACCTATGTCAAAACAACAGTGTAGTATGAGACCTACGAATCACGCTCGCAAATACGACATACCATTGTTCCAGGCAGGTAACCACTTCTTGTGCGTATTGCGTGATACACGAGCTGCAGGGAAAGTAGGTAAACAAACCACCTTGTCATTAGGAAGCATAATGAACGCAAAAGTGAACAGAACATCAAGAGATACACGACCAGAGAATTGAAGGACCATTACAAGAGCTAGCAAAATCCCATCCAAAGCTTTTGTTTTAACAGTCTATTCAAATTTTAATCACTCACTACACGTAGTCGAGATTAAATTATAAAGCAACCGCAATTAAATGAGTTGACAGCAGAGAATATTCGATGGACGTTTTTTTATCAGATCAGATAATAACTGTGCGTGCAATTAAATTGTGTGAAAAGTCGTTATGTAACTTAATTGTGTCTAAAAAACTATATTTTATGTAGAATTCCAAAACAATGAACATTGTCTGCTAACATCTTATGAAGATCAGTAAAGTTTTCATAATAGAATACCTACAAATTAAAGCGTGAATTTATAGTAGAAAGTACAGTAAGAGGACCCGGTCGTTTAAAGCTCTTAGCAGAATACAGAACAACACTTACATGATCCGAAGAGAGCAGCAAATGTATAGTAAAATATTAACGAGCCCGCACGAGTGTATTCGTCATATGCGGTATAACGCCGAGTCGTGAGATTCCGCCTCTATTATTTCATTAGAGGAATATAATTGATAGTTAACATTTAGTGGTGTTGTAACCGCATTTAGATTGATAGCTGGTATAACGCGTCAAAGTTTTCGAATAGCTGTCTGGTGTACATGACCGTTCGGTGGGTGGCAGACATTACGTTATACGTCATAGTAAGAGACCCTGCTTCACTGTACGGTCTTGTTCTGAATGAGTGATTAAGTGTATCGATTTATCATTTCGTAACAATACCGTGTTGCCATTGTTGAATATGTAAGCGCTGAGACTACCTTGTTCAGCGGATCATTAGTCAATCATTAATGCTTGTTTTAAAATATCTCCATTAATAAAAATGAAAATCTCATTAATGTTTGAGATACTAATCTAATGGCTAAAGGTAATTCGAAGCTTTATTAGTCTTCAAGCGTAAACTATAGTAGCCTGTAATATCAATTTCTGCCATAAAAACAGCAATACCATTTATGGTAATAATTAAATCCTCAAGATTTTACTCTACCTTATTTCACTAACAACGAAACGGGTAAAGCGGTTCCTCATGCTCCAGTTATTAGACTCCTTCGTGAACACTCATGTGGTCTGCCAGTTAGGATGGTGCACCATTAAATGTACCGTCTGCGAGATAAAGCGCGGCGGTCGAACCTCGACGTGCTTCACGGTATCGAGATAGGCGCGAGCGCAGGTGTATTTTCACATATGAAATACAACTTTACATCTTCTCTTCCAACGTCATCTATGTCAAGCTCATAACGTCCATTATCGTGTACTTCGCCACCAGCCAACGTTACCACATGTGAGCTCGACAGTTTTTTGAGGGAACTTCAAATTCTTTATTACTCATATTGTCATCAAGATTGAAACAGATAAAGCAATGTATGTACATAGAGACAAAGGTAAAATGACACTTGATTCACGGTCAAATGCTTTATGGTTCTTTTACTTGGAAATTGTTGTTTCAAATCTGGCGACGGTTGTCTCGTCAGCGTACAATGACGCATGCATAAACAGTTATTATTATTATGAGAATTGTTTTTTGTTAGTGCTTGTGATATGAGAAATGAAAATAAAAAAGTATGATATGATTGAAGTGATAATGCAGCTAACAAACTATTTCGCCATTCTAAAACAGATTTCTATAGATCATAAATCAGAGCATCAAGAAGCCTTAATAAAGCACAGGAAAAACCTATACATTGATCCAGCAAATGTTGCTTAGGGCATCGTTAGCTACAATGCGATCTGATTCAGATATCGGGCTAAGGCGATTACTGTGCGCAATACAAACGAACACCTTATAAGGACAGCTCTTGGCTCATTACGAGGCAGTTGTTTGAAGTGGCCACCGGTACGTATTGGATCAGAAGTCTCTATACAGGTTCCAATAAATATTCATTTTGAGTATAATTCGACTCGCATAAATACTTCTGATTGGATCGGACAGTTCTCTGTTATTTGTTATGCTGAATCCTCAGATCTTCAAGTTAGTTAAAAAAATTCCCGAAGCGATCAAAGGTTTGCTAGTTACAAATATAATGATTTTTGGTTTTGCATGTGGCATAGAAGCAACTATGTGTGTTACCAATAGATTCAAAAACTTAGTTTTCTCAGATTCGTCTAAATGACTTTCGATTAAGTTAATTTCCACTTACAAATACTAAGATAATGAATGTGGAGCGAACCCTGCAGACAGCAAAGGACACGACGTGCTCCGTTCTAAATGTGATAGCTCCATAATTTACATTTTAGTAAAGGGTACCGTTGTGCCAGTACTTGTTAACCGCTGTTCTGTTAATTTATGGCCGAGTGCAACATATCTATCTACATGCGTTGAATAAATGCACGTTCATTGACAAGCCATAAGATTCAAATAATGGCAGTATAGACAACCGTGTTAAACGCGAACTGCTTGTAGCTTTATTTAAAACTGAAAGACAGCGAATTTTAAAGACTACTTTAGATACAGATTTCAAAATCAAACAAAAAGCATTATGGAAGATTATTATAACGTATATTTACGAGTAATACCAGGTCGCAGAAAAGATAAAAAAAAACATTTCTGAGGCCGTCTGCACTTCCCAAAATAAATGTAAAATTAAGTTGTTGATGAAAGCATTTGTATGCGCATTAGAAATTAATTCACTTGGGACCATCTGCCGGTTGTTAATCCAGACACAAAAGTGAGGTCCAATGAATAATTCTTGGTCGTTCGTGCCAGTTGTTAGGGAAAGAATGCAACATTAAGTAAAAGTAAGTAAGTAAGTAAGAGTAAATAAATTTTAGTATTATAGCTAGGTATTTAAAAAATCGTAGTGTATCAGCAAAATTACATATATTTCTGACATTTTATTGTAACTAAATATCGCAGACATAATTGACAACTATGCAATATTTTTATATGTGAAAAAAATATAGCTGGTAAGTTTTTCATTTTTAACCTTTTATTACAAGTATAGTTTGATAAACTGCAGAACTTAAAGTGGACCAAATTAATCCTAAATTTATAAATTCTTTCGTTGTATTCGTTATTCGTCTTATTTCGTTAATAATAAAGCGTGTAATAAAACGATAATCTTTGAAAAGGATCATCAAAATACAGCTCGTGCCGAAATCCGCAGGCTACAATCAAAATACATCTGCAAAAATAAAATCATTTCTCGCCGAAGGGAACAATGTTGCATCTGCTAAACTTCGATAACTTTCAAAGCCACTGTATGTGATCATTAATATTTTTGTTTAATAAATGTAATATATAATATAAAGAAATTAAAAATCTGGCAATCATTATCACATTACCATATTATTAATCTACAATTGATGAACCGCAGAGTTTAAAGATCTCGTCAATATATTGCTTAAATTGATCGAATAATAAATCAACAATAATAATCTCTTAAATGTAAAATTACTTCAAGTAAAACCTATTAATAACATTAATTAGATATTAGAATGAAGATAATTTGGGATGGACCAAGGTGTAGACTTTATTTAAAATTTAAAGCCCGATGTATTTACTCACGTGCAATGCAAAAACGGCTTTTGGTTAACATTAATCTTATTAGTATTGCAGTCGTTTGGTTACATCATAAAAACACAAAATTTCATGGAGATTTTCTTCAAATACTGGCATAATTTTACACTTAATTAGAAATCAACAAACACGTAAAATAAGTCGTTATAATAATAAAAATTTATATGATAGTAAATCAAAAATTTTGCGGCAGAATTGTACGGTTTAAAATATAATATTATGTTTGTTATTAAAGAGTAGCACATCTATCTAATCCTATCACAATAAAGATGTTGTCATAGTAAAATATACTGTGTGTGGTCTATAGATAACATAGATGAATTACGGACTAGCTGGGTCGCTAGCAGATCTGTTTATGCTAAATACCTATTCAACCGCAACACAAGCAGTTATATTTGCATGGAAAAGTCTTCATAAGACAAAAGTAACCAACAAAGAAATAATATTTTAGGCACAACCATTTGATTAGTTTGCTGAAAGTTTATAAGAGGGACAATAAAATATTAAAAAATGTTGAAGTTTTAATATTTAATATTCAGTGAATTTTACCCGAGTTGAAGAATCTCATTTTTCATTAATTAAGAATCTACAGAAGCAAATAAATACCTAAACATGGGTTAAACACAAAATGTATGAAACTGCGTCTACAATATTTACCTTTGGCCATGTGGTTTTAAGACTGAGAGCAAAGATAATATCGCGTTATTTATGGCTTTAAGTCGTGGTCCAATGCCTTGAGCTTTGGAATTATTTATTAGTACTGCATGTGAATTCTTCATTGCCTAAGCTTTTGATAACGCCTGCTTTATCCGTTATGTTATTGGAGGTAGTTGTATAGGTATTGTACACATTCGTTCTGTTGCTGATTTTATCCTGACTAGACATTCTTATTTAGTGATTTCAGCGAAAAAGTAAGAAGGAATGTTTAATTTGACAAATGTATTTTATAGAATATTATAGTCTATTTGCATTAAGTCATTTAAATAAACAAAATGATAATATTTACCTAGAAACACAAAGCAATAGCACGTAAATGCAACATAATAAATGATGAATCGTCCCGGAACCATGCGCGCACGTATGGCCGCTGCAGCGCAGGCGCAGGCCATTGTTTTAAATTCGCCCAAAGAAACCGGTCCAGAGATAATGGCACCGAAACCGCCACGCATGCCTGCGGGGAAGAGAAATTCCACCCAGTCTTTTGCGGCGATTTGGGGAACGGAGATGAAACAAAAACTTATAGACGCTACCCAATTTATCCTCCAGCTTGGAAATAAATTCTCGATTGATAGGGTTTAAATCCAAATCGGTCTTTTGAAACTAAAGGAATGGAGGAGATTGTTGTCGCCAAATAGAAGTACATTTGAATTTGCATAATATTCGCTTGTACCCTAATACATGAATAATTTAAGGCTATTACGATCTCACTTGGTGGTATTCCTAAATAAATGTTTTGATTGTTACCAATGGACACCGATTTAATGTTAGCGTTGGCAGTTTGGAGCGAGATGTATTTCTTCAACGCAGTTATAAAAGCCGATAAAAAAGGTGCCTCGAAAAAAGAGTTAATCTTTTTTGGTGTGACTACCGACACGTAAATCGTCGGAGACCTGTCTCGTCTTGCGGTTGAACTAAATGCGACGGATAATATGACGTATGTTTATGGTTATTCGGCCCATTATAGAAAATCGAGGTAATCAATTTTTACCTCGGACCGGATTGATACACGAAGATTTCGAACCGACGTTTATCGTCATTCAGTTGTGTAATTCCACCTATTACCACAATTTTCTTTATTAAAATTACATGTCCTGCTCATGGAACATATAAATATAATGTCCTCATTTTAAAACACAGGGGAAAATATTTTTACAAAAGTACTTCATTACGAGAAGAAATTAATGCTATTTTTTGCTCCCGTCACTAACAAGACCATCATAATGCACTCCAGGAACGCTGATTACCGCAGCGTACTGCATTTCGTTGCACAGATAAATAAACCCTAACCAACCGGTCGCATGGCTCGTAGACAAGAATTATGGGTTAATGACAAAAAAATAACGCGGCCTCCTAAGATACAGTCTTCATGCACGCGATATTCATACAGATGTAATCACTGTCCAAGATCTGTCCATCAAAGGCTCTCACAAGAATAGCGGCTAAAAAGGCCGGGATACAATAATGATCGCATTGAAAGAGGCTTTTATCGCATATCGGTTTTGTTTTATGTGTTGTGGTCTGGTACAATGACGGAGATGTGATCGTAGAATAAGCTATTCTGATGTTCAAATTCACTGGTCGTCTCGAGTTTTATTTGGCTTTGAATAACATCTTGGACCTTAAAAGGATTCAACTGACAGTGCAAGACGAGAAAATAAAGAATCGAGATATTAGCAATAATAAAATATATAAAGAAATAATGCAAATGTTAGAAGGAACATCGCAAATTTTAGAAGATAGCGCAAATTTTAAAATTACCGTTAAAAATCCGATTACGTTAAAACATTTAAATAAAGATTAAATCTGTGGTATACGACAGAGTTGGTTATAACGCGAGAACAGTTTCCGAAAGCGTTAGTTCATTTCTCACGCTCGATGTCGAGTCATCTCCAAACGAATTTGTGGAAGTGAATGCTATTATGTTCTTGAAACCAAGTCAAACAAACCAAGAAAAAGCAAACTTATTTCATTACATGCCGCCTCTATCGATGGCGTAACGAGGTACCTAGAGATAGAGGAGGGTGCGATTAAACTAATGCATTTCTTACAACACCAACCGTTTTATTATAAACGCATTTGAAACTAATGGATCAATATTGCCTTGTCGAGGAAAATAGGGATCACTATTTTTATATGTATAGGTAATTTAAAAGAATAAGGGCTTGTTTCACAATCTTCAAGTAAGTCCGAAGGAAGCTTTTCGTTGGTTAAGTTGACATTTCGTGTATGTAAAATGACACTTTAACGTCACTTTAACCGGCGAATAGCTTATTCAGGACTCTACTTGAAGATGGTGAAACAAGCCCTAAGAGAAAGATAATAATAACAACTCTAATTTATATTTGATGTTACAGATTCAAGGATGTCTCAATTAGACTCAATAAACTAATATACTAACGTACAATTCGTTCACTGATTAGACTTCAAATATACATCATGTTTTTAATAATCTAATTTATTTTGACACTGCACTCGTTTCTGTGTCACCATATCTCTAGATTTGAATGTCACCTTCACAAAAGAACCTTCATCATACAATCATTGTCAGAACCATGTTTACTACTGACAAATTATTTTCGCCTTCAGAATTCAGAAACATTACCGAATTAGCTTTGAAAAGCCTCGCTAAGTGGTCAAAAACAAAGTTACCTAACTGTCCTTGCTACACATTCAGGCGCTTCTAGTGTTGCACAATCGTCGTGTGAAGTTTTCTGGCCAGTAAACGCTTCCACATTTATTTTATTGGCCACATTTTGCAGTTACACGCCTTACGGTCATCTATTATAATATTTCGTAACAGTATCATAAAACTTGACTCCTATTACGTGGACTGTGAATCGTGTTGAAAGCATGATCTACGGTGCATTACATTATGTATATTGGCTGAAAACTACGATGTACCTCTTAGACGTTACTGCCGCTGCTTTTGCTATCTCAATGATAACGAATTTTGCAAGCACACACAAGGTTTATTGATAAGTCTTGGTTATACGGAAGCTGGTTCATTCGACATCTCTTGCTTATAATTCTTCGACGTCGACATCAGTTGCAGTAGATTATAGCGTTCACATACGCGGAAGGGAAACTTTGTTTCATATTGTTAAAGTATATTTATATTTTCCTATATTGATATATTCTTTCTGATAAAATACCATCTAACTATACGAAAAGTAAACATCTTTATGTGAAAAGATGATTGCATTTAGATTATCTGTCTGTCTGTTCCATTGGGTGACATAGACCCTGGAGCGGTGAGACTTTGTCGAATGATTCCACTCAATTACATTACAACAAAAGTAGATCTTATGCAGTACGAAATAAGATCACTATTTGTACATGAGCAAGTAATAAGCTTCATCCGTTTACAAAACAAGTATAATGATTCGTCAAAGCATGACAAATTCTCAGCGTTTTTGTTGCGGGAAAACACAGGTTGGTAGCTTGATGTTTGAAGTTATAATGCCATCGGTCTTAGTCAGAACTAGTTCATTTTACCTTTTATTATGGATAGACAGACTAAAATTGCGTTAATCTAGGTATCTCGTTATATCTAATAATAGTTTTATATTCCATATTTATAATATAGACATCGATATGTGAGTCTTGTACAATTTATACATAGATATTATTATCGCTAGTCCCACCATTGATATTTAAAAAATATAGATACATTATGCCCTTACAAATCTACCAAAAAATCTGTTCTGAAAAGAGCTACAACACACACGTTTATCTTTTGTTTCACTACACCAATCACATTGGTATAATACACGAAGGCATTTTAACGCTGTATGTCAAATATCAAGCACTTCTGACAACAACAAAAGCGTGCGTATCGTCTTGTACTGACAGAGCGACTACGAGCAGAACGGTCAATTGCCTGTTCTTATGCTCTTTATAGTTGGCGCGCTAGTGACATATCTACCTCTTTTTACATTACAATTACGTTAGTATATACTTTAATCTATGATTACAATATCATTGTAGTTCCACTAGTTCCCATTAAGTTACGGATGTGTTAACTATTTACCAACAGGTGGTCCGTACTAGAGTTATCATAACAACGATTAATCGTTACCAAAAATTGATGGTAAGTTTACGTAAACATTACGAAGTTGAAACATGGGAAACATGGTACAGTCAACAAAAAAATAGGTACTCAGGGCATGCATACAGCAATATTCCGCAATGTTTAAAATAACGATGATTGTGTTATTATCAATGTTAAATTATACTTTGTATAAGTAACATTTGACCCTGATAATAACATACTTTCTGTAATATTAAACATTTCGGATCGTTTTTATATCATACCCTTTAAACCTAATTCTTTTGCTGGCTGTACAAGGCATGTATCTCTGCAATCCCCTTGTAGACACGCAACCGAAATATTAGTCATGAATGTCATGATGTCTCGGTCTGTACAATGAACAAGTTACGTCATAAACAAATAACGTTTTCGTGAGCGGGTCGCGGGTCGCGGGTTCAATCCCGCGCTTAATTCTCGGAACGAGACAGTTTTGGTATAATCTCGCTGCTCCTGTGAACTGTTACGTTTATTTGTCATTTTATTTTGTGGTGTGACGGCTATTTATTGTGTTTACACTTTACGTATTGTAAAGTGTAAACACAATAAATGTAATTCTGTACTGTAACCACAATTTATGTGTATATGGGTGTATACCTGGAAATAAAGACTTATTATTATTATTATTATTATTATTTACATGGTTCGTGAGCCTAGTAGTTTGAGAGTCAGTTTGGTGGGCCTGGGTTCGAAAAAGCACATTTCTTTAGAAAGTTATGTTTAATTTATTATTGACAGGTTTTTATTGAATAGCTCTGTCCTCCATGGAATCGATAATAAGAAACTGACATATTGTATAATCTAAAACTAACGCATAAAGTTAAATCAATTTAACACACAACAACACGAAACGTTCACATCAGCATTATGTACCTACTTTACTTAGCCCAACTTCATCAAACATTACAATTCTATTTGAAGAGAAAGCCCTCGATAACTCAATGATCGCAAGATATAGCCACTAGCATCACCATTTGAACCTTAATACGCAGAGATAAGGACCGAAAGCCACCCGATTGAACCTCTAATCACTAAACCAACATGAACGAATGAGTTCATTTCGTTCGAACAAACCATAAAGTATAGAACACAATGGCGGATTGCAGGTCATTCTCGTAAACCAAATCGAGGAACGAAGTAACAATCGCACAGATAAATAAACATCGAAGGATTTATCTATGAGGTCACCATGTGTAGTGTTTAGATACTCTGTTTCTTTCAGGATACTGACACATCCTGTGGTTTTTCATTCCTTTTTATTTCGTTGTTTTTTTTTTGTTTTGTGAATGTAATGTGAATTTATGAACGGATATATGGATAAATGTTAAAGTTAATCTACATTTTTGCCTTTTTTGAATAGTAAATAAATAGTAAATAAAATATTACTGATACTTGATCGTGTAGGTACTTTGATCAATTTGTTTTGTAACAATACAATTAGATAGTTGACGATGACGACGGATGTCAAGCCAGCTTCTTTGTTTATTACACTCTAAATACGAACTACACTACTTACTGTACAATGTTTTTATATTTCATCCGCTGCGACAGCAAAAGTTGACCGGAGCTAATCGCTTGTGACGAAAATCCCCTGTTTAATCCACTCACTTGTCCAACATCTATACAAGGGCTTATAGATATTAGACAAAACACGTGGGGATCATAATTATTATTTTTATGACCCCGCCCGCTATAAACCCTCTTTACTGTCCATTGACATTTTATCGATCAATTAGATTAAGTTTTACAGAACAATATTACAGATTAAATTGCAGGGACATACTGTCCCCTCACTAGAGTGGTCGAAGGAATTTTGCCCATAGACAACTCTGAAGTTCATCAGCCTGTAGACCGAAGATTTAAGTCAGAGCTCAAGAGTTAGTATTTAGTAATATCCGTTTACCACAAACCTAACGTTTTAAAATAAATAAGTAAAAGGCACGGCCGTAAAAAAAGAACGGACGTAACCTTGTCTAATCGAGAGTGAAGCTGACAGCTGACAGCCCGCTTACCATGTGTGCGTAATTTTATAATTTTTGATTCGCGATGGTGTCAATGTCATATCAGGATGGTGTCAATGTGTGGGTGTGTGTACTTGTACGAATATAGAGTTGGTATTACTATGGGTGCTTCATTGAATTTGTTCTTAGGATTACGTCCGTCTTTCTTTTACGTCCGTGGTAAAAGGACATTAATAAACTAACATACAGAAGAATACAGGGGGATAACATTACAATACAATTTTGTGTTCCATCCATCGACCATCCATCAATCAGCGTTTAAAAGTCCACTGCTGGACGTAGACCTCTCCTTATTTACGGTTCTGAGCCTTCGAATCCAGCAGATACTTTTAGCTTGGCTTCTTCAGGTCGTCAGTCCACCTGGTCTGGGTCGACCTATGCTCTTTCCCCAAACCTTTTGTATCTTTTTGTGCAAACCAAATGAAATCTAGCTATGAGAATCGTTAATACTGTTACCAACCGGATATGACGTCAGCACAATCTAGGACACCCACCCACCTCCATTAGCGAGTCGCAGACGGAGCGCGAGACACCGTAGATACACGATCGGTGCGAGTGACCGGCTCCAACAATATCTGCACTCGCCATCTCTGATCGGATATGATACGAGTATAGAGAGGTAATTAGGTAAGGCTCATACGCACGGTGCTCTCTTGTTCACGAGACACAGGCCCTACCGGTACAAACCGACGGCGATCTCAAGAATCCGGTTGAGATACTGACAAATGTCAAATTGTATATAAAATAGCTGACCCGGCGAACTTCCTATCGCCTAACAAACTATTTTTTTTTTTGTAAAATAAAAGTAGGCTAAGTTACTGCTTATTACATCAGCTATCTGCCAGTGAAATTCCCGTCAAAATTGGTCCAGCCATTTCAGAGATTAGCCGTAACAAACAGACAGACAGACAAAAATTGTAAAAAATGTTGGTTTCGTATATGCACAGTGTATACATCCAAATGCACTAATAGCTTATTTTAATATTACGAACAGACACTCCAATTTTTTTTATTTGTATAGATGACATAATGTAAGATCTGAGATCGCGCTTTTGAACCGATTTTTGTTTATTAATACGGGTTTATTAAATCTGTTTTGAAGTAAAACTTCTCTAGGCGCACTTGATTTTTAAATCAACCAGTGTTACGTGTTTGCCGCCGCTCATGCTCTGCAACGTTACGTCTCAGAAGCGTTATTGACCAAGATAGGAATTGTAAATGCATCCGCTTTAACGACCTCTCCACAGCAAACAAAATACAAATTATGTATCTATGTATATATTTTAGAAAAATATATTTTAAATGATGCCAGTTTTCCTGACATGTTTGGAATTTTAGCTCCTTGACATCCATATAGGAAGAGGGGAAGATATAAGAAAAGAGGGTTTTATTTTTCCTAATACAAAAGGATAGTATAGCTAATACTGCGCATAAATATATCAGTAAATTACTTAAATGCAACGTCGAATTAAAAAAAATAATGTACGCAGCAGAGAACCTTTGTTAAGAAATGTGATAACTATTGTCAAAATGATCTGTGTAGCTAGTATTACGCATAAATATATCAGTAAATTACTTAACTGCTACGTCGGATTAAGAAAATAAATTAATGTACGCAGCAGAGAACCTTTGTTAACAAATATGATAACTATTGTCAAAATGAACTGTATAGCTAGTATTACGCATAAATATATCAGTAAATTACTTAAATGCAACGTCGAATTGAAAAAAATAATGTACGCAGCAGAGAACCTTTGTTAACAAATATGTATGATAACTATTATCAAAATGAACTGTATAGCTAATATTACGCATAAATATATCAGTAAATTACTTAAATGCAACGTCGAATTAAAAAAAATAATGTACGCAGCAGAGAACCTTTGTTAACAATTATGATAACTATTGTCAAAATGAACTGTATAGCTAGTATTACGCATAAATATATCAGTAAATTACTTAACTGCTACGTCGGATTAAGAAAATAAATTAATGTACGCAGCAGAGAACCCTTGTTAACAAATATGATAACTATTGTCAAAATGAACTGTATAGCTAGTATTACGCATAAATATATCAGTAAATTACTTAAATGCAACGTCGAATTGAAAAAAATAATGTACGCAGCAGAGAACCTTTGTTAACAAATATGTATGATAACTATTATCAAAATGAACTGTATAGCTAATATTACGCATAAATATATCAGTAAATTACTTAAATGCAACGTCGAATTAAAAAAAATAATGTACGCAGCAGAGAACCTTTGTTAACAATTATGATAACTATTGTCAAAATGAACTGTATAGCTAGTATTACGCATAAATATATCAGTAAATTACTTTACTGCTACGTCGGATTAAGAAAATAAATTAATGTACGCAGCAGAGAACCTTTGTTAACAAATAATATGATAACTATTGTCAAAATGAACTGTATAGCTAATATTACGCATAAATATATCAGTAAATTACTTAACTGCTACGTCAGATTAAGAAAAAAAAATTGCGCAGCAGAGAACAATTGTTAACAAATAACTATTATCAAAATGAACTGTGTGATTAGTCCTTTACTCACTATGGTATTTGGCATTTAGTGAGCTAGACCGAGACAAGAATGAAACAGTGCAGACTGCAGACAGACATACCGTGATACCTGCCACCTTATCAATAGCTGGTATCACAGAAGATATAATAGTACTTATAATAGCTGGTATCTAACATTTGACATTTAATGCTAGGTGCATTGTGCAATAGTTATTACACTAAAGTGTAAGTTAGTCTTGATTAATTAATGTTACATTGGCAAGTTAAAATATCACCTCATTAAAATTTAACTAAAACGTTCTCACATTCATACCATCCTTGCAATGAGTGGTGGTGACACATTATTCAATTAACAAATGACAAGGAAAAACGATCCTATAACATATATTGTATCTGCCTCGGCCGGCAATCGAACCTAAACTCTTCAAGGATCACGATTTTTATTTCACTTTTTCATCTGAACAAATCTTAATTTGTGACCCCTTGAGTGTAAAAAGCTGTAGTTGTACACTGAATCACATTGATTCACTTTGGTTAAATGGCAAAAAGAATTCCCGGGTATTGAATCACAAGTTAATAACGACAAATCAATTTGACATTTTATAAATAAAATTGGTTTCATCAAAAAACTCAATACAGAAATGATCCGTGTATTTACAGGTTCTAAATTAAAATTGGAAGTCGCAAAATTCCACCCGCGTTTCTTTAAACGAACGTACTTATGTCCAAACTAAAAAAAAAATATCGCAATATCAGTCCTCACAAGTGAATCCAAATTAACGACAATGCGCCAATAATTTAGTTTTTTTCCATACAATTAGAGCCTCTCCACTCCAACCAAGGGCTGCTTACATCTGTCAAGGCAATTCATAAGGCCCCTATCAATAAGTGCTATTATAGCGTGTGTACCACTTCCATAAATTCGACGTTTATGAAATTCTTGCACGGGACTTTGAACATTATTTAATGAGGTTCAAAGTATATTTTGGATATTTGTATAATCATAATTATTTGTACAATTTAACGCGGATTCAGACCATTCTTTATGATGTGAATTATTAAAACATGTGGGTCCGTGGAAAGTTTTGATAACGGTTTTTGTTAAAAAATTGTTGGCAATACCATCACATATGAAGAGTTTATAACATAATTAAAACTGTAAGTATATTCATATACCTACATATTATAGTTTCCGCCCGCGGTCCTCGCCTTGTTGGTTTGACAAAACTAATTCCCAAGCATTCCAAAATCCCAATTATCCTAGGGGATCTGAGTCCTAGGGGAACACATACTGACCAAGAGGCAAAACTCGCCATAAATTTAAAAGTTCGTTTGACCTCATCTTTTACAAATTTCTTTACTGTTTTACTGGAAAGTTTTGAGCCTTGGACAGTTAAGTATTTACATCTATAAAATTGATCGCGACTCACTTGCAGAAGTACTCTCCTCTCGGCGTTGATAAGCAGGTGCCTCCGTTCTTGCATGGCGACGGTGAACATGACACAAAACCTGCAACAAAAGATAAGTTAATTAATTATCGAAACGAGTAACAGTGATACCCAATGGCCCAATGCTAAGCACAATAGCACTGCACCTCGCTGCTTTAGTGCGGATTTTTGGAGAAACTAAATAGTAAATAAGTGCCGGAAATTTTCATGCCCCCCGAAGGCCTCCGACATAGCTTTAAAATGCTTACGTACAATACTTGAGATATGCTCTCAAGAGAGTCGATATTGGAACAATATATAAAAATTAAAAACCTACAACTACTGTTCGACCTGATTTTATAGGAGCAGCATTAATTATCGTTCGTAATCAACACAATAATCACGACGTGGAAGCGCGATACGATCTCGATGTATCGATCACTCGCCATCAGAATCGGGACCACCCAAATGCGAAACGGACGGAAAGAACTATATTTATACGTGGTAGTCGTAATAAAAAGTATTCCGATTTAGATGCGCCAACTTAAGACAGGTAAATATGGTATCCGCTGAAGCATTTTATAATGAGCATGCGTCGTACGTAATTTATCGAAATATACGAATTGATTGCGATAATGTATCGAATTATACGAATTGATTGCGATCTTTCAATCGAATACAGTCATCCAATTTTGTTCTACTCCATTCTTCTTATTTCTTTTCCATTGCCGTCATGCCATGTCATACTGACCAAGTCGGTCAGCTCAGCACCTACCTTTGTTTCTTCAGGTTTCAAAGCTTAAAATCACTTTTAAATTTAATTTTAAAGTGATCCATCGAAGTCTTTACACTTCAATTCTAGATATTAAGAAAGCAAGTCATAGTTAGATAAAATTTGATATCATTAAATACACACTACAAATTCGGCGGTGAGAAAATTTAACGGAGCCATTGTAGAATTTCACCAAAATAATATTGACATAACACTTGAGATTAAAAAATCTGCAGAAAAAATGCAAATTATACTTATTGAATCGTGTACTTAACAATTTGTATGTATAATATTAACCTATTTTCTTAACTCCATCACAAACATTGTGATAAAATATTTTGTTGCTGTTGATACGAAATTGATTTTCTTAATTTTATCTGCTGATAACAAAGTGGAAACCGTTACTGACGCTCATTAGGACAAATGAGAGGTACAGCTGCCGAAGCGAAAGAAGATACCATCATCGGTTACTGTTCCAAGACCAATTTACGTGTTTGATAATCATTTCAAATATATGTTTACCGAGATTAGAATAAATTCATTTAATGATGATAAGGAAACAGCTGATGTGATGGTAGAATGAACAAAAATAGATGCTGAAACCAAAGCGAAATTTGGTAAACTATCAGTTAGGGAAGCAAAGGTTATGATGAGTAAATTCTCACAGTAAATTATCCTGAGGTTATAATAAACTGTATTTTTATTATTATGTCCGAAAGCTCATACAGTGTTACTGAAGATGTAACGTGACACATTCTAAAACCCATCTACGATTAATATGTCTATACTCTACCACACACAGCACACACTTCAGACCAAATATTAATATTGGTTTACGACTTTACAAGCGAAATGGATATGGCGGGAAATGTACAACGTTACACGTACATATTACTTTTCTCCTTCATAATTATATGAAATATGGATATGGCAATGTCAAAATTCCGTTATGAAATAAAAAATATTGGTCAACGTGTTATCGTTACGAACGTAAACACATCGTCAGCTCAGATAGGCACGCGCGTGGGAACGACATTTTTGACAATCGTAAACATTTACGTACTAAGTTTATTGACATTGACATTCCATCTCTATGTTAAAATGTTTTTTCGTATCTGATAATATCGCTAAAATCTAAAAATACCGTATTTTTTAAAATACATAATTTTTATTATCATTAACTTACAACCATAATTCAGTTACTTTACATAAACTTACGAGCATAATTCTACAAATACTACTAAATATAAAGGTACAAAACGTAGTATTTTACGATATCATTGTAAAAAACTTACAAATTAATTTAATGAACGCAATTTGAGCCAAATGAAACAAAAAGAATTTGTCAGCGCAAACCTTTTACCGCCAAAAACTGAAACTGACAGTTTATATGTCAACCCAAACTTTTTCCCCAGTCAATAATGCAGATAATAAATTGCCGATTTCGATACGACATGGAGCTTGGAATTATAATTCGAAATCAGTAATGCCACTAAAAAGTTTGACGACTGAAGTTAGTCACAACGTCGAATGTACATAATTTAGTGCTGTCAGAGGATGTTATAAATATTGCAAGAATAAAACAATTAATAATTTAATTACCTTGTCACGACACGACTCACGACAAAATACTAATTTGCAATGACTAATTACAAAATTATGGACAATTAAAAGTTGAATTACAGTGGAACTGAAGCTTAATTTAAGAAAGTTTTGCTCATATAAAGTAATCAGTTCTCAATATTAAAGCTTAAAAAATGTTATTAAACTCCTATCGTTTTGGGAGTATTCATTAATAAATTTCATCCATTACTTTTGATACGAATTAATACAGGTGCACCAAATGTAGCTTAGAGTTTTACTAAAAAGGATGGTCAAAATATCATCTTTGGACACGAGCAGTTTTTCGCAACACCCGGTGCAGTGTCTCGTTACCTCGCCCAAACAGAGCGCTCGGGGCAAAAACTAGACGCGCCGAGTGGGCCTTATAAGGTCACCCTTTGTATTGGCGTCGGGTTGAAGGAAAAGGGTCTGGTGAGTTTACCGGTTTCGGTGAAATTGCCATCGAAACTGATGCTCGAATACATTGGCTGGGTAAACAAATTGAAAAGAATGAATTAAAGAAAAGTTAAGTGTCCGAATGCGACGCCTGAAACATCTTACGCACTTTCATGGTTCATTATCATCTCCTTACTTACTATTTAGTGCAAATGTTTATTGAAAGCGAACGCTTTCAAGGTCGCATTTTATTCTACAATGAGTTTTATTCTTGTATTAAATATAGTTCTTTTTTCCTGTCCTGCTAGCACAATGGCGCAACACGACAGCTTTAACAGGTTTGCTAGTGAAGAAGGAAGAGATAAGAGTTGCAAATAAATATGTACAATATGCAAAAAACGATGTTACATTTAGTTTTAAAACAGACGATTACACGTATCCCGCTCTGATATCCAAATTGTCCTACATAACAAAACCCGACATGCTACAACATGTCCCATAATGTCATAGAAATATCAAAACAGAGCAGCGGATGCGCCGATAGCAACCGTGGGAAAGAGTTGTTGATAAGGAATATATAAAAATAACAAAATTCGCCTACGAGGCAACGCTTCCGCGAAATGGCCCGTGAGAAGCCGTACCTACACATCCGTCGGATTTGCATAATGATAACGCTAAGCCCAAAGCGCGTAGTCGGTGTTAAAGACGCGTTTTTACATGTTGCAATACCCTTATCTCGAACAGGAAAGAATCGCACTTACATTCCGTGAATAGTATAATATTCCTAAATACTCTGATTGCAAGCTAGCGGAGAGCAGCAATGCAGATTTTAGGACACTTCATTGTACAGAGTACAGTACACTGTACAGAGTACTGCCAAGATGTAAGAA
This sequence comes from Thymelicus acteon, assembly GCA_951805285.1. Lineage (NCBI taxonomy): Eukaryota > Metazoa > Arthropoda > Insecta > Lepidoptera > Hesperiidae > Thymelicus > Thymelicus acteon. The sequence goes on from OX638216.1 coordinate 2,845,688, forward strand.
GCTTTTAACAAGTAGGTCTTGACACAGACAGGAGAGTTTAAAACAGCAGTCGTTTTATTCACAGTGTCTGTGATGCTACAGATGTTATAGTTTACCATACCTAAGGAGTATTTGCATATTTTTGTTAAAAAATATAATTATCTGTAGCTGATCTGAAAATAATATGTGACGTTAATTAAATCTTACTGAACTGGAATTGTTAAGAAAACATTTATTGCCGACATAAAGACCCTAATAGAAGTTTAAGAAGACCACAAAACCGCACCGAACCACACAGCGATCCATCGATAGAATTGCGTGACCACCGGTCATAAAACCGTTGATAGAAAATAAAATTTATTTTGATGAACAAAACGACGATTATCGATTTCACGCCAAACGTAACATATTTGACAGTGCTGCGATTAGCATCGCAATTTGCGAGTTATTTTAATCGCATATCGATGATGAAAGAGAAATCTTGAGAAGCAAATTGAGTATTTAACACCTTTTTTAGTATTTCTAATCTTAGGGGTAAACAAATTAAACAGGTACAAGATAAGATTGACGTACGGTCAGTTTTAGTGAATCTGGGAACTCAATTATGGAAGTCCATAGAGCAAAGAAATGTAATTTGATTATCTAATAAAGTTTAAATCAATATACCTGATGCAATATAATTTACCAAAGTTTAGTATTGATGAAACTTAACTAACACTGTGTCACCGATGCGTTGCTTCTATATCCTGACGGATAACTATATCCTCACATATCAAAGACATTCTCATGGGAGATGATCAACTAGCGTAAATAAACCTAAGTCATATGTAAGCAGTGCTTTGCGTAGATTAATATTGAGATACCAATGCTTATATCGCTAGTACTAACTTACTACTTTAGCGTTTCCCAAATATGTAGTAAATATGTAGTACATAATACAGTGATTGACCCACTAGCTTTTTGTTTAGTTATAATAATTGACAAGAGTTAACACGTCATTTTTATCTATACCTACGTAAAAATGTACTGATTAATGTCTAGAAAAATTGATGTCTAATCTCAAAAATATTATAATGGATCATAAACAGAAAGAGATAAATAACCGTGCTCAAGAAAAACGTAGATTGAGAAACGCAGATCTATACTCAGAGACAGAAATGCTGTTAACTATTTAATCTGTTATGATAACATTAAATACTTTTTTTTTTGGCTTCAACCCATTAATGGCCCACTACTGGGCACGGGTATCTCCTCTTGAGGAGGGCTAGAGCATACTCCACCACGCTGCTCCAGTGCGGATTGGTGGAGGGGTTAGTGGCCAACCCGAGTGTCGGAAGTTTTCAAACCGCCCGAGGGCCTCCGACATGGCTCAACGACTGTTATCCTATGATAACAGTCGGGACCGACGGCTTTACGTGCCCTCCGAAGCACGGAAACGCTCAAGAAATTTTTGCCACTAGCGGTCACCCATCCAACTACCGACCGCGCCTGCTGTTACTTAACTTTGTCGATCACATGGGATCGACGCAAGCCGCCGGGCTATGAGCTATGAGCGCTATGAAATACTATTTACAAAAGTTTAAAGTGAATGTTAGATTAAATTTACATTTCCATTCAACAGTAAATATAACTATTTGTTAAGCTAATTCTTTCACCAAGCGAGTTGCCTTCATTATGTAATTTCGGTTAGATCCATGCTAACTATATTATATTTACAAATTTACTAAGTTATCTGCAGTTATCTCTAGTACCAACTAGACTAACTTCCGTTCAATACATCCAAATCAAAATCCTTAATCAATTTTATTAGCATACACTGAATGATATGGCTGTCACTTATTAATATAACATCATTATCATTGTCTGAACTGGGAAGTGGAGCGCTCAATGAACAGATATTTACATACAATATTATCAATTGACCACCGCCGTATTTGTTCCTGTGGTTTATATGGGCAGCCGTCAATGTGGTTGTCACAGAGATAAGGACTAGGTAAAAGGAGACTTATCTAGGACACTTATTTAGTTTTGGATTTCTAACGCAGTAAATGATTCTTGGAAAGTTCTGTATTCACTGTTCTTCAGTCGCATCACCACTTTAGGGCAGGCCAGCTGGTAATTATACTCGTCAGAAAGGCAAATAAAAATCTCGGTTAAAGGTCTGATAGGTCTTGAATGGGTTCAAATTGTCACTATCTGTCATACTGTGACTTACTATCAGAACACATCAGTGCTTTCTGGCTCATTATTGTTGCTACGAAAAAACCTTACTCTACTAATGTATCTCAATCATTGCCTTCTCTAAATCTTGCTGAACACCAAACTAATGTATCTCTAATCGATATTCATTAACTTTCAACACTCTCTCATGTGGATAGGAATACCCGATTCTTATCCACATGCTGATCCATAAGCCTCGCGGATAACCGGAGCTATTAACCGTCCAAACGAAGATAAAACCAAACCTGATCACGATAATGATGGTGAGCCACCACCGCCATTAATACCGTTACATTGTTCATATGGACTACTGTTAGCCGGCGATGGCGTAGGTGTTGAAATATTACCACGACACCTTGATGTTTGGACGGCTTGTAATTAGGTGGAAGATAATGATAGCAATTTGATGTGATGGGATACAAGATTTTTGGTTCTTTGATCTTACACGCAACTGAGATCGTGCAAACTGAAGGTTGACTGATTCAAAGAACAACTGAATAAAGTCCTATTTCTTCTGAGAGAGAGAAGCTCCCAGTTCTACTCCTTTTATTTTTACTTCCAAAGGGGGAAATGCGTCTTTTCCTAAATTCGCCTAAGGGTCTCTACAAACAAAAACGAATACTATGTTGTATCTTCTTATCCTTTTATTCTACAAAAATAATTGTTATTAATATATTAGTATTAAATATTTTATGAATATTAAATTTAAAAAAAAGTCATTCCCAATCAGAACAACATTATTAACTTTATCTTATCTTAAAAATCCTAAAACAATTATCTCCTGTCATTACTATTTACATACTGCATTATACGAAAATAATTATCTTAGCATTTCCTTTATAAAAAGCGTCATTACAAAAGTAACGTAGGCGTCTCTAGCCACCGCTCCGTCGTGTTCAGCTACTTGTACCTCGGCCACCAATTAACGTTCTTATATTAATTGGCCTTTAATCTCTTGATTCCCTCCTGTTATCTCATTTGAATACAGATTATCATATTAAACACATTTCCTTAATTGACAAATCCCTGCGTCTAGATGTTGGGTTGGATAAAGAGGGAAGTTATGTCAATAATACAGTTAATTATAATTAATTTTAACGTGAAGCAATTCAATATAAAATAATTAATAAAATTATAAAATTGATCAACCGTAAACATGTTTTAATAAGGAACTTTATAGTGATTACGCAAAGAATAAGGTAACAATAATTATGTTTTTAATTTGGAACTCGAATTATAGAGATTGTTATGAAATAAGATTATTTACATAGTAATATGAAGAGCTATGAAATCTTTTTGCAAATAAATAAATTATATCAAAGCAAATTTAAATCCAACTGATTTATTATTTCTCATGTTTACAGATACGAACTATGAAAATGGAGGCAAACGATCTACCACAACAATAAATACAATATACCTAATTTAATCGTGGATGTATAATATTATTACATCTGTCCCGTCCGTTATTATTACACTATCGAAAGTTTGGAAGGGTGCTCACCCTCTGTACAATTAGACATGAACGCGTCTGGAACTTTCGCTACGGCTCAAATTATTATTAATACAGTAACTGTAACTTTGGATCCTTTCACAGTTTGTAAATTTTGTTTACAAAAGGTACACAAAAATCTTATCTCGATCTAGATTACCGAACTTAGGAATTTTACGTTTATTCAAAAATATTACCCAGATATCATTTTATAAATTCGTTTTATCTACTCTATTGTATCAAAAATTTCAGATAAACAGTAACTACAATTCAATAGATTCATTCATTCATTGGAAAATTAAAAAAAGTTTTGTCAAAGTTTATCGAAATTGGCATGAAAGAAATTTTTATTCCAATAACAATTCACCAAAATGTTATCACACAAGGATTACCTGTAACTTTTACTTTATCTAGCACATAGCATAGAAAAGTGCGTGATTCAAGGTGAATATTCCACGCGACCTAGTACGCGTGGTTCAATAGGGGCCTCAAATCATAGTAATTGCGGATGCCCGACTATTGTCGCATCCGCTGCAGGCTCGGCTTTCATCTCGTCGCACCGATTGCGCATTGCCAACGCTTTGTGTTTTCAAAAGGCTGACCGAAATCGCTTTGGCGATTATGTTTGTTCCGAGAACTACAATGTCACGGCCAGTCATATTATCAGCATTCATAAGACTCATCAGTTCCACTTTGTACGACGATTCCCTATAATTGTCGCATCCGTTATCACTTATCAGTTCAAGTTCTTCCATGTGTTCGATGTTTGTTGTCCATGGTACCCACGACACAGGGAATCCTGGTGTGAAGCTATGAGTGTAAAGCGTTATTTATTTACTTATATGTCTAACTGAAATATATCGTAGTCGTAAGAAGAATAGAACTGTTACAATCTGAAAAAAAAACACTTAACGTTGTAATTGAAGCAATAATCTCAGAAGCAAATAAAGTAATAATAATGGGAAAACTTAAATCCGCTTTTTCAAAGCCAACAACAGTTATTAAGCGACGATCGAGCCGCGAGATGAAAAAGATACTTAGTGGAAACGTCTCAACAGAAACAGTTATAAGGATGATTAATGTTTACCTCAAGCCGCATGCAACATTTCCTTATTGCTTTCGGAACAAAGACCGAATCAGACAGTACTCTTCTCAGATGTCTAATTATTCTGACGGCCCACATAGCTAGAGACAAAAGCGCTTAAATAGAATAGCAATCACAAAAAGATTCATTAAGAACAATTGACTTGAGTCTGAAATGATGGTCAGCTGTCCATATACCACAATTAGATGATAGTTCACGAATATTATGGCGGTCAAAAGGATTTGACCTTACCGATTGAAGAATTGCGAGTATCTACAACGAATTACCGAACACCATATAATATTATCTTCACAATGATAAATAAATACAAACAGGGTCTTAGATTAGAAAATATATCGGGTTTCAGGTACGCCAACCAAATTGGCAGTAAAGCATCAGTACAACATAACAAAAATAGTAAGTACTGAACAGGTTAAGTTTACTACTAAACTTTCTAAAACTCCGTAAGTATAAAAAGGCTTCCCCAGTTCCAAACAGATACTTTTCACCGACCGTTATAGTTGAACCACGCCCTAACCCCTTTCACAAATTACAACACTCATTCTAAGAGCACACACTAGAGTACAAAAGACCGCCTCCCATTAGGTTGACCCGATATACTGGTCCCATCGACAATGCATAATACGAACAACTAATCTAGGCACCGTTACGATCAAATATAGGCATAAGAAAATGTTGCGCAGGATTTGCTGTTGCAATTTCTTTGAGTATTCATTGTATTACATGGGAAATAGCCTGCGGTTGTGATCTTGTGAGCAAATCATCCGCTCCTGAAGACAGACTGACAGGCACGCTGTTCATTAGATTTAGAACGATCGATTCACATCGATCTAATGTCGAAAGGTATTGAACTTGTATCGATAAAGATATTTGTGGTTTGTAACTTTTGAATTTAGATTACAACAAAACAAGTTATTAGTTTCAGATCTCGTTCAAAGTATATTAATACTAAAAGTATAATTATGTTACAAACTTATCATTCGTAACAAAATCACTGCTTTAAAATTTTCGGTCGAATACGTTTTGGAATTCTCTGAACTAACATTTATGCCCTGCAGTCGCTAGTTTAATGTTAGATGCACTTTAACATTAAACTATCAATTTGGAATTTAAACTAATTTGACTATTAGAATAACATCGCCCACGTCTTTTTATATTAAAACAACTGATAGAAAAAAAACAGCCTATAGCAATGCAAATCAGTTCAAGAGGTTCCGTCTACGGCCAGAGTTCAGTCAACTCTTCCTTCAAATTGTCCATTCCATCAATCTTTCCCCACACGGCCACTTTGTTAACTTAATTACAGTGCGGTTCACGTGTGACAAAAGCATCTCACACGCCATTGTTCGGTGATGAATCGACGTACAATTCATTAATATAGATCTGAGCATACAATGGATGTCGAAATCTCGCAACGAGATGTAAGCCCGAACCGGTGTCGTTTCGTCGTTATGAAAAAACAGATTTGCAATTTCTACCAATACTTCCAAGATACGACATCACTTCGTTGAATTTTACATTATGTTAAGGAGAAAAGTTAGTAATGTTTACGATTTTTTTTACAAAAGCATTTTAAGAGCAAGCTTATCAACTGACTCTTTCGAATCTTATTCCTATATCAAACTCTTCAAATCTTCATAGCTGAAACCTTTCTGCGTATGAACTATTGATAAATCACCTAACACATATTCAATTGTATCGTCTCTCCCACGCGCTATAATAATATGCAATTTAAGCCCTTAACAGGTATTTACTGTTACATTTACATTTCCAATCGCATACATAAATTTAATGCCCAAGTGCATGCTGGTAACATTAACAATGGCCTAAAAGGACCCAGGACAATGTACCGAGCTGTAAAAGGCGGGAGAGACGAAGACTGCTCCACCATTGTTGTCCACATAATGGCAATGCGTTAAAGCATTGCCTTTTCGGCTTCGGTCCGGTTAGCATTAGATTATCTATTCTGAATTGCTAAAATAGGAATCGTGTTAAGGATATTAATGATCTCATCTAAATTTGTTAGTTACGAAATTAAACAAGTACGTTTATCGGCAAAGACGCTATATTCTGCTTTAGGTAACACAATAGCGATTGACGATTCCAAAAGATTTTTTAGTAAAAGTAATAATGCAAACAAACAATAAATTGTAATTCAACGAAGGAATTTAAGTAAGTTTAAGTTACAGATCAGGAGATTGAACAACACAGCGCGCATAGAGCAGGTGCGAGCGTGAGGCAAAAAGGTCATCAATACAGATTTAAGGCACTGACTACTATTCACAAAGCAAAGAATGCAAAAATTCTTTCCGTACGCATATTCTTACGGAATGTAGCAAAAATTTATAGACTTAAGAATTTAAAAGGGTATTCGTGGATATGGTGGTTATGAGCATATAAAAAAATATCCTTTTAAAATAAAAGTGAGAACCTGAATTGAAAACAATCATAATGATGATGATGATGATAAAAAATAAGTTTGCATGAAACGTATCATATTCAAATGACAAATTATACGAACAATTTAAACCAGTTCGCTACTGTTTAGAAGCAATCATTAAGAAACATCAAATAAAGTTGAATATTTACGAACTCATTTAATTGCAGCATAAACTTCCGACTTCATTAGGGAAGCATAACTTGGATGATATTACACTAATAAAAGTACAGTTTCCTATAGCAATATAATATCGTTTTTAAATGAGGTTATAACCAATAGAAATTATAATTCTAATTGCAGAGAAATCGCGAAGTCAGGTTCTGCCGCCGAACCTTATAAGGACGCCGTCCAGACCGATACTTTATCTGTTCAAAGAAAGTAAACATAACATACAATATCTATTTCTTTATGAGAAACTCCTGAACTTATTTGGGTGTGTTTAGGGTTTAAAAATAAAAGTAATGACTGAAGACCGATTCTGATTGACATCCCACTTTTTATTCATATCATTGTTGACAACAATGAAAATGGTGAAATCAAATTCCTAACCCATGGACGAAAAAAATATAATATTATTCGAATCATCGTACAATTAAGAACCCAATTTAGTAAGTTTTAAATCTATAGAAACCCATAAAATTAAACACTTATCTCGATCATACTTTATAGCAGCGATAAGCAAGCTACTTTACTATATCAAAATCAGCAGCTCTAACAATAAATCAGCAATATCAAGTTCCATAAAATACTTTATATATCCGATATCCACTCACTACCATTTCTAGCCAATATAGTCACAATAATCATAAAACCTAAAGTATCTGTAGGTTGCGTTACATTCGTCCATTTCGAAATATTCAGTTTAATTTAACGCAAGCACTTATACATATTCTAACCAAGCTATAGAAAGCTGAGAGCTACAAAATAGTTCAACATGGTCCTTCGAGCCGGATCAAGTTACTACAAGCTAAACCATGTTAACTTGAATGTGAATAGATTCCGTGCGGATTCACTATTTTATAAGATACTTTGCAAACCCAAGCTCTGTATCACCGAGGAACTACTTTTTTGATAAAAATAAAACGTAATAATTGTTTTTTTGTTGGCTTGAAAACGGGTGAGTAAACATTCATCATTAATTCTCAACTATTAGAGGGATAGATAGTATAAACACATACACACATTATCTGATATTTGGTTAATTAAATCCACCCTTGATAAGTAAAGTTTTTACTTTTCTTTTACATTTACGTAATGTAAAGTGGTCGTGCAGATTGTTGATTTAATAAAACATGCAAAACAACTGAAAGTCTACTATATCCATTAAATGTTAAACCAGTGCTTAGCCATTACACCTAAGTTACTGACAAACACATTTGTTCAAACATTGGTGCAACTTGACCAACGTCCTTGTTATTGCAATGGCGCTTGCGTGGGCTTGGATAAATGAACTGAACAATTTACACCGCCTTGAGCCCTGACTAATGCTGGTCTAATGAAGCAGCGACACTTATAAACGGACCCAACTGGTAACACGACCTGAACTAGAAATATGGACCAATAATTTATTTTAATGTAAATACTCTGTCAGAATTTAAACCATGTACTTATGGTAATTTACATAAGTTTTTTGCTAAAGATCTTAAATAGAATACGATTATTGTTTATCGGTCAGCAAAGGACTAGAAATAACAATTATTTTAGTGATAATGTTGGTATCCAAATAATTCTCTAAGGAGAATGAATGTATTTTAATGAAAATCTTTAAGTAAACTATAAGGGATGAAACAATAATATAAAATATGAAAAGATAACAATATATAACACTGTTGAAGGCTAAGCTACTTTATCAAAGCAATTTGATGCTGCGTCGGAATTCAATTCATAGTATTATGAACGCAGCTGGTGTAATTAGCGGATGATGTATAGCAGGGCGACCTCGCGAAGAAATCAATCCTGTAGCGCTAGGAATATATTTACATAGTCATAGGCAAGATGTACCTCATGCAATCCATTTTCAATTAATGACACTACAATAAATAAATGAATTAGAAACTAGTCTGTCCGTTAATTTTAACAATAAGGATAACTTAATAAGAAAGCACAATCATAGGATACTTACCTTCTTTTTCTTCTCGCTTCATCACAAATAGAACGTTCCGTAAATAGAAGTGCATAAATAAAATAGTCCATTTCAGTAATAAAATTTACATCTAACTTAACAAGTAATAATTTTTCCGCGATTTCCCTACAGTTACCTCATTTACATGTTCTATGATGGGATGGGAATCGACGAGCCCTACTTAACCGGTATAGCGGATAGCCGTGACAAATCGTCGCGGCCGGCCACTCGGAACAGAACGACGACTCCTCAAGCGAAACACAAATTAAACGCATTTTCGAGTACCTTTCCATAATTGTCCAATGTTGATTTATATTTCCGGTATTCATTTCTGGGAAACCTTCAAAGAACATTCGGCTTTCAGCGCTTTTCAGGTACCGAATGTTGGAATAATTTTGCGAAGTCCTCATTCATCAGAAGGAATTATTGTGTGGGTTCGAAATTTTTCTTCCCTATTATACACGACGATGTTAGGCGAGCTAGAGCTACTATTCTTAATAGTTTCCTATATCCGCTTAGCAATCTGTAGTGATATTTATGACCTGTAAATTGTCCTCAATATCATTGTTTTTTTATTTACCGTATTTGATAACCTATTATTGTACTGAAGAATGTAGCGTAGATAGAAAGATAACCGGATGAACGGAACCCTTAAAGCAATATTTACTATTGTTCTGTACATTATTCAACCGCAACTAATCAAACATCCACCTGGTGAGACAGACTAGAACGATCTCAAATCTAGCGCAAAGCCATTACAGAAGGTTGCATAGCTGATCGATCTGATTTCCAATTAAAACTGGAGTCCGATTGAAATCGCCGAACACCAGCCAATTGGGGTAGCTGACGTATGAATATAAACGGACCGACGGACTCGGCCACTTGTTCCACTAAGAACTATTATGGAGCTTGATGAAGAATATTTTTTTATGTTATACGAGATCAGAAAAAGTTTCCATCTACCAAATTTTCATTGAAATAATTTTTTTGAAAAAAAAGAAATTTGGGAAAATTTTTAACTGAGCCCAAAAGAAAATAATTGCTGATTGCCACATAGCCAATTATATTGATCGATAATAATGAATGAATGGCAGGTACCGGAATGAATGATTATTCACTGTTGTATTTAAAGGTAATCTCATGGTGTAACATTGTTATTGTAATAGCCAATGTTTTTGTACTTGATGGATAGAGATATCGCAACTTTTGAATTGATGAGCTAAGGTTCCCATGCATCTTAATAGCCATACACAGATAATTCTTATATAGTGGACATGGACACATTATTTTGCATGGACTCATTTAAATTTGTTTTTCATCATCTAGAAAATCGTTCATCTCCTGTTCGTATGGCTCCTTGTTCTCGTAATAGGAGCCTAATGGGACCGATTAGATCCGTGCATAAATCGAGTCTCAGAATAGAACGATTAATCTTTGGCGTACCGGCTTATACGTGTTCGTTCTATGACTATCGAATCCTATCCTGGTTTTCTATACTATTGATGGTTATAATTTATTTCGCGGTCTCAGTACTGTTATATGCGAAGGGTTTTGTAATATCAGCCTTATTGACGAGTTCGATTTGCAATACATGTTTATTGAGGCTAAACCAGTCTTAAAAGTCTGAATTTGTATAATCTACAATGAAGATATTATTGTTAAAAGCTATGGCGCCCAAAAGTGTTCATCATGGGTATTCCACGTCATTATCACTAATGTTGAGTCAAATTTGGTCAGAAGGCCATTGGTAGGCTCTCGAATTTTGGGATCGCCAGTCGATCGATTGATTGCTTGTGATTAAAGTAAGCGCTTCCTACTCTTCATACCGCAGTTGATAAAAATAATGAAGATTTAGCTGACACAACGATAAACTAAGTTACATCACTGATCATTAAAAGCAGTTCTGTAACTGCCGCTACAGGCAAGACAGATTATATCATTAAACATACTACCGCTGCTATTAACCACTGAGAAGCCACCTAAAACCTCGTAATTCGGAACTGGAGTAATTAAATGAGTTGTAAAACTAAGAAAGTTGTTACATGGATCACCGTTTTGAGAAATGAGATTGTCTTAAATAAAGTTGTTATTTCCTGTTACAATCTATTCTATGATCGTTAAGGATTTTATTTAAAGTTACAAGTGCAATACAGAAAAAAAAGTTGCGGAAAAATTGGTGACGGATCAAACATAGTAACAGTTCATGACATATTATTTAAATGCAAAGCATTTTTTATAGCAGAAGCAACCATCCACAAAATAAGAACAATAATCCGTCGAAAATAACATGACAACAATAACAATAGAACATTTTGTAAAAAATGCAAGCATTGTGTGACCTGACCATGGTCACTCAATGCCGGTCCAATGTCACCTGCACCATAGATTAAAACCCTTGTATAACCTTGTTTCAAGATTAATCAGGGTAAACAAGCCATTTGTCTCCGTGTTTCATTACACATAAAATGATTGGCCTGTTACAGATAGGCGCAGGTAGGTTACACGTAATATTCGAAGGTCGTTCTGAGTCTGATTCTAATGTTTTACCGTATTGGGGCGGCTTAGAATACTAGCTCCAATCCCACATCGGATGGGTGTCGTAAAAGGCGACTAAATCCGGCCTGCTGGTGGTAGGGCCCCTCGAGGGATTATATTGGTAATATTGATTTTAACTGGTAATTAATACCATTATTACTATTATTATATCTCCATGGGGTTCGTCTGGATAGCTACCACCCTTGAGCATAAGTCAGCCGCCAAACGACTCGTCGTGTTCCGGCTGGGGGCTTGAGAGCCAGTTATTTCTTTCTATTTCTTCTCTCTTTCTTGGCCGGCAACGCATCAGTGATGCCTTTGGTATTGCTGATGTCCATGGGCGACGATAGCCACTTACCATCAGGTGGATCGTCAGCTCGTTTGCCGGCTATTTCAATAAAAAAAAAAGAAAGTTAAAAAATTCAATATTCGCATTTATTTACTCAAAGAAAAAAGGGATTCAAAATTATTATCGAAGTTGATAGCAAAATCTAGTTACCCGGAGAATGAGTGTCCTATAACAGGTACACGTAAACCATTACTTAGAAGGTCGCAGCGATTGACTCTGATTCCTATGTATCCGATAGATGGCATAATTTATATAGACCGGTCGCGGTCTATGTGGCTAGAGGTCCTTAATTATGTGTTACTGTAACTTGTTTTGTGTGAACTGTGCGAGACTTAGATTCGCAACTGCATGATGAGTGATGACATTTTTTATGCCCTATGGCTTAGTAGCGAACCTATTATGTAGGTATATCACTGCAGTGTCAAACATTTTAACACTTATGTGAATTAAAAAAAGGATTATCTATTGTGCTCCTTACACATTGACATATAACTTGATTTGTTATTTAATTAGTAGACGAAAGTACCGCTTTATGTTTTTAACCGACTTCAAAACAGGAGGAGGTTCTCAATTTGACTGTATTTTTTTTTATTTTTTTATGTTTGTTACCTCAGAACTTTGGACTGGGCGAACCGATTTTGATGATTCTTTTTTTAATCGAAAGCTGGTGGCTGTCATGTGGTCTCACATAAATTTTATTGAGATCTGACAACGGCATCCATGAGAAAACCACATAAGTCGTTTTGTGTTAAGATGTGCGCGACAAATTGACGAATAACTCAATATCACGCCAACCGATTTCGATGATTATTTTTTTAATCGAAAGCAGGTGCTTGTCATGTTGTCCCACATAAATTTGAACGAGATCTGAAAAGTAGTTTTTGAGACTTTGAAGTCGGTTATTTTTTGTTAGTAAAATTTTAATTAGTACCTAATTAGTAAAGTGCTAAATCTACTTATGTCCAAATTGACAAGTGGTCCGATTCACTTACGAATCAGCGTTCCAATCAAGCTGTCTTTTGGCATCCTCACCTGACTGACAGTCGAAATCTCTACTCCCGACAGGTATTACAAATATATTAACATAACTGAACAGCTGATGATATTCATGGCATTAATCTCTGGGGATAAGTAATGACAATAACAAAAAAACCACCGAACATTATAAATACAACCTTTAATGATAACTTGTACGAGTACATAAATAATAAAGCATCATAGTTTTAATTTTATTAACTTTTGTTTATAACTATGAACCTACATAAAGATTTTCATGTTAATAACTCTAAAACTGAAGTTGGTTTGTATGAAAGTGACTTCCAACCGCTATTATTACTCCTTGCCAAAAGTCCGATAGCCTATGTTACTCAGAGATAATGTAGCATTCTAATGGTGAAAGAATTTTATTTATTTAATAATTTATGCACACCATACAATAATATACAGAAAATTAAACAGAGACATTCGCACATGGGTACTAAAGGATGAGTCAAGTTTAAGAACATATTATTATGATATGCAAGCAGTTGAAAATCTGATCGAAGCTACGAGTTGGTATGCGGACCGTACATATTCGTCATGTCGTAATTCGATATCAAAATGCCGGTATAATCGCCGCAGGTTTTAATACATATTGAGTTAAAAAAAGCAGTCACACAGCTTGTCAGAAGATCGGTTCTTTTGTGCGGCGACCGTATTAACAGCCCTGAAATGTACCAACACAATATTTAAGCAGTTTGAGTGCCTTTAGTTATACTGGTATTGTAAATTTATTATAAAAAATTATAATTTAAAGCAGCTATAGAAAGAAGAAAACTTGCGACCTCTTAATTTGCTTTGTAGCAGCCAAATGAAGAACTAATCTATACTGATATAAGCCTGATCAATAACCGTTAATCGCAAAAATGCGCTAAGGAAGGAAAATTAACAAAACCGTTGATTCCGTTGAAAATCGTTGAAAAATCGTCTAAATCTTTTGAAGAAAGTCTTTTTGGTATTAGATGGCTGTTTTATTTAATTTAAACTCCATGAAAATTCTTCAGAACCTACAAACATTTGATTGCTTGGTTAACAGGCTATACACAGAATTATCTTACCTCGAGTTCCTTAACTCGAGAATTTCTAAAACAAACCTGTGTCAAAGTTAAGCGGATAACTTAACAACCAAAGCTCCGACAAGCTACCAATCACTCACTGATCAATAAGAATATAACACTGATATATACCCTTTATTTTTATGACCCCCAAAAGGCTAATAAGATACATTCGGATGGTTTTAGGACGCGGCCTCCACACTAAATAGTTATAAATCTTAATTTATGAATATTTATTCAACTCCCCACGACACATAGTTTCCCTCATACAAAACCGCGGGAAGTCCGTATAAAAACATTTAAACTACGGATCGGCTAAGATGCTAACACGCTAATAAAAGATTTGGGACGTAATTGAATAAGGTTTTTATTTCGTATTTGAAGGTTTCATGAAGCAAATTGTTATAAAGATTTAGGTTTATGATGGGTAATTTTTATAGGCTTTTTAATTGTAAGTATTGTGATGTACCTAAATTGTATATTTTATTATGCAAGCTGGCTATAAAGGCACTTGACATTAAAAATGTTATCGCTGTGAAAATAACTTAAATTGATAATAAGTACTTATTTGATATCATCCTACAAAAATATAAATGGAAAGTTGGTACGCATATGTAAATGGATATTTGTGTAGTACCACAGAAGACACAATAGTACTTATTAAAGTACAGAAGGCACACTCCGCAAAATCATTTAAATAAATAGCGACTCTTGTACCAATGCAATAAAGTATAAGTCGCACAGCGCTAATCAAAAACACGTAATAAGTTGCCTTCCTTTCTAACGCTATCTCTTATCCTCTCCAGCAATGTCTTGTTGTCAGCATTGTCTTTTTTGAAATAATAAAATAAATCTAAAAGTTTAATTACCAGTTATATGCCTATGCTACTCATATGAACAAATGTCGTTTCAAATAAACTCAAATATAACGGTATAATATTATAATAATCAGTGCGCGTTCGCCAATAACATTCCACGCGTAGCCGTTCCCATCACACCCTTTAAAAACATCGTCAAGTGCTCAACATCTGGCGACAACGTCCCCATGACAACCAGTACCGCCTTGCCATGCGCCACCATGTGTGCACGATGAGCCATTTTATGATTTTTATTAAAACTCGTAAATTATTACGTTCTACATACCGCTCTTACCGATATGTGACCGCTTCCTGGACGTAAAAATTAAGAAATATCTTAATTTTTACATTTGCACCGTCGAAATATGTGGTAAAATTTTCAAAAAATATTTGAGAGATAACTTCACCATGACTTGTGAATGGAATGCGAAAAAATTTTGATAAAATTAAATACATACCTAATAGTTATTACAACCACCACTCTAACTCGCAAAATAAACGCTGTAAATCTTTACTGACAGTTATCGACGCATGTGTTATAGGGGTATCTACTGCTCTCGTGCTCGTCGCTCCTAGATAATCCCCATAAAGTTTGTGGGCCATTTGTTGCATGTTTCACTTCCTATACACAAAAAAGTAACAAAAATTCCAAAAAAAGATCAACAAAAAATACGTTCGATAGAGACCACGTGGCCGAAACATTGAAGCGAGATTTGATGCGCGATATAAAGGGCTTGCTCCACCTACATATTTAAAAGATTATCAATCTTAATAAGCTCAAACAAGATCCAAATTAGGTTATCGATAAACCATAAAGGCATGAAACACCAGATGCTTTATCAATTTTATTTAAAATGCTGTCAAAAGATGAATAACCTCACGTACCTTGTCATATGGAAATGTAGATGGATCGTTGTCACGAAACAATATCAAACGGAGATGAACGGAGAAGAGAAATCAAGGAAATGATGCACTCAGTTCATCAAAACTGACTCACATAAATTCTGCTTGGTTTTTGACATCAAGTTCCTTGATCCATGATGGTTTTGGTATATTTAAAATTTCAGGGACCGATATAAAGAAGGTATCAATTCTTAATGACCAGCCGAAATGAATATTATACAAAGTTAAGTAATAAAATTTTAAGATATGTGATATCAAAATCGATACCGGTATGATGAACGCAACGCAAACTTGTCTAACCGACATGCGACGTACAACAGAGATGGTGGTAATAACATTAAGGATAGAGCGAGAGGGATACAATAGTACGTTAGTTGCAGCTGTCGCACACGTCACAAGGGGTCTATGGAGTAAATGGACGCGCTCAACCGAGGACTCGTGGATAAACATTAGTTCGAAGCAGTGTTTCAACTTTAGTAGAATGACCAAGGACCCAGGAGGATTGAAAATTATTCATGTGCAAAACTATTCAAATACCCAGAATAATTAGATCTTTGTGAAATATGTACTTAGAATATGTTTTAACGTTTTAAAACTTGGAAACTTTGGGAACCTCCTTGAAACCAAACACGTTATTGATCAAGAATCTAATTGTTTGCATTTTATCTAATTAACGATTGTCTTTAAAAGGCTGTGTTACTATGCGATCGCTATTGTTTAGTTTCACGATAATCACACACGTGATTATTGTATTCACATTATGCTCGGTTCAGCTGATACCAAATACAATGCAGGTAACACCCACACACGCTCAATAAAGAAGAAAAGGCTGCCAACATACCAGCAGCTTGCGGGACACATTTTGATGGCATGTATAGAAATTTTAAATAAAAAGTTCAAAACTAGATTATTATGAATTCAATTAAATAATATTATCATTAATACGAGTATCATAATCGTTTATTTTTTAATCAGCAAACGGTTGTGAGGATTATTTTTAATTTAAAAAGTGTTTGTAAAAGATTTCATTTATATTTTGTTTCATTTCGTTTAATTGACGGATTACAGAAGTTCATAAACATTAGTAACTGACCGCCTGTCTTTAATGCAGTTGGCAGTTGGTCAAAGAGGTACAGCTACTTCTAAGAAATGAGACGGACACCCTTATTTGTGTCATTCACATACTTAGTCGCTTTGAATGGAAAGAAAACTTCCTCCTATAAACATAGTACGGCATAATTGCGAATCATATAAATATTCTACACGGATTCAAAAATTCATCACGGATTTTAACAGATTTTCATGAATTTAAACGTTTTTAGATTCCTCCCTTTCCAGTTTTATGGTTATCTTCGTTGGAGGCCTCGCACTACACTCACTAGAGGTAAGAAAGAGCGAGCTTGCAAACAATTAGATGTTAGCTCCAGTTCCTAGTGCCGCGCTGTTCACAGATAAGGTAGCTCTATAAATAAGCTCTAATTACTTCCTTTGTTCGTTTTGGCCAAGAAACTCCTAGTCCCGATTACGTTTATTGCGATTGTTTCGAAATAAAAGTTTCTGCGCCTTTAATTAGCCGCTTCGTGTAAAGACTTTTATTTAAATACTATAGAAATGCTGGAATTGATTTAAATTATGTTTAATGGCATGGCTTTGAATGAACAGTCGTTTATTGAACTTGACCTCAAGTAGCTCAAGTAGTATTAGGAGACCCCATTCTTGGAGGGCTATGAAGTTCATATTTTTCATTATCTTTCGTTAAGATTTGATTGATAATCACACACGTGATTATTGTAGGAATGAATACAAATTGTTAATGATGTAAAAGTAGTTGATTTAATTTAAACGTATTTCAGTATAAAAACCTGAAACAAATAGTCAAAAAAGCAATCAACGAAAAACCAATAAGAACTGCCATTAATTACAATAATGCTGATTGACTAATCATAGAATAGAAAGTTAATTCGAATGATCAGAACATGAACAATAAACTGGAAATGTCGACTACCTTCCTCAATCAAGTGTGTGAATTCACACATAAATAGTCTCATATCTCAGAGTACCTTCAGTAAAATATTCAATGTCGGGTAATAAAGCACCAATTTCACGGTATTAAGAACCGGTGGGTCCGAAGTATTATTGCCGTCGATGGATCATGTTCGTCTACAATAGCGTCCATCATCAAGAATGGGCATGTTGAAAGCCGCTAATAGTTGACCCAAGATTAGAGATCAAGCGAGCTTGACGTTTTTATCAAATCTACATTAAAGACATTCTCAATTTGTGTCTCATACTGATAAATCATAAAAGCATAAAACTTAAACTTAGTAATAAATAAGTTACTGGTGATTTGTTAAAAATAAAAGGTTTGTAAAAAATGCGTCGAAAACAATTAGTGACTATTAATGTTTTATAGGTATTAATACAACCTTTTCCATATAATATATGTTATTATGCTCGTATTCCATAGCCTACAAAACAATAAAGAAATGAACTATCTCAGCGCAGAACATTCGTTTCCATTCGTCACGATGATAATAGAGGCCGGAATGATCTCTGAATTACCTTGTAATTCTCCGATCGTCATACTTGCAAACATCGCAATTAACACTGGAAGGCCAGAATCGAACTTACGACCGACCGTGAACGTTCATTGTGGATACGTTTGTGATACCGTTATGTTGTATGAATCATCACTATTGCGTCTATTACAACACATGCGTGTATCGGTACACGGTTAACAGCATCAAAAACGATACCCAGCTTCCAATCTTTAGACTGTACACTTTAATCTTTTTAACAGTCTACTTTCAGAAACTCATAAAAAGCTCTTACTAGAACATGATATAGAAATTCCTCATCTTCCTTCAAGAATACAGTTCATAAATAACTTTCACAATACAGTCAAAGGTAAAGCTCGCGCTGTTGTTCAACTAATTAATCATGAGACCCGAAATTACACCCAAATCGGATTATTAAAGCCAGTGGCGGCAATGGCTAATAAATATGATGCCGACCTCAGTATGTACAACTTAGTAAGTTACCAGATAACGGATTTTATACACTTATCTGAAACCAATTAAGTCTAAATTTCTATGCATGTTCTGAGGCTTACCGTTGAATGTTTTGTATCTTCTACGTTTACTAAGACCATCTGTCTTGTACATGGCTTCGATTGTTGTCCATTAGTTTAGATGTTCATGGTGTTTTAAAAGTTTATTGAACTTAACCAGAATGACTTTCGGTAGAATATATATTTCGTTTAAATTAAGTTTGGAGTACAGCATAGCTAATATTTGTAAATAATTTAAATTTGCAATAATTAATTCATAAGTTTGCAAACCTAACAACATCCGAATCTCAATGATTTATTATAAAATGGTACCACAGTTCGTAAGTCAGGGAAATGTTAGTGCATTTCCATTTGGTTTTAAAAATACAAATACCATCAACCAACCTTTAATGATGACATCTTAAGGTTTATTAAATAAACATATCAGGAACCGGTTATGCGACATATTTGAAGTTTTAAGCCATCGAAAGCATAATGTGGGGAAAATGGAAAGCTCACCGTGAAATCTCAGCACTGCCATAATTACCTATTGGACACTCAAGTTATGGTAATGATGAGTTAGGTATGAAACAGCATAATGAGAAGAGTTGCCGACAGGGATTTGTAAGGTCAAAGGTATAAATAAGTTGACAAATGTATTAGCAAACGGAGTTAAGAATCTGACAAAAAGTTTAATGTGTTTCAAACTAGTGGCATATTTAAAAATTGTTCCGTTGACCTTATAACAATTTTACTTGTAGAATTTTGTCACAGATTGTATCAATTATATATCTACAAATTGCGACCTTGCCATTGTCAGTTTTTTGACCTTTCCACACAAGGTTTTGCAAACAATTTTTACCATAACACTGCCTATTCACATCATCGTAAAATGTTCTGTTTCCGGTCCTTTGTTCGAAAAACAATTACAATATAATTTCATCAACTCCATAAACCAACTCTTTTAGAAAAGGTATCGAACATTTATCCCTTTCATGCACAAAGTTGTTTTCCATTTATGGCACGACCGATTCAGAACTGCCGGTTATATCATGTCATGACCCAGGCATCTTTAATTAAATACAATAGTCATGTCCAATTTTCAGTTAAATGTTGGTCTATGGCGGTCGAGGTAAGGGTTAAAATCCCATGGAAATTGTCTTAATATCCCATATACGTCGAAGACAATAAGGCGAGATTCACGTTTTGTCGTAATGCACGTAATTTAGATCTAGTAAAGCTGCCAGCCGTTCCGTATTCAGCAGTCTTGAAATGGCACCTAGAGACTCACTATTCACGAAATAATATATGCAGCACGGAAAACAAAAGACTAAAAATGGTTGTCTGTAAAGTCGGTTTACGGACGATAGTTTAACGTGACAACGTCATGACAAAGCTCCGCTCCGCCCCGCCCCGCTCCGCTCCACTCAACTACGATCGCCTACGGCTCGCCTACGACATCGGCTACGATACGCCGATCGTAGCCGATCGTGCCTCTCTCTCGCTTTTGCCACTCTCTCGCTCGCGGAACGCTACATTTTTTCGTGCGTGCGCCCGGCGTTCATCGTTTTAATAGACGTTATCACGTCAAAAATCTCTAATACAAAACTTTAAAAATGGTTATTTAAAACTAGCTACGTATATTGAATACAAATGCAATTTTCCTAACAACACATTTCAAAGCTTTCAAAGTACTCAATAACATCAGCGGAATTATTCATCCAATAACGGTGTATCCTGGAATTTTCTAGATACTGTCTTACCGAAGAACGATATACATTTCTGATCGGAATCATCAGATCATTGCCTTCCTTAATAAGTAATATCCGAGATCTTCCTTACACATCAAGCCTTATTGGCAGCAAATACAATGCCTTAACTAGAGGCCGATATACCGTATTGTTTTGATTGACGCCGAGTTCGCATGCATTGTCGAGCCCAAACAGGAATTCAAGTTTTACGGGATATGGTGTTATTTCATGATATTGAAATAACTGGCAACGTTATTCAATATCATAACAACTAGATTCTGAACCATAATCCATTGGACATGAGATGAAAATTTTATTACCTTTCTGGTTTTCTGGTATGTTATCCATTCTGGTATGGTTCTCTCTCGTTTTAAGTGTAAAATAAATTTAAATACCTTTTTAATACGACATAATATGCCATGAGACAATGAAAAAAATTATCTTCTTTCCAAGTTCCTATATTTTTTTCACCCATGCGTTCTTAGATGCATCTACGAGTATATCAATTTCAATAATTATGGCCATCGCGTGACTTATCACAGTGAAAGCAGACTCTAAATTGTAATTTCATAATCTTTTATGATGATTTACGGGCTCTGCCGAACATCATGTATTATGGAAGTCGAATATTAAATTTAAGAAAATGTCCTTAGGTAATGTGTCATCCGCGGTTGTCTTTTGGGGACAATTTATAGTTATTTAACTATCATTTAAATATTTCTACTAGAATTATTGTGGTCTCGGTTTTCTAAGTGATCAATAATTGAAAATATTAGGTACCAGTGTCTTTAAAATACGGGGAGTAGTAAGAGTTAAGTTTTAATTTAGTCTTTAAAGTTTTCGTTATTTAACGTTTTCTTTTGTAGCTATATATATTAAGTGAAAATAATTTTGAGTACATAATGCAGATCCTATAAATGAATGAAAAGGAAAAATACTTTTTGGTTAATCTTAAGCGAAATAAAATAATGAATTTAATATACCTAAGAATAATCACGACCAGAATGACGACCAGTGTCTTGACAGTGTCTACCGAGGGTCTTGGGTTCGATTCCCAACCAGGCGAAAATTTCAATGATGAGTTTGAATTTCTGTTCTCGGTCTGGATGTGAATGTCCTTGTCTAGTGTGTTGTCCATGGCACCCACGACACAGAGAATCCTAGTGTGGGGCTATGAGTGTGAAGCGTTATTATTGTTATTGTTATTATAATACCTAAATGGGTTTGCATAACACCTTAGATAATATTTAATTTCTACGGTTACTTGCAATAATTTTCCCACATTTTATAGCCAAGTCTTGCAACAGCAGTGGCAGTTAATATCGTCTAATTTTTTATTATCTTCAGTGCAACCTTGTAGGTATCGTGTGATAAATGATTATTACTCATGAAAAATAATTTTAATACTAAATGGTTTTCTGGTTTTAGAACCTAAGTAATTAAAATAAAAAATAAAATATTGTAACGGATTATCATTCAATTAAATAATTTTAATTTTGGCTAACAGAAGCCACAGAAGTGAATATCTACGTCTTCTTGGGAGTTCAAATGAAAGACAACTTTCAATAGGATTTACCAAATTATGGTGATGTCATATTATTAGTTAACATCAAAATCTAACAGGCCCAAAAAAAGTTGCTTAGTAACAATGGACACCAAGGTATTGAAGGCAAAATGGCTCCATGACCAATTAAGACAATGGATAAGTAAATAAAACGGACACATTCTAAAAACCGGATCTGCAATCCTAATCTTAAGCCGACAGACATTACACTTTCAAGATTAAAAAGATAAAACTTTGACCACAGACTATCCAAATAAATCATAGAGCATGGTTAACGTGAATCACAGTTCCGAGAAAGCGGAAACGACCGAATTCCCGCCGCTTTTTGTGTTATAACCCGGCAGATTGGAAGAGAAGAGAATATACTAGAACAGGATTTAGGTCGATGCGACTGTGATTGTAACAAAACTGAGGCCCATTATTTAATTTTACATGATACTTACGATAATGCCGACATAAAGGTAAATGAAGGACTTATTCAAAATCCATAAACAGTCGTTAAAAGTAAGATAAAAATTTAAAAAAATAACTCAGATCTAATTTGTAAATTCTACTGTCTTTACTGGTTTTATCACGTTGTGAAAATAAAAGACGCTATTCTTCGTCCTACACATACATACATGCTTGTGGCTCGTTTAGACGTAATTTATAATAGCAGACGCCGCTACACAGCTGAACTGAAGTGATATGCGGGCGTCGTGATAGCTGACGTGTGTCAGTTTGACGTGTTTTTCAAATAGGACGGTTAGCGTCGCGCCGGGGTCGGACACCTGCGAGGCACACCCGGCGAATCTCGGAGGGTGCGCGCCCCGGGCCCGCGGCAACGAGCAGGTAAGCAACTGTTTCGGGATCGGTTTTGCAACTCCGGTTGGTTAGAGTTTTTGGGATAAGAAATGATGTTCCGAGTTTATGATGTGGCGAAAGAAAATTTCGAATAAAGGTTATGTTTTGATGGTTGATTGGTTGTCGCAATCTGTGATGCGAATGAAAATATTGCGTTTATTATGCAAGTTTTATTCAAAACAACATTTGTTCATGTTTTTGGAAGTTGTTTTATAGCAACTTAGCAACTTAAACATACGTGTTTCGTACGTTTACCGTGAATCGCGAATGACTAGCGCTTTAGCATCTTACATCCTATTCGTCGCAACAACCAAAAGATGTAATAGAAAATCATCGCGTACTTAATCTGACACCAGCATCTACGCTTCATTCCGAGATTAAAATATTACGGCACAAATCTATGAAATATGCTTGGATATTACAAAAACTCAGCAATTTGCGTTACGAAAACGTTATCCAATCTTGAAATGCGGCAGGTAAAAAGTTGACTTGATATTTGTTTTACCACGTCGCTTCGGATGATTACATTTAATTCCTGGATGCTAACAATTGTGATTACGGCGCAGTGTAAAGAAGTCTTGCTAACATCTCGCATTGTGTAATGGTACGTCGCGTTCATACGAAATGTAAACATGATACATGTATCTACAGTAAATTACGTTGGTATGATGGAGGAACTTATAAAACGAATACATGAGATTTAGATGGATCAGAAAGACACGCCTAGATGGCGGAAGTTACCATTCCGTTTCAACCTATCATTAGTCCAGGTGTGTGAAGGCCAGAAGCATACATTTTATTGATTACCTATATTGAGCTAGGTTACATATTTTTATCCTGAATTCAAACCTTTCGCCTAAAAAAGATGCAGCAATATACCTAATATATACTTTTGTTCAAATTTCTTTACCCGCACAATTATTATTATCATCAAATGCCAATACATTTTACCAGTTGGTACGTAATTTAAAATATTTATTACCAACATCGTTGGGTGTGTTCGCGGCAAATTTTCCCAGCCGAAAGACTGGCAAAAAACGTTGAATCGGAGGTCGTAATTAATAAGGCGTACGACATGACACTGCATAAGTGTAATTATTATTAGAGGCGTGTTTCGAAACCACAACCATTTTATTTACTACATTCTTGGCTACATACGTTGATTTGTAGATTGTTATGAACTATGCTAATTGAAAAATTGGGTGAAAATCCGCACATACTTAATTAAATTTAAATTTGAACCAATGGCATCGCTTGACTTGCGTATTTTTTGAACAAAATTACTTGTGGTAAAAATAATCATCATCTCGTTTCTTACGTTTCAATTAAATGGTGCTGGCATGGAACAATTTGACTCATTGTCCGACTTCTGATTTAAAATGTTACGCGACACACTAATACGCTACCTATTATTAAATCTATATCATTGGTAATTGGGTATTGATTATAAGTAGAATAAGTGATCGCCTTATTGCAATACATACTTAAATAAATAAATAACGCTTCACAATCATAGCCCCACACTAGGATTCCCTGTGTCGTGGGGGCCATGGACAACACACTAGACAAGGACATTCACATCCAGACCGAGAACAGAAATTCAAACTCATCATTCAAATTTCCGCCTCGCTGGAAATCGAACCCAGGACCATTGGCGTGACGATCCGGCATGGTAATTATGAAGTTAATTTTAATACCCATTAGATTGCGCTTACATATAACTATCAGTATCGGATTAACGCCCACTGCTAATACTGCAACGTTTTTGCTATCAGCTTTTTGCTCAAAGCCTCAGTTGCGGTAATGACTCACGGTTACTTGCAGTTTTATTTCGTAAAACATTTTAATATTTACTTAAGAAATGAACGCCAAAGTCATAATCATTATATAAGCGCCAGTCAAGATAAAAAAGCTTTTACACTTAAATTGAAATATTTAAGCAAAGTTGGAAATTGGAAGTGTATCGATGAATCATGAACTTAATGTACAGGTAAATATAACACTGGTCAACAAAATTTTACCTTTTTTTGTCACATGAAAACTTATATCAAAATTTGAATCTACTAGGGCCACCAAACAATAATATATCAATGAAAAAAAATTGACACATCAGGTTTTCTTGTGACATCAAAGCATATATTTTCGTAAAAAGTGCAAAAATCAACTACACTTAGAGAAGTTATTTCTTAATGTACAATGAATACTTATGATTTTTGTGAATATTTGACTTCTGGTAGGTCCCTTCTAAGTCTCCAACAATAATCTGATAGCTTTCCTGGATTCTATTTCCCTTGATAACGCTTCTCCATTAAGGAAATGTCCTGATGGAACTTCTCTCCTTGTTCGTCACTCACAGCACCCAAATTAGCAGGAAAGAAATCCAGATGAAAGTCCAACATATGCATTTTAAGAACATATTACACCCCAAAGCTTTATATGAAATTTTAAGTTCATTTATTAAGTCTTTGTAATTTTCCGCTTTATGGTTTTCTAGGAAATTTTGGACAGCACTCACAAAACATTTCCAGGCGAGTTTTTCCTGATCACTTAGTTTTCCTTCAAAGCTCTTATCCTTCATTAGTTCTCGTATTTGTGGGCCTACAAATATTCACTGTTTAACTTTTGCGTTGCTGATACAAAAACCCAC
Organism: Thymelicus acteon; assembly: GCA_951805285.1. Lineage (NCBI taxonomy): Eukaryota > Metazoa > Arthropoda > Insecta > Lepidoptera > Hesperiidae > Thymelicus > Thymelicus acteon. Next base: position 2,871,637 of record OX638216.1, read on the forward strand.
TGCCATCTTTGGGCATAGTTTTTACAAAAAAAATATCAGGCCGAGCTTTATGTGCAACGGTGGTAAAAGTATGTCATAAGGGTTCACTAAAGGCTCATTTTTAACATTTCTATGGCCTGGAGTAAGTGACTGTCCCATTTGCAAATAAAACAAAAATTTTGTGTAACCAAGCTGTAATCCAAGCAAAAGTGAAATAACTTTGAAATCGCCACAAATTTTCCAACCATGTGTATGTTAGTTGATGCAATAGACTTTGATTATGACAATAACATAATTATATTTTATTCGATTTTTACGATAAAACTTCAAAATACGAACTACTGTCTGCGTCTCATATCCAATTGCTACACCTTATCAAGGTATTTACATGTGTTCACTCTGACCATAATATAAAGTAGATATATTATAGTATGTGTGTGTATACCTAATTATGTATGTATTTTGTGCTATTGTGATATGTGTTTGCAATGAATAAAGAATAAAGAATAGTTATACAGTCGCCTAAATGAAGTTATTCAAACAAATACACGTATATAAGGTCAGAAATGAATATATAGCTGTCACAAAAAAACTGGATGTGATTGAAACAAAATAATTACATATTTATAATTAGGGTACACCAACATAAACAAAAATCATCGCAAAGTTCATGTGACAAAAACAGTGTTGACCAGTGTATAATTTATTGTGTACAATTTAGCATAGGTCATTTTACTCTGCGAAACTAACGCTTTCTATCAGGTATAAGTTATATATGTATTAAATATTCATTCGTAAGTTTAGTCAGTATTATAGTCACCGTCTACATTTCAAGACCACACCTCGAACGATATTCTCTCACGAGATCAAAACGTTTGCAACTCACCAGGACTCGCGATCCAATCGATTTTCCACCTTAAGGTCCTTAACGCATCGATCTCGTGACCTGTCTTCGTGAGTCGAACGCACCGACCTTCTGGATCCAGTAGCATTATAATGGTTGAGTAATTACAGGCGCGGCCGAGCCGATAGCCAGATGTCGGGCCTCGTACCGTTTCATTAGTGCTGCAGTGTCAGACAGATAATCCGTATAATTAGAGATCGCCCCATCTAGATGTAAGTGATACGGGAGCACGCATTATAGTTGCGCGACTGGCAACTGTCATTGGTGATTAATGAATTAGGTCATGAGAAAAGCTAGCTTGAATGGAGTTTGAAGTTTCTGTGCAAAGAATTCAGATTTTTTTCCAATCCTACTAAATCTAAATATCCTACAAGATCTACCTACATATTGTGCCTTTGCTTTGCTCTAAGTATTCTTATGCTTATTATCTGAAGCGTTTTATTGTCTGTTCTGTTGGAAACAACCTCATCTGAATTAATTGCAGTTAAAGTTTAAAGTTTTAATGCCCCGTATCCACACACCTGCTATACTTCTACACACTCTCTGTTTTCTTCTTTTGTCAAGATAAAAACGACAATTAAAGTAAATCTTACTAAAGAAAATATCCAAAAAAGCACTTGGTTCTTAAATACAATCACCCACTTACTTTTGAAGTATTTTATGACTCAAACTACCTGCTGCCCAAAATCTATTCCAATTGTCATTTCGTTTAAGAAATATCAACTTTAATCCCTGGCTTTAAAAGCTAAGGAAGTTCACGGGGACGGTGTCAACATAAAGGCTAAAACAATACTTTAAACAGTTTAAACCATAAAATCAGATAAGTACTCCAAGTTACGAGCTGTAGATACCTTGTTTGTGGCTCATGAATGAATAGCAACGATGCGCACAGCACCTGTTGCCGACACCGGATTTCAACGAGTTCCGGTTTAAATTTAAACTGCGTTGGTTTATTGCACTGTTGTGAATGAAACTCAATTTTTCCTTTTTTCTGTTCATTGATTTGCGCTGCATTTGTTTTATTAGTTCCATGACTGCAAAATGTCCTTTAACTTATTTGAATCAATATTGCTTCCTGTAATCCTCCGGACACGATATATTAATCTTGCTGCAGCTTAGAATTGATATCTTACCTGGACATATGTACATATGTATGTATATTGTATAGGCCACTACCAACAAGACTTCGGGATCGTTCATTTTAAAATTGGGGTGTGTCAATCGTACGAGAGGTAAGAGAGCTGGGTACAATGGCGGTCAGATACCGGCGGTTCACACGATATGACTTCCGAGCCCCTTCCGGCGACTTGTCCACAATGTCCACTCGCGCTATCGTACCGCTTCCGCCGGACGCGGTTGATACGTCTTTATTCTGACCCTGACCTATTGGGCAGACCATTGCATTAACTGGTAAGTCCAGTACTTTGGCATAGTGCTTTAGTGGACACCTGGTCGTCGACTCCTATTACTCCTATTGAATATGCATTCTTCCATGCAGCTTTCGAATTAATGTTTGAAATGGGCAATTCTGCTGTGTTCGGATCTTCAGTCTAACTTTTCTGCGGACTTTCTCCACCAAATGGCATCAATGTTTCATCGATAAGGAATGCCGAGGCTACTTTTGCTGTTAATACCACAGTTACCACAAATATTAACAATTGGACGCCATCACACCCTGTACCTGTAGCCTAGTTGGTAGCGACCCTGACTGCGAATCGAGGGGTCCCGGGTTCGATTCCCGGCCGGGGCAGATATTTATGTGAGAGATAAATATTTGTACTCGGGTCATGGGTGTTAGAGTCATGTGTTATATGTGTCATCCATGCCACCCGCGACACAGGTGAAAATAACCTACTGCGGGAGAATGAGTGTGTAAGCGTTTATTTATTATGACAAACATTATCTCACAAATTATTGACACCATTGCTTCGGTAACTGAGAAACAGCACATAGCTATGGTTCACAGGCATGTCCATAGATGGAATGGGTCTAAACACAGTTCTGACATAACAACAGATCATACACCACGATTGTTGTGCGACCTCGACTCCACTCGCCATGGCGGCTGTTCGTATAGATGTCATTACACTTTTTGTGGTCCCTTGTTCTCGTTTTGTTTCAAATCCGGCTCCCAATCGCTCGTGTGAAGGTCATGTAGGTGCGAATTACACATGGACAGTTGTCGCGTTAATTTATTATAGGCTATCGGCTCAAAAGCTTGGAGGATAAAAATGACAGTTAATTTGATGTAGACCTTCCGGCGCAAATGAGAAATAAAATATTATTTATTTATTTAATGTATCCAAAGATTATCTTGTATTTCTAGCATGATCTTGTGTATAACCAGTCTTTCTTTATATATAATATTACTTGTATTTTGAGCTCTTATCTACTTCTCTTTGAGATCATCAAGCGTATACAGACATAACATAGGAACATAACATTTAATTTATACCTATGAGTATCGCAATGCCTTAATTTCTAGTTTAACGCCCCAAGTCAGAGTCACCAACGGTTACTTTAATCGCTCCTTAGTAAAGAATCACCATATAAATACTGTACCAAAGATCGATTTAAGTAACCGTTAGTGACTCTGAGTTAGGGTGTAAATGTCTAAAGCCGAACAAAGATGAAGTAATAAAAAAAACATTAGACAATATCCAATGAGCAGAGGGCGCTACTGAGCACCACAGAAACCAGGAATCAAAGAGTACGCTCGCAGACAGTGTCTCAGTTGCTGGAGAATTATTTCATAATCCAATTACGCCGTCGTTCTAACCTCATTGCACTTGTGACATGCAAATTGCTCCTGTGACACTGACAGTATAATTAGCTGGTGTGGCCGTAGGTGTACCTGCCTTAATGTGTGACGCAAGGGCTGTCCCTACTGTACTGACAGGTTAGAAATTAATGAAAATTCATTATTGCTGTAAGTTGCTGTAAGTAGCTGTCTTCGTCTGCTGCTTATCATTTTTTATTTTTATCTGTAGTTGATTTATTAGAGAACCTTTCTATCGAGCAAGTGCTGCCAGTGACGATTCCTAGGACAAACAAGAAATTATGTGATGTAAGCTGTTGTCTCGTGTTTATTTTTGAGAGGATGAAAAGTCGCATTTATTTATTTAATGCATTGTAAGTTACTGCACAGATTAAGTAAATTAAATTTGTAAGAAAATAATAAGGTATTTTAAATGTTTATTAATTCTTTATCTAAGTCTAAGGTCGTGCTGAACATGAATTTATACTTTACAAACTCCTTATTTTTTTCTAATACATATTGAAATTATATGTATAAGACTATAAACAACCTGCGTAGATAACAGAAAATGCAATATCAATTAATCCGGATCTCGACATCTGGACTTGATTAAAATAAATTTACATCAATAAATTGCATTTTGCACATAAGCAACGATTTCCGGTATTTTTAACAAGTTTGGCAACCCTGCGATACTTGCATCACAATTCCTTTCGCTTCGAATTCGCAAGTCAGGCGTGAAGGGACTTGATAGATGTATGCTAGTAGGTAATTATTGATATAAATCCTCGGCTGATATAAAACGAGTAAGATGTAAAGATATAAGTAATCTCAATACGCAAAAAGAAGAATGACTCACGCGCATTGGTTACCATTTCAATTAACATACACCTCGAAACACTTTAACGACTTCATTTTATTATTGTTATTGTAGTGAATTTAGACATTGTTATTGCAGAGCATTTGAATGTTTTCACTTTAAACAAAATAGAAAAACGCTTGTCTACCCATCAGATCTACCCCTATCCGAATGTTTCCTGCATTGTTTAGTTTTGTGTGTGAATTGAGACACATTATTAAAATCAGAATTTAGAAAAACCCGAATATTAAAATATAAATTAAAAACCAGAATATTTAAATCAGAATATTAAAAATCAGAATATTAACATCAGATCTGATATACTGGGAATATTTTATTAATCAGCTATTAACCTCAGACTTTATTACTAACAAGTTATTAAAACAATTACAAAAAAATGCTGCAGCATTTTTTAACTTTTTGACAAACAGTAACATCCAAAAATCTGAAAAAGAACATAATTCAAGCAATGCAGGTAATTAGTCAAGCAGGAAAACTTGAAAACAATGACATGCGCATGCGCAGAGCGTGGGTAGAAGGTGCGGAGCCCAGTGACCTTTATAAGGCAGTGTCTGCTATATAGCTCCAGTCCGTTTGTACGTCAAAGGTTGATCTGCAAGGGCCATAAGGAGATTGAATTGAGATAAGGGATTTGTAATGTCTCCTTTGGAATATAACAGTAATTATTTCTTATCTGTATTTTGGACAGTGTAAGAAAAAAAGCGGTCAAGTGCGAGTCGGACTCGCCCATGAAGGGTTCCGTAGCAGCAAGTAACATAATATAAAAGTTCTTGTAGTTCGTTGTAACTTTGATCAATGTTTTTTGCGGTTTACGATTTATGACGTATTAAAAAAAAAACTACTTACTAGATCTCATTCAAATCAATTTTCGTTGGAAGTTTGCTTGGTAATGTACATCATATATTTTTTTTAGTTTTATCATTCCCTTATTTTAGAAGTTACAGGGGGGGGGACACACATTTTACCACTTTGGAAGTATCTCTCGCGCAAACTATTCAGTTTAGAAAAAAATGATGTTAGAAACCTCAATATCATTTTTGAAGACCTATCCATAGATACCCCACACGTATGGGTTTGATGAAAAAAACATTTTTGAGTTTCAGTTCTAAGTATGGGGAACCCCCAAAATTTATTGTTTTTTTTCTATTTTTGTGTGAAAATCTTAATGCGGTTCACAGAATACATCTACTTACCAAGTTTCAACAGTATAGCTCTTATAGTTTCGGAAAAAAATGGCTGTGACATACGGACGGACAGACAGACAGACAGACAGACAGACAGACAGACAGACAGACAGACAGACAGACAGACAGACATGACGAATCTATAAGGGTTCCGTTTTTTGCCATTCGGCTACGGAACCCTAAAAATTGAGGCTAGCAGTGGGATGGGACATCTACATAGATGTTATTATATAAATAAACTAGCTTCTACCCGCGACTTCGTCTGCGTGGACTTGAGAATTAGTAATCAAAAAAGATCCCGGCCAAATGCGAGTTAGAGTTGCGCACCGAGGGTTCTGTCCAAACTTACAGAACCGAATCACCTGGCTGCATAGGCGAATAAAGTCTACTAAAAGTAGTAGAAGCGCTCATAGCCCGGCGGCTTGCGTTGATCCTATGTGATCGACAAAGTTATGCAACAGCGGGCGCTAGTGGCAAAAATTTCTTGAGCGTTTCCGTGCTTCGGAGGGCACGTAAAGCCGTCGGTCCCGGTTGTTATCATAGGATAACAGTCATTAAGCCATGTCGGAGGCCCTCGGGTGGTTTGAAAACTTACGACATTCGGGTTGGCCACTAACCCCTCCACCAATCCGCACTGGAGCAGCGTGGTGGAGTATGCTCTAGGCCTCCTCAAGAGGAGAGACCCGTGCCCAGTAGTGGGCCATTAATAGGTTGAAGCCAAAAGTAGAATTAAGACACCTGGGTGAATTAACTCAGGTGAAGGCAAAGTCGACGACACCGAACCTAAGAGGAATGTTAAATCATTCAGTAACAAACTTAACTTTGCCGCTGGAAAACTGTCATTCCCATACATGGACATAGCGGTCAATTGACCAAAAACTTAAACTTATTTAAGTTTGTTTGGAGTTATGCCTCCACACATTACTAAGATAATAGGGTTGACAGACAGACAGTCGGACAACGAAGTGATCCTATAAGGGTTATGTTTTTTCTTTTGAAGAACAATACCCTAAAAAATATACAAAAATTCTATGTAGTAGGTAGCAACACATACATAAAAGCAGTCAAAATAATATTTATAACCTGTAAACACAACTTCCATGCTAAATTATTATACCCCTTTTTCTAAAGGAGTAGATCCATCCCCGAGCCTCGAACTCGAACGACCCAGTCCCGACGAATATGCGCCCTATTTTTTAATGCGGGATATGAAATAAGTGGGAGCCAAATTTCTACCTAAAAAAATATCTAAATATAAATTTAACAAATATTAGTGGGATTTTATATGATGATGTACGTATATAAAATCCCACTCAGATCCTGAAAAGGTCAAAGTTGTACTGGTTTTGCAATGTCAATGTTACCAACAACAAATAATTTTAAAAACCTTCAGTTACTTCCACCCATTCTACAGTAACATTCTGGGAGTAATATTCTGTCTCTAAGATACACGACCAGACCCTGAATTGGTCAACGATGGACTGGTTTTATAATGTAAGTATCGTCACTGGAAAGGCAATAATAATAGAGCTCCATTTTGGCGAAAATGAGTTATATACCTACATCGGATATCTCGGATACATCGGATTGGAAAAAATAAGCCAAGTACTGGAATACTGGACTGCTTCTATATATTCATATATGTCGAAAAAATTTTGTACGTAAGTATAAACAGCCAAACCTAACCTAATCGAATTCTTCTTCCATTTGAATTACGTAGTGTTTTCTTGGCACTACTTCTTTCTTCATTTTGACTTAATGTGTGTTAATATTATGTTTTTTTTTTTATCTGACCAAGTAATAATGTCTGTGAGACGGTCCTCATTCTGTTCACCAGATCACGCAAATCGGGTGGTTTAGCAGGTACCTGAGATGTACTATATTATTAGGTTTTTCGGTCAATGATTGATCGCGCCGACCACGGGCCATATGAGTCGCTCAGGGACGTCTCGCCCCTCCACACTTGACTGCCTGAAAGTTAAACGCTTATGTGGGAATTCAGAAGTCCGAAGAGGCCAGCGATCATCTGGGGGGTTTCGCAACCGTGACACCAGCTAGATTTATGGTAATGAAAGGATCCCCTACGCAATATCAGGGCCCGCCTCTCAACCGGAGGACTCTATTCTCCTGAATTTATTCCTTAATAACTCTGGGATTTTTAAGTGTAACTTCGAACTACGTAAGGCCGAGCTTTTCGCCCAAAAACCTGGTCCAAATGCCAGAAGTACGTATTATACCTGGAAAACGTTTTAAAATAAACTTATTGTTTTTGACTACTTTGAAGTTTGTGGATTAGACAGCGTGTTATTAGTTTATTTTTAAAACTATTTATATACCTTAATTGAAAGCTTTGCTAGATCATAAAAACTGTCTCTAAACTTGATAGAATGGAAATTCAATCAATCATAATTTATTATTTTTTCTTTCTTTTCTTTCTTGGATGACAACGCATGGGTAATGCCTTTAGTCTGATCACGGACGACGCACTCAGTCATCCATGGAAAAAGGTGACCATTTACAATCAGGTGGCTCAGCTGCTCTTACGTGGCTATTCGCAAATTCAAAAGTATTTTACTTATTTGTATTGCACTTATGTCCGGTCATAAAATTTACCTACGCCAACTTGGAACTCATTGACCAGTATCTAGGTGACAGCAGTAGATGATTATTCGCAAATATTTTAATTTTTTACTCATTTTGATTAATAAATGTGTAAACGATTTGTATTTTTAATATTATCTACTATTTCTACTTTACAATAGGGAACTCTAAATTATAATAATTTTCGGAATTTAAGATTTTTATTTATTTACAAAAAAAAAAACATTTTTTGGAAAATTTACTAAATTGTGTCATAATAGTATCGCTAACTCTGATCCACACCATCATACAGTCAACCTATATTAATCCGATAGCAAAATCTAATTTAGTTATGTCTTATTAATTGGGTAGGGAAACTAATTTACTTAAAACGTCAATGTTTGACGACCTTGTAGCATAGTTGGTAGCGACCCTGCCTGCGAAGCAAGAGGTCCCGGGTTCGATTCCCGGCCGGGCAGATACTTATGTGACAGATAAATATTTGTACTGGGGTCATGGGTGTTATTGTGATTTGTTACGTGTCATCCATGCCCACCTGCGACACAGATTAAAACCTACTGTGTGGGGTATGAGTGTGTAAGCGTTTATTTATTTTAAATATTTTAAAATATATAGGTACACATTAATTTCAATAAAATATTTATTCACGGTATAATATGTAGCTTAAGTCTTGTTCTCAGACCTATTCAGTTACCTAAACTGACATCTGTTGTTGATTAGCAGAACTAATTCACTGCAAAATCATAAATTAAAAAAAACATGTACACACAGATTTTTTTTAAGAAATAACGAATATTTCCGATACTAAACAGTCTCTTTTATCCCTCTATCTGGTACTTTCACAATTTCTTGCTGTTATGTGGCGTATCAAAAAGTCCTATTTGTTGATATTTCGGCTTTTACGCAACGTATCACAATAAAACGTACACCAGATTTTAAGTTAGACCACCAGCAATACAACTGTGAAAAGCGCATTCAGTTTCATCCAGTAGTTTTGGCGTGATGCGGTGTCAAACATACAGACAGACAAGATTTTTAAAAATGACATATTTGTAATCTATTGCTCCTATTGAGTCCCCTGATATCAAATTTTCTTAAATATCTTCAATGTACAGACATTATCGAGTTACTGTTTTATAATATATATAGATGATGAAAATGATGATGATAAAATGTGATATAATAAAGAAGATGTATTTATTCGACTTAATAATTTTAACAGTCTGTAGGCATTGCAACGGTAACAAAGTTCTTAAAGTTAAACGAGATAATAGATGAACCCTCCACTCTCATCATTCAGTTTTCAGAGTGATTCGGATTCGATTCGGAGTCATTCGGATGATTGGTGTTAACAATCTGAATATACAATAGGTTCCACGTTGTGACTCATCACATGACGATACGTTCAAGTTAATAGAATTCGGAATCGCATGCAAGTTAAAGTGGCGCTTCGGAGCGCAAGTTCAATGCAGGCATTATAGGCGCGACGGCCATCAGTTAATGTATATTTGATTACGACGATCAAGAACCGTTGTGCGGTCCAAATGAAACAATGATCGTGATAATCCATCACTGGATAGACAGACACCCGGTTATTATCTGAGCCGTTTGGCGTCACTCAACTCGCCTTTTACATGTTTGATGTAAAGTTGTTTGCTCGGTTACAATCAAATATGATAATGATAATATGTGATGTTTTTTTTATGGAAATAGCCGGCAAACGAGCTGACGATCGACGATTTGATGTAAGTGGCTATCGTCGCCCATGTTCATCAGCGACACCAGAAGCATCACTGATGCGTTGCCGGCCAAAAAAGAGAGAAGAAAAAGAAAGAAAGAACTGGCTCTCAAGCCCCCAGCCGGAACACGACGAGTCGTTTGGCGGCTGACTCATGCTCAAGCATGGCAATGCTCAATATGTGATGTGATGTTCCATCCTCTAGTTAGATCTTAAGACAGGGTAATTTACAGTTATTCCTAATTGTTTATCGATCCAAAATCCTTAACTTCATGTTACGTAGCAACTGTAAAAGTCAAAGAATTGTAGAAACTAAATGAGATTACACTTATCACCAATGCAAACAGTGTAAATGCAACCGAATTCTAATCAATAAGAAATAAATGAATTAACACACAATATGTATTAATATTGAATCAATTAAATATAGCGATTTAATTGAGGAGAATTATTTAGATGGAGATAGTGTACTTACACGCCAAGCAGTTCCTGTGATTAGAAGCTGGCGTTCCATCGACAGACATGACTTTTTATCGAGATATCGAGTTGGACTTACGGCTGGTCCCAATATTATGTGTTTGACATAAACATTCCATAATCAAGTCAAAAAGTCCCAACATTTTAGTGTTAGTTGTCAATGTTGTCATTACTTTACGCATTAACTTATCCAGAGTTCATGCATCTAGAAAATCTAGATAGATTATTGAAAACGGTCGTAAATTTAGTTTATACATTTCAAGTCAGTCCATCAACGAAAGTTACATAGAATATTACGGTCACAATTATATATATCGATGGGTCATATGCAAAATTATCCGAGATGAAGAGTTTCTATAACTTAATAATCTTCTGTTGCCAATAAAAGCTATATCGGAGCAAATTCCATCATTCATGCTTCGCGAAGTTAAAGTCGTTACATTTAAGAACGGAAAATATAAATCATAGATATTCAACAAGATTTCAACGCGATTCTCTTCAAAATATTTACGAGGTACGATTGGGTTTGAACCTGGTCCGATGGTCATTCATCTTCAGACCACACCCACTACACTATTCGTGTTACAAAGCTGCAAAGTACTAATATTATGACGTGACCATTTTCATAAAACGCTTTCTCGACAAAACGATAATTTTCCAATTAATAATAAGGCGACTTTGTCATGCTGAGACGATCGTTAGCTTATGACCGAATCAACATAAGTAAATATTCAACGATTTCCATAATAATAGAATGATAAGTCCATCATTATTATTTATGTTATTTGGTCATTTCTCAGCATTTAAAACAGGAAGATGAAGTTTACTATAGGAAATAATCGGGTTTGGGTTATTAAAAGATAGAATATGTGTACCTAAATAGGGTAAGTATAGCTTAAAGATACGAAGACCACGGGAATACGAACTTATTCGATAGGCCTAAGTAGTTTCTACATAAGAGTACTGTATTATTACTATTAATATATACAATACCAGTTACATTCATACGTAAATTATTACAAACATATTTTAGTGATAAGGGCCACATCGTAATTTTCTCTTAGATATTAGATACAGCATGTTACAGCTGATACAGCATGTTAAAAAACATATTGGTAGCAGTTTTAAAATTTTTAACGCAGACTGAAAGGGATGTCTTGAATGCTGACAAAGCAAATTTACATCTATAGGTTAGGTACCTTTTCATTGGAAAATTTTTATTCCAGGTCACTTAAATACCACATATCATTACTAAAAATTACAATTTATTACGAATTGCGCAATATTTCTCTTTACCTTCCAAAATTTTTTACAGTTACCCTCCTATCTAATCAATATCATACTTACAATTAAACATATCAACTGACATAATTATTTGCAGCATAATTAATGAGATTCCGTTACCCGCTATAAAACTAGTTCGTAAACACAATCTTTACTACAAGTAAATAGCGATTGAATGTGAATGTTAATAAGATCCACGCATTAACGGATAACAGACGGGTTTCGGATATGTGAGACGTGGGAAGGTCCGTCCCTTAGGCACAGACAGAGTGACAGCGATATATTTGGCTATCGAGTTACATTAAAATTTAAACTACTTCTGTCATGTTGTCACGCTCTGCCATCAACATTTGAACCAACTATTGAACTCTTTAATACACCAACCGACCCCAAATATAGGTGTCTGCATTGAACAGATTTTATTATTTGATTCGCAATCAAATCAGCTTGTGGAAATGTCATGTATAAGATCTTTCAACTTTGGACTTGTCTTTTTGAAGTTCTCGAGTTCGATATAAGTAGCAGTGGTGAATTGGTTGCTGACATCAGAATTAAGTACCCGGATGAGCTTCGTTCGATATTTTTGTTTGGTAAATCGTATTTTTTGGAAATTATATTTGGCTTAGTGTTGCTTAACAACGCCATCTACTGAAGTAGCTTTAGTGTTGCTACTCGCCAATAGATGTCAGGAAGAGCCTATTGTAGCAGTTTTTCATTACCCGAAAACATGGATTAAGGCGCGGTGTGATCTCAATATTCACAAAACTGGGTTTCTTTGGTGCTTGAGTACGAGGAAACCCAATGAAAATATCGCACGCAAAAAATACAGAGCATAGAAAAAGGTCTAAAGAAAAATGTTAACCGAATAAAATATTAAATAGTTGTTTGATATTTCCAATAAAAAATCGTAATTTGCTATACAAAAATAAACTTAATCGTCGAAGTTCTCTGTATTTTCAGCGGTAACAACATTTTTTTTTTTTGAGAATAATACCTATATGGTTTTATTAAAACTTAAACCGGACGGATATTGAATTTAATGTGTATATTCTGAATAACCTAAGGAAAACCCTCAAATTAAATGTTTATTCGCAATCTAGTTACATTGTTAGCAAAAATAAATATGCTCTGCAATTTTTAACCCTATTCAGCGTCACGTAAATGTAATATTAGATTAACGCAGATATGCGGTTGTGTGAGTGAAATCAACGTTTTTAAATCGTAGTCATACCGCGCCTTAAACGATATTTTCTAAAAACGAATCCTAGCTAGATTCATTTATCTCTCCTGAAACCCCCTACATACTAAATTTCATGAAAATCGTTGGAGCCGTGTCTGAGACTCAAATTGTAAACTACTACTATTATTTTTTTCTATAGAATAACTAAATATCTATAAACAAGTAGATATCAAAGAGATAAAAGCATTATTAAAAACTTTCTAGGTAGGATACTTTGCAAACAGAAAGAGTTTGCCTCAAATATCTGTTTAAAATAAAAATGTGATATACTTAGACTAAACCATATTTAAAACTGGTTCTCCGAGCCATGAAGAGTATACATTTTTTCAACCCTCGTTTGCCCGGGGCGATGTTTGGCGATCGTGACACCGCGCACCGACGGCTCCGCGGCTGCGCGGGCGCAGGGTTATTATTACAGCAAACGGACAGCCGGACGCACCGATAACCACTTGCGCATATGCATACGATACTATGCAAACACTTACCTAGAAGTTGCATTTAACATACATGGACGTACGAACGAGACTCGATCTTATTTTGTGTAGGGAAAGTTTATATTAGCTTGTAGATCAATGGAGAGAGTTCAAAGATTTTAACTTCGTCCTAAAAGGGCTCGCTCGATCGTTGTTTAAAAAAGATTATTTCTATCCCATGTTATAAGCCGATGCATTATAATGCATTTCCTAAAAGATTTTTATGCATTATCATAACAACAGAACATTATTGATAGGACTGTACTTAGCGTTATCTGGATATAACATAAAATCAATGATATTTAAAAAAAATACAGGTACGTTATGCCCGTACAAATCAACCAAAAAAATCTGTTTCGAAAATTGCTACAACACACACACACACACGTTTATCTTTTGTTTCACTACACCAAACACATTGGTATAATCCACGATGGCATTTTAACGCTGTATGTCAAATATCAAGTACCTCTGATAACAACAAAAGCGTGCGTATCGTCTTGTATTGACAGAGCGACTACGAGCAGAACGGTCAATTGCCTGTTCTTACGCTCTTCATCATCGGCGCGCTAGTGACATATCTACCTCTTTTTTTATATTATAATATCATTGCATAAAATAAATTTTATGATGCCTGATAAACATTTCGAAAATTTTAGGCATCACATCTTAAATCATGCATGTTTGTAGCATTACGTAATAAGAAATAGTAATTAAGATGTTACTGATATCGAACACAATCACCGTAAGAATGTTTGGTGTTTATGTTATGTTCAAACTGTTTAAAGAATCCGAGCCTGGGCGACTCGATAAAATCTTAGATGACACATGATGGTCGATTTTCGTGAGTAAAATAATATATGCTTAGTTTATGAACTTTTCCACCTTTCTGTAAACTTATTATTATAAATTACAAATGAAGTAAAAAATGACCAGCATGCTTGGCAAGTAATAAAAAATATGCCAAAGTAGCAGGAACATCTTATCTTATTCAATGTTAAACGTAGTTCTATCCAGTTTTAGAACTAGATACATAAATGGACATTATTCAGTACAGGAAATAATCCATACAAAAATGTTTGAAACAAACGTAGTTAACAAACGCGTCGGTAACGTCGCAGCCGCGTTATCTCGTTGTGTGTTCACAAACAACATCGGCGGACCTTGTTCAAACATGGACCCCACGGATGTCGACTGGTTTACACTGGGGCTCGAGGAACTAGGAATAAGGAACGATAAACGATAGACGATGGACGATGAACGATGAACGATGGATTATGGATGATGAATGATGAATGATGGCGAAATTGAACAGACATTACTTACAGGCAAGCGTTAAAAAATGCTTAATTATGACTTGATAGACTTTCTAGATAACAATATGATAAGATTGATCTAGAAATTAGTAGATAAAAGTAAGCATAACAACAAATACAGTATGGCAACCAATAAAGAAAACTATAGACAATGCTCGTTAAAACAAATGAGAATACTTACAATACTAATTAAAACAACATCTTGCTTAATCAAATGCGTGTAGAAAAAACTACCTACATAGAACCTACGTTTTCTTACATTATTAATAAGTAACAATCGACGATTAGCAAACGCAATATGATAGAATATCACGTATAACGAATAACGTAAGTACATATTAAAATACAATCGTGAACTTTCGCATGAGAAACTAACATTTCCCATACAATACCGTGTCGGATAGGCAATAAAAAGGCGACTGTCTCAGCTACTGGTAGTGCAAAAAACCTCAAAACAATAATTCTTCATAATGATCCCGCATGCTGACAATTTTCCAACAAAGACGCAAGGCTAAATTGTAAATATCGAGAAATGTCTTAAAAATTGTACAAATTATCAACATGCGATAAGATTTTTATAACAGATACATATTTTTTTTTAATAATTAAACTGTTGAAGATGTACTGAATACAATTGAATCCTTCCAACTTAAGTCCTAAATTAAAATAATATTTGAAATTTTTGTTGAAGTCGAATGAACGAGATGAGATTTATGGTAATTTAAGAAATCAAGTCGTCAACTCGCACCTGCCAAACAGTAAAACCATGAAGTTGCGCCAACAACCGGTTTACTGGCACTCAAAACATCACTAGATCTTAATCCGTAAGAAACTGATGCATCTAGCAATAGATTTTAATATCAACGACCGCATTATATCCAAAAGTCCACTAAAATGTCTGTAACAGAAATACATAAATGTTCTTTTTTTATTTTTCTTCCTCTTTCTTTGCCGATAACACATCATTGATTCCTTTGGTGTCGCTGATGTCCATTGGCGAT
This sequence comes from Thymelicus acteon, assembly GCA_951805285.1. Classification (NCBI taxonomy): domain Eukaryota; kingdom Metazoa; phylum Arthropoda; class Insecta; order Lepidoptera; family Hesperiidae; genus Thymelicus; species Thymelicus acteon. The sequence continues at coordinate 2,887,472 of OX638216.1, forward strand.
GATAACCACTTACCATCAGGTGGATCGTCAGTTTATTTGTCAACTTTTCCATAAAAAAATTATTATCAAAGGTAACAAGAAGGAATAAGCTACAGAATAATTTAGAATCTAAATCGACGCGTCTAGAAGAGTTGGAATCAGTATTAAATTTGAGATACAGTGATAATTCGCAAAACCGACTGTATGTTACAAAGTTACAACCGCGTATGGTCCAAATGTTTTTGATATATATGGCATTGTAAACTAAATTATACATAGAGATCTCGTATAAGGTATTGATTTGCACTTTGATAGACCGGAGCGACAATATCAAACTGGTATTAAATTGCTTCGTGATTGAGGTATTTAGGAATTTGTTAAGGCCAAAACAGAATATCTGGATCTTAACTAATATGGTTAGAAACCAGTTACATTAAAATAATAATTCTAACTGCCTAAGACACTTATACCTACAACAAAACTAGTTATGGGGATTTTATGATCAAGAAATACTAAAGCAAACTTTTAGATCAATACTAATAAGCTTCTGCCTAAGACTGTGTTCTGAGTAAACTCTAGGGTCGAGAAAAAGACTGATGAGTAATACATTAATTACAAATCTTTTTACGAAACGTGTATACTTCAAATTCTTGGTCATAAAGAGAGATTAGTTCATTTGTACAAGACAACTTTTACATTTACAATAATTAGTATTAGAGACGTTAAATTAGTAAGTGGAGACATTCAAATATTTACAATTTGTTAGAGAAGGGACATTGGAGCTTCGCAGAACAATCTCATGTCGCGAGCGAGCGATTGTCTCAAAACAAACACAGTTATTCCTGCCAATGGCAAACGCCACTTTATGTCGCCAGTCATAATAATAAGGTTTAGAATGCCAGGAGAGATAGCTCAGCTTGTATGCTAAATATTAAGTGAGAAATTGGTCTTAGTTGAGATTTATAGGAGGGAGTAGTGACCATATAACCAGGGCTGGCGATGAAAATAAACAAGGATGATCCAAACAAAGCTAAATTTGTTGTCTTCGAAATTCAATAGAACATCCCATATTTCATAGCTTATAATATTATGTTGTATTGTAAATCGCAATATTTTATTTTACAAAAAATACTTTACTTTTAAATTTAGAATACCATAACATAAATAAATCTTCTTAGTTCCCACACTTTAATTTAGGATAAATGTTTATTTTCGAGTCGTTGGTAGGGATCATGAGCATTTATGCGATCATTCGCTTAAGAAATGATCTCAGCTACTAAAGAATCTGACTGAGGCATAAATTCATTTAGTCAAGATTGAATATCAACCCTGATAGTGGATCCAATTGGCGAGCACCAGACAATTGACGGTTAATTGCGATTGTTTTAAAAGTGGAGCGTCGGCTATGTTTATACAACAGTGACATGTGCACTTCGATACATGGCCGGCGAACGTAATCAAAACCAGACGTGACTTACATTTACCTACGACAGCCAATCCGACAACTGTCAAGGTGATGTCACCTGTTTCTGGTGAAACGATTCGGGGCGGCACCAGGAATGTAGGATTAGAAGTGCGATGGAATCTGCATTGCAGTTGGCACGGGTTGTTTTCTTTCTTGTGAGAATCCTGTTAACCTTTTAAGCTGAAGCAATAGAATCTGACACGTGTTTGGCATAAATTACAGAAATTTTTATGAACGAAGACTTTGTTCAAAATTTTTCAAACATAATTTTAGTTTCAAATAGGAAATATAATCTATATAGTTACAGCATCGTAAATCTTTAAACATTACTTTTATCTATTTGTACCGGCTTTTCAGTCCCAACACTGACATAATGTTCGGTTTAATGTCCGCTTGACCACAATATAACGTAGGCGTCGAGGAGACCATCGTCTGCGGTACGCGAGGGCCATAAACCACGAACGTTTTCAACGACATTGTTACAATGTTGTGTCTATGATCAATGAATATGTACAATCATAAACAACACCTTGAAATGTTTATCATTGGGCATACCAACAATTCCGGACATCGTCGACGACACGATTGAGGAAATTGTTTGGACACGTCGTAAATTTGGTACATTTCTTGAGTCCGTGCTAATTGATATGATTAAGATAAGAATTCGAAAATAAAGAAGTGATGGAAGAAATACTGCTAATAAAAAATATTGCTACGCAAGTCCCAAAGTGCATAAATGTTATGACTTAAAGATTGCTTAAAGTTGAAAATTTAGTTGTGAAGTTTTTCCCCAAGATACAAATTTGTAGTTTATAAATGACAAGCACGCATCCAAACCTGGATCTCAAATGTTACTCGATGTGAATCCCAAATCAGAACTTTCCCTCAAACCGCCGTTTTATTGTCCAAAATTGTCCCTTTCTCTAGGCGGAGTGAATAAAATAATCACTATTATTATGGGTTGATCAATATTCAAAAGTCCCACCAGGTCCCGACCACAGAAATCGTGTGGCAGCGCGTCGAATACTAAGGGGGCGTTGAAATTTGTATTCAGCTAGGCAGGCTTAGGCGAAGACGTCGTGCGGACTACGTACGGAATTAAACTGTTGTCTTTATCGCTACATCTAGTGTTTTGAATGTCCTTGCCCGTACGTTTCAGATGCCTATACGCATATAGGTCTTAGAATACGCTTTATGCCCGTTTTACATTATTCCAGGTCCAACGATCGAATCCAGTGCTGGATTGCTACTGGAAAAATGTAAACCGGCACTGGAATGCACTGAATCCAGTAAGCATTCCAGTCCAGTAACTGGATTGGCGGTCTACTTTTGAATCCAGTGCGACCAATCCAGCGCAACTGGAATAATGTAGAGGGCCAATCCAGTGCCGTTTGACACATTTTCTTCTTGAAATCATTGTCTCTGTAGTGTTCACAGTTCAACAGCTTCTAAATGAATGGAATAATGTAGACGATACAACCCAGTCCAGCAGTGGACTAGATTGATTCGCTGGATTACTGGACTGGAATAATGTAAACCGGGCTTTACGGGATGTTAGGGTATGTATTGCAGCAAGAACTGCTTTATCTTGCTTCGAAGTTCGAACTTCCTCAACGAATTTTAAATCTTTGTCGAATGCCCACACTAAGTAGCATTTACAGATTTAGAAACCTCGTTCCATTCATAATAGATAACCGTTACAGGACTACCCTTAACAATAGCTAAATATGCATTTGTATCATTAACAGTTTAACGGCAACCATATATAGATAATAGTGCTTTGTGTTAGTAAATAGTTTCTTCCCACACAAACCGATAACAGATTCTGTAATCAATTTGATTAGTGCAGTTATCTAATTTAATCCTCTTAAGCCTAATCTGGGAAATGAATTGAGACAATAGGTAGTATTAGGTGCTTATCTCTTTGTCAAATATACATATAACTGTACCTTATTTACTTTGAAATACTTTTACGTTTCGCACCAATCAGATGTAGTAAATTTTTGTTTCATAGAATTCTACGCAATAAATAAGTACACCTCAAATTGCATATCGCAATCTCGACTTCAGCAGGTACGATTAAAATACATTAAAAAACGATGCGCTGACTCCACTCCAGTTTTTAAAACGAGTAGTTACACAAGTACCACTAAACTGTGAGAACCAACATGTTATCCGGCCCGATGAAATGGCACGGTACAAGCGCAAAGCTCCCTTCGTAAGCGCGCCAACTCAACGCGGTCGCGTTACCTTGCAGACCGCGCTTTCATAAGCTTCCACTCTTAAAAATTACATTCAGCTACATAATATACTACTCCACTTACCTTCTACACCGTCGATTTTGGCTGCCAAAGTCGACAGCAGAACGCCGATCGCCAGCAATGTAATCCCATAATCCGGTATAAAGTTTCTCGACCACATCTTGTAGCACAACATTCACACATGGATCACACACATTTGTTTTACTCCTTCTGTGTCGTTTAAGCACTAAATAATCAACACTCACGGAACTAAATGTAAGAACTGACACTTCATTTTGTTTTTGAACTGTTGTTACGTTGAAAACTTCGGTGTATTGGTCATTTTAGCGGTAAAACACGTTCAAACGCAACGTAAAGCCCGGTAGGATCATGCGCAGCCGCGTCCTGCTCGCATCTGACGGCTTTGTTCGTAAATACACAGCGTACGGTAAATCAAAATGGCGGCGGGCGCGCTGGTGTGCGTGTGCGCAGCTTACAACAATACCTTATTATCGTTTTTACTTAATTTCCGTGTCATTAATTAATGACATTGATCATAACATCTCCTAAAGGAGAGAATCTATGTCATTAATTTATTAGTTCACTGAAGGAAACCCGTGAGAACGCTGGCACGCACACATGTAAAGATACGCGAAGGAATGTTGATTCAATGGAGAAATCAAGCGATTCAACAGCGCTCCGCGATCGTAGCCAATGGCGAGCTTTTGAACTTTGTGGTGTCTCAGCCACTACAGAGATGGCGTTTATAAATTATTATGTGGAACCTTGGTAAGGGCGAATTGAGATAGCAGAAGCTTTTAAGCTCTTTTGATTTCATTTCATGAACATCTGCTTGAAGTAGTTATTCAGAACATAAATGGAGTACTTATTATTAACCACTGATTTAAAGCATACTTATTGCTTTAAATTCTTAAATATAATTCTACTGTAAATGTTAAACTTTACAATTTATTAAATCAATGAGTGGTTTCTATGGAAATATTCTGTTTATTTTCGAGTAAAGGAATGAGAACAGCAGATATTTAACGCTAAACATATACTTTTTAATAGCGGCAAAATGGCAATGTGTTTTCAAAAACACCCTTTTGAGATAGAAACCGAGGATCGCCTGACTGCGATTAATACAAAAATATTTGAAGTAAAAAAGAAGATTCAATTGTCAGGTTTGTAATTTACATGTTTAATTAAAAAAACATTTCAGCTAGGTACAAAGTTCTCTAGATTTTTCGTGATTATGAATATGAAGATGTCTTAGGTTGAGGATGAGCTTACCCACTCTGCTAAAATTAAGTAATATCAATAATGCACCCGATAGTTATTGTATTTATAGTTAAGTACAGAATAGCTTTTCATAAATTATACAACTGCATTTCATTAGTTCGTTATAAACAAATCGTTACGTAATTCAAATTCATTTGAATTTGAATCTTCAAATTCAAAATAATTTATTATTATCATATAGGTTTCACTGATACACTTATGCACGTCATTTTTTAATCTACCAGCTTTTCGGAAAGGTGCTTTGTCATGGAGGAGATGAAAAGCTGTAAAGAAACTCGTCAGCACATCTTTTAAAACTAAAAATACTTTGGTGTATTTATTACAAAAAAATATCGCTAACTTGAACGGAACTAGTTGCAGAGCTCGTCATTTCCATACGTCTTTGTCATTTAAGTACTCATCTAGCATAGTAACCTTTGCCTAAAAGTTGAGATTTTACATGTTCCACTGGTAGGTCACGTATTAACTTCGGGATTTTATTATAGAATTGTACACCAAGCCCCATAAAAGATCGCTGCACTTTACAAACACGGTAAGATGACGTTACTAATTGGTGCATTCTTCTTGTTTGACGATAATGATCTTCTTCCTTGAAATTGTATTTATTTTTGCAACTGCAGAAGGCCAAAGAAAGTCCCATTACGAGGAAAACGAAGCAGAGAAGAAACAGAACAGTGAGTTAATAGATACCCTCAAGAAGGAAATACACATTCGTTATAATGAACTGGCAAAAGCGAGGGAGATAATTGCTGATGAAGAGGTGCAGGTGAAGAAGTATTTAAATGAAGTGTGTCCTCTTGGCAACAAGACAGCTGATCAGGTAAAAAGACAGAATAAGTAGAATTTCCTAACTAAGTAAATTAGCAGATGACTCGTCTGATAGTAAATCATCAAAGCCACCTAAGTTAGTAGATAGCCCAGCTGAGGGTAAATCATCATCATCGCTGTCGGAAATCTAAATTCATATCACCATAGTAGGCACCATGCAATGCCGACAGAAAAAAAATAGGCTATAGAATTCTTTGGTTCTATTTTAACGTATGTATGTGATGTTTACAACACGGTAAATAGAGACAAACATGAGATTATAAGATTTAGCATAATTTAAGGTTTTTAGTTTAGTTTAAATTCATTATGGTATACAATGTGCTTTAGTTACTTAAATAGTTTATTTAGCATATGCTTAAGATAATTATGACGTCTTATAATAAACTTCACTCATTTAAATAACAAAAATACCAGGAGCATTCTTGTGTTGCATATTTTTTCTTTGTCTAGATAATCCACAATTTGGACCTGAAAGTAATAGAGCAGCGAAAAATGCTCGATCTTCTGAAATACGAGAGGAGAAGTAAGAAGACGAAACTTAAAGATCTGGAGAGCGAATATGAAAAGCTTCTTATCGAGAGTACTAAGAGCGCTCTAGTCAAATCTAAGATATCTACAAGGTCTAGGAAGGTAAGTGCTGAAATATTTGGCATGGAAATTAAGTACATATAAGACAACATTGTTAAAATTTGGAAATATATAAAACAAAGTTCAATGGTAAAATCATAATAGCCTTTAAATTATTTCCAATTACAGCACATATCACATTTGGAAAACGAAATTCATAAGGTGCGAATACAATGGACTGAAGCGGAACTTGTCAAGAAGAAATATTCATCGATACGGTAAAATAAACATCATATTCCGGAAAACAGATTACCCCAAAACAACACCGTGGTTAAGATTTTACTTTTTATTTTTGTAGACAGGCACTACTTGAAGATTCAGTTAAATTTGAAAGCTCACTGGCCAGTATTGAAGATCTACTAAAGAAGCAAGCAGAGGAAATAAAGAAATTAGAGGTAAAAGAAGAAATTTTACTAAACTAAAACATTTTTTTGAATTTTTTAGAGACCAACCATCGCTGTGATTAAGCCATATGAATAGGAAATATTTTTCTCAAAAAGATTTATGTACCTAATAATACATCATCGAACTATACTTATCTGTAGTGATGAATTTAATTATATAACATCTTAGTTCTTACAACACAACGATTTTAAAACAAGAGATAAAAACGTAATTGCACTCGCGGCAATCCTCAACTTAGCACCGTTATCCTCTCCCAGAAACCTCATCAAACTCATTTCTTTCAGCTTTTCTAACTTCATCCCGTAAACTCATTACACTACCGTCTATAGGGCACGTTTGCTCAGTTTATTGTTACCTGGACGGTTATGCCATGTCCCCAGTACGTGCGCGAGGAAGCAGCCGAAATGCGCATCCGTGCCACAGCAGCGACGGCGGCGGAGGCTGCGCGCGCGCACGACGCCGAACACGCACGGGCCGCTGAACGCGCGTACTTCGCGCGCCGCTTCGAGGATAGGAGACGAGAGCTGGAGAAACTAGAGAAACGGATCTTTCCTCCGCCAAGTTAGTAGACATATCCTACTGATTATAAATGTGTAAGTTTATGAAGATGTTTTTGGTACCTACTCTTTCACGCAAAAAATACTGAAGGGATCATGAAACGTAGCACACAGGTAGATCATGATATCTGGAATATGATATCGGTTACTTATTATCCTAGACAACGTGGGCAAAGCAGCTGGCAGAGTGCTATTCTGCATAAAGTTTTCATAAGGACTTCTAGTGTTTCTTAGCTAAGAAACGGGCATAGAAGACCTCTTGGTAATTGGCCCATGGACATCAGAACCTCAAAGGAATCATCTGTTCATTCGAAAAAACCGTAAAGCTGCAAAGACCCCACAGCAACTCTCATTTCCATTCTAAAAAGCTGTAACAAAAGCGTTGCCAGCCAAAAAGAAGTGAGACCATCATTATTAACGTTTCGGGTAACAAGGACAATGCAAAGGATACATTAATTGATTACTCAGGTGGTAGTAACTGTGCTTTGAAAAATGAAGGGTGTCCAGTTTGATTCTCAAGCATACTGATTTATGAAATACATATAACTTCATTTATTTTTTAGTGCGGCCAGTCAGACAAGAGTCGAGGTCGACGGAAGGCGAAGTAGCTGCCGAGGAGACTTCCGCCGTTAAGGAAATGGAAAACATCTTCCAGAGGCTCATGAAGCTAACTGGTGCGCATTTATTACCATTCAACATATTATTTCATTCAAAGCTAACATTTAGGTACTATTTACAATCATTAATGTAGATAGATAAATGGGAGCACCCAGCTTTTGACACTTTAAGTCGAAAATTTTCGCATTTCAAACTCAGATTCCCTGTTTAACGCTAGTAGTACGCTAGGTGACACGTCAAAATCTTCTAGCCAGCCATCTTACTACCACGGACAGGTGCCTGCGTCCTAAATCTACGCATTTCATAAAGCATTTCCCAGAAAGAAAACTGACGACCATAATCATAATTGTATTTCAGGAGTGACCGACGCGGAAGAGGTTTTTGACAGGTTCCGCGCACAGCGCGAGACTTCCAAACGGTTGAACTACCTCCAGCAGAGCACCGAGGAGGAGAAGCTGCAGCTGGAGCAGACGCAGACCTCGCTTATGGCGGAGCTGGAGGGATACAAGTTTGCCTCTGTCAAGGATAAGGATGAGTGAGAAAAGAAACCTTTTTTTCTTAGAGTTATCTACTACAGAGCACAGAAGAAGAAACATCTCAACAATGATATTTATTGGCTAGTTGGCCGTTTTTTCTCTTTAAGACAAATAAATAAAATTGGAGTGTCTGTTTGTAATATTATAATCTAAATTTTACTAACAAAAAATAACCGACTTCAAAGTCTCAAAAACTACTTTTCAGATCTCGTTCAAATTTATGTGATACCACATGACAAGCACCTGCTTTCGATTAAAAAAATAATCATCGAAATCGGTTGGCGTGATATTGAGTTATTCGTCAATTTGTCGCGCACATCTTAACACAAATTTACGACTTATGTGGTTTTCTCATGGATGCCATTGTCAGATCTTAATAAAATTTATGTGGGACCACATGACAGCCACCAGCTTTCGATTAAAAAAACAATCATCAAAATCGGTTCGCCCAGTCCAAAGATCTGAGGTAACAAACATAAAAAAAAAATACAGTCGAATTGAGAACCTCCTCCTTTTTTTGAAGTCGGTTAAAAATAACCGCTTTTTACTAAGTGCATTTGGATGTATACACGGTACCTACATGTACCAAAACAACATTTTTTACAATTTTTGTCTGTCTGTCTGTTTGTTCCGGTTAGTCTCTGAAATGGCTGCACCGATTTTGACGGGACTTTCACTGGCTTAGGCTACTTTTATTTTAGAAAAACAAATTAGTTGGTTGGTTTAGAAGTTCGCCGGGTCAGCTAGTGTTGGAATAAATCCAGGATGCATCCTCTAGCTGGTAGGTTCTCCTAGTTAGGAGGGATGGCATCGTATTTGAATCAGGATCAAATCACATAGTTAAGATCTAGTCAGCACAGCCCAGGCTCTCGAACTCCAGTGAACAATATTTTTAACAACTAAGGATTTGTGCATCATATAATCATAATAAAAACACAATGTCGTTTGTGTGACAACACAACACGTAACATGTTTGCATTTATCTGATTCTGACAAACCCAAAGCATCTCCGCATTTCAAAATATACCATTTTATTCCAACAAAAACATAATTCATATCAGCGCATCAGCTACAGGTACTGACAAAACATTTTCACTTCTAGAGGCCAAGATGAAATAACAGAACTGAAGGCGGAGATAGAAAAAGAGGAGAAGACTTGCTCTGAGCTGACGAAACAGGTAGAAGAAATAGACGCCTTCTTGCTGGAGATCAAGCGACTGCTGTATGACCTGTGCAAACTTCTGGATGTGAGTTTTTGTACGCTAATCACTAGATCACTAGCATCTGTAACATCCATTTTTATTTTAATCCCGTCGGTATTTAGGCCTTGTGGGAGGATTTTTCACTGCTTGGCTACCTAGTCTAAAGTAGACAATACACCTGGGTTAATTAACGCAGGTGAATTAAGTCTACGGCACTTCTTAACTGCTTTTACTTGTGTCACTTACATAGTAGACGGGTTCCTCGATTCCTTGACTGACGCCTATTTACACAGAAATACATAGAAAGGATCTGGACATGTAGGTACTATACTCGTCTTACTTCTCCTTTTCCCCAATAACTATTGCTTCTTCAGTTCATATAAAGTTCAACCAAAATTTCAGTTCCTATAAAACATAGTGTAAAAACTAAAAACCAGGTGATTCCCGACCCCCCAATACCGGAGTGGACAGCTGAGGCTCGGGACCTGCAGGAGATACTCCAGGTGTTGTCAACGCGCTTCGAGCGGGCCCGCGTGAGGGCCGCTGTCATCAGCGAGAAACAGAAGGACTCCACGACGATTGTGGTGCCGTCTAGTGTGAGTTTTTAACCAAGTCTGCCGTATGTTTCCTTTGTAAAATAAAATAAGAGAGGTGCCAGGCATCATACTCGTAGATTGTATTTGGTGGTAAAATTATAATACTACTAGCAAAACTACTAGTAATTTAATCGACAATGTAATAGTGTAAGTAACTTCTGACACTGTTACTTCGCGCATATGTCATCCTTGCTCTACTCATATCCAAAATTGTGTCCTGCGCAATGACTTGACCATAAATAATTATTTAATATATTTTAAAATTTAAAAAATTTTCGACAATTGGAGCTTATGACCTTGAAACGTCTGAACAAATCTTCATAAATTATAGCCAAGAACCATCTCAATCACATTTGCTTTAATTGGCTTTCAAACAAAAAAAAACGCATCATAATCGGTCCATTCGTATATACTACGATGCCACAGAACAGACAGACACACAGACACGTTAAACGTACAACATGAGGTGTGTTATATATATTTTGTGTCGGGAGGTTAACAAGTAAATGTCGTCAACCACTAACCGCACGACGTCTCAACGTCTCGATCCGCAGTCGGCAAGCCGCGCGCCGTCGGTGGCGGGCGTGAGCGTGCAGAGCCACAGCACGCAGCGCGAGAGCGACAAGCCGCTGCCCACCTACCGCGAGCTGCTGCAGCGCGAGCCCGTCAAGCCGCCGCGTGAGTGTGCATGCACCTTAATGAGTGAATCGGGGCAAGCACCTGTGAGGCTTCCCGCCCACGTCAGTCTTTTTGTAGGACCGATAATCGGGCCGATTTTTCCTGCCATATTATTTCTGACCGACTTTTTGTAGGACGTGTGCGTTGCACTATTGCTATCAGTACATTCTATTTTTCTCCTACAAAAAATTGGTCACCGATTGTCGGACGTGGGCGGGAAGCGTAACTTGTACCTACCTACTATTTTTTGTGTAAGGGGTCCATCTATCCCGAGTGTAAGCCAAGCTTACCTGCTCGTGGTGTACAACGAACGAGGCAATGAGGACCCCACAGAGTTCATTGTCAATGTCAAAAGATCCAGTATAATGCGGGATCCTCACTTCGTTTGGGGTCGGAAGGCGTCGGTGATGCTCTTCATAAGTATTACTGATGTCTATAGACGATGTTAATCGTTGCCCATCAAGTGGCCGGTCTGCCCGTTTGTCGGCCACTACTGAGCACGGGTCTCTCCTCTTGAAGAGCCTAGAGTATTAGTACGGTTGGTGGCCAACCCAAGTCCGATAATTGTCATGTCTGAAGGTCTGCGACATGGCTTAACGACATGGCTTTTCGTGCCCTCCGTAGCATGGAAACGTTCAAGAAATTTTTGCCACTTGCATCACCCATCCAACTTTCGACCTCCACCGCTGTTGTTTTATTCGGTTGATCACTGTGTATGAAGTTGCCGAGCTAATGAGTGTTTCAAAGCAACGACTAACGTAATGTATTAATTTCAGCATCGGAGGATGAGGAGGACATTCCGTCGCGCTGCTACCTCAAGCGGCAGGCGCAGCTCATCATCGACACCAAGTGCCGCCGCAAGGGGTTCCGGCCGCCCTACCCTAGGAAATAATGGGGGGAATACAGATTTACAACCAATACCTTCCAAAGCTTTCATTGAACTTACTCCCTTCCGTCGCGCGCCGTGTCACGTCACACTAAAAATACAAATCATAATATACATAATATACATAATATACATAATATACATATCTAAATTACGTGTCACGTTGGACTCCTAAACTACTTAACCGATTTTAATTAAATTTGCACACCGTGTGCAGTTTCATCCAACTTGAAAGTTAGAATAGCTTACATCTTCCTTAAGGCACACGACAGGTTTTAATAAAAAAAAACTTTTGACAGAACGAAGTCTATCCGGACAGCTAGTAGATTGTAAAAATATATAGGAATCTACGTATTTAATGTTCCAACATAACAATGGAACAAAAAAGGAACTGTTAATTGTTAATGTTTACCTAATAATGTTCATCTGAACTACGACAGACCATCTGAGTGTATACTAGGCAAGGCACTGATGCGATGCCTGCGAAGAAGGAAGATTTTAACTTTCCTGATAACTGGCTCTCCAACTTTGCAAATACTACTCGTACAACAACAATACAAGATAAGTACTTTTGTAATAAAATATTATTATAAAATAAAAAAAAATATTACTATAAATATAGAACTTTGGGTTGGCATCGTAAAAATACAGGATGTTGTTTTTTCACATTTCACCGGTTCGATACCCGGCTCAAGCAGGTGAATTTTTAAAAATCTATAAACGCAATTTAAATTAATTTTGAAAATGAAGGAATGTTTCCTGTCAGTAAAATTTGCCATCATCAACATTCAGGGTACCTACTTTTCCTCCAACTACCGGCTTTAATTTCCACACTTACATAAACACGCTCGCTAACTAAAACGTAGTGAATAAGTACTCTGTGACTCTACTTTCATAAAACACAAAAAATGTTTATGTACCTACTTTGTGAACATTGTCATAATGTATCAAAATGTCAACAATGCGTCAACTTACATTTCTTGGCAGTTTTGGATAGAATTTACAAAACATTTTGATATTTTATCAAGAGATTGAAACATTTTTATAATTTTACCTGAACATCGTAAATTTCACCATGTTTACGCCTTACAAGAACTCGTATCTACAACTTGTGTGTTCCATAAACCCGAGAGTCATTAATAAGGCCGTGGACCAGGCAATGGAGCGGGGTCGTTTTGATCTACATACAGGTAAACTTGCCTTCCTATTAACGCTTAGGTACATCATGCCCATGAAAAATCTTAATGCTCCATGATCATGCCTCTATCATGCAGACAGATTCCGTATCGCGAGTGGCAGAGATATACACAAATGTAAAAATCAGTCATTATCCGAGAAAATAAAATTATGTGTCACCGAGCGGGAATGGAAGCCGAGACCCTCGTTTCGCAGTCAAGGTTACGGGCGGGCTCCAACCATTGTCTAGCCGGGTATCATCCTCATTAACCGATTTTAAATACAATCAGCCATTGAGTTGTTTATAGAATCAGTCATGAGCTGTTTTATGTATTTGGATTTAAATGTTTAGTAAGGCAGGACTTTCGCTTTCTTCTTGACCCGTAACGCACACATTTCTTTTTTTTAATAAAAAAAACAATCAATTCTTTATTTACAGGATAAGGTATACATAGTTTTCTTCTCAGCTCTTCTTAGATCACTCACACATACTCACCACCAGGTGGCTTGATTGCTCGCTAGTGCCATTGACAAAAAAATACTTGATATGGACTAACTGTGAACTCATTTACCTTTCACAGAAAGACCAGCAGCTCAACGACTGGAGTCGATGCAGCCTTCGCTGTACGCCCCACAAGTGGACATCACCCGCGCGCGGCTTGGCTTCGGTCGCGTCGGGCTCCGGATCGTCAACAGAGACCTCCATTCACCAGACTACTTGGTGCAGCTGCAGGCATTGCACACAATTTTAGACCAGGTGAGAATGATTGTATCTTTCAAGTGATGATGATAGATCTTGCAAGTGGTGATAGGTACACAGTTGAAGCTATCAACTCTTAGGTACAATGTAAGTACGTTTCTCTTCCAGGTAAAAATATCAGAAAACGCGATGTTTCTCATTAACTTGCACGTCGTTTACCGCCTTGTCGACCTGATGCTGAATCGCGATCCAGTTATCAAAGAGAAAGTGTGTATGATCCTCTCATATTTGGCCACCTACTATCAGGGGCGCAAGAGAATCCTATCAAGGCCACAAGTTATCGACAACTTGATGTGGCTCATCATGAGGGAGCGCAGGGAGATTCGGTACGCCGCCGCCTACACCTTGAGAACTTTGACGAGAGATCGCTGCGCGAGCGAAGTCATCTTGGCCCACGACAAGATAGTCGACAACTTGCTGAAGATGGTCAAAAACGATCACACGGGCATTGTCCTACTCCACCTCAAATCGCTAGAGAGCCTCTTCGAGTGGGACCAGGTGAAGCCGTTGAAGGCGAACGCGTTTCAAGTGATGCTGGCACTGTTCAAGAACCCTGATTGGAGGATAATCTGCGCGGCCATGGACTGCATGGCTCGCCTCTGCATCCACGACGTGGGGAAGAAGTTGGCCGATGAGTACGACCTCACCTACGTTCTGCGGCCGTATCTGCTGTACAAAGTCATCGACGTCAGAATCAGCGCCGTTGGACTAATGGCGTATACCACCTTGACGACGCGATCCAAGTGGCGCGCGAAGGAATGCTGCGAAGAGCTGACCAGGAATTTGGTGCACCTCTGCCACAGCCCCAACAGCCCGATACTCCAGTTGCGTTCGATGCAAGTGTTGATCAACTTGTGCGATTGTCCGGACATTAGGAACCACATGAGGACACATTGGGACGAGAAAGTCAAGGGCATTCGTATCAGGACGCATGAAGAGTGGGATGGAACGACGGAGACGACTAGTTACGGACTGAAGACGGGACACAACTATCGTACGATGTGCATCGAGGGGGTGGAGACTATAAGGAACGAGTACGGAGACAACGCAGAGGTCGTCAACGTCCACAGCTACTTGGGGACGGTGCAAGAAGTCAAGAATCGCCTGATTTATGCTATACACTGGAAATCACACAAACACTAAAATGGCCTTCGATGTTACAAAAAACAATAACTACTGATAACTGTAATATGTTGTTCATTTTTAACAGACTTCAAAAAAGGATGAGGTGTTACCTCCGAACTTTCGACTGGGTGAACCGATTTTGATGATTCTTTTTTAATCGAAAGCTGGTGCTTGTCATGTGGTCCCACAAAATTTGAGCTAGAGCTAGTTTTTAACTTGTTTTTAGGGTTCCGTAGCCAAATGGCAAAAAACGGAACTCTTATAAATTCGTCATGTCTGTCTGTCTGTCTGTCTGTCTGTCCGTCCGTATGTCACAGCCACTTTTCTCCGAAACTATAAGAACTATACTGTTGAAACTTGGTCAGTAGATGTATACCGTAAACCGCGTTAAGATTTTTACACAAAAATTGAAAAAAAAAAACAATAAATTTTGGGGGTTCCCCCCATACATAGAACTGAAACTCAAAAAAATTTTTTTCATCAAACCCATACGTGTGGGGTATCTATGGATAGGTCTTCAAAAATGATATTGAGGTTTCTAATATCATTTTTTTCTAAATTGAATAGTTTGCGCGAGAGACACTTCCAAAGTGGTAAAATGTGTGTCCCCCCCGCCCTGTAACTTCTAAAATAAGAGAATGATAAAACTAAAAAAAATATATGATGTACATTACCATGCAAACTTCCAACGAAAATTGATTTGAACAAGATCTAGTAAGTAGTTTTTTTTAATACGTCATAAATTGTAAACCGCAAAAAACATCGATCAAAAGTTACAATGAAGTACAAAAACTTTTATATTATGTTACTTGCTGCTACGGAACCCTTTATGGGCGAGTCCGACTCGCACTTGGCCGCTTTTTTTGAGTTATTTTGAAGTCGGTTATTTCTTGTCAAGAATTATTATTATAATAACATTTTTGATTATGTATTTTAAAATACCTTGCAGGTACCTTGCATTCGACGCTGATTTGGATTCGAAATACCAACTACCCATTCGAAAAATTATTTCCAAATAGGTCATACGATTTTATACCAACTACTTTAAAAATAAAACAAAAATATATCATAAGCACGTTTATTGTTCAGGACTACATTCGTTATTATTAACTAGTTGAGCTAAATTTGGTTTTCAACGCGACATTTTGTGCCTCCTGGCCAACTTAAAGCTATGAATCAGTCACATACACTAATTTACTGTGCATTTTACGAGTAGATATACATAGTTATTGCCATCTACATAATACCAACTTGGAGCAATATGTTCTATAATACCATGTTAATTAATTACACTAGGTAATACACTAAAATTATTAGTTTTAGTTTAAGGACACAATAATCTTTATGAATTATGGTTGAATTAAGATCAAGACATATTGACCTTAACCTTTTAGACAAACTAAATATAATATTATAAATTAACGGGCTATTAGTAACGTAACCTAATGCCTCACTGGTTGTAGAGAAGAAGAACCTACTTCTTCTCCTTTTCTATTTATATTTTAATAATGTATAGACTATTTGGAAGAAATACTTAAATTATTGTAAAAAATAAAATGTTCTACGTAATTTAACAGCCAGTTTCTATATAAGCCTTTATGAATTAACGATCCCTTTATTTTTGTACTAACTTAAGTTCATAATCGTTTATCTATAATACATACCGGGTATTTTTGAGGTTGTGCACAAACTACCAAATGATTCTATAGCATTTACTAAACATATCTTATACAGGTACTAGTGCATTATAAAGCTTAGTTTTTAAGTTATTGGTAATTCCATTTAATATGGGTGTACATTGTAAAAGGGTCTTTATTTGTGCTATGTTGCCGCTCAGTACGGTCATAATCATTCAAACTATACTTGTTTCATTTTAAATGTCATGTCATTATTGGCTTGACTTGTCAATAAAGGCCCATTTAGACGGAGAGCTTCTCGTCTCGAAGAAGCCACGGTCGAATTAATAAAAACATCTTTCTTACATTTACACCTCTCGCTATTTGACGACAATTTCCTCGCAATGGAATATTGATTGTAAACTTAACTCCAATGACAAATTTCGCACTCAAAACGTTTTCAACCGTCTTGTATGATACACGTATGAATTTGAAAAATGTAAGTCGAATACAAGTCGAGATTGTCGTAAGTAATCTTACGTACAATGTGTACCTAAATAGACGTAGGAAATTATCGCCTTGATCGAGTTACGAATGTCATATGAGATAATCGTAGGTGACAATTTAGTTCTTTCCTGTATGTAAACATTTGATACGATAATGTTATGGCGATTATTACCAGTGATAGTAGTGTACGATAGATACTAGAAACTCTCCGTCTAAATGGGCCTTAAAGTAAACAAACATCGTAAAATTTTTCGAACTAGTATTATTACCTATTTGGTTTTGTTAATGTCACTGGTCGCACAGACAGCAAAATCGATGAGAAATAATTGTTAACGTCAATAAAAGTTTACTAATGTCAAAGTTTCATATCAATCATAATGCGACGTTGCCAGCTTGCGTAAAGAGATTACACATTAGGCAATTTACGTTCAAGTATTTAGTTTGTATGAAAATGAAAAAAAAAATCAATAATGAATCCATAACGAAAGATGACCAATTTAATGGTCTGAATAACAGGCCGAAGTTCGTGCACAACCTCAGGAACACGGTGTATATGTACCTACTTCTACTCATTCTTCTTTTCTTCGAATATAATAGACTTAGGGGCCATGGCCCCGGGCGGCACATGAAGAGGGGGCGGCAAGCCACTCGATTTTTAAATAAAAAAATTATACATTAAAATTAATTATTTTTTATTTAAATTTTAATGTAAATTGTGCTATGAAAAAAAAAACAAGAAAAGTGCATTTTTAATTAATAAAAAAAAATATTTTAAATAATATAGGGGCGGCAAATTTTCGGTCGGCCCCGGGCGGCGGGAGCCCACGCTACGCCACTGGACACTCTCAAACATACCACATCAAGTCTCTTATCGACAATGAAGGACAGATAGTTTTAGATAGGCTATAGAAACCGGCCGTAAGACTAAGCGGAGAAGCAGACAGAAATACCTACTTTATTCAATTATTTATTTATAGGTATGAATAACTATGATATCGCGTTAATTTGAGTACAGTAACGGTCACGGATATTATTTGATTTTATATCTGCAGGGTAATAGAACAATGACGGGCACATCTCATTAATAATCAGCATAAACATTACAAATATGTAAAAATACAATTTGAACATGTAGTACCAGTTTTGTGCTTACAATTACATAATGAACATCAGTAGCTGCTGTAAGTACATTTCGCTGGCGGCTGGGTTGGACGCTGAATGTGCAATTCGCAATGACCTGATGCAAAAATAGCACTTCTCAGATACTATACAAAATGAGCAAGCACTTCGCAAATTGTACAAATTTTTATATACTTTTTTTTTTAGAATACAACTACGCTATTTGCACATTTTGCGAAGTGCCCTTTTGCAAAGTTCTCTTGGGAAGGACTAATTCTGAAAAGTATTCATCATGAATCAAGTGCACATATGTACATAATTGCATAATCTGCGTCAAACCCATTTTAAGTTATTAAAAAATTCTATTATCGCCGTATACATGGCACTTATTAATGTATTTAAGTATTTGTGTTATTTCATTGCATATACTACGAAGTTAACCTGACATCAGCTTATCACAATAATCCCTCGATAATTTTAATTTTATTTGTAAAGTTCATTCTAGAATCTCACATACCAAATCTTTAACAATGTTAACCGTTACTTAAACATAACATAGCAGCAGTATTAAAAAAAATATTAACTGAAATCAAATTTTGCACTTACTTAGATTAAAAAAACTATATTAAAATTTACTATTAGAACAGTATTCTGAATCACAAGAGTCATTGATATTAATATGTAAGATCCGAGAATCAAAATATTGTACCAATTTCGAGATAATTCATGGTTTTTATTAAAATTATAGATGCAAAATCTCCCGTTATCCCCAATAACATTCAATAATTTTGTTAAAACTGTAATAAAAATAAAACACAGCTGTGCCTATAAGAATTAAAAAATTAGAATCAAAAATATGTTAACGTATTAGACTCGAGCGAGTAGCTTAACGCAAAATAAGGCGTAATGTAAAAAAATAATTAACTTATTATTCATATAATCACAGCATACTTTGGAATATTACATATTGCATACATGTTTAAGACTCCAACTTTTAAGAGGTATAAGCAACCTGCAGGAACCATTATGGCAATATATAACAATTATTTGTACGATATACGGATACGATGAAATCTTTGCAATATCTTATAACTATGGCAAATAAACTAGAAGAATTGGCTTAGTTGGTCAGATCTAAAATTTTTTTTATTAATAACCGTCAGCTAGTCAAGCAAATTGGCTATCGCACCTTTGCTAAAGTTACAAGATATTTTAAAGATATCTGATTTGAACGAGTCTAAGTGGAATTATTGCTCTCTATATCCCATATCACCATTCTTTCTTACAGTCAAGTACATTACAAACTATAAATTATCTAAATCTTCCCTCGCTAGTGTTCAATCGGACTTATGCACTAGTTTTTAACACAAATTCACGTTTTTCAGTTTCAGTTAGTGTACGTTCACACGGCGTCCATTCGATTCGATTTTTTCCCGTATATAGCCTAAGAACCGGCCGCAGGATTAGTGCGCTCATCTGTTTTTTACTACAAACCAAATTTTTACGCATATTTATAATGAGGAGAATTTATAATTACTAGGTTGCCTATCAAAATTTGGCCGCTAGTATTTTTAATTAAATTATTTTTAATTTCTTTTTCGGGAAAAAATTTCGTTCACTTGTTTTTTTACCTACCTACCTATTTACACCAGGCTGCCAAGAGGTGCGGCCGTTTGCGCAACGGCAACCGTGATTTTTTAGCATCTTTATATAAGTGGCCGTGACGTAGATGAGGTTTTATTTAAAAAACAAATGAACGAAAATTTTTCTCAAAAATAAATTAAAAATACTAGCGGCCCAATTTTGATAGGCAACCTAGTAATTATAAATTCTCCTCACTATCAATATGCATAAAAATTTGGTTTGTAGTAAAAAACAGATGAGCGCACTAATCCTGCGGCCGGATCTTAGGCTATATACGGGAAAAAATCGAATCGAATGGACGCCGTGTGAACGTGGCATTACAGTCCAAAAGCCTGCTCACACAATTACAATTAGTTGTATATCGGAGGTATAGTTGGTGGCACGGATGTTAAGTGCTCGGCGAAAAACTTTGCGCATCGTAAACTTAAGGTGAAATTAAATGGTCACTCTGTTGTCGCAAAATGTGACCGTACGCTCAGAGAACGAATTACGACAAGACTTTAACGCCACTTGACGGGCCAATCACATTGTACGACGTGACGGACCTCATATCATACCGCCAAATTGGCCCGAAAAATCGCTTCTGCGCAGGTACGAGTACGTCTCAGCGCTCAAGATCCGTGCCACGTACTGTATGTATACTATCTTGAATAATCTTGAAACAGTATTCATAAATATTTTTTTCAATAAGCATTATGTCCATGTCGAGAATTCAAACATTTACAATGAAGAATCAGTTAAAATTGAATTACAATAGTATATTGAACGCGGAACCAACTTTATGACAAATTGAATAAACCTAATTTTCGACCTTACTACCATAAGCATAAAGCTTTTTCTATTCGGTTTAAAATAATTCATTATAGACCGATATCGGGATCCAAATTATAATTAAGAAGAACTATCTATTGAATAGGACCTCAACCATATTGCGTATGACCATAGTCTTATTTCACGCACGCACGCATGCACGCATACACGCATGCACGCACGCACGCACGCACGCACGCACGCACGCACGCACGCACGCACAGACATCCACATTGACTTAAGATTGATATGAAACGGTTATAAGACCACATTATCCCCAGACTAAGCATCATTAAGCAAGCTTATTTTACTTATTCAACATCTATATCACACACTTCAACCCCCTTTATAGCTTTACAAACTATATTCGGCCTCAATTATTCTACAATTTAGCTATTCAGATACACATGGGCTATAGAATCTTAAATATTTTAAAAATTTTCAATACAAACAATTGTTGATTCCACAGGACAAGTACAAGAACGCATTTATTAATTTAAAAATCGTTTCTTTGTGCCACTCATAAGGTGCATCCTCACACATCAGTTGTATCTAAGCACTAAAAATGTTTTAATTAATAAGAGCTAACTGGTCTCTTAAATTGAATAGGCAACAATTTTTCTACATTTAGTTTAGTTTATCTAAGCACTTAAAATTTAAATTTTCCGTCTTTCAATTAAACGTCTACATAACCAACATCTCAATGTACCCCAAGTCCGAAAATAACACTATTCCTTAGTCTATACTACATGCATCGCCGTGACGTCATCGACCATGCATTCACACGGATTCTCTCACACACGTGTAAATTCACTACAAGAGACGCCAATCGTCTACACTATACGCCAATGGTGTCCCACTTGGATCGCTATAAACACCCGTACGTACATGACGTCACCGCCTATTCTGTTGCTACAAGCGACTTCACTTGCCGCGCGCTCGTTCACGCACACACCCGTACACTCCACGTCACCGCAAGTTCGATCGCGCACGTTATCAAAACATCCGCACATAACGTATGACGTCACCGCTCGTTCAGTCGCTACAAGTGACATCACCGCTGCCGCGCGCGGTCGCGTACGCGTACAGCGCGCGGCAGAGGTCGCGCGCGTCTCACCTGGCGCGCCGCGGGAGGAACACGTCCGCCTCGGAGTCCATTTCCTCCTCCGACACCGACAGGGAGCCGCCCACTCGGCGCGTGCGCAGCCCTTCCTGTGTGTGACAAGTCGAAATTAATGTCAACTTCGCTCTCGATGTGTTGCGTGAATCGGCTGCTAATTTACGTGCAAAATATACAGAAAACAGAAGGCAAATTTTCATTTTGTTTGATCTACCTCGTTAATTCCCACTTTCTTTAGAGTGAAATTGACCACGTACAGTTTTTGTATAAACAGAATTATCTAGTAAACATTCCAACAAGTAACTAGAACGTATCCCACTTTGGACTATAACTAGACCACTATTTTAAATTAGTTAATAATTCATGCAGCGTACACCTTAAACATGAAGCAAACAGTAATTGCTATAAGCAGCTTGAAATGACCACTAAATATACATCATATTAGTTGCTTTGATAATATACAAAAAAATATATTATTTATAAGTATAACATATACGTATGTACATAAAACAAGATATAAAATAAGACGGTAAAACAAACGAAACTAGAAAATAAAATATTGTCCTAAAACTGAGAGTTATTTTTGTGCAATTAACATCAATTAAAGTTATTGCTAAGCTTCCTCCAGTTAAGCTACTAAGCTATTACTTGCGACTGACACCCAACTACAAGCCACAATTTGGATTAATTTTGAACAAGAAAATAATCGCTTGGTTTTACGTGACTTCAGTAGGCAACCGGATATGAACGAATAAAATATTGTATAATATAAAATGTTTTATTTTTCATATACCTACTAGTTTTTGTTAATTAAATTCACTAACATCAATATACTTTAATTTAATACTCATTTATCACATTCAGATGATCTACGAAATTAACTAACACAAAAATAAATGTTACTAAATCGATTTTATAAAATCGATATAATCTTTATAATCGTTTTTATATAATCTACGATTATATTAAGTGGATTGTCAATTTTTGTATTTCAAAACCCGACGAACCAACTTTACTCAGTCGTGAGTCAATAATTTTAACTGGGAATAATCGACTTCTAAATCAAAGCGAAGCCGATTTCACAACGCTTCTACAACATATTCCTTTAATAGTACTCTCTATTACTATCCTAAGCCACGCGACAACCAAGCCTAACACCCCATTAAACCCCGAAAACCCAAAATAAAAGTAAAAACAGGTGAACCGAAAACGCGTGCAACTTCAATAAGTGCGCACCAACTCTGTGTCGCTGATCCACGCGGCGGCCTCCTCTACACTGGACGACATCTACACAACAAACCACGCTACAGTCATTGAAGTATTATTACTAGCATACAGAACCGACACCGCGAACACGATGTATGTCCCAATGAATTGGCGCCGATCGGCTTCAATTTTCAATGGATTCCTTCAATTTTGAAAGAACGGGGGCTCAATTTTGAAAATAGAACCTCCCGGTGCGCGGGACACACATTTTGTTCGAGATGTCTGTTCTATGACATTATCCTTCAGTGGCTACAGTACCATACCGTTACCGTTACTACATGCATACGAGTATAGCATCATTAGCATCACCTACAATCATATCAAATCGATTAAATAACAAAAACATTCAAAGGTCTGCTGTAATTACAGATTTTTATGTTTTACTATCTAGTTTAGACGTTATCACAATATATTTGAACATGGAACTCATTTAAATCTCGAAAAATGATGTAAATAAATACGTAACAATATTACATACATTGAGTTGTTAAATTAATGATCACGTTCAGAAGTTAATATACATAGAAGATATTAACTTCGATTGTTACTAGTCGAAAACCACATTTACTTAAAATCGATAAACAGGTATCACTCACAAGTCAACATCTATAACATTTATTAACAACAACCAAAATGTTTTAATAAAATATTAATTTCATAACCAAATTATTAAACGATCAAAGTTGCTGTAATTAAAAAAATAGGACCCTTTCCATGTCCACCAAAATTTGCAATAACACAAAAAGATTTATCAATCCCACTGGCTAAAATAAGATGTCAAAGTGGGCGTACCTCAAGTATCCCGGCGCTGGGCTCGGAGGCGTATCCTTCGAAATGTCGCTGGTCCTCCTCGTAGTCTGATGATGAAGAGGATTCGTTGTCCACGTCGCGACCGGTGCGCACCGAACACACCATCTGTGCTAGGTCCGTGAATGTGTAGCTGGAACAATAATTGTTTGGCCGTGATCACGATCCGTGCAACTGAGTCGAAATATCAGCGTACAAAATATATATCTTAAGTACCCGTATCATAGTAAAAAAGTATTCAATCTACGATGAGTTAAGTTTAAAATCATCTAATTATTTCTGCATTTATACTGAACGAATGAGGCGGATCGAACGCACTGGTGGAAATGTATTTTCTGTACAAAAAAATAAAATTGGAGTGTCTGTTTGTAATATTAAAATAACCGCTTTTTAGGGTTCCGTAGCCAAATGGCAAAAAACGGAACCCTTATAAATTCGTCATGTCTGTCTGTCTGTCTGTCTGTCTGTCTGTCTGTCCGTCCGTATGTCACAGCCACTTTTCTCCGAAACTATAAGAACTATACTGTTGAAACTTGGTCAGTAGATGAATATTGTAAACCGCGTTAAGATTTTCACACAAAAATTGAAAAAAAAAAACAATAAATTTTGGGGGTTCCCTATACACAGAACTTTAACTCAAAATTTTTATTCATCAAACCCATACGTGTGGGGTATCTATGGATAGGTCTTCAAAAATGATATTGAGGTTTCTAATATCATTTTTTTCTAAATTGAATAGTTTGCGCGAGAGACACTTCCAAAGTGGTAAAATGTGTGTCCCCCCCCCCTGTAACTTCTAAAATAAGACAATGATAAAACTAAAAAAAATGTATAATGTACATTACCGTGCAAACTTCCAACGAAAATTAATTTGAACGAGATCTAGTAAGTAGTTTTTTTTAATACGTCATAAATCGTAAACCGCAAAAAACATCGATCAAAGTTACAATGAAGTACAAGGACTTTTATATTATGTTACTTGCTGCTACGGAACCCTTCATGGGCGAGTCCGACTCGCACTTGGCCGCTTTTTATTACTAAGTGCATTTGGATGTATACACGGTACATATACCAAAACACATTTTTTTTTTAATTCTGTGTGTCTGTCTATCTGTTTGTTCCGACTTAGGTATCTCTGAAATGGCTGGACCGATTTTGACGGGACTTTCACTGCCAGATAGCTGATGTAACAAGGAGTAACTTAGGCTACTTTTATTTTAGAAAAAAAAAAATGGTTTTAGAAGAAAGAACAATAACTTTTTATGTTAAATACCACGCGGACGAAATCGCGGGTAACAGCTACTCCTAAATAATGAATCCATTTAATGATTTCGCAATTACTATTCTGTAATGTACTTCTAAGTGGTACCCAAATAAATAAAGCGAACTTCATATCATGCAGAATAGCACATCCATCAAGAGGTCTGTCAAGGGTCAATCTGTGAAATATATATAAATACATACATCAGAAAACGAAAAAGGGAGTGGTAGTGTCCCCCCGGGAAGTCCTAGACCTACAAAAACCAAATTGGAGACGTCATAAAATAATCCCGGGAGTTTCTTGCCGCTTCTTCTCCCGGGACCACTCACGGTAGGGATTTGTTGAAGCGATGACGTTGAGTGACGTTCGAAAAGTGTTTGTAACAAACCTACTTCGACTAAAACTTTATTTCATTTCATTTCAAAACTTATTTCATTTCATTTTATAAAGGTATAGTTAATAGTATCAGGCGTTACTTTGCGGAAATCCATTGTTATTAACGCCCCAACTCAGAGTCACTAACGGTTATTTAAATCGCTCCTTAGTACGGAATTTATATGGTGATTCTTTACTAAGGAGCGATTTAAGTAACCGTTAATTACTCTTGAGTTGGGACGTAAGAGTATTACGCCCCAACACAGAGTCACTAATGGTTACTTAAATCGCTCCTTAGTACAGAATTTGTATGGTGATTCCTTACTGCACTGCGATTAAAGTAACCGTTAGTGACTCTGAGTTGGGGCGTTAGTCTATTTAGGGTGGATTCGACCAAACTTAAACTTATACACGAGTAACTATACGAGAAATAATCTATTCCATGATTTTAATCTCGAGTAAATCCATAGCCGTTTTACCACGTAATCGATAGTATACTTGCGCGAGGAATAACTATTCGCGAATAGCAGAGTGAATGGTGAACGAAAATAAAACCCGGCAAATAAATGTTGTCCTACAACGGGATAGTGTAAGAGCATACATCATGTCAACTCGATTTTGCCGTATTACAGTGTGAAAAAGTAGCTGTCATGTAAGTTAGCTAGCTGTCAAACGTTTTATTTGTTGTTTGTTTGCATAGATTACCCCCAAAAGATACCGCATACAAGGCAACTGACGCGCGGCAACATAGAAGTGCTTTTGCTATGCACATAAAACTATACTAACATTCACGACATTAGTATCGACCAAGACCTTCGACCCATACACACGCGGATCTTTCAGAATTTAATTAATTTCAAAAAAGAATTTGCTGATGAAACCATGGCTTATTGTAGTGTTAAATGGTATGGAAAATCAGTTCGAAAAAACAGTTACCCAAAAGATGCCATATCATTTAATAAGTTATTAATTCATAATTATTTTACAAATTTTCTTATAATTAAGCAGAGTTCAACTTATGCTGGTTTTGAGAGTGACATTTTGTAAAAAATTCATTCCTAATTCAAAATAGTTATCTTGTTTCTGACTAAAGACAATACTAGGGAAGTGAACTTTTCATTTTAAAGACGTATCGATATTCATTTTGAGGATATTGCTATGAAATCGATAATTTTTAACAGGTTACAAGTGGGACAAAGGTTGTTGTAGTCAAGGATAACATTATTTATTATATGAAAAAACATTGTGGTAATGGTTTTATAGATTTCCTAGATGCCCCGAGAGGAAGGAAAAATGGAAAGAATCAATACACCGTGGAAAGGGATGGTTTCCTACCAAATACAGTGTCGTTTGTTCAACACACTTTTCAGATGACAGTTGATGGATTCAGTTGTATCATAGTTATACTTGCCAGTTTTGTTATGGGTCTTAGGGCTTGTTTCACAATCTTCAAGTAAGTCCGAAGTAAGCTATTCGTTGGTTAAGTTGACATTTCGTGTATGTAAAATGACACTTTAACGTCACTTTAACCGGCGAATAGCTTATTCAGGACTCTACTTGAAGATGGTGAAACAAGGCCTTATACTTCTTATCGAGAATAGAATAGAAAATAATAGAATACATTTACTTTGTCTCAATATAAAAAGTAACAATGTTATTGTATGGAAACTTTCAAATTCGTGTGCTTTCCTATAGTTATGGAGAAATTATGTGGAAAATCAGCTAAATATTGATTATATTATTATTTATTATTATTTGCGCGAATATCAGGTAGGTAGATAGGTACATATTATATATATTTAACTCGATATGTTATACATATTTTCGTATTATAATTATAATTATTTTTCTTTTCTTTCCTTTTTTTATACCATTTTGCTTACTAAGCAAAAGTTATTCACTGTAATGAGAATTTAAAGTAAAATAAAAATGTAATAAAACTAGAGGTCTGAAGTTCTTCATGTGGTACATTAATAAGGGTCCAGTTAAGAGTTAGAGATATTGGAATGCTGTTATAACGTAATAAATTGTGATTAGGAATTACTATAATAAATTATGGTTTGTTATACTTCATTTGGAAGTTAAGGGATTAGCCAAACAATAAAATAATAATAATATGAAATGACAAACATCGAAATTTTGAAACCGTAGCAGAAAAAACATCAGTGTGATGAAAATGATATACACACGAAAGGAAAAGTAACAAACCTAATGAAATTTAGATATGACAGCATCTGTCGGGTCAACTAGTTTGTAATAAAAATAATTCCTAAAAATGATGTCTTAAAAACCCAAAAATATAGTTTTTAAGTTCATGAAGCTAAGAAGCAGTCCTACTACGAACAGTTATGTTATTATTTTAATTTAATTAGCCGCGAATAGCATTGTATATTTGATTTATCTAATCGGACATTGTATAATATAAACATTGTTAATATTATATTATTAAAAGTATCGATATTTATATTGTATTGTTATTCATTATAAATGTGATGAAAGTAAATAATGATAATCACAAACATTGATCGTACGATTTATCGATCATACTTACTCAGTCACTATGGACAGTGTTGAGCTCGATAAATTCCAAGTTTGAATTTTAAATATCCAATCACAGCGCATCTGTTTCGTACCCCGCAAACCGCACCTTCCGCCAAATTGTGACTTTGAAGTCTAAGAAATATTCAGTAATGCGGAATCTATTGGGGGTAATCTATGTTTGTTTGAGGGAATTGTCAAGTTTTGTCGTGTGGTGACAGAAATCAGGTGATTGGACTGACTGAAGCCATTACATTATTCTAGGAATAGCTCCGTTATTCCGTGCGAAGCGGCGGTATAGAAACAATTCCCGAATAGGCCCACTATTCTTACCGCTCATTTACACGCGCGTGTCGCGGACCGTCTCGTGGCGCGTCCGTAAGCCACGCCCCCTACGCGCGTGTGAACACCACGCGAGCGCTCGCGCGAGCCCCTTTGGCGCGCGCCTATAAAACCGCTCCCGACGCGAGCCCTGCGAGCGCGAGACGCGCCGCGGTCTGGTCCGCGAGCGCCCTGTTCACACGCGCGCGTATGCGCGCGTCTCGCGGATTGTCTCGTGGCTCGCGCGCGCGTGTAAATGGGGTATTAGAATTGTAGATGGTAAAACGTAAAATTGATTTTCTCTGGAATAACTGACGATTTATTCTAAGATTAAGATTTACTCTTGTTTGGTCGAATCCACCCTTAATCGCAGATTGTTGCAGAGTAGACTAAGGGCTTGTTTCACCATCTTCAAGTAGAGTCCTGAATAAGCTATTCGCCGGTTAAAGTGACGTTAAAGTGTCATTTTACATACACGAAATGTCAACTTAACCAACAAATAGCTTACTTCGGACTTACTTGAAGATTGTGAAATAAGCCCTAATACTAACTTAATAACGTCATAAAGGAACCAAAAAAATACGAGTGTGTGTGTGTGTGATGTGTGTGGCGACTGATAACAAATGGATAAGGAAATGAGGTTTTTAATGCAGAAATGTTGGGCGATAAATAGCTTTTGTCATTTCCAGAGGCAGATCTGACATTAGTTATATACTGTCTGTGTCATGAGTACCCGCATGTAAATTTTATATGTGCAATTTTTAATTTAAAAATAACAGGTAGCAATTGCTAAGACCCACTATAGTCTTCTACATTCTACTATGGTCTACTCAATTTTATTAAGTTCTACTATGGTCTACTAGCCTGTCAGTCCGTCGATCGGTTGGTCTATCAAGTTAAGCAACAGTCTACTCACTCTGTAAGCGAAGCCTGCGTGTCATGTTTCTTCCCCTCGGCGGCGGCGCCACTAACTCCCCCTCCCCCTCCCCTGCGTTGCCCCTCGAAGTACGCAGCACCGTGTCGGTATCCCACTTCTCGGATCTCGTCGAACGAGCCAAACTGAAGCGTCTTGTACGCGTCAATAGGTGGTCGAATGTATTCGCAATAGTCGGATTTCTTTACTTCCTATAAAATGAATCAGTTTTGTCTTTGAGCATTTTATTAACATGGTGGTAACAATGTGCTATCGTAAAGACTGAGCGTATTCCTTACCTCTAATTGCCTATTGCATGAGACGTAGGCTAGCCTGCTCTGAATATCTGGCAGATTAGGCACTTTAACCGGTGTTGTGAACGGATTCCATCTGAAACATGCAATATTTAAAATTAATACCCAACGGTATCATAAATTAAGTTATACGTAATAATTTTAAACATAATTTTGTTCGTTTATTCTGCGCCTTTTTTGTTTGTACTCGTGGTAAGGACTTTATTAGTGTTGTTTCTTTTGATTACTTTGTCTACCTATTTAATGTTTTGACGTGATAACGTCTATTAAAACGATGAACGCCGGGCGCACGCACGAAAAAATGTAGCGTTCCGCGAGCGAGAGAGCGGCAAAAGCGAGAGAGAGGCACGATCGGCTACAATCGACGTATCGTAGCCGATGCCGTAGGCGATCGTAGTTGAGTGGAGCGGAGCGGGGCGTGGCGGGGCGGAGTGGAGCGGAGCGGGCGGGTCGGAGCGGAGCGGGGCGGAGCGGAGCGGGGCGGAGCGGGGCGGAGCGGGGCGGGGCGGGGCGGGGCGGGGCGGGGCGGGGCGGGGCGGGGCAGAGCGGGGCGGGGCGGGGCAGAGCGGGGCGGCGCGGGGCGGGGCGGAGCGGGGCGGGGCGGAGCGGAACGGAGCTTTGTCATGCCCTTGTCACGTTAAACTACCGTCCGTAAACCGACTTTACAGACAACCATTTTTATCCAAAATAATGCAATACAAGTATCATAGCATAACTAGAAATACATAACACCATAGTATGATTTGGTAAGCTCTCCACAGACCTTTTCCACAAAAGCCACCACCCAGAGAGGTCGTCTCCGTAGTTGGTGAGGTCGGTGTCGTCCTGCGAGCCGACGTCGATCGCCAGGATGTGCTTGGCGCCCAATGATCGCATCACATCCGCTGGAATGATCGGTCGCTACGATTAATCATGACTTGGACGATCATGGCGTGCGTGAATTGCGTGCAATGACGTCTAAATACCTATGGGCACGTCATTCGTCACAAGGTGGCGATGAAATTCAACAAAAAATAAAATTTCAATAACAAGTCATTTTGTTATATTATAAATCAAGTTTTCAGAACAGTGCATCTATGATAACATTGATGACTTACCATTATAGCAATTCGTAAGGTACATTTTGATCTGCCTAAGCAACATTTTGACAAAACAAATTGCAAGCAGATTGCCAGCTTCTATCTGGTAATTACTATAGTAGTCGCAATATCTCGTTCACAAAAAGTGCGAGCAGGTCGAAGCATATTGCTCGTTCTTGGGTCTTATGTCCAAGTGCGAGTGAGCGCGCAATATGATTCGCCTTGCTCGCACTTTATGTCAACGAGTGCAGCAAAATACTGGGACTACTGAAGATGTTTTTAGCAATGCTGATAGTCAAAAAATAACAGAAAATATCTGGAAACAAACCTCCTTCAAAATAACATAATTATCTTGTATCTTTTAAAAGTAACATTTTGATACTACAACATACCCGGCACATTGTTGACATAGCACCCGTCGAGCAGCAAGTGTCCGTCCATGGGGTCGCAGATGGGTGGGAAGATGCCGGCGATGCTCATCGACGCGCGACAGTAGCGCCACAGCATACCTGTCACACTCACCATCACCACCACATCCACTCCACACGGACAACACTTGTGACGTTGAAGCATAATGTCGAAGTTTGTGGAGTTCGTTCAGAGATGGCGCTGTGCGGTGGCAGTTCTTCTTTTTTTGGTTATTATTTAGCGTAGCCTACATCGATTTTTCATATTGTTTATCATTAAATAAAATTATTTTTAACAAAGATTCTTACCGTGTTCTTTTTAAAAAAAATTAGCAAGATCAAATTATCTTGCAGCAAGTTTTCCAAACTTTTCATAATGTGTAAAACATACTATTTACATTTATAAATTATTTAGATTTTTCGTCTTGTTATAAATAATATTTTTTAATTACATTCATTATTATTGAGGCATGAACCTGCTGAACAAATCAGAAACTACAACTAAAGTAAACATTAGATGCGAGATATGATATTTTTGTTATTTAGTGCGACGTATACGCATAGAACAGCTAGCTCATATAGTAAAATGTCAACGACATTTATTTACTACTAATTATCTGTTGATTTCTTATTAGTTACAGAGAAGAAAAGTTTATACGAAGATATAATTCCAGATTTTAAGAGCCACAGCCACAGGCCAAACGTAACAGATTAATAACTTTATATCAGACATTATTCTCCAACCGTACACCGTTCTGTGTCGTCCTTCCATCCTTCCGTGTTGCCATCACTTACCTCTCAATAGGACTGAGTGTAAATATCAATGATGTACTGGTCACAATTCGTTACATTAGTCAATGGTATGTTCGGTTAATGCCCGATGCCATACTAACTACGATGTACAAGTTAGAATTCCAACATAAAGAGGTGAGACACAGGATCTATGAATGCGAATTAGCTAGAATACTGTAAAGTCGCGAGAAGTGTAATTTTTGAGACGCCGATAATTTTAAGGCCAAATTAAAATTATTTTTTACATATTTACACTCAGCCTAACGTAAAAAATGCGTCCTCGTCGCTGATTGGTCGATTCAGGGCGCGAGCGCGTGCGTACGGCGTCCGCGCGTTGTGATTGGTTTACCTGGGAGGTTGTTGACGTAACCGCCGTCCAATAGGAGGTGGCCGTCTACCGGGTCGCAGAGGGGAGGCATGTAGCCGCTGAGCGACATCGACGCGCGAATGTAACGCCAGAGAGAACCTGCGGCGCCACAGGTGCGTTAGAATATTGACGGACATTTACGCATTAAAAACCAATTCAGATTCGCTCTTTCTTTTTTGTTTTTTTTTTTTATCACTTGGACAACGATTTAGATTCCTTTGTATTTTCATTCCAATACACCGTAATTCACGCGTCTAGCTGTTGATTATTAGAGCCTTCGTTAAAATTAATAATTTTTGGTAATATTTTTTAATTTTGTACGGCTGTCAAATTCAAATTAAAATCCAACTATTAACGGATTTTTACAAAATTTTCGCAAGACTAATACACAAAAACATAAATATTCACAAATACATCTGAAAATCGTTACACAGTAAACCGTTACAAACTAAGTCTTCTCGAATTCTCCAAAGAAGAAAAATTAAACCATAGAGTGCAAAAAAGGTTCAAAAGACAACAGTGATACCAAACTGTCAAAATGACGTGTGTGTTGTTAGTAGAACACAATCCATGGAGAGGAAACGATGATTAAAACAAAAGTCATAAGGTAAGATCTGAAAACACATCCTATATAATCATTAATTATTTTATAAACAGATTAATTTAATAAATGTATTTTGACTAAACAAAGCACATTCAACACATAGCTATGTTTTGAAATCGTAAATAATTTGAAAAGCTTTGCTAGTAAAGCCATATAGCAAACTTACTTATAAGCCAATCTTTATACCCTTACGGCCGCACTCAAGAGTCAATTTACGGACAATTAAAGTTAAGTATACAAATACCTTTACTTAATTATTTAATGATTGATTAACATTGAAGTTTATGAATGTCAAGATAAATCAGCCACTCATCATTGACACTGACAGTTAGCAATACTGCCATAAATAAAATGGCGTACCGTAACCTCTTTATTTTATTTTAAAGGAAAAAACTACTTTGCAATGTTTTTAAGTAAGGAAAAACAGTAAACCAATTTCTTGCTACAATACTAGTATAAATAATAAAATTGTTACAAAAGTATTAATATAAATATTATCTTTTATTTACTATCAACGTAATTTGCGTGTGGCTATCCTAACACTCCATCGATATGACAATCAGTGAGGTTATTTGACGTTGGTCCGCACTAGGGTCACTTAAAGTTGACTATATTAACATAATATTTAATGTCAGTTAGTTAAGGATTCGTTACGACTAAATTAGCGAACCTTTCTGAGTGCGGCCGTTAATATCCTAATTAGTAGTATTAAATTATTTTCAAAGGGCTTCCAACATTTTTGTATGGAGCCTGGCATACCTACAAGTCCGCCATTTTGAAAAAACCTCGATTCGGCGGCCAGTGATGAAACATGTGTCAATCGATAGACTAAATGATTGTGATCAAAAAGTATTCAGTGATGAAATGTCGTAAGTGGTATACTTTCTGAGATATTTGAGTTCAAAACCGTAGGAAAATAAAGCAAAAAACATCGTTTCGGCCGATATTGATAAAACATGTGTCAGTCGATAGTCTAAGTGATTACGATCAAAAAGTATTCAGTGATAAAATGTCGTAAGTGATATGGTTTCTGGGATATTTGAGTTCAAAACCGTACAAAAATAAAACATTTGTAATTAATTATCTTTTTATTTCTAGTGTATCTGTAACTGTATCAGTGTTATGCCAGATAAAAAATATTATGAATATTTAGAATAATTACTATATACATATAAAATCACAATATACATAAACAAAATTAAATAAATACAGTTTTATTCAGATTTACATATAAACATATTATATATTAAGTAAATAAATATTTATAAATACATATATGACATCTGGTTGAAGACCACGGGCGACAACATTCTAATTGCTTCAGGTAGTGCTGCCGGACTTCTTGAAGGACCTTTTGGTAGTCTTTGATTTTTTGATGTCTACAAGCAAGGAGTTCCAGAACAGTATGAACGTTATTGTGAAGGAATTCCCGAAATAAACAGTGCTATAGGTTTCCTTTAAATAAACAGGAGAAGACATATTATTCAAAATGGCATAAAATGTTGAGAGAATTCTGAAGTTTCGCCTGTATCGAATGGATAGCCATTTAAGTTAGGAATGGAACTGGGAAATGTGGTCATACTTACGTAAGCCGAATATATATCTAATACAGTTATTAAGAAGGCGCTCCAATTTATTCAGAAGTTAATAAGAATCAGCATAATCAAGGTGAGGGTTGACCAGAGTGTTTATGGTGTATTTATGGTTAAGTTTTTGTGGCGATACAGCAATTGAAGTGTACCGGTCACTTTTTTCCTTACCTCAGTTACGTTATGTATTATAAAAATTAAACAAATTCGTCAAACAAACAACTTAAGGGTAGAGATAAAATCGCGGGATGGTACTGCTCATGCATAGTGGGAAAAAGAACCTTGTCATGTTGTTCCCATATAATGTGTGTTATATGGTTCTTGGCATGGGCTTGACATCAGGAAATATTGCCTTTATCACCAGCGGAATTTTTAGATTCAGTGATTGTCAGACATGATATTGAAAACTAAGCCAATAGTGAATTTTAACTTTTGGTTTACAGTAATTGCGAAAGCTGTAGCCGCTGGTGGCAAATAAATTATTTATAAAACAACCTAGTAGTTCGCTTTTGCTTTGCTTTTTTTTTAATTCAAACCTACCCGTAATTAATAAATCAAGTACCTATGCAGCAAATACACATATGACATAATATACTTATTTTTCATTATTGACCCAATAAATTCAAAATAAGTAAATGATAATTTTTAATGCATTATTTTTGTACGGTTTTGAACTCAAATATCTCAGGAAGTATATCACTTACAACATTTCATCACTGAATACTTTTTAATCGTAATCATTTAGCCTATCGACTGACATATGTTTCATCAATGTCCGCCGTACCGAAGTTTTTTTGTTTTATATTTCTACAGTTTTGAACTCACTTATCTCAGAAATTATATCACTTACAACATTTCATCACTGAATACCTTTTAATCGTAATTATTTAGCCTGTCGAATGACATATGATTTATCAATGTCCGCCGAAACGAAGTTTTTTGCTTTATTTTTCTACAGTTTTGAACTCACTTATCTCAGAAAGTATATCACTTACGACATTTCATCACTGAATACTTTTTGATCACAATCATTTAGTCTATCGATTGACATATGTTTCATCACTGGCCGCCGAATCGAGGTTTTTTCAAAATGGCGGACTTGTAAGTGTGCCAATTAGGTTCGATGCCCTTTCAGAATGATATTTGATATCAAGACACTAATATTTGATATCAATACTGACAATATAAATACTAAGTCAATAGATTTTTCCAGGTATTTTTATAAATTTTATTACCAACCCAAAAACTGTTTTAAAGTGCAAGCCTTAATAGCTATATTTTAAAGAATTGATTATGATTTTATGGTTACATACAATGAACGTAAGGGCATGCTTTTTCATGCATTTATGCAGATTGAAACTAGAGATACTTCGTTCACTATTCACTGACATAATGTTTAATGTCATCTACATTTTACTATGCATCTAGATGACAAAAATTTTCGTAATTTTACCAGGTATCCGTAATGTTAAGATTAAGAGGCAAATGAAGATAGATTTTGTTTGAAATAGGTATTTTTAAATGTTGGATGATAAAAAACAACTGTTAAATACTTTTTACATAAATAGCCTGTAATCGAACACGGGCCATTGGATGGACCCACTTTGGTAGGTCCCTGCCGATGGATGCGCCACGGATTTACCACGGTCATTAAAAGCTAATAATCAATTTGAACTTTATATTTTATTTCGCAATTTGAAAATCATGACAACGTTTTGAATGATCTTCACAAAATTTTCAATCATTGTACGGGCAATCTGTATGTACCTCAAAAAAATAATAAAATTATTTTATTAAAATTCGAACGGTTGCCAGAAAATACTATGAAACGACACGCATGCAACAAACTAAGAATACACGGAAACATCGAATGACTACGATGAACTAACGTAACTAACTGAACTGCACTACAGTGATAAAGATAACAAAAGAAAAATATGGAATAGAAACTAAAACCACACTCATGCATATACATGAAGATATGAAGAGGAACGTATGAAAATGAAAATACATACAACATTTATTAATCACATCCAACCCGACATTGTAAATGCGGCCCGATTGCATTTAAAATACATTTCTGAGTAAATAAGACATAAAACTCCCAAATTCATAAGCGTTATGGTAAACCAATCACAAGCACTCGCGTTAAATTAATAAAAACAATTAATATTACCTCAAGTAACGGCAACACGAAAGCAAAATGTCGGATTCGTAAAGTTAGGAAAGAAATTTTGATAGAGGAAAAAATATTCGCAATAAAAGTTCAATTAATATACTGAACTAAAATTTCAAACAACTGGCATTACATATACAAAAATACACATAATTAGATTACCTAAGACACAAAATACGACACGAAACACTGCGGACATATACACGGACACATAAATGCAAGTGAGTGTGGTTATGGGGACGGCAAAATGTAACAAAAAAATCACTGTAGCGGACAATATAACAGAAAATGCATAAACCTAGCCTTGCAACGTGACGTGACATGGCGTGACGTAGCTCGACGATTCTACTTTTCGGTCGTAGAATTAACAGAACAACAAAAATATTATTTTGTGTTGCCCAGTCATTATCTTGTATTGCCAATATCACCATAGACATTGAAAGTCGTATGATGGCATAGACAAATCCGCATTTATAACTTCAACTAGGATTACATAATGTAATATTATTAATGAAATATGTGCTGCGCATTATTGCATTTTATTGTGTTTATGTATTGACAATTGAAAAGCCCCAAAAGTCTGGTCAGCAGATAGCATATTACAACATGATTTGTATTTAACGTAAAAACCATGGCATGCATTATATAATATTTATATTTAATGTTCATCTGTATTTTATTTGTCCTAACCGTTTCAGAATAGGCAGAACATAATGGGATAAAAATAAAATAATAACTATACACATAATATAAAAATTAGTATAAAAAATACATAATACTTTTTGGGTTAGTAAAGTGCGAAAAGCTATTAATTAATCACGATCACAATACAAAACAACATCAAACAATACAATACAACATAAAACACACCAATATTTCCTATCCATGAATGTGTTGTGTTAGTTGTCAACTATGGGTATATCTACGTTCATTTTAATACGACAGTCACTGGCACACTGGTCAAATATATCAATTGACGTTGAAACAATATTTGTCAGAAATCAATTATCAGAATGCCAGAAACTGATCGGAAGTTACACATATTTCATCAAATACACAATATAAATTAATTTAGTATTATTAGTTAAAATTGGTAGAGACGTACAAAATAAAATATTAATAATAAAAGCATTTTTACCACTGTAAAATTATTCAGACATTTATTTAGTACCTTACTGCTTATTTATTAAGTTTACCAGTTCTATATGTTTTCCCAGTTTTTTATTTAACTAGGTCTTATTCCCAAATTATCAAATGTTACTTACAATTACAAATAACCTATATATCTATGAGTCTATCAATAATTCTATTTTTATCTATTCCCTTTCAGTCGGCAATGCGTCGGCAAGTTGGGGCGATTTACCCTTCTTCTTCTTATTTTTTTTTTAATTTGACACGTATGCACACTTATCCGACGCACTATAAGTTATCGCAATAATCAAAAAATCGCAAAATTGCATATAACTTTTCCACTTTGCACCTTCCCATACAAAAATGCCTGTGAATACCGAGGCGCCAGTGGGCGCAGGCCCTAAACACACCAAACCATTACTACTGTTAATTGTGTACTGTAAAGCACAGTGTGACTGACCGTGTCGATGTATCCGCATGCAGCTGGAACTGATGTCGGTGGTGAGGGTGAAGTACGGCAGCCAGAGGTCTTCGATGTGCACCTCCCCGAAGGTGGACCGGATGGTCGCGTTGAACTGCCGCCCGGAGAACATCGACGTCGCCGGGTACGTGAGGTCGAGGAGCTGCTTGCCCCATTGGGTCATTTTCTGGTGACGTTTACAACACAGGTTATTTTGATATATGACGACCGTGTAGCCTAGTTGGTAGCGATCCTGCCTACGAAGCGAGGGGACCCGGATTCGATTCCCGGCCGGGGCAGATATTTATGTGACAGATAAATATTTGTACTCGGGTCATAGGTGTTTTGTGATGTGTTATATGTATGTGTCGTCCATGCCACCCGCGACACAGGTAAAAACCTACTGCGGGGTATGAGTGTGTAAGCGTTTATTTTTATTTATTTTACATTTTTTTCTGGAAATAGCCGGCGAACGAGCTAACGATGTACCTGATTGTAAGTGGTTATCGTCGCTAATGGATATCAGCGACCAAAGGCATCACTTAGGCGTTGCTGGCCAAGAAAGAAAGAAAAAGAAAGATAACAATATATACATTATGCTGAGCATATCGTATTAGTATCATTCAAAAAAATCAACATTTCGTTTCGACCCAGTATCGTAGATTATAGTCACACCTTGACTCAAGTAAATAACTAAAATAAATTTAATAAAATAAGTAATTCATACACGCTCCAAGGAGAACGTACAACGTACATATACCGCGCACGTTAACGTGTACGTTATTGGGCGTGTACCTTGGACCACTCGCGCGCCTTCTGCGTGACAGTGGTGATGTTCCTGTCCATGCACCACAACGCGCCCATGAACGCGCCGATACTGACTCCACCCACCATGTCGATCGGGATGCCCGCTTCCTGCAAACATATCAATCCATTCGATTGTAAAACATTAAGTTGGTTTGTTACTAATTTTGTGTAGACTTATTTATTTATTTATTTATTTATGTACACACAACGGAATATACAATAAAGACAAAACATATGGGTAATTATGTACAAAGGCACTGCTTATTTCTAAAGAAATTTCTACCAGCAGACCTGCGACCGGAGAAATAACTTAACTAGAAATCAATAATGATTAATTGTCCATGAGCACCATAATAAAACTCATTTTAATTAATCTTGTCTTGATCAGTCATCTTCATTCCATTGTACTAGTTAAGCGTGTCACAAATATATTTATTTTCATAAGCAGTCAAACCGACTAGATTAAAATATCTTCAAAATTCTTCAATGACAATGAACACATTTTGTTGTTTTTCACCCCCGACGAAAATAGAGGAGTGTTATGCTGCTATAACTATTTGACGTGTCTGTGTATCTGTATATCTGTATGTCTGTCTGTGGCATCGTAGCTCCCAAAAGGATGAACCGATTTAGATCTCGTTTTTTTTGTATTAAAGGTAACTTAATCGAGAGTTAATCGATGCTGTTTAGTGTAAATCAAACTGTCGGGGTTTTTTTTTAATTTTAAGCCCAATGCATACGTAACGGGTTTTTTCCCGTACGGAACGGTCGCGGTAAAACATCATCGCCGACAATGTTTTTCCCGTCCCGTACGGGACGTGGCCCGAACGTTTCGCTGCGTATACACTATCGTATACCTTTTCTATTTTTCAAGTCCCGTCCCGTACGGGAAAAATGCGTATGCATTGAACTTTAGAAAGTTAACAAAATAGCTAAGCTACATGAACCGACCTGTATAGCCCGGATCATGCCGACGTGCGCCGCCCCCCGCGCGCCGCCGCCGCCCAGCACGAGCCCCACGCTCGTGGCCGTCAGCCAGCGCGCCAGCCGGCTGAAGTCCGAGTGGACGTTCGCTTCCGACATCAACACCTTGCTGTACAGCTCACTCTGTGGACACAATTACAGTTTGGTTGGCTTCAACCCATTATTGGCCCACTACTGGGCACGGGTCTCTCCTCTTGAGGAGGCCTAGAGCATACTCCACCACGCTGCTCCAGACCGCAGATTGGTGGCCAACCCGAGTGTTGGATGTTTTCAAACCGCCCGAGGGCCTTCGACATGGCTTAACGACTGTTATCTTATGATAACAACGGGGACCGACGGCTTTACGTGCCCTTCGAAACACGGAGACGCTCAAGAAATTTTTGCCACTAGCGGTCAGCCATTCAACTACCGACCGCGCCCGCTGTTGCTTAACTTTGTCGATCACATAGGAACGACGCAAGCCGCGGGGCTATGAGCGCTTTTCAGACTTGACAGTTACGTATTGTTATTTATTGACAAGTAAGCAAATTATACGTACATATTATATCGGGGAAAGGTAAGGGTAATAAAGTGTGACATCGTGTGATAACTGAGTCATAATTTTGTGATGTCACATGTACATATACATACATGTATTGTAACATTAAAGTTTTAACTGGGCTTTAACAGAAAACGAATAGTTGGAAAGGGGTTTTTTTTATGAAAAACAAAATAACTGAACTGTTGTCGCTGCCAATTTATACATAAAGAGCTAATGAACTACAGCTCCACAGGTTAAGGCAGTGCGTTGTCAAGTCACTAATTATCACCGTTATCAAGTACACATGCACTCACTATTCGATACTGGCTCTTCCTAGTGAACATGCGGTGCGGACACCGCACGTGGTGGTGCTGGCTGACCCACGAGCGCATGTTGAGCCAGTGCACCGTGCCCGAGGGGTTGGCGCCGCCCTCTCGGTGCAGCAGCACCAGCTCCTTCTGCGTGCGGATCGCTAGGCGCTCGATCTCCTTCTCTATCTGGTAGGGGAAGAGTTACAGATAATAAATACGAAGAAATAACGCTACACACTCATAGCCTCCCCCTAGGATCCTCTATGTACGTGGATGCCATGGAAAACACACAAAGATAAGTACGCAGAATATCGCTGGAAACCGAACCCAGGACCTTTGTCACGGCGCGGCGGTCCGGTATGGTAACCACTATGGGTAACCATTACCATTTGCTTCAATTTTGCAACCAACGCTCCTTATTTCATTAATAATGATACATGTTTTTGAGTTTTTCAATTTTTTTCATGTAAAAGAAAAACAAATTAATGTAAATATTGTTTATTTTTCAAAAGCCGCTCCCGGAGCAATGATTTGTGATTGTATCGTAGGTTTCAGTATATAAATTCCTAAATATAAGTACTTCAATATAAATTCACCTTTATTAAATTTTCTTCTGTAAGGGGTACAAATATGATAAACACTAATTACTAGCTAGTAACTAAATAAAATGATGAATTTAAAAAGAAACCAGATAAGGCGGGTTAACGAGTACATAGTCGATTAATTAACAACAAAAACACCCTGCACTGCCCGACACGCACTTGGCCGTTTTTAGGGTTCCTCAAAAGGAAAAAACGGAACCCTTTTTGGATTACCTCGTTGTCTGTCTGTCAACCCTCTTTTTCTGAGGAACGCGTGGAGCATCATGTTGAAATTAATATCCAATAGTCAGGTCTGTAATCCCTTGAATTTGCTTGAAATCGTATTTTTGGAGTTATTTTGACATTCGCAAGGAAACTATAGGCTACTTCCCGTTGACCTAGAATCATAAAATTTGGCAAGAAACAATGTCCGGAAAAATCCGAAAACCGAAAATGTGTATTCCGTAAATTGATAGCGACTTAAGTGGGAACGACAATTTTCTAACGGCAACGTAAAGTTTGTTACTAGTTCAATTTATGTATAACAGCAATGTTCCGTTCGAAAAGTACATGCATATCGCCGTATTAGAGCTAAAACCTTATTTCGATCGCTTATCTCGATTTTTGGGCTAAAACACTTTTTTACACCATTCGACTCAGAAAAATCTCTGCTTTCGAATGGTAAAACAAATTTAAAGCTAAGTCGCTTAGATCCGATGGTAATACCAATTAAATTGGCTTACTTTGCAAAAACTACCTACTCTTATAAAGTGATTTTATCGAGATAGTACATAAAATTCCATAATCTTCCTGTGATAAACACGTATAAGTCATTTTAAAACGTCTTAGGTCTGAAAAATTTGGACGGTATTTCAATGTTGTGTACCATTAAAACCGCCTAACTATTCATATAAACGTTTTTTTCTATCTATTTACGTACATATTTGTGTAAGATTAAGACAACAAAACACAACAACCACGGATAGTAGTTTTTTGCATTAAATTCATAGTTCGATTTGAAATAAATCTCTGTAATAAAACACGATAACCAGAGATAGTTTGTTTAACCATATAAAACTTGAGTGGTAGAACCAACTAACTGAGGTACCTTGCAACAGTTTTAGGTCTTTACTGTTTTATTTATTCCATATCTATACCAAAAGTGAATATGGTTGTAATCTACAGATTCTAGAGCATAAGAATACGAATAAAAATGAGCCTGTACGTCCTCGGAATTTTATAAAAAATTCGTACAAACTTTCAAACCGCAATAGCTCTAAAACATTTTTCCCCTAAAATGGTCGAGTTAGTTGGTTTTACCTCTATACGGCGATATGTATATTACCGTATTATATTATGTTATGCAAGGCTCATGTTTTTTGTCCTAATATTTATTTATTTAAATTTTATTGAACCATACAAAATGTATCAGTACAAAAGGCGGACTTTAAATATTATTGTTATTAATTATTCGACTTGATACTAGATGGCGCTGTTCCACTTTCTGAATCGCGCTAACGACTTAACTTCCTCTCTTGTATAAGTATTGCCCTCATCGCCGCCATGTGATGTGTTCTGTCACGGTCGCCAAATGTAACGTTCTTTATACGTTATAAAATTTTTGATAGCAAAAGGCTTCCTCCTTTTGCAACTTATTTGGATTAGCGATGGGCCGAGTAGTACTTTTTACAACTCGAGTTACTCGAGCAAAAGTAACCGTTTACTCGAGTAAGCTTAATGTCAAAAGTCACGAGTAGCGAGTACTGCGAGTAGTCGCGAGCTCGCGAGTAATTATACTCGTTGCGTCGAACTTACTGAGTTACTCGAGTTAACCGAGTCCGAGTAGGTACCGAGCTGGCTAGTTGGGGAATAAATACGAAGATGTAACCGTGTCGAGGTATGAATGGTATGATTTAACTGGATATCTATCTCCTAAAAATAAAAATGAATTATAGTAATTGTTGATAACCAGAAACCGTGAAAACGAACCGATTTGGATATTTTTTGTTTTGTACTATTCATGATGGCTTTGGCCCATGATGGTTGTCACAGTGCGAAATCGAAGTTCTGATTCATGTAACGTCAAATCAAGGGATCAGTCCTTCGATCACTATATAATTAAATTAATTAATAACAGAACTACAAGTACTACAACAATCCCATATAAAAAT
Organism: Thymelicus acteon; assembly: GCA_951805285.1. Taxonomy (NCBI): domain Eukaryota; kingdom Metazoa; phylum Arthropoda; class Insecta; order Lepidoptera; family Hesperiidae; genus Thymelicus; species Thymelicus acteon. The sequence goes on from OX638216.1 coordinate 2,931,042, forward strand.
TAGCTTGAAAAGTGTCGTCGACTGTTTTTATGTACATCTAGTTGAAATAAAAATACGTTGGTACAAATTGAAACCTTATATAATTATGACTTAAAGTTGTATTCATAAAGCCATGCACAAAAACCAATATTTTTTGTGACCGAAGCAAGCTGGTCAACATCCATCATAACAAGTTCAACCTTATACGCAAGATTTAAGGTACGATTTACAAAGCACAAAAATAAACAATAACATTTTACGACTTTACGACTGAGGTTCGCTTCTAGGACAAGGAAGGAGTGTGGAGTCAAACTGTTAAATATTTTTATACTGTATAATAAATAATATTTTTTTGTAAATTTGTTAATGGCGATATGTGTAATGAATATATTATTATAATTTACCTGAATGTAACTATTTATTTGGATACGGAAGTACATTAATTTATCAATGACACTGATGCAAATAGTCATAATTTATTCTTTTTCTTTCTTATATTTATTACTAGGCAACTAGGAAACTGACTGGTGATGGTAGGCTTCGTAAAATGCTTCGAACATACAACGCTTCCCTAAAGAATTCTTCGAATCTTTGACGTGCTAAAATAGATATCTATTTTCCACGCCACACGGGATCTCGAGGAAAGCTAAAAAACAATATAAAATCTCACATCTTAAATTTCATTACATATTCATATTTAAGAAAAGAATAACAACAAAAACAAACTTAACATAACAAAACGAGAAAACATTAAACACAATTAAGTATTGTTTTTCAAAACAGCAACTCGTGTTTACTTTTTAAATAATTAAGATTATTGCACTTGCACTTGCGTAACCGGGCGTAATAAATTTAATTAGTCTCCCCCGTACCGTATCCCGAGCCGACTGTCCGAGTACAAACAATACAACTCGCAACACGAACCGAACCGAACCGACGCGACAGCGAGGTCAGCGAGTAGCCGACGCGACCGAGTAATGAGTTGACTGAGTAAAATCGTCGTGAGGAAAAGCGCGTCGGCGGCAACTCGACGAAGTTGACGAACGAGTAACACGTCGCGTCGTGGTCGTCGCTGAGTTGAGTCGGCCGAGTTTACTCGAGTACGTTAAATTGTTACTCGAGTTACTCGACCAAAGAATTTACTCGAGTTACTCGAGTAAATTTCGTCGAGTTGCCCATCGCTAATTTGGATTAGACATGGGCGTTTTCAGTTTTTCCCGCAAACGGGCGCGCTCCACACTCGCGCGAGAACCTCGCGAGAAGGCGAGAAACACACGATAGACATGGGCGTTTTCGGTTTTTTCCGCAAACGGTTACATATCCGATATAAATTATAAAGTTTTAATATCGATATAGAAAACGGTTTTCAGATATCGATATCAGTAGAATGGTTTGCAAACGTTAACATGATATTTAGATGCGAAAACTAACAACGAACGCCTTACAGTTTTTAGTACATCTAAGTACATACATACATTTTACATACATTTAAATACCTACACACTCAAAGCTATTTATCAGTTTACCACAAATATATAATAATAATATACTCTTGTATACACATTACAAAAATAGAAAAGGCAAAGAATTTCTTTTACGTAAATAATGGCACGTGTCGCCAAGATCAAAAGCATTGCAGAACTATCACAAAAATAAAAATAAAGTCGAAGCACGAAACAAAAACAATTATTATTATAGCCCTTTTATAATAATTATAACAACTAAAGTTCAACCTTATTACTTTATTCTGTAGGTATATTTTGTAGAGTATCTCACTAATATCCAGCAGCCGTAGCCGCCAGCCGCCAAAATTTGAACTTTGAAAACGTTATCGTAACTATAATACAATAGAAACTAAACCTTATTGCTAGTTCTTTATGACATTTATTATTATGCACGCCGGTAGCTAAGTAGCTGAAATAACCTCATATTCGCCTCATCTCTTTTACACCAGTAAAATAATGTATATTTAGAAAGGGAGGTAGCGAATATGCTTCATATCGTTCATGAAGTTTGCGTCGTTGCAGTTTTAAGTTTTGATATAACGTAAAGGAAATGTTTTTTGAATCGATACAATAAAGTTTTTGTGATATCAGTTATGTTGGACAGTTTATCGATATGGTATGATATCAAACACATATCCGATATAAGTTACGTTTTGATATAACGAACTCATGTCTAATTTGGATTTTGGGCGTGAAGTGAACGTGATAATACATTTTTTTATAATTTGAAATTGATTAGATCCATTACACCGTGTCGTCAGTCGTGTCCTACGTGGGCGATTCAACGCGAACGCGATTCGATGCGGATTCCGTGCGACGCGGAGCGAAGCGGCGCCTCTGTCCTACGTGCACGCGAATTGTCACTTCACCGCCACTGACATACGCCGCGCCACTGAAGTTCGCGCGAAAATATCAAACCAATTGATCGCGTTCGCTTCAAACCGCGCCGCACCGCAACGCCCTCTACGTGCTTTGGTCACGTAGGATACTTCAATACATCTCGACTGTTTGTTATTTTCGCTTCGCGCCGCTTCGGTTCGCGTTCGCGTTGATTCGCCCACGTAGGACAGCGCGTTAGCGATGGGCCGAGTAATACTTTTTACAACTCGAGTTACTCGAGTAAATTTCGTCGAGTTGCCCATCGCTAATATAGATATACTAACTATGTAGACATCAGAGATGCGCGACTGCGAATTATCTCACTATTCGAATAATCTACAACTACTAATGTACACATTCAACTTGAATATTAGTATTTTACTATTGTTCATATTCGAATGACGACTACTAAATTAGTAACTAACAGTGTCGATTGAAGTCAAATTACTTACTAATTTTTATAGATCATTCGAATGAGTCGAATAATTTACTAAGTCGAATAAATAATAAATAATAATAATAATAAACGCTAACACACTCATACCCCCGCAGTAGGTATTTATTACCTGTGTCGCGGGTGGCATGGACGACACATATAACACATCACAATCACACCCATGACCCAAGTACAAATATTTATCTGTCACATAAATATCTGCCCCAGCCGGGAATCGAACCCGGGACCCCTCGCTTCGCAGGCAGGGTCGCTACCAGTGGCGGCTGGTGGATCCTAGAAGTGGTGGTGCACTGTATCAGCGTATTTTTATTTTTAACGACTACCAAAGAACGATTATGATTTTCGCGCATAGACCTTCTAAACGGCTGGATGGATGTGTATAGTTATATTCGTCTTAAAAGTGTCCTTAGATGACTGTTTGAAAAATAAATAGATGAGCGTTTGAAAAATAATCCTGCCGATTTTAATTCCAATTTTTGTTGAAAAGTTTTATTTTCTAAAATAAATTAGCTTCCAAAATGGTCGATGTTAAAGTTAATACTCATTTTCACAGCTGTTTACTCACACACAATGTCCAACAATTCAGTAACAGAACTATAATATTATAATACTGAAAATCCTTGCAGAATGTAAACAAACGCAACTCCTTTTAGCTACCACAGAGTACTTAATCACTACGAGTATGTTAGCTACTAAAAGCGCGGCGCCGCGGCCGGGCGTAGCGCGCGCAAATTTCGTGAAACCTCGTTCCGCTCGGTAATCTTCGGTTCGCTGGTGCGGCGCTCGAAAACGTCATATTTCGCCGTACATTTTCTATTGAACTAGCTCTGTCTCACGCGCCAGGCGTTTTCGGTTGCATCTCATAGAAGTTGTATGAGCATTCGCCGTGCGCTTTGGCTAGCGCACCGTGAACCATTTTACAGCGATTTTCGCGATAATGAGTCTTAATACTTTGTCAAAGAGCTTAAATTGGTTCATCATAATTTCGTTAATATTGAATAGATCGTTAATCAGGCACTATTAAACATTTTTTGTTTTATTTTTCTAAACATAAAAATCTGGCAGTTCGGCGCACGAGTGCACTTAAAGTACAGCCGCCCCTGGTCGCTACCAACTAGGCTACAGGGTCGTCGAATAATTCGACTGGAATCATTCAGAGTCGCGCATCGCTAGTAGACATGGGTAAATTGGGTAACTCAACCAAAACGCGCGAGGTGTGCGAAGTTGAGCCGGAGCTGTGAACTCGACTCGCGATTCAGCTCAATGTGCTGAACGAGCTGCGCAACGTTTGCGACTTGCGAGCCAGCGCGCCATTATTACACATTCGTTTGATAACACCTTCTCGCTCACTCGACGTCTCTTCCGAAATATATCGAACGCATTGCCGTTTCCGGTTCGCCAGTATAATATGCAGGTTTTTATTGGAAAGCTGACTTTTTATCTCTCTCGTACAGGTGTATAGCACGGTGTTGGGCGTTACTGGTTTAATCACTACACCAACATAGTCTTACTTAAGCCGAAAATGACGTAATTATCTAGAAATATTATATTAGTCTACGATACGATATGAATTAATGTTCAAAACATTTAAAAAAATGTAAGTACCTTACTAAGGTTTAGGTATCATAACCTTAGAGATAGGAACTACAAATCCATCAGTCAAGACGGTGATAGAATTACGAATACGATACGAATGCGATTGGTAACACTGTTATAGCCAATATCAAATTTCAAATAGTGTATTAAAAATTACGTGTAAAAAATAAAGTACACATCAGACAAACGACTATTAATCCTATAGTTTAGTTGTTCAGTATTACTTTTAACAACATTCTAAACTACTAGGCTTATTATTTTTTTAGTTTTTTTACGCAGTCGGGTTTTTTTTATTAATTTTTTTATACTACTGTTTTCAAAATATAACTAGAATTTTAACAATTTACGGATTTGGAGATCCTGATTGTAAAAAAAGCTTTTTTTATTATGTTGACACACATGCCCCTAAAAGTATGATAAAGCTTTCAGCTGTGTTCATAGTGAACTTTTTTAAGTAGCAGCCGCTAAGGTTGACGTGTTTTTATGATCTCGGCGATTTTTGATTCATGGCTTTTGCACCACGATAATGCTGCACCTGTTTTTACGATAATACGGGTACTCACGATATGTTATATTTTATATTAAGTTTAAAATCATGCTGCACCTGCTCACACTTGATTGCTTGTTCGTTAACTTTTGGCCAAAAATAGAATCGGAATAATGCCCCAGCTTCTATAGCTCGCTAGACATGGCTCCGTGTGACTGCTTTCAATTTTCATAAATAAAGAGAACCTGAAAGGGCCGTCGTTTTCAAGCATGGATGACATTTAAACGCATCGCTAAAAGAGCTAAAAGGCTATCCCAAAAATCGAGTTTGAAAAGTATTTCGGGGATTGGAAGAAGCGCTGACGCTAGTGCATAATATCGAGTGGGGACTATTTCGAAGGCGACAACACTAATGTAGACGAATAAATATTTTTTTTTAAGAAAAAAACTAAAATTTCCGTTATTTTTTGAACACACTATGACTTTTTAGGACATATTTTTTATTTGCGAAATGCAAAATACTTTTGGATAAGTTTTATCAGCTTCCATAAATTAATGATTCCCGGTTAAACGTTACACACAGAAAGACAAAAATTCTAAAGATAATAGTTTTTTCTTCTCTTGTTCCTCATATTTTTTTAAATGTCTGCTTTTAGAAGCATCAAAACCGTTACAATGTAATATACAAAAATCTGGTTTCACGGTGTTTGTGGACGCACTTCTCCGAAACGGCTCGACCGATTTTTATCAAATAATTTATGTACCTATGTATTTGGTAGATATGAGAATAGATCGTAAAGTACATTTCATACCGCAGGGTTTCTCGATCCGGAAATTTTTTGGCAGAACAACATTACCCGAGTCAGGTAGTTTAACATAATATGAGAATATAAATAAGAAAATATTATTTTCCTCACCTTGCCGATACTGGGCTGCTTGTCTCCCAGCGCGACGATGAGGATGCAATCGGCTTGACGGATGCAGCGCTGCGTCCATTGCGTCAGGCTCGGGTCGCACTGGTACAGCGCCACCTAGCGGACAATACCGGACAAACAATGACGTGTGGTAACAATATGTGGGTACCTGCGTCGCGTTATACTCCATGTAAACTGAAAACTAATTAAGTTATATTTTGTTACCGTAACAAATTATAACGTTATAACAAATTCAAATTCATTTATTTGCTCGAAAATGGGTATGTAACAATGTCTTAAAATTAATCATAATATTATGTAATGCACATAAAAGGCATGCAAATTTCATTGTAACAATAATTTACGTTTATATCTGTCAATATTACATTGATGGCAATCTCGCTACAAATATATCGGTAATTATTGATAGCAATGTGTAGAAACCTCCCACCGCATTGTTAGGGTTCCGTAGCCGAATGGCAAAAAACGGAACCCTTATGGATTCGTCATGTCTGTCTGTCTGTCTGTCTGTCTGTCTGTCCGTCCGTATGTCACAGCCACTTTTTTCCGAAACTATAAGAGCTATACCATTGAAACTTGGTAGGTAGATGTATTCTGTGAACCGCATTAAGATTTTCACACAAAAATAGAAAAAAAGCAATAAATTTTGGGGGTTCCCCATACTTAGAACTGAAACTCAAAAATGCTTTTTTCATCAAACCCATACGTGTGGGGTATCTGTGGATAGGTCTTCAACAATGATATTGAGGTTTCTAATATCATTTTTTTCTAAACTGAATAGTTCGCGCGAGAGACACTTCCAAAGTGGTAAAATGTGTGTCCCCCCCCCCTGTAACTTCTAAAATAAGGGAATGATAAAACTAAAAAAAATATATGATTACCAAGCAAACTTCCAACGAAAATTGGTTTGAATGAGATCTAGTAAGTAGTTTTTTTTTAATACGTCATAAATCGTAAAAAGCAAAAAACATTGATCAAAGTTACAACGAACTACAAGAACTTTTATATTATGTTACTTGCTGCTACGGAATCCTTCATGGGCGAGTCAGACTCGCACTTGGCCGCTTTTTATTTATTTATATTATTCATGAAGCCATGAAAAGCCTTGCGAGAATTTTTACTATGCTTCTTAAAATGAAGGAGCTGTATTGAAAGAGTTAATTTAGTAAATTAATATTAAAATTATTACAAACCTTATGTTTATCTTCCTGTTGTGCGAGCCACGAGCTAAGCCGATACTCGTTATTGGGGTCCATTATCGTTAGACCCAGTAATTTTCGAATCACGTCTGACGTCAGCCTAACCGTAGGACCTGCACATGGATTATAACATTAATTATTAATATTATAAATAACAACGCTAAATAATTAAACGTGATTTATGGATGGCCCCTAAGATGTAAAAAAAAATGCTCCGACAGTCCTATCCATCCTCACCGATAGCGCACAGCGAGTGATACAGCTCGTACGTGAACGCGGTGAGCGGCACGTCGTCGCTGACGGGCACGACCGCCACGGTGGAGAAGTTGTGCTGCGACGGACGGGACTCCAGCGCCGCCGCGCCGCCCAGACTGCGGGTCGGCTTCTGCCAGGACCCTGGTGATGAGGATGATGAAAGAACGTTTTGAAAATTGTAATATTATAAAGTTTTTGTAGCTATTAGCCGCGCCATTAAAGAAACTAATCTAAAATGGCGGAACCTATCATTCCCTCTCACTCGCACGTTATTCCTGTCTTTAGTCACACACGTCGCTGATGAAGAGACGTCTGAAGAATAAAGTTTTAATATACTAGTTCTGTTAATTTCTTGTTTTATTTATAAATTGTAATATTCCTGTGGAGGAATAATATAATTACAATAATATACCTACAAAAAAACTAATTAATAAAGAAAACATAATGTTGTGACAACAACAAGTCAACATACAACGACCTTGTAGCCTAATTGGTAGTGACCCTACCTGCGAAGCGAGGTGTCCCGGATTCGATTCCCGGCCGGGGCAGATATTTATGTGACAGATAAATATTTGTACTCGGGTCATGTGTGTTATTGTGATGTATAAAACATATTATGTCGTCCATGCCACCAACGACACAGTTAAAGACCTATGCGTATAAGCGTTTAAGGCAACAAAAACAACTTCCACATTATCATACCCAATATCCGATGCCCCAACAAGTTGATAAGCCGTGTGACGACGACGGGGAACCTCAGTTTGATCGCGTTGAACAGCCCCTCGGGCAGCTTGGCCAGCTCCGAGTCCCGCACCGCCATCACTGTGGTGCTGCGGCGGGTCTGAGTCACCATCTCCACCTGGGGAATAGTTCGTGTAAATACGTGCGTAAACACGGGCGTGAGCGTACGTTTACATAATTGGCATTACGATTTTTTTTAAGTATTATGGCTTTTTCAAATAAATAAAAAAAACATTTTTTTATGGAAAAAGCCGACCAACGAGCTGACGACCCACCTGATGGTAAGTGGCTATCGTCGCGCATGGATATCAGCGACACCAAACCATAACCAAGCGAACTAAAAACGCATCAGTGATGCGTTGCTAGCCTAGAAAGAGAGAAGAAAAAAAAGAAAGAAAGCTATAATAAACGAGCTTGCAGTCCTTCGGTCCCCGTCCGTCAGGGATTGTTGTCGTCGCAACTTAGGGTGTGTTTCCACCAGAGATGCGTAGCGAAGTATGTGTTTTTAAGAACAAATAGAATCGCTTCATTTACCTAGCCTGTAGGCAAAGGTTATTGGTTCTCACAAACACATCTCTCTCCACGTATCCTCGCACATCTCTGGTGGAAACGCACCCTAATATATTTATTATAAGCCCACTCACAATGCCAACCAGATCCCCCTTCCCGTACTCCCCCACGAGCTCCTTCTTCCCATTGGGGTGCGTGATGACGGAGCGCAGCCGCCCGCTCAGCACGATGAATGTGGAGCCCGACTCCTCGTCCTGGCGGTACACCGCGCGCCCTGACTCCAGGAATACCTGGGACAACAGAGATCATGGTCAGTATTATGATAGAGATGTTGCTAAGCGCTTAAGGTTTTGTTTTCCTGTAAAGTCACAACCCATAATTGTCCCATTACTAGGCTGGGATCTTCTCTTATAATGTGGGGGGTACAGACCAATTTTCCTTTATGTAACACTTTTTTAACCGACTTCGAAAAAGGAGATCAAATCGATTGTATTTTTTAATGTTTTTTTACTTCAGAACTCCGTCATTTATGAACCAATTTGGAAGATTCTTTATTAAACTGAAATGGTTCCAGATTACTCCCATATTTTTCTGATGATGGGATGCTTCAACTCATTGATGACCCACTACTAAATATAAGTATACAGTATGGCTTCAACCCATTAATGGTCCACTATTGGACACGGGTCTCTCCTTGTGAGGAGGCCTAGAGCATACTCCACCACGCTGTTCTAGTGCGGATTGGTGGAGGGGTTAGTGGCCAACCCAAGTGTCGGAAGTTTTCATGCCGCCCGAGGGCCTCCGACATGGCTTAACGACTGTTATCTTACGATAACAACCGGGACCGACGGCTTTGGAAAATTTTTAATTATAATCCCTACGTATCTCACCCAGTCCAGCGCGAAGTCGACCTGTCGCACGAACGGCGACAGTCGCCTGACCACAGTGTTGGCGATGTGCAGCACGACGGACGGCCGCTCGCGCATGATGCTGTACACCGTGCTCTTGGACAGCAGCCCGATGCGGGAGAAGTGCTTCGCGCGGATCGAGAAGAACGACGGCTCGCCAGTTAGGACTGCTAGCCCGCCTTCTACTTCACCTGCAGAGTAACATACAGTAATCCAATAATCTATCCATCCATTGTGTGGCGTGTAGCACAATGGCTACCATGCCGGATCGCCTTGCCAAGGCCGGGAATCGAACCCAGGACGGTTCGATTCTCAGCGAGATACAGTTAAGGCCAATGCATACGTAACGGGTTTTTACTCGTACGGGATTCCGCTGCGTATGCACTATCGCATACATTTTCTATGAAACGAACGTTTCCAAAACTTCACGTCCCGTCCCGTACGGGAAAAAACCCGTTACGTATGCATTGGCCTTTAATTTGAATGAGTTTCAAATTTCTGTTTTTGATCCGAGTGTGCGTGTTCTTATCTTTGTGTTACACATGGCACCCATGACACAGGGAATACTAGTGTGGAGCTATGAGTGTGTAGCGTTATTTATTATTGCTATTATAACTTGGTAGCTAGAGAGATAAAACTAATGTACATGGTGTTTAACAATTGCTAGGGACTGAAGGATAATGTACAGACAGATAGAATATTGAGACCGGCTGTTAATCATGCAACAACTTACCAGGATAAGCGGTAAACATGTGCACCTCCCCCCCGCCTTCCGTCACCCGCTGCGACACCAGCAGGGCTCCCGACAGGAGGTACACCAGGGCTACATCCTGTCACAATACCACGTTACCATGTCACATCGTTATATTATGTAATTCACTATACCAAAAAACGCAGTATTGGGGAATGAACGCATCGAAAACGCGTTTCGGGAGAAGACGTAAAAGAAAAATTTACTTTGTTATTTAAATATAGGTAGATTTTTTTAAGTACAATACTTACATTGATTAAGAAAATACCTATTTTTTACTTGTATAGACTATTATTGTATCAAAAACATAAATGTGAAAATGATAGTCAATTTCAAAAGAAAAGAATTGAGATCTAAATGGATAGACTTATGGATGTATGACTCGAGTTCCTTTAAATGTTTAAGCGAAAACATTATCTAGACCAACACTTAAACTAATGAGGGTAATTTTGGCTAATAATTACATGATAAATAAGGTAGCGAGGTGGTGCGCCAGAAAAATAAACACCATTAAAATTAATTCACTATATTATTATGACCTTTGAAAATGAAGTAATCCTATAGTTGGATATTTTTCTATCGCACTGTCTCGCTTCTTCGCACATGTCAACTATTTCTTAATCTTGAAAATTAGAAGTAGAAAACAACGAATAATAATTATTATGTTTCACAAAATAATGTAATGGACTTTTTTATGTTTGTAAGAAAATGTAATGTATGTAAAATAAAATAACTTCAAAGAGACATCTTTCTTAAATTTTATACGACTTTTATATTTTTCCTTGAATGAAAGAAAAAAAAATTATTAAAATAAAAAATGAACAATAAACAAATAAGAAATAATCTTACTATTCTATTGTCAATGTCAAAATCATACATGTATTATGTATACTTGGGACATGATAGAAAAATAGGAGGAAACGAGAAAAATCACTGTAAATTCTAAATCATTGGGGACTTTAAATCAAAACCCCTTAAAATTTTACCAATTAACATTAACAGAATTATCAATTAACATTGAAAATGATTTACTGAGATTATACAAGAAAACAAACCAATGGGTTTAACAGCCGACGTTCATGAACAATGGACGTGTTTTCTAAACTTGCTGTAGCAAACAACGTACACAAACTATGGATCACTAGTAAATGACGTCGCGATTGCACACACACTCACAAACTCACGATTCAAACTGTCTATGGATCTCTAAAAGATGACGTCGCGATTACACACACACACACACGCACTCACAAACTCACGATTTAACGATACTGTAGCTACCTGAACAATCTCTGGCTCACCGGGCACACTATAATACAGCTTTTGGACAACAAAAATTACTTTACTTCAAACCATTTACCATTTACAGTTTTCATATACTAACGCCCCAACTTAGAGTCACTAACGGTTACTTAATTCGTTCTTCAGTATAGAATTTGTATGGTGATTCTTTACTAATGAGCGATTAAAGTAACCATTAGTGACTCTGAGTTGAGGCGTAAATGTCTTTACAAACCCTATGATAATTTTACAGATTTGACATATAATTTTACTTTTAAGTTTCTCAAGTTTCAAAATTATTAATTAGGCTTTGACCTATGTATGATTAGCAAATTCGTAAAATCCCATTAGAGGTAACTTTTATTATTTAATTATAATTAAATAAATTATACATTCAGGCACCCGGGGTAACTATCAATTTCAGTGTTACATTGAACCCTTTTAAAGGAAGGAAGCTCAAGAAAAATAGCACGTGCGTACAATACGTATTTATTGCAAACACAATGCGTATTTGCGTACACGGGTCTCTACTCTTTAGAAGGCCTAGATTAGACCATACTCCACCATGCTGCTTTAGTGCAGATTGAAGTTGGGTTAGGTAAAATTAAGATAAATTACAATAGAAATAGGAACTACGCAAAGCAGTGTTCAAAATAACATCGATATTCCAAGTTATCAGAAAAAACAGTTTTACTTATACTAAAAAAAAAAATTAAATAAACGATCTCACCACACAAGACGAAACGTTTTGTGTCAATTAAAGTTCGTCGGATAAATGTAAAAACATGACAATTTTACATCTGTTATATGACATTTGCAATGGCATTTAATTACTCTTATCTCATTCTTATTTATACTAATATTATAAAGAGGAAAGATTTGATTGTTTGTTTGCATTGAATAGGCTCCGAAACTACTGAACCGATTTGAAAAATTCTTTCACTGTCGGGAAGCTACACTATCCCCGAGTAACATAGGCTATATTATATTTTCAAAAAAACTAGGGATCCTTAATAAAACTCCAATAAGGTGTAAAAAAATAAAAAAACCGAAGCAAAGCGAGGGCGGTTACTCGTCTGTCATATTTTACCCCGACTTACCCTACATCAGATAAGTGTTGCCCTGTCAATTTTTTAATGTTTATAAAAAGACATGTATTCACATATCCGACGCACTATAGACCGTTTATTTCCCTACAGGTAATAAATAACAGTAGTAACCAACCTTATGGCTCTCCTCCTTCATGATGTACGTGCCGGCGGGCAGGTCGCGCACCTGCACGTTCCCGCGGAGCACGTGGTCGCTCTCTAGCCCGAGCTCCTTTACGAACGCCTCCGTCGCTATTTGGATAAGTGCCTGGAAATGTTACCACTCAATGAAATATTTACAAGAAATCCAAGAATATAATATTCAAACAACCCTAAGTGCGGTACCTCACGGGACGCCAAGGCGACGTCGCCGGCCACGTATCCTTTTTTGAAGTCGGTTAAAAATACATGACATACCTGTTCATCTAAGTTGTCAGTGTTGTGTTTCTTGAACGATGAGCCCTCCTTGGTCCTCTGGAACGACGACGATGTTGGCTGGACGTCCGGTTGTTGCTGAAATATAAGTTAATGAAATAAACTATAGACAAAACGGTAATTATAAGGAGATTGTAAACATTGTACTGTTTACTAATGAGAATTAAAAAGGTTAAAGGTCGCTGCATAAGTAACGTGGACGGGACGGGGACGGGGAATAAATATACGTGCGTGCCCCGTTCCCGTCCCGTCCGTGCCTCCGTGGCGTATGCGATATCGTTTACATTTTCTATGAAACGATATTTCCAAAACTTCACGTCCCTTCTCGTCCCGTCCCGTCTGGTCCCGTCCACATTACGTATGCATCGACCTTAAGTTAGTTGTTGAAGCCAATTTGTGTTACTATATTAAAAGAAGCGATGCTTAATCGTAAGGCTTCTCATGTTGATTCATAGTTTCAATAATACAAAACTTTTAAATTGAGCAATCATATGCACATAACCACATTATACTCTTAGTAAGTACTGCGTTGATCCTCTTATTCTTCTTACATATAATTTCATACACTGTAGCGACATAAATCTTACCTGTGGCGTATTCGATGTGATATCAGGCACCATGTCCGGGCGGGGCTTGCGACCTTGGATGTTGATGGGCGAGGAGGGCGCGCCACTGTCCTGCTCATTCCAACGGATGTAACACACGGTTAGAGGGAGACAAACAGGATGCAGGGATTGCAGAGGTTTAAAAGAAATTTAGGCCTTGGTGTGATCTTTTATGAAGCCGTAGCATGAATATTGTTGATATTACAAACAATCAAGATGATTTTTTATTTGTGGCTGTGTGATTTTACATTGCTCACAATCCTGTTACGAAAATAAGGAAACTTATTATTAAGAAAATAAAACTTATCTATTTCTGATTGTGTAAGAATTAAAAAATATCAGAAAGATAAAAAAAACGCGTTTTGTCTGTGATGGGAACGAGAAAAAAAATATTGAAAAAATTCGTTCCAGTAGGGCTTGCTGTTTCATTGGCAGTTATGTATCAGTTTATTCATGAAAATATCAATTGTATAAAAAATAAAACCATTCAAGGAACACAATTCACTCATGATTCATAAGGGGCCATCCAGTTAGGGGGGGGGGGGGGGGTTGATGTAGTGTGACATTGTGTGACAAGGGGCGGGAGGGTGTCGTAAATTTCGTGACGTCACATTTAAAAATCGAATAATTCGTATGTATAGGCAAATATTAAAAAACAATGGAAATAAAACTTATTTCGGAACTGCTGTTTTAAGTTAATAATTTCTAGGTGTAAAATTTCATAATATGTGACGTCAAATGTGACCATCTGTGACAAGGAGGGGGAGGGGTCAAAAAGTCATGAAATTAGTGTGATGTAATTTATGGATGGCCCCAAACGTATTAATATACTCGTATGTCACAAACAGAATCCACTTTCAAAACATAAAACAAAACCACTTCAACCACTCATTAACCAACATTAAGCAACGTTAACCGACTCACCATGTGTTCCGATGGTTTCTCGAGGTGGTGCGGCGAGTGCATGTTGGGGTTGCTGTCCGCTGACGTCATCTTGCTCGTCTTGCCGGGAGAGGACGCCACGTTCGTCGGCCGGCGCTTCTCCTTGCCCTGGTGAACAACACGATTTTTATAAACAAATTTAACAACCAACTTAGTTAAGTTAAATAATCTAAATTTTACTAACAAAACATAACCGACTTCAAAATTACTCAAAAACTACTCGTCAGATCTCGTTCAAATTTATGTGGGACCACATGACAAGCACCTGCTTTCGATTAAAAAAAGAATCATCGAAATCGGTTGGCGTGATATTGAGTAATTCGTCCATTTGTCGCGCACATACTTAATGCAAATTTAAGACTTATATGGTTTTCTCATGGATGCCATTGTCAGATCTCAATAAAATTTAAGTAGGACCACATGACAAGTACCAGCTTTCGATTAAAAAAAGAATCATCAAAATCGGTTCACCCAGTCGAAAGTTCTGAGGTAACAAACATAAAAAACAGTCGAATTGAGAACCTCCTCCTTTTTTTGAAGTCGGTTAAAAAATGAGGAGGTTTTTTATTCGGTTGTATAAGTTTTATGTTTGTAACCTAAGAACTCCGTCATATATAAACTGATTTTGAATCTTTTTTTATTTTTATAAAAAATATATAATTATAAAATTTAATTTTAATAGGACAAATAGTCAAATTAACAAAAAGAAGTAGATTACTAATAAAATAAATCTTACCGTCATATGAGAGACATCACCACTAGACATAGTATGATGCAGGGAACCGTAGTTAGGTTTACTCTAAACAGATAGAAAGAAAGCTAGAGATTTCTGGAAATATAAAATAAATCAAACCATCATATTTGCAGACACAACACTAAGAGTCAAGGAACGAGTAATATAATGAAGAATGCAGTCAAAATAAATCTACTGAAATGGTCATGGGAGACATTAACTTGAAGAGAAAACGGACCCCAACGGGATGGACACGACCACGAAAGTAACACGTCAAAACCATGCAGATTAGTAACAATGTTATGGAAACTGTATCAATCAAAATTATCTAGTTGTAAAAGGGAAATAATTTAATGAAGACCAAGGAACAATGAATCAATGACATCAAACAACCAATGAATATATGGCATCAAACAACCAATGAATCAATGACATCAAACAACCAATGAATATATGGCATCAAACAACCAATGAATCAATGACATCAAACAATCAATGACATCAAACAATCAATGGCATCAAACAACCAATGAATTAATGACATCAAACAACCAATGAATCAATGACATCTAACAATCAATGACATCAAACAATCCAATGATATCAAACAATCAATGACATCAAACAATCCAATGACATCAAACAATCAATGACATCAAACAATCAATTACATCAAACAATCAATGACATCAAACAATCAATGACATCAAACAATCAATGACATCAAACAATCAATGACATCAAACAATCAATGACATCAAACAATCAATGGCATCAAACAAGCAATGAATTAATGACATCAAACAACCAATGAATCAATGACATCAAACAATCAATGACATCAAACAACCAATGAATCTATGGCATCAAAAACCAATGAATCTATGGCATCAAAAACCAATGAATCTATGGCATCAAAAACCAATGAATCTATGGCATCAAAAACCAATGAATCTATGGCATCAAAAACCGATGAATCTATGGCATTAAAAACCAATGAATCTATGGCATCAAAAACCAATGAATCTATGGCATCAAAAACCAATGAACCAAATTCGACATAGACTTGACGAGAAAAGATGGAGATGATTTATCGCAGAAAAACATTATCAAACTATATCTTACCGTTATTTGTGTAAAATCACCACTAGACATGGTATGATGCAGAGAACCGTGGTTATATTTACTCTAAACAGAGAGAAAGAAAGCTAGAGATCTCTGGAAATATAAAAAAACACCTATCCATTACAAATAAAGAATATTATACTCATGCAAAGTATAAAATGACTAATAAAATAGAACATGCTTTCTTAAAATGCAACAAATTAATGGTTATGGAAAAAACACAAATTAGTGGGAAATGTAGCACAAAGGATGTTTATATGTGATATGATATGATTGCTTTCTCATTTTAGGTATATAATTATTGAAGGTATGAATTAATTAACTTACATTTAACCCTTTTTTCAGGTGCAAAAGTAAACCTTTGTCCTCATGGCAATGATGGCCTCATTAATATTTGATAGTCTTTATGTAATTAGTATTTTTTGTTTGATGAAATAATAAAATCGAAAAAAGATAAATATTCATATCACTACGATCATAGCCAAATGTCAGTTTGCCGTATTTTTTATTAAGACACATAACATACTTGGGTATATGTATAATTTCCAAGTTCTATTGCAATGAACAACTCATGCACTAAACTCGGTCCAATTTAAAGTCTCTGTTCACAATAAAATCTAAATCTTACCATCATATGTGTAAAATCAGCACTTGACATAGTATGATGCATGGAACCATGGTGAGATTTACTCTAAACAGAAAAGAAAGAAAGCTTGAGTTCTCTGGAAATATAAAAATATATGACCCATCAAATAAAATGAACAAAATATCATACTAATATAATGAACATAATCATATTCAGCGACGAAGAAGATTAATAATATAATGAAAGACGCACCCGTTAAAATCTGAATTTTACCAAGAAATAAATAACCAACTTCAAAATTATTGAAAAACTACCCATCAGATGTAGCTCAAATTTAAGTAGGACCACATGATAAGCACCAGCTTTCGATTAAAAAAAGAATCATCAAAATCGGTTCACTCAGTCGAAAGTTCTGAGGTAACAAACATAAAAAAATACAGTCGAATTGAATATCTCCTCGTAAAAAACACTAATTTGGAGAGAGAAATAGACCACAAAATTTGCATCAATTGAATAATGTTTTTTTTTTATGGAAATAGCCGGCAAACGAGCTGACGATCCACCTGATGGTAAGTGGATATCGTCGTCCATGGACATCAGCGACATACCAACATAATGGAAATTGCACCATCAAAATTTTAAAAATCTCCTAATTCTAAAACCGTAACAATGAAACGAAGATCAACCAAGCAATGAATCAAAGACATCAAAAATATCAAAACCAATGAATCAAACTCAACGAAAACATGACTGGGAGATATACAAATTTATATCTTGTTATTAACACATGGATGGACAAGACGCGATTCCTATACAAATTTATATTCAAATCCCAATATACTTATCAGGTTAAAGGATCAACAATATCAAAGAAACTTCGAAGTAAACACAACATGAGATAAAGAGATTGGAGAATTCCTGTGTCTTGTAAACATGTAAAAAACCCGTAAACAATATCTCTATATGCCTAAAATAATATCAAAACAACGTAAACATGACTGAAAAAGACTTCTGAACTCAAATAAACTAAGATGCAATGAATATAATTGTCATTCGATGCGCTTCCTAGACTATATACTCTTCATGATTCGACAAGTAACAACTGCAATAGATTGAGCTGAGAAGAAAGTTATAAGTAAATCATTTGTAGTCATGAAGTATAATGTACTACATGCTAGAACAGACATCACGAATTGAATCTGGGGTCAATAAATCATAGAGTTTGTAGCTCATGAGCTACAACTAATTGGGCAACCATCGAGATCGCGGTGTCTGTTCTATACGCTAGTAATAACAGTTCAATGTTTGTACTTACTGGATTAACCAGCTCAGCGCTCAAGCCCAGATACTGATGCAACGCTGTGAACGTCACGCGCTGAAGACGAACCATTATAATCTGGAAATGAGATGGATATCAGTAACTTAAAACAAGGGATCATTTACTTTGTGAATTTACGCCCCAACTCAGAGTCACTAACGGTTACTTTAATCGCTCCTTAGTTAAGAATCACCATACAAATTCTGTACTAAGGGAGCGATTAAAGTAACTGTTAGTGACTCTGAGTTGGGGCGTAAGATACTTAGCACTAATCATTATATCGACGCTTGAAAGGCAAAAATTACCAAGCGATATGTTAAAAACTTTACACTAGAGGATTTTAAAGTTTTTATTTTACAAAAAAAAAATCGTAAAAATCGCTTTATTAAGCATTTAAACTGCATGTAAAATTCATTGGAATTAAGTAGCTATGACTAATAGGCGATTTTTTACGATTTTTTTCTAAAATTTTAACTTTAAAATGATCTAGTGTAAAGTTGTCAAAATGTCGCTTGGTAATTTTTGCCTTTCAAGCGTCGCTATTAAAACACATAGTAGGTAAAAATAGTAGGCAAAAGGTAAAAGTAGTAATAACTTAAAATAAATATTAAAATCAATTATTAAAACAGGAACAACAACTTACTTGTATGACTCGCACAAATATGTCGGGGTATTCCTTGAACACTTCCTGGAAGGCGCGCATCGGCAACTTTATCACTTGCGAGTCCTCTAGGGCCTTCGCGTTCACAGTCTTGTATGGTTGGGAGCGACCCTGGAAAATAAATAATATTTTAACTATTTATCTCCGATAAACGATTCCAAGAGAACGAACTATAAGTAAGGAAGATTTTTTAAATATAAATACGATAAACAAAGAGAGGAATCTGATGGTAAGTAATTATCGTGACATTAGTAACGCCAAGAAAGAAAAGAGAAGAATAGTATATTTCATTACGAGTGCCGAAAGCCTGTCATTGCAAAGAGTTCCGACAAATATCTACCCGAGCCATAGATTACCTCCAATAGATACCGCATACAAGGCAACTGACGCGTGCCAACACATACGTGCATTTACAAGTCGACGACAATAGTGTCGACCAATACTGACCCGTCAAGTCCAAGTATGAATAAGAAATAGCCAATCACAGCGGATTGTTTTGTCCCCCGCAACCCGCGCTTTCCGCCAAATTATGTGAGTTCAAACTCTAAGAAAATTTCACTTTGCGGTATCTATTGGGGGTAATCTATGACCCGAGCCGAGGCGCAGCCGAAGGTGAGGGTTGACAGTCGGAACAAGTTGCAATGACGGTTCCGCGCGTGTACTGAACAACTACTTTTAATACAGTTATTAAAATATACATTTTTAATACAGTTGCTCAAAAAGTGGCGTATTGCAGGGACGTATAGCGTTCGGGTGACAGATAAATATTTGGACTCGGGTCATGGGTATTATTGTAATGTGTTACATGTGTAGTCTGTAGTCTATGCCACCCGCAACACAGGTAAATTATTAACCTACTGGGGGGTATGAGTGTGTAAGCTTCTTGCGAGTATCTTGCGAGTGCACTTTCAAACCGTGTTTCCAATTTTCCGGATGCTTTTGAACGCATGCGAGTGTGGGCATCAGAAACTTTATAATGTCACCTAATCCTTCTTTTGGGTACTTCTTCGAAGCTTGGAGTCCAGTTAAATATATAAAGCTTTTGGTGAGCACAGTCGTGAGGCCTTGACTCTTTACGTATCAATGTGTACGAGCAGTGTATACGTCACCGTCAAGACATCGGTGAAGCTGAGCAGCGAGGTGACGGTCTCGCCGGCGCGCACCACCTTCAGCGACAGGCTGCTGCCGTCCGCGTTCGTTATGTACACGTTCACGCGCCCCGTCTGTACCACGTACACGTTCTCGTCCGTCTCGCCTGCGGACAGAGGGGGGTGGGGGGTTATAACCTATATGTTACTGCTTATAATAATTATGCTTATTCCATTAAGGTATATACATAGAGAGGACATCTCAAACAAAGTGTCTCTGCCGGGAGGTTCTATTTTCAAAATTGAGCCCCTGTTCTCCTTTCAAAATCGAAAGAATCCATTGGGCATTGAAGCCGCGCGGCGCCAATCCTGTCTGTTCTATACGCTACTAATGATATTTCAATGGCTTATTGTTAGTTGTAACCATTGAAGTATAATGTCATAGAACAGACATCTCTTACAAAATGTGTGTCCCGCCGGGAGGTTCTATTTTCAAAATTGAACCCTCAATCTCTTTTCAAAATCGAACGAATCCATTGAAAATTGAAGCCGATCGGCGCCAATTCATTGGGACATATGTTCGCGGTGTCGTTTCTATATACTAGTAATAATACTTCAATGGTTGTAACTTCGTTTTTGCGTTTTGGAAATATATTTTGATACAGTATCTTATACGGCAAAAAGTTACAAGAACATCGTTAAAAATTAAAATTATAAATTGGCTGTAGTCTCACACGACAGTCGACAATGTAAAATTATTTCAAGGAATATCAGTCTTCGAATTATTATCAGTATTTGGACCGGAAACACATCCTGTTTCACAGCTAATATTGATTGACCTTTGCGACGAAACAAACAAAAGTATCTCACTTTACTAACATAATAATTAATTACCTATTCATAATTTAATCGACTTGAAAGCTTTGTTTTGTTATAATTATTATATCTGGTCAATAAATATTATTTAATAATTTATTTACAGTCAGAATAAGATAACAATAATATTTACATTGTCTATGTCATAATTTTAATGTTTGTTTTGTACATTTCGCCGCGATAAGAATATTATTACATTGACTGGTCATAGTGACGTTAATCACAAACGGACCATGGCGTAACATGCGTAACAATAATACATTTTATTTTGCTTTTGATATTAATAATGAGTGCGTGTATAGATTTTTATCAACACCATTAAAACAAACAAGTAGCGATAGATTAATAGTTTATTTATGTATGATAGCGTTCGGGCTGGCTTTGAGTCATACATCCATCTCTAATTGAATATCTTATGTTTCACTTACTGCGGCAATACACAATATTTTATTTTATCATTTCATAGTTTTGTCAAACTCTGTTAACCATCGTAGCCAACTTACTCTTATGATGCACTGTTTTGTGAAATGTTATTATGTTGGTATAATACACTGTTAGTATTTGCCAGTAGATATTTATTTCATTGTTAGGGAAGCTGGTAACGGGTACCAGTAACATGTACGGTAACATGTACGGACATGTTTAAAAGCCATCGCCGTCAACAAATAATCAAAATATATAATATGTCTAATTCTAAACTAGGTTCTGCCCGTGGCTTCGTTCGCGTTTTTCGGAATAATAAGTACCCCATATCCTATTCCAGATTATGGTCTACCTGTATGCTAAATTTCATTAAAATCCGTTCAGTAGTTCTTGCATAAAAGAGTAACAAACATCCAAACAAACCTTCACATTTTTAAATATTAGTAGGAAGTAACTGTCCAACTCACCAACTTTGAACAGGAACGCGCCCGCAGGAAGGTTCAGTATCTCGGTGTGTTTGCACAGCATGAGGAACACCGGCTTCTCGAAGTGTCCGAACACCCGGATGCTGTGCAGCATGTACAGCGCATCCGGGGGCACTCGGTCGTCGCTCGTTAGGTCTTCTTCTAGGTACTCGGCTGGGGGTTCTAGTACCTGTGGAGATAGAAGATAGAAGTTGCGATTGATTATATTTAGAACTAATGGGCTAATGTGATCGTTCAGGACAAGAGGTCACAACTATAGCCTTTTGACGTGATAACGTATATTAAAACGATGAACGCCGGCCGCACGAAAAAATGTATCGTTCCGCGAAAGAGAGAGCGGCAAAAGCGAGAGAGAGGCACGATCGTGTCGCAGCCGATGTCTCAGGCGAGCCGTAGACGATCGTAGACGATCGTAGTTGAGTGGAGTGGAGCGGAGCGGAGCGGGGCGGAGCGGAGCGGAGCTTTGTCATGACGTTGTCACGTTAAACTACCGTCTGTAAACCGACTTTACAGACAACCATTTTTTTATGCTTTTAGCAGGCAAATGAGCCGACGGGTCACCTGATGGTAAGTGATCACCGCTGCCCATGGACATTAGCAACACCGGGGGCATCACCAACTCGTTGCCGGCCAAGAAGATGACGACAGACCCGCTTCTTGAAGGACCCCATGTCATAGCTTAGAGGGAACACCGATGCAGGAAGTTTGTTCCACAGTTTACACTGGTTAGATGCAAATTAACCTATACGTTTCGAAAATTAACTAAGGCGCTGACTGTTTCATGCTGGTGCAAAATGGAGTGTCTCATTTGTATGTATTTCAAGGCAAATTAAAAGACACGAGGACAAACATTTTTCTTCCGGGAGGATTTTCTTGAAGATTCCTAACAGGTGCGGCGTGCTGAGCGTTTCCAATTTTAAAACTATTGAAATAAATATTAATTATTTTGCCTAGTGTATAATATCGTAACTATTTATTGAAATTCGTATTTTTGCGTGGCGCAGACTACTAAATGCACCCATTTAGGTACAGTTTTCACCGTTTGTTTAACGTTAAGGGGGCGTGATATTGGGTGAGGCGCATAGAGTAAAAGGTTGGGAATCCCTGGTCTAGATAATGCCCTTGTTGTAAATTGACTAATGGAACAATTATAGTACTAATCAACATAATTCATCATTTGTTCTAGTTAGCAATTATGAAAATATCAGTTTTATAAATACATATACATAAGTATAACACGACCAACCTTCAGCTGTTCAGGGGCGGCCTCCTTCTTCAGCTGAAGCAGTTTTCTGGCGAAGCGCATGACAGCGCGGCGCTTGCGGCCCTGCCCGGAGTTCGATATGGACTTCACTTTGCGCAGCATACGTCTGCCGTAGAACAACATCTTGTCCCGCTTGCGGAACCTCTTCGCCGGCTCGCCTGCTGAGGCTGCACCCGCGCCGCCTGATAGTTCTAGATAGATAGATAGAAGATAATTTTGATATAACTAATAACTGTATATTTTAAAATAAAATAAAAATCCCGACCGTTTAGATCTGATGACCTTGAAACGCCTGAACTGATCTTAAATTCTAGCAAAGAAGCATCTCGATCACGTCAGCTATCAGACCAAAAACCGCATCATAATCGGTCCATTCGTTTAGGAGCTACAGACACACAGATAAGTGAAACTTATAACACCCCTCTTTTTTCGGCGCGGGTTAAAGATCTTTCGGAAGGCTAGGGGTTTGTGATCAAGAACCGGCGCGGGCGGTGGGCTGATTATAATTATTCGCGATCGGTACTAGAATATGCGAGCGATTGCTCATGGTCACTGATGTAAGGGCAAACCCCTACAGCAAGAAGAATACCATGCAATAAGATGTATTTTTTGTCTAATATCTATTTATTGAGCAGAACAATTTTGAAAATCGGTGAGAAAGTGTTATCACAGTTAATGTATCCTAGTCACGACCTACATTGATAACGTGTTAATTTATTTTGTCACCTTGAATGTGACTATCATTAATTCCGTACGTATTGTCTTTGTCTATGTAATATATTATGTTATAATGCGTAACGAAATTACCAAACTTCACGGTCACAGTTTCTTTAAACACAAAATAAGGGTGTATTCACGTAGAAAGCATTCTACAAGCGCCAACCCATCAGTGCTTATTAGCGCTGATCCTCGCAGATTATCAGCGCAGGTAGTCAGTACCGAGTTTCTATACTTTGAGCCAAACACTGATAAGCGCTGTCATTGGTAGGCCGTCACTTTTTACTAGTATTGCAAGGGAATAAAGTAGTATTTTCTTATCACTGTACTGAGACAGAATAGCTTGCTTTATGTAACGACTAGCTGCCCCGACAGACTTCATTCTGTCAAAAGTTTTTTTTATATTATTATTTTTGTATGCTGTATCATAAAAAAATAAAAACAAAAAAAATTGTCATAAAAATTAATTTAGGGGTGGACCACCCTTACCATTTAGGAGGATGAAAATAGACGTTGTCCGACTCTCCACTCCAGCCGATATGCACGCTAAGATTCACGAAAATCGGTCGAGCCGTTTCGGAGGAGTTCAACTTCTAATACCGTGACACGAGAATTTTATAAGTAGGTATATTAGATTATCGGAGCGGACCTGCGCATCGATTAGCGCTATCAACCAGTTTTGTACGTGAATGAGTTCTAACTCTATGACATTATTTTTTGTACTATTATACGGACTATTTCATACTAATAATATAGTCGACTACCTTGGACTGAATAAAATACGCATATTTTGCATAATTAACTCGTTCAGAGCATTCACAACACCGTGGCAGTTGTAAATGGCAGGCGCCTTCTTTATTTCTGACATTTCCATATTTTTTATTACATGTATCATAAACAAGTGACTAGAGTAGGTAAATATTTACAAATTGTTACCTTTAGACAAAATATGAATTTCCTACAAAAACACTAAATTTCCTGGTTGAAAACAAATATTTCATATTTCCTTGTTTTGTTTTTAGATAGATTTATGATTGTTAGCTGATTTAATTGATTGAATGATAGTTGACATGTAGGTAAATTACAATCTATACTAATATTAAAAAGCTGAAGAGTTCGTTTGGTTGAACGCGCTAATCTCAGGAACTACTGGTTCGAATTGAAAAATTCTTTTTGTGTTCGATAGTACATTGATTAAGGAAGCCTTTAGGATATACATATAATATCATAATATTTTAAAGTTAGTTTTTTCCACAAATTAACGCGAGTGAAACCGCGAGGCACAGCTAGTACCTAATAAATAAAAATAAAACCTCTTTTTTTTTCATTTAAATCTCAATCTTTTTAACATGCGCTATATAGATAACGAGTAACCGCCCTCGCTTTGCTTCGGTTTTCTTATTTTTTTACACCTTGGGTTACATTATTGGAGTTTTATTAAGGATCCCTAATTTTTTTTTTGAAAATATAATATAGCCTATGTTACTCGGGGATAGTGTAGCTTCCCACCAGTGAAAGAATTTTTCAAATCGGTTCAGTAGTTTCGGAGCCTATTCAATGCAAACAAAAAATCAAATCTTTCCTCTTTATATATTAGTATAGATAATTCAATCGTTGATTTATTTATTTTGCTACATTTAACATGTCAATCGATCTTGAATTACCTTTCGACCGCCATCTTTTGTAGTAATAGAAGAACACCACTAACACCGACACTAGCAGGCAGCCGCAGAAGGACCAGAGTAACTGAAACAAGAACAACCATATTATAATTAAACAACCATTATAATAAAATATTAGATTATCATGTTTGAATGCAAAGAAACTGGGAGTCGAATTGTTTGAGGCAACACTGAACTTGAAAACTGTATATTATTTTCTATTTTGTAGGCACAGCAGCTAAGCCAGCTATGGAGTATAAAAAAAACTTTGGATTTGTTTGTGCTTCGACCCTTTAATGGTCCATTCTGAGCACAGGTCTCTCTTCTTGAGGAGGCCTAGACCATAGGTACTCCACCACGCTGCTCCAGTGCGGATTGATGTATTTATTTGAATGAATCGGGTGCAAACTAATGGACTTGCTAGAATGTATCATTATACGATAATTTGTAATGAACTTTTTCGAAATATAAAATTTAGAATAACAATACTATCTCTATAAATACTCGTAGCTGGAAACTATATTATTTAATTAAAGTAATAACTAATTAATTTCAATTAAGGCAATTAGCTTTCTCATAAAAAAACAAGGATTTAGCACGCTCTTAATCCTCCCACGTAGGTAATCCTCAAATCACACGACACGACTTCGTTATCGTAGTCACACGATGTCGTGGCAACAACGTGATGTGTTAACAATATTTAATAATGCTTTGCCAACTAGTTCATTGACCGCCACGAAATAATGTACGATGTTGTGATAAATTAAATTAATTACGGGATTGAAAAATAAATACTGTCTTAGTTAGGCACATGTTTTGTCTCAAGTCCACCATATTGGTTGTTCGTTCTGCTATTTATAGAAATAAATAAAAATTCCTGTCGTACTTATTTATAAATTGGAGCGTCTGTTTGTAATATTAAAATAACCGCTTTTTCTAAGTGCATTTGGATGTATACACGGTACATATACCAAAAAAACATTTTTTATAATTTTTGTCGGTCTGTCTGTAAAAATAGCATTTAGCAGAACAACGTCTGCCGGGTCAGCTAGTACCTATTATAAATGGGAAGTTTGTGAGAATGTAAGGATGTTTGTTACTCTTTCACGCAAAAACTACTGAACGTATTTTCATGAAATTTAGCAGACAAGTAGACCATGATCTGGAATAGGATATAGGGGAATTATTATCCCGGAAAACACGGGAAAAGCCGCAGGAAGAGGTTGCAAGGGTCAAAGCGATTAAAAGCTTGTCTTCTATGTTACATGTTTGTTAGTGAGTCAACACACTGCAGCACTCACACCTGCGTGTTTGATCTACAATCAGCGTTAGGTCAACGATCCAATATAAACAAACGGGGTCGCGAAACAAAAAAAATATTTAAAAACAAAACCAATAAATACACTCATACACTCACACTCCTGACTCAAATCTGTGCCGTGTAGATACAGCCGTTCTCAATATCTATCTCTCTATAATCCTCAAGTCAGTTGCTTAGCAACCACAATTTGTTATTAGTTCTGTTGTTATTGTTATTAAAATATTCACCTACTTTCTTATCTAGAGATTAGGGGCCATCCATAAATTACGTCCCATGTTAGGGGGGAAGGGGGGGGTCCATGTAGTGTGTCATTATGTGACAAAGGGTGGGAGGGGGTCCTAACGTGACGTCACATTTCAAAATCGATTAATTGGTATGTATGTAGGTATAGGTAAATAGAAAAAAACAATTAATGGAAATAAAACTTATTTCGGAACTGCTGTTAATTTAATAATTTCTAGATGTAAAATTTCATGATATGTGGCGTCACTCTAGGGGGAGGTCTCACAAATGTGACCAGCTGTGACAAGGACGGGAAGAGGAGTCAAAGTTATGAAATTAGTGTGACGTAATTTATGGATGGCCCCTTATCGGTGGTTAGCAAGAATTAAGAAATAATCTTACAAGAAATCACAAACCAAGACTCGAGAACTAATCTATCATAAATCCACGACTTAATCACTTAGGTCACTCAGAATGGTTTAGGCGTATTAAAGCAATACATCCATCCTGAGCATCTATCGAATTATTCTTAGAACACCGAAAAACAGATCTTGAGAGAACTACTGTAAGAACTAATATCCTTCAAATCGAAGTTTCTAAATGTCAAGTACGACATCAAGAGTAGATACGATTGCGAAACCTCCACAAAGACACCGAGAAAACGTGCTTAGTAACGAACTAAATTTATCAATGTTGAATAGTAAATAGAGCACTACCTCTCCGCTTCGCGTTCGAGGTGTAGATACAATAGCATTGGTTTTGCAATCCGCCTACAAGAACGATTTTGTATTGTCCGAGGGGCTGATGAAAAAGCAGACAGGCCGGATGGTCAGTGGTCACAGTTGCCTATGGATATAAGGAATACTAGGAGTCACCAAAGCAACGTCGGCGCTGAAGGTGAACATTTTTTTAAACATAAATCGCCTTCTAGTAACAAACCATCAACAGCTTCATATAAGTTAATAAAATGAATTTGTACATAGGCGATAAAGGAAAAGAACTGTTCACTTCGCCCAGTGTCATCTGTAACCAAAGGCATCAATAATACGCTGCCGGCCAAGAAGGAAGTGTAGATTAGGGCCGCAATTTTCTTATACCGAGCAAACACTGTAAGAAGGAACCTGACGCTGTAGTTTTGTCTGTTGTTCAGCAGTGAACAGAGTGCACGAGCAAGAAGATCGGCTCGAGGGTAAATGGAGTTTCAAAAGTCACATTTAAAACAGATAGAGATGGTATAGGTACATTAAGTATGGGGACAACCCAATGATATTTAAAAAATATAGATAGGTACGTTATACCCTTACAAATCAATCAAAAAATCTGTTCCGAAAAGAGCTACAACACACACACGTTTACCTTGTATTTCACTACACTAATTACATGAAGACATTTTAACGCTGTATGTCAAATGTCAAGCACCTCTGACAACAACAAAAGCGTGCATATTATATCGTCTTGTATTGACAGAGCGACTACAAGCAGAACGGTCAATTGCCTGTTCTTACACTTTCATCGTCGCGTCGGCGCGCTAGTGACATATCTACCTCTTTTTTTACATTATAATATCATTGGGGCAACCTGACAAGTCATTGTTTGAAGTAAATCTACTAGCGATTTAGCAACATGGCATTCGTGAAACATGAATAGTTAGTAAATATCACTGTCTGCGATTACGGATAAGATTCTTGCCTTCAGCAAACATTTATCTAACAGGATATTTGTTCTTAGGCGTTAGAAATCTATACTGTTAATATTATGTAGTTTTGTAGACGAGTTAAGCTCAAACTTAAATATTTGCAGCTTGCGCAATGTCTTCGTAAAAGCTATAGAACTGAACATTCTCAATGGAGTGAGGGAGGAAAGCTTAGGGACTGAAAATTTCCCCTTCAAGAATTCCCCATTGATGCAAACGGTCGCAGACCCCTTTCCATTTCCTTTCGCTCTGACTGAATGCAGTTTAATGAGATACTCTAGTCCCCAACCTAGCTCACACCAGTAGATTCGTTGTATAATTCTCGTCTTATAAAAACTCGAACGTATTTTAATTTCTTAACCGTCAAAACATTTTTAATGACTCTGTAACTTACGAATGGCTTGTCTTTCGGAAAGAGTAGAAAAGAAAGTTGTTCAAATTGCAATAACACTATATTCACAATAATTCACCATGTTACGAAATCTCTTTTGGTATTATTTAGGATATCAGCATATTTAGCCAGACACTAAGGGAACCTAAGAGATAATAGAGTACATAAAATACTGTAGGGGCCCTCCGGTGTGTAGTCTGGCAGTCAACAAAGGTCCTCTTGACTTAAATTCCATACTTCCGTCAAGTAATGTGGTTGTATGTATCAACAAAGCTATCGTATTTCTCCACTTCCGCGACAAAGCGATGTAAAGTCGCTTACAGTAAGAGAGCGAGGATTGTTCTTTGTTGATAATGATGTTAATATTTAAACCATAGAACTACAAAACAATACTAATAATAAGTTTAAAGTATGGCCTAAACAATGGTTTTGTGATTGAGCAAAAGTCCTTGCCCTGCGCTAATCATGGGCTATCGTAAAAGAGGAGACATGGAGCTAAGATAAAAAAAATTAGCTACAACTACATTTAATTCATGTACAGAATAATAGAATTAGTATTTTTTAACGGACTCTGAAAAAGTAGGTTCTCAATTCGACTGTATTTTTTAAGTGTGTTACCTCATAACTTCTTACTGGGTGTACCGATTTTGATAATTCTTTTTATATTCGAAAGCTGATGCTTGTCCTGTGGTCCCATTAAAATTGGAGCGAGATCTGAGGAGTACTTTTTGAGTTATTCGTAATTTTGAAGTTGGTATTTTTTTTTAAAGAATTTATATAGTAATTTAATAGATCGTCTTAAGAAGAGATTGCATATGTTAAATACAGGTAGAATATACGATTTTTCAATCAGAATTTCGAAAACTAGTGGATTGATTAATACAGCCAACAAAAACAATTTATACAGTAGATTTCTAATAATTACGAGCGCCAATTACAATTATTTTCCTAAATGGTTTAATGAAAAAAATTATACCGAAAATTAATTATAACTTCGAAGTGATTACAGTTGGCCAATCACTTAATTTCCTCTAGTTTTTCCATCCGCAAATAACCAACTCGGTAGTATAAAAACTTAAAGTTTTTACACTACCGAGTGAATACGTACTAGTACAGACCTGCTTTTACTAATATACCTAAGTGATCTAATGTAAATTGTTACACAATAGCAAAAACTCTAAACGACAATGGTTAGATAAGGATTGCATCAAACAACGACTTCATGACTATGACCTTTCGATCAATAATAGTATTATAGATCGATGCTATGACCAAAGATTTTATCACAAATCACACGCAATTCAAAATAAAAATTGGCTAAATAAATTAATAATTGCTCGCTTCTTGAAGAAACTCAATCCCATTGCGAGAACACTGACGATGGAAATTTGTTCCACACTTTAGCAACTACAAACGGGTTGCCGACATAGGTGGCAGCGGTGGGATAACTTTTTAAGGAAACCAGAACACTAATTAAGGAAATTCGTTTCACACGTTAAAATGAAGTACCTACCTACCAGTGGCCTGGTAGTCACTTCACTTAAAAAATAGGTATATATAAATATCTAGCTGTGCCCGCGAATTCTGCTGCTTTCGCGTGAGAGTTCCATTAAAGTCGGTTCAGCTATTCCAGACTAGCCCGGACAAACAGAAAGACAAACTGACAAAATAAAAAAAAATGTATCGTGTAAATACCTATAACAACTTGAGAAAACATAGTTATTTTGAGATCACAGACAGACTTCTATTTTATATGAAATGTATAGATCTAGTTAGGCTAATAAGTTACTAATAATATTAGTATAATATTTATTATAATATTCATAATATTTATTATTTTTTAGTACAATAATTATATTAGTATAATATTTATGTCGATCTTACCACATAAATTAGCATACTGAAGCACTATGCGATTATAAAAACACTACACAAAGTGCACACCTAAACACAACCACAACTAATCCGTAATCAAATTATCGTAACTATTAAAAATCCATCTTCTTAATAATTTGCGATTTACAACATATTTTTGCAACTAACACGAAAGATAACTAGGCCTATCAGCTGATCTATGTGCTTGCGCAAACTTAAAACTTTTTATTTTGTATTAGAAATACAAAAAAAATGTAACACTGCCAATAAACCCAATTATTTACTGTCACAACAACTGCTTACAGTAAGAATAATTTGTTTATATCGAAATAACAATATTGTAACGCAGCGCGAATAGAGCGGTCGCGAGCAACTCACAATAACTACTAAAAGCAGTAACAGCTGATAGAAATCCTTGCGCGCCTCGTCGGGCTCCGCCACGCGCTTTGTGAATGTTGCGCAAACTAATGTCTCTGTACAAACAGCACCTGCTTTTAGTTCCGGACCGTAAATAAAACTACGTAGTACTTTTCTACCTATCTTATAAAAGACGCTTAACATACCAATGCTACCCGATTCTATATTGGAGAGCCGTTTAACGAACGGATTCTAATACGTACTTCTTGGTCTAAAACGCTCCTGATTCTAGTGTTATGGGATAAACAACTTAACTAGGCTTGTCTCTTTCCCTAAATATATTAACGTTACTGTTGAATTTGAGGTATTTTTAGGATAACATCATCAATCTTTTACTTAAACTTACAATAACGTGCTATAACATAATTATTATGTTAGTATGGCAACAAAAAAGACAAGAATTTATAAACCTGATTGCTGTACAGGCCCTTCGCTCTTCAATAAATAAATGAGTCATGTGACAAAAACTAAAGTAAGAAAATCAATGAGGTACATGATCAAACTGGAAAAATAGTAGACTTTTAACTATGACTATGACTGTCAATATTCTAGATAAATGGTTTAATTGAATACAAGCTGGTGTTATTCAGCATAAACCTGATAAAAAATATAGACTTTTATGATTTTACTTGTCAAAGAAATAGCAATTTTATGCTGTGTAAATTGCTAAATATATAATTGCTAAATATAAATATATAATATAGGGTAAAAACGGGACCCTATTGCTATGACTCCACTGTCCGTCTGTCTGTCACTAGGCTGTATCTCTGTAGACAGTTGAAAATTTCACAGATGATGTATTTCTATTGCCGCTATAGCAACAAATACTACAAACAGAATAAATTATAATAAATAATCACGTGGAACTCCCATACAACAAACGTATTTTTTTTGGCGTTTTTTTGCTCGATATTAATAACGGCAACAGGTAGACTATGTTGTATAGATAATAGTACGGAACCCTTCGTGCGCGAATCCGAATCGCACTTGGCCGTTTATTATCAAAACCATGTTTACATGGCCTTAGAGTTTTTATCTGCTGGGCTAGTTGCTAGTAATCTACCTCCATCTAAAATCCACTAAAGCCCATGGGGACAGTAGCTGGGAAACGTCTCGCTAAAACTCGAGAATGGCTGGACCGATTTGCCTAATTTTGATCTTCAAATATTTGTGGAACTTCAGGAAAGGTTTAAACGATGAGAAACATAAATAATAAGTAATGGAAAAATACTAAAAAGGACAATTTAATTTTCCAGTCAAAATGTTCCTAGCTGTGAGACATATTTTGATGTCTTTTGTCAAATTGTCATTTGTTTGTCAAATATTTATAGATGCGTTCTGAAATTTGTCTGTTTCATAGCTGTAGTATAAGGTCTGATCTCTTTGAATACTTAAAAAATATTAACTTTCCAATGTAACCTTAGCACCAAATGTATCTTTTTTATTTTATAACTGACAGTCGAGGGACAGGAAGAGGGGAAGAGAGAGGGAGAGGGAGAGGAAGATGGAGAGAAGGGGAGGGAGAAAGGGAGTTGTTAGGCAGTACAAAGTTTGCTGGGTCCGCTAGTAGTTTATAAATAAAAATATATGTATTGTTTATTAATTAGTGTCAATGTTTATTAAGTATTAACATTTATTAAGTTTTAATGTTAGCATAATTATGTGTAGGTACATGATCTATTTCTTTATTATGATTCAATTAAAATATGGATGGTGTTTGAGTAATTTAACCCTTGACTCATGCAACACATCCCCAAACCTTATTAATTAAAGACCAATTTCTAAACACATTTTTTTAACAACTTGAAGTACCCATCATCTGCAGGACTTAATGCTTATTGCTGGGTGGATGCCTTTTATCCCTTACAAGTATGATTTGCTAAGATAATGTTCTATTGTACCACAATCAAGCTGTCAAATTACAATCAGACGGATAAAATTTGATTACAGGCCTAAACATGTTATTATAATCCTTATCTGTTTGTTAGCCCCTATCAATGTTCTTGTTAAAGTTACTAAACAGAATAAATTGCAATGTTACATTTATGAGCCCTGTAATAGGACTTATAACAATATCTAAAATATTTTTTTATTCTCAGAAATAGATTTTTGTGCAGATTACAAGGAGTGTGGAATTTATTTAATAAAATGTTAACTGTTAAGTGTTAGGTACTGACTGAAACACAACACAAGTTAAACTTTGTACAGATGTTCCTTAAATTATATTGTGTGAGGGATCACTTATAAAGGATTTTTGAATTTCATAGCCTAAAGGGGCAAAATGGGGTAAAAGTTTTTATACTTAAACTAGCTGACCGGGCAAATGTTGTTCTGCCAAAAATTTTTTAGGGGTAGGGGGATGAAAAATAGATGTTGTCGATTCTACACCCTAGCCGATATGCACGCAAAGATTCACGAAAATCGGTCGAGCCGTTTCGGAGTAGTTCAACTTCAAAAAGCATGATACGAGAATTTTATATATTAGATAAATATATAAAAATAATATTTTCACCTACAAAGTGACATTGCAATTAAAAAATAAATATGTTTCTGTTACTTTTAGTCTGAAATTTAAAGTATAATAGGAAACACCAGAAAAAATTATAAAGTTAACATAGAAATTGTATTTCTCAGGTAAAGCAAGGATTTGATACGAAAATTGATAACCTCTTATTCACAGAAGTAGAAATGCTTAATTTTACCATTGCAATACTAATTAAATTCTTAATGAAACAAGTCACATAATACTTCATCTATATTTCATCAAGTGTTTGAGAAGCTCGTTTTAGTATTTTTAATAAAAATCTAGAATTCTATAACTGCTAAAAATTATAGTGCTGTTAAATAGATATTATACTACAATAAAAATATACTTATATATAGAACAATGAGTACGGGTAAATTATATTTCTATTTATTTAAGGTAATTGTTAATTGACCGCTAAACAATAGTAACAAAACAATACTCATAAAAATGCAGGAAGAGCGAACGCCGACTGCGATTTTAACTCAAGGATAGCAGTATCTAATAATAAAACAAACATTACCTAATGAATGAACGACTTCCGGGTGGAATTTCTAATTTTATTCGCAAGCAATTTTTTATATTGTTCTAAGCATTGAATTGAATTTCAGAAAACTTCGAGAACACAAAGGATAATCTTATAAATCAATAGTACTCACTTGATTGTCTTGAAAACTATACGACCAGTCAGATGTCCAAGTTTTCACTGCGAACACATCAGTCTTTTCATTAATATTACTTAATAAACCTACGTAATCCATTTCTATTTTTTATTGGATCCTTAATTTTTTTTAATTCGTATTTCGCCAGAAAACCATTCTACAAACTTCTAGTTTCTTTCTACTTTTTGCCCAGCCAAATGCAATGTCAAACTGTCAAACTAGACTACTTAAGACACTATTTTGACAATGACAGCTGTGTCATGCTTGAAACATGGATAGATTACTTTATCTGGATACGTAACTTCGTAGTTGTACCTGAAGAGCGATGACGTCATAATAGAATGACCATTTTTGTATTGTGTCCATGTTATCTATAGTCCCAGGATATATCATTCAATTGTGATGTTTTTACAATGGTATAAAAAATCTAAGATGATTAATATAGATGTACCGTAATAATATATGTATATAATTTTAAGAAACAAAAATGGTTGTCTGTAAAGTCGGTTTACGGACGGTAGTTTAACATAACAACGTCATTACAAAGCTCCGCTCCGCTCCGCCCCACTCCACTCCGCCCCGCTCCACTCAACTACGATCGCCTACGGCATCGGCTATGATACGTCGGTCGTATCCGATAGTGCCTCTCTCTCACTTTTGCCGCTCTCTCGCTCGCGGAACGTGACATTTTTTCATAGATGCACCCGGCGCTCATCGTTTTAATAGATGTTATCACGTCAAAAACTTAATAAAATCTATTATTTCAATATTATAATTTTTACCACCAGAAAAATTACAAAACATTTTGCAGAACTATATCAAAATAGGACATATTTTTTCTGAGTAAGTGTGGACACCCTACAATTAGGAAGGAGAACCTCAATCCTGCCTGTGATTAGTTATAGTATGTATTCCAATATGATATCATCGATCTTCAGGCACTTCTACAAAGTTTGCGATCCAGATAGGGTAATATATCCATGGCTTGAAATAATGATGTCACAGACTAGATTAAAATATAGATAAAATACATTTATAATCCAGGCAGGAGCATCTCACCGCCGGAGTTGCCAATTCTTCAGTTTTAACCACAGTTTAACTGTAGATTTAAGCTGCAAACATACTATAAAGCTGAAAACAAACTGTCGGACGCGGCTTACGGACGCGGCTGAAGGATGTGACGTAATAGGTATCTAGATAATGAATGTACACTGAGCTGTGCAAACCTTGAGGCACCTTGAGGTGTTCGGACGTCCGAGAGCTATCTGGCGCGCTGGATGTTTTTGTCATGTGCACATTATCCGTCGCGGCCTCCGCTAAGGAGTAATATTGTTCTGTGGTCGCGTCTGTCAGCCGCGTCCCTTCGGACGCGGCTTATAGTATGTTTGCAGCTTATGCGGCGTCCGATCGGACATCAGTTGACGCCATTTTATGTATTAAGAGAGATTTCATAAAGATATGTACGATTTTAAAAAAGAAGATGAAGCTGAAAATTAAGAGGATGTGCAAATTGAAAACGAGTCAGTTTCAGTAGAAACTGTGTTTTTTTAAGGTTTCAAATTGATTTACGAATACAAGTATAATTTTCTTACTGTATTAAGTTGTTTTATTGATT
The DNA here is from genome assembly GCA_951805285.1 of Thymelicus acteon. NCBI lineage: Eukaryota > Metazoa > Arthropoda > Insecta > Lepidoptera > Hesperiidae > Thymelicus > Thymelicus acteon. The sequence goes on from OX638216.1 coordinate 2,967,251, forward strand.
ACAGCTGTTAAATTATACAAAATAAGAAAAACTGTAGATTTACAGTTCTTTTGCAGTTTTCTACAGCTTTTTGAAAGCTTCTTTACATTACAGTTTTAATCTAGTTTAGGGTAGGCATGGCAACACTGCTGCTCACGTCACGTCTGACGTCAGTCGAATTCAGTCTGTTAACTCTGTATTGGTCTGTTATGAAGTATACGTCACTTTTCACTTTTTTGTGAACGAGAAAAGAAAAGAAAGAACTGGCTGTGAAATAATTGTTACGTCGATAAATGTTGTAAATGTGATAGAAATAATTCCGAAGTGTTCAAATTTACAAACATAAATATTCTTTGTGTTGTAATAACAATTTTGAATGGTACGTAAATCAATACGGAAGATTTAGTTCGCTTCTAAAATGATCACAATATGGCCGCGATGTAAAGCATTGAGAGAGGATATTTTTATGAAACAATTATTTCTTTATTTTGCAGATGTCTCGCTACCGAGAATGGGATCTTTCATGCAAAGTATACGTAGGGAATCTAGGAACAAATGCGTCAAAGTATGAAATTGAGAAAGTGTTTTCTAAATATGGTAATATCAGAAATGTGTGGGTGGCGAGGAATCCACCCGGTTTTGCATTTGTTGAATTCGAAGACCCCAGGGACGCGGAAGATTCTGTGCGGAGTTTAGATGGAACGTAAGTATCTTCATATAAATTAGCTGATGCATTTTGGATTGGTCAAAAACATGTTAACAATGTAACGTGCTTCGCCGCCATCTTGAGTTTCTTAGTTTTGCATGGCCCATTTCAGTGATAATGATATTTTATACAGGTTTTTTTAGGTTATCTGCTTAAATTTACAAGTTGCCACCCATAACGGTTATTAAGCTTGAATCGCCTCTGACAATGCTAGGGGTAAAGAAATCCCTAGTTTTCACCAAAAAATGCAGTTTGGGCAGACTTCAGAAATCTTGAAAAACTTCACAAGTTTCTCAACTTAATACGAATAAAAACAAATAGAAAAATACAACAAGAAAAGTACAATCACAAATATATTCAACACAGTTAAACAATGGCTTTCAGAGCATAATTTGATTGTTAATGAAAATAAAAAAATAATCCAATTTAAATTGTACAAAAAAAAACTCAAAAGATCTCTGACACAAATTCTAAAACCATTGCACAGAGACAGGTGGTACCGTTGTAATCGGCTGATGAACCTCTATAAGCTACAACCATTCTCATGTATGAACTGTTACTGGATTCTAAATCCAACCCAACGTTTGCTTATTGGTTTACATATTTCAGTTAAGCACGCTCCTTAGATCCGTTTCATTCTTAATGTGAAACGCTTGAGTCATAAGTGTGCAAGAGTACAGCACCTCCAATCTAAGACTGATATGTGAGATTTTTATAGATCTAACTTGTCTTAGAATGGGGAACAATCTTTATTAAAAGCAAATTAAATATTCACAATTTATTTAATGCTATCAAATAGGTAACTAAATATTATTTGGAGTCTTGAATAACTTGAATAATCTTCGTAACTACTAATTAAAACTATTAATTTCAGACGATGCTGTGGAACACGCATACGTGTTGAAATGTCAAATGGACGGACACGAAGAGATCGCCGCTACTCCAGGTAACTATAAATTTTTCAGATGTACAAATCTTATTGATGACATAGATACACTTGTTTACTTGTTGCCTTAACTCATTGTGATGTTTATACACTATTTGTTTTGTTTGTCCGGTATTTTTGTAAAGTATACCAAAATGCTGTCTACATATGTTTTCGTGTAAATCTGAAGCATTCTAGATTCAGCAATAAGACTGCTTATTTACATTCATAAATTAATTAATATTTTATTAATACAAAATAAAATCAATTTTATTGCTTTAGTATAACTAGTAGATTTAGATACTGATAAGAAGAAATTAAATGTGGTGGGTGTTGGAACGTTTACAGGTCCATTTTATCAACAAACCACCAACACACCAACGATCTCACCACATCTCTTCACCACAACTACGGCTTGTATACCAATAAGACATCCGCGACAGCCGCTCTCAACATCCCGCTCAACTTCAGCGATCGACTCTCCAAACTTCTACTGCGCGCAGCTGAAGTCTCCAACAACTGCGTCCCCCTGTCTATCCTCCTGACCGCCATCACCTAATCCTAAACCTCGTTTAAAACTGAATTACCGAAGGGAGCCACATAGTTTACCAACAATCGTCCTGAACGCCATTGCAATCCTGCTTCACCGACTGCACACACCCGCCGTCACCGAAGCACCGAGCTAGAATACGACTAACGGATCGACTCTCCGCGTGTCCGCATTCGTTCTCGAAACTTCCGGCCCTAAGTCTCCATCCGCCGGAAGATAAACATTGAAATTGTCACCGCCTCGGTTTTCCAACCCCCTTCGGCCTCACAGCAGCCTCACAACGCTCGACGCTCTCTACAGGCTCACCAAGTCTCGGTACTTTTTGAATCCTATACTTATCACTGCCTTACCTGTTCTGTTACCTGTGTTTAGTATTAGTTTCTGTAATGTTTATTGTTATGTTGACTAATTACATGAAATGTTAGGCCTGATAGTAACATTTTAATGTGGTCCAGTTGAATAGATTTCTGATCTATGAAAGATATTTATTAAGACTCTTTAACATGTGACACTATTAAGGATTCATAACATTGTGTTGATAATCTATGACAATAAGTACGTAATGTTTATTTTAGGAGGTTAAAATTAATGAAGTATACATGGCACAGAATTGAACCAAAAAATAAGGCGTTCCGTAGATGTAGTACTCCATAAACAAGTTCCGTTAGTCTGGATTGGTTATAGATGTTCATGGCAATGTTCGCTTCTAAAATGGGACCATACCCCATACTTTTATGTTAGTTCTATGTTCTGTTGTTTTAACATGATGACCTGCTGTTGACACATCCCGTGCCTGCAGGTCTCGTAGCCGCAGCCCCCGGCGCAGGTCGTACTCGCCCCGGTCTCCCCGCAGGTCGCCCTCAGTGCGTCGCCGCTCGCCCTCCGTACGAAGATCGCGATCCCGCGAACGCCGCAGCCGGTCCGATAGTAAAAACAGGTTGGTATAGTAAGTACACCAGTTGTTTTGATTATTGATTCCCGACGCAAAAAGAGGGATATTATAAGTTAAACGTATCTGTCGATGGCATGGGATGAATGAGCCGATTTTGATGCGGTTTTTTGAATCGAAAGCATTGTCTGTTGAGATTGTTCTGCACTTTATTTGGAGGAAATAAAAGTAGTCAATTTTAATTTAATGTTATCTATAAAAAGCATGTGATCATAAAAAAAATTCTCAAGAGTTGTCTGTGGACAGTGCTAAGACTACTTCCTACTGAAAAAAAAAAATTGTTATTTCATTCTTGTTACCATAATATTGAATTAATGCACCATCCAAAAATCACCATTCAATCCAAAAGTGACCATTTAGTGCGCTACCTCACCGGGACGCCAAGGCGACGGCGCCGGCCACGTATCCAAACAGTTTATATTGAATTGTGGCTATTGGCTACGTTGCCACACCGTCGCCAAGTGAGGTAGCCGCTATACATTTCAATATAAACTGTTTGGATACGTGGCCGGCGACGTCGCCTTGGCGTCCCGGTGAGGTACCGCACTTAATTGTATTAAACTGCCATTCATTTTAAAAGTAAATTTTCTTTAGTTTACTTTAGATTATTTACTCTAATTTCTTTTTTGTTTTTCCAGATACTAAACATCAACTGGAGCAGCATTTGACTGATTTGATTTGACGGACTTATTTTGAGTTTAACTAGTGTTATTGATAAGTGAAAATGTGTTTTTGTTATAAATATTTCATCTACTTTCATCACTCTACTTTCCATTTTAGAAAGATAGCTTCAAATCTTTTACTTTAACAGGAACATAATTTCAATTGTAAAAATAAATATCGTGGTTGATAGTACAATTTCGTATTAGTCTCACCTGAAGCTTGTATATCTACATGATGTAGACTATTTTTAAGATGATTTAATATAAATTTACGAAATTTGAAGCTTTGTTTAATTTACCTATGTAGTTTTGTACTGTATGGTTTTTAAACAGACAACCCATATTTTAGTGGTCGTACCTTGCAGTAAACTTTTCTGCGCCAAGTAATTAACATTTATTTCATGTAGGTAACTTTTATACAAATAAATTCTAATATTGTTACAAAATCAAGAATCTCTGCCACTGTAAACACCACTTGGCATTTTTCGACACCACCAGTTTGTAATAATAATTTTCATTTGCTTTAAATAAAATACATTCATAATCGTTTAAAATGTAATATTTATTTGAAACATAATATATTAATATTGCCAAAATATACAATATACAAATAACAATACAATAAAATTAGATCTTAGATGGATTACTTCTCTGTATAGTGGAGATAAATTAGATAGAATCATAAAGACAGAAAGAATTACATGTATAAATATATAAATTCTCATTACAGGGAGATTCATCATACATACCCTTAATTCTTAAAGATCCGCGTGATCGCGGTACCTTTGAGTTCGAACGTGCTGGAACGTTCCCGGTAACCGACGGGTTAATCTTACTCTTATTAGCTATCTTTTGAACTCACAGGCCTTTGTTGTCGTTGGGAAAAGAAATCAAAATAATAGTAAGTGCCTACTACTACAAAAACTGTTCCAATAATATGAAGTAATGTCAGATTGTTATTAAACACTATGGAAGATATTAGTAAGGATACAAATTTCCTAAGGGTCAATATAAAAGTAACTGTTACTGAGGGTTCCTTCGTTGCCAATTCATGCACAGAATGTGCACAATAGAACTGAGAGATGATGTTAATAACTGCAATGGCCCAAATGTTCCAGGGAAGATTTACTGCAGTACTATGCAGCTGTGGGTATATCCCAAGAAATAAAGGCAGCGGAAGAGTGTGCGTGTAGAGCAACATCTGAAAGGATTTTTTTTTATTAGTACCAACAATAGGAAAAATAGTAAAAGTGAAAATTTGTTTTTATAAATCTAATATAAAAATCTCGTGTCATGATGTTAGAAGTTGAACTCCTCCGAAACGGCTAGACTGATTTTCGTGAATCTTAGCATGCATATCGGATAGGGTGGAGAATTGGACATCTATTTTTCATCCTCCTAAATGTTAAGGGTGGTCCCCTAATTTTTTTTTAATTTTTTTAAACTTGACAGAACGAAGTCTGTCCGGGTAGCTAGTATTCAATAAAAAATATTTAATTTTTGCTATTTTCTCCCTATTTATGGAAGAAAAGCAATATTAGATGATAGTAAGTAATTATACATTATTTTACCTCCTCAGGATGTTTTCCATACTTGGCATAGAGTATCTCCTGCTGCAGGCCAGTAAATGCTCCGGTTACTAAAGTGGACAACAAGATGGCAACCCCAAGGCACCAAAACACAAACTTGCCTTGTACCTCATCCACAACCTTTGCCCCACCGTACATAGCAAGGGCCACCCCTATAGTTATAAGGATGGAGCCAATGATAGAGTTCAACTTGGGTCTCTTCCGTTTCATATACCATGAGACAAGCATGCTGGCAGGAGATGATGCTGATCTGAAAGGATACATGATTCTATAACACAATGACATGTATACTGAAACATTGTGGATGTTTCAGTTACTATATTTATGTATAACTAAATTCTGAGGTAAATATACAAGATGATTGTGAACCTTTCTTTCTAATACTTTTCTAATCAAAGTTATCAACATTTAGGTTCTGAAGTGTTCACCTTCAAAAACCTTGCTAGCACACCTACATGGCTACCACCAGTGTGGCGCATGCCGGATCGCCGCACCGAGGGTCCTGGGTTCGATTCCCAGCGAGGCGGAAATTTGAATGATGAGTTTGAATTTCTGTTCTCGGTCTGGGTGTGAATGTCCTTGTCTAGTGTGTTGTCCATGGCACCTACGACACAGGGAATCCTAGTGTGGGGCTATGAGTGTGAAGCGTTATTATTATTATACCTACATGGCTATTGAATCAAGAGTATGGTAATGGTAATAAGTGAGGTCCTACTTTCTTCTACACTGTTAATTAGGGTTGCCAGATGGTCTGGATTGTCCTGACATATCACATGATGTCCAGAGTCCCTACAAAATACAAAATGTCCTGACAATTCACTCCATTCAACAGAACGCGTTTGCTGCACGCGCTCTAGCCGTTTTTTTCGTCGTCAGCTTGTTTGCCGGCTATTAAAAAAAAAATTGTCCAGTCAAATCCTGACTTTTTTAAATTTTGTCCAAATATTTCAGTTTTACCATCTAGCAACCCTACTGTTAATGTATATAAATCAGGCTTTTGGTATCAATGGGTAACAATTAACACTTACGAATACTGGTTAACGGCCATTTTAATAAAAATTATTATCGGCGTTATTACAACAGAAAGAAATCAACTTACCTTATTATCATGTGCAGGGTAGATGGCACATGCAAAGCGTAAACATAATTATTAGCAAAACTTGTCACAAAAAATAAACTAATTAGTACTAAATATTGATTCAGCGGAATTTTTGGGGCAAACTGAAAATAAAACAAACATGCAGTAGGTACAGTACAATTGCTAAAAAGTTACTTCACAATAGAAAGAAAGAAAGAAAACATTTATTTCTGGCTAAACACACACACAACATATTTTTATACTAAACTGAAGATAATTTAAGGAATTCAACACGCTGATAAAAATATTCTACTCACCATTTTCGACTTCATGGTGAAGACTCCTTGCAAAGTTATAAAGAAGAATTGAAGAAACGTTATCAAATTGGCACAGGAAGGTGCCCTTGCCATTAATATTTCCATTAAAAAACCACTTAAACAACATCCTACAAAAACTTTGGTAATGATTTTCTGGGAAGTCATAATTATTAATTAGGTCATTCAAATTTGTAAGAAAAGTAAGCCCCAAAAGAAAAAACACCGTTTAATACTGTGCTTAATAACAAAAAATACTAAACAAAAACAAAGTACAAACTTTGGGGTTTTACATTTTTTTATTATTGTGTTTGTGCGAACAGCAAAGTAGTTCGAACAACGTAGAGGTACACGTAAGTGTTCTACTTGCTTGTTTATTTTGGATTTTGTTTTATTATTCTATTTGAATTTGATACGACTTGATAACGTCATATGTACATTTTGTGAATGAGAATGACAAGATTGACAAGTTGACAAGCTTGCTTGAAAAGACAAATCTAGGGACACGAAAAAAGTATCGATACTTTGTGGTATCGAGTACATTTCCTTTCGATACCGATACTTTTGTACTCGATACTTTGTATTCGATACTTGTACTCAACAAGTACTTTTGGAGTTTTTGGACCGGTATCGTATCGAATAAATTACCCACCTAACTTGGCCTTTCGGCTCATACTTATGGCTACATTGGCCATCTTGATCTTGTTCAATCGTGCTGAAGCTTCTAAAACGTGACACATTGAGATCGAAACCGTTCGTTTCGTTCACAGACTCACAGTAGTCACAGTTCACTCGTACAATCACTCACTCACTACCGATGTTCGATCCAGGTGCCTTATATCGATATTCCGGATCGAAATGGATCGTATTGAAGTGTATCGATCCAAGTGCTTCGATACGATTTTTTGGATCGAGCCGGATCGAATCAAATATTTCAAGATAAAAAAGATTTTGTATTTTTCACCTAAGCTGAACTCAAAATTTCGATTTCTACTCGATCCAACTATAAGTATCGATACTATCGATCCGCCTTCGATCAATTATAGTCCTAGATAAAGGATCATGAACAAAAACACATCGCACAAGTGGCCACGGCTACACACACATAAACATTTTTATTCTTACAACGAAATTTAGAAAAAGGGTTTAAAATATAAATAACTTCGGTTTATTATAAACATTAATACTCTAAACATAAAGTTCAATTACGTTTGCGATACATTAATCTTTAAGACCCGATGGCATTGGAGAATAGGTACAAGCAAAGTCTCTCGAAAATTAAAAGCCATTTTTAAATAAGTACAAAAATATTTTATTCTAAAATTAAACTTATCATCTAAAAAATAAAGTCGAAAACACGATGTTGATAATTGACGCTTACTCTATTTTTAAACTAGACCCAATTTTTGGAATCACATTTTCAACAGAGTAAGTACAGAAAGGCATAGAGTTGCAATAGTATTTTATAACCATACCGGTTAGTAGTTTTAAATTAATAGTATCGTTTTATTATAATAACTTATTACTGACATGGGGTGTGGGATTTAAAAAATTGCTTAGAGCCATTTTTAATAATAATATTTTTTATAAATTGTGGAATAAAATAGGTAAATACTTATTATGACTATGTATATGGTTAAATGTCAAATAAAGTATAGTAAGTAAATCAACCGTGACTGAACTTGTTATTAACTGATTTCAAAAAAGAGGAGGTTATGTAATATGATTAACTTAAAATTAACCGATTATCTATAGATTTTAAATGAAATAGATGCATTAATCGTATCATTTTTATTAATAGTTCAGGTTTACGGAAAAACGAAAGCGAATATAAAAAAGTGAATAAAAAAATGAGGGGATTTTAAATATTATTATTAATTACCTTTAAATAGATTGAGCTTGTTATAAATCTGCCTTTTAGAATGTATTTTGATTTGATCGGTTTCTTTTTTACAAATATAATGTAATCTTACATCAACAAATTTTTCTATTATTGTTTTCGCCAAATATATTTTGTGGTTATGTTCGTTTCCCCCAGCAAACACATCCTTTTCAATATATGCATTTAAAACATTGGCACATATGAAATTTTTATCATATTTTTTTTGTATCGTTTTACCACCACTCGCGCGGAGACAATTGCGTATAATGCGTTCGGTTTTCATGCAAATGTCAAACACGTCGTTTGAAGCGTAACATAAACCACCCATGTCTCTTAAATCTATTAATTTGTGAAACCATAATTTTTCTTTAGCCCATAAATTCATTTTACAGTTCTCACAATTAATTTTTTTAACAAGGCTACTCACTACAAAACCAGAAATGTAACCAACTATTTGTGGAACAATATCTGTAGTTGGATTATGATCTAGTTTTTCACTGAGTTCAGTGCAATTTGTCTGATATTTGTCAAAACTCTGCTGTATAGATTTGTTATTTAAAAGTTGTATAGTACTTAAATTTTTTTCTTCGGTTTCTTCAAAACGATAACCTATCGACGAGTTATTGATACAGTTTAGTGATGATGTTCCTGATAAAATAGGTATATTCTCTAACGGCATACAATTTCCGGTAAATTTAGAGCCCAGTTCTAAATGAGAAAGTAGTTTTTTAAAACTGGCTTTAAATTGTCTAGTGTTTGGGTTATTGTTATGACCACCTTGACTTCGAATATTACCGAAAAACAGCTCAACATGGTCTTGGCTAAATTTATATGTTAACAAAAAAGAAACAATGTCAGTCGCTACTAAATTTTCTAAAAACATGGAATCATCAATGGATTGTTTTTTTTTCAGTATTTTTATTATATTTTTTAACGAAGCATTTTTTTTTAAAAGACGTTTATTGACTTTTTGTAAATTGTGAATTTTTTGAGACTTGCTAATTATAATTCTACGGCATCTCGTTAATTTTTGTTTGAGGTAATCCTTTCTAGGGGTGTCACTTAAAGATATCAATTCTGATATTGACGTGGTAGGAGACTTAAAAGGAACTGGATCAGCTAAAGGAACGTCAAGTGTTGCAGTGGCGTCCTTCAAAGTCACAGTTATTGCGGACGGGGCCTGTAAAAAACGTGTGATTATAAAACAGTTTTAACTAATTTGATGAAAACATGTAAATAAATAGTTAAATTCTAATAAGGAATTAAATTTAGGGAATATTACCTGTTTAGATAAATCATCTGTCCATTTCGATGAAATAGTTGATTGTACTTTTGTGTGGTCGTGAATCTATAAATAAAAACAAAAATCAATTTAACAAATCATAAGGTTGAGAATTTCAATTTTTTTAGATATACACTTTATTCCAATACATAATCAATGTTTATTAAATAAATTGCATACCTGCAATTTGGGAATTGCTGATTTTAGTAATCTACGCCTTTGCGTGTTTCCGGTAATGTCCAATTTATCAAAATGAATAGAACATATTTTAGAATTTTTACAAGGGGTGTAAAATTCTTCGCCTCTTTCTTTCGCGACAATAGATGACCATTTAGCACAGCGAAATGGATCACTCGGAAATCTGCAAACAAAAATATAGCATAATATAAAATGACAATACTACTCAATGCTTTCTCTGTTCCAAAACAGCCAATGTTTTGCTCAACAGTTGGCGCAATCGCAACATTGGTCAAACAATTAAATATTTCATTTTTTGTTGTTTAATTCTATTTATACTTAATATGAAAACACATGTTGGCATAAACTTACCGAAAGAAGGATATTCCATCAGAAATCTTGATGTTACGGTGGTTATTTCTACAATTTTTGAACGCGCACTGCGGCATTTTTACGTCTTAATGTTGGCTATAGTTGGACCGTACTAATTTGAAATAAGACCACACAATTTTTCGTGGTCTAACTTTTGTGGCCATTTGTGAAGCGCCTATCGGAAATCTAGTGTATTATAGATCGATGCGATCCGCCAATACTTTACATTATTTAGTTACCTTTATTAGCTACATTTATTTAGTTTACCTCTAAGTTTAAAACAATTTGCTGACTCCATATTCTGATCAAATCCACCTTACTGTATTGATCCACCAATATGAAAGTTGTTTTCCCAAAACTGTACAAGTTGGCACGAAAATATTTATCAATTCCTGCGACGTCAGTGCCTTTAGAATGATTGTTTCCTAAAGCTGGAAGTACTATAGCAAAAACCCGAGACCGCCTATCGCCAAAACGGCTCAATAAACTTCTATTTTTAAGCATTTGTACGGAGGAGGAATGGGAACTATTAAATTTTTAAATAAAAAATTGTGACTACACTTATCTTTTTTATTATCTTATTTTTATGTACCATTTGTTTTTTCATGTTCTGTTCTACTGAAGCTACTGACGTTACTTAATGACTGACATATCAATGTCAGTGCTAACGTATGCGCATTAGGCCCTAAGAAAAGTACTCGATACTTTGAAGTATCGATACTTTAGTGTCGATACTTTTATGAGTATGATACTTTTTTCGATACTACCCATGAGTACAGTATCGATACTTTCTATTCGATACCGTGTCCCTAGACAAATCATGACAAATGACATGACATGACAGGTAGTACTTGAGTGAGTGACAAGGTGACAAGCGTGACACCACAGAGTACGTAATGTCCAAAGACAAAGTTTTTAAATCAGTGGTAAAGTCCAAGAAATTTATATTTACTCGGAGGGCAAGCGTCCAAGAGGTAGGAATTTTATTAAAATCTTGCCATATAATTTTAAATTTGTTGCAATCCACATGATGGAATAAATGTTTCTTTCTGTCTTTACCTGAAGACGGATCACGTGTATTGTCCATCATCACTGGAAGTTGGAACAAAATGTCCTATGTATTAAGATATTATGTTTTAAGTAATAAGGTAAGTGTTATATATGTCATTAAAAAGTTCTCGCTTCCATAAGGGAAACCTATATTTTATCTTAGTACCCATATTTGAAAAAATGTTAAGACAGATTCCAGTAACTTTAAATATTTTTTAGGTGTGAAGGTGAACTGATTGAAATAAAACGATCACTAAAATGTTAACCTAAGATAGCCCCCTTTTTCCGAATGGACAGTTGCTCTTGTTAGATAACTTTACAGCCTCGTGGAAACAAAGCAGCGACCTTGGAAAGGTTCAGCCGATATTACAATTTTATCGAAGACTAGCTCACTCTCTTCAAGTAGCAAGACTAGGAAGGGGTACGTAGCTCGGCTTCGGACGTCACCTGGTGGAGGGCAGCGTGAACCGAATATTGCGATCGTGATTTCGTCATAGGGATCATCTACCACAATATGACGTTTATGCCATCTGAATCCTTCTAAGCAACCTCAACCAAGGGGTTGAGATGGTTGGCGACTAATTCTCAATAGTTTGTGGAGAGTCAGGCCCCTCGGAGGGATTATATTGATAATATTGATTTTAATAGTTAATGCTATTATTTCTCCGAGAATATAGATTACGTATACTTTTTCTGGGGATAACCGAAACAAACACGTAAACAAACCGACAAAATATCTAAAAATCATTGTTACAGTATCTGTATACGGTATAACTACTGAGTTAATAAAAACCGGGCAAGTGCGTGTCAGGCCACGTGCAATCAAGGGTTCAGTAGTTCATCGACAATTATTAATTAACTAGATACTAAGGCACCCTACCCATTATAGTTTTCCTTTTTCATCATAACTATAAACAAATATTTATATTTCATACAAATATCTGCCCCAACCGGGAATCGAACCCAGAAACCCTCACTTCGCAGGCAGGGTCGCTGCCATCTAGGCTCCAGAGTCATCAACCATCGTTAATTCTGTTTGAGAAGAAATGACCCCGTGTCACTTTTGGGCGAGGTCGTAATTCTGTTTGTTAAGCAATGATATTATAAAAATAGAGGTAGATATGTCACTAGCGCGCCGAAGATGAAGAGCGTAAGTTAAGCTAATTAACTGGACTGCTCGCAATTTGTCAAGAGCGAAGTTCGAGGTTCGAGTTCGGGGTCGACATATTTTACGTAGCAAATAAAATATTCGTTCTCCGGATATTTCATGTAGTGTGGTATAAGAATGTTGTAGATAGTAGATACTGCATAATTTTAAGAATATGGTACAGAATATTTATGGATATTATATCTTGTGCATAAATCTGTCAAATCTCTGTCTATAGAGATATTGCCACCGAAATCGCCGTCGCCGACAAAGACTTCAAAAACCCCCGGACTATTATTTTATTTAATATATAATTAACGCTAAATTAAAGAGGCGCGCCAAAGTAGTAGCCATAGGAGGACGATACAATATTAATATATGGGAGGACGACATGCGAGTTTCTTTTAGAGGGCGCCATGTTTGAAATATATACGTAGGAAGTACGTCGACAAAAGCCCCCTTAAACTAGGACAAATCCAGGGCAGTCCCGGACGAATGGCAGCCCTATGGCTATAAAATAAGAAGTCCCTTGTTCTTGGTTCCGGGTGCCCTTGTATAAATCACTCCCGTCACCGCTCATTTACACGCGCGTGTCACGGACCGTCTCGTGGCGCGTCCGTAAGCCACGCCCCCTACGCGCGTGTGAACACCACGCGAGCGCTCGCGCGAGCCCCTTTGGCGCGCGCATACAGAACCGCTCCCGACGCGAGCCCTGCGAGCGCGAGACGCGCCGCGGTCTGGTCCGCGAGCGCGCTGTTCACACGCGCGCGTATGCGCGCGTCTCGCGGATTGTCTCGTGGCTCGCGCGCGCGTGTAAATGGGGTATCAGTATCGTCTGCTCTTTCACCGCTGATTTACACGCGCGTGTCGCGGACCGTCTCGTGGCGCGTCCGTAAGCCACGCCCCCTACGCGCATGTGAACACCGCGCGAGCGCTCGCGCGAGCCCCTTTGGCGCGCGCCTACAAAACCGCTCCCGACGCGAGCCCGCGAGCCACGGGACGCGCCGCGGTCTGGCCCGCGAGCGCCCTGTTCACACGCGCGCGTATGCGCGCGTCTCGCGGATTGTCTCGTGGCTCGCGCGCGCGTGTAAATGGGGTATTACAGTACAAGCGCTTTTCTCGTTCTCGTCCAATCTCCACAACACGATCCATTCTATTCCAAGTCCGACACTCCATTCAGTTCATTCATACGCTCCGTCGCGTCGAAGTGAGTGCTCGCGTTTCGCGCCAATATGTTTCCACACTATTACAAATATCGAAACGGCGATACAAGTTTGGAAAACTGTTTATTTTAAAATGTGTAAAATCCAACAGTTTATTTATTAGTGTACTGTGTGTGCGACAGTGATGTCCCTAACTTGTTTCCATAAAACTACACAATGCAAACAGTTTTGTTTTTTAATGTAATGCTGGGAATGCACAAGTTGGTAGTACTTTTAGAAAAATGTTAACAGGATTTCTAGTTTTTTGTCTTCTATTTCAAACATTCCAATCGGGTAAGTGTTAAATTTATAAAATATCTTTGTGATTAATTAATTAAGTACTTGATGACTTAATTGAATGAAAGCTACCTTCAATAAAAATTTCATTTTTAGCGACTTCAAAAAAGGAGGTATTCAATTCGACTGTATTTTTTTATGTTTCTTACCTCAGAACTTTCGACTGGGTGTACCGATTTTGATTATTCTTTTTTTAATTGAAAACTGGTGCTTGTCATGTGGTCCCTCATGCTAGTTCTGCTTCTGACAAGCAATTTTTGAGTTATTTTGAAGTCGGTTATTTTTTGTTAGTAAAATTTATATTATTGTTATCGTGTCAGTACTCAGTGCTATTCTATCACATTAAGAAAAATTACAGTTGGTAACAAAAAATTACCGATTAAATCCACCGCCTAATAATTGTTGTAAAAATACTTATTTACCAATAAACAGTCCATTTAGTCACCGGCGCCATCTAGGCTTCCCATTGCCAGTATAGATGGAATAGAAACACAATATGGGTTCACGGAAACAGAAATGATGATTAAAAAAATAAATGACATTCTCAAAAGTGCTAAATATTTTTTTGCAATTCAAAATAATAATGGGTACTTACTTACACAACAATAAAAAAAAAATGGGTTGTCAAATTTTTTACCGCCATCATCTCGTCTATTATTATTTTTTCCAGTGTGGGTACCTACCTATTGTATACGTTGACATAGTATTTGAAGCGATCTTACGAAGCTATCCTGATTTAAAAATTTATATTAATAATTAATTAATAATTTGAATAGGATATCAATAACCTAAAATTAACCGATAAAACAATCAAATGTCACAGGATTCGTAAACCCGAAACTTAAAAAAATGAGCCTGTTTATCGAATTACAGGATACATTTAAAATTTTTTGTCATTAAATCAGGTTGAATTTTGATTTTTTTTACTGACATGGGCGTCATCTGTGATCTTACAATCAGGGTAGACTGCCTGATTGCCGGTTATATTCAATGTTATATTACATAAAAAATATATTTCCTTTTGCTGCTGATGTTGGTCATAAAGTGGCCAATACAAATACAAATTCATGTAATTGTTTAACTTATTCATTACCGACTTGGATGACCTCAAGTGTTTAACAACTACAAGTAGTAAACAACAACGTCACGTAATCTTCAGTTGGAAACCGAATTCGAGGTGATGTCACATTTTTCATTTCCATTAAAAAACGTGATGGTTTGGTATGCTTGTATGTGCTGACACGATAGGTATGTCTATCTAAGCACTTTTTTGAAGTGAAACAAATTAAATGAACGTTTGTTTAAACCTTATTTAATTAATCATTAGGTACCTACTCTTTAATTTAGTGTAAAAAGAAAAAAATAAGTCTCACTTCGTACGTACCGTACGTATAAATTATATTAGACCCTTATCCCACTGGCGTTATGTGAGCGTTGGCGTTTCTCCAACGTCTGCGCAGCGTTGTCGCGACGTTAACGTTGCGCATCCGTTGAACGTAACGTCAACGTCGCGCACTTGTACTTGTTGTCAATAAACGCAACGTTAACGTTGCGTTGACGCGAAGTTGACGTTGCGAAGAATGCGAAGTCGAAGTGCGAACGGTTGCCATTAGAGACTCTCAACGTTGACGTCGTGTCAACGCGACGTTGTCGCTACGCAGACGTTGAAGAAACGCTAACGCTCGCATAACGCCAGTGGGATAAACGTGTACAGTCACCTGCAGAGAAAAGTAACCCATCTGTTTATAACGCAGCAGGTGCTATTCGTATACATATTTATTATTTACGAGTAACCGCCCTCGCTTTGCTTCGGTTTTCTTATTTTTTACACCTCGGGTTACACTGTTGGAGTTTTATTAAGGATCCCTATTATTTTAAATAAAATATAGCCTATGTTACTCGGGGATAGTGCAGCTTTCCAACAATGAAAGAATTTTTGAAATCGGTTCAGTAGTTTCGGAGCCTATTCAATGCAAACAAAAAATCAAATCTTTCCTCTTTATATATTAGTATAGATAAACAGATGGGTTACTTTTCTCTGCAGGTGACTGTACATCAGTTATCGATAACCGACGCATTGTTAGCCGAAGACATATTAATAAGTGAAAATCATTTCGCAGTTGATATATTCAATTGGATAATAAAGCCCGGCAACCACCAGCAAGAGTCTTCTCCACTGAATCTCTCCAGGCTCGCCCCTCTGTCCACCTGAGCTATAAAGGCCACTAGGGCCAACAACAACTATCCCATCAAATAAAAAAGGATGCGTGTACTTTTGTACGCGCGTGAGAAGTTATACTTTTTTGACATAATTAAATAAATATTTAATTTAATAACGTGTATCAGTTTTAATTAAATTTCAAAAACTATTTTTGTACTAAATAAAAATAAACAAGTACAAACTAGATGGCGTTGTTCACGAACCTGAATCACGCTGTTGAGACTGTGAGATTTGTATGTATAAGTAATAACATTAAATTTTAAAAGAGGTAAAGATAAGAAGCTAAGGCCATCTATCCAGTGCTTTCATACCCCCTCCATGGTAGCGCAAACGTTTAACGCAACCTTTTTGCAAGTCGCATAAGAAGTATAACTTCAAAAAAAAAACAATAAAGACAAAAGATGTGATGCGGACATTGCAGACGTCATAGCTTCTTCTGTTGCTGTGTTCGTACAATGCTGGTGCATGGGTGCAAGACGAGTATGGAAGATTGGCGCACATAATACCTGTATCATGTGGAAATAATGCAATAATATATTCTCCACTAATCCGCAAATGAGTAGTAACACTGAAATTGCAAAATGCAAAATTTATAACCTAGCTGCATAAATTTGTCGATCTATTTGATCAATAACAATGATATTTAAAAAATATGGATACGTTATACCCTTACAAATCAACCAAAAAATGTGTTCCAAATAGAGCTACAACACACACATGTTTATCTTTTGTTTCACTACACCAGTCACATTTGTATACATATATAATATACGAAAACATTTTAACGCTGTAGGTCAAAATAATGTCAAGCACTTCTGACAACAACAAAAGCGTGCGTATCGTCTTGTATTGACAGAGCGACTACGAGCAGAACGGTCAATTGCCTGTTCTTACACTCTTCATCGTCGGTGCGCTAGTGACATATGGGTGAATATCAGTATACCTCTTTATTACATTGTAATATCATTGATCAATAATCTCATCTAATCGCAAGAATAGAAAAAGGTAATAAATAATAATGTCATTAAATACCAGTGATGGATGTTTTGGTTACGTAAAAAAAAGAAACACGTGTCTCAATAAATAACCATATCGCCACTATCAATTACCAGTGTGTAATTACCTGCTTATTATCGATATTACATACGATGCATTGTCACTTAAATTATGTAATGACTATCTATTGTGAATGTTGTGATAGCGGGGTATCTACTGTTACCTAAGCATTCCTGGAAAATAATTATTTGCATTAAATGCAGTTGCATCAAGTATGTTGGCATGGATTTAAAAATCACCCGGATTCTACCCGCCATGCGCCAGTTCCAACACACCAATGTTTTACGCCTAGACAGTTAATCGTCCAGATTTGACTAATTTTGAGGCGGGTTACGGCGACAGATCACGATTTTACCAGAATAGCATAGATTATACCTAATTATTATGACGACCGAGTCCCGGGTTCGATTCCGGCTGAGGCAGATATTTATATGACTGACTAGCTGACCCGGCGAACTTCGTATCGCTTAACAAACTTTTTTTTTCTAAAATAAAAGTAGCCTAAGATAGTCCTTGTTACATCAGCTATCTGCCAGTGAAAGTTCCGTCAAAATCGGTCCAGCCATTTCAGAGATTAGCCGGAACAAACAGACAGACAGACAAAAATTGTAAAAATGTTGTTTTGGTATATGTAACATGTATACATCCAAATGCACTTAATAAAAAGCAGTTATTTTAATATTACAAACAGACAATCCGATTTTATTTATTTGTATAGATTATTTATTATACTGTGCGCAGACTAAAGCAGCAAGACGTTAAAGTTTTTATCAAAAACAGTAAGAAAGAAAACAAAGGCCGTCCAAAAATTTGTTTCACTAATATCTTAAATCGGCCGAAGCATTCGGATGGATGAAAGGCGATGGAGATTCAGAATGATAACTAAAGAACATTGGTCTTTACCAATTTGGTCTTTGGTCTTTAACTTTTCGTCACGCATTCGAAATTAAGTAACTATGTGGTTTCAAACACGACGTTCTTGTATTTACATAAACCACTGCAATTACATTCATTTCGTGCGATCTATTTGATAGATGTTTATTTAAAATCACGTCTCTAAGTGTAATATAAACAAAGTGGCAAGTCGATCTCGTTGTGCGTTATTAAAGTAATTTTATTGTGACAATAAGTTGTGTCCACAGACATGTCTATGAGTGTCTATAGTCACAATAATGTGTCATATATAATCATAAGAACATAGTTTTTAACCCTCGACGAAAAAAGAGGGGTGTTATTAGTTTGACGTGTCTGTGTATCTGTGTATCTATGTATCTGTGTATCTGTATGTGTGTCTGTGGCATCGTAGCTCCCAAACGGATGAACCGATTTTGATCTAGTTTTTTTTTTTGAAAGGTGACTTTATCGAGAGTGTTCTTAGCTATGTTGAGTGTAAATCAAAATGTAGGGGTTTTCTATTTTAAATTTAATTAATATTAATTTCAAATAAAAAAAACATTTCGGCCTTTTAAAAATGCGTCGGTCAACTGGAACTCCTAGGTCTTACGTTTTAATTTATTTAAATTGATTTAGTATACGCTTGAAATAAGTTATTAAAATTAAAACTGCGATAAAATTATAATTGTTAATTCGCGAGGTGAAATATCTGGGGGCACGGCAGTGCCCCCGCCAAGTCGAGCAAAAAAGCGGCACGGCCGTACCATCCTTTTCTCGAAGCAATTCAGGCCATTTTCGACCCCCTATAACTTCGTTGTGGATAAAGCTAGAAGCCTGAATTTTTAGTAACCAAGCAAACATTGTATAAACACGGTATATTTCAAATTTCATTCAATTTGAACCAGTAGTTTAAGAATTATAACTAGTCAAAGTTTCTTAATTTCGTCACTCACTGACTGACTGACTGATCATCAAAACTCTAAGGCACTTCTAGCAGACATAGAAGCTTCAAATTTGGAACACAATTAGTGTTTAGTGTATAGATCAAGGAAAAACTAAAATATTTTGCAATTTCGCTCCAGTTTTCTAGATACATCAACTGCATAAATAACTTTGTAATCCCATATAAATATATAGGATTACAAAGTTACATTTGCAGTTAATGAATCACTGTATCTGTATAACAAAGTAACATTTGCAGTAAATGAATCAGTGTACCTGTATATAATATAATGGAATAATAGGTGTAGATAGGTACCTAAATATAATTATGTTCAAAGGTAACTTGTTAAAGGAAAAAAAGTAGAACGATCTACAAAAAGAAATGAGATGCCATCAAAAACAAAACTTGTAAAAAAAACCAAGTCTCGCAACTCAGTTCTTCTACCGTTAAAAGTTGTGAGATCCATGTAATACCAAGTCGGTTAATTTATTCAGTTCCTACTTAAGGGTCCTTCTGTCTTAAGTTATTACGTAATTAGCTAACCTAACAAGTAACAACATCTTATAGTGACCATATTATCAATATTAAAAATCTTTTATGTTTTAAATAAATAGATTGACTTGGCAATCGCACTAAACAATCAAATTTAATATAATATGTAGGTATTACTTGTGAGATACATTGTGTTTTCATGCGATGATCAAGTCAATTCAATGGCGTTCAATGATTTCAATAAATATTGCTCTTAGTATTTAATATGCGTCTATCATTTAAATGATTGCATCTATTAATTAGGTACATTATATGTACATATTCTGTACTCTAATACGCAAATTGAATTTAAATTTTATAATTGAATATTTTGTCTACTATTGATTTCTCATTATCATTCCCATTTTGATTAAAAATTTTAATACCCTAAATCGAATAATTTTCTAAAAAATTTTTTGTTAAATGCCTACAAACCGAAAAAGTTCACTTGCATCGTGCTTTCATAAAACCACACTTTTATTTGTTTATAACCCTTATTTATTTATTTAAGTTAAATAATACATGTCAACGACATAATTTTTTAAGTGACTTTAACACTGCCAAGAATGGTACAGACTGGCTGCTTGGCTTAGATCAGAATTTAAATTTAAAACTTGTAGCTTCTATTCCTTATACCTACTTCGAAATCTTCATACTTTCAAATGAATTTCACTTTCAAACATACCAGTCTTGATTTAAACTAGCAAGTATTCAGGAGAACGTTTGTAATAGGTATATTGGCTACGAGTACGTAATAATAATGAAGTAATGTAATGTATGTAAACAGCTTGTATTACCACATTTTTGCTGAGGATTTAAAGTTTTTGTGAGTGTCTGTTCGCTCGATAAATAAACCGTTTAAAAACGAGTTAGGTACTTGAAAGTTAACTTTTTAACCTGAAGACAGGAAATCGATCAGAAAATTTAATTTACATTTTGAATATCTTCATCCTACGTAATATTATATTAAAGACTAGCTGACCCGGCGAACTTCGTATCGCCTAACAAACAATTTTTTTTCTAAAATAAAAGTAGTCTAAGTTACTCTTTGTTACATCAGCTATCTGCCAGTGAAAGTCCCGTCAAAATCGGTCCAGCCATATCAGAGATTAGCCGGAACAAACAGACAGACTGCCAAAAATTGTAAAAAATGTTGTTTTGGTATATGTACCGTGTATACATCCAAATACACTTAGTAAAAAGCGGTTATTTTAATATTACAAACAGACACTCTAATTTTATTTATTTGTATAGAGTATAGACAACCACCGCACTACCTTGAAAACATCACCATAAATTATTCAGTTTGAAGCAACGGCTCAACAAATTACAAAAATGTAAGGCCGAATGTCCGCTTGCAGTTATAATATCCATTTGTGGGAATTAAGCTATTAAAGTTACTATGGACGGCAGATATTAGGAGCAATTACTTAATTACAGGGAAAACGCCTCAAGTGAATTCAAGCAAAGATAAGCTGAGTTAATGATCCGTAGCTATTTCATCATATAATATCATATAATGACGGAAAGAATTCAAATATTGTTCTAAGGTGCTCAACGAGTATTAAAATCAATTAGGCGCCATAGAACACAAAGTTGATCAGATTTGCCAGATATACTTATTAAAAGAAAATATTCATAGCTAATATGTGTAACCTTCGCAGTTAAATAACTTGAAGTTGAGGACAAATACATAATATGACGTGGAACAAAAGCAAATTAACATGGTCTTGAGGATTTACAATTTTAAGCGTAAAAAAAGAGCAATACAAACTGGGTGCTTGAGTGAAGGCTTACTGCAAGGTAAAAGAACAGAGAAAAACACAAAAATACATAAAATTATTGAACTTATTAATGAAACGAAACTTCTACTTGATGTAATGAAAAAAATTATGAATGTCCAAAAACATACAAAAATAATTTCAATTGTAAGAAATTTACAATTTACAATTTACTAGCAAACTTCAAAGATGCAATACAGATTTATTGTAATTTATAGTGTCGTATTTACAACTCATACAAAATAGTAAATCACTTATGTACACGCGTAAGAAGTTATACTTCTTGTGTAACAGAACAAAATAGTTAAAGATTTCATCCCGTACGCCACAACTCTGTTTGTAAAAGGAATAAGATATCAGCTAACTTCATCATGTCGCTATTTGGCTGTCGGGGTGCGCACGCATAGTAAAATTACTCTCGTATTTTTTCCAAACGCGCCAAAAGAAGTATTGAAAATTAAATAGTTTACAATTTAAATAAATACATAGTTTACGACGAACAAAACAATGCAGGCGAAAATAGAAAAGCATGTTTTCAACAAGTTTCTTTGGTGACCGTTCTATTTTTACTAAAGTATCGTCTACAGTAGACCGGCGTTTTGTCGACACGACAATTAGACACTTACATGAAAGCAATAAAGTACAAATTGGCATATAATGTCTGCTAATTATTCGTAGGGCTTGGCGTATGTTTGATATAAAAAATCGCCCGCGATTGCCAAAAATTTATGACAAAATCTGTTAAACGTAATTGTCAGCAGCCAGCCATGCAGTCTCGTATCGTAGAGTTGGTTAACTAACGTAACTGTCTCTTGCCAAAAATTATTGAAATGTGGAAAAAAGTTATATTTTTGGATGCGAAACGTTCAAGAATGTTAATTACTAAATTAACAAAGATCATTGGATACTAAAATACGTTTATAATAATAGAAGATAAGATATAATATACAGTTGAGCCTACAAAGTTATAAGGTAAGGAAACAAACCCAGGCGCACTACGATTTTTCATCAAATCGATAAAATCTAAAAATTATCGCAACTCACTAACGTCAACGTCTCTTGTTGATGCTTGCTGATCTTGACACCTTGCTATTTAATGAGAAAATGGTGTATGTTTTTTCTTTACCAATCAGATAAGTTCTTTACCAAACAATTTAATCACAATGTCATTGAAATCTTTTCCACATACGGCATGCAGGCACATTATTTTTAGAATGCTTGTTCTGAGCTGTTTCTAAAACAGCTTAACCAATCTGGATACAGTTTTGACTAAAAAGCTAAATAGCTTTGGATAAAATTTTGCGTTGTTTGATTTCAATAGGTTCACAAAGAAAATACATAAGTATGCTAATTCAAAGAATTAAAAATTAATAAAAAATAAAAAAATAAAAAATGTATCCAGGCAACAAAATTTTTATTAATATTTTGTCTAAAAATCATGATAGGAAAGTAACTGAATTCCGAGATTTAAACCTAACGGCAATCGAGACTCCCCAATAATCTACTCTCTTATTAATTAACACATATTATAATACTTATTAACATTGTATTATTAGATAGACAGATCATTTATTTATGACTCTAATAATTGAGTGTCTGTTTTAGTTTGGATTTCTAGCATAGCATTCTGGAGTCATAGCATGTGCAATTCTCTCTATGTAAGACTCGGTGACGTCTTTCACCGGCCCTAAGCCAATTAATAGTGAAAGTTCGATCTGAGACGCCTCCAATGCCCCCATCGCATTCCATTAATTGGATGGACTGTATAATGTAAATGTAGCTTTGCAGACAACTATTGATTAAGAAAACTAATAATTGTTGATTAACGCCCCAACGCAGAGTCACTGACGGTTAGATATATCGTTCCTTAGTACAGAATTTGTATGGTGATTCTTTACTAAGGAGCGATTAAAGTAACCGTTACTGACTCTGAGTTGGGGCGTAAGACTACTTCCTACAATGTTACATTGTATTTTTAACCGACTTCAAAAAAAGAGGTGTTATTCAATTCGACTTTATTTTTTTTATGTTTGTTACCTCAGAACTTTCGACTGGGTGAACCGAATGGTTCATTTTTTAATGAAAAGATGGTGCTTGTCATGTGGTCCCACTTAATTTGAGCGAGATCTGACGAGTAGTTTTTGAGCTATCCCTAAGAATCCTATTTGAATTCGGTTTTTTTTTACTGATACTATGTAGTGCTACTGTTATCTATTCTGTGTTGAACATTGAATGACATTTGCATACGATGTTTGTAATTCATTACATGTTTGCTTCTAACATCTGTGACATGCAATGTATAATAGAATTTCGCCTTTTTTACAAAGAAAGTTCTTTCTTTCTCTCTCTCCTTTCTTGGTCGGCAACGCATCTTTAATGCTTTTGGTATTGCTGATGTGAATAGGCGCCGGTGGCCACTTGCCATCGCGTGGATCGTTAGCTTGTTTGTCGACTGGTTAAAAAAAATTGTATGTCAGCTCCGACGCACTACTGGAGTTTATATATAACGCTTAACGTACAGTACGGCCGCTGTAACTTGGCGCGTCTGAACATAGGCTTTGCGAACTTTAGCGCATGTAAGACAGAGATGGCAACACGAACATGCTAACGTGTGACTGAGACACAATACACCGCGTACCGAGTATTGGCGAATTATGTTACTGCGCAGCCTTCTGCGCGATGTTCAGACGCGCCAAGTTACAGCGGCCGAACTGTACATAACGCATAACGTAACGGAGAAAGTTTGGTTTTACTCATCATAAATTTTTATACCGCGGGCTTAAGTATGGAAATCGATTCTAAAGGAGTTAAATTCCAAAAATTGACTCTCGCACACCTCCGCAGGCAGTTTCTTGTGATTTAGGTGGCATGGCCGTCTCAGATACCTATCGGGAACATACATTTAACTGAAAAATAGTTTTCCCTGATCAGGAATTGAAATTAAAAAGCAAAATATTACGTACGTATAAATTAAAGGTTTCTATATTTCAACTTAAAGAGACCACATCGCCCACAAACTATTAATAAATTCAAATTGTGTTAAAATCTTCATAATCTCATCTCCATTCCAATTTGGGCTAGGAAAAGATAAACCTTGCTGCAAGCAATGTTTCATTGAATAGAAGT
Organism: Thymelicus acteon; assembly: GCA_951805285.1. Classification (NCBI taxonomy): domain Eukaryota; kingdom Metazoa; phylum Arthropoda; class Insecta; order Lepidoptera; family Hesperiidae; genus Thymelicus; species Thymelicus acteon. The sequence goes on from OX638216.1 coordinate 2,991,964, forward strand.
CCTTTCATAGATAACGAATTATCTCAATCAGAATCTGACGTGTTTTCCACGATCAATAACGTGACCTATTCACTATACACGAAAGCTTCAATGATCTAAGATTTGGTACAATTGACTGAGGTCAATATGAACTAGGCGTTGATTGACTAAACGATCAGACCAGGAAGGTCGATTCACTAAAGCAAAATTTAGATCAGAGACGAAGAGGACCTTTTAGTTGCTGTTATCATAATCTGGTCACTTTTAATTATATGTGTACTGCACAATCAAATTTCATAATACAGTACCTAATTAGCGTTACCGAAATCTTCCGAGATACATTAAGTAAGTACAAAAAACCGTAATGGTCTGTTAGTCGCGATGATGATCACGAACAAAATTTGCAATTATTACGCGAAATGATAAATGGTACGGCAGTTTCTCGTTTATTTAGAAACTATACCGAAGTGGGTATGTGGGGCGAAGGTGTTCCCATGAGATGGTTCTCAACTGGCGCCTGACAGTTACTTGGCCAACCGTTTGTTGGCATACTTGGTAACTGTGGTACTACACGGATGTAATATTGAGGATACTGGATAAGTTGACGTGGCATTCTATCAGCGGTAGATGATCGTGTTAGTACCGATCGACAATAGTCCTGTAGTTTTAAGGTTGAGGATTCCCATGTATCGTCGGAGGCATGCATCAAATATTTTTTCTTAGTTTGTTATTAACTGTTTCGGAGTATTTGTTTGTATATTTAATACTTATACTTCTGGAAATGTCACATGAACGGGGTATTCCCCGTATTCGTACGTACTACTAAGGTATTCCTTAGTAGTTATTTTTGGTAACAATATGTATTCACATATGTTTTGTGTTTTTGTAATTGAATTACCTAGACATTGTAGTGGCCGTCTTCGTAAAAAAGGATTGCTCAAACTTCAAAGTTTGTGTAGGGCATAGAATCGATACTAAAGATTATTGAACTTGATGATAATTAGTATGTCATATTACCTGGTGTAAAACTAACATTCTGAATGTCTAAGTATCCATTGAAATAAAGTCTGAACCACATAAACGAACACATTAACTGACAGTGCGCGACAAGACTACTGCAAGCATTATTCCAGTAGCATGTAGCAACAATGGAAGCATCAGTCAACTCGCTGATGGGGTCATTCTGTGGGTTAATATTCTGCAGAGAACGTCGCGTGCAATTGTGACTTGGCAGCTGCAATCAGTTGAATCAGCGCTTGTTGCAAATGTGTTACAATGACTTGCTTATCAATAACAGATGTTATTTAGGCTGTTGGTGCTTTACGCCCCAACTCAGAGTCACTAACGGTTATTTAAATCGCTCCTTAGTACAGAATTTGTATGGTGATTCTTTACTAAGGAGCGATTTAAATAACCGTCAGCGACTCTTGAGTTGGGACGTTAGTGTTATACTGATCAGACATCGTACAGTAGCTTTTCTTTCTTTTACTTCTCTCTTGACCGGCAACGCTTCAGTGATGCCTTTGGTATTGCTGATGGCCGCAGGCGATAGCCACTTTCCATTAGGTGGATTAGATCATTTGTCGGCTATTTCCATTAAAACATTTTGAAGATTTTTATTTGTCGCATGATAGTTTAAAAGTTCTGCATGAACAGATGAACATACAACTAACGTACTGAAATCATAACCCTCTTTATAGTTATGTCGTAGTCTCTAAATATACTTAAATGTGTAATATCTCGTTTATTTATACAAACTAATACGTGTGTCTATTTATTTCTAGTGGTAAAATCTTTAAATCGATTTAAATTAACTTGTCGCATTAATTAGGAGCTATTGAAAACCGAGTATTAAGAACCCTATTTAAAAGGTCCTCGTTTTTCTCAAACTGTTGGATAGTATAATTATTTACAGGTGCATTGATAACATTTGATGCTGTTTTATTTCGAAGCGCTATTTGTCCATAGGCTCTCGCGTCATAATACGTTAACCTCACTAGTGGAAGTGCGATGCATTTAATCACGCTACTGATTAAGATGCAATACTAATCCTCGCTTATGGTACTCGTTGTAAAAACAGATTGATTTATGTTATTTTTAATGCGTGTACCGGCGTCGTACCTGAGTCATCCGAGCCTTATGTGACGTGCTTTGCATATTTAAATATGGTTGGGCTCAAGATAACACGGGTAAATATCATTTGCACACCACCGCGGCACTGGCTAGACGAGAAAAGTATGTTGACACTAAACGATGAACTAAAAATAAACTACGCTTAAGATAGGTAACTTATGCTTAAATAAATAAACGCTTTCACGCTCATACCCCCGCAGTAGGTTTTTACCTGTGTCGCGGGTGGCATGGACGATCATATAACACAGCACAGTCACACCCATGACCCGATCACAAATATTTATCTGTCACATAAATGCCTGCCCCGGCCGGGAATCGAACCCGGGACCACTCGCTTTGCAGGCAGGGTCGTTACCAACTAGGCTACAGCGTCGCTTAAGATATAACAGTATAATCTTTTACTAATTGTTTAGGAAGTAACTTATGCTTACCTAAGATTGTATACTTAGGTGATCTTTTGACTAACTGTTTACCGCTGCTATTTTCTAAGTTTTCGAAACAAGATACCGCTCCGAAATGTTTTGTGTAGTTATTTAAATTCCAAATAACAGACGTACCTTGAGTTGATACGCTTGCTGAATTATCATCAACTGGCTGGCACATGATTAAGTCGAAGGTTTTATTGCGCATCCTGTGCTACGTTTCGCAAATGCCATGTTGTGCGGGTTTTCGTTGTTTTGTTGCAAAATAGTTAAACTATGATTGTTTACAAGCTTATAGATAAGTTTGAAATGAAAATTCAGTGCTTTAACCTTAAGCCTTTGAATTCTATTTAAAGTATATCTTTACCTTGTATGCAACAAAGTACCTAAAACAGTGAACAAGGCTTAAACATTTGTATTCGATGATATCATAAAGAGACGAGAGAATCCAATATACACTGCTAAGGAAGGTGTATCGATAACAACTATAACAAAACGAATAAAGCAGTAAATGGTTAATCTAAATGAAAGTTGAAGGAAGCTACTTGTAGTAAAAGCAATAAAGCAGAGGAAATCGTTCAAATCAATGATGCAGCCGTCGGCGTCGCGACGATGAGACGTGTTTGCGAGTGCTACAACGCTTTCTGTTTACTGACACGAATGCCTTACGCAAAGCCGATCTATAAATAGAATAGGGTTCAACATAATCCACCGAAGGTGTAGTTAGCAGTTAGCAGTTAGCCAAGATTGGAAAACAAATTGCCGTAATCTGTCCAGTATGTTGTCGCCTTTCTCTTGTGGAAAAAGCATTGCTTAAACAATCATTCGTTGTAACAATTTCAAAGTTGCGATTTATTGAAGATTGTCCCCTTTGCTCTAGATGTGCTTCGGTCTAAATGGCTCTGGTGGAAAGAATTTCTAAATTAAATCAGTGCAAAATATAAATATTATTTTTCTAGTATTTTTAATAACTTAGATAACAATAAATCATTACAAAATATTTATGAAGTAGGTAGGTATAATATTTCAAAGTAAACTTTGCCTGCTACGGGCTGCTACGTTCGGTAACTAGCTAGAAATTTCGACTGAATTCCAACAGACCGGTATGACTCGTTAAAAACTTGTCACGAATAAGTAACTTGGTTGCTATGCCATACCTCTCAGTTTTAGCTTTCATTTGCTCAATAGAATCAGGATTTTTACCTCTAAGTTCTTACTTAACGCAAATAAAAATAGTAACAGAAATAGGGCCAGCTATTTCGGGCCCATAACAGTTGTAACTAACAGATCTTGCCCATTAAAAGTCGTTTAATTTAAACGATTGCTAATGGCCAACACTCTGTAACTTGTTTTACCTAATACAGTTACATGCACGTAGGTGACAGCTGTTACTGGCGTGAGTCCAAATTAGTTGTTAGTTTTGTTGTGACTTGTGACTCATTTTATCACTAGCATCAGAAAGGGAGAGGAGAGATGTCTTGAGGCATTTACCACATCTGAGAGTACTCCATAATGTTTTTGAAATGGGGTCCACCAATCCACACTTCATGGAGTGCCACGTCATTGCAACCAACTGGCACCACTTTTGAAGCTGTTACAAAGTTAACGGTGCTTGTATTTTGCTGTACTCCCGACATCCTTCAGATTATTATTAGAATCAAAATGTTGATGGTTCATGAATAAACTTATCAATTCTCTTACGCGAAGAAGTTATATATATGTAGAATGGAATGAGATGGAAGATATGTTTGCATTAACCAAAGAAGGCACATTTAAATGCTCATCATTTAAATTAGGTTTGTGTCTTTTACGACTAAGTATAAAGGCTGTAAAAACAGTAATGTTTGGATAAAACCTTAACTTTTTTACATAATAGTGTGACATTCCAACACGTCCACCAATATCTATATTTACGCAGTAGATTACATCATCTTTGATGGATTTCATCTCATCTCCGACGACGTTTTTTGAGTAGTAAAACGCAGATCCTGGCAAAGTTTTCCTCAGCATTATATAACGAGAACGTAGTAACAAGTGATTGTATCCTATGGGTGTTATACAAAAATATGTCTACTGTCGGATACAGGAGACAGGCAAAGGTCAGTCAGAATTTAAAATGAAGTCACGCAAACCCAGATACCACGTACAACTAAGAACTAAGGAGATTCGTACCGTAGCTTCCAGTAATTTCCACGGCACAACTCGTCGCGTGTACATACATATACGAGCCGGTCACGGTATAAGTATCGTACAATCGCATTGTTTCTCTCTGTACCTCTCCCTTTATAGTCTACATCGACGCTAGAAAGCAAACACGTAGTAACCCGCAAAGAACAAATTGTTCATCAGAGCCGATAATTTTTTTTAATTTTTTTTTTTAATTTTTTCACCAAAGGCATCACTGATGCGTTGCTGACCAAGAAAGAGATAAGAAAAAGAAAGAAAGAACTGGCTCCCAAGCCAATGATTTCTCGAAAAAAAAAATCAAAACTTCACTACTACACAGAGAAAAATTCATAACTTCTCCACTGAACAGAGAAGTTATGAATTTTTTTCGAGAGATCAAAAAGTTTTTCGGTTCTGATGAACAATTTGATATTTGCGGGTTACTACGTGCTTGCTTTCTAGCGTCGACACTTAAATTTTTTGAATTTTCAGAATCGATTACAATATACTCACGTAAAATCACCAAAAGCCCAGTTTTACATCAGACTTATATAATGAAAAACTAAAATATATTATTATTATTACTACGTATCAAGTGATCTTAAAATATTTAACTTATAAAGTTAAGATACCTAACTGTAAGTGATGACAACATAGCGGCAAATTATGCTAAATATTATTTTCCGTCGAAGATACTATCAACTGCAAATTTTACTTAACACGTTTGGCAAATGATTTTTAAAATTCTAAAAACCGGTCGTTGAATTTAAAACATCATACTGGTTTTGATCTAATTCAACTTTTATTACCTTGTCGGTTGGACTGATAGCACATGAGATATATTCAAATTCGTTTTATTATCTAGAAACCAACAAAACCATGACAAAAATTATCTCTATACCCCTGAGTGGACAAAATTGATTTTAGAAATGGCCTAGTACTGTGACAGTACGCTTGTAACAGCAAGCACCTCACAGTAATGGTGAAATCACATAAATTGGCATTGCACGCGCCGGACGCATTGCATTTGTATGAAATCATATGGCTCTCATATGAGAGAGATCTCATATCATCATATGAGAGCCATATGATATGATTTCATACAAATGCAAGGCGCGCTGATCGCCTCGGAGTACAGGCTAGACGCAAAATGCGGAGAGCAATAATCATTGAGCTGGGAGAGCAGAGAGCCGTCGCAGGATAATTTGTTTTTAAAATATGAAAAAATTTAAAACATTTTCGAATAATATGACGACAATATCCTCCCAGGATTTGTTTCTTGCGTCTTTATTTCTATAGAGTGGATCAGATGCATCCCATAAATTCTTCTTAGGCGTACTTCGTCGATCACTTGACTTGTATCCAGATTGCGATTCGACACATCTGTACACGCTGATGGCGCCCGCTCGGCTTCACACTAAAACGCTTACTGAAGACAGAGGCGCGAGTGTGACGGTCAGCGCTGACTGCTACGCGGCGCTGACGCGCGACGCGCACGGCCGCTGAGCTGTCAGCGCTGACCACCGTCTGCGCTGATAGCTACGCGTTATTCAAAAACGCTTCCTAGAATTTCATATATTTCGGCTCTCAGCGCTGACGGTCAGCGAGTGGTCAGCGTGACACTAAAACCACGCTATATGTCTCAAAAATTCAATATCATAGCTATATTATTTAAGCATTCGTTACCAAAAAAGAAAATATTATTCCTTCTCTAAATTTATCTTAAACGAGTAACCGCCCTCGCTTTGCTTCGGTTTTCTTATTTTTTACACCTTGGGTTACATTATTGGAGTTTTATTATGGATCCCTAATTTTTTTGAAACTATAATATAGCCTATGTTACCCGGGGATAGTGTAGCTTCCCAACAGTGAAAGAATTTTTAAAATCGGTTCAGTAGTTTCGGAGCCTATTCAATGCAAACAAAAAATCAAATCTTTCCTCTTTATATATTAGTATAGATAATCACCTTGAACATTATTTTCGGCGTTACTGATAAAAAGCTTAGATTGTAAATCTCCTCGTTTATTTTTATATATTTGAAGTGCCTTTATTTATCTAATGAACTCTTCAGGATAAGACGTCTATTATTTTTATGACTTTCAACAACAGCTAACTAGTTGTTATTGTTGCAGGTCACAGCTCTAGCCTGCTATGCGGCAACATCAAGGAGGTGGAGGTGGGCAGCAGTGTCGGCGCGGGCGCAGCTCTCGCACTGGCTCTCGTGCAGCCCCACGCCTCCCCCTCCCACTCCCCCTGCGAGCTGCGGCTCACTGCACCTGATGCCACCGCCTTCACTATCAGACTCATTGATGTTAAGGTAAGCGATAATAGACTTAATGCGGATTGAAATTACCAACACACTGACACAATAGGGACTGATAACTCAATAGTAAACAATGGAACACCGTAGCGAAAACATAAGACTTGATGGAGAACCCCCAAAAGCCTAGCTTAGGTGTAATAGAAAACTCAAATAACTAAGATTTAAATACTCAGTTTTAAAGAGAAAGTATAGTATAAATAGTCTGTGAGGATTGACTGTAAAATCTACTGATAGAAAAGGGAAGTTAAAAGTTAAAACGCATTAATTTATAGACGCATATAAACGTATTAATATATTTACCCCAAATGGTTGGCATATTAAAAAATATGTTTTTGGTAATGAAAATTCAGAAGCAAAAACAACTTTTATTGAAAACACTGAGAGGCAAAGTTCACAAGCAACATCCTATTTAAATTTTCAATAGAGCCTTCTGCTGATATGTACGAGTATTATTAAACCATGAACTGTTTTTTTTTATTAAACAACCGTATCCTCTTTATTATTCAGAAAACATTATGGAATAATGGCAAGAAAATTTAGATGCGAAAGATTCACTCCGTAATCTTTGTACCTGTTGATTTCGCGTCGAGATAAGCTGGGGTAATTAATATCCAGTTTCTGCGCAACAAGCTGTTAATGTTTGAATTCATTACAATAAATTTTACGTATAATATAATTTGAGCTACAATATTAAAAATATTGTACTCGTAAAACCTACAATAAGATGATGATCCTGATGAAAGAGCTCCGAGAGAAAAACGTAGGCATTACTGTAAATATTTCGTCGTCTCGATACTCACTTCTCTCACCTCTGGTTGTTTACACAACCCATCAGCTACAAACCAGTTTGTAGCAACCAGGAAACGTCATTAAAATCACATAATGGTCAAGCAAACGAGCCACAGACAATATGCAAATAACTATATTGAACAGACGCGTTCGACACGCCCGGAATACTACAACTTTTACAGTTCGAAGACTTGAAGGAAGGGCAGATATAATGATATAGCTCCTGAAATTAATAATATCCACATGTCATTTAAATTATATATCTTACGACAAAATAGCAAGTGGCAGTTGCACACTATCGCATGTTGTTTCTTATTATAAATATACAAATAATGGAGAGGGGAACAGAGCGAAAGAATAGTGTTGTTTCGTAAAGAATCAATCCAGAAGTGAATCTAATTTGAAATCTGTTGTTTTAAAAGCTACTTACTACATATGATATTTTCAAGAACCTACGTAAGGGACTGGTATAAAATTTTGTTTCTCAAATCTATAAATCCTTCCCACTTAAATGAACTACAGTCTATTATTAGTATTTCATCAACTTATTTATTTCAAATAAATTTTATTTCATTTCTTCAAACCTCAAAAATAAAGAATAAGAAATATCCGGTTCAAATTCAAATTGTTCAATTGGAACATTTATAATCAGCTAGCCAGGCATTATAGAAATCGTGCAAAGTGAGGCCTTGCGTTATTGTTAAGCAGATATATCATATTTTTATCCGAAACCTTAGAAAGTTCTAGTCGATGTAACCGTAACAGAAGCGCTTCTAAACGTGTCTACGGAAAACGTGGTGTGACTCGTGTTACCTTAGTTGCGCTTATATAACAGCACATGTTTAATTTATTCAGCACAATAGGCCAACGACATGCAGAAAATGCTTTGTGGCTAAATTCAGCAGGTGTAAGAGTAAGAGTAGGTAAAGCCGACTTATAAACTACTGACTAGAAGAAACACTTGATGAAGCAGAAAAGCAAATAATGCGTCTACGAATAGCCTTATGTTCGGTTTACACGTATTTAATAGTTAAGTAGTTAACAAAATTTTAACTAAATTAATACGTGTAAACGGACAATTTAGTAGTTAAAATTTAGTACGCAAGTAAACAAGTAATTTAGAATTTTTTCTATTTTCTGTTAAGTAGGTGGGCGAGGCTTATCACTTAATACATTTGGACAGGCACTTTTTAGTTAAAATTTTGTTAAAAATCTGTTAAAATTTAGTAAAATGCTTAAGTAATTAAGTAGGTTGTGAAGAATTGTATGAACTAAAGAGCTTTACTAACTAAATTATTACATTTGGACAGGCACTAAAAATTATTCACTTAAAATTTTGGTTAAAATTTAGTTATCTACTTAACTACTTAATACGTCTTAACCGGACTTAAGACTGGAGTTCCTGTACAGCGACGGCGAAGACAAGGCTGAATAGGCTCTGACCTGACTAAGATTTCCCTTTACCGCCCCTACACTACAAGCGTTAATAGCCCGGCGGCTTACGTCGATCCTAAACGATCGACAAATTTAAGCAACAGCGGGCGCGGTCGGTAGTTGGATGGGTGACCGCTAGTGGCAAAAATTTCTTGAGCGCTTCCGTGCTTCGGAGGGCACGTAAATCCGTCGGTCCCGGTTGTTATCGTAAGATAACAGTCGTTAAGCCATGTCGGAGGCCCCGGGTGGCATGAAAACTTCTGACTATTGGGTTGGCCACTTAACCCTCCACCAATCCGCACTGGAGCAGCGTGGTCGAGTATGCTCTAGGCCTCTTCAAGAGGAGAGACCCGTGCTCAGTAGTGGGCCGTTAATGGGTTGAAGCCAATTTCAACTTTGTGGAAATAGAAATTATTTTCTGAAGTCATCTACGTAAGTGCTTTTGTGACATTTGGAAAGATGGCAGACGTGATATTGTGCAAGTGACACGCACGGACCTGAAAAAAAGACGGACGTAACCTCGTCTAATCGAGAGTGAAGCATAGCAATGGCCGCCCGCTTACCATGTGTGCGTTATTTTTGATTCGCGATTGAAGCATTATGGTGTCAATGTGTGGGTGTGTGTACTTGTACGAATAGAGTTGGTATTACTTTGGGTGCTTCACTGAATTTGTTGTTGGGATTACGTCCGTTTTTTTAGGTCCGTGATGACACGCTATAAACTTATTTTTATATGTTTCTGGCCGTTGCTATATCACTGCACAGCCACTGGCTTTGACAAGGACGAGCACAGCGTCCGAAGCCAAACCGGTTAGGTGATTCCTCTGGTTTTTGCAATGTCGCCGTAGCTGTAATAAGAAAACATTTTATCATCCTTAATGTGCAGCAGCCGGTTTATTTCGATCTTATCTGTGATTCTAATAATAACTAACATATCTAATAGCTTTATTCTAATAATATTACTGCATACAGTGTGCAGGATCGTTGCGACTGCTTTGCAAATAATATCATTTGCTTGCCATTTGAGTAACACAGTTCATTGGTAAAGTCAAGAGCTTACTTTTTAAATATGTTCACATATTTAAGCTAGAGAGGTGTGCCTAATGAATTTATTTCTGATAATGTCAGAAAATCAGAAAATAATAAGAAAGACTTTGGAGTGTTCGTCACTGAGTCCAAGAAAACTACTAGTGTTAGTCAATAATAGTGGATATATTACTGGTCGCTAGGATTTTTCCCCCAGTCAAGTGAGGATAACCAAGTAAATCTATCATGAAAAAATGTTTTAACTACGTCTTTCGAATGAAAAATTTGCAACGCCTTTTGAGCATGTTCATCGAGTAACCAGTAATTACGTAGATGATGTCCCTAGTTTGATAGAATTTTCCCACATGTACTAAATTGCTATTATGACTTCTGCCGGCTATTTACATCATCAATAACTTGATTACGCTGCCTCCTTTTACATCTATATAAAGCTAGTTGGGGACGATGTGGTCAATGCTTTTCCAAACTCCAAATAGATACTGCCCTTCGTTATCGCCGCGTAAGGGAACGTTCTTTTTACGACGTAAATGAATCACTATGTAGATAAGCACGCAAGATCCATGCTTTACTACGACTTCCTTAGCTACAATTGTGAATGGTGATACAATGTACCTATAACAATTAACATTTAAAATAAATCCTTGATACAAACGATAATTGCTCATAAATGAATACCGTTTTGTTAAATTTAAAGGTCTTGTTTTTTTAACAAGTACTTATAAAGGCCACCTTTTGTATATATTATCGGTTTAAGCTGTAGTATCACCATTATTGGATTTGGAATTATAATTCAGGAAAATGTGTCGAGTATTTTTCGGTAGTTGACGTCTGATTGTATAAGCTTACTACAGGACTGTAATCAACGACATATAACTTGAAGGGTTTCGGAGATTTTCGACAGCCAGTTCACATTGAGACATAATAGATAAGGTCAAATCACAAGGGCCTTTTTTACGGAAAAACGTTAATACTCAAATTAATACTCATGATTAAAATTAACATCTGCTTCTTTTAAACTTTATTTTTCGACTTACTTTAACATAAGCAAAGACGCTTTCGTAAGTGTTCCCCTGGTAATAGTTACTAACAGTCCACTAAATAACTTGGAAATAAAATGCAATGCTCTAAGAGAAAATGTTTATCCCAATCAGGAAACCAGCCCTTCAAAAGCTTCGTTTTCCTCTCTCATTTATTAGAGAAAACTGCTATTACATTTTTTATTGGATTGCATGGATGTATTGAAGCCTACATAGGACTTATCAGAACGACTCACAGCATTACTGATACTACATATAGCTGAAGCTAATCAAATGATACACTTGGTTATGCTTTGATGGCATTTGGTTTAGCAGCACGAATTATATACATAATTGCAGTTTTCTCTTAAACTTGCATTCACTTTGAAATTATAGTATCAACACGTATTTATTTATACATATGTATAAAAACTTTACGTCTGTTCCTAATCAAGACATTTATGCTGGGTCATTACACGTTACGGATTCCATTCAACATCGGTCAGTTAATCTTGGTGACTTATGCAAATATAAAATTGACAAACGCCCCAACTCAGACTCACTAACGGGTACTTAAATCACTCCTTAGTACAGAAATTGTATGATGATTCTTTACTAAGGAGCGATTTAAATAACCGTTAGTGACTCTTGAGTTGGGGCGAAAATTTACTAATTTCTCGTGGACCTCGTGGTAGAGGTCATAAGGGTTGCTGTTCTTCTGAAGGCTTGTCAAAAGACAGTAGTTTTATCGTACTCGTGAAAAAGCCTTCGCCTGTCTAAGAATTAGGCATATACGAGTATAGTGCAAGTACGTACTGTTTTTCACAACTTACCTGCACAGTAGCATCACAGTAAAGGAACCTAACTTATACTGTGGTAGCATTATTAGGTACGTTGGAATTCCTAACGTGAGGAGTCACATGTAGTTAGCCACTAAATAAAATAACTGTCTTCGTCTGGTACAACTTAAAATCCATCTAAATATTCCTTTCTCACTTACTCAGCCTACAAGGTAAAACTTTTTTTACTCACTGAATTCATTGTCGTCCACACCTTTGTTCTGACGGAAGGTTATGTCTATAGCCATCGGTAAGTGACCTTTCGAAGGGTGAAATATGACTCTCCCGGTGAGGTTGACGCCCTTGGACGTCGCTTTGTCGCCTGGACAATCCATAGCGGGTACCAGCAATTGTAAAATCTCGGAATCTGAGACGTGACCGTGTATAATGAATAGAGATTGGACTTGGTAATGTAACAAACACCCAAGCATAAAGTATTAACGTAACGTTCAGAAGAAGACTTGCACTTGGCTTAATTAGTGAAGATATTTTAACAGAAACACGCGAGGTCGTAGTGAAACATTTTATGTAGTTTTGCGAACATTATTGCGTCCAGTAATTCAAATAAAATCATAGAATATATCCATGCGATGAGCACTTGTGAGGAGCACGTGTAACTCTTATGTTTCACGTGAAATCATTCATGGGATTCGGTATATGATTTTGATAAAGATCTTTACTACTGTTATTTTAGACAGTTTATTTATTTGGTTAGCTGGTGGTTTCTATTACGGGGTATTCATTACTATTATTACTACAACCAGTATTACTATTTTGGCATTTACCTTTATCATATTTTCAATACAACATGCAAAGGGGCCATCCATAAAACCATAAATTACGTCACACTAATTTCACTACTTTTGATTCCACCCCCCCCCCCCTCGTTCTTGTCACAGCTGTTCACGTCACATATTATGAAATTTTACACCTAGAAATTATTAAATTAAAACAATAGTTTCGAAATCACTTTTATTTCCATTAATTGTTTTTTAATATTTACCTATTACATACCAATAATTAATATCACACTAAATTGACCCCCCCCCCTCGCCTCCCACCCCTCTAACGTGTGGCGTAATTTATGGATGGCCCCAAATATGTATTTAAGGATAATAAGTTGCTTTATGTAAAATTAGTATCAGCATAAATGTCAATTATAAGTTATCTCTCTATATTCCGAAACTTCTGATCTTTTCTTCCATTGACCGCGACATCATCTTTCATTGTATTTTATCCATAATATCCATTGTTAGTAAATCCTGCCCGTGTCAGAAGCAGTCTAGTTACTACGCAGCTGTGTGTCGTCTGGAAACGAATAGGTTAACTAGAACCAAGCAGTTAGCAACGCGGAAGGTCAGTTCAATCTTCCAATCAACACCCTCAACCCAAGAAACTACGAACTTTGTATCGAACGACTAATAAGCTGCATTGATTGATCACCACAATGTTGCATGGTCACGATGTTGATCAGCTAATATCCCCGTGGTTGACTGCGTGAAGTAAACTCTTCCACAACTTCTGATAAGACTGGACGCTTAATGTCATCAAATTATCGCCAATTGGTCTGAAGATTGGTCTTCAATTATTGGTAGGTTATGCAAGTGATTGAAATCATTCCTATCATCAATGAATTACGGTCGGTAATAATTGTTCTTCGGGTTATGATTTAATTTTACGTATCTGAGTGCATTTCAATTGCTTTCTGTTGCTCTAACTTCATCATGAATTCTCATGAAATAACACTTTAGGTCGTAGTCGAGACTGAATTACCGTTGAATTGATTGGACATCGGCCATTGGTTAGAATTATAAAATTCTCATGCAAATTCACCACGCCCAGATATTCTCTGAAGTTAAAATTTTTTGGCAAGAAAATGACGCATAAAACTTGTCTGTTAAGTTTTTATGTCCAATTTAATTCCGTGGGTCGCTATAGAGACGATAGACAAACAAGACAAAGTAAGTACTTAGCTTAGCTCAAAAACGCTGGGTTTTGGACGGACTTATTGCAAGGAGATAAAATTCAATTTGGCCCGATTTATCTTCTGCCGTAAACAAAGCAAGGCCACTTGGTACTCATTGATGGACAGGGTAAATAAGTTGGGGCAAGAATAATGATTAGCACCAATATGTGAAGTCTAGGAATTTGTACATGTATATTAACCACTTCCAACTTGTGTTGTAAACTACAGTTCAAGTGGAGTTTCCATTATACGTATTTAATATAGGTAAGGAAAATAAGTATTGATTACGAAAATTTTTTACTAATTACGTAATCTCACAAGTAATGTTTTATTTAATACGTCCTCAACTATTGCATGTGATTTAAATTGATTATTTTGATTCCTTTGAAAATAAACATTGTAATTATACATTATTCTACCGTTTATTATGCTATAAATCCATTAAAATATCAAGTTATGTAATAATTTTAAATTGCACATCTTTTATTTTTAAGATCAGAAGGATTTCAAGGACGGCGTTAACGGCTATCATGGCGTCATTGGCGCTTATTTTATAACTGGTTCCTTTAATTGATTCTGTCTCAACGATTCGACCGAGCTTGCAGGAAAGAGCTCAAAGTTCGCGTAAATTCTATTGATTAAAAAACGTTCGATCAAGATGTTGGATATTTATCCAACTTCTATGTGAAATCCATTTAGTAAACTCAAATTAATTTTACCTTTGTTGTTTACCTACTTCTATTACAACCATTATTTATGAACATTCTCAATTCTCAATCCTTACAAAAAAAATGAGGGCATAAAAGTAATAGTAAGTAAAAGCTTGACCCTAGACTACCTACTGTCGACAAGTGAAATTATGAAATATTCGGCAATACGGATTTTCCTAATGATTTGGCAGAATTTGATGTTTACCAAAGAAAGTTGGCACAAGCTTTCGTTCGACTCTTGTATTAACTTGTGTACACGCGTTCTCTTTTGACCTACTATGCGCAATATTTACCTAACTGCAAGTATATCAGATATTTTAATAACTGCAGCATTGTTTAAACTTCTTAAAGTGACATATTGCAGTATGCAACTAACAACTACAATATGAATTTACTTAAACAAGTATGCGATAAAATTAAAATTTCATCTGAAGAATAGGTTGAATCAGTAGAAGCTGCAAATATTTTGTAAGAAGTCTTAGAAAAACAATCTAAAAAGGAATTGTCCAAGATAGGAGATGTCTGTTGGCACGACGAGAAGGTTGTAAGACTTAACATGGACTTGCCCTACAGGTTCTGAGGTCCAAAAATAGATGGCGACTGCAAGTAACGGTGTGCACGAGCAGAAATACACGTACACATTTCTCTTATCTCTCACAACGTAATTTGCACCTTAAACGCTTAATTTAAAATACATATTACAGTAATCGATGCATGTATAACATCGGCTGTGGAATTACAATTGGACCCATAATCTTGTTCTGTAATTGTTACATCTTTGATTCAATTAAAGATGTCGTGAGATCGTTTACTAAGTGCGGAGTGCTTTTTTCTGTTGTTGTTTAAATTTTGATGGATTATTTAAAACAAGATTTCATAATATTTTATGGTTTGATAAAGCATTAACCATGAGAATTTTTTTTTCAATAGCTAACGGGTGGGCAGATGGGCCCCTTTATGTACATCACTGATATCAGGTGTTTATTTTTGTTTTGTTATTTTCTTAAGCAGTTTTAGGATATTTTCTATAATAATCAGTTATTTGTATGAATTCATTTGCTTTTATTGATGTTGTTGAGGAAAATAATCTTATTAAAACAAGGTTATAAATTTTCAGAAAAGATTATGTCTTTAACAGAATTCATAAATTGATTTTTTGCGTCTTACGCCCCAACTCAGAGTCACTAATGGTCATTTAAATCGCTCCTCAGCACAGAATTTGTATGATGATTCTTTACTAAGGAGCGATTAAAGTAACCGTTAGTGACTCTGAGTTGGGACGTTAGTATAAAAAGTATAACAACAGTAGATTGGCGACGGGGGTTTCAATATGTGTCAAGCTCAAAGCTAGTCGACCCCAATCAACTGAATGTAGCAATATAACAAAATTGTTGAGTCATTTATAAACCCACACATCAAACGAGTAGTTTCTAAAGTTTACTTGATATGGGCTAATGTTATGTCAAATCAACACATGTTTTTGGAATATTAGCAGTAGCAAATTATGTTGTATTTATCTTTTAAAACATCAAGACATTCTACTTTTACCATAAATATAAAAAGACAATATCAATTAATATGCTCTGGAAGGATTCAGGAATTTATAACCCCAAACTATCTCTAATTTCAGATAAACGGTTTATGAAATTGAAACGTTTTCTCGAATGAAGCTGATAAATGGGA
This sequence comes from Thymelicus acteon, assembly GCA_951805285.1. NCBI lineage: Eukaryota > Metazoa > Arthropoda > Insecta > Lepidoptera > Hesperiidae > Thymelicus > Thymelicus acteon. Next base: position 3,008,472 of record OX638216.1, read on the forward strand.
GAAATTAACAGCAAAGATTAGTAACAAGGACGTACTGTAGTTGGTATTGCGAAATCCGATTCAATGAAGCCATTCTTACTGTTTCAAGAACTGCGATGAGCCAGCATGGCCTCAAAAATTTAAACATATTTTAATGATGAAATATTTGTTTTTAAACCAAGCAAATTCTTTGTATTTATCCTTGTATTAACAATTTTTACCCGTAACGGTATAATTTACCAATTCAGAGAATCAGTCTGTTTTAACCTTCAAAACCTTTTACCGAAAAATATATCATCATCGGCGTTAACATGTAGGTTGATCTTCACATTTCTGTTGACTTCCTTTTACTTCTGACTCATATTGCATTACATTGTTCCATTCTTACCGCTACCGTATTCGTTACCTGCATGCCTGGCTGAGCACCCTCGTTTTGGTCTGTTATGGCACAAAGGGAAAGATCCTATCTTTGCCAGTTGAAATGTCATCGTATGATCAAGCAGCTGTTGTTTTAATATCATGGCATATATAATCTTCGAAGACGGTATAACTGTTCATTATTTTAAATAAAAGTATCTATTTGCGTGGATTATAAGTAAGATATACAGTATCTCAGAAATAATCAGAACAGAAAAACTTACAGAAGTTATTTTGTTTTGTTCCGTTATTCTGTATTTTAATTATAACATTATCTATTGTTTACTGGCGCTTATCGCTATGAGATTCATAAATTTCCTTCATATCTCGGTTAAGTATTTCTTCAACATATATGGTTATTATCTTATTATGACTTTTGTTGCTATCTGTCTTGAAAGTAGAACGAACTTCCTTATCCTCTGTTTATTAACTGTTTAACTCTTAGGTCAAGAATTTTCTCCAACTAACCTCTTTATTAGAAAGCAGTATTTTTTATAAAGGAATAATATAGTAGACCGTTTCATTAATGTCAAGGCTGCAATTTAGTAAACTATCGTTTCCTATTGTATTTTTATACCTATTAAGTATTCAAGTTCAAGATCTGTTTTTTTCCTGTTGCTATGCTCTAAAGATAACATAAGATGAAGATACGCGCTGAATTCTTTATTAACTAGATTACTACCTGGACGTGCATGTAGGAAATTATGTAAATCTTTCGTAACGCTGACAGAAATGTCAAGAGGTAAATTTAAAAAATTCTGATCATGTCCTATTCGGATTAACGCACTCATTGTATGCATTCAGGCCATGTCCCATTACATGGTTGTTACGTAAATAGCAAGACCTATAATTGCGCAATAATGTCTTGAGACCTTCGACGCGGCATGATTGTAAGGAAGCTCACGCGAATGTGGCCGTTGTAACATATGACTTGAGATGACAACGGCGTGAAAGTAAACTAGGATAGTGACCGATCCTTCGTCTGTAATGTTCCACAACGAGAACGCGATCATGTGACGTGCATACTGTCAATGGTCGTATAATGAAAACCGCAAATCATCAGAATACAATTACTGAGTTATGATAGATAAGTATGAATGCTGCTAAGTGGCACTATATCATTTGGAGTAATTTATGCACAGTAGCTAACCCACTTGTTGGCGATCTTTTATTATAGTTCATCATTATTCCGTAACTACTCATCGCAGGCTTGATTAGATAATATTTGCAGTGAAGGATAAGTTATTCAGAGACACAAGTATCAAATTATGCCCTGTGGATTATACATATAATATCCATTTCTTTGTGAGCCTCTTCCTTAACGTCCTCGTTGTTCAGAGCACTTTTTTCAAAAATATTAATGTAGCAAATTGCTCTCTCGATTTTTAATTCCCTGTTATTTGTAACTAATTTAATTTTAATAATATGATAATAACGAGTACTCTCATTCAATTTAATGGCACTATGAGCCATTGGTCCTCCTCGTGGGAAGAAGTGAAGCAATTTGTATCGTCCATTGTTAAACGTATAATTGTTATTTATAATTTTGGATTCAATTGAAATGTGACAAAGTTGGACTATGAGCTGTTAATAAATCCGGCTCCACTAATCATATTATTAAGATTCACTATTTTTTCTTCTCATAACTATTTTCTTATATTAGAATAGTAAATATATTAGTGAATGGTTTATACTATTTAATCGACTTTCAGTGACATTATGTAAATGGATGTGTTTCAGTGTTTTGTAGAAGTTTACTTGTGGGCTTTTTGTTTCGAGGCTTCTGAAATAAGACTGTATACGATTATTTTGTTTAAGTATAAAACATTAGGTCCTTTACATGGAAAGAAAATAAAGCAAAGAAAAACAATTGTAGCAAACGTAGGTCATTTTAATTTGTTTTAAGAATTAAAAAAATGGTTAAAAATCTGTATACGTTACTCTTAGATCTATAATTTTGTTTTTAAAAATAATAATGGGCATTATACAATAATTTTACTTCGCTATACAATACACCCAAAAATGGCAGTAGTATAGCATAATCATTATTTGAAATTCAATTTCATAACTCACTGTCTACGAGACAATAGCAATTAAAGAGCTTTAGGCGATTTGTAACAACAAATATTAAACCACATGTTAATACCTCTAAATAAAACATACATGACCTATTCTCTTATTAGGGTTCCGTAGCCGAATGGCAAAAAACGGAACCCTTATAGATTCGTCATGTCTGTCTGTCTGTCTGTCTGTCCGTCCGTATGTCACAGCCACTTTTTTCCGAAACTATAAGAGCTATACTGTTGAAACTTGGTAAGTAGATGTATTCTGTGAACCGCATTAAGATTTTCACACAAAAATAGAAAGAAAACAATAAATTTTGGGGGTTCCCCATACTTAGAACTGAAACTCAAAAATGTTTTTTTCATCAAACCCATACGTGTGGGGTATCTATGGATAGGTCTTCAAAAATGATATTGAGGTTTCTAATATATTTTTTTTCTAAACTGAATAGTTTGCGCGAGAGACACTTCCAAAGTGGTAAAATATGTGTCCCCCCCCCCCTGTAACTTCTAAAATAAGAGAATGATAAAACTAAAAAAAATATATGATGTACATTACCATGCAAACTTCCAACGAAAATTGATTTGAACGAGACCTAGTAAGTAGTTTTTTTTTAATACGTCATAAATCGTAAACCGCAAAAAACATTGATCAAAGTTACAACGAACTACAAGAACTTTTATATTATGTTACTTGCTGCTACGGAACCCTTCATGGGCGAGTCCGACTCGCACTTGGCCGCTTTTATGTATTTCTTACGCAATTGTCTTTGTTTCGTTTTATATGAATGAATGATTGTTTATAGGAAATCAGCCCCTATGTCGTCGCATTAAGGTTGCCACGTAACAATGGACCAGTTAGGTGTAAGCCGTGTAAGATAAGACGCGTCCTACATTACCCACACCTGTTGCAACAAACGCACTGGTCATGTTTAAGAACACAATAGGAGGGCAACGTTGCTATGCAGGATTCAGAAGGATCCATGTTGGATGTAATGTAACATAAGGAAATACTTAATCCAAAATAATCTACCGGAACCATTGAGGTATAGACGTAGAGAAGACATCTCAAACAAAATGTGTGTCCCCGCCGCCGCGCTATTTTCAAAATTGAGCCCCTGTTCTCCTTTCAAAATCGAACGAATCCATTGGACAGTGAAGCCGCGCGGCGCCAATTCATTGGAACATACATTGTGTTCGCGGTTTCTGTTCTATACGTTAGTAATAATACTTCAATGATCTGAACAGCAATTTCAATTTTTTCAAGTCTTACGTTGCTACTTTACTATGTTCCATTCATATATCCAACCGTCGGTCTTTGGAGGTCTACTGCTGGACATAGGCCTCTCCGACCATGCGGCACTGACAGCTGAGTCTTCTGAATCCAACGGATAGTCAGTGTCATCTTCAGGTCGCCAGTTTACTTGGTTGGAGGATGTATGTTTATAGCAGACAATTATTATTATTGAGAAGACGAGACAATTTATGCAAGGCCGTCGTTAACCTACTGGAGGCCCTGGGCATATTAGGATAATGGGGCCCCTATGACTTTGTCAGAATACTATTTTGTTTGAATAAACAAAAAAGTAGATATAAGCAAGCCTCTAGATTTATGCAAAAGCTAATTGTTAAGCAAAGTGGTATTGTAGTCAGTAATTTAGGGTCGATTTATTCTTAAAAAAGTTTTTCGGTAATAAATATCGGTTATCGTTTAGTGATCTGGCAGGAACTGGGGGCCCCTATCAATCACGGGACCCTGGGCACGTGCCCAGAGTGCCCAGTGGAAAAGAGGGGTCTGAATTTATGGTAAGTTGGCATCGCTGAAGAACACCCGAAACACCAAAGGAATCAGTGCTGCTATGGGGTAAACAGTCGCTCATCTCTGGCTATCCGACACTGTTATCGAAACATAGGGGTTGGTGCAATACTAGGGTACGACATAACCTAATAAATAAAAAATAATAATTTAAAGTAAAAAAAACCTTACTATATTTTTAGGGATTCGTAGTAAAAATAGAACTCCTATATTTATGGGGCATATTTCCCTTACTTAATGGTCTTTTGAAAATTTAAAACTAAATAATATTTAAAATCCACAAGCGACTACTAGGTAATTTAAAATCCGGAAATATTCAATTTAAATTTCCACAGGTATTTTATTAATGTAAGTTTTATAAAAACTTTTTCTCATGACTTTTAGTTTTTCGTTGAAAAATTATCGTCAGCTAACGCACAATCATAGGTACATCATATTTATATTTATACATGATGTCATGTTTTAACATTTCGCTGTCGATCAATAAATCAATAAGAAGAATCGACGTGCTACGTGATCTTTGAAGCATCTCCTTTATTATTGGTAAATATAATTGGACGTTATGGCCAACCTGGTATTATTTCATAATTTTGAAGTGTTTTTAAATTTATAAATGTATATCTTTAGAGAGTATTATGACGATAATCAAGTTATTGACTTTCTTCGTCTATTTCAGGTACGATTTCTAAAAGCAGATTAAGCAGTAAGTGTCTTTGTTTGAACTCTTTTTTAATTTCCAACTCTGCAAATGTTCTGTTTAAGGAAGTAAAAACATTTATTTTTATTATTAATTTACATTGGATATATGTATGTTCACAATTCACCTTCGAATGTTAAGATAAATACAAACAAAAACATGTAAAACCAGATTAAGTATTTAAAATTTTAAAACAAATAAATTACAAACAGGCGCGAAGTCATCGGCTCGGAAAATAAAACATTTTATTTTGGACAAAATAGAGCGTCCCTGTCCCTAAAATTTGTCATTACATTTATAGACAGGACGTAATAATTCTCAAATAATCATAAACAAAATGTGTGCCATTATCGCATAAGTCCAAATATTACCCACTTTTACTCTCCACTTAATGATAGATTCAGCAGATGACGAATATCAAGAGAAAGTGGCGCGTACTTGTAGAGAGTAAAAAATTGGAACACCATACTCATTACGTTTAGAATAGATTGCTTATTTTGAATGAAACCAGTTTTTGGAAAGGTATGTTGACTATTTAATATAGTGCTAACCATTACATACCCAGCCAGGTCACTTTGTGAAACTGTATGCAAGCACACTCTAAGATACTTATTAAATTTCATATTTGCTTGTAGACTTCACATAGTTTTGTCCAATGAGAGGTTTAAATCTGTGTGTTATGTTGAGTGTCAGTGTAATTTTTTCTTTGTTTAGGTCAAATTCTATTTTCCTTTTATATACTAGAGTAGCCTTGGGTGTTATATTAAATACAAATTATTTGTTAGTATTAGTTCATTTGTTTGACTAGATATCCTAATTAATTGAATATCAAAATATTAATTCACGAGTAACCGCCCTCGCTTTGCTTCTGTTTTATTAAGGATCCCTAATTTTTATGAAAATATAATATAGCCTATGTAACCCGGGGATAGTGTAGCTTTCCAACAGTGAAAGAAATTTTCAAATCGGTTCAGTAGTTTCGGAGCCAATTCAGTGCAAACAATCAAATCTTTCCTCTTTATAATATTAGTATAGATTTCTTTCTTTATTTCTTTATCTTGTTTTTGGGACTATTATTTTCTAAGAGACCGTCGTTCACTCTTTACTACAAGATGTATTGTTTTATGACCTTTATCAGTAGTACGTATTCGTTACTATTATCCTTATGTCGCCACGTACGCAGTCATGGGCATCAATCCTGAACTTGGCCTATATTTTCATCGTAGTCTCTGGTTATTATTGTTACTTTATTTATTACGCAGTGATCGGGCTTCATGTCCGCAAATTGAATAAACCTTGAAGCACCGCCGTGCCGTTGCGTGTAAAGGCACAAGCTGTTACATCGAAACGTCTATTAACTTGGCATGTTCTACTATACTAATGTATTTAACGATTATTTTTACAATAGAATCCAGTATCTACATGTTGAACTATTTTTACTATAGAATCAAGTACCTACGTACTTTTATATATGGAATAAGTTCAGCAACATACAATACTTATTGTGTGTAGTAATAAATAAGGTTTCGTTCAGGTATATGTTATGATTGTGTGTTCAAGTGAACTCATATGTATTCATGCGGTAAATGTAAAGAAAACACACGCGAGACAGGTGCGTGATACACCTGCGCTTTAACTTGGCGCTTTAAAAATAATAGACAAAGAAACCATTCTACGTCAGTTAAGTAAGATTTTATTACTATCGAAATTACCCCAATAAATACACTCATAAGAATGAATCTAAGCAAAAAATCGCACACCACAGACATTTTAACCAAAAGTTTTATTGCAATTGTCGCTATTGTTTGAAATTCAGGATTATGGCAAGGATTGATTACCCATTTGAAAGCCTAAAATGCATACTGTAATATAAATAAGGATACATTCTTGGTAAATAAATGTATTAAAAATAATTTACTCTTGCTTAAAATGCAGGTGGTGTGCGATTTTTTGTTATTTTTGTGTCAGCGTTCCTCAAGGAGGCATATTTTCACTCGTTTATCAGATCGAGAGGACTACTTTAGAACTATAACTAAATATGTTATTTATACCTACTCATAATGCATGAGTAAATGGGCGGATAAATTCAGCGGAACTCATTAAGAAACGTATTATCTTCCAAATGATACTATGTAAAACGTTTGAAGAAAACAATCAACAGACAATATCAAAAATGACAATGGCTGTTTGATGCGTCTTGTTTTTTGTTTGCTCACCGATTTCTCAAAGATTTCTGGGTCGACTTTCAGTTTCAATAATTGATTTAATTAATGGATTTAAATCGCATCTGCATACAATTCAAAGCCCCCAGATAAATGTACTGTTTAAACAATGATTTTGATAAGTCCTTTCAGCGTATGTGTGAAGTTGAGCCTCACGAGGCTCAAGAGAAACCGCTTCCATTCATACTTTCCCTCCTATTACCTGACACGGTTATCCTTGTAGAGCGGTAACGGGCGATTGTTTCTGTCTAGATTTCGACTGGTGTACCTTTAAAAGATATATCATAATCATCATTTTTTCAAAACGAGCGTTTTTAAAGACGCACGTGCGTTTTTTCGTGACCGGCATTTTAGTGTCAATAAGGACGTGTTACAAATCTTAAAATTTCACTCTCTTAATTTTTTACATTTATTTCATAACGCGCCTAAAGAAGTAAACTTCAAAAAATAAACGCTTTCACACTCATACTCTCGCAGTAGGTTTTTATTAGGGTTCCGTAGCCGAATGGCAAAAAACGGAACCTTTATAGATTCGTCATGTCTGTCTGTCTGTCTGTCTGTCTGTCTGTCTGTCTGTCTGTCTGTCTGTCTGTCTGTCCGTCCGTATGTCACAGCCACTTTTCTCTGAAACTATAAGAGCTATACTGTTGAAACTTGGTGAGTAGATGTATTCTGTGAACCGCATTAAGATTTTCATACAAAAATAGAAAAAAACAATAAATTTTGGGGGTTCCCCATACTTAGAACTGAAACTCAAAAATGTTTTTTTCATCAAACCCAAACGTGTGGGGTATCTATGGATAGGTCTTCAAAAATGATATTGAGGTTTCTAATATCATTTTTTTCTAAACTGAATAGTTTGCGCGAGAGACACTTCCAAAGTGGTAAAATGTGTGTCCCCCCCCCTGTAACTTCTAAAATAAGAGAATGATAAAACTAAAAAAAATATATGATGTACATTATCATGAAAACTTCCAACGAAAATTGGTTTGAATAAGATTTGATAAGTAGTTTTTTTTTTAATACGTCATAAATCGTAAACCGCAAAAAACATTGATCAAAGTTACAACGAACTACAAGAACTTTTATATTATGTTACTTGCTGCTACGGAACCCTTCATGGGCGAGTCCGACTCGCACTTGGCCGCTTTTTACCTGTGTCGCGGGTGGCACGGATGACACATATAACACATCACAATAACACCCATGACCCGAGTACAAATATTTATCTGTCACATAAATATCTGCCCCGGCCGTGAATCGAACCCGGGACCCCTCGCTTCGCAGGCAAGGTCGCTACCTAGGATACAGGGTCGTCAAACCTAAAGGTTTGCATTAAAATCCTTTGATGACCCAGTAGCCCAATTGGTGACCCTGCCTGAGATCAGAGGGCTTTGGATTAGGTGGCTCCGTCTTTTAATAAAATATCGAGGTTTATTCTCAGATCTGTGATGTCTTCATTGCGTAGTTCTATAATAATAGGATTGATTTGGCTTATATCTTCTATCATTACATCAAGTCACGCTCACGCTATATAAGTTTTTTATACGTTACGTCTAATTATGAATTAATGCACTGTCGGTACACAGAGACTCACGTATATAATGCAATAGTAGGTACGTCTTTAATGTTCATCCGTTCTGCGTGTAATTCTTATTTTTATGTTTTTTTTTTGTGTCTGTAAATGGACAGATGTTTGTCCATAGCAACAATTTACCTACCATTGACACAGTTCATGAGCACCATTACAATTTAACTGGGTGGAAACTGGTACCTAACCCAGTAACCTTTAATGCTAAAGACACTGCGACTGCGCAATTATTTCTTCCATTGGTTCGTAGGATGCACCAACAAGATTTTGTGCATTCGTGTTATAAATCTTATGCTTAGTAACTTTGTAAAGAATCAGTCAACTAATGACAATACGCGGTGTTTTGGCTTAACGAAGACAATTTCCTTATCGTATTCAATTTGGTTCACAACAGGAAGGAATAATTAGTAGGTACAAGTTCGTCCTGTTACACGGTTCAGCACTTTCCATTCTATTTCCCTTTTCCAATTAAATTAACCGATCCGTGTAACAATGAACGCGTAAACAACCATGTCTCTTCCGTTAAAGTTGCCTTTAAATGTTAATTGGTTCAAATCTGTTAAATGTCTACTGTCAAAGACTAGAGCATTATAAAGGCCTAGAAGGTACCTTTTCTTAAGGACACTAATAGAGTAATTTATAATTGTGATGACCATTAGTTAAATTAACATTGAATACCATTTACAATTGTTGCTAGATGAGACGATTGTATTAAACGCCTAGATTGGCTCGTTAATATAGGCGTGTTTTCACACAGCATTAAGCTATTGAAATCTCAAAAATCATATCACCAAATTTCTCAGTGTTTCTTTTCCGACATAAAGAAAGATAGCCGTGTCATATGGTTTGAAAATATGAGTTAGTTTGTTTCCTTTCGACATAAAATGGACTTTGTTAATCGCTTTTCCCTCAGTTTTGTCGTACCCGATACCGTAATTTATACGTAATTTGCAGTGGACGATATTTTACATAATCTTGAATGGAATTGGGGTAATAGTTATTAGAAAATTGTTAACAGAGATATTAAAGAATAACGGAGATGACCTTCTCATTTAAAATTTAAATCAAAATTTAAAAGTAGGTTATTGGCTTACTTAAATATTACTTAGTATAAAATAATGTGCCTGTGCAATGGAATCTGCTTGGTAGATCGTGCGTACAGCTCCAACTGCTCCAAGCTATAGGGTATGTATGAGAAACCTTTGCCACAATCCTTCACATATTTTATGCGTAAATAATGTTAAGCGGTGGCGTGATCACATTCCTTTTGAAACCTCGACAGGATTTATAGGCAACAACTGGAAAAGGACGGATGGCAAAGTACATTATTGCGATAAAGTCGGTCTATGTAAATCGGTTGGTTGTTCGTATATTGACCGACCGAATGCGTAGGCACATTACGTGGATAAACCAGTTCTAGATATTGACTCAATACCACAAGAGGCACAGCCGTTGTCAAGCAATACGTATTAATTTATTTATAACGTTTATCGATAATTTCAACCGATGGATAAGGCTCGCACGAATCGATTTGTCTCAAACGCTGTAACAAATTATTACTGCTTCGAACTTACAATTTTCTAGCCTTGTTTCAATAACTGAGAAGTTTGACATTTTTAATCTTTACTGGGGCTTCTAAGAAAATTTTGCATTTTGTTCTGATTCTGTCTAACACGCAATTGATCCTAATTACTTTGGTCACTGAACATAACTACTTAGTATTGAGCAGATATTTTATGATGTAATGTACCAGGCTTTTTGATGTCGAGGAGAAAGATACCGGATTTGTTTGGTGCATCGACAAATTTACACTGAAATACATTCGGCGTCCTACCGGTAGCTATATTATGGAGAATTTACTGTATTTTGTATGATATAATATATCGGGTAATTTTGACAAGACTATGCCTCGAAGTAAATTAGAATTAAGAATAGAGCGTTCTGTGAAGTTGGAACGTAATTTCTGTGAAGTTACTTACTTGGCCATTTGCAACAAAAATACACTTAACAGAAACGTTTGCTAATTTTATACCACCATTTAATATTCCAAAACTAACGCCAGTTCCTGTTGCATAAGGCTACAGACATTAGCATGGAAGTGTATGCATAGTTAAATTGCCTTGTATTACGAAGGAAACACGTGATTTCTTGAATGAAGATGTTGAAGCACCCACGTCATGACGTGACTGCCATGAGAGTCATGAAATATAATTATTGTAATTCATCCATCATTATAGTTGACATCAACATTGTATTAAGTTTTATATCTTAAATGAAAGTCCTTAATGTCTTGTTCAACACGTGATCTTAACTATGACAACACGTGTGATTTTAGTACTAATCCCCGAGTCCCCGACAAAATATAGGAGGTTTGGGTGGAAATAAAATATTGTCTACAATATACTATGGGTTACAATGGAGAACAAAGACTCCTTGTGAGGGGTATAAATTTTTGTATTATATAAATCCAACACAAAATACATAGAATATTTTGAAGTTCTTTAATAAATATGCTTTCCATATCGATAAGACGATAAGATTTCAAATCTCCAAAAGTGAGTAGTCAAAGCAATTAAGACCCTGATAGTTCCAATCGCAACCTTTCAAGCATGATCGAATTTCAAGTAAATAAATAGTATGTTTGTATGTATGACCGAGCAACAACACACAATTTACCAGTAGTAAAATAAAATAAATAAAATAAATTTATTTCGACCAACCATGGATCATATTTTGTTAGTAAGTACATACATTAAAATAGTAGTAGGTAATACCATTTAACCATACAAGGACCATCGGTACAAGATTTCAACATGCGTGATAAATAATGGCATTTACTATATATGGTTAGTTATCAAATCCATTACATACCTACTATCCGGTTTTAAAAATACGAAAATGTATTTAAGAACTGAAATGGCAATGAACGTAAATGAAAGTAAGTACTTAAGAACACAATCACAATCGGAACTCTTAGGGCTTGTTTCACAATCTTCAAGTAAGTCCGAAGTAAGCTATTCGTTGGTTAAGTTGACATTTCGTGTATGTAAAATGACACTTTAACGTCACTTTAACCGGCGAATAGCTTATTCAGGACTCTACTTGAAGATTGTGAAACAAGCCCTTAACCAAATAGGAGAATTTATTTGCACTGATAATTTCAGTTTGTAGAAGCGGTACGTATACGCAATGTTTAATTATAATATCATGGGGTATACGTTAGTTTCTCAAATTATTATTAAACTAGCTGACCCGGCGAACTTCGTATCGGCTAACATTTTTTTTTCTAAATTAAAAGTAGCCTAAGTTATTCCTTGTTACATCAGCTATCTGCCAGTGAAAGTCCCGTTAAAATAGGTCCAGCCATTTCAGAGATTAGCCGGAACAAACAGACAGACAGACACAAAAATTATAAAAAATGTTGTTTTGGTATATGTCCTGTGTATACATCCAAATGCATTTAGTAAAAAGCGATTGTTTTAATATTACAAACAGACACTCCAATTTTATTTATTTGTATAGATGTATAGAACAGTATAGATGTATAGACTAGCGCTCTTCCCGCGGTTTTGGCCGCGTTTTTCGGGGGTAATACGAGTAAGTACCCTATATCCTATTCCAGGTCATGGTCCATCTGTGCGCTAAATTTCATGAAGATCCCTTCAGTAGTTTTTGCGTGAAAGAGTAAAAAGCATCCTCACAAATCACATTTATAATATTAGTTTAGTCGGATGCAAAAGGAGAAGGGGATATAGTAGGTAATAGGTATACCCATGGAAAGGATATGTCAACTTGTACAGTGCCACCAACTTATCTGTGAATTGAAGGACGGCGTTGTCGGACGCTTTGGACCAATCATTGGACCCAATTCTAGACGTAGTGACAGATGAATGACCTGACCATCAGTGTTGCCAATGAAATTTTTTGGAAGGCCGTGTACATGAGATAAAAAAGCCGTGTTTGTATGGAAAAAGATCAACTGTGGGCCGTGTCCACAGCTGCTAATATATTATGCTATCCAATTATGCCAATATATACCATTTCAGTTCAGCGCTCGGACTAAAAAAAAAAAAAAAAGGTCATCAGCAGTGAATTTCATGTCCACAAAACAAGGAACACTCTTCATTAGCCTAGTGACACTGTTTTAAGGGTTTAATATTCGTTAAATGTCTGCAAAAATAATAAATAACAGAAAGATCGTAGAATTTGCGAAAAGCCGTAGAATTTGCTACGGCCCTATGGTTCGGGCCGTAGACCGTAGATTTTGTGATTTTTTGGCTTGAAAGCCGTAGAACACGGTAATTGCCGTAGCATTGGCAACACTGCTGACCATTGAATGAATGAACTTATGAATGAATTTTCATCATTTCCAATTTTCACCACTTCACAGATAAGTTGGTGGCACTGTACAGTTCAAGGATTGTAACACCATCGATATAATATGTCGTAAAGGTGGGTGTGTCGTGACTCGTGACGTCACGGAAGTGCGCAATTAACAATTTACTACACGTTCTCGAAGTTGTTTTCATCTACGACTTGTTATTCACCTCCATTTTTTTATTGTCATTAGTCATAAGTATTGATAGCGTATGTTAATGACATTGGTCATTACACATAAGTATTGATAGCGTATGTTAACTTAGGGGCTCGTGCGAGTAGCTTGGGTGAATAATTGAATATATTATCTTTAACAAAAGTGATAGATATGCCAGAATAATTATTCTAAAATACTAAACACAAAAAATGTTCTAATCAGAATACTTATACGTAGTTCACTCAGTTGCATAGTTAAATTAATATCGTTCACTCAATTGTATACTTAGTTAAATTAAGTCTACTAATATCGCGTATAACTTTTGTTTAATAATTAAATTAAGTAATATCACGTATAACATACCTTAATCACTTAGGGCTTGTTTCACAATCTTCAAGTAAGTCCGAAGTAAGCTATTCGTTGGTTAAGTTGACATTTCGTGTATGTAAAATGACACTTTAACGTAACTTTAACCGGCGAATAGCTTATTCAGGACTCTACTTGAAGATGGTGAAACAAGCCCCTAGTATACTGATTTAATATACTTAATTCACCTCGATCAGTAGACTTGATTTTCCTAGGTGCATAGGTGAATAAAGTATCTTAAAAGTAGACCTAGGTGCATAGGTGAAAGATAGAATAGAAAAAGATAAAGTATCTTAAAAGTAGATCTAATCTGGTTGAATAAAGTCAACAGCATCTAAATTAAACTTTCGATTTTCGACTTTCAATGAGCGTTGATAATATCATGATCATATCAAAGAGTTCTTTCAATCGCTGAAACCGAAAGTAGGACAACGGTGGTCACCTCCCACACAATCCTCAGCCCCCCTCCCCGCACCGACTTCGTGACAATGGACGGTAATTTTCCGACATGTTTTTCTATAGACCCGGCTATTGTTGTGAGAAAAACAGCGGAATTGCTTTAATTAATGCGTCATTGACGAAAATTGTACACATAACACAAATTACTTTAATTGCGGTTATTCGATTTATTTCTTAACGAGTAACCGCCCTCGCTTTGCTTCGGTTTTCTTATTTTTTTTACACCTTATTGGAGTTTTATTAAGGATCCCTATTTTTTTTTAATATAATATCCTATGTTACTTGGGGATAGTGTAGCTTCCCAACAGTGAAAGAATTTTTGAAATCGGTTCAGTAGTTTCGGAGCCTATTCAATGCAAACAAAAAATCAAATCTTTCCTCTTTATATATTAGTATAGATATAGATAACGGATAATATTTTTATGTTGTAAAAAACATTAAATGAAATTATTTGATAGTTGTAATATTGAACAAAGCCTTGGCAGGTTTGGACTCATGCAGAATAGAATAGAATTATTAAAGAGCTGCTAATTATTTTAGAAGTATTATTAATCAACATTATTATTCATTGATCTCGCGTGCGTGGGTACATGAATACCAATACATGAATAGACACGGCGACTTTGATAGATAATTCAATCTGTCCTACTTTCTCTTTTATTAGGTTTAAATTCATGGAAAATAGAGAGAAGGAATGCCATCTCTGTATATGAAAAGTGTCCGTAAAAACACGTAAAATTACGGGTGGCGCTGCGGTGCTGTTGGCGGACACTAGCGGCACTAGCGCCATTCGTTACGGGTGACGCTGCGGATGCATTAGGCATAACTCAGCAAACTTCACTCCGTCTACAACAGCTACGTTCATGGTTCGCTGTTTGTATCACACTAGCGCCATTCAGAAATGGCCATTATTGGAACCTCTATTTTCTGTGAACAGCTAGACACTTTTTCAACTTTCCCTTCATAAGTATGAGAATTATGAGATAGCCCTTCTTCTATCTCAATGCTCCATGGTTTAAATGATATAAAAATATGTTAAAATTGACAGAAAGACAATGGCAACCCATTCATGTCAATCAACGACGACCCGTGTGGCGCAATGGTTACCATGCCGGATCGCCGCACCAAGGGTCCTGGGTTCGATTCCCAGTGAGGCGGAAAATTTGAATGATGAGTTTGAACTTCTGTTCTCGGTCTGGGTGTATTGTCCTTGTCTATGTTGTGTGTTGTCCATGGCACCCACGACACAGGGAATCCTAGTGTGGGGCTATGAGTGTGAAGCGTTATTATTATTATTATTATTATTATTATTATTATTATTATTATTTTGAGGTCAATCTTTAATTCTTTATAAATTGTCACTAATTTATAATGCGTCAAAATAAATAATCATAAATTTTATAAGTTAACATTATTTGTTTATTGTTGTTTTCATTGATCTTACACGTAATATTGTAATGTAAATCGTGTATAATAAACTCTTATATAAATAAACACGTGAGATATAGACTACAGTAATCTATCTAAAAATATCTCAGCATAGATATCTACCTACAGCAATCTAATCTAAAAATAAATCTGGCAGAAAACAGTTTTAAATACCAAAATAAAAATTTATTTAAAAAACCTGACTGCGTAAAAAAAAGAAAAAGCCAAGCCCAGTTCTAAACTACAAAATAAACTAAAAAGAAAAAACAAGCCCAATATTACAAACTATAAAAGGATTCGGACTAGGGAGTTAGTAAATTAACGAGAATGGTTATTTAACCAACGTATAATCGTTGTTTATCATAAACTGTCACTTAAAATTAAAAATGATGAAAGGAACCGAAAAATTATTTTTGAATACCTATTCAACGACACCCCACTGACGTAGTTTGTCGATTTTTATTTCATTTAGACAATATGGCGTATGGTTGTGATTGTGGTGATTTTAGATTATTGTCATGTCTTTAGTCACACTCGCAAGGTTAAGACGAATCGATTGACGTAAGAATCATCAAAATCGGTCAACCCGTTTGGTCTCGACAACGCCACATAGGAACACACATACGTACTGATAAACACATTACCCTCCTTTGCGTCGCGCAGTCGGATAAAAATACTTTGTAATGCGTTGTTCCACTGAACTTCAGTCTAAAAGATGTCTATGATATTTATAGACATTTTTTAAACATTATAGGTAATATTGTTATGAAGGCATTTATCGTTCAACTCGTAGATCAAGAAAACAATGAAGCAATTAAAATGGATTGTAATTAATAAGATAACTAGGTAACGTTTACGTAAACTTTAACATACTCCTAAGAAATGCATGCGCACGCGCATGTTATGTAGCTACCTAGACACGCTTCCCGCTATACCTAGTCACTGTTTTCTAAGAAACACTTGAATCTTGAATCACTAACGGTCTGCAAGGAAATAGTGGATTTATTTAAGGAAATGAAAGTAACAATTATTTAATTATACCAATAACAAATGTAAGTTTTACTTAAGAATGAATATTTCGTTTACGTTGATTTATTGGTTGCTAGTGGATACTCGGTGTGTGCTTAAAAAAATGTATGGGAAAAGTGAAAAATCTAAAATGTGCCTAATGCATTGTTTAAGTGGTCTCAAACCATCTTCGCATTATTGCCTTCCAAATGAAACCAGTTTGGGTTGGATGGTTTCAGAGTCTAAAAAGGACATTCGTACAAATTTTTTTTGTGTTTTATACAATATTGGTTATTTACCCTGTAAAGAAAATAACTACAATCATTATGGAGGACATGATAGATATCAGTTTCGATTTGAAATCTTATGAGGAGCTCTTTAATTTAATACCCATATTGAAGTGTACGATTTATTTTTATTTTTTGATACTTCACACAATGGCTAATTGGTCCAGCCATTTGAAAGATATGAGGCTCAGCTGAGACAATGAGGTAATAAAGAATATTACAAACATGCATACATATAGACAAACACGAGATACGATCGAAAAACATAAACTTTCTTGCAGACGGTAAAAACAAGGTTTCCACGGCGGCGGCCATTTCAACCATCCTGTCAAGTGTCATGTCACGTTGACGTGATCCGTCAAATGACGAGGCGGGGTTCTATTTTTGAACTCGCAGGCTTTGATTCAATGTATATGAAAGAGAAACCACGACCGACCGGTTTACCGAGCAGTTTTTATTTTAGACCGAGTAAAAACGCTACGGGCCCCGTTCGTTCAAGGAATTGCAAGTTATGTATGTGCGCTTGAGTATTTTAAAATGGTTTGTTAGGAATAAAGCCTTTTTGTCTACCGTTTGATATGTGCAGATTTACGACTTTTAAAGGTCTTAAAACCATGTAGATTAATATTGTAAATTTTTAAGCTAATGCAATCCGAAAAGTAACAAACGTGTGTACCTACAAATATTGATTCTACGAAGTTTTTCATTTTTCATGACTTCCTTAATTCCACAACCTTCCGTTTTTAGGATTCCGAAGTAATCGGAACCCTTATAGTTTCGTCATGTCCGTCCATCCGTCCATCCGTCTGTCCGTCCGTCCGTCCGTCCGTCCGTCCGTCCGTCCGTCCGTCTGTCCTTCCGTCTGTCCTTCCGTCTGTCCGAAGCAAAGTGCCGAGCGAGACCCTTAGTGCTAGAAAACTGTAATTTGGCATGGATATACATATTATTATTATATTATCATATTTTATGCCGTATTGGGCCGGCTTAGAATACATAACCCCAATCCCACGCCTGATGGGTGTCGTAAAAGGCGACTAAATCCGGCCCGCTGGTGGTAGGGCCCCTCGAGAGATTATGTTGGTAATATAATTGATTTTAATTGTTAATTATTACTATTAGATATTATTTCTCCATGGGGTTCACCTGGATAGCTACCACCCTTGAGCATGAGTCAGCCGCCAAACGACTCGTCGTATTCCAGCTGGGGGCTTGAGAGCCAGTTCTTTCTTTCTTTCTTTTTCTTCTGTCATTTTTGGCCGGCAAAGCTTCAGTGATGCCTTTGGTGTTGCTGATGTCCATGGGCGAAGTTGCGATGTGGGCGATGTTTGAGTTGGACAAGTGAAAAATTCTTAAAAATAGGTTATAATATGATGAATTTACATGGAAAACTCTATGTTAGCATAAGTGTTAACGATTAATAGTCGATAAACTTACTACTTCGGAACCCTACAACGTGCGTGGCCTGACACGAACTTGCCTTTTGAGGTACGGAACCCTAAGAAATACATTATAAACGGCCATAAGTATTCTTTTGATTGAATTGACTTAGAGGCTCGATTTTCTTGATCACAGGTCCAAAAGATTGCAATCCTGACTAGATAGATATTAATTTCTACTGATTTTTAAAGCTAAGATAAGCAGCTAAATTGAATCACTGCCTCTGATGCTCTAACGTGTGAGTTTCGACATTATACTGAGGTTTGTAATTAAAATTATTTGAGAATTTGCCCAAGAATGCTATTGTCATATTTATTGTATATTGAGCTAATCATATTTTTTTAACGATACATTAATTATCTAATGATGTGAAGTTCTAGAAATCTAGACCATCGATATTCAAGAATGCGTCACTGGATATCGTTTTACACATAACTCCTACACGGTGTTATTATATCTATTTTTTACTAACAATAACAGGAAAAATACCTGTTATCTTTATTTTTTGTACATATTTCTCAGATAATATTATTGTCTTAATGGCTTTACATATTAAACAGTTACCGATATAGTAACATCACATCAATCATAGTTTTAATACACTACGTAGAAACTAAAATGTAATTAGTAGTATAATAGGTTCAATTGCGGATTATGTAACAGGTAAACTCTAGTTAATTAACTATTCAAATTCAGCTTATTTTTATTGCATTTTATAAATAGCTGGTAACGAAAATAACATATAAATAGAATATTAATTAATAACAATATTTTATTAATTTTTAAACCTATTACCTTTAATTTTAAAAATATTATAAATGATACTTAAATTAAATTAATTTTATAACTATAAATAAAATTGTACGTCATAGAATAATTAATTATGCTGATATGATAAGTCAGCGTGAATATTTTAAAATTGTATAATCTCTTTCATAATATATTAAGTATGTCAAATTAATCATAATATATATTTTATATTTTAGCATTTTTTTATTAGTATAAAATTAAAATTTGTATACACAATTACACACTGCCATTTACCTATTGGGTTTTGGGTGCACAATGTCAGAAACGCAAAACGACAAATTCGTAAATTGTCAGGTCTTAATATTTTGTCCCAAATAGCCATTTGATAAAACTTTCGCTAAGACTTAACAATAATAGATTAATAATTAATTTCAAAATAACTCTATCTTTAATTTTTGGAGTAGGTCTTTATACATACAATATCATTGGTCTTTAGTCAAAAACTGTTCCATCTCAAAACATCACACTAATTAATTCCTGGCCTTCTAAAGGACTTAAATATAACTAGTATCATTTATTTGGAAATATTTTGTTCTAAGATCCCTCAACAATCATTTTTCAATTTTCAATTAATCATACTCTGGCTTGACTCTGGCCGGAATTTTTTTTTGTCAACCTACTCGCGACATATTTTTAGCATACTTAATTTGATATAAACCACTTTTCATCCAATAAACGGATGGGTAAGGGCTTGTTTCACAATCTTCAAGTAGAGTCCTGAATAAGCTATTCGCCGGTTAAAGTGACGTTAAAGTGTCATTTTACATACACGAAATGTCAACTTAATCAACGAATAGCTTACTTCGGACGTACTTGAAGATTGTGAAACAAGCCCTAAGTGGAGTATTCCTAATAGAATCACTTTATAGTCTTTAGACCAATCAAACTACTCAAACATCAAACAATCAGTTAGCAGCCTGTAAGCAGGTTGAATGAACTAAAGCAAGATTGTTGGCTCACTTAAATGACTTCCTATTACGGTTTGTGGTTATCAGTTTTTTCTCTTCCTTTTTCTAGCATTACTTGATCGCAAGTCAAGATCCTATTGTCTAATGTCGAAGCACAATCTCTGAGATAAGGAATCGATCAGAGTTCAGAATCTACGCAAGCTTTGTTTGATTTTTTTCGGTACGCTTGACAACTTGCTTGCTGATTTCAGTTTAAAATGGCTGAAAATTTTAGTTGGGTACTTAAACTTTACTAAAGTGACGATGGTCTTAATAGCTAGTGAAGTACGTCGATTCTCGGCATGTGTAAAGCTGCAAACAAACTGTCGGACGCGTCCGGCCGGACGCGGCTGAAGGATGTGACGTAACGGTATCTAGATAATGATTAAACACTGAGCTGTGCAAACTATCGGAGGTAAGTCGCGGACGTGACCTTGAGGCACCTTGAGGCGTTCGGACATCCGAGAGCTATCTGGCGCGCTGGATATTTTCGTCAGCCGAAAACGTCCGCGGACGGTATTTCATAGTATGCACGGGGTGCGGGACGCGTCCATGCGTCAGAAGGCATTAGTACTCTGTGTCTGAAGGAAGAACGTAAGCTGGATTTATATTTGTCTGACGTGTCGTGTTGTGATGCGTCAGAATGGTATGGGTTTCATTCATACATTTAGTATGGTGAGATATAAATTAGCGTGACGCGATATGTTGTGATGGCTTGTGTTGTGTCGCATCAGAAGCGATCCCAATCGCGACAGAGTGCCGGGGGTGGGGGAGGCGAGGTAGGTGGGAAAGTGGCGGCGTCAGAGCAGTGTGCACGAGCCTCACTGTTGTGACGTGTTGTTGTTATTGAAATTTAAATTTGAAAGTATGGACGACCTGATCGAAATAGTACGACAATTTAAAGTGATCTAAGATACAAAATGTAAAATGTAAATGTCAAGAATTCTTTCTTTCTTTTTTTAGCAGATTTGCCAGCACTAAAAACTGAATACCTTCTTCAAAATCTGAATCAGAAACTGAGGATTTATCGAAAAACATTGCAAAATGTGTAATCTCCCCGAGAGCTATGAAAGTACTGTGTCAGTAGGCATCAGTTCCGCGACATATAGATGTGAACGCTACCCATTTCATCAGAGCCCATCACAACACGACACGTCAGACAAATTTAAATCCGGCTGTACGTATCTGTGGAATACTCTTACTCGTACTCTGTGGAACGCGTCCGCAAGCCACGTCCGAAAAGACTGTGCACATTATCAGTCGCGGCTGTCAGCCGCGTCCAGTCGGACGCGGCTTATAGTATGTTTGCAGCTTAAGTCCGAGACTTTGTGACGTCGTGAGCTCTATGGGTGACGGCTATTGGCAAACCTTTTTTTCCTGTAATGCCGTCGGGCCCCTTTATTATCTGATTTTGATAGCAGTTATACAGAGATGTCAGTGACCTTCGTGAGGCATTAGAACTTGTAGGCAGTGTTGCCAACCCTAATCTAGATTAAAACTGCAGTTTTTCTTATTTTGTATTATTTCATAGCTGTAATCAATAAAACAAAATAATATAATAATATTGTAGTAAGAAAATTGTTCTTGTATTCTTAAATCTACATTACACAATTTCTACTAAAACTGACTCGTTTTCAAACTGCACATCCTCTTGATTTTCAGTTTCGTCTTTATTTTTAAAGTCGTACATATTTTTATGAAATCTCTTTAAATGGTCATCATCGGTAGCATTGAACTCATAACAATTTTTAATTTCTCACTTTGTATTTAAAGTGCCTTTTACATATATTAAATAAAATAGATGGCCTTAGTATTATAAAGAAAAAACTGTAAAAAAAGTATTATAACGAAAAATGTAGATTTGAAGGTCTAAACTAAAAACTGTGAAAATATCGAAAAAACTGTAAATCTACAGTTAAGGTGCAGCGCAGACGGCACACTGTCCGTGACGTACTTTTAAGTCTGTGAAAATAGAACCTTTGCAATTATATGCAGTAACGCATACGACGCGCAAAAAATGCGGCGCACAACTGTTTGCGCGCCATGTAGACATATGGGCGCCCGCACACTTGATCGCACAAAAAGAGCGTCGTCTGCGCTGCACCTAAAACTGTAGAGTTGGCAACTCTGCAGGCTATAAAGCTTACTAATAATCCGAAATGAGAGTTGTAAAGAATACCTACTCCAGGTTTCTTAATTACTAAAAGAGTCACCTTCAGATAGAAAACGAAGAGCGTATTCACAGCGGAGGGGTTAATTGCTTAGAGCTATGCAGGGGACTATTTCCTGATGCTTGGCATTAGATACCTAGTAGTAGTATTATTCTGTAAATAGCTGAGAAATCAAACTGACCACTGTATGTTGCAAGCATCACCAATGGACATCCGAAACATCTAAGGATGTTAGAGGAAACGGGAGACTCACTTACTTGGTCTCAGGTAAATACTGCAAATGGAATTTTTCAAACGAAGTTCCTAATCGCGCGTTGCGGCTAAAGCGGGCTAGGCGGAAAATTTGGTAATGACACTTTTTGCCGTCGTAGTTTTTTTTACATAGAAAGCAAGCCAGAGTACTAGGATAGCAAAAACATGCAGCAAGTGTGCCAAAACAAATCTAAGGTATTAAGTTTCGTGAGAAATTTACTGACTGCAAGGAACTTCGTTCCATCCGGGTGTCCCTTGACACCTCTCAAGAAAATTTTTTTTTGAAATTGAGTAGAAAAATTCCTAGATTATGTCTAGAAAACATAAATCTAGCCAATTACATAAAGAACACTACTTATGACAATGCTAGATTGAACCGCGTCCAGTGACCCTCGAATGAGACCTGGCGCTAATGTCTCGGTCACTGCAGAGTTTTCCAAATGCAAGGAAGATCGTTTGGACATAAATAAATAAAGAAATAAAATAACTAAACGCTAACACACTCATAACCCAGCAGTAGGTTATTACCTGTGTCGCGGGTAGCATGGACGACACATATAACACATCACAATCACACCCGAGTACAAATATTTATCTGTCACATAAATATCAGCCCCGGCCGGGAATCGAACCCGGGACCCCTCGCTTCGCAGGCAGGGTCGCTCACAACTAGACTACAAACAGGGTCGACAATGGGATGTAGATTGAATCCAATTCTCTTGAGATACCACCCCATAGATTCTTATCTAAACCCGTAAAACTTTTGTTATTACCTAGATTATTGTTAGAAATTTTCCACTGTATTTTTCTGGCGCTGCCTTAATTTATTCAGACCTGACTACGAGGTAATGTGGAAGTTTTACTCCGTAACCTCGGTTCCGCCTGTCACGCGGCTGTGCAAAAACTTGAATCGCACTATATCATTGTAAGCCTTATTTTTTATTATTTCTGAATGTCAACTTGGTATTAAGTCTAACGTTTTCAGATTTATGATAGTGAAGTATGGTAATGCGGTCAAGATTACATTTTTAATAATATACTATAGATTAGAAATGACTGATGTTCATTTGCGACGGTGATCTCTTATTGTGGCTGGTCTACTTGTCAGCTTTTCACATAAAAATAATGACATTGCAAAATAATATTGTGTGAAGGATTCATATCAAATAACACGAAATATGAACGACAGCACAATTAAAACGTTGCTGTTTCAACAATAGGTTTCAAAAATTATTAAATTATCAGATTGTCGAATCGTGACAGAACATTTCTCAACTATTGGCAAATTTTTTATTTTAAATCTCTTGCTACGATGTTAAAAACGTTAGTAGGTATAAAATGATAACATAAGGTTCACATGGTAATTTTTATTGTTTATCCTATTGTTTCATTCATTAGCAATTTAACTGGACTTCCATTGTCGAATCCATCCGCTGTTGATTAGTGCATAACTGGTTTTGACAAAAGTGACCAAACCCAACGCTGGTTTTCCTAATATACTCATAAACTGATAAAATAGTTATGTAGGATCTTCCGAAATCAGTGGCAAAACAGATAGGGAGATTCCCAACCTAAAATGAAAATTTTACTCCCGTGTCTTCATTAATATCAAATTTATCGATATATATTTATGGAACATCTGTACAAAGTTTCATACTACTAAACCTAGTAGGGAATCTAGTAGGGAAATTAGGAATTTAAGCTGTGCGTTCTCTGGCAGCCAGTACGATAGCACGTTTTTAGTGGAAATGGTCTTACTTACATTGATTTATTCCGAAAGGTGTGTAACTGAACTTGTAATTAATTTATGTTATTGATGTGAAACAACACTCTCATCATATGTGTGTCAGGTCGTCTGTTTGTTTGTTCTGATTGCAACAGTACCTTTGACATTATGATCGCTTTCATGTCTTGACTTATATGCTACACGCACGATTCAGGGTGGCACAGTTTTTTACCCGCAGTCAAGTTAATTGGGTCTTTGACCTAGTTCTGATAATTGCAGTATTGTAACGATCGTTGTGTTTTGGAAATGATTTGATTTAATATTTAGAACATTGTTGAAGACTTGGTTTGAGGCACTTCACCGTTTACGTTGATTTTGTCTACCTTCCACGTCTTATTTATTTATTTATCCTTTATTGACCCTTAAAACAAAAGGTACAAAAGGCAGTCTTAATGCCAAACAGCATTCTCTATCAGACAACCTTAGGAATGTGCAGAGAACAATGAAAGCGGTGCAAGTAAGAAAAAGATAAATATACAAAATGTACTTAAAGAATATTTGGATTTCAGCATACAAAATAAATAAGTAATAATAAGAATAAATAACACTATGAATATACATACATTACTTAATAATAATTTTGTTGATGATTATAATAAAATTATACTAGAAATAGTGATTATAAATTAATAAATATAAATATGACATAATATTAGATAAAAAAATTAAATTAAATATTATGTTCAGCGTTTTCAATAGGTGAACGGTAACTCATTTCTTGAAAGAGTATTTTTTCACGTCTTCTTCTTGATTTTGTCTTCTTCCTGACCACGTTGTTAGTTTCTCTTATTTATCGCCTTGTTCGATAAGGTCCTGGGTTCGACCGGCCGGGAAAGAGTCTTATATGACAGATAAAAGTTTTTTCTTCTGTGACGCTCATGTGTTAGCCTGTGTCCGTTAAGGAAATCTTAGTACGAAGGTGTGTGTGAGAATCCTTTTTGCAACGTGTTATCAGTTAAGATCTTCATGTAACCATTACAATGTTCTATTTACTGAATCTGTTCAGTAGAGGTTATTGAACTGTGTACCAATGAATGTTCTAGACTGGTCGGGAGCGGCGTTTATTGTCTTGTTATTCTTCTTAAATCAATTGAATCACATTTGAGCAAGCAATTCAGTCACACTTGCGAATTTATTGTTTGATTGTGTGAGTTGCTACTTGCTATTACAACCTACTGTACTGAAGGCCAATTTATTTAGGTATTTGATATACAATTTATACGTTTTATGGCGATAAATATGCGTTTTCTAGCCGTATTACGGTATTTGGGTGGTCTAGAATACTGACTCCAATCCCATACCGGTAAACCAGCGTATCGTAACAGGCGACAGAAGCCAGCCGGTAACCTTTAATGCAATAACTTAATTTTTATAAAATGTAGGTTCAGCATGCTGGGTGGCCTTAAACTTTATAATTGAGATAAGAGATCTGAATTCAATAGTTGTTCAGTTGTGGGCAGCAATCATTTTAGATACGGATACGTTTCTTGTGTAATAACAGAGCAGGGTTCATTTACATTAATTTAATTATAATTTTATTATCTATATTCTATACATATAAATAAATAAAATTGGAGTGTCTGTTTGTAATATTAAAATAACCGCTTTTTACGAACTGCATTTGGATGTATACCTAATTACCTACGGTACATATACCAAAACAACATTTTTTACAATTTTTGTCTGTCTGTCTGTTTGTTCCGACTAAATTGCATTGTTCTCTGAAATGGCTGGACCGATTTTGATATGACTTTCACTGGCAGATAGCTGATGTATCAAGGAGTATCTTAGGCTACTTTAATTTTAGAAAAAAAAATAGTTTTAGAAAAAATAGGATCAATGAAAAAAAAAATTTAATACCACGCGGACGAAGTCGCGGGCAACAGCTAGTTTGACATAAATATACATAGAGAGTTTCATGGTTTTTAGTTGGTTACCAATGTTATACTTATGTCTACCTAATTTTAAATTGGTTCTCGATTGAAACTAATTCCTCAATTTATAAGTATGTAATAACAGAAGCAGAAGCAACAAGCAGATTATAATGATGGTCAAAACACCGTCCGATTGATTGAATAATAAAGATCTTTAAAAACCAAGCAAACGAGAAAAGATCTATAAATAGGTAAACATAATACGTAAACAAAATAAATGCAGAATGCAAGCAAGAAGCTGCAAAGCATGTGACGAAATAAATAGTTGACGTTTCGCAACTCGTCAGTACATCGTATTACAAAAACTGTTTTTACAATAATAATGTAATAGATACGCATTTTATTCCATATTTGTGCAATAGGTAATAAAGTATTCATTCAGCATCAGCATTAAATACATTTTGATTATTTTACAGAGTTTCATTCAAAATCGTCTTCGGAAAAAAAAGGGCAGTAATACATTTTCCTGCATATGGTTGAATATTTATAAAAAAACGATACAATCGTTAATCAATTATAAGATGTATTCGGTGACCTGGAATTACAATTAGGTATATCGGCTCTCTAAATAAAATACTGCAGTCTGCAATCCAGAAATTGCAGTATTTTATAAGCATTATCTATGTGATCACGGTATGAAGCAAGGTCTTGCATTGTTCACTGCGTACATAGCTCATGCATGTCCTCACCTTGCTGTCATGGATTGTATCTAACCTAGATTCTAGATCTGTGTCTACAAAAGGACTGCAATGATATCAAAGCTTTCCTTATCATATGTGTGCAATTAAATCTATCAAGATTTTTTGCAACTTTCAACTTTATTACGTGAGTCTTGTATAAGAATTTAGTAATCTCTCATAACATTGGTTCTATTGAGAGAATCATCCTCATAAAGTCATAACTCATACTTATCTTCTCTCACAATGTGAAGCGTATTATAGGCTATAGTCTCCTATAGTGACCATGTCGATTGGCAAGTTTTACACTCTGACAAGACTAGGTCGAACTCTTAAGGGTTAAGGGGCTCTGTGGGTTTCCTATGATGTCTTCTTGCATCGAATCAGGTGATGATTAATTTCGAACACGCACATAATTTTCCAAGTTCAGTAGTGTGTAGACTTTGAACCGCATCGCGATGGGCGAATACTTAACGTTCAAATCTCTAGCTAGGCTCTCACTATCCTATTGAATGTTTCGTATCTTACGAAGGCAATTTGCTTGGTGAATATTTTCCCACGAAACCCGGCGACAGGACTCCGTGTTCTTCTGCTACATAACTTCGGCGAAAACAGACAATTCGTTGAATAGTTGCGATATGCCTCAATTTTTTATTCTATCGTTTAAACATAATTAATAATAATTGTAGTATTTTTTCAGAATTGTGAGATGTAAGTATAACAAAATAGTATAAACTTCTAATGTAAACTGTGCTACCAGTACGACCACATTAGTAACGTTATCGCGTTACTATTAAATAATTTTTGATTATTTCTTTTTCACAGCACAGGTATCCAAACATCAGTGGCAAAATCCAAATACTTTGACAAACATTAATAATCTTATACTACATGAACTATTTGACAAGAACAAGGCTGAACTGCTCTCTTCAAACACGGATATATCATTAGGAAGCTTGGAGCGTGCCTCTGTCCAATCACTTACATGACTCGTGTATCAGCACTTTACTACTCAGTGATATTAAACATGATTTATTAAACTAGGGCGGAGTTTAAGGTTATACTTATCGGAAAGAGAATTGTTTCTAAGTCACCATGAATCACCCGTAATCTCGATGTTATTAAGTGCTGTATATTGGAATGGGAATGTAATGTCGTTGAGATGATACGGCAGTGTAGACCATGGACTCTTATTGCCGTATCCAAATATTACAACAGTTTTTATGTTTTAAGTTTTTCAAAGTTAAATTTATATTGTTGACAATTGGGGTTAGATAAGAATGCCTTTTAAACCAATTTGTTTTTTTTTTTAATTTAAAGGATTCGTTTAACTTTGGAAGCAAATAAAGCCACATAAAAATTTATTATATTTAATTTGATATGATTGATTGGAGATGTTATTTATCTATCTGGAGATGTTATATATGTTCTTTCTATTTGAAACTGACAGACACCAGGATTGGTGAATAAAAAAATCAATTGCGTTTTTCGAAAGAGTTCCTTTTTAGGGTCATTAATCCGTGTGCGTTAAACCTTCCACCTTTCCTGAAATAAAAAACCAAGCAAAATGAGGTTAAGGCAACACTTACATCAGTTTATTATGCGTTATTATGTGACTATCGCGTGCTTTACGTCGTACCCCGACTTCCGTGTACCGTGAGTCTTTCAATCCAATCATTCTATCCGGTCCGTGGTCAGCTGTCACGCATCCTAATTGCATGTACAATGCCTTATCATGTTATCATTTGCATGGAAAAATGTCCATTCCATTCAGAGATCTATTGATGAGTTGTGTTCAAGTGTATGATTTCATTACAGACATTGTAGGATGTCTAAAGTGTTTTAGTGAAGTACTGTCGATCACTCGTCAAATTTTGCCAGCAAAATCTTAGCTAAATAATAGCTTTGTTAGCCACTAAAGAGCTCGTGAAGAACTGTCAGTCCCGACAGGTTCGTTGTCCCCGTAAATAGTGAAGAGGGCAATAACTATAATGTTTTGAGACTATGCCACAACTATAGTATAACACCCAAAACCTAGTAATATCTTGGAATTCCGATCCCATCCGATTCGATTTGATTAAACAGAACACAAAGCTTTCTAAGGAAATGTTCCGAATTATTTTCCAGAAAATCCAGATTTTTTTTTGTAGAAAGATAACCACTGATCACTTACATAGAATTTTTATCTACTCAACCTTTAAATCAGTGACTATAGTGTGCAATGAGCAACCAAATAGCTCGCCACTAGATCTAACGGAAATGAGTAAATAGTCTTGACGATAAGACAAGAGTTCCTGTTCAATTCTGTTCCTGTGTTTAACAATAAAATAGTATGACACCAAGTAATCTGTTATAATTATCTGTACCATCAAGTTTACCAACGAAGCCGAAACTTTCCCATTGCATGCTACATTGTGTGTGGTGCTAATTGAAACACCTTCACTGATGCAACTGCGTTGCAACGGCATTGTTTCGACGACAATTAATTCCTACGTAACCTCATTGTTAGTATTACGAGCAACTCTTGCGTAGTTTCCAATTTTTTCGCCAAACTCCTCATATGGATCTGGGATCTGTTGGAAAGTTACGATCTTTTAATCACCATTCATTGTTAAGATTATAGCTTCGATTGATGTTCCCGTGGAATTCAAATTTTCTTTGTTGCGTTTTATTGGTATTGGTGATGAGTGATCACAATGATCAAGGACTTGTAAATGAGATGAAAAAGGAAAGAGTTTTCCCGACCTGAAGGACTAGGGAGAAGGACTTTGGACCTTTGCATTTGCCAGAATTTTTTTACCTGGAGCAATCTTCAATGATAATTTTTAACCGACTTCAAAAAAAGGAGGAGGTTCTCAATTCGACTGTATTTTTTTTTATATTTGTTACCTCAGAACTTTGGACTGGGCGAACCGATTTTGATGATTGTTTTTTAATCGAAAGCTGGTGGCTGTCATGTGGTCCCACATAAATTTTATTGAGATCTGACAATGGCATCCATGAGAAAACCACATAAGTCGTAAATTTGTGTTAAGATGTGCGCGACAAATTGACGAATAACTCAATATCACGCCAACCGATTTCGATGATTCTTTTTTTAATCGAAAGCAGGTGCTTGTCATGTGATCCCACATAAATTTGAACGAGATCAGAAAAGTAGTTTTTGAAACTTTGAAGTCGGTTATTTTTTGTTAGTAAAATTTAGATTATTAGGTAATGACTCTGGGACCTCCCAGAATTAAGTTCAGAGTAATCCTCACACACACTTAAGTCTGATTAACGAGGTTAATGAGGATATCGTTCTAAAGCGTCATACAAATCACTAACAAATGTATAGGTACATTGTTATTTTCAACATAAATAATTAAAATCAGTAGGTATTGTTTACGACAAACCTTACAAGTTCAGAGCGAATCTACTGTTTGTCCATGTACGCGTTCTTCTGAATATTTATAGCTGGTACTTCACGCACACACGTTTATTGCATAATAACCAGTAGGTACCAATTACGTACTATTGTCACTTTGTAGATATTATTTGTTGGTCTTACGCAATGCAGTTGGTCTGGAAAAAGCTGAAAAAAAATTGTCTGGAAAAATCTGGAAAACTTTACAAGGACAATATTGTGATGTCTCTAGACCCCTGTTGTTATTGTGGTGAACATGGTGAATGAACTGATCCGGATTCAATCCCATCAAAAATTGTGTGATACCTAAGAGTTTGTTCTCAAGTTTGCTAGAATCTACGGTGACGTTGTTGTTTATGTCCAAGAAACCGGCAGACGTCATACGACAGTAGTAGTGTGAGTGGCAGTATTTGCTTATTTAATATTATTTATCTTTTATTCAAATATGTACATTAACCCAGGGGCGTAGCTACCGCTGTATCAATTATACGGGGCCCCCAGCATCTGGGTTCCCATTAACACACCCAAAAAAAGCTCGCCAGCGGCCTACGACCGCTACAGTTGGCACTCCTTTTACATTTGATAGCTGACATTGAGGGGGCCCCACAACAAATATTGATATGAGGCCTCCTTAGGGCTAGCTACGCCACTACATTAACCCCTCATATGTCATCATATTACGCATAAATTAAGTAAACATCTTGGAAATCATAATGTTTTCTTCGTCTTTTCCTGTTCTTATACATAACGAGAAGACGTGTAGGTTGAAAAAGCTCGATCAGTTCTTGGAACGTATTTACGTAGTTACTGCTTTATCACGATATAGTCGATCATTAAATAATTATATCGATGGTTGATAGGCAACGCACCAACGACGTCCCATGAAAATTCCATAAACTAACATGATCATTTACTATCTTCGCTATCTACCAGGGCCGCATAAAAGGTCAGGTGAAAAATGCGGCAATAAACATCTAAACTGACCTAGTGTCACGACACAACCAAACGTTTTTCTAAGTCTGTCATTTAAAATCATCCATGCAAAAACAAACAGCAGATGAAGTTTACGCTCGTCTAGTTCAAATAAAAACTGGGTATTTACACCTTGGTAGTAAACATCAGCTTTCCGTGATTGCGAATTGCCAATTGGACGACACGGATGAAATGATTTGTTCTCTAACTAATATTCTAGCAAAGGATCTTAGTACTTATAGGAAGTCGATTATGAATGTGTTAGAGCAGGGTTAATTCACGTTGCATTCTGATTGGTTTCGATCTATGTGGTGCCAAAAGAGGACGCTTACGTCCAGCAGTGGATTTTCCCGGGTCAATTTAGGTCAAGTTTATCTCATAAATGGACATGTTATGACAAAATGTCATGTTCATTGAACCACCTCAGGGTGGATTAGCCATACCAAAAGACATCACTGATGTGTAGAAAGAAAGGAAATGTAGGTAGCAAATTAGCTCGCATGCCTCCAGCTGGAACACGAGAAATCGTTTGTTTCTGGGGTCTGTATGCTAGACCCAAAGACTACCAAAAGACATCAGTGATGTGTAGAAAGAAAGGAAAAGTAGATATTAGCTTGCATGACTCCAGCTGGAACACGAGAAATCGTTTGGTTCTGGAGTCTGTATTCTACACCCAAAGACGTTTATAACGTATCTTTAACATTTTACCCTTTTAAATAATAAAAGCAAGACAAAACTTCCAGCTTCTGAAACTTTTGCGGATTTAATAAGCTACCAGAATGATGAATGCAATTCATGCCCACAGCCCGTTAAGGAAACACTTATCTGTCTAATCTAAAGCAAATTCTGTTTCAAGTTTAATACAATGTGATTCACGTCCATTCAGAGACATCTGTGAATGGACGGACAAGGTGGAACAACGCCAAAGCTATCGGTTCATTAGAAACAGACGTACTATACGATGTTCTTCGAAGTAATTATGGTGACGTGAGTTATTCGTATTGTTGTCATTCTATTTTATTTTTTTTGTATTTGTTCGATCTTGATTTCGCTACGCTAATGGACTCGTGAATACGTATGTGAAAAAGCACTAATTTTTCTCAGAATAAAATTACCTAATAGTTTGAAAAGAATTTAACATTGAGGATTATTTGTGGGAAATAAAGAAACATTCAATTAGAACCAGCTGTTTTAGAAAAAAAGAAAAAAAAAAACAATCCAAGGAGTTAATACGACCTAAATTCAACAGTTCATAAATAGATGCTATTGTGTACAGTGTTGAACCTACGGCCGGTCTCAATATTATACTATCAGTTGAGCTCTGGTACATAACAGAGATAAAAAGTAAAGATTGAACTCCCGGCAACTGCCGTCTCTCAAATCAAAAGTAAGCAAACAAAAGTAAGA
The DNA here is from genome assembly GCA_951805285.1 of Thymelicus acteon. NCBI lineage: Eukaryota > Metazoa > Arthropoda > Insecta > Lepidoptera > Hesperiidae > Thymelicus > Thymelicus acteon. The sequence goes on from OX638216.1 coordinate 3,041,138, forward strand.
TCATCGGTAGATAATATTTCAGTGACATTTCTGCCTCTGGTTTTTACGTCCCTCTCAAAATTTAGTTTTCGCATAACAATATATTTTTTTTATACTTTTATACTTTTTTATACTTTTTATTATAAAAAGGAACTCAGTGTTTTTGATTATAAACTTATTTCATTTTAATATTAAAATGATAATTTGTTCCAAATGTATTGTGAATTTCGCGGATGAAGTTAATAAAATAATGATAAATGTAACCTGAAACAATGCTTCAGTAATAACAAAACGCAGCATTTGACGTTTAGTACTGACAGGTTTCCTAGACAACGATGACATGTTATTGTCATTTGACATTCGTTTATGTCGTTTGGTTACCCAAAATATAAACAACGTGTATGTTCTCATAATTTTAGCAATATTAATTAGTTTTATAAATAAATGAAACACAGTTCAACAATTACCGTGAGTATAGACTTTATTTGTTAATAAAATAAAATAAAATATATTATTATTATGTTTAGTAAACAAAAATTTGTAGTAATTGTAAATTGTTGTAATTGTAGCAGTGATAGCCTAGCAGTTAGAACGTTGGTCTCCCGAACGATGCGTTTATTCCCACTTGTCCGGGGCCCGAGTTCAAATCCTGGCACGCACCTATAATTTTCAAATATTATGTGCGTATTAGAAGTTAATTATCACTAGCTTCGGTGAAGGAAAACAACAAACATCGTAAGGAAACCAGCACACCGGAGAGTTCTCCATAAAGTTCTTAAAGGTGGTTGAAGTCTACCAATCTGCACTTGGCCAGCGTGGTAGAATATGGCCTAACACCCCTCACATTGTGAGAGGAGACCCGGAACCCAGCAGTGGGACAGTTATGGGTTGTTGCTTTTTTTTGCTTTTAAACAAAAAAAATGTTGCCAAATGTACTAAAGGAAGTTTCTTTGCAGATGAAGTCCAGACCTTTCACAAAAGATGAAGTACATAAGGCCAATAGCTATTAAAAAGCTTAGTGTTCTTGTTTTATTAAAATACCTACCTACTTACCTAAAACTTTAAAGATAGGAATTGTCCTCAATTCTCATTCACTGCCGTTTTTAACCGACTTCAAAAAAAGGAGGAGGTTCTCAATTCGACTGTATTTTTTTTTTATGTTTGTTACCTCAAAACTTTCGACTGGGTGAACCGATTTTGATGATTGTTTTTTTAAACGAAAGCTGGTGCTTGTCATGTGATCCCACTTAAATTTGAGTGAGATCTGATAAGTAGTTTTTGAGTAATTTTGAAGTCGGTTATTTTTTGTTAGTAAAATTTCGATTATGTTTAATCTGAATAGGTATATAAACAAAATTGGATTCACACAATTCAGTCATATATTTTATACGAGGATAATTTCGATGATCTTGGTACCGTATTAAAAAAGGCGGAATCAAATACACAGGCTTCATAAAATTCATTATCACTCATCACTGATTAATAAATTCATGATTTTTTCATAAATTTTCTTTACAATACGAGAAATCTACCAATTATCCGTCGAAATCGAGCGACATGAAAAACTCCGATAATTGGTAACTTCTATTACCAACAGTTAGCTGTCAAAGCGTTATTGAGACGCAAGTATTTATTTTTGTATGGACCAACATACCTACGGTATGACTTGGCCCTCCGAACGGTAGATCAATGTCATCGGTAGATATTTTCTATCCACCGAAGGTTATTGAGACGCAAAAATTGACAAATATGACAGATAACATACTAATGGTAGCTTTATCTACAGTTTTTTAAATGTTAGTACATTATTGAGACCGGCCGCTAGATGTATACAGACAGGTATGACATTTGTGTAAACAGTAACATGTCATAACAATTGAAGTGGTAACACTACACATGACCCCAATAAGCATGACGAAAAATTAACATAAATCCAATAACTTGAATGAAGATAAATATTCTTCAAGTATGACCGTGTGTCATACTATGACGAAAAATGACGCATGTAAAGCTTTGCTTGTGAATCATTGTAATTACGATACATAAGTAATTTCCCGATCATTTAACCGTCTGCGTTAATTTATGCTTTAACAGGAGCCATTTGAGGTTACATAAAAAAGTAAGGTTCGTAATAAGTATAAAAACCACATTATTCGAGTCAAATGTCATGCTGATCTGACCTGAATGTGGCTTTGGGTACCACATCAATGTAATGTTTTCGTATTATTAGTTGCGGTTCCATACCGGTGATGTACACAAGCTGTATTCTAAACGCTGTTCCCACGTCTGGTCATTCTTAACGTTACCTTTTTTATGGAAATAGCCGGCAAACGAGCTGACGATCCACCTGATGATAAGTGGCTATCGTCGCCCATGAACATTATCAACACCAAAGGCATCATTGATGCGTTGCCGGTCAAGAAAGAGAGAAGAAAAAGAAAGAAAGTACTGGCTCTCAAGCCAAAAGTAGTAGTGGTAGTGGTGTAGTAGTGTGGTTGAGGATCTTAAATATAACGAATCAGCGAACGACTAAAGCCAAATAATTCTCAATACGCTCTAGAACTTGACAACATCATCGACAACCTACTATAAAACCAGAGATTTCTACAAGATGTCTTTGAAATTACCTATATAACTCGTAATTCCTAAATACGCAAAAAAAACTTAGAAATTGTCTAGTAACTCGATAATTTCTCCGTAAGTAATTAAATCCTTGTTTTCAGGAGTCGCTCGCAGAATGGGAGCGTGGCCTAGGAGATTTTCAAGCTCCAGCCCCGATCGGCGCTCCGGGCCGCAAGTGGAGTCTCCGGAGCTCTGCTCATGCGCAGGACACCGCCACAGACCAGAGTGCGCCAGTAAACAACACCACAGATGCATGTAAACTGCTCGTTGTAAGTAAAGTCCTTATTTTTTTTATGTAATGAGGATAGCAAATGAGCTTTCAGTGCCACCATCTCTTGCCGTGAACATTTGCGACAAACCTCTAGTAACACTGTAGAAAATAGTAGGTCCTGTCCTTAGGTGTTAATTAGATGTACCCGGATAACCGAGCTCTGTCGATATTTTTTTGACAAATAACGCCATCTACTGAAGTAGCTTTAGTATTGCTACTTGCCAATAGATGTCAGGAAGAGTATATCGTAGCAATTTTTCATTGCCTGAAAACATGGATAAAACGACATTTTCTTCAAATGAATCTTAGCTAGAACGATTTATCGGTCCCAAACTCCCTGCATACTAAACATGAAAATCGTTGGAGCCGTTTCCGAGACATATACAAAAATTGCTCGATTAAAGGTATTAGAGAAGGTTTCGCTGTAGAATATTTCTATCAGGTTATTCACCACGCCATACTTACAAAGAAAATGTTCCCAGTGTAATAGGAATAATAATAGCAAATGTTCTGTAACCAACTTCATTAAGATCCTGATTGAAGTCGTGACGACCATAATGATAGCTTAGCATCATTCGAAGAAAGCATTCCCGTAAATGTTTCTATGTCTATAACCAAGTAGTAAACGACAAAATTAAATGATCTAGCTTCTGTTACGGTGGATTCTGCATCAGTATTCATGATCTGTTATTTTTCTACTGAAATTAAATACATTAAGACAAATGTAATTCGATTTTAACTAATATTGACGGAAGCACTTCATGTACTCTAGGTTCATGACGTGTTCTAGCATCCTCAGTGCCGTGGTGACATAATTATACTGATTGTGAATATATTATACGTCTAACATCCTACATAGGACAGGTCAGGTTAGGTTAAACTCCGGGATAATCAGACAGTCGATCAATACATACATTTTGCAATCACCAATAATGCGGTCTTTGACGGTATACAATACACATCGAAGCAATACGCAGCGTTTAATTGAGTTTTATGACCCCGGGTTAATAGAAGTTAAATGGTGTATGATTTCCCAGTGGTGTCTGGCGTCACGGTCTTTATTAAAATTTGTTTTTATTGTACTTGTGGAATATTGGCAGCCCCAGCGAACTCTGTCTGCTACGTAATTTTGACGGTTAAATTTTTTGCTCGTGGGCATTGCACTTGGGTCTTTACCGAACAATATATCGCCAATTATCATCAGTTGAGTGTAGGTCAAGCACTAACTGATATGTCAAAAAAACTCTTTTCCTCCTTTGTTCGTTAACTGATTTTGTTTTGTTTTGTTTTGTTTGATAGCTTTAAGAGCTTGAGTGTTATCAATAAAACATTTTAGGATTTTATACAACTATTTTGGTACTATGGTACCTACTGGAGTGGCTACTATGATGTACCTACTCTGATAAACAACTAACGAATGTACAAAAGTAGAAAATGTATTTACTTTTCTTTCCATTTTCCACTTTTCAACAACAAATAGGACCTAATTTCGTCCACCACCACATTATCAAAAAATTTACTTGTCATCTCAATATTCCAGTACGTCGGTGACTCAAAGACCCCAACATGGCGGCTCTCCCTGTGCGGAGGCAACGCCGCAGCGGTGGCAGCGCGCGCCGGCACCAGACTCCTGCCGTCCAAGATCCGCATCGTGTGGAACCCGCCCACCACGCCCTACCACCACACTGAGAAGCTACGACTGGTCGTCACAGCTGTCAATAGTGGTCAGTAGATAATAGAGCCAGTTCTTTCTTTCTTTTCTCCTCTCTTCTTGGCTGGATAAACATCAGTGATGCCTTTGACGTTGCTGATGTTCATGCAAACATCAGGTATCATCAGAAAAAATAACTACTGGACTTCTCAAATAATGGCAATAGAAAAACGTCACATTTAGGTAATGTACTCAAGACAAAAACATCTGTCTTTATTTTCTTAGGATAAAACAATTGGGTTCTTTTGCATTCTCTTCATCATATCACTTCTAAACTTATCAATTCCAGGAGCCGTATGCAACAATGAATCTCAATTCATATGTGGTGCGACGGGCCTCTGTATATCCTCGTATTTGGTGTGCGATGGTGTCAGGCACTGTCCGGGGGGCGAGGACGAGGACTCCAGCGCCTGCTCCCACAGACGAGACTCCCCGCTCCTGGAGATGCTGAGGAGGTTCGCAGCTAGAAATCAGGAGCTATTGGGGCTGGATCAGCAGGATGGGATGACCAAGCCTTCGGTTATAAGTGAGTTTTACCACATTGTTTTTATGAGTTATATGTTCGATGCGTGTATGTATGGCGTTCGATTGCGTTGATCACAATATACTGATAAATAAACTTAGGCATTATGGTGTCTCAACACAATCAGTTGGCCTTATAAAATCTTACCTATCCGACCGTATCCAAAAAGTAGTTATTAATGGCAAGGAGTCCCCAGGAGCACACATTACTATGGGAGTGCCCCAAGGATCAATATTAGGACCCCTGTATACATCAATGATCTTCCTTATTTCACAAGGGACTTGTGTGAAACTGTATTGTTTGCAGATGATACCTCATTACTTTTTAAAGTTGATAGGAGAAAAAAATGTTTTGACGATGTAAATAATACTGTTTCCCAAGTATTGCAATGGTTTACATGTAACAACCTAATGTTAAATGCTAGTAAAACGAAATGTATGAAATTTACTTTACCAAATGTAAAACAGGTACCCACTCAAATAGTTATAAATAAGGAAGTACTTGACCTTGTAAATTCAACAAAATTCCTTGGCCTTACCATAGATTCACGATTACAATGGAGTCCTCATATTGAAGCCTTGTCTGGGAGACTGAGTTCAGCTGCTTACGCGGTTAAGAAAGTAAGGCTCTTAACTGACGTAGAAACAGCACGGTTAGTTTATTTTATGAAATGAAATGAAATGAAATATCTTTATTTGTAGAAATGTGGTTACAAAGTTGGTCAAGTATTATGCAATCTATCTCACATTTGCCATATTATGGCGTACAAATAGTTTTAGTTTAATAAGTTTATATTATTTATTATTATATTTTAAATGAGAATATTATTTTATTTATCTTACATTACTTACATCCTATTATAACAAATTTCAATATCAAATTTCAAGGGAAAACAATAATAATTAAAATCTTCATATAAATTCTTTTATTGAATAGTAGCATTTGTCAGTTAACCATTTATGTTTAGTTAACCAGTTAACCATTTAGCTACTTTCATAGTGTTATGTCCTATGGTCTGTTGTTGTGGGACTCAGCTGCAGATATTGAGTCTATATTTATTTTACAGAAAAGAGCAGTCCGTGCCATTTACAACCTCAGGCCTAGGGACTCGCTTAAGGATCTCTTTAAGGAAATTAATATTTTAACTGTGGTGTCACAATATATATTGGATAATGTTTTGTATGTTAAGAAATATTACGATAGTTTTCTTAAGAAGAGTGACATCCACAATATTAATACGAGGAACAAGGCTAAACTGATTGTACCAAATTTTAGACTATGTAAAACTAGTGGCTCGTTCATGGGTACATGTGTGAAGATTTATAATAAAATTCCATCGAAACTTACAGAAATGCCTTACCTTAAATTTAAAACTCATATTAAAAGCATTCTTATGACGAAAGGATATTACAAATTAGATGATTATTTTAAAGACAAGACTGCTTGGACATGAGTTTTATGGATATAGATTGTAGTAGATGATAAGTGCTATCTGTAACTGTGAGCAGGAAAAAAACAAACCCGGAAGTTTCTTGCTGCTTCTTCTCCCGGGCCCTCTCACAGTAGGGCTTTGTCTGAAGCATTGGCATAACTTGCATGACTTTCAAAAAGTGTTTGTAAACCAAACCAATTTTGAATAAAAACATTTGATTTGATTTGATTTGATACGAGAATGAATGGTTGAGAGTTTAGTTTAGTGGAAAATAATTACTTCGTTGAAAATCTTAAGGAGACAGTAAACCTATAAATGAGTTTTGAGTAGTTAGGTACTCAGACTTTTGTTCGAAGATGATGTAAGTACCCCGAACCAAAAAGTCATCCGGGAAACACTATCTATCTGGAGATGTCCATTTGCAGGAAGTTGTGGCCTGTGGAAATGCATTGCCTACTTCCAATCCCCATTGAGGACGTTTGTGTTAGGCGATAAAGTTGTAAGAGGTTAACTAAGACCGGGACGAAAATACGCTAAGAATTGTTCCTTTTTTTCGCAGGCCCTTAAGTTGACTGCGTGAAAGACTGAAAAAAAGTCTAATCTTTCAGCTACTTTACTAACACTTTAAGGTACTTGGCAGTTTATAACTAAGAGCAGGCGATTTAAAACTTTCAGTGAAGATCGGTGAGGGCGAGCAGAAGTCGAACGCGTTCATGGAGTTCGCGGCGGCGCTGAAGCCGTACGGGCCGTGGAGCTACCTCGTGGTCGGCATGCTCATCTGCGCCACCATCCTCATGTTCTGCTTGGCTTGGGGTGAGTAGTACCCATCTTTATTATTATAGATGGTGCTCGCATGCAAGTATACCCAACAGCAACACTAACGCCCCAACTCAAAAGACGTAACGGTTATTTAAATCGCTCCTTAGTATAGAATTTGTATGGTGATTCTTGACTAAGGAGCGATTAAAGTAGCCGTTAGTGACTCTGAGTTGGGACGTTAGCCCAATAATAGTTCAGACCAATAAAACGACGATATTTGACAATACCAAGGGCATCCCCTTCCACTGTTTATAAATAGCGTGCTCACAAGATGCACGAATTTTGCCAATGTAGTTAACGAATATCATCATTGTTCTGGGTTATTTATAAAAATATATGCGATATTTAGCCAATCATGATCCAGCATAATGTAACAATCAAATTGTAAAAGATTTAAAAATTATGTTTCATTGTTCTGGAGATAGCTTTCTACGTTGTTGCAACTCACAGAATTCGTCCTCTCTCTTTAACTTGTATAGGTGTTAATGATAATTATAAATAATAAATTATTAATCACATATGTTCTCATCCTTTCCAGAGTGTTGCTGCAAACGCTCCAAGCCATCAGACTCGCCAGTCAACATTCCCGCGTCCTGCATCGACCTGTCGCCGACTGTCACCGTCACAGCCGCGTCGCAGCAGCTCTTCACCCAGCCCCTCCCCCCCTCCCCTCCGGAGTACGAACCTCCCCCCTCCTACTCCTCCCTCTTCCCTCGCGCCTTCAAGTCATCCCCCACGCCAGTTCCCCACTGCTCGCATCAGGAGCCCCCAGATTGAATAGCTTATTTCCTCTGCTAGCCTTCCGCTGCTGACAAGTGATCTATCTTCTGACTTCTATCGACATTAGTCTGTACTGCGTGACTTCAAGATCAATGAAAGTATACTCGCCAATATTTTTGACTCGAACTGCGCCACAAGTTGAAACTCGCGCCAGTTCGAATCAGAGATGACATAAATTTTGGCGCGAAGTTTACAATATCGCATTGACATATCGATCTATGCATAGAACAATATTTCCTTTATGGTAGAATTATTGACAATACGCCCCATTTCGTTGTTGCGGGTAGAACGTATCTTGTGTTCATAAGCAAAGTGCTGCCAAACAGAACTTAAAGAGAGAGCATAAAGACTCCGTAAGACGAAGACTTAGGTCGTATCCGTTGTTTTTTTAATTATAAGCTTCTTCAACAGTTGACATACACAATTTTTATAATGGTTTAATTTCGCGATGTCTTCAGACAAATCGAACCTATCGAAGATTATAAACGGTTTCGAATCGACTCTGTGTATTTGACTGGATTTTGAATCGAATAATGTTAAGCCACGTTATTGTCACGTCAAGAACATTAATTTGCGAGTCACGAACTCATTGGATTGTTATGAAAAAATTACACAACTTTACCTACTTACTATTCACTAATTACTATTCGGTCGCGGTTGCGCTTGACAGTACTTTCGCCAAAATGTCGTACGTGTATTTAGGATTAGTTGTATCTGATTTAGTATGTACGTTAATGGCTAAGGTTAAAATTAAGATTGTAAAAAGGAAAGCGTGAGTGTTGTATGTATGTGTAAGTAAAGGGAAACAGTATCATTTAAATTAAAATGCATAGAATTTAGATATTAAAGGTGGCAGAAAATTTATACTTCACTGTGAATTAGCAGAATTAAAACATTTAGTAGGAGGATTGGTCCTCCGATGCTGTTGTTGGCAACAGCATAGGGTATTTTTTTCTAAGAAAATATGTCGGTCTAGAATCGGTCAGTGATCAGTGCCATCTTATAGCGGTTTCCGAAAACATTTCCTTTACGCTCAAACTTTTTTCTTTAACTTACTGTAATACAATATAAATTAATATAATAAGATACATATTTTAATGATAATGTTCCCCGTTACTAAGATAATTATGCTCGTAAAGTCCAAATGTATGAAAGTTTTAATTTTGGTTCCAGTAATTCATATTTTCATGTAATATAAGTTTTTTTGTTCGTTGTTTATTAAGACATTGTGTGTATGGATCTGATCAAAAACGAAAAATTTACGCTTTTATATGTTGAGGGCTTATGCAGCTGCATTCTGATGAATAAAGATCTATTGTGCCAACATTTTATTTATCTCGAGTTATCCACTAAGGTTGCAGTGCAGTAAAAAATGAATAGCAGAATTGAATAATGAATAGCAGCTATAAAAATAGTGTCCTTTATTCCAATTTCAGCTAGGATACAGCATCAAATGCTGTAGTAACACTTTTTGCATTAAAGTAACATTTTTTTTATTATGACTTACTCAAAGTATTTTTTATTTTACAGCTTTGTAATTTAGTGATGACAAACTAAAATGTAATTATTATTATGTTTATTTAATATGAATATAATAATGTTATAGGCAGCCATAGAGATCAGTACAACATTTTGTGTATAATGATGTAAAATTATGTTGGGATCAAACTGCTTTATAATTCAAGTATTTTTAAATAAATTAATACTTTGGTGGGAAGATGATGTGATATTTGGAAGTGCCTTAAAATAACGTTTACACTGAATGCTTTGAACCTTAATGAAGTTACATTAACTATTGAACAATTATGTAAACAATCATCCAAACTTACTTCATATTTTTGTAAATACATTATTGCTAAATTTGGTTCATGGCGGTTTTCAACTTGTAAATATAACGTGCCTTAAAATATGTTTATCTACCCACTGTTGTATTGGATGACAGCTCGTTAAATATTTCATTTATGATGTGAGGGTAGTTGATAGAAATTTGAAAACCTGTATTCAGCTGAAGTATAATGTGGCATAATAATAATATTGTCTTCGATTAACTCGGTCACTTTAAAATGTCTGACTAGTCTCTTAGAATTACTTTGTACCTATTAATTTACTGTAATAATTAGGGCATAATACTTTCTGGTAAAGTGCGTAGAGTAAGGTGTAAAGACATGTTTACTAATTTGTAAGTTTGGCTTGTAATGGTAAAAGTGATGTATTATAGTGAAAATATGATATTACGAAAACAAAATAATTATACCTTATTATATTTATTTTTAAGTAACTGTGTTTTATTTGAATCCTCGCATAATTAACTTACATTATTCTCACACGGTCACCTCAAAACTATTAACTATTTAATAAAATTGCTTTAATAATTAAGGCACAATAAAAATAAAGAGGCTGGTTACAAAGAAAAAGTTAATGGTCGATTAGATTTTGAAAATCGCTACCTAAAATGCTTCTCTTACCTTTCCAATTGATGGACTGTTGGAAGAGACTATTAGAAATCCGAACAAAAACAGTTTCACTGTAAAAAAACGCACAAGTACACTTCAAATTAGTTACAAAAATGATAATTAAATTTTTACAAAAAATTATGAAATCAAAAAACCCAAGTACATAACCGTTTTAGATTCAAAAAAAAATTTGCTGGAAAAAGTAAAAAAAAAAATGGTGTACTTGGTGTGCATAATTACGATTTTCGATCTGACTTGACATTGGAAGCCTAGGCCGTCAGAACAAGGCAAGCCCAGCTGTGTCGTACAACCCAGGATCTCGGGATCTTTGGCCCGACATCACAGAACACTCCATACGTTTAATATTTACCATTTACCAACAAATAATCAGTGTTAACAGCTGCAGAGTGATGATAGTAAAGCAATGATAGTAAGCTGGGCTTTTCGGCTTGTATGGCTGTACCACACGCCACTGAATTTCGAAGATATTTTTTAAAACTTTTTAACCTCCGACGAAAAAAGAAGGATGTTATAAGTTTGACGTGTCTGTGTATCAGTGTATCTGTGTGTCTGTGTATCTGTATGTCTGTCTGTGGCATCGTACCTCCAAAACGGATAAACCGATTTTGATCTCGTCTTTTTTGTCTGAAAGGTGACTTAATCGAGTGTTCTTATCTATGTTTAGTGTAAATAAAACTGTCGGGGATTTTTTAAATTTTAATTTAAGATTATTTTGAAATAAGCGCGCACCAAAAAGTATTATGCACACCAAGTACACCATTTTTTTTTTACTTTTTCCAGCAAATTTTTTTTTGAATCTAAAACGGTTATGTACTTGGGTTTTTTGATTTCATAATTTTTTGTAAAAATTTAATTATCATTTTTGTAACTAATTTGAAGTGTACTTGTGCGTTTTTTTACAGTGAAACTGTTTTTGTTCGGATTTCATATCTTTTTGTAATAATATACACATTATTTTTTCAAATATTGCACGCCTTATACCGCGAAGCGGTTGAAGTTGTGATTTACTCTCGATACGTCAAGATCAAGAAATTTTTTGCTCTAAACTACCTCTAACACAGCCAATTTGCACTTACACGACATTATGAGTAGATGTATTTTAAAAGAATACTTCAATCAATGTATTTCATATTTTGTTTTTTATTTTCAGAATTAAGTAGGTACATTAAATAGGTATCTACATCATATCAATTGCCTAATACTCGTAGTTTATGACTATAGTGATTTTTTATGAAAAAAATTCACTATGTTACACATTTAGAATGTATCTAATGGTGGTTATGGAATCTACTTTTAACACAATTTCAATTAATATTGATCTAAATTATTAATTATGCAGTGTCAAATAATATTAATCTTGTAAGTAATTAATATAAGTACTTACTTATGATATAATGTCAAGCAATGTTAATGTCAAACAATTTCAAATTATACAATATTAATAATAACAATATTCGTAGGTATGTGCAGTGCAAGCGTAGTTATACAATATTTTTTTTGTGAACCCTGCTTATATTTATATCCCCGAGAAACCTCTGGCTACACAGTGCATTTACCAAATACATTACATAATTAATTATAAACAATATTATTGTTTACATAGGCAATTACATACAGTACATTTTGACCAATACTATTTAAGTAATAATAATAAAACGTTATATACAATTATCACACATGGATTACTGCGTGAGCGGAAAACAATAAATAATTCTGTCGCGCTCTATTCGCCAGTGTATGATCCTGCAGACTCGTGCGTTGTTCTCGTCACTGCGTTGTTGGTCGCCAGTGAATTATATGTTGTTTGATCGCTCATATTGCTTATAATGAATGTGGCGATGGCGACCGCGACAGACGCGGCGGCGGGGTGGAACACATTTTCGGAACGGCAAGCGAAGAAGCCATTGCGGCGTTGAAGACACACGACTCGAAAATAATCGACGGATGCATGAAGATCGAAGATACTCGTAGTCGGCGTGTGAAGACGATGCGGCGCTGATGATATTATGCAACTGTTTTTTTATTATTAGTAAGACGTCAATTTAGATAAGTATAATATCATCGATACCGCCTTGATGTTTGAATAAATTTTATGCAGTATCACAATAGCCGGGGGTTGTTACAAAGTAGGTAGGTACTAAACGCTTCCTGTGGTACCGTAACGAGACTACTGTATAGTAATGTTTGGATTTCACACTATGTAGTCGACAATCCCCTAGGCCCTAGGCGTATGGAGAGGGGCAAGAAATAATTGTTTTCTTTAGACCTTTGTGTTTTGGTAGTGGGAGGCAATGATATTATTATGTTTCAAGGCAGAATCAAGGAGATAACTATGATCATTCTTCTGAAAAGCAACCTTGTCACTGACCAAAGTATGTGGAACTTTTAAAAGGTAAACACGTGGTGATTTTTTTTTTACTTATTTTTTTTTAAATAAATGCCTATTGCTCTTAGTTTTAATATGCGTCATTAATTATGTATTCCGTATACGCAAATTTAAATTAAATTTTATAACTGAATATTTTTTCAACTATTAAACTTCCCAATATCAATTTCCATTTTTGAATAGTTAAGATTAAAAATGCAATTTGAATACATTGACGACCCATGTGGCGCAATGGTTACCATGCCGGATCGACGCACCAAGGGTCCTGGGTTCGATTCCCAGCGAGGTGAAAATTTGAATGATGAGTTTGAATTTATGTTCTCGGTCTGGGTGTGAATGTCCTTGTCTAGTGTGTTGTCCATGGCACCCACGACACAGGGAATCCTAGTGTGGGGCTATAAGTGTGAAGCGTTATTAATTTATTTATTGAAGTATTAATAACTAGCGTATAGAACAGACACCGCGAACATCGGGTTCGGAGGTGTGCGTTGCAGCCGGCCGGCTTCATTCCATTCTGTACTGTCACTCGGCTGCGCTCATGGCGGCCCCATGTCAAAATTGTGACAAAATAACATTTCAAAAATACTGTAGTACGTTATATGAAGCTGTAAAAATCAGTCAACTACGAAAAAAAAAAACATTTGTGTTACTTATCATTGGCAAGGAAACAAAACATCAACCAATTTATTTCATTATTGTGCAATGTTTCCGCCATTTTTCATTGAAAAAATCATAAGCCTCGTTTACGTACTTGCCAAGCTGCAAGCGTGTTAATGTACTTTAGACTTCCTTAAGCTTGCCGACGCGACGCTTGTAACCAATGTAGGGTGTTGGATTTTTGACACGAATCAATGGTAATTACGTTTGAAATTCGTTCAAACGCTTTTACACGTTAAATAAAGTTGGAGTAAGAGCTTGTAAAGATTTGGAGTCGGTGACTGCTTGTCTTGGTTCGGCAAGTGTCATAAACAAAGTTACTCTATGGCAAGTGTGCAAACGAGCCTTCTAGTATGAAAAGAGTACGGAGGGCAAGCCGGCCAGTGTTGCCAACTTAGCACTTTCGGTGCTAGATCTAGCACTATTTTCATAACTCCAGCACGAAACAACAACACCTAGCACCTAGCACTAAATCTAGCACTAAATAGTACTCATCTGATTATTTTATGGTTATCGCAGAATAAAACGCATTCACGAAGGAAGTAACAAAGCGCTTTAGTTTTATGCTTTGCTACTCTTTCGCAGGGGATTTCCCGTGCACTATTTTTACGCAAGGGAAAATATAACATTTTGTCCTGTTTTAACAAGTCTTTCTTTTAAGTTCTATTACTTCTATTATGTCTTGTTTGTTGACTTAGTCGAACTATATTGAGTTGATTTGCTTCTCTAAAAAGTTAAAGTGAAAGTGTTTACGAAATTGGATGTTCCTTTAAAAAAAAACAAGTAAGTTTTGCTTAAACTTACAGAAAAGAATGGGAGAATGATCCAAAATACTAGAAATGGCTTAGACCTGTGCTTGGTCTCGAAAGCGATGTGTGTATTTTGCAAAACAGAAATGAATGCAAGAATATTCGAAATTAAGTGTCATGAAGATGACTGGATATGGATTTTTTTTTAATTTTTTTTTTATCTCCTAGTAAGTGCCAGTAACTGGTCAAATAATTGTTAAAAATTAAAAAATTAAAACATTTGATTACAAATTATTCATTGTGATTTTATTAAATTTAGCACTATTTTTGGAAATTTATATTTATCTAGCACCTTTTTAAATACCATTTAGCACCTATTCGTGGTACTGAGTTGGCAACCCTGAAGCCGGCGCGGCGGCGCGGCGGTGCTACATACATTTTGTTTGAGATGTTGTTTCTATGTCATTATACTTCAATGTTTGAATACCCTAAATCGAATAATTGTCTAATTTTTTTTTAATATTTTCTTAAATGTTTTTTTTTATATTTTTATTGAAATATTAAAAAAAAAACTTTATTGAATTCCATTTTCCGCTGAAGTTTCATTTTTACTATGTGTCCCAGCCTCAGATGAAGGAAGCACTCCCAGCACACATTTCGTTTTTTTAATAATATAATTTTTACCACCAGAAAAATTACCTATAGAGTCTACAGTCAAACATAAAACATTAATGGCCGGTTTCTGAAGTCTCCAGTTAAATGATCAACAACTATTGAATCAATAAAGTTAAACTTATGTTAGGTACATGTTCGATAACTTACTGTCATTGGGTTTCTGAAAATCTGAACACGCGAGCGGCCTTTCATTATCAGCTATGAATTCGATAACGAGTACCTAAAACTGCCACTAGATGGCTCTCTTCAAAAGATCAACTCAGATCAAGTTTCAAACAGATATTATCCAGCGATCTATAAATTATGTTCTAGTATTATAGATTGAGCGTTTTGAACATTAGTACGGTCCGTTGACAATACCTGACGAGGCAACAACAAATGATTAAAACTTCGTAGTTCGTAACAAAACAAGCTTATTAAAAGGTATTACTTGATTTAATCCAATATTTTATCCAAAATAGTCGGCAGCCATATTGTTATGTGTAAACAAACCTGACGCTAGTCTGTCTCGTTTGCACGACAACAATTCGTCTATGCCTGCGAAAGAGAGAATCGCTACGAATAAAATCGTACGACTCGTATAATCGTCATGAATCATAGATTAAAAATGTACAGATGTTCCATAGCGGAACTATTGTAGGTATTACAGACGGATTAAATCTTATTGCGTTTTTATGTCGTTAGGTACATTTGATTACAATTAAAACGTTAATCCGTATGCTTCTGTGTTCGCACCCTCATCGTTTCGATAACTGCACATAACATACATCATACATAACATCACACATAACATAACATCAAAACGTATACGATAGTGCATACGCAGCGATCCCGTACGGAACGTGGCCCGTACGTTGCCGATGATGTTTTTTTCGTCCCGTACGGAAAAAAGCCCGTTACTTATGCATTGGGCTTTTAACTCGTGAGGGCAAAAAGATAATAAGCAACATAATCTGTAATGAGGCAGTTGCATGTCTGTATCCCTAATCTATGACCATAGCCTACCCCCACTCTGCCGCGTTCGTTTCGTGCTCTGGCCGTTTTGCTTCTACTGATGAGCAGTGTTCTCGAACGACAAAGTCCAAAATCGGTAGACTTGCCCACAAATATCGGTAGATTTGTACCCAAAATCGGTAGATGTCAAAAAAATATACAATATTTAATCAAATTCGTTTTATTATCAGAAAATAAACTAACAGCCTAATTTTTGTACATCAAATACCCCTAATTAACAAACAGAAAAAGATTAAAAGCTATTTAACTATCGGTAAAATTACACAACACTTTTACAGGCTAGATAAACACATACAGCACACTATACAGAAAAAATATCAAATTGTGTACTAAAGAGCGATTTGAGTAACCGTTAGTGACTCAGAGTTGGGGCGTAAATGTATAAGTTTAAGTACGATGGTACGACCTTAGTAAAGACTAAAGAGCGATTAAAGTAACCGTTAGCGATTCTGAGTTGGGACGTTAAACTTACTACCATTTTCTGCTTAAAAAACAAACTGAAACAACATTAAATATCCAAATAGCCAACTCACTTTTCATTGTTTGTCACAACTTACATTAGAGGATTACATTAGAGCTAAAAAAAAAGGTCATCAGCAGTGAATTTTATATATTATTGTTGAGAAACAACGGTCCGATGACCTTTTTTTTTTAGTCCGACCGCTGAACCGATACTAAATATATTGGCAGTAGCCCAACTAGCCCACAGTAATGTACAAAAAGTTGCATTGACAACACTGAAAAATACTCAGTATTATAAAAGTACTCGATACCGAGGTTTCATATAAGTACTTGCGAGTGAGTACCAGGTAAGAGTATCGACTATCGAGTATCGCGAACAAAGTATCGATACCTACTTAGTGTCGAAAGTATCGTTCGAACCCTACTGATGAGCGTTTCTAATAGAACATATAATTCATTGATATTAACAGTTTATTTTATCGTTTTGACTAATTTTATTTGTTTTTTCGATATTAAATATGTAGTAACATCTTGTTTAATTGAAACTTAATGTAAGGGTATGGTATATTCTAATAACGTCTGTTCATCAGTCAAATGTCAACAATACAGTTTAAAAACGTCAAAGTCAAACTTCTAAAACTTCACGTCAAACACCCAACACCCAACTGAAACTTCACGTCAAACCCACAAACAAAACAAATTCACTTATCGTTTATGCAATACAAGTTTTATTAACAAAAAATATTATTTTTGAAGGTACAGAGAATTACGTTGCTGAATTATGTTTAAGTTATTAATTGTGATAATTTTAATATTAATAATCGGCCGCTGTGTTTTTATCCAAACGATATCGCAATTTAAATTCTTAATTTCAAATATTTTATTTCATTCGATTTCTCAATATGTCCTAAGTTCCTTGTTACTGATATAAAATAAATAAGTATACTTCAGTATTTCCAAGTCAGATTTCGAACAATAACAATTTTTTTTCTTGCTATTCATTCAAAAACAGGTAAAAACCTCAGTCTTTGTTTGCTCGTGACCAATGTACACGAACAACTTGTCACATCTGCCGCCACCTTATAGTGGAATGGAATACATTTATGAGACGCCTGTAGTGCCATTATAAACGAATCGGCTAATCAAGTCATAATACAGTTAAAATCTATCCTAGCACATCATGGAGTCTGTCTTATTTTAATTTCAGATAATGGTCCCTTTAAAATCAGAGAATTTGATTTATTTACTAAAGAATGGGACGTAGAACACATAACCTCAAGTCCATATTTAAGTACATCGAATAGTTTAATAGTAGTAGGCCTAAAAATATGTTAATTAAGTGTAAGTCTGATATGTATTTAGCATTATTGTCATATAGAAATACACCAAAGCAAAGTTAGTATTCCCCTGTTGAACTAAGTAGGTATGTCTAGAAAGCTGCATACTGTTGTTTCTATAGTAAAAGAAAGCTTAAAGCCTAGACTTTGTGATATGAACAAATTAAAGGAAATAAATGAAAGGCAGAAGTCATATTCGAAATTTTATTACAATATAAACATACAAATATACTTACATCATTACATGTTGGTGAAAAAGTTTTGTTCAAACACAAACCTTGGATTCCAGGAACTATTTACTAGGATGGTTCTGAACCCACGAGCTACCTATTTATCTTGCAACTAGGATAGTTCAGCAGCTATACAATACATCAGTCGCTTTCAACAACACATCCCACAGCCAGAACCTGAAAACATAAAAAAACAATTAACACATAATAATAAATAAATAAATAATAAATAAATAACGCTTCACACTCATAGCCCCACACTAGGATTCCCTGTGTCGTGGGTGCCATGGACAACACACAGAGACAAGGACATTTACACCCAGACCGAGAACAGAAATTCAAACTCATCATTCAAATTTCCGCCTCGCTGGGAATCGAACCCAGGACCCTTGGTGCTGCAAATAATAACAATAATAAATCAATACTCACATGAAATGTTAATGTTTAATTGTTGAAATGCCATCTTAAACTATAATAATATTATGTCGTTACAACTTAATACTTCATGCAATAACTGTTGTTTAAGCATAAGTTTAATTTTCCAACCTTATTAGTGTTTTTTCGATATTCTTGTTATTCTGCTATTCCGAGCCGAGTCAAATCTAACAAATCAAATGTCATCAAAATCTGTTCAGCCGTTCTTGAATTTTATGTAACTAACACGACTTTGTTTTATATATGTATATAGATATAGAAGAATAGATTTATTTTAGCAAGTTCTTTTTGTTATAACCTAGTAACATATGAAACTATTAGTCAGTACTTTATATTTTTGGAAAATGATCATTATTCATAATGAAGCTTTGCATGACTTGCATGTTAACAAAGTTCGAAGAGGAAGACTGGGAAGCAATGCCCTCCTGCGAGCTTTTAATCATAGACATTTCAGTTAAAAAAACAAGCATAGCTGCAACAAAAATAAACTTTAATTATTTTACTCTTATAAAATAACTATCTTTTTTTAATAATTCATCCTAAAATCCTCGTCTTTTTTCTGCACTATATTTCTATGTCTGCTATTGAAATAAGAGAAAACCTTTAATGAATATAAGGTTTTAATAAGCTAAAATTAACAGTAAAATTTGCTTTGGTTGCATTATATACATTGACAAAGACACTAACAAAACAGATTGACAATGACATCAGCTTATGGCTGATAGTTTCAAGTAAGGAGTTTACATCATTCTCCCGCACTATTTTAAAACATAATCTTTTAAAAATTCTGGTGTTTTACGGACGCGGCCAGATCTACGAGGTATTGGCTCCGGCGGTGGTGATGATGGTATCTCGGTCTCTAGCTCTCTGCTATTATCAAGTACCACAGGTCCCGTCTCATTAGATGAAGGAATCTCCAAGTCTTGGTCTTCTGTTTCCGGAAGTGGTTCTGCGACGTTGTGATAATCAGTAGTGTTTTCATTATCTATTTGCACATCTACCCCTTCTGAACCCAATGGTGCTAGATGACGATTCGACACCGTTGTTTCTCGGCCATCTGAGAACCGAATGTAGGAAAAGTCAGGATTGCTGTGTATCAATTCAACCTCTTCTACTAATGGCTGATATTTATTTGTACGATTAAATTTCTTCATCAAAACTTGTCCAGAATTTGTAAGCCACGATGGAACAGAAGTGCCGTTAGTAGATCTTCGTGGGTGTCTAAACATTCTTTCATGTGGAGTGCAATTTATGGCTGTACAAAGTAATGATCGAATTGAATGTAAGGCTTGTGGTAAAACTTGCTCCCAATTTTCTACCGAAAGATTCTTCGTCTTCAGCGCCAAAAGAATCGTTCTCCAAAGAGTAGAATTCAATTTTTCCACTTGACCGTTACCTTGAGGGTTATAAGCTGTAGTTCTACTTGTGGCAATACCTCGAACATGTAAAAATTCCTGTACTTCGGCAGAAAGAAATGCTGTTCCACGATCTGAATGAACGTAAGAAGGCATGCCGAATATCATAAACAAGTTGTTAAGGTGTTTAATCACTGTTTTCGAGCTTACATCTGAGCATGGGAAAGCAAACGGGAAACGTGAAAATTCGTCAATCACGGTAAGTATGAATTTGTTATTATTGTTTGTGGGAACTGGTCCTTTAAAATCTATGCTAAGGCGTTCAAAAGCAGCCGTCGCTTTAACAAGTTTCCTCTGATCATCAAAGGCATTTCGGAAGAATCTAGGTTTTACTTCAGAGCAGGTTCGACACGATTTTGTCATTGTTCTGATTTCTTCAATGGAATAGGGAAGGTTTTTAGAGCGAACCCAGTGAAACATTCTCGTTACTCCTGGATGACAAAGAGCCTCATGCAGCGAGAAAAGCTTTGCAGTACATGATTCTACAGTGGCACAAACTCGGGATAGTGTATCAGCAGCATAGTTCTCTTTCCCCGGTCTGTATATAATATCGTATTTGTAAGCAGCAAGTTCCAGTCGCCATCTTTGAATCTTTTCATTCTTTATTTTACTTGAATGTTTCATATTGAACATAAAAGAAACCGAGCGTTGGTCAGTTACCAACTTAAAGTGTCTACCAATGAGGAAATGTCTCCATTTCTTCAATGATTCCACAATGGCGTACGCTTCTTTTTCAATGGCGGAATGGTTTTGTTCGCTTGAATTCAAAGTTCTTGAGAAAAACGCTACTGGTCTAGAATTTTGCGTAAGTACTGCTGCAATGGAATGATCGGAAGCGTCAGTTTCAACTGTAAACGGTATATTTACATCAATTGCATGTATAGAAGACTTTGCGATATCATTTTTCAGGCCTTCGAAACATTTAATTTGCTCGCTTGTGAGCGGAAAAGTTATCGTATTAGCAAGTGAGTGGATCCGTTCAGAAAAGTTTGGAATCCACTTAGAATAATGTGCGAACATGCCGAGTGTCCTTCTTAAGGTCGGTAAATCGCTTGGTGGAGGTAAATTAATCAGTGGCTTGAGTCGCTCACTGTCAGGTTTAATTATGTGGTTTTGAATATTATAGCCTAGAATATTAATTGACTCTTGAGAAAATTTGCATTTTTGTATACTCAGTGTTAAACCGTATTTCTTTGCGGCATTCATAAAACTTTCTAAGTTATGATCGTGT
Source organism: Thymelicus acteon (assembly GCA_951805285.1). Classification (NCBI taxonomy): domain Eukaryota; kingdom Metazoa; phylum Arthropoda; class Insecta; order Lepidoptera; family Hesperiidae; genus Thymelicus; species Thymelicus acteon. The sequence continues at coordinate 3,062,340 of OX638216.1, forward strand.
TCTTCAAGAGTACGGCCAGAAATAGTTATATCATCAAGATACGCATATGTGTTTTGAAGCTTCTCTTTTCTTATAATCCAATCAATTGTTCGTTGGAAGCTCGAAACACCATTTGTTACTCCAAATGGAATACGCCTGAACTGGTACAAATTTCCCAGCGCTTCAAAAGCGGTAAATTTCCTTTCTTCGGGTAGTATAGGTACTTGATGGTACGCGCTTTTCAGGTCTATTAGGCTGAAAAATGTATTCTTTGCTACTTTCGAAACTAAGTCCTCAATGTTTGGTAAAGGGTACGCGTCGAGTTCTGTGTAACGATTAATTGTCTGAGAGTAATCAATCACAAGGCGTTTTTTATGATTTTCGCTTTTTGTTATTAGTACTTGGGCCCTCCACGGTGATTTACTTTCTTCAATCACGCCCTCTGCTATAAGGTTTCTGATCTCCTCTTTAATAAATTCACTATCCTCTATGCTGTGCCTTCGAGACTTAATAGCAATAGGTTTGCAGTTGGGAGATACATTCGCAAAAAGCGGTACAGCTGGTACTGATGCTTCAGCTACATTACATACTTGAAGTGGATGTTTTGGCCCACCGAAAGAGAACTCTAGCGATGAATGTTCTTCGAGGACGTCATGGCCGATAATTATGTCAGCACAAAGATTTTTCACGATAAGGAGATTCACATTAACATATGTATGATTTCCAATTTTCAAGGTTTGCAAAGTTTGACCTTCTACTTGTGAAGTATGATTAAGAGAGGCCATAGAAATAGTCTGATTGCAGGATTTTCTGTTTAACCCGCATAGTCTTGCAAAGTTGTCATTTATAAAACTGACAGAGCTGCCGGTGTCGAGAAGTGCTTCTGCTCTTATTCCTCGAATATAAGCAGGTACAGTAGCTTTACGTAATGAAGAAGGTGACGCTGCTGTGATACAAGCGGAAAGATCTTCAGTATGTACTACCACAGAATTTGTAGTTTTAGAAGAGCTTCTGCAAACAGTGGCAAAGTGCCCCTTCTTGTTGCAGAGCTGACAAGTCTCTTCAAATGCAGGGCAGTTCTTACGAGGATGTATTTGTCCCCCACAAAAGAAACATTTTCGTCGTCGAGGATTATTAACAGAAGAGCAGGTCTCGTCGTGTACAGTTTGTGGTTTCGGTGAGACTAATGTTGATTCTTTTGGAGCAACAGCATTTAAAGACACACTATTGAAGCTTTGAGAGTTGATCTCTGCAGTTTCTAGAGAGAGAGATTGGTTGTAAGCTTGATCAAGTGTTAGAGTTAAGTTTTCTAAAAGCCTTTGTCTGATTTTATGCGATGATATACCGGATATGAAAGCATCACGCATGCTATCGTTTTTGTTTGTTTCTGCATCAACAGCCGCAAAGTCACAATCTTTAGAAAGTAGTTTCAAAGCTTGTAAATAAGTGTCAATACTTTCTTCTGGTCGTTGTTTCCTTGTTGCTAACATGTGTCTAGCAAAAATCAGATTTTTTGGTTTTACATACAGTTTTTGCAGTGTTGTGATCGCTTCTTCGTAGTTTGTGGCTTCGCTTATATATGTGTAGATATTTGGTGATATGTGATTTACCAAAAGCTGAAACTTTATGCTGTCCCATTTTTCTGGCGGAGGAACCGACTGTGCATCTGTTTCTGGAGCGGTCGGTTTCTGCACAGAAATGAAGCTTTCGAAAGTCTTACGCCAGTGTATCCAAGCTCTCGTACCAGAGCTATCTGACGGGTCGATATCAAACCTTTCAGGGCGAAGATATTTATCCATGTTGCTTTTTTTTAGCTTATTAAATTGAAATAAGAGAAAACCTTTAATGAATATAAGGTTTTAATAAGCTAAAATTAACAGTAAAATTTGCTTTGGTTGCATTATATACATTGACAAAGACACTAACAAAACAGATTGACAATGACATCAGCTTATGGCTGATAGTTTCAAGTAAGGAGTTTACATCAGCTATGCTTTTTGCATAATTCTTAGAACCCTGTGAAACAAAATGAGTTTTAATTTGATTGATATCATTCAGTGAATAATCAAATTTTGTAAATAAGCAGTCTGTATGTAGATCCATACCTTGTCTTGTTTTAGATTTTCTTTTTTTTTCAGGTACTAGAGTCTCTGAAACAAGTATAAATGTCATGGCTTCTAAGGAAAGTGTAATAAATAAATAATTTAAAAAATTTAAACTTGGTTATTTATTCCTACTCTACTACTCTCTACTACTCTACGTTGCTTGCTTCTCTTATTAAACATAGTTAATAACTAAACTAATTTTTTTGCATAAAGTATATATATATTATATTTATTGTACCTGGTGGTAAGTGTTCAGTAGTACCGAAACCATCACCAATACATTGTCATTGCCAGCCAAGAAAGGTGTAAATTGTTACTTTAAATAATTATAATGGTATATCTTGTTTTTACTCACCAAATGTTTATATCTGGCTGATTAAAGCAAGCAGAATTATCTGCTTAATCCTCCTTTACCTAAAATTATACAATTTTTTAATCTACAATTATGAAAACATAGAGCAGTAGATAGTTTTATTATCAGTAAAAAGCATCACTGTTGAATATGGTACTGTATGTACGGACTCAAAGAGTAATGACTATAATCTTATTTATATACATAATTACTGTTGATGAATAGTATTGACAAGTTTAAATAAAATAGAGAATCAAATTAAAAACCTGACTTATTTCATCAGAGTCAAATTCATTACTTTCTGTCTCAAATAAAGAGAGAGCCCAGAACAGATGTCATCAAGGGTTTTAATTTTGTAGCTGGGGTCGAACCTCCAGTTGCCATCGTATGCACGCTCGAAACCACTTTTATAATTCGCCACTGATTGAATTTGCACTAGTGTGTTTTCTTTCTGACTGTTAGACTGTTGAAACTGAAAACATAAGGTATTTTAATGAACCTATGATAGCCTTGTGTCTATCTTGAGAGACAGGCCGATAAAAAATTGGATACCATTTTTCTTGAGAACTTCTGAGCTTATTTGGAGCGAGTTCATACCAACTAGTTATCAAAAAATAGCTATGTCAGTGGAAACTGGAAACTGCCGAAATGTTGGCCATTAATTGATAGATTGTAGAAACGTTATTAATTTTGGGCGTAAGACTTCAACAAAGCGTAGTGGAGTATGCTTTATGTATACTTAACAAAATTATGAAGAGGTTATCAGGTAGGACTGACAATAATAATTAACACTAATACATAACTAATATTGTAATTTTTGAAAAAAGTGGTACGTACCTATTTAGTAGATTTGCTTGCGCTGTTTGTTTTTAACTGTTGGTTTTCATATTTGTACTTTTATAATCATCACTGTTAAAATCACAAACATTTTAATTTTTAACTCCTATTTCAATGCTACCAACATTACCGCGTCGAAGAAGTGGACATGAAGTCACAGAGTACTTAATCACTACATGAAGTCATGAATATATAATTACCTGGAATCCTGGATTACTGACTTCGAAGAGGTAGGTAAGGTACCTACCTGGTCTAAAGACGTGACGTTACAATTCAGTGAAAATCTAATCTATATATATATAAATATTTTTTTACTTACAATAAGTTAATGCTTGACCATAATCCCAATTGCTATTCGTTTGTCTCGCTAAAACTCGAGAATGGCTGGACCAATTTGGCTAATTTTGATCTTGAAATATTGGTGGAACTTCAGGAAAGGTTTAAACTCCCTCTCCCTCTCTCTCTCATATTCTGTCAAATGACTGAATATTTCTAAAAAGACATCAAAGGTTTTACAGCTAGGAAAATTTTGTATTAGAAAATTAAATTGTCGTTTTTAGTATTTTCCGTTATTTATTATTTATGTTTCTCACCGTTTAAACTTTCCCTGAAGTTCCACAAATATTTCAAGATCATAATTAGCCAAATCAGTCCAGCCAATCTCGAGTTTAAGTGAGACAAACGAACAGCAATTGATTTTTATATGCATATAAATACTTATGTCACAGTGTTAGTAACAAAATTCCTCCGAAAGGGCTTGACCGATTCTTATGAAATTTTGTGTGTTTATCTGAGAATAGGACGTAAACTATTTTTCATACTCCGAAGTGATAAGGATGGTTCACCCCAATTTTTTTTTATTTTTTGGACAAAAAATTTTATTTGAATTTTCTTAGGATTTGGCATTATGAAATACACACAATTTTAAATTTTCACCCTTCTACCACCAACCCCTATTTTTATATCGATTTAGTACTTTAATTATTTTCTACTTTCGACGATTGATAATTAAATTAATCATTTACCAAATCTATAAAAACAAAAGTACCGTGACAAGTTTATTTTGACAATCATTCCCTTTAGGGTGAAAGTAAGGGATGTAATTTAAAGTTCTAAATGTAAACAATTACATAATTTTTAACCCAAGGATTGTTATTAAGGTGTCCCTATATCTATATATAATTTATGAGGCAGTACAACGTTTGCCCGGTCAGCTAGTATTTTTAATAATTTCTTCAAAATTATCTTTGTCATAAAAACTGATGTTTTTATATTATGATTAAAATGAAAATTATTTATTAAGGTACATTTATTTTTTTATGTACACTGCCCTTATAAAAATATTTGAACACCATCGAATAATATAATTATCCTGGGACTATACATGAACACAATAGAAAAATGGTCAATTGTGTCGTCATCCATCTTCAGGTATCTTCGAAGATTGTGATCCAGTTAGACTATTATATCCTTGAAGCAAGCACTCAATGTATAGTCTGTATACGCTATCTACTTACTAAGCATGTGTCTGTGGTCACAGCCATTAATATCGAAAAATATAATGCGCCAATGCCATGTACGAAGAAAAAAAAAGAAAATTCAATACCAACCTTCTAGTAAAAATTCATCCGAAATTAGCGATTTAGGCTGTTCAGATTCCAAAAAGGGACCGGGCCAAATTTTTTATTCTTGTAAAGTATTAAATAATTGAAAGATCGAAATAATTTTTAGTGTTATATGTACACAATCAATAATCATTTTGATGTGTGAAAGTACAAAGTGTCGACGTTTCGCTAATAATTAAAAATATGGAGTTAAAAATTTCGTGACGGCTTGTTTCGTGACGTCACACTAGGTTTCGAGAAAAGAGACTATAGCGTCAAGTGACATTATTTTGAGAGTGTATTGTGTAGTGTACTTGTTGAGACGCTATTGCGTCTCCTGATAAGCAGAACTTGTAAAAATCTATTGTTTTTCACAAACTATTTCCAACATTTTTATGTTCGTGCACATAAACATATAACTAATAATTGTCGACAAAAAATAACCAACTTCAAAATTAGGGATAACTCAAAAACTACTCTCCAGATCTCGCTCTTTAAGTGGACCACATGACCAGACCAGCTTTCGATTAAAAAAAGAATCATGAAAATCGGTTCACCCAGTCGAAAGTTAAGAGGTAACAAATATAAAAAAATACAGTCGAATTGAATACCTCCTCCTTTTTTGAAGTCGATCATAATTAAATCTTTTTCTTAATATTAACAAGATAAACTTGGGTAAAAAGATTTAATATTATTTTTAACAAAGTGCTTTAGTTGCGTAGTCAAAGTAATGAATACCCTAGTCCCTACCCGAGACGCGGGTGGAACGGGGAGTTTTAATGATATTTTTTAACATACAATATTTTATATTTAAGCATACTTAACTTAAGCAAATACCTATAATTTTATTAAGCACTATACCAAGAGCAGGCTCGGTTAATCGGATTGTTAAGAAGTCGGAAAAGTTCACGTTTGTTGATGTTCTCCATATTTTTTTGTTCTATACTGTGAATAGTTTGTAATCTGTGTATGATTGTTAGTCTGTGGCATCTTAGCAATGTGTCATGTCGTTTGAGTGGAATAATGAGACGTCACGTCATTGTCAAAAGTGACACATTTTTTTGGAAAAACAACAAACTAATTCCAGATAAAAATAAATAATTGATATTGGGAATTGTGAATTTGCATGAAAATTAAAATTGAGTATCCTATTGCGACGAGACAACGAAATTTTAGCACCATGAGTGGTGAAGGTGATATTAAGCCATCGAAACTTTGTCGTGTTTGTTTAAACTCCAATGTGAAGATGTACATGTCAATATTCGAAAAATACAGAGAATTTGCAGTAAACGATTATATTTTGTTATTAACGAATGTAGATATAAAAAAAGAGGATGGCCTCCCTGACAAAATATGCGTCAACTGTTTTGTGGAACTGGAAACTGCACTCGCCTTCAAACAAAAATGTGAGAATACAGATTCATTTTTAAAAACAAGCAGAGATAAAATCATCGAGGCATGTGCTAAGGCAGATGTGAATGACATAATAATAGTTAAGAAGGAGGAACCTTACGAAACGGAGATAAAATTCGAAGAAGTCACAGACGCAGATAGCACTGCAGACGATTATTACGGGGTGGAGGCTTTGGAGGAAATATTAGTAGAGGATGTGAAACCATTAAAAAATAAACCATCTGTTATTGTTACCAGCGTGCAATGTCATGATTGCAGTGAAATGTTCAAGTCAAAATGTAAATTGAGAGTCCACTGGAAGAAAGTGCATATGCTTGCTAGTCTTCTTTGCGAGATTTGCAAGCGCCAATTCAAGAGCTACAGGGCTTTCCATGCACATAAGAAGAAAGGTACCAAAAGCTGTAAAACAGCTGGAAGTTCCTTCGTGAGAATTGAAGGAAAAGGAAAATCTAGGATATTTTATTGCAAGGAATGTGAATACAAAACTAAACGAACTAAAGATATTGAAGTGCATATATTAGTGCACAGCGGAGACAAACCTTACCAGTGTAAGATTTGCGGGAACAGATACACTCAACAGAGTTCGCTCCAATCCCATATGGAGGGTGCCCACAAGCAATACATTAAGGAAGTTACCTGCCACTTCTGTGGAAAACAGTTGAAGGGCAGAACAAAAGTCTACCGTCATATGCTAACGCACACTGAACCAAAACACCCTTGTCCGGTTTGCCAAAAACCTTTTCATAAACGTCATCTTAAGCAGCATATGCTACGACACAGTGGGACGAAATCATACACATGTGAGAAGTGTGCTTCGACATTCTATACATTAGCAGAACTGTGCAATCATAGGCGATGGGTTCATAATAAGAAGAAGGATGCATACAAATGTGACCTGTGCGGTTATGGATCAACAAGAAGCGAGAGGGTGAAGATTCACAGAAAAAGACACACGGATAGCAATGTTCCATGTCTAACATGTGGAATGTTCTTTCCGACTGTGCAGAAAATGGAGGCTCATCAGAAGCAGCATTTTGAGGAAAAGATACACGAGTGTCCATATTGTGACATGAAGTTCTACAGAAAACATTCAATTGGTAAACATGTAAGTAAAAAGCATAAAAGAGCAGTACAAATTGCTAAGGAGCGAGCGTCTCCTATCAGCTGTAAGGTGGAGGATCCTGATAATAATGATTTAGAAGATACAGCTGCTAAAAATAAAAAGCAGGAAGAAGCTTGATGTCTGTAAATTAAAAAGTATAGTTATCACCTCTAAATTCATGAGGGTATTATGATTTAAGTAAATAAACTCTTGTCATGTAGTTAAAGTGTATAAAGGGACCATCTATAATTACGTCACACGTGGGGGGGGGTTCGATGTAGTGTGACAGTGGGTGGGAGGGGGTCCTAAATTTCGTGACGTCACATTTCAAAGTCGAATAATTGATATGCATAGATAAATATCAAAAAACAATTAATGGAAATAAATCTTATTTCGGAACTGCTGTTTTAATTTAAAAATGTCTAGGTGTAAAATTTCATAATTTGTGACGTCACACTAGGGGGGCGAGGTCTCACAAATGTGACCAGCTGTGACAAGGAGGAAATTGGTATTACGTAATTTATGGATGGCCATAAATCAAATATTATAGTCAAAGTTTTATAGTCCACTAAGTTAAAAGAACTAATGTTTATTGTTTATATTGTTATATGATAGTATAGTGATCTTAAGTTACTTAAAATGGACTGTTTAATTTCTATTTTCCTTAATGATTGATGTCATTTTTGATGTATATTTAAGTCAAAGTAAAACAAAATTGTGCAATCTGTAGATTTAATATATTTTTCCTACTGGTTTCATTCACATTTTTTTTATTTGTGTACCCAGTTATTGTACAATACAATACATTGTAAAGCCTCTTTATTTGTACACTAACACAAATTATTACACAAATTATAAAAATAAAGTATGGTATACTCATACAATGGGCAACCTTATCGCTAGAGTAATGATCTCTTCCAGGCGGCCTTTTTGGTAGATGAGAAGTAAAACAGAACACATGAATAGAGGGTAGCGGTGTAGGAAAATAAGCACGAAAATAAAATAGTTTCATTGTAATGATAAGTAGTATCCACCCAGTATACAGCTATATAGGGTGGAATTAAAAGATGGTAGTTGGAGGAAAAGTACCCTGAATATTGATGATGGCAAATTTTACTGAAAGGAAACATTCCTTTATTTTCAAAAATAATAACGACCCTGTAGCCTGGTTGGTAGCGACCTTGCCTGCAAAGCGAGGGGTCCCGGGTTCGATTCCCGGCCGGGGCAGATATTTTTTATATGACAGATAAATATTTGATAAATATACGAGTGTGTCAGCGTTTATTATTTATTTATTATTATTTTTTTATGGAAATAGTCTGCAAACGAGCTGACGTTCCACCTGATGGTAAGTGGCTATTTAGTGGCGGATTTAGTCACTTTTTACGACACCCATACGGCGTAGGATTGGAGTTAGTATTCTAAGCCGCCCCAATACGGCTAAAATTAAAACTGCATTCAAAGATTTTTGAAAAATCATCCGCTTGGGCTGGAAATTGAACTATAGAAATGTGAAAAGTAAAACATCCTGTATTTTATGATACCAACCGAAAGGGTCATTTATGTATAAGGATCAATTTCTTTCAGGCAACATAGTATCTTAAATTAAATGAAGACCATGAAAAATATAAGTTGAAATTTTTTGTATTGTAAAATTCCTACTTACTATCTAAAAAAAATGGTTGACTTTTGAGTTAACTCACTATTTTTGGTAAAATAAAACATAAAACTAATGTTATGTTACTCACATTTTTTCATTTCAATTAAAAATGAAGCGAGGCCGTTTTCTTGTCAATATTATGAAATATAAGAGGACACATATATATATACATTATATATACATATATACATTATAAGAATATAAGAGGACACATTTATAGTTAACAAAACAAGAGTCAACAACGTCTCCAGATGTAGAAGCACAAGAAAATATCCCAATAACCACCATCATGCTGACCAAACCATCCCATAGCCAGTAAATTGAAAATTATTTAATTAATTCGCCAAGTGAAGAAAGTTTTATAAATGATTCTGATACTGACCCAAGCTATGTTCGACTAAAAAAAAGAATCTGCGCCCTAAAGTATTTTGTAATTCATCTTCCTCTTCGAGTGATATTTTAATAGTTCATCTAGCATTTAAAATTCTAGCGATAGTTTTTTTTTAGTTCTGATACTGAAATTGAGACGAGGGCTGATTACTTATTATATGTACTATTATTTCTTGTGCTGTAACACAGACTCAAAGTTAAGACGTTAGCAATAAAGATCTCAATGACCAGCCATATGAAGAAGTAAAAAGAGAAAAAGATGCTAAGAAGAAAATCGAGATGGGCATAATAATATTTGCAAAGTCCTTAGGAATTCTGGTAAGACCTATCTTTATATTATAATTTAAATTTTACTAACAAAAAAACCGACTTCAAAATAATTCAAAAACTACTCTTCAGATCTCGCTCTATAAGTGGGACCACACGACAAGCGTCAGCTTTCGACTAAAAAAAGAAGCATAAAAATCGGTTCACCCCGTCGAAAGTTCTGAGGTAACAAACATAAAAAAGTAGCTAGTCGAATTGAATACCTCCTCGTTTTTTGAATTCGGTTAAAAACAGTTTCAACTCTTTTTTATGGGAATAGCCGGCAAACGAGCTGACGATCCACCTGATGGTAAGTGACCACCGTCGCCCATGGACACCAGTGACACCAAAGGCACAACCGATGCGTTGCCGGCCAAGAAAGAAAGAAGAAAAAGAAAGAAAGAACTGGCTCTCAAACCGGAACACGACGAGTCGTTTGGCGGCTGACTCATGCTCAAGGGTGGTAGCTATCCAGGCGAACCCCATGGAGAAATAATAATTGTAATAATGGTATTAATTAACAATTAAAATCAATATTACCAATACAATCCCTCGAGGGGCCCTACCACCAACGGGCTGGGTTTAGTCACCTTTTACGACACCCATCCGCCGTGGGATTGGGGTTAGTATTCTAAGCCGCCCCTATACGGCGGAACACTAAATGCGGTTTTAATTTATACAAAATCCTCCCCTAAGTAACACTCAAAAAATGGCGATAATTGCTTAAAATGATTGATTTTTATTTTTTAGTCCCTGTTTAGTATACAGTGAGATAATACTTTTTATAATTAATGTAAAATAAAATTGAGTTTGTACCTAAGTTTTTGTTGTCTCCTGGAAAATGACTTTTTTGACCTATCTCTGTTTAGATCTAGATGTGCGATAAGGTTCAATCATAATTTATTTTCACTAGTAAGTTCTGCATTCGTTTCGTATAGTCGCCGGATAAAAAATACAAAAACCAACCAAGTGCGGGTCACGTATTTCAGTTTACGTGTTCAGTAGGAGGAGGTAGTACTACTTCGAAACACGCACGGGTTTGTCACGCTAATTCTCCTTCCAAACTCGTGCTGAATTCAAGGCACGCAACCTCCAATCGCGCAAGGGTTTGCGATGCAAACTGCAGTTGTTATAAACACTGTTCTTATAAATATGAAGTTCGCGCGCAAACCTCGACGGAGAGTATCACTTGTGCAGAGCTCCTCCCCTCTAAGGGGTGTGAGGCATGAGGGCGAAGCCTATATGAAGCCTAAGCCTAATGAAAAAACTATAGGAATCCAAAACGGAATTGGTTAGATTAGTATTTTTTTGTACGTGGGTCCCCGCGAAGCGGGATTCCATCGGCATTTATGACGAAGTGTAGTTTTGTTGCATAATACTCGTAGAATTGAAATTGAACATTTTAGTTGCCATATTTTACTATTCGATGATAATTATTATGGTATATTTGTATCATTATTTTTATGATGTTTGAGGTAGTTCTACCTTGTATTGAACACGGAAGCTCAGGGCTCATGCTCTTTGCAAACCCGTGCGTGATTGGGGGACTGATCGTGCCTTGAATTGAACACGAGTTTGAAAAGAAAATTAGCGTGACAAACCCGTGCGCGTTTCGAGGCAGTACTGCCTGTTATTGAACACGTAAACGGAAATACGCGTGCGGGTCAGGCCACGCGCAATATAGGGCTCCGTAGTTTATTGACTATAAGTTTTGTATGAATTTTTTCACAGCTCCAACACCTACCATCTAGCTGGAAGGGATACTTGACTCTAACCAAATTAGCACTTTGAAGCCGAATGTTTCGCAAACCCTTAAATCGAAAATTGATCTTTCCAACCTATAACATATTTGAAAGACCTTTTCAACGATACCCTACATTATGGAGTTAAAGAAAATTTGAAGAAAATAAAAATTCATCCTCACTTTACCTGTAAGCGCGGCAGTAATTTTATTTTTAAGATTTTATTCTAAGACTGTGGTTTTTATAAAAAATTGTAGATCCATGCCAAATTATACACAGTTTTAAAATCTAGAACTGAGGGTCTCTGTGCTATGCTGGGGACGGACGGACGGACGGACGAACATAATGAAACTAAGGGTTCCATTTTGTCTACGCACTAACACTAACACCAGGGGCGTAGCTACCGCCGTATCAGCCGTATCAATTATACGGGGCCCCCAGCGTATAGGGTCCCCGCTAACACTCCCAAAAAAAAGCTCGCTAGCGGCCTACGACTCTACCTCCTTTTATATTTGACAGCTGACGTTGAGGGGGGCCCACAACAAATATTGATATGGGGCCTCCTTAGGGCTAGCTATGCCACTGACTAACACAACGCATCGGTAAAGCCTCTGCTGTACTAACGTCCATGGACGACGGGGACTACCTACAGGAGTCTCAACTGCTTTCATCAATTTGTCGTGACGATCCGAGTGGCGCAGTGGTTCCCATGCCGATCACCATGCCAAGGGCCCTAGATTTGATTCCCAGTGAGGCGAAAATTTGAAAAATAAGTTTGAAAATCTGTTCTCGATCTGGGTGTGTTATTAATAATAATGTGTCGCGGCTGGCATGGACGACACACCCATGACCCAAGTACAAATATTTATCTGTCACATAAATATTTGCCCCGGCCGGGAATCGAACCCGGGACCTCTCTAGTCTAACTAGGCTACAGGATCGTCAATTGTCTTTGTGTGTTGTCAATGACACCACGACAAAAGGAAGCCTGATGTTGGACTATGAATGAATGTAGCATTATTTATTTACATAACAAAAACCTATTCCCTGCAGCACAAAAGTCAGTCACAAATAAGAAGACCCAACTCCCATGCTAGCCTTAAACATAGAAATTATTGCATCTGTCACCAACTTAAGTGTTTGAGGACAATTTCACGGTTAGCACTACCCAAGTACCCATATAACTCCAGATGGACAGTAAACGCTTGCTACTTTCGAATCAATAAAAAGACCTTCAGTGTAAATCCTTTAATGGGCGATACATTAAAGGAACGAGTGAGGCCTCGCGTGAGGCAGCGTGGGAGCTTTACCGATTTATCAATTTTTCACTATGCGTTACCGAAACCGGTTTTTCCGCACGCAGTAGCTGCACTCCGTGCTGCATAGAGCAGTTGGGGTCTACAGACATTACGTGGTATACCTATAATATTATACAATAATCTATACAAATATATAAAATTGGAGTGTCTGTTTGTAATATAAAAATAACCGCTTTTTAGTAAGTGCATTTGGATGTATACACGGTACGTATACCAAAACAACTTTTTTTACAATTTTTGTCTATCTGTCTGTCTGTCTGTGTGTCTGTTTGTTCCGGCTAATCTCTGAAATGGCTGGACTGATTTTGACGGGACTTTCACTGGCAGATAGCTGATGTAACAAGAAGTAACTTAGGCTACTTTTATTTTAGAAAAAATAGTTTGTTAGGCGATACGAAGTTCACCGGGTCAGCTAGTAATTTATACAAAAGTGTAGCTCGTGTGGGGGGGGGGGGGGTAGAGACCTGTTACAGTGTAACTGAAAACGTTATTGGCCCACGGTAAGGAGTTCCCGATTTAAAAGACCTATAATGTATGACGAATATAACGATGGCCTCATGTGAATATGATGACTAGATAAAGGATTCATAAAAATCATAAAAAATAAGTTAAAATAATTCAGTTTTTTATTTCATTATTGGGCAATATTCAGCGTTGCTGAACAGGAGACCCGCAATAATCAATATCATATCCATTATATCGATTATCGTGTAAGCACCACTCAACTAAGTGGTATAAAACCAGACTTCCAAGATGCACAGAACTGGTCTAGAATGAGGAGACAACGAAGGATGGTTCTTTTAAGTACCCCAAGGTTCTGAAAGTTTATTTTAACGTCAAAATTCATCTAACTTTTACGTGTCTTGTCTACAACAGGACATAGAAAGTATTCTCATTTTATATGATGTAGGTTCTCTGACTTGAGTTTTCATCAAGTTCTCAGTCACGTATTAATATTAACCCAATGGCGAATTTACCAATTCAGCAATTAACGTCAACTTTATTTTCTTAATAATAGTGATTTGTGCCTAAAACCAATGACCATTCACCTGTAAACACACGCATGATCTTTGACTGCGCGCCGTTCGCTGCCACCCACCGCCATTTTTACTCCAGTCCAGTTAGACTCGCGTAGCGTGCTGTACGTAACGGAATGGCGCGCGCTTACTCGATCGTAACAAAAAACATTGCATCGCTCTAACAGTGTCCGGATTTAATTTCTGCGATTTAAAATCAAGTGATTCGTCTATCGATGTGGTTAGTTATCAAGTTTAAGTGCTAAAAGTCATTTAAAGTTGGGTTTCCGATTTTATTGGCGAGGGTACATTCGTTCAAAGTTTGTTACAATAATGGTACTCAAGTTCTGTGTTTGATTACAAGTGATTTAGTGCCGAAGTGGATTCCTGTTGGACTTTTCCGGGTTGGAGGTAATCTGAAAAATATAACAGGTAATCAATTGATATTATTCAATTCGGTTATCGACTAGAATCCACCGATTAACAAACTTGTCGCGCTAACAACCTGTAATATCGAAATTGAAAAACAGGTTTTTGAATGACATTATTTTTTGTTAGTGTTTATGATATCGATAAGACATTGTAATATGGTAATAGGATAGCCTAGGTATCTATAATTTAATAGGTGGTTTTCTTCACTCATTAAAAATAGGTAAGTTTGTGCTGTTATATGGATAAGTAGGTAAGGTACCTTGACTTCAAAAATAAATGGAATTATAAAGTGGGTAGGTACATTATTATCTGGGTAGGTACCAACCTACTTAGCAGAAGTCTTTTAAGTCCGGTTTACACATATTAAGTAGTTAAGTAGATAAGTAAATTTTAACTAAATTTTAAGTGAATAATTTTTAGTGTCCGTCCACACGTAATAATTTAGTAAAGCTCTTTAGTTCATACAATTCTACTTAACTACTTAAGCATTTTACTAAATTTTAACTTAAAAGTGCCTGTCCACACGTGTTAAGTGATAAGCCCCGCCCACCTACATAACAGAAAATAGAAAAATTTCTAAATTACTTATCTACTTGATTACTTAACTACTAAATTACTTAACTACTAAATTGTCCGTTTACACGTATTAATTTACTTAAAATTTAGTTAACTACTTAACTACTTAATACGTGTAAACCGAACATTAGACCGTAAATAACTATTTTTAACTGCTCATTTAATGGCATATTGTGTTTTCGACGGTCATAATACGTGTAATTCAAATTAGAACTTGAAGCAAAATTAGTTAACCAAATGTGTGACATGAAAAAGTGTGCGTGATGTAGTCACATTTTTATTGTTACATTAAGTACTTAAGTTATTATTATGTTTATATTTAAAATGTAGAATAATGGATGGATGTATACGTTTAATTTTGGAACAGTAGATAATATAATAGTCGATTCGATTACATATCTACCCAGTAGGTACAATTATTTTACATAAAAATGGAAGGCTGGGTAGAGAAAAATACGATAGAAATTTCAATATATCAATTTTAAATCAATCAATCGAGTAAAATGTATGTAGAGTCGATGTGCCGGTAGCCGGCCACCTGACGGACTACGTTTCTTTAATTAGAGATAATAAGATTTCTACATGATTTAATACTAAAGTGTAAGTTTTAATCGTACCTACCTACCGACCTACTAGTGAGAACTGAGCATTGGGCATTGGCCTGATTACTGTAAGGGTAGGTCCTACCTACGTTATGAGCGCGCGGTGACCCTGCACTGTTCTTAGTTACCTAAACATCAATTCTCAATTTTTTCTTCGCAGCAGATTACGCAAAACGCCTTGCGCGGTACCTACCGCGACCGTGAGAATAACAGTTTATTTTGAAGCTACTATTAGACACAGCTTAAGAGTTACTATAGGTCACAGGTGAACTTCCTTTGCGCCGTAAAATTTAATGGCCCAGTTGGTGAGAGGCAGATATCAAATTTTGAAAGTAAAGAACCTATTCCAGTTAAAATTCAAGCTTACAATAATTCGCATAGATCTGAAAAATTGGTACTACCTAGCAATGCTGGGAACACCATTATGAAAGAAAATGTGGGAAGTCTCCATCCAGCAAAAATAATTCAAGGTCAAAAGTTCACCAATATGTTTTTATCGATTGCATTTTCCAGTCAAACAGTAAGTTTTAACATACAATTGGTAGGTTACTAGGCAAAAACTGAACCTTTCATCTTTCTGTGTCCGTTTCGAAAAGTTAAAAAGTGGTCTTCTCCATAATACGAACGAGCAACCTACATGAGCAGTCATTTATGTAAATTTTATCGCAAACCCCTACCAAATGGAGAGCTCCTTCGAGCGAGGGAATGAACTACGATTTTATTAGCCCCGTTTCACAGCTTCATGCTAAGCCCCAACTTCTAATTTCATATCAATGTAGATTTTATTTACATTTTTGTTTTAATTTACAATGTTAATATATCTACTCAATTTTAGTCTTTCTATCAATAATTTGATGTCCTCTTAAATAGCGATCCCAAAATTGTTTTTGAATCGACAAATGGTATGGTTTAAAAGTCTAGGGTTAAAATAGACTCAACTGGATTCACTAAATTCAACTCTTGCACACGACTGTATTTAATGGTAGTTGGAGCACTTAGAGCGTATCCCGTGTAAAAACATAGTAGGGGATACTTCTTCACCCAGGTGAAATGAAGTACGGGATACTTTTTCACCCAGGTGAAATGCCGAGGTGAAACTTGGCCCCAGACCTCCTCTTGCCTCCAGCGAGTTGCTATACAAAGAAGACTGAATATGTAATAATATCAAATTGGTGATGGATTTACGTTCATGTTAAATAACAATTAATAAAGTTTACGAGCTGCCGATTAAACCTATTGAAAGTTTGCGCGCAAATTGCCGATAAATTGTACCTATTGAATTCATAAACAATAAAATTGTTGCTATAAGTTATTCATAATTGGTGAACAAGATTGCTTTAACTGGCTAACGACGAACCAGAGCCATCTTTTTATCAAACTACCTCTAAGAAGGGAAGTAATGCTATTGTTTCAATCAATTTGCTACACAATTTTAAATGTTCTCTGTAATTGGACTTGTTAGTTGAAGAGCATCCGGAAATTTGAAAAAGAAAATGTACCCACCTACCTACTATTTATTATATATATAGGCTATATTATATATATATTATGGGCTTTTTTTTTAAACGCTAAAACACTCATACCCCCTCCGTAGGTTTTGTACCTGTGTCGCGGGTGGCATGGACGACACAAAACACATCACAATAACACCCATGACCCGAATACAAATATTTATCTGTCACATAAATAACTGCCTCGGCCGGGAATCGAACCCGGGACCCCTACAGGCTAGGCTACAGGCTACGTCAGGGTATCAATCAAGGTGTAGGGTTCCCGAAGCCAACCACCCTTGTGGTCACTGTTTTCTAATATTCGACCCAAACAGAATTTTTTACTGTGCGTGTTCCTATTTCTTACAAATTAAGCATCAATGAACGTTACAGAATATCTATAGCAGGCTTTTCGTTTGATAACCCACCGGAAATATTTAATTCGCGTCTGCACATTAACAGGCCGTTGACCGCAAATTATAAAAGAATTACAATTTGTAGACGTAAGTCGGTGCGGTCGTAAACTTCCTGTAATTATGACGAGAAAAAAAATTGATCTAGTACTGGAAACCAGTAAAATCAAGATGAAGTGACTTACTTCAAGAGGTTCAAGTCCACTGCAGGTCAAGGGTGTCTCGTAACTGTTGAGGTCTAGATAATACTCCACCCTGCTCTAGTATGGATTTGTGGACAGTTTAGTGAACCCAAGTGTAGGAAGGTTTGATGCCGCCCAAAAGGAAACCATCGTGAGGAAACCTGCACACCGGAGAGTTTCCACAAAGTTCTCAAAGGAAAGAAAAGGAAAGGAGAGGAGAAGTTCTCAAAGGTGTGTGAAGTCTACCAATCCGCATTTGGCCAGCGTGGTAGACTATGGCTTATACCGCTCACAATGTGAGAGGAGACCCTGAGCCCAGCAGTGGGACAATTAAGGGTTGTTGCTTACCTTTTTTTGCTCTAACAAAACTAGATTCGTTAGCCTTGACCTACCAAGGAAATTACGCGATTTTTATTGAGTTATTGTAGTTTCTATAAGCTTTGTCCTATTACCAATAGATTACCTTCAACATCACCAAATAAGATCACTTCCATTCTCTCAAGACCTTTAATATCACCTTTTGCAAGTGTTTTAGGGCTGACTGACATTTGAGGCAGTGACGCCATTCATAATTTATGATGTAAGTGTTCAAAAATTAAGTACCTATTTCTATACTATAGGTATAGAACTGCACACCATTTGAAACAGTTTTAAACATTTTTTTAAATACATTGTCAGATTAATGTGGATACATAGTTATATCAAATTAAAAAAAAAGATTCGGCTAGGGCAACACTCTTAACAATACACTTACTCTTACACTCCACTCCACCACTATTTTCACTACCAGCCAAGAAACGAGAGAAGAAAGGAAGAAAGTACATACCTACTGGCTCTTAAACTCCCAACTAGAAGTCAAATCGTTTTGAGAAGGGTAGTACGAGTAGTTAAATATGATAATACCAGTAATAATATTTAAATTACTTAATAATAACATTGAGTGATCTTTACACAAAGCCATACCACCTATAAATAAATAGATGTTCTGAGGAGGCTATAGTTCAGAATGTATGACCTCTCTGAACATAACAAAGTTATACATTCTCATTGAACCATGGATAATTGAACGAAATGCGATGGTTCCAGTTCGGACTGCGTTGTGGCACATTTCTTTACTGTGGTTGTGGTGCTCGATTAAAGCGCCATTTACGCGAGTGATACGCATTATCGATTAATGGCTTCTTAACTTTACAAACATGCAGTAGTACCCATAACTCAATAAAAACTATACAGGCTGAAACTATCGCAGAAAATAAAGCTATTTTGTTTTTTTCCATTCAATTTTCGTTATTGTGTATCGTTTCGTTATTATGTATTTCAGCTTCCTAAAATAAATAAGAGTAAAATTTTACCATTTATAATTGCAGAAATTTCTAACACCATTTGACCGATTCCGTAGATGGATATTTGAGAAAAACTATTATTAAGGCAATTTATTAAAACAATATTCTCGATACTGTAACATCATTCAATGATATATTTATCTTCGTACATTATTCCAATTTCAAAGCCATGATAGCTTGTCCAACGGTACTTTTGTCTATTCACCGGTCTTGTTCCACAAGCAATTACACTCAAGTGAGTAAAATTGAATGCGCGATATAAAAACTCAGTTTACCTAGAAGCTGCGGGTAGGGACTCAACTAGGTGGAACCTGGGATCTGGTTTGTGCGATACAGATCTGACCTGGCTGACCCCTGACGGCCAGGAGAGCAGAGACCCGCCAGAGCTGACTCAGCGTTCTGAGATCTACTGTTATCGGAAGATGTACAAATGTATACTACATTTTTTACGTCCTAACACTTACACTGTCTTTTTATCGTTATTTGTAATTTAAAAATAAGGCACACACAAAATGAAAATAAATAGGTAAAATAATTTAAAGGTGAATAAACATTCAACATCGCTATTTAGCGATAAGATCGCCTTTTGCGCACAAATTATATTAACATTGTTAAGTTTACCTAACTTTATAAATTTGGTGAGCAATAAAGTGTAATAAATAAATAAACATTTAAGGCCAAAACTAAATTATGTTTACCATTACATTTAATTATTTCTTTAAATGAATTAAAATTAATATTTCCACAAAAATGTCTCGTCTGAAAAAATGGAGTTGGGTACACCTACATTGATATTATTCAACTCTTTGATGACCTCATGAAATACTTAATGAAATATTTAAATCCAAAAATGTATACTGGTGAAACTGCGTAAACAATTGGCAATTAAAGCGGTCTCTAGTAGTAGATAACCATTACAAAAGATTTTTAGAAGATTTTTGGTATATTGCATAATATTAAGTTTCTGCTGATTTCTTTTACTTTTGAAAAAACTCCGAATAAAAATATTAAAAGCTCAATTATGATTGATTGTTGTAAATAAAAAATAGCGTTTTTAAATAAGTTTTTAAGTCAACTTTTCTTGATTAATTTTATAAGTATTGAAACCTCAGCTGTCAAATACTTAGTTCATAGGTTAGAGTGTTATAGAGGCCATACACGATCAAGTGTACTTGTCAAGTTTGCATTTTGACTTGGCAAATTTGCAGTTTGACTTGACGCGGCATCCAGTATTTAGAGATGAGACAGCTATAATTATGGCAAAATAGCTATACCGTGGCCATACACGATTAAGTATAGTGAATGCCGCGTCAAGTCCGCTGCAGACTTGACAAGTATACTTGATCGTGTATGGCCTCCATTCGACATTCACTAGAGGTATTAATGAACACACAGATAAGTCGCGTTGTGCAGTCAGCAAAAGATTAGAGGTCAAGTTAAAATGGGCTGCGAAAAGATTCGTCTACCACCCTGTTAAAGTTATACGTTCAGTCAGTGCATTAGGTACATCTGTTCTATTGTCTGTCCATTTCAAAGACTGCTGTAGACTTATTTCTGTTACTACTACTGCTTATGTACTACTTAACTAAATGCAAATGAAAAAAATCAAAATAAAGGCTGGTAATCCTTAACCTTAAGTCAATACACCAAATTTTTAGAGGCTACACCCGATTTAGTCGGTGGTTCAGTGTGTGTCACGAACAAGTATACTAAAAGAGGGCAATATTAATAAAATGCACACGTGAAAACCGTAACACAGATCTGTCAGAATGTCATCGATTAAGGGCCATTTAAGTACATATGCAATTTATTTCAATATTTCTTTTTTATCTTGTTATAAAGTTTATTGTAATTTTATAAAAGTTCTTGTTGACAAACGAGCTGGTTAGCCACCCGATGTAAGTAGTGAGTGTCGCCTATGGCGTTCAATAACACAAAAGCATCACCGATGAGTTGCCGACTGAAAACGAGGATTATTAAGTCAATTTACGGCGATTTTGATATCGATTTTTCGAAGACTGCTTTTTCTAAAATTTATATTTTCATCCCTGCGTGTTTTTGCGTACTTGTTTACTTTGGCGGCAAGATTCAACGTCTGGGAAAGGGTAGGTATATTTTATCAGTATCGGGTTATTTGCACAGACAGGGACGGAGGTCTAACGATAGTGGTTTGTAACCAGTGACGGATTAAGACTATTTGATGCCCTAAGCAAACCGCGCCTGTGGGCCCCCTTATCCGTATGTCAACTAGAATCGGTTTTTAAACCTTTACCGCCTAAAAACATGAGACGTGATGCCCTAAGGACGGATTTTTTTTGTGCTTCTTCTGATGCCCTAGGCAATTGCTTAATTTGATTAAGGGTTAATCCGTCACTGTTTGTAACAGTAAATTATTCGCTAAGGCTTGTAGTGTTAACCAACACTAAATATACGTATGGATACAAGTACTTATATTGAACTTTTTTGTAAGGTTTCACATATTATAAAAAATTAAGATTGGGCCTACTTAGGTGCCGTTGTTCATGAAACGAACCCTAATATTAACAGTAGTGTGCAAACCGACTTCAGGAATAACATATCAGCTGCTAACAGCACCGCGGGTCGGGGGTCAAGTGAGAATGGTCCTGCCGTAAACCAGTTTCATAACAGTGGGCGTCAGTTTACTATGGTCTGTGAAGTCGAAGATAATAATGGTTCAAGAACACGATACACCGGCCCTGCAGGCTTTGTTTATAGTTACTATAAAATATGACCCGGAGTATTAGTAACAACTTTACCAATTTTCATCAAAATCCATTCAAGGGTTTTCATGTGATGCCCGGACAGACAAACACACATACAGACAATAATTCAAAAAAAAATATTTTTGTGCTCTAACATGTTATTGAAGTGCCCCCTAATCGAAATTTTTAAAATATATTCAATGTACAGAAAATTTGCCCTTTGAGTTTTATTATAGTATAGATTGATGTGGTTTAGTATTCTATGAAATATTCGTAAATGTCTAACGCCCCAACTCAAGAGTAACTAATGGTTACTTAAATCGCTCCTTAGTACAGAATTTGTATGGCGATTCTTTACTAAGGAGCGATTAAAGTAACTGTTAGTGACTCTGAGTTGGGGCGTAAGCTGATTAAAAAAACTATTCATTTCTAATCAGATAAGATTTAAAAAACCCCCTTGAAAATTTGATGATGAAAATTCAAATCAGTTCAGCTGTTTGAGAGCCAAATACAGATACACCAATACATACATTAACCGAAATATCGGGGGTTAAAAATAATAATAATGCAGTGGCAACCCTGCGAAATAATAGTGTACACGTCACAGTAAATCTATGCAACAACAACAACAGTTCCCGTTATGGTTCATTCGGTGTTCGGGTGTTGCGATCGAATATCGTGATATTCGAGATACTACTGGCGAATATTATTTTCTGACAATTTGTTTATTTATTTCTTTAACGTCTTGTTATTTTTATAGAATTGGTAATAAAAGAAGAAATAGTATACCTAACAAAAGGACAGAAGAATTTTTATTGTTTATTGATTTTGCAATTCGTTTAGGGAAGAATTAAATGAAAGCTATTTAAGTAAACTTAGTGTGATAGAAAATTACTTTGACCACGATAGAAGTAGACATATTTTAATGTTAATGACAAAATTGACTCGTTTCGAAAAAGTCTGGAATATTATAACGAGATAAGCAAAGAAATGATGGTTTTTGGATACAGGGACGGATCTATTCGGAGGTTAAAATCAAAGTTAGTTGTGATAAAGTCAAAGTTATTTGTTAGTTATAGTACTTGGAAACACACAAATGACACATCCTAAACACCCACGACACGAGAACAAACTTAGGCCGACTGCCCACGGCAGCGGCGCTTCATTTGACAATAATTGCATACAAGCTGCAAAATGAAACAAGCAATAGGCAAACGCGAGTACCGCTCCGTGGACAGATTTCGTTCTTTTCTAAGATGCAAGCTAGCGACATTTAAGAAAGAAAGAATAGTTTATTCCAATCGTTACCACAATCAGGTATGGGTATAACAAAAATGCGTATGACGTGCGTCTAGGTGGACAGTAGGCCTTATTTGTCTCATCTCTGTCTCAGTCTCCTATCGAACCTGGTACCGCTCGCTCCGCAGGCCCAGTCACCATTGAAAACCAAGAGTCATCGTGGTATGATGAAATTAATAGAATAAAGCTTTATCTCTTGTATCTAATCATGATCGCAGTCTTTTTATTTTATTCCGTTACTGCGAATACCGAACGACGAAGGTCACGGATGCTCGGTGCTTTGTAGTACTCGTAATAGTTTGAAAACTTATTTCTTTATGAGCCATCGGAAAGGCAAGAACTGAGGCAAAAAAACCGGCTAAAAGTTCCGATAGTGTGATTTGAAGTCAGGTACGTTTCAAATGAGAATTTTACATATATTACAAACATTTTTTTTTTCTAAAATAAAAGTAGCCTAAGTTACTCCTTGTTACATGAGCTATCTGCCAGTGAAAGTCTCGTCAAAATCGGTCCAGCCATTTCAAAGATAGCCGGAACAGACAGACAGACTGACAGACAAAAATTGTAAAAAATGTTGTTTTGGTATATGTAACATGTATAATCCAAATGCACTTAGTAAAAAGCGGTTATTTTAATATTACAAACAGACACTCCAATTTTATTTATTTGTATAGATTACTGTTTCTTTTTAGAGTTCCGTAGTCTCGTCTTATAGTTTCGTCATATTATCCGTCCGTTTCGCAGCATAGCACTGTGACCCTGAGATTTATTAATTTCGATCTATATTTTAATTTATTATGTTAAATATAGTATTTTCAACATCATGAAACTTCTGCATTCAATTTCAGAGCATAAGGGAACTCATTTTGAATGTTATTATTAAATATGTAATTTAAAAAAAAAAAAAAAAAACACGTTTTTATAGAAAATCCAACCAAAAAATAGAAAATAAATTTGAATTATTTTCACACCTTCTTAAAGGTGTGTGAAGTCTACCAATCCGCATTTGGCCATCATGGTAGACTATGTAGTTTGACACAAGCAAGTTACATCGCTGTAAATTTAACTTATGAGTTTTTTATTGTACAACTTCGATGAAGACGAAACTCCTAAGGTTCGAAATAAGATGTCAAAGTTACTAAAGTAATAATCACTGGATTGCGTTCTGCAAAATGGGTTATTTTAAAATAAACAGCTTACTTTGATTGGAAATTCAAGTGTGTCAATATTGGCGTCCTCGAATGTAACCGATATAATTTCCATCGCTTTTTCGAAAGCAAATTTCATAGTAATTTCGCGATAGAGCACAAACCATTTTAGATTTTTATTACATTTTTTAACCGACTTCAAAAAAAGGAGGAGGTTCTCAATTCGACTGTATTTTTTTTATGTTTGTTACCTCAGAACTTTGGACTGGGCGAACCGATTTTTATGATTCTCTTTTTAATCAAAAGCTGGTGGCTGTCATGTGGTCCCATATAAATTTTATTGAGAACTGACAACGGCATCCATGATAAAACCATATACCTAAGTCTTAAATTTGTATTAAGTAAGCGCGACAAATGGACGAATAACTCAATATCAGGCCAATCGATTTCGATGATTCTTTTTTTAATCGAAAGCAGGTGCTTGTCACGTAATCCCACATCAATTTGAACGAGATCTGACAAGTAGTTTTAGAGTAACTTTGAAGTCGGTTATTTTTTGTTAGTAAAATTTAGATTATAAAATAAACAACTTTGATTGGAAATTCAAGTGTGTCAATATTGGCGTCCTCGAATGTAACCAATATAATTTCCATTGCTTTTTCGAAAGCAAATTTCATAGTAATTTTGCAGAGCACAAACCATTTTAGATTTTTATTACATTTTTTGTAGTACTTGCCAACAGTTTAATAGACCCGGTTTTTGTTTTGTGTTTACTTAGCGGAGTGCTTTTAACTGGAAAATAAAAATGTGAAGTTCGTTAAAGTATTTTTTTTAGTTGATTTAAAATTTGGTTTCGTTTAAATTATTTGTTTTTAAGTTCTTCGTTTCATATATTTACGTGGTCATTATTTATTTTTAATGAAAGAGCAAATCATAATGGTAAGTGGCTATCGTCGCTCATGAAAAGAGCCAAAAAAGAGAGAAGAAAGGAATTTTAGTTTTTTATTTAACAGTAAATATTAAAATACTATTTTCAAGATTGTCTTTATTTTTGTTTTTACCGGGTAATATAGTTACTCAATTCACTACTATTTTTTATGGAAATAGCCGTACTATCTAGAATTCTATAGATCTACTCTAGAATATCTAGAGATCTACTTCTAGATCATAGTAAATGAATATAGGTCAAAGAGATTTAAATGTAGTCGAGTTTATGTAAGAAACTATGCAACAAAAAACTGCCTGTTCACTGGGTAGTGACACTATTACATTATGACTACAGACAAAGAAAAGAAAAACACGTCTCACACACGTGAGATGAGAGCCGTACGTAGCGGTATAAATAAATGATATAATGATTATTTAATATTACGAGTATTCTCCCCGTGGTAAACTCTACTGAAAATTATTATTGATGACGGAAACATTACCATGAATTTGAATGTACAGTACGGCCGACGTATCGTGGTGCGTCTGAACATAGTCTCTGCGAACTTTAGCGCTTGTAAGACAGAGATAGCGACACGAACATGCTAACGTGTGACTGAGACATAATACGCCGTGTACCAAGCATTGCTGAATTATGTTGCTGCACGTTATGTCTTCTGCGCGATGTTTAGACGCGCCAAGATACTTCGGCCGTACTGTCCTAATGCTTAATATCTAATAATATTTCATGTAGGTACATTCGTGAATGAAAATCGTTTTCACACACCCGCAATGTTTTTGAATGCAGGGTTTCTGAGCTAAGCCATGGACATGATAAATTCACTGGTTCCGTTGACTATAGAACTCTAAAAAATCAAGAATTCGGTTGCCAGTTACGGAAGAAAGCCGGGCAATTGCGTGTCAGGCCACGCGCAATGTAGGGTTCCGAAATACCTAGTAAGTTTATCGACTATTACTCATTATTCTCATTAACTACTTATGCTAACATAGCCGTGATAGTTTTCCTTGTAAATTCATCATAATAACCTATTTTTGAGACTTTTATTACTTGTCCACACTTATTCACTTGCGACAAACATATTTTACATGTTTAATAAGTGGTCTCAACCATTGTTTGAATATTGATATGTAACGATAATAGACAAATAAAGATTTTTGTATTTGTATTTGTATTTGTCCAATTCCAACCGTCCAAAAATGGTCTTAGAAGACCCATAATATTTTTGAAAGACCTTTTTAACGACCCCAAACAATAGGGTACGCAACGAATGAAAAATTCATCCTCACGTTACCTGTAAGGGAAACCCTGAAAAAATGTTTTGCAATTTTTTTTCTATGATTTTAGAGTTAAAAAAAAAGTATATGCCAAATTACAGCTTTCTAGCACTAAACGCACATGAATACTAAAGGTCTCGGCGCTATGTTTCGGACAGATAGATGGACGGACGGACGTGACAAAACGATAAGGGTTCCGATTTTACTTCGGAACTCTAAAAAGGGTGTAAATAACTGTTCTCTTAGCCTATTTATGTACAGAAGATAAATAGCTTACTACCTTTCGCGGTACACAAAGCTTTGATAAAAAATTGTTCGCAATGCCAGTCTATTACAGTAATACTACTTCAAACGTTCTGATAAATGTCTTTGTTGTTGGTCTTGAAATGAGTGAGTATGGCCTATGTAGTGGGCTATTACTCACAGGGTTGCCTCTAGGAACTTTGCCCGTTATGATATATGAACCCTACTCTGGAGTAGCGTTGCCAGGCGTCCGGACATAGTAAGGCTTTTTGAATGCGTGTCCGGCCAAATGAAACGGTGTCTGGCTTGTCCGGCTTTCGTTAGGCTCATGATAAAAAAATATTTATAATAGTAATGACTGAGTTAATAAATTAAAGAATACTAATTTGTCAAAAGAGACTAACTTGTCATTCAATTTTATTTTTAACCGACTTCAAAACAGGAGGAGGTATTCAATTAGACTGTGTTTTATGTTTCTTACCTCAGAATTTATACTGGATGAACCAATTTTGATGATTCTTTTTTTAATCGAAAGCTGGTGCTTGCCATGTGGTCCCATTTAAATTTGAGCGAGATCTGACCAGTAGTTTTTGAGTTATCCCTAATTTTGAAGTCGGTTATTTTTTGTCAAGAAATATTATTTAATTAGAATTTAAGAAGATTTATGGTAAATGATCAAAAAGGCCTGGTTTTACATAAAAAAAATTTGTGGTTTTAATATTAAAACACAAAATCCTTAATAATTTAGGGTGTCCGGCCTTTTCACTCAAATGTTACTTAAAATAGTTGGTCTGTCCAGCTATTAAGGTTGACGACCTGCGGGTCTATTATGAACTCTTAATTCCAGGCATGTTCCAGTGTAAACGTCAAATTCGTATTACCAAAGCGGTCACGTGACACTTTTTAGCCAATCATACGTCGTTCCAAGCCCGATAAATGAATTGCCTGGAACAAGAATGGTTTTATAAAAGTTCATAATAGGCCCGCTGGTAACCCTACTCGGGAGTTTGGAAACATGTTTGACTTACGGCAACCCTGGCAGAATAACGGCCACTCCGGATACGTCCCATTTATTTCGATATTTGCTTCAATCGTAAAGTATCGATCAATATTCGCTTTATGGATTTATTGCCCATGAATCAATATACAATACCAGTGACAGACATTACCTACTGTTCATAAACTTATTTTGATTCTGATTTTAATAGGTAAGTTGGTATAATTTCAATAATCATGGGTTAAAATTAAAATATACAAGAAGCACTCAATCTCGAAAATAGAAAGGAATACTATCTAAGGAGTAAAATTATCATAAATTTCACTTATTTTTATTTTA
The DNA here is from genome assembly GCA_951805285.1 of Thymelicus acteon. Taxonomy (NCBI): domain Eukaryota; kingdom Metazoa; phylum Arthropoda; class Insecta; order Lepidoptera; family Hesperiidae; genus Thymelicus; species Thymelicus acteon. The sequence continues at coordinate 3,090,175 of OX638216.1, forward strand.
AATAGGTCTTAAAATAAGAATATTAAAAATAAAAATATGAAATATGTCTTTTAAAAGAATAATCTTTATGATGGATCAAGTCGTTCCAGGTAAATGTCAGCACATAATATTATGCCATCAAAAACAAAACTTGTAAAAAAAACCAAGTCTCGCAACTCAGTTCTTCTACCGTAAAAAGATGTGAGATCCATTATTTAAAACATAAAAGATTTTTAATATTGATAATATGGTCACTATATGATGTTGTTACTTGTTAGGTTAGCTAATTACGTAATAACTTAAGACAGAAGGACCCTTAAGTAGGAACTGAATAAATTAACCGACTTGGTATTACATGGATCTCACAACTTTTTACGGTAGAAGAACTGAGTGAGTTGTGAGACTTGGTTTTTTTTACAAGTTTTGTTTTTGATGGCATCTCATTTCTTTTTGTACATAGTTCTACTTTTTAACCGACGAAAAAAAAAGGAGGAGGTTCTCAATTCGACGCGTATATATATATTTTTTTATGTATGATCACTCAGCAATCGGCACAGGATGGTCCGATTTTGATCATTCTTTTTTTAATGGATAGGGTATATTTTGAAGTTGGTCCCATATTTTTTTGAAAATTTTATTCCTACCCTAAAGGTACAAAATAGGGGATGATTGATTATTCACCCACGGAATTTTTGCCCGTTACCCCAATAACTTTGTACTGGATGATCCGATTTCGATGATTCTTTTTTTATTGAATATTGTATACCTTGAAGTTATTCTTGTTTAAATTTGGAAAGAAAATTTTACCCCTAAAGGTACGAAAATAGGAGATGATTTATGTTTCAAGTACTATATTTTTACCTGGTAACTGAATATATCACCAATAACTTAATAATTTTCATAGCAACTAAAAATTAAAAAATTATTATTTTTTGACAAAAAATAAAACCAACGAAAAAAAACTGAAAAGCGAAAAATAAAATAAACCATTTAGTATTATAAATTAAGATCCTAAATTAACTGAAAATAAATAATTTTGAGGCGGTGCCAAATCAATGAAAAAACAAACGGTGAAAAGATGTGCGCCGCGCTGCTGCTGCCGTGTGCATCGCATGCCACTGCCCTTATAAAATGAACTTTACGTAATTAATTTTGTTTGTTTGTTTGTTTGGCACGGTCTCGAAATTATTTATTTTCAGTTAATTTAGGATCTTAATTTATAATACTAAATGGTTTATTTTATTTTTCGCTTTTCAGTTTTTTTTCGTTGGTTTTATTTTTTGTCAAAAAATAATTATTTTCCTTTTACAAGTTACCTTTGAACATAATTATATCTAGGTACATATCTACACCTATTATTCCATTATATTATAAATAGGTACACTGATTCATTCAATGCAAATGTTACTTTGTTATACAGGTACAGTGATTCATTAACTGCAAATGTAACTTTGTAATCCTATATATTTATATGGAATTACAAAGTTATTTATGCAGTTGATGTATCTAGAAAACTGGACCGAAATTGCAAAATATTTTAGTTTTTCCTTGATCTATACACTAAACATTGTGTTCCTTTGTAGCTTCTATGTCTGCTAGAAGTGCCTTAGAGTTTTGATGATCGGTCAGTCAGTCAGTGAGTGACGAAATTAAGAAACTTTGACTACTTATAATTCTTAAACTACTGGTTCAAATTGAATGAAATTTGAAATATACCGTGTTTATACAATGCCTGCTTGGTTACTAAAAATTCAGGCTTCTAGCTTTATCCACAACGAAGTTATAGGGGGTCGAAAATGGCCTGAATTGCTTCGAGAAAAGGATGGTACGGCCGCGCGGCTGTGCCGCTTTTTTGCTCGACTTGGCGGGGGCACTGCCGTGCCCCCAGATGTGAAATACACGGACGTAAAAAAAAGACGGACGTAATCCCAAGAACAAATTCAGTGAAGCACCCATAGTACCTAATACCAACTCTGTATTCGTACAAGTACACACACCCAAACATTGACACCATACTGCTGACATTGACACCATCGCGAATCAAAAATTACAAAATTACGCACACATGGTAAGCGAGCTGTCATTGCTATGCTTCACTCTCGATTAGACAAGGTTACGTCCGTTCTTTTTGTAATATAACAATAATATACAAATGTTACCTACTTACTTTATTTAAACAGTAGATGGGGTACGATCGGGTCATCGTTTGCTATCTACATCGCGTATTACATATCAGTATTCCATAACTCAGGATTATTAGTCACGTTTGTATTAACATGTCAGTAAGCTTTGATAGTCTAGTGGTTGAAACGTCGGGTAAAACTATAGATCTAAGGTACCTGCGTTCGGGGTGGGGAGTGGGGGGGATGGGAAGGGGGGGTAAAGGGGAGCCCCCCACTACAATTTTTATGTACCGGAAAGGTATAGTTTTCGAGTTATGATTTTTTTTGTAAAATCATAATACATAGGAAAAACCTTGGGGATTTCTTTAGTATCAGTGGAAGGGGGGTGGAGTTGGGGGGAAGGGAGAGGTTGGGGTAAGGACCCCCCCCTTAAAGGTAATACGTGAGGAAAATAAAAATAAAAATAAAAAAAAACTCAAAAACCGCGGTTTCCTAACGGACCAACTACGTACGCACAACTAGTGGAACGGCACAACTAAGTATTCCCATCGGTACAACTACATTATTGTCAATTAATCGCAGTTTCCTAACGGACCAACTACGTACATACCACAGAACACTTCTACCCTAGAGGTACATATGTATGACCAACTAGTGATATGGCACAACTTATTTGTGTCTTTGTGAGTTGTATTGTCCATGGCACCCACAACACAGGGAATCCTAGTGTGGGTATAAGATTGAGTAGCGTTAAAAAAATTAATAAATGATTGTCTTTATTATAAAGAGGAAAGATTTGATTGTTTGTTTGCAACGAATGAACTCAAAAACTACTGAACCGATTTTAAAAATTCTTTCACCATTAGGATGCTACATTATTCTTGAGTAACACAGGCTATGTTATATTATCGAATTTTTGGAAATTCATCCCCTAAGGGGTAAAAATAGCGGTTGGAAGTCACTTTCATACAAACCAACTTCGTCAGTTTTAGAGTTATTTTAAAATTTATTAGCTCAAAATTAGAAACAAAATTTAATAATAATGCGTTGGCAACTTCGTCAATTTTGAAGTAAGAAGAGTGAAAATTTGTATTTAATCTTGTATATAAAATTAACTGTATCACGGTTTTCTCGAAATTCATCCCCTAAGGGATAATACTTAGTCATTTTTAAACTCAGAAATGTGAAAATTAATGTGTAAGCTTATAGATAGAAACAAAAAATAATTGTTATAGTTGTAACATGGGGAGAGAAGGGGAGCGGGAGCGGGAGAGGGAGAGGGAGATGCAGAGGGAGGGGAGAGGGAGAGGGAGAGCGAGAGGGAGAGGGAGCGGGAGCGGGAGATATGAACATAAAAACTATAACGGCTAAGAACGATTTTAATGATCTTTGATTTGTTACATTCTTAGGCGATACGAAGTTCGCCGAGTCAGCTAGTTATGAATAAAATTACTGTAATAGTAACATAAAAAACTCTTTTTTTATTCAGATTAAGAATCTCTCGATTTCTCCCGATTTTTAGCTGGCAATCTTACCGATTTTTAATATTTAACTTTTGCAACACTGCGCGCGCTACTGCGCGCAGAGTATGATTTTCACGCAAAAATTTCGACCGAGATTAGCCCCGTAAAATGAATGCGGCATCCCGGTATTTCTGGATGCTGGTATCCCGGGATAGCATTTCCTAATCATCCTTTATTTTTATTATTTTTTACTTACAATAAGTTAATGCTTGACATTGAAGTATTATTACTAGCGTATAGAACCGACACCGCGAACACAATGTATGTCCCAATGAATTGGCACCGATCGGCTTCAATTATCAATGGATTCGTTCGATTTTGAAAGGAGAACGGGGGCTCAATTTTGAAAATAGAACCTCCCAGCGGGACACACATTTTGTTCGAGATGTCTGTTCTATGACATTATACTTTAATGATGCCTGACCACAATCCCACCTGATGGTAAGTGGAGATGTGGTCTAGGATGGTGAGCGCACTTTTCTTGAAGACATCCACGTCATAGGTGGGCGGGAACGCAGACGCAGGCAAGCTATTCCAATCTTTCGCGGTGCGCATGACGAAAGACGATGCGAACCGCGTCGTCCGTACCAATGGGATGTTCACCACGAAAAGTTGAATACCCGCCGTGCGTCGTGTCGTTCGATGGAGGAACGGGGAAGGGGGAATTAATTCAAATAATTCCTACGCACACTCTTCAAAACGTGCCCTGTAGAAAACCGAGAGGCTGCTCTGCGCCTGTGCTCGAGTCTTTGCAGATTGGTCTCAACCATATCTGAGTCACCAATGAGCCTCTTCGCATGCCTCTCCATCGAATCCAAAGCAGAAAGGAGGATGGGCTGCTCGCGTCTGTAGGAAGTTACTTGGATACCGAATACCCTACACGTGTCCCCTGGGTAGTGCTAAACGAGCAGCAACTCCGGTGGTAGGCCACAACATCGGCTGCCGGCTTAGGTTACCACCCATTAGACAAAGCCATGCCGCCAAGCGATCCGTCTTGTTCCAGCGTGATGTGTAATGAAGCCGAATGGAGGATGGGTCTGAACAGTTGCTTGCGTTGATGTAGCGGTTGTGACGGGTTGGTGTTTGCTGTGTCGGGAACTTAGTCGCGGAGGGCAGCGAGATCCGAAGCACGGTGCACCGCTGGCCGACCGTAGACAGTTGGGAGCCCAAGTAGTGGTAAAGCCAAAGCTGCCCCACCATCTGCGAAAAATCCCGGAGTGGCTCCATCATGCCGGTTGGCGACCGGATGAGGGGACCTGATGGCGATCTCCGGGGGGATTCAGACGTCCCCACTGTGTCCAGACTAAGCCCCCAATAACATAGTGACTCTAATTCTGTCACTTGGTTTACGACGCAACGCCTCGTTCAACTGCCATCCTCCATCCTATTCACTCCCAATTTTAACCTAATGAGAAAAAGAGCAAGAGTAAACGTCATTTACAGCGGTTGCACGTCCTCTCGCTCGAAGACCTCGAAGTGCATTTTACCAAAATCCGAGGTATGCACTCTAACCTCACCTCAGTCCACCACCACGTAGAGACTGAGAAGCCGCACTTGCTTTTTGTGACGGAGACACAGATCCGATGTCCATTGAGCGCGGCATACCTAGACTACCCTGGTTACACATTGGAGCATTATTTTCACCCTCGCGCCGGAGTCTGTGTGTATGCCCGCAATGACATCTGTTGCCAGCGCCTCCGTCATCCCGAAGACCCTACTTTCTCCACCATTTGGGTTTTGGTAGACACAGGTACAGACAAAGTCTTGTATTCTTGTGTCTACCGTTTGCACAGCGGTGACCAGGAGACAACTCGTCTATTTGAGCACCTTAGCGTGACGGCTGATGTGGCTTTGCAACGGTACCCTACTGCGCAGCTGGTTTTTCTGGAGGATTTTAACGCCTGTCATCAGGACTGGCTGTTCCCATACCAGAAAACCGACCATGCAGGGAGAGAAGCGAGGAACTTTGCCTTATCGCTTGGCCTCTCCCAGCTGGTAAAGCAAGCGACTAGGGTGCCCGATATTCATGGCCACACAGCAAACTGCCTGGACCTTCTGCTGACAACCGATCCAGACAGGTACGTTGTTCAGGTTTCCTCCCCGCTGGGAACCTCCGACCACTGTCTGGTGAAATCTGTTTCGTCGTACTCAGCCCCCGAATATGACTCGGGAGGTATTCGGCGAGTATGGCGTTACAGGTCAGCAGATTGGGATGAGATGCGACACTTTTTTGCATCTTATCCTTGGCGACAGGTCTGTTTTTCTCCTGGAGATCCGTCGAGTTGCGCGGATGCTATAACCGATGTGGTTCGTTAAGGGATGGAGTATTTCATTCCTTTTTCCAACGTTCCATGGTTCAACGCCGAATGCGCTCAGGCTGAGAAGCGTAAACATTCGGCGTATCTTGCCTGAGTTGATGCTTAAAGCCGCAAAGCTCCGGATATTAGATCTAAGAAGAAAGCCTTTATTTAACCTTGCCGCGAAGTCCAACAAAAAGGCATTACAGAAAGTAGGTATCGACTGCATTAGACATATCGGCGCAAAAGTCTCTCGCCAGCCATGTGGCAGTAGAGCTTTTTGGTCCCTCGCCAAAGCGGTCGAGAGTAACTTCTGTCGTCCCACGCTGCCTCCGCTGGTGAAACCAGATGACTCTCTGGCTCATACAGCTGAAGAGAAAGCGAACCTTTTCGCTTCTCTGTTTGCTGAGAACTCACGTCTAGACACTAGCAACATCCATCCACCACAGATACCTAATTGCGGTACCTCTATGTCAGAAGTCCGCATTCACAATAAAGAGGTACTTAAGACCCTGCGAAGTCTAGACGTGAACAAAGCCAGCGGACCAGATGGTATTCCAGCGGTAGTACTAAAGACATATGCACCCGAGTTGTCTCCTGTGTTGACACGCTTGTTTCGCCTCTCTATCGAGACTGGGATAGTTCCTAGATCGTGGAAGCTTGCCAACGTGCAGCCTGTGCCTAAAAAAGGCAGTCGTGCTGACCCCACTAACTATCGGCCTATCTCAATAACCTCCTTACTCTGTAAGATTATGGAGCGTATATTGAACTCACGGCTCATGGCATACCTAGAACAGAACGATGTCCTCAGTGACCGACAGTACGGTTTCCGCCCAAACCGGTCGACAGGAGATTTTCTAGCGTATGCCACTCACATCTGGAGCGAAGCCCTCGAGAAAAATGGGGAAGCACTTGCTGTTTCCCTTGACATCTCGAAGGCTTTTGACAGGGTGTGGCACACTAGCCTTATGAGCAAACTTCCTGCGTATGGCGTATCCCCTGGCCTGATCGACTAGATCAAAGACTTCCTGAGTGACCGTTCATTCCGAGTTGTTGTCGGAGGTTGCTTGTCGCATTCAATGAGAACCAATGCCGGAGTTACTCAGGGGTCTGTTCTCACTGCAACGCTATTTCTGCTGCACATTAACGATCTGCTCATGCCCGGTATTTATGGGTACGCAGACGACAGCACGGTTGTGGAGAGATACCTGCCAAAGGGTCGGGCCAGTAAAGACCATATACAGTCTGAAAGAGAGGCTATGGTGGAGCGTATGAATCTTACACTTCAGGCAGTCTCCGAATGGGGCAATGCCAACCTAGTGGTATTCAACGCCACAAAAACACAAGCGTGTCTATTCATCGCTAAAAGGAGTCCGTTCATCTTGACTCCTACTCTTCGGAATGTATCTCTGAATTACACTGACCGCCTTCAGTTATTGGGCATTGAGATATCCTCGAACCTTAACTTTGGGCGGTTCATTGAATCCAAAGCTAAAGTAGCTGCTAGGAAGCTTGGAGTCCTAGCGAAGGTGCGGCGGGAAAGGTGCAGTTCCTAGGGAAGGTGCACAACAGCTTTTAACCTTGTATAAAGCACAGGTTCGGCCTTGTGTGGAGTACTGCTGTCACATTTGGGCTGATGCTGCCAAATGCCACCTGTCAGCATTGGATTCAATAGAAAGGCGTGCTAAGAGGCTTACTGGTGACCCTAAATTGGTTGAGACCAATCTTCAGAGTTTCGAGCACAGGCGCAGAGTTGCCAGCCTCTCGGTGTTCAACAGGATACATTTTGGAGAGTGTGCGCAGGAATTACATAATTTGATTCCGCCATCCCCTTTCTATCATCGAACGTCCCGACGCACGGCAGGTATCTACTGCAGGTGTTGACTATAGGCTCCAGATCGATGACAACAGATCCCTTCGTTATTAACATCCCCCCTGTACGGACGACGCGCTTTGCATCACCATTTATTATACGTACAGCGAAGGATTGGAATAAATTGCCCGCGTCGGTGTTTCCGCTCGATTATAATGTGTCTTCAAGGCAAGAGTAAATAGGCTTTTACTAAGTTAATGCGTTTTACCATCTATGACTACATCACCTCTTACCATCAGGTGGGATAGCAGTCAAGCCTTAAATTATAAGATACGAGTAACCGCCCTCGCTTTGCTTCGGTTTTCTTATTTTTTTACACCTTGGGTTACATTATTGGAGTTTTACTAAGGATCCCTATTTTTTTTTGAAAATATAACATAGCATGTGTTACCCGGGGATAGTGTAGCTTCTCAACAGTGAAATAATTCTTGAAATCGGTTTAGTAGTTAACAAAAAATCAAATCTTTCCTCTTTATATATTAGTATAGATAAAAAAAGAAAGGTGACATTTGGCTGCACCTGCCCAAATTTGGGAACATTACTCTACACACGGCTTTTTTTTAAACTTTTTAAGTACCTATTCTTTGTAATACATCTGTAATAAATGTACACGAATATTTTTAAGGTAATTTCACTTTACTACAGGAAATGACATAAAGTGACGTTTAAAATTCTCTTATTTAATTTATTCAAAGATATGACAGAAGTAGCCAACATCATAGTTAATGTCTGAAGAGGTTCTTATTAATCGTATTTATCAGATTGTACTTAGTTGTACCGTTAGGAAGGGTTATAGTAAAATAGTTGTGCTTAGTTGTACATAGTTGTACCGATGGGAACACTTAGTTGTGCCGTTCCACTAGTTGTGCGTACGTAGTTGGTCCGTTAGGAAACCGCGTCAAAAACTGTGTTTTTTTTTTATTTTTATTTTGAGGATAAATCTGTGAAAACTGCTTAATATTTATCGTAAACTAGTGTAAATTACTGTCAGGTTGTGGAGGAAGATGCAAAACTTCGACCTCCGTATGGGGAGACACTACACCACTTCTACTATTATTTTGGAAAAATAATGACACAAATCACTATAATTACAAAATTACATTATATGCACTTTTAGGGAGAATTTAGGGGTTTTTGATACACAAACAGGCTTCCAAACGTCTCCGGCGCTGCGGGAAGTGCAGCCCCTCCGCCCTTGCGTAACAAACTGCAGGCACTCCATGCTCGCCTACGCAGCTTCGGCTTTTTGGTCGCCTTCGGCGACCAGCCTCAGCCGCTTCGGCTCACATGGTGCCTGCAGTTTGTTACAGCGGGCGGGGGCTGCTCTCCCTCCGCGCCTCCGGGGTTTACATTCACTCTAGGGGTAGGGCAGACTACTACCACGTGGGGTCGGGGTTGACTAAGTCGGTTTTGTAACCATTTCGACTTACATCTGGAATTTTTTAAAAATCCAAAACAAACACAAGCGACCAGCCTCAGCCGCTCCGGCTCGCCCGGGTGCCTGTGCTTTGTTACAGCGGGCGGGGACTACTCTCCCTCCACGCCTCCGGCTTCTAAAACACACTCTAGGGGTAGGGCAAACAAGACTGCGTGGAGTAGGGGTAAGCTAAGTAACGTATGAGAAGAAATCAAATCAGTCTAATAACACAGCAGAGATCGAAAATCCAAAAGAAACAAGAAAGCACATTCACGTAATACGAAGATTAACGGAATAACTGAACACAACATTGACAGTGCAATAAGTTTTGTGCTACCTTCCATTTCACTCGTTTTTGACGAAGTACCCTCTAACTCTAGACCAAATTGACAAGAATTGTCTTTCATAATACGCATTTTTTTTTAAACTTATTTTTGTCGTAATTAATTCAAAACGCATCTCCGGAACCTAAAAATAGTTTTAAACGTTCACACTAAACCCTAGCTACATCTCTCAACTCACACCAATATCAAATTCAGGTACCTTAGATCTATAGCCAACCCAAACGTCGCTCTCTCGAATCAGTGACTCGAGTTCAAATCAAAGCCTGGCGGGGTCGGCAGATTGTATCGATCAAACGGCTATTGCACACTGTCGACTGTTCACCGGTGTTTGACGCCCGCACAAGTGACTTCCATACAAAGATTACTAGTTAATATACGTTATGCCCTTACTAATCAACCAAAAAATCTATTCCGAAAGAGTTCCACACACACCATTTCACCACACCATTTCACCACACCAATCACATTGGTATAATACACGAAGGCATTTTAACGCTGTTTGTCAAATGTCAAGCACTTCTGACAACAACAAAAGCGTGCTGTTACGGATAGCATCTGCAATCCTTATTGCTGGCAAAGTGCTGCATCAGCAGTCAGCACATCCAGGCCTAGATGGTCGGGGAGCTTGGCGGGACCGCCAGTTCCTCCTCGCTCGCGGTACAGGCCACACGTGCTCGAATTATCTTTGTTTGGTTGATTGTTAAACGAATTAAAGTCCCGTGATTTAAAGAATTCTTTTTTTTAAAACCCATCCATCGCGGGACCCCGTAACATTGGTGGCAGCGTAAAGGGATTTTGAAAATCCTCGGGACGTCTCTCTCCGCGAATCAACACTGAATCCTGAAAAGAAAACTTACCTGAGTCTCTCTCCGGAATCTCCACTGAATCCTGAAAAGAAAAATTTCCTGGTACCGCATCGCTGCATCCACGAGGAGGACCCAACACTGCATCCGTCGGAGGACACCCCTGTATCCTGTCGAAGGACATCATCGCGCCGCATCTCGTAAAGTACTCATAATACTTATCGCCGTTATTCCTGCCGTAATGTCCTGGTTATCCTACATCACCGCAGCAGCAGCCCTGTAAGTGAACATTAAACATATTTCATCAAAATACAAGTTTCAAAAGTGTTAAGTTAACGAGAGTGTTTCAGAACAATCTTCAGCTTATCTCTTCTATGAACAACGAATAATAACTTAGCCTAACGAAGTGAGCGTAGTCATAACAAACATTTATCTATCGTATCGAATATCATCACCGTGTCGTCGTTACCCTGCGAACATTTATTGAGCTCTTTGTTCTATGCATTTGTATATTCTACGTATTGTATTTTTTGTGTATTCTGTGTGTTCTGTATTTCTTTTGCAGCATTTTAAGTGTATGTTTCTAATTGCATCTGTTTTGTGTGTTTATGTGCCTCTATATCCAACTGATTATTCGATCTTATTATGCCAAAAACCACTAAAATTGACATTCTAGAAAAACTTAATTTAGAAATTCCAGAAGGACTAGAGATCGCCCCATCACCCACTAACCTTACACCACAGAAACTAACCTCAAAAACACACATCATGGCACACACAAAGGAAGAAGTTAATCTAAGCACTTTATTTAAATTTATCAAAACATACAATGGTTCCAGGGAAACTTTAAACTCGTTCATAATAAACTGTGATAATGCAATCGACCTTGCTTCAGAAACACAGGTTCCAATTTTATTTAAATATATCCTTAGCCAATTAGAAGGGAAGGCTGAAGTAGCCTGTTCGATTAAAGAGTTCTGCAACTGGGAACAATTAAAACAATTTTTGAAAAATCAATTCTCAGATCGGAAACACTACACACATCTACTTACAGAATTGCAAGAAAACAAACAGGGACCTTCTGAAAACGTAAACCAATTTGCACTGAGACTCGAAACACAACTATCCCAACTTCTAACCGAAATTTCTTTAGGGAACTATCCAGCTGTCGAAATTCCTGGTCGTACATCCGCCATGGAGGATCTAGCATTGCACCATTTTATAATGGGCCTCAAGCCAAATTTATCTCTCACCGTTAGATGCAAATCCCCGCAAACTCTTAATGAGGCTATCAATATCGCTATTTGTGAAGAGCGCATTTTGCAAACTGTATATCGACGCCCGCAGCCTGATAAATCTTTCAAACCCAGGGACTGTTCCAATAACTTCAATCAAAACAAATTTGTACAACGCGACCGGCTTAACTTCCAAAACCAACAAATTCCCAATCGTAATCCGATCATATGTCGCTATTGCAAAGCCGTCGGACATTCTATAGATCAATGTAGGAAGCGGGAGTATAATAATCGCAATCAAAACAACCCTTCAACATCCGGTTTCAGGCCACAACCCCGTGTCAATTATGTTAACGAAGATTATGGTACCGATGAAGTTGATATCTCAAAAAACTAAATAACGTCTCGTATCGGTGTCGTGCGAGACACCATTTGCCTAAGAAAATCGACGCCACTGATTCTACTATATCCTCTGTTCCAATACCCGCTGTATCCGCTGTATCCGCTGTATCCGCTGTATCCGCTGTATCCGCTGTATCCGCTGTATCCACTGTATCCACTGTATCCGCTGTATCCACTGTATCCACTGTATCCGCTGTATCCACTGTATCCACTGTATCCGCTGTATCCACTGTATCCTCTGTATCCACTGCACCTACAAAAAAGGTCAAACTTACCACATCCGCCGTATCCGCTGTATCCGCCGCATCCGTTAAACCTGTAAAACTTACCACATCCGCCGTTTCCACTGCATCCGCCGCACCCGCTGCTCCCTCTGTCTCTACTGAACCCTCTGTACCTGAAAAAGAAACCTCTACTATGTCCACTGAATCCACTGAATCGAAAATTTATGAGATAAATGCCAATCATGATAAAGTTCTACTCCCTCACATTCTTGTTAAATCCTCTGTGTCTGAAATACCGTTATCCTTATTAGTAGATTCCGGATCATCGATAAGTCTAATTAAATTAATGAGCATAAACCATGAACCAAAATTATCAAATGAAAAAATTAATTTAAAAGGTATAGATCCCGTTAAATGTAGCACTAAAACCCTAGGTCATTTTTCATTAAAGCTAAAGATAGATGAAACTTCAGGAAAATTCATAAGTCACAAATTTCACGTCGTAGAAAATATTGATCTCCCCTACGATGGTATTATTGGCACAGATATGTTAAACCACTTCGGTTGTACTATTGATTACACACAAGGTATTCTGAAATTAAATAAAACTAATATCCAACTCCTATTTCACGAACCAATCTATACCATCCCAGCCAGATCCGAGATGGTAATTGAATGTTCTGTTTCCAACCCTGAGATTGAGGAAGGAATTATTTTAGATAAACCAAAAATCGAGAACATTCTAATCGCAAATTGTCTAGTAAAAGTGAAAAGTAATAACAGAATAAATCTTTCGGTAGTTAACACTTCCGAAAACACTATATCCCTTAATTCGAATCTTAATGTTACTCTGACTCCTGTAGAAACCAATATTCAAAATCCGTCTCAAGCTCATCCTATTAACAATATTAATTATTCTAATTCATATGAGCGAACTCAACAAGTCCTTAATCAACTTCGTGTGTCACATTTAAACCCTGAAGAAGCTGACGCTCTTTATAATCTCTGTTCTGATTTTTCAGACATCTTCCATTTAGAAGGTGAAGAACTTACTCATACTAACGCCATTAAACATTCCATCAAAACAAGCTCGAACAATCCAATCCACGTTAAATCTTATCGATTTCCGGAGGTCCATAAGCAGGAAGTCCAAAAACAGATTGATCTGATGTTAGACCAAGGTATCATCGAACCTTCAAAATCACCCTGGTCGGCTCCTATCTGGGTAGTTCCGAAAAAGCTAGATGCTTCCGGCCAAAGAAAATGGCGTATTGTGATAGACTTCCGACAACTCAATGATATTACCATTGGAGACACCTACCCCATACCTAATATCAACGAAATCCTAGACCAATTAGGCTCAAGCAAATATTTTTCTACTCTAGATCTTTCTTCCGGCTTCCATCAGATTCTCGTCGAGGAAGAAGATAAACCCAAAACTGCATTCTCCGTACCCCAAGGACACTACCAATTCACGCGAATGCCTTTCGGCCTAAAAAATGCTCCTTCCACATTTCAGCGTCTCATGAACACGGCCTTATCTGGTCTCCAAGGTACGCGATGTTTCGTTTACCTTGACGACATTGTCCTATACGGATATGATTTACATACAGCCATAAATAATTTGAAAGCTGTCTTCGAAAGGTTGCGAGATTATAATTTAAAACTTCAACCAGAAAAATGTGAGTTTCTAAGAAAAGAGGTAGCTTATTTAGGACACGTCATCACTGAAAACGGAGTCAAACCCAATCCCGAAAAGATTAAAGCAGTCGTTGAATTTCCTACACCTAAGAATCCAAAAGACATAAAATCGTTCTTGGGTCTCGTCTCTTACTATCGTCGATTCATCCCTGAGTTTTCTAGAATCGCTAAACCCCTAACTCACCTTTTAAAAAAGGACAACACCTTTAAATGGCTAAATGAACAACAAGTGGCTTTCGATCAGCTAAAGACAAAATTAACGACCGCCCCCATCTTGTGCTATCCCGACTTTACCAAACCTTTTATTCTCTCTTGTGATGCATCTAATTATGCTTTAGGCGCTGTCCTATCCCAGGGTCTCCTAGGCAAGGATAAGCCAATTGCTTTCGCCTCACGAACGCTGAACCGTAGCGAAAGTAACTACAGCACCACGGAAAAGGAACTTTTAGCCATCCTGTTTGGATGTAAAACTTTCAGACCCTATCTATATGGTCGCCAATTCCAAATAATAACAGACCATCGTCCTTTAAAGTGGCTGTTCAACCATAAAGACCCTTCCAGCAAACTCCAAAGATGGAGACTAAAGCTAGAGGAATACGAATATGAAATCGTATATAGAAAGGGCAGACTTAATGCAGCCGCAGACGCTCTGTCTCGACACCCTCCTGATGATGCTACTGCTCCTGTAAATATAATTGGTACAAAGTCCATAGACTCTTCTAACCCGAACTCTACGAATCCTACTAGAATCTTACCTTCCGCTACCCCATCAACTTCTAGAAATCCGGACAATGTGGAAACACAAATGCTATCGAGCCCCCTAAATCTAGATGAATGGAACTTACCCTTTCTAGAACCTTTACAGCAACTTAATGAACTTCCAAGCACTCCTTTTAACCCTGAAAATTTAAACTTAAGTCTAGAGACTGATACTATTCCTAACCCAGGTAACACCAATGTTGTTCCAGGCCCTATCGAGTCAAATCCGAATAACACAACTGATACTTACCTTGATCCTGCTCCGAATCCGTCTCCTCCTGATGGCGAGAACTCGCCAGATACTTACCTTCGCGATGTCCTAAATCCTAGTACTAATCCTAATAGTGAAGATATTCTAAATCCAGATACTTACCTCGATGACATATTAAATCCTAATTCTAACATTAATAATACAAATAACTTACCTTCAAACTTACCAAGTCCTGAAGTGTCCAACGATTCCTATTCAGACTTCTTGAAGTCCATGTCTAATAGGAGTCCTTCCTTTAACACCGTTATTCACGAATATACAAATCCTTTATTAGCAGCCGACTCCGAAGTAATAATTTTACCAACATCAATCGATTTAGACGAAACAAATCCTTATGTTGAAGAAGTTTTGTCCCAACAAAGTGATATAACCGATTTCATGAACAAAGAAAGAAGACTGAAATCATTCCTTAACCTTAAAACCGATACTAAATCCTACTATTTTCTCTTTACTAAAGTCCATCATTTCGATGAAGTGCCATATCCTGATTTATATGAATCCTTAAAACAACTCAGAAATGAATTACTAGTTTGCTGTTCACAAACACCCACAGAAATTGCTATTTCAGATTTCAAAGATCCCTTTGTGAAACTTTCATACACTAGAATTTATAACATAATCGCTTATCTTTTTCATAATACAAACATAACTGTTAAAATCTATCGAAACACACTTACCTATCCTACACCAAATGAAATTCCAAGAATTCTCAAGGAAAATCATGATATACCTATCGCTGGCCATGTCGGAATAGGAAGAATGTATAACCGAATTAAAGACAGATATTATTGGAGAAGCATGAAATCCGATATTGAAAATTACGTAAAAAGATGTTCACATTGTCAATCCAATAAAGCACTCCGGCAAACAAATAGAGCTCCAATGCAGATCACCTCCACTTCCACTGCTCCTTTTGAGAGGATAAGCCTTGATATTGTAGGTCCTCTCCCCGAAGCTGGTCAGATAAAGTTAAAATTTATACTTACTTTACAGGACGACCTCACCAAATTTTCTACAGCATACCCCATCTCTAACGCAACAGCAGAAGAATGCTGCGAATGCCTCATCCATTTCATTTCTTTATTTGGTATCCCTAAAATGATCTTGACTGACCAAGGCACCAACTTCACAGCCGAACTTTTCAAAAAGACCTGCGAATTCTTGAAGATTAAACAATTATGGTCTTCACCTTATCATCCTCAGACTCAAGGTGCTTTAGAAAGGAGCCACTCCACTCTTAAAGAGTATCTTAAATCTTATGTAAATGAAAACCAATCCGACTGGCATAAGTACGTTTACACTGCAATGTTGGCTTACAATACCAATGTTCACACAACTACAAAATTTACTCCCTACGAACTTCTTTTTGGACACAAACCTTACTTACCAAATTCAATTTTCGAACTTAATCCTACGGGCACCTACCTTGAGTATGTTAAGATGCTAAACCATCGTCTCAAGGTCTCACGTGAAAAGGCTCTTGAGAATATTGCCAAATCCAAAGAAAGGTCAAAGGGTTACTATGACCATCACTCCCGTCCAGTCACCTACAAAGTTGGTGACTTCGTATATCTAAAATCACATCTTAGGTTACGAAAAGCGCTTTCACCCATTTGGAAGGGACCATACAAAATCGTGAAAATCCATGGAAACAACACATTATCCCTGCTCATAAATCGGCGTCACGTAAAACACCATTACGATGAAGTAAAACACGCCAACATCGACCCAATCAATATAAACTAAATAAATACAACATCCTATATACATATTATATTGATTTTAATCACTTTATATACAAATGATTTTATTTACATTAAGTTATAAATAACTTAGATTATTTAGTCTTTATAACATAGTTTAAGCAACTACTATTATTAACCCTTATTATATCATTCTATTTCTATTACTATTATCCCTACTATTATTACAATTACAGCCTGGTAATACTATGTCACGGGCACGTTCATGATGAAGAATTCGTCCAACCAATAACGAAGAGTCCAGGAGTTTACTTCAACCCCCTAGGTTCCATTAGATTAATTAATGATTATTTTCACATTATTATACCTGTTGAGATAGAATACATCAAGCCTCATATTGATAATATTAAAAGCGTTCTTAGCACAGCACAACAATTGTGTCCTAAAAACAACGAAATCGATCCTTCGGAATGTCAAAATACATTTGAACCACTTAACTCTATGTTTGAGGATCTTATTCGTGATTATAACTCTTTATCTCATCTAATTTCCGCGAAAACTAAAAGAACTGCATGGTTTTCTGGCATTGGTACTATTTTCAAACATGTGTTTGGGACTATGGACGAAAACGATGCGATTAGATATAATGCTGCAATTCATAATTTAAAGAATAATAACGGAAAATTGTTAGAATTGGTAAAAGAAAATATTTTAATTTCAAAATCTGCTATATCCAATTTCAATGAAACACTTATCCGAGTGGACCAAAATGAAAAGCGTTTAAACGAAGCAGTAGAAAATATTTTGTCTCGAATGACTAGCTTAACTGCTAAGACTAATACACTCATGTTTAGAGCAACAATTCAAGAAATATTTAATGTACTTCAATCGAGTCTTTTAAATTTATCATACAAATTGGAAGATATTGTCAATGCTATTTTATTTGGTAAAACTAATACACTGCATCCTTCTATCATAACGCCTAGAAATTTGTATGATGAACTCGTTGCGAATTCAAAACACATCCCTAGCCTAAGTAAATTTCCTGTCGATCTAGAATTAGAAAATATTCATGTTATAATAAAATTGTCACAAATCGTCTCGTATATCATAGATAATGTATTGGTATTTACCGTGAAAATTCCACTTGTAGCCATTTCCAAATTTGCTTTATATAAAACAATTTCTATCCCTCTACCTCATGACAATTTGTCTCCAAATTCTTTTGCCCTAATTATACCTACTTCTAATTATATATCAGTAAGCGAAGACAAATCCAAATATTGTATTTTTGATAATTTAGGTAATAATTGTAGAGAAATAATAAATGACGTTTTTATCTGCTCCAATTTAGAAGAGCACAGCATTGTAGACTATCCTATTTGCGAAACAGATATCATGTCTAAAGTTTTATCATTGCTTCCTAAATATTGTAAAACAAATTTTGTATCGGGAAACATACATTTTTGGCAAACTCTTGGAAATAACAGGTGGATCTTCACCCACTCTACTCCTACAAAACTACATATAATTTGTGAAAATTCTAATTTTGATATAAACCTGCTGGGCACTGGTATTGTAACATTAAAACCTAGATGTAATGGCTATTGTAGTAACTTTAAATTAGTTGCTTCTGTGAACCCTACTATTAAATTAAATGAAATACATTCTGATTTTAACTTAATTAATGACTCTTGCTGTAATTTAAATAAATTCAAGAAATTTAATCTATCTATCCCTTTCAAACCATTAGATTCTAAAATAAATCTTGACAATCTCATGAAACTCAATTCAAAAACTAATGATGTCCTAGAATTAATAAATAAGTTAAATATTAAAAACAATTTTGAACCTGTATCATCCCAATCGATATTATATTATGTCTCCTTTTGTTTTTTTTCTTTGTTTGTCATTTACTATTTTTGTAATCGAAGATGTGTGGCCTTTTATAGTAAACTTAAATTAAATAATAATTTGCCTAATGATGGTAACGAGGAAATTGAAATGCCAGCTCAAAATTCATCCCAATCTCAACCACGTTTACGAATTGCGTAAACCTTATTTTATTATAATTATTTGTAAACTTCTCGGATATAAACCCGATAACTTTACACTTAAGGGGGGGGTTGTTACGGATAGCATCTGCAATCCTTATTGCTGGCAAAGTGCTGCATCAGCAGTCAGCACATCCAGGCCTAGATGGTCGGGGAGCTTGGCGGGACCGCCAGTTCCTCCTCGCTCGCGGTACAGGCCACACGTGCTCGAATTATCTTTGTTTGGTTGATTGTTAAACGAATTAAAGTCCCGTGATTTAAAGAATTCTTTTTTTTAAAACCCATCCATCGCGGGACCCCGTAACAGTGCGTATCGTCTTGTATTGACAGAGCGACTGCGAGCAGAACGGTCAATTGCCTGTTCCTACGCTCTTCATCGTTGGCGCGCTAGTGACATATCTACCTCATTTAACATTATAATATCATTGGTTAATATTGAGTCTTGGCTTAGTATTAACTTCAAGCCCATGTTTTAGTCGCCCAGAGACCGAGTCACCGAGTGACATTGGATTGCAAGCTAACCCTTCTCCCAATCCGCACTGGAATAGCGTGGTCAAATGGAGACAAGTGCTCAGCAGTGGAGCGTTAATGGTTGGATGAAATGCGTCTATTAGAAATCCATTATCACTTCGGTGAAGGAATAGTAAGGAAACCTGTAAGTATAGAATAATTTACAATGTTCTCAAGATGTGCGAAGTGTGACAATATTCACTTGACCTGCGTGGCAGATTATGGCCTCGCAAGTAGTGGAGAAGTGCGCCATTGCATAGCATTGCAATGGCAAAAATTGGGAAGAATTTTTATTAGTCCTTTGAGGCTCGCACGAAAATAAAAATTAACAATTTTAAAACAAAACAAAGCAATTCGATACCCGTAAAATAATTATTACCAAATTAGTTAATTTGTAGGCGAGTGTTAATTTATGTTAATTAAGGCACAGTTGGTCGGTTTAAATCATTGCACAAACGAGGGATAATTTTATCGCTGTAATCGGACACTGACAATGATGGACGGCACTTTAATCCGGTCAATTGAGGATATTATTACATTGTATTAAATATTGAATTACATAAAGTATTTAATGGATTATTTTATGGCTTCATTTTACAGACGGACATGAGTTTAATATAATTATGTCCATTATTAAGTAGTAGTGAAGTAGCGTAGAATTTTTTGCTTACAACTGTGGAAAAGTGGGAATGACTACGATTTAAAAGCGTTATGACAACGATTTAAAAGCGTTATTTTCACTCTCACAACCGCATATCTGCGTTAATCTAATGTTACATTTACATGACAATGAAAAGGGTTGAAAATTGCAAAGCATATTTTTGTTAACGATGTATTATAACTAGGCTGCGAATAAACATTTAATTTGCGGGTTCTCCTTAGATAATTCAGAATATGCGCATTAAATTCAATATTTGTCCGGTTAACATTTTAATAAAACCATGTATGTACCTAGCTATTATATTCTTAAAAAATATATTGTTACGAATAAAAAAACCAGAGAATTTCGATGCTAAATTATATATTTGTAAAGCAAATTACGATTTTTTTTATTGGAAATATTAAACAACTATTTAATATTCAATTCGGTTAACATTTTTCTTTAGACATTTTTAATATGCTCTGTATTTTTTGCGTGGGATATTGGATTTCCTCGTACTCGAGCGTCAAAAAAACCCAGTTTTGTGAATATTGAGGCCAACTTTAAGAACAGACGTTTTGCGACGTTGTTGGGGCTACGATACTCGTATCATCCATAAACAACTGCTTTTAAAAATGTCTATTAATTTACCCCTGCAGACTGCTTTATTCTGATTCAAGTACGTGTTCAATGACTTTCGAGTCTTTCAATGACTTCAAGTGCTACATTTCGTTTCTGTCTAATGATGTTTCGTTGACGTCATTGACTACACGCGGCTTTCCCCGCGTTTTCCAGGGTAAGAAAGTACCCTATATCCTATTCCAGATAATGATCTACCTCTATGCTAAATTTCATGAAAATTCCTTCAGTACTTTTTACGAGAAAGAATAAAAACGTTACCATTTTATGATACAATTAACCGATTTCAAAAAAGGAGGATGTTTAGATAAGAACCAAGTAAAATATTTTATATCACTAGTGTCATCAGTCATGTTTAGTTTTTATATATTTTTAAAAGATGGCACTACTAAATTCATAGCTGAAACACGCTGTTGAGGTTTCTTGGCAGAGCTATAAGGGTCTGCTAGAAATATGTTTTGTGGCCTTCACTTTGATATATTGTTCTCGCTCTGTTTTCAATAAAATCAGTGAACCTCCTATTCAGTCGTTTTTTCTCAAGATTTCTGTTGTGGAGTTTTTGGGCCCGTCTGAACAGAGGATGTATTCAATTACATTGTATTTTTTATGTTTGTTACCTCAGAACTTACGACTGGGTCAACCGATTTTGATGATTATTTTTTTAATCGAAAGTTGGTGCTTGTCATGTCCACTTAAATTTGAGCGAGATCTGACGAAGAGTTTTTGAGTTATTTTGAAGTCGGTTATTTTTTGTCAAGAATTATTTACAACTAGCTCTAAGGGTATCTGCACTATGCTGCGGACGGACGGACATGACTAAACTATAAGGTTCCGTTTTGACTTCGAACCCCAAAAAAAAAAACAATACAGAGCCTATCGACCTCCAATAAAGGGGCTTTAAAATTGTAGATAGTTATACCTAAAATTTATATTATTATGGATGGCTATATTTAGCCTTATTAGAATAGGACGTCTCATATTTTGTAAGTAACACCCTTAGAAACTAAACGTCAAGTTTCTCGAACCAACTTTACTTCGTAACTAATTTCCATTGTATTATCCGGCTAATAGTTTTGGGAATGTTATGTTTTGTGCCAAAATTCACGGGTTTAACGGTAACCGTCGAAAATTAATAAGTTTTGCAATATTCGCAAACAGTTTCTAATTGTTTACTTAGTTAAAACCATGTATGTTATTACATGCTATTTTTAAGGACACTGTAGCCTAGTTGGTAGCGACCCTGCCTGCGAAGCGAGTCAAGCGAGTGGTCCCTAGTACGACTCCCGTCCGGGGCAGATATTTATGACAGATGAATATTTTTACTCGGTTCATGGGTGTTATTGTGATGTGTTATATGTGTCGTCCATGCCACCCGCGACACAGGTAAAAACATACTGCGGGGAGTGTTAAGCGTTTATTTTAGACACCGAAATGGTTCCTCATATTTAATCCTGAAAACTTTGTTATTTTATTTAATGACCAGCAGATATTAGATTATTAGACTGTCTATTTCGATTTCCCGCCAGGATATACATGTAGATACATATGTGACAGACAAGTCCATGCCATCAAACACAGTTCTATAATTTAGTCAATTTTAGTCTATCTACATAATAATATATAATTAACTAGTGGATGCTCGACGTGTGCTATTACCCTAAAACCATTGAACTAGTATTACTAGCGTATAGAACAGACACCGCGAACATTGGGTTCGGGGTTGTGCATTGCAGCCGGCCGGCTGCATTTCATTCTGTCACTCGGCTGTCACTCGGCTGCGCTCATGGCGGCCGCATGCCAAAATTGTTTATGAAAAAAAAGCGGCCAAGTGCGAGTCGGACTCGCTCATGAAGGGTTCCGTAGCAGCAAGTAACATAATATAAAAGTTCTTGTAGTTAGTTGTAACTTTGATTAATGTTTTTTGCGGTTTACGATTTATGACGTATTAAAAAAAAACTACTTACTAAATATCATTCAAACCAATTTTCGTTGGAAGTTTTCATGGTAATGTACATCATATATTTTTTTTAGTTTTATCATTCTCTTATTTTAGAAGTTACAGGGGGGGGGACACACATTTTACCACTTTGGAAGTGTCTCTCGCGCAAACTATTCAGTTTAGAAAAAAATGATATTAGAAACCTCAACATCATTTTTGAATACCTATCCATATATACCCTACACGTATGGGTTTGATGAAAAAAACATTTTTGAGTTTCAGTTCTAAGTATGGGGAACCCCCAAAATTTAGTGTTTTTTTCTATTTTTGTGTAAAAATCTTAATGCGGTTCACAGAATACATCTACTCACCAAGATTCAACAGTATAGCTCTTATAGTTTCGGAAAAAAGTGGCTGTGACATACGGACGGACAGACAGACAGACAGACAGACAGACAGACAGACAGACAGACAGACAGACATGACGAATCTATAAGGGTTCCGTTTTTTGCCATTCGGCTACGGAACCCTAAAAAACTGAAAAAATGCCGTCGTGCGTAATAAGAACGTGTCACAATTACACGACAAAAAACAAAAAAGATAATGGTATAACATAATATCATCGGTAAGAAAACAAAATATTAACTTAAATCAACTAAAACGAATTTAATTAAATTATTGTGCAATGTTCCCGCCATTTTGGAATTAAAAAATCATAAGGAGCGTTTGAACTTGGCAAGCCACTAGCGTGTTAATGGAATATATGAGCTTGCTTAGGTTGCCGTCTTGGTTCGGCAAGTGTCATATACAAAGTTACTCTATGGCAAGTGTGCAAACGAGGCTTCTAGTTTGAAAAGAGAACGGAGGGCAAGCCGGCGGTGGAACACACATTTTGTTTGAGATGTCTCCTCTATGTATGTATCTCAATGCCTAAAACAAAGAAAATTTCAATTCGGAAAATGTTTGTATGGCAAAAGTCGAAAATCGACTTCAAGAATGAATCTAATGTGCCTAATGCATTGTTTTAGTGGTCTCAAACCATCTTCGCATTTTTGCTTTTCAAATGAAGGACATTGCCTCAACATTTTTTGTTTTATTTTACATTTATGAAAAAATCAAGTTATTAACGAATTTTAACCGACGTCAAATAAGGTTACGTTTTTCTTACGATGTTGTTTTTAATCATGTTTACTCAACATTACAAATTTACTACTCATATTTGTTTCAATATTAGGTAGAGTGAATAGTCTTGGAATGTGTAAACCGAGAAAGTAGTACAAGGGTGGTAGCCAGGCTGGCTAGGCGGCGGGTCTCGGAAGCCCTACACAGACGCCGGGCTGCTCGCCGGTCGCGGTGTCAGGTACATGTCTACATCACAACACTCGGAATTAAAAAAACAACGCATCGGTAATTTGGTAATGTCAACTCAAATTATGTTCCCGATGTAGAAAACAGACTATAAATAAGTTCGTACATTTGGAAAATTATGAAACATTTAATGATATCGATTGTCTGTCACAAAGAACCACAGAACAGTTATTTTTATTTAATATTTACAGTTAATTTAAAATAGTACTTCTGTACGACCAATACATTTTTAGTTTTCATCAAAATTATTCGGATTTGGCTATCCACGCCCTCTTGAAAAATTCACCCTGTATACACGAACCTGAAAAAACACGGACGTAACCTCGTCTAATCGAGAGTGAAGCATAGCAATGGCCGCCCGCTTACCATGTGTGCGTAATTTTTGATTCGCGATTGAAGCAGTGAAGTGCCAATGTGTGGGTGTGTGTACTTGTACGAATAGAGTTGGTATTACTATGGTTGCTTCACTGAATTTGTTGGGATTACGTCCGTCTTTTTTTAGGTCCGTGCTTTATAATTGTATATTGTAGCATAAACAAAGATAATACGCGCTGCAGTTTTCGCTACTTTTCATTGCCGAGCAAATTCCCGATAAAATGGACCTAAAAATCACTGCCCCTATCCATCAACTTGTTTGACGACCCTATAGCCTAGTTGGTAGCGACCCTGCCTGCGAAGCGAGGGGTCCCGGGTTCGATTCCCGGCTGGGGCAGATATTTATGTGGCAGATAAATATTTGTACTCGGGTCATGGGTGTTATTGTGATGTGTTATGTGTAGTCCATGCCACCCGCGACACAGGTAATAACCTACTGCGGGGGTATGAGTGTGTTAGCGTTTTAGCGTTTATCAACTTGAGATAGTAGAGCTAATATGCGTTCCTTTATACACCCTCGACCCTTTTACCCTCTTTCGTGATAGTTATAACGTGGGAAAACATCTTTAAATATCTTTGACACGGCTTCACGGAACGATGTTGCCTACAGAATAGTACCAGTAATAAATAATTTATACATATTATTCATGATAATAACTTGAAAAACGATTACTTGAAAAAGTTTACTAGCAACTTGAAAAGAGCTTCAGCCAGTCTATGATAGTACAGTCGGCCGCAGAAGTAGCTTAACATTTTAGTACCTTGTCACATTACATTTCTTGAATTTGTCATAGATGTTGCTAGGAAACCGTCGAAACAGTTACTATTACAAAGTACTAAAATGTTAAGCTACTTCTACGGCCGACTGTACCTCTATATTTTTTGGTAAATTATTTTAAATTACAGAACAAAAAATATATCTATCATTCAAAATCATTTTAACCTACTACGTACGTACCTGCAAGTTAAAAATGCGTATTTTTAAAGGGAATGTGTTTGGTTGGAGTCCCTTAAGACGAATCCCTTCAAGCAAGGAGGGGGACTGACCTCTTCAAATTAATTAACCTGTTACGCTCGTGATGGAATTGCATTAGTATCAATCAGTAGGTTGGTTTTAGACTGGCCCAATACGACCCAATGAGTAGAGGTTTGTCAGATTAGTCATATAAGACATTTCCTAAATATCCTAGTACAGTACGGCCGACGTATCTTGGCGCGTCTGAATATAGACTCTGCGAACTTTAGCGCATGTAAGACAGAGATAGCGACACGAACATGCTAACGTGAGACTGAGACATAATACGCCGCGTACCAAGCATTGCTCGTATGTTACTCCGCAGTCTTCTGCGCGAAGTTCAGACGCGCCAAGATACTTCGACCGTACTGTAATATACCTAATGTATATAATGTACCTATAGGTAAATGTGAAACTTACTAAGGATTTTTGTTACTTTTTCACGCAAAAACTACAGAACGGATTTTTATGGAATCTAGCACACAGATAGAATGGTCTGGCATACGACAAATTGTACTTATAACCTGGAAAACACGGGAAAACCCGCGGGCATAACGCTAGTCTATACATCTATTCTATACATATACATACATACATAAATACATACACACATTGTATACTACGTACAAATAAATAAAATTGGAGTGTCTGTTTGTAATATTAAAATAACCGCTTTTTACTAAGTGCATTTGGATGTATACACGGTACATTATACCAAAACAACATTTTTTACAATTTTTGTCTGTCTGTCTGTTTGTTCCGGCTAATCTCTGAAATGGCTGGACCGATTTTGACGGGACTTTCAATGGCAGATAGGTAATATAACAAGGAGTAACATAGGCTACTTTTATTTTAGAAAAAAAATAGTTAGGCGATACGAAGTTCGCCGGGTCAGCTAGTTTTAAATAAGTTTATACCGTTAGCAGTGATTTTATTAAGAGTTTACATAAATGAAACTTGTAAGTGTAACGCGAGAGGACCTCTTATGTGGGTCGCTGAGGCGATGGTCGATGCAGCTCGTTAGGCGCATGTTGTTAAGTACAGTTAGCCTCACTGAAAGGGCAATACGGCCCGTGCCATAATAATATCTATATCCATAGTAATTTTATAAAGAGAAGGCGAATTCTATAAGCACTGTGAGGTTGTAGATTCTCAGTGGTTCTCAGGCTCATTAGAAATGAACGGCAGAACAGCTCGTATTAATATATCTAATATATAAAATTCGCGTGTCACGCTTTTTTGAAGTTGAACTCCTCCGAAACGGCTCGACCGATTTTCGTGAATCTTTGCGTGCATATCGGCTAGGGTGGAGAATCGGACATCACTTTTTCATCCCCTACCCCTAAAAATTTTTTGGCAGAACAACGTTTGCCCGGTCAGCTAGTAATCTATATAGAAGATTTAGAAGAAAAATACATCTGCCAGTTAAATAATATCGAAGTGGTATTACATCTCGTTACAGCACATCTACGTGGGAAGTAATCTGCAGAACCACGGCTTGCTAGATTCAGCCGCCAAACGACTCGTGTTCCGGCTGGGGGCTTGAGAGCCAGTTCCTTCTTTGTTTCTTTCTGGACGATCCTGTAGCCTAGTTGGTAGCGACCCTACCTGCGAAGCAAGGGGTCCTGGATTCAATTCCGGGCCGGAGCAGATTACATCTCGTTACAGCACATCTACGTGGGAAGTAATCTGCAGAACCACGGCTTGCTAGATTCAGCCGCCAAACGACTCGTGTTCCGGCTGGGGGCTTGAGAGCCAGTTCCTTCTTTGTTTCTTTCTGGACGATCCTGTAGCCTAGTTGGTAGCGACCCTACCTGCGAAGCAAGGGGTCCTGGATTCCATTCCGGGCCGGAGCAGATTACATCTCGTTACAGCACATCTACGTGGGAAGTAATCTGCAGAACCACGGCTTGCTAGATTCAGCCGCCAAACGACTCGTGTTCCGGCTGGGGGCTTGAGAGCCAGTTCCTTCTTTGTTTCTTTCTGGACGATCCTGTAGCCTAGTTGGTAGCGACCCTACCTGCGAAGCAAGGGGTCCTGGATTCCATTCCGGGCCGGAGCAGATTACATCTCGTTACAGCACATCTACGTGGGAAGTAATCTGCAGAACCACGGCTTGCTAGATTCAGCCGCCAAACGACTCGTGTTCCGGCTGGGGGCTTGAGAGCCAGTTCCTTCTTTGTTTCTTTCTGGACGATCCTGTAGCCTAGTTGGTAGCGACCCTACCTGCGAAGCAAGGGGTCCTGGATTCCATTCCGGGCCGGAGCAGATTACATCTCGTTACAGCACATCTACGTGGGAAGTAATCTGCAGAACCACGGCTTGCTAGATTCAGCCGCCAAACGACTCGTGTTCCGGCGGGGGGCTTGAGAGCCATTTCTTTCTTTCTGGACGACCCTATAGCCTAGTTGGTAGCGACCCTGCCTGTGAAGCGAGGGGTCCTGGATTCAATTCCCGGCCGGGGCAGATATTTATGTGATAGACAAATATTTGTACTCGGGTCATGGGTGTTATTGTGATGTTAGATGTGTTATATTTGTCGTCCATGCCACCCGCGACACAGGTAATACCTACTGCGGGGGGTATGAGTGTGTGTTAGCGTTTCTCTGCCATTCTTGGCCGGCAACGTATCAGTAATGCCTTTGATGTGGCTCATGTCCACATCAGGTTAGGGTTGCCAGATGGCAAGAATGAAATATCTGGACAAAACTTCAAAAAGTCGGGATTTGTCGGGACAAAAAATTTTGTATTGGAACTGTCGGGACATTTTGTATTTTGTCGGGACTTGTACTTGTAATTTGTCGGAACTTGTCTAGACATCATGTGAAATGTCGGGACAATCCAGACGAATCCCGACTATCTGGCAACCCTACATCAGGTTGATCGTCAGTTCGTTTGTCGGCTATTTCTTAAAAAAACTGATTTCAAAATGTCTTTCCGCGTATGACCGTGATCGCTTACCTTCCGATGGCTTCGTCTGTACTTGGATAATATTTAGCCTGTATTCAAGGTTCTGCTCCATATGAACACGATAAAACTATAGCGTACTGATAAAATTGCCTTTTTCCAATTGTGTGCCAACCAGATCTGGTACTTAAACCTCTTAACACCATCGCGAGGTTTTAAAGCTCGGAATTAAATTAGGTAAATGTTGCACTATAAACGATGCACTGTCGCATAATTTTTAATGTGATTATTTCTTCCTTTCGTAATTTATTATAGCTGCTTTACTTTAATTCCACCTGATATAGTCATCTGTAGAGAGTATTACACTTAGGGCTTGTTTCACAATCTTCAAGTAGAGTCCTGAATAAGCTATTCGCCGGTTAAAGTGACGTTATAGTGTCATTTTACATACACGAAATGTCAACTTAACCAACGAATAGCTTACTTTGGACTTACTTGAAGATTGTGAAACAAGCCCTTAACATGCTTGAGTCAGCCGCTGAACGACTCTTCGTGTTTCGTCTGGGGGCTTGAGAGCCAGTTCTTTCCTTCTTTTTCTTCTCTCTTTCTTGGCCGGCAACGATTCAGTGATGCCTTTGGTGTTGCTGATGTCCATGGGCAACGATACCATCTGGTGGATCGTCAGCTCGTTTGCCGGCGATTTCCATGAAACAGTCAATAATTGCATGATTTTATATCTTTGTTGACTCGTTTATACATATATGACACAAAATACTCGTTAGCTAAGGTCCAGCGTTTTTAACCCTCGACGAAAAAGAGGGTGTTATAAGTTTGACGTGTCTGTATATCTGTCTGTGCATCGTAGCTCCCAAACGGATGAACCGATTTTGATTAGTTTTTTGTCTAATAAGTGACTTAATCGGGAGTGTTCTTAGCTATGTTTAGAGTAAAGTGTCGGGGGTTTTTTTTAATTTTATTTTAAGACGAGTAACCGCCCTCGCTTTGCTTCGGTTTTCTTATTTTTTTACAACTTATTGGAGTTTTATTAAGGATCCCTAATTTTTTTTGAAAATATAATATAGCCTATGTCACCCGGGGATAGTGTAGCTTCCCAAGAGTGAAAGAATTTTTGAAATCGGTTAAGTAGTTTCGGAGCCTATTCAATGCAAACAAAAAATCAAATCTTTCCTCTTTATATATTAGTATAGATTATTGTGATGTTCTTTTGTGTGGATATACTCGTATAAATCGGAATGGGTTATTTGTGTGTGACTCTGTGAACTACAACTTGCTGGGAATTAATAGCATTGCAGGAAACGTTTCACTCTTTCTTGTCGTAATCTTACAGCATACTCTATGGCCTATGCTGCTCCAGTTTGGATTGGTGGAAACGTTTTCTACGCGTAATAATATTGTATAGCCTTTCTCTGAGCATGCAACAAGTGACTAAAGACTTAACACGGTAAATCCATGTGAAAATTGAGTCTGTATTTCGAAATACATTCGACAAGGCAACTTAGACCTTGAGGTACTATAAATATGTTGTGTATTGGCGTAAATAGAGGTTTATATTCATTAGTATTATACGAATGGGACGTGTTGTTATTAGTACTTGGTAAGAACAGATAAATAGGTACAAGATTTGTATATTAGGTTCGTATTAGGGAAAGTCGCCTCATCCTCTATGTATTTCATTATCTAATATATTATACCTAATACAAACCACAGAAGACATAATAGTATAATAGTACTTACTAGCTGACCCGGCGAACTTCGTATCGCTTAACAAACTATTTTTTTTTCTAAAACAATAGTAGCCTAAGTTACTCCTTATTACATCGGATATATCTGCCAGTGAAAGTCCCGTCAAAAACAAAATTGGTCCAGCCATTTCAGAGATTAGCCGGAACAAACAGACAGACAGAGAAAAATTGTAAAAAAAAATTGTTTTGGTATATGTACCGTGTATACATCCAAATGCACTTTTTAAAAAGCGGTTCTTTTAATATTATAAACAGACAATCCAATTTTATTTATTTGTATAGATGTATAGATAATAGTATACAAACACAAAATGGATTTGGAAGGACCAGATACTTTTTATGTAGTCCAATTTTGAGAGTTGAGACCTTGTAATATCTATGCGAACGGTTTAATTATTTCCATTCAGAAACACACAATCTTTAATACACTACGTATCGATTGACTCGGTTGGGAACTTTGGAGGCTGAGTGGGTCTGGAGGATAGATAGCTTACAGAGTGGCATTACGTTTACGCTTCCCGCCCACGTCCGATAATCGGTGACCGATTTTTTGTAGGAGAAAAATAGAACTTACTGATAGCAATAGTGCAAAACACGTCCTACAAAAAGTCGATCAGAAATAATATGGCAGTAAAAATCGGCCCGATTATCGGTCCTACAAAAAGACTGACGTGGGCGGGAAGCCTTAGCTGGGCACATCGTGAGTACACTGAGTACTAACGAAAGTATACACACAGACTCAAACTTAAAACAACCCTTTAACAGTCTAACTTTAGGGTTTTAAATTAAATATCCCTTTTTAAACTATAAATTTAAAATTTAAAATCCCCTGACTGTTTTATTATATTCTTGACAAAAAATAACCGACTTCAAAATTAGGGATAGCTGAAAACGTACTCGTCAGATCTCGCCCAAATTTAAATGGGGCCACATGACAAGCACCAGCTTTCGATTAAAAAAATAATCATCAAAATCGGTTCACCCAGCCAAAAGTTCTGAAGTAACAAACATAAAATAATAAAAAAATACAGTCCAATTGAGAACCTTTTCCTTTTTAACTGACTTCAAAAAAGGAGGATGTATTCAATTCAAATTCAAATTTAAGTTATTTTTTGTCAAGAATTATTTGAACTTGGTTAAAAACCATCTCGATCACGTCAGCTTACAAACAAAAAAAACCGCATCATAATCGATCCATTCGTTTACGCTACGATGTAACAGACAGACACGTCAAACTTATCCGTTCCGTAGTTTTTGTGTGAAAGAGTAACTAACATCCATACACCCTCACAAACTCACATTTTTAATATTAGAAGGAAATAGGATAGGAAACATAAGTTGCGAATGTTTATCAGAGTACCTATCTATGTACTGTAGCGGCGCCCTCGACTGTAGCTGTAGGAAAATTTTCCTTTCTTCCTTTATAAATGAGTAAATAAGGGTCAGTTTGCAGAGAAAACTTCAGCTTCGGGCTTCTTTACTCAACTTTAACTAATAGTAAAGTAAGGTGTTGCTTCTTGATTGCAGGTTTACTTTCCTTGGCGTAGTGTTCTTTGAGGAAAACTTACTTTAAGGCGCGGTGTGATCTCAATATTCACAAAACTGGGTTTCTTTGGTGCTGGAGTACGAGGAAATCCAATGAAATTATCGCACGCAAAAAATACAGAGCATAGAAAAAGGTCTAAAGAAAAATTTTAACCGAATAGAATATTAAATAGTTGTTTAATATTTCCAATAAAAAATCGTAATTTGCTATACAAAAATAAACTTAAACGTCGACATTCTCTGTATTTTCAGCGGTAACAACCTATTTTTTTTGAGAATATAATAGGTATATGGTTTTATTAAAACTTTAACCGGACAGATATTGAATTTAATGCATATATTCTGAATTATCCATGGAAAACCCTCAAATTAAATGTTTATTCGCAATCTAGTTACATTGTTAGCAAAAATATGCTCTGCAATTTTAAACCCTATTCAGCGTCACGTAAATGTAACATTAGATTAGCGCAGATATGCGGTTGTGTGAGTGAAATCAACGTTTTTAAATCGTAGTCATACCGCGCCTTAAATACACACAGCTACAGGGGCCATAGTCCTGATTAATCAGTAGTGTTGGCGCATGAGCTACAGTCATCTATACATCTACAATCTACATCTACATCTACTCTACATCTATCTACAATCTATATTGTTACTACAATCTATACATACCTACTTACGTTACTACAATATATATCTACAATCTATATGTTAACATAATAATTACTACAATTTACAGTTCAGAGTACCGTATACTGTTAAATACAGTTGTATATTAATCCAATGAGTATTGCGCAGTAGCTGGTATTAATTCAAACAGCCATTCCATTACATCCATTTAATCCGGCGAAAGGGCCACCACACCGTTACCCATTGTCCACAGTAACAAAGGTGTACTGATAACTATTATCTGTATTTGTCATACTATATGTCCTTTGTCTGTACTGCTAAGTATGTGACAAGTTGACAACTGATGGACGAAGATTAGGGTCGCCATAACTTCTAAAAACCAATACGGGACGTTTTCTCTTCCGATGCCCGAAACCTGACACACTTGCAAGCTGTGGAATGAGCTTCCTTCTGAGGTATTCCCGGAGCGCTATGACATGGGGTTCTTCAAAAAAGGTGTAAAAAGAGTTCTCCTTCAGGGCCAGCGTTGCATTGGCGATTCCTCTGGTATTGCTTATGTCGATAGGCGACGGTGACCACTTACCATCAGGTGGCCCGTCTGCTTTTTCGTCAGCCCCTCAGGCTTTATATATAAAAAAACGAGGCTTTTCAACTACACCGTACTTAACATACATGTGTACCTACATACTACATAGTGATCTCAATGCAGCCGTATCAAAAGTATAAAAAAGAAATGAAATAAAAAAATATTAAATCGAAGTTTTTATTCGAAATGTTCTATGTTGACAATTTTTCTCACCCCTGTTTTCGTATTTTGTGGAAATACGGGATATGTAGTAATACGGGATGGACTGGTCAATAACGAAGATGGTCAGTGAATTACAAAGCGCCAACCTTCGCGAGTGTTTCTACTGAAGAAAAATAAAAATAGTAAAATTAGTCGAACTCAATATGTATAGCCAGATTAAAATTTTATCAGTAAAGAAAAAAAATCTCAAATGTTGGCTGCGTGAATTTGGTACAGTCCATTTTGTTATGGAAACGGAAATGAGGCAACTTAAAACAAAATTGGATTACACTTTGTAAAAACCAGTGACGAAATCACGAAGAAAATCCCAACCTGTGGGAGTTTCGTAAAAACCGAAAATCGCTTATCGGCATTATAAAAGACAGATTTTTTTGACTGGATCATTTTCTAAAAACTGACCAATTTGTTAATGCATTGCGACACGTCCCATAACACGATGGTACAGTCTATTGTATTTAATTACAACACCATATTCGTTGTGTCGCGTCACTGCGACTTTTTTGTTGCGTCCGACGTATCGTCGACATGGCTTTTTAAACGTATTGATTGCTAATGACTTGTAATCAATGATATCACTTTTACCATCGTTATTTAATTCAATAACTTGTAAAATTTGTACCTACACAAAATGATCAGGGTGCTAATTTTATTTAAAAAAGTATTCTTGACAAAAAATAACCGACTTTAAAATTAGGGATAACTCAAAAACTACTGGTCAGATCTCGCTCAAATTTAAATGGGACTACATGACAAGTACTAGCTTCGAAAATAAAAATAATCATCAAAATCAGTACCCCCAGTAGATAGTTATTTTAATACATATAAAGAAAAAAAAAATACAGTCGAATTGAAAACCTCCTCCTTTTTTTGAAGTCGGTTAAAAATCATAATAAATTTGGTTTCACTCATTAAATTACCAGGTTTCAACCTTTCAACGTGCGTTGCGGGCGGAGTACGCAATAAATAACGGATAATAAATTAACCAGATTTAACCGGATAGAACTGGAATGGTGTTGAGAGTACTCTCATCCTAATTTAAATCAACAGCCGCAGGTGCGGATCGATTGAAGCATAATTAAACTATATCTCTTCTTCACATAGGAGTAATATTTCTTGGTTAATTAATCCCTTTAATCCCATTAATTTAGCCCGTAGGCCTACGTTAACGATCGGAGGGAATCGAGATTCATCCTTTGGAAATTCAGTTTACCGAATTAGTTATAACGAAACGATGAAAAGTGAGTTTTAAAATAGAATAATGAATTAACGCACACACACAAACTATGATATTGATTTAATGAATACGACATGAGAAATAAGTTCGAGCCGAGAAAAAACGTTTAGGCATAACTCACTACATGCACCAGGAATCGAATCTGCGATCACTCGCTTTGGAGACAGGAATACAGACTGTTCTAAAGGGTTTTTGAAAAGTTTGGCTTACGTGGGATTAGCTCCAAACTTGCTAATTATGTAGTGAAAAAAAGGAAAAACTTCGTGTAAAAAGTATTTAAGCAGAAAAATACGGTACAAAATTGTAATCTACATACATATTGCTGGATTGATCCTTTATAGGACCTATAGTATCCTATTAAGATTTGATCATAATATATAGTATAACTAGATCTATAGAATAAGGTTCTCCATATACATCTTTTGCTGAAGGCTTTTGAAATTCTTCTGTGTAAGGTGTTCAATAAAATTCTTTTCAACGTTGCTAGCGTGCATGTCTTTGATTGGGTTCCGTATGATTTTCTGAATAAAATAGGGACATTATAAGGGGAATATATTTTAATGATATAATATGGGAAAACTTTTAGAATTAAGTTTGCATACGACGACCCGTGTGGCGCAACGGCTACCATGCCAGATCGCCGCGCCAAAGGTCCTGGGTTCGATTCCCAGCGAGGTGGAAATTTGAATCATGAGTTTGAATTTCTGTTCTCGGTCTGGGTGTGAGTGTTCTTGTCTTTGTGTGTTGTCCATGGCACCCACGACACAAAGAATCCTAGTGTGGGGCTATGAGAGTGAAGCGTTATTTATTTATTAATAATATTTTTACTGTTTTAAGAACTCGATCATTTGAATTGAAATTTGAATTGCATCGCGAACTTGAGGTGACATTAAATGGTCATTCAGTTGTCGCAAGACGTGACCGTACGCTCAGAGAACGAATTACAACAAGCACTGCTGTAACGTCACTTGACGGGCCAATCACATTGCACGACATGTCGCAGGCCGCTCCCGCCAACGCCCATAGTGACTCTCACCTCAACCTCATACCGCCAAATTGGCCCGTAACGTTAAATCGCTTTTGCTGCAGGTATCATCCGTGCCGCGAACATGCCATTCAGGACTATCTATAACAAAACCTTAACGTGTGGACACCCTCGCTCGCAGCAGGCAGCACGAGCGAGCTTCGTGAGGAATACTGTTATATAAAATATTTATTAAAATTTATTCCGCCATATTTAGTTATAGGACAGGAGTCTTATTTGAAACGTGCCAAGAAATATCAGCATCGAGATCTCTCTATTGTCTTCAGCTACCAGTGATATTGACTGGAGCAGGGGAATATCTTAATTCTTATTATAAATAAAGAAATATCTCGTGTAGAAATTTTTAATAATCTTCTGCTATAAAAGAATAAATAACAGACCCTCGAAGATATTTCTGATGTAATAAATGTATATCAGCTACTAGATACAAGTAATTTTTTTATCTGCACTATAGGATATACATATCTATAGGTTATAGGGCTTCATAATCAACCCGGCACTTGCTGTGTTTTCTGAAATCATTATTTTCCAACTTATGATAATTTTTTAACACTATTTTCAAATTTGTTTCAGGTAATTCAAGAAAAAGCCGCAATAGCTAAAGCAACGAAATGAACGCTTCAACGGTGCTCATCGAGATTTTTTGAGGTTATACTTCTTATGCACACACTACTGTCATCCTATCGCTGCCGCGCCCTTAGCGCGGACCAATGCGAGGGGTCTGCGGGCCTCAAGGCGAACCTTTTTACCCGGGCATAAACTCGGGAGAACAAGAGTCTCCCGGTGGAGGGGCGGGCCCCGCTGTTGAGCGGGGGTTCCCATCGTAAAAACCGTAAGACATAGCTGGTGTCGCAGCCAGACAGCGGCCCCCAGATGGGCGGGGGCTCAGTCTGACTCCAAGAGCTCCCGCGGAAGCGGGTAGCCCTCAGGCGGACGAGCGTGGTGCGGCGCGACACCCCTGAGCGAGACATGTGGCCCGTGGTCGGCGCGGTCGAACATCGTCCGCGCCAGCCTGACCACATGCTCCTCCACTGATGGGACTTTCAGGTCGCGCGCTACCACGTCGTTCCTGACGTAGCGTCCCGCTCCTACGGCAACTCGCAGAGTCAGATTCTGCTGCTGCTGCAGGCGCTTGCGCTGCCACCTGCTGGCCAATGCATACCATGCCGGCGCCGCATAGGCCAATCGTGATCGGACGTAGGTGTAGTACACCGTCCGTTTTGTACGTACTGGTAGCCGGGATGTAAACACCGGTCGGAGAATAGCGCGTGCGGCTCGAGCCTGCTGGACCATCTGGTCGCAGTGTTGGCTCATCCGCATCGCGCTATCGATGGTACATCCCAGGTACTTAACGGTTGGCTGCCACACCACCTCACGACCACGGAGGCGAAGCGGCGGCGGCAGTTTTCGTGCTCTGGTGAACAAGATGGGGACCGTCTTACCGACATTGACGGCAATCCTCCATTTGTCCAACCAGTCCGGTAGTATGTCCAGCAGGCGCTGCATGCGACTGACAGCCAGCTCTGCCTTACGGGACGATAGGAAATACGCGCTGTCGTCCGCGAACAGTGCGAGCACCGCGTCGCGCTCCCACTCCTGGAGGTGTCCCTCAAGAGTGGGGATGTCGTTGGTGTACAGCGCGTACAACATTGGCGAGAGACAGCTGCCCTGCGGTACACCCGCACGTATGGGGCGGGGGTCTGAGGTCACGTTCTCGACCGACACTACGAACGACCGCCCCGTTAGAAACGCTGCTATGAGTCTAACCAGCATAGCCGGCACGGGCGTCTCCAACAATTTGTAGACGAGCCCAACATGCCACACGCGGTCGAATGCCTTTTCGATATCGAGAAAGACCCCGACCGTGTGTCGCCCGTAGTTGAGCTCGTTACAAATATGGTGGATCACCCGCGTCAGCTGAAGCGTAGTCGAGCGGCCGGATCGAAACCCATACTGCTCATCCCTTATATCAAGTGATGGCACTATGCGTTTCAGCACCAGCCGCTCGAAGAGCTTCGCCAGTGTCGACAGCAGCGTTATGGGACGGTAGCTGGCCGGGTCCCTCCTATCTTTACCCGGCTTCGGGAGAACGATGACCTTCCCCAACTTCCATAACTCCGGGAAGTGCCCCGTGCGGAGTATACCGTTGAAGAGCCTGGTCAAAGCGACCATGGCTCTTTTGGGCAGCATTGCCAAGGCCATGTTGGGAATTCCATCCATGCCTGGGGCCTTGCGCTTTGGTAGTCGCAAGGCCGCCGACCGTGTCTCTGAGGGCGCTATAAAAGAAACACCCTCGAGCGACGGCATCGGGCCATGCATGAAATCCCGTACGCGCTGTTCGACGCATCTGTGGTGCGCGCGGACGGCAGGCGCGGCCGGTTGCGGCGCGAATTGCCCCTCCAGGTGCTCTGCAAGGACATCCGCTCGGTCCTGCGCCGAATAGACCCGCTCACCACTCCTGTTCAGAAGCGGATGAACGGGTACTTTGGCTCGAGAGAGCTGCCGTGCGAGATGGTGGAGGGAAGTAGCCGACTCGCCCGCCTGTTCGATGCGGGTCTCCCAGGAGGCTCCTCGGTACTCCCTCATCTCCTCGGTCAGCCTCTCCACCACGGCGTTCAGTTCCCTCTTGACCCGGGGGCAGCGTGTGTGCGACCAGGTCTTGCGTAAATCGCGTTTTTTGGTTATCATGTTACGTAGTCGAACTGGGAGGACTTCCAACCTATTGGAATCGACCCGGCTCTGGGTGGTGGAAGCCGCCAGTGCATCTTGCACAGTGGTGGTAAACACCGTGGCGGCTGCCTCCACCCCCTCGGGCGTGCCTAAAGGGCTGTTATACTTGAACGCGCTTAAGCGCTGTTGGAAGCCTTCCCAGTCCGTCCTACGTTTGGTGCGCGGTAGTGACACACACTCTGCCCCCAGGCCAAAAGAGACCAGAATGGGGAGGTGCTGCGAATCCAGGTCATACAGCACCTCCACATGGACCGGACACGGCAGGTCCTTGTGGAGCACTATGTCCAGGACATCCGCATGCTGCTTGTCCGATGTGGGGACGTGGGTGGGCGCATCGGGACCGATCGCCTCATACCCAAACGCCTCCGAGTCGGCGTACAGCTGTCGGCCCGCCGGGTTGACGATCCTAGAGCCCCAAGCTGTGTGCTTGGCGTTCAGGTCGCCTGCCAGGAGGGTCGGCCCATCACTAAGGATGGTGTGGATGTCCTGGGGGTCGAAAAGGTTCCCAGGCGGACGATAAGCGGCAAACAGTTTGAGCTCCTCGCCGGCCATACTCACTTGGACCCCTAAAGCCCGGGTCACAGTGAAGGCCGGCGGGGGCAAGGCGGTATGTATCACGTCGTGACGTACCAGCACAGCCGTGCCCCTATAGGCATTGCCGGCCGGTGAAACTTCGTCACGACGGTACATGTGGTAATTAGGGAGGCAAAAGCGTTGGCCCGGTCGCAGTTTGGTCTCGCCAAGGAGGATGACATGAATGTCTTGCCCCCCGGCGAGCGTGCGCAGCTCCCGCGCCTTTCCCGCTATACCCCCCGGGTTCCAGTACAGCACCCTAAGACGTGCTGTCATACTGGAACCCGAATAGCTTGGCTATGACTCCTCTTATTGCCCCTACCAGGTCCGGGGTCCTACCGGGTCCTTCTTATGCGACTTGCAAAAAGGTTGCGTTAAACGTTTGCGCTACCATGGAGGGGGTATGAAAGCACTGGATAGATGGCCCTAGCTTCTTAATATCTTTACCTCTTTTAAAATTTAATGTTATTATTACTTATAAAATCTCACAGAGTCTCAACAGCGTGATTCAGGTTCCTGAACAACGCCATCTAGTTTGTACTTTTGTGAACATAGGTAGTACACAAGTAATATTTTTTATATTAGTGACTTGAATATTTTGATAACTGATATGACTGTGGAAGTTCAATCGGTCGTCGAGAATGACGAATTTATGATTAATATTATTTTTATTTTTATTTTTATTTTTATTTAGTACATAAATAGTTTTTGAAAGATAATTAAAACTAATGTTGGCAATTTTAAGTACCGGCAGTTTGTACTGCCTGTACTGCCATCTGTGATTACCGACGAAAACTACTTTAACATAGTGATTGTGGCGCCCTTTGACAGTTGAAGAAAAAGAGGGGCGTTCCGGCCGAGGCTTCCCCGCCAAGAAGCAAGGCGAAGAAGCATTCATTAACGGCTCTTGCTTTGAGCTGTGCAGTCGTGCAGTGTGCTGCGATTAGTTGCTAATAATTTATCTGTAATATAATACCACCTATTCGGATTCAAGTTAACAAACGTGCATCTTCATGAACACGTGTTTATAAGAACAGTTTTACAAAGAACATAACCTATTGCTAACACTAATACACGTTATTAAGTTAAATATTTATTTAATTATGTCAAACAAGTATAACTTCTCACGCGCGTACAAAAGTACACGCACCCTTTTTTATGTGTTACCTACCTCATAACTTTTTACTGGGTGTACCGATTTCGATAATTCTTTTTATATTCGAAAGCTGGTGCGTGATGTGGTCCTATTTAAAGATCGAGATCTGACGAGTAGTTTTTGATTTATCCATAATTTTGAAGTAAGTTATTTTTGTCAAGAATTATATCGTTTCAAGCGCCGTACCAATGTCAAATCTCATAGAAATAATAATAAAGCTGCAAATTCGTGGCCTCATACGGCCGAACACAATCGTTTGTCACTTGACGCTGACCGCTGACTGACAGTTGTAACGCAAAGCGCATTCGCTCGAAGCGTTGCGGTCTTCAATTGCGGTGTGAGTTGTACTCATAGCCCACGCCCCTGGGGGACAGAGACTCGTAGTGCAGGGGTAAGAAACAGTTTTCAATTTACGCGAACCTACACGTTGTGCAACGGGGTTTAACAAGGTGATTCTCACAATTAGTAGAACTGCGTACAGCGTGGGCGAGGTTCCCACGTCTCGGTGGCTTGTGGTTCTCACGATTTGACGCCGACTTCTCGTTTTCCTAAAGCCAAATGTTATTAAGTTGAAATCCGCGAGGACAGTGGTGGTATAGTCACCTGCAGAGAAAAGTAACCCATCTGTTTACAACGCAAGAGGTAACGGAACGTTGCTGTTCGTATATTTATAAACAGATGGGTTACTTTTCTCTGCAGGTGACATACACGAAACACCTCCGAAACTCCAAGAAAGCAACCACTTATCTATAAATATCAAATATATAACAGCTCATATATAATAGCTCAAAAAAGTTTCATCGGAAAGTCGATAATGATAAAGATGGTGTTTGTGCGTTAAAGGTGCTCGGTTTGTTGGGGTAAGAAAACGACGTGTTTTCTGAATGATGCTTTAATTGCGACTGTTTTAGTACAATATATATTAGAATGTGGACTGTAGAACGAAATATAGCTATGTATAGGTAGGCGGGCAAAGATGAACATATAACTAGCGTACAGACTTAAACATTCCGCCCACCAAGAACATAGTTCTTCTAATACAATTATTAAGTAAACTCCATCAACTGAAAACTAAACAACATAAACAAACTTGACAATAACTTGATAATTCTCTAAAGGTAAGTAAAGTCAAGCAACTCATTCTAACAATGTTAACAATTCACGAAAGATAAAAAAAACTCATAAGAAATTAAAAACATCAGTAATATAAATAAATCTTATCCGCCCACCGTGACTTAATAACAAGAAAATTTCTTAAGTTTCAACTAATAGTGTAAACACAATATAAAAAGAACACATGAGCCTGTATAAGCAATCAAGTTGTAAACAGTAGAAAAACTTAATATGATTTATGTATAAAACAAAAATGTAAAATGATTGCAAAATAACGGAATAACAACAACATATAACAAAAATAGTAACTCACTTTGTAAGTAGTTAGTTAGTAAGTAACACACAAATTTTATTCACAGGGCGTTTGAATATGCCAGACTTACATTTTACAGTTACCACTCGTGTTATATTATCAGCCCCCGGATGTTTATGTAAAATTTTACCTAATACCCATTTCGTGGGAGGAATATTATCCTCCTTTAATACAACGACATCACCAATTTCAGGTTCAGTAGACTTAGTTTGCCACTTAGATCTTTGATTCAGATTAACCAAATACTCCTTATACCATCCTTTCCAAAAATCATTTACCATTTTTTGAACTAAACGCCATCTATCTAAGCCTACAACATTACTGTTATTACAATCATCATCAGCTATATTTACTAACGGTTCACCTACTAAAAAGTGGCCTGGTGTCAAGGGGAGGGGGTCGCTCGGATCATCACTCAATACTGATATAGGACGTGAATTTAAACACGCTTCCACCTGCGCCAGGACCGTTGACATCTCCTCATAAGTAAGTGTACTGTTACCAACTACTTTACGTAAATGTGTTTTTGTGCTACGGACCCCTGCTTCCCACAAACCGCCGAAGGTCGGTGCGTGGGGAGGTATATTATGCCATGTTGTGCGTTCTAATGTTAATAGTGTTGCTATCTCTTCAGGGAGTGATGATTTGGCACTGTTAAACATTTCTCGTAATTCTTTATCTGCAGCGACAAAGTTTGTGCCATTGTCGCTTATTAAATCTTGACAATGACCTCTGCGAGCAGTGAAACGTCTAAAGGCAGCAATAAACCCTCTCGCTGTCAAATCGCTGACTGCTTCCAAGTGTATAGCTCGGGTAACTAGGCAGACAAAAATACATATATATCCTTTATATGATTTTGACCCTCGTCCAGGGGAAAATCTTAAGTTGATTGGACCACAATAATCAACGCCGGAAGATTTAAACGCCTTACTGGGTTTTACTCTTGACTCAGGTAATATACCCATTAATGGTGACATTTTCTTTGATGAGTATCTCAAACAAGTTACACATTCTCGATAACATTTTTTAACGCGTTCTTTAGCACCCAAGATCCAATATTTAGTCCTGAGAAAATTCAACATTGCTTGAGGGCCTCCATGCAGTGTTTGATAATGAGCATCGACAACTACCAACTTAGTAAAATGGTTTTTAGCAGGCAATAGTATAGGATGTTTCATATCAAAACTCGCGTTAGACTGATGTATGCGTCCACTAACTCTTAATATGCCCTTTTCGTCAAAAAAAGGACACAGAGTACGCAAACTACTTTTCTTCGACACATATCCTCTAGTTTTTAACTGGTTTATCTCAACGCAAAATTCGCTACTTTGAATTTGTTTAATGCAAGTTAATAAAGTCTCATTTAATTCATTGGTTGTTATAAATTTAGGTAAAATTGGTCTCTCATTTTTTGGTAATTTTAAATTCAAAATTCTTCTGCAGTACGCTATAACTCTCAATAATCTTGTTAATGAAGAAAATCTTAGCCAAGGTGCATCAGATACTGATTCATTAGTGTTAGATAAAACAGTTAAAGATTGTACTTTCTCCTCTTCATGAGTATCTTCTACGATAACCTCCTCAATTTGCAATGTAAACTCTGAAAGCCAATGTGGTCCGTTCCACCACAATGAATTTGTCAACAATTGATTTGGTTGCAGACCTCGAGAAGCACAGTCGGCTGGATTGGACTCTGAAGATACGTGACTCCATTGCTCAAAGTCTAAAATATTTAGTATTGTAGATACACGATTACTTACAAATGTGTTCCAGCGAGCTGAACCACTTTTGAGCCATGCCAAGACGATTGTGGAATCTGTCCAACCATGCAATTTCTGTTTCGGTATTTTCATTACTTGTGAAACTTCGGATATAAGCTTAGCTGCTAAAGCAGCCGCACACAACTCCAACCGAGGAATAGAAATTTCTCTTTCTATAGGCGCAACCTTGGTCTTCGCTGTAATCAAATGTACGTGAACTTGATTTGTTTCATCTACAACTCGAACATACACCGCTGCTGCGTATGCTGATTTTGAAGCATCTGAAAATACGTGTAGTTCTACTTTAGAGCCTCGTGTAATATTTAACCATCTGGGAATCGCAACATTTTTTAAATCGACTAATTCATTTTTGTA
Organism: Thymelicus acteon; assembly: GCA_951805285.1. Taxonomy (NCBI): domain Eukaryota; kingdom Metazoa; phylum Arthropoda; class Insecta; order Lepidoptera; family Hesperiidae; genus Thymelicus; species Thymelicus acteon. Next base: position 3,133,321 of record OX638216.1, read on the forward strand.
CTTTATCCATTGTGTCAATAATTCCTCTGTTAAATAATTATCCCATGAAAGACCCGATTTCCAAAGCTTCTGAATTATGATCTTAGTCACAACCACGACAGGAGCTACCCAACCTAAGGGGTCATATAATCTTGCCACATCTGAAAGGACTTGTCTTTTAGTAACATTATCTTTAGTCTCAGATACATTTACAATATATTCAAAATTATCAGATTCTTTGTTCCAAATTACTCCAAGAACCTTAATTGCTTGATTTAATTTCATTGTATTTGATTTACCGTTAATATCGTTATAATTTCCAATCTTTTCTAAAAACATCTTACTATTACTATTCCATTTCTGTAGCTCAAAACCTCCTGATTTCATTAAACTATTCATTTCATTGTATATTTCTAAAGCCTCAATTTCATTTTCTGCGCCTGTAATTAAATCATCCATATAAAAATCTTGTTTTGTAATTTTTGCCGCTAATGGATAATTTGTTTTCTCTAAATCAGCAAGCTTTTGTAACGATTTAACTGCCAAATATGGCGCACATGCCGTTCCAAATGTCAATCGTAATAATTTAAAATGTTGTATAGGTTCAGATCCATTTGAATCAAATCTCCACACGAGTCTCTGATAATCTGTATCTTGATCCGCTACACGAATCATTCGATACATTTTAACGATATCTGCGACAACACTCACTCTATGGCTTCTCCATCGCATCAATATGTGCCTCAAGTCGTCTTGGAGCTTTGGTCCTACAAGAAGATCATCATTAAGAGATACATTGTTGTCTCCCTTACTCGAAGCATCGAAAACTATTCTTACTTTCGTTGTCTCTTTATCTTCTCTCACCACAGCGTGATGAGGAAGATACACAGCTCTTGGATTCTCCAACTCACTCTCATCAACTCGTTGCATGTGATTTAAATTTATATACTCCTCCATTACTTTGTTATACTCTGTTCTCAATTTAGTATCTCTAGATAGTTTTCTTTCTAAGTACTCTAATCTTTTAATAGCAATTTCTCTCGAATTACCATACTGACACTTAGGCTCATCCGTTGTAAAGGGTAATCTTACCACCAATCTTCCTTCTTCATCTCTTACTGTAGTCAAGTCAAAAAACTCTTCACATAACATTTCTTCTTTTGTCAATTCTTTCTTAATTAAGTCAGGTTCATTCTCAATCTCCCAAAATTTCTTCAACAAATCATCTTCTTTTATTTGTACATGCATACTTCTAAAATTACCATTTGGCAACTCCTCAGATTCTATTGTTCTTCCTGACAAAATCCAGCCAAATATAGTATTCTGTGCCACTAAACTCCCTCTTGATTGTTTGATCATCCCATCTAATAATATTTCACCATATACCTCTGCACCAAGAAGCATATCTATTTTTCCTGGTGTTGCATAAGTAGGATCCGCTAAGGGTAAGTTCCCGATCTCTTCCCACTGAGGAACGCTAAGCTTGGTTGCTGGAAGCAAAGAGGTTAAGGAATGTAACACATAAGCATTTACTTGAATTGAATGTAACGGATTATGACGTGACTCTAAACGAAGTGAAACAGTATGTTTGATCCGCATACGACCATCTCCTAGCCCAGACACCCAACCACTTACCTGTTTACGTATGAGTCCAAATAACTGTGCTGTAGCTTCAGTTATAAATGAGGCCTGGGACCCTTGATCCAGTAAAGCTCGTATAGTTAATTTACAATTAGTTAAATTAAATACCTTAACTCTAGCGGTCGCCAACAGCACACTGTTGGGTTTTACCTCTCCCTTCGAAAAGGTAGCCGTGATGTGCGTGTCTCCTCGCATCGTCTCATGCTGATGAAATACACTCGGAGGGGATGACGACGTGGTCTCACTCGCGGGCTTCGCAGGCTTCGTAATCTCTCGCTCAAAATGTAACAGTGTATGGTGTCTCTTCGCACACTTTCTACAATTTGTTGACTTCCGACACTTCATGGCTGCATGTGTAGGCGACAAGCAGTTAAAACATAATCGATTGTTTTGTACAAAGTCCTGTCTATCTCTTGGCGTCATAAGCCCGAACTGTTTACAATTAAATATGTAATGATTTTCATGACACATTGCACAAACCACTTCATTCGGTTTTGGCTTATTCTCCAATGAAGTATGAAATACTTTAGACTTAGATGTTAATGGACGTACAAGGTTCGAATCAATCATTTCTAACGATCGAAATCTACTCTCTAAATAAGCACGCAGCATCTCCCAAGTAGGTAGTTCGTCGCCGTTAACGTTAAGCTGCTGCTCCCACTGTTTCATTGATTCCGAGTCCAACTTTGAAACGATTAAAAACACAATAATTGCATCCCATGTACTCGTGCTAATGCCCATGTTCTGAATTGATTTCAAACAGGTTGATGTGGTATCCACTAAATGTCTAATTGCATTAGCCGACTCAGTATGTATTTTCTTTAATGCAAATAAATTCTTCAACATGGCGTTGCAGTTATATCTTTTATTATTATAGCGTTGCACTAACTGGTTCCATGCTTCTTCGTAGTTAGCATCTGTTATTGAATAATTACGTAACAAATTTAGTGCCTCACCCGACAAACTGCCTTTTAAATAATGTAGTTTTTGCACCGATGTTATATTCTTATTATTGTGGATTAACGTAGAAAACATATCATAAAATGTCGGCCATTCTTCATATTTGCCACTAAACGTAGGTAGGTTAATCCGCGGTAACTTAACATCGTTGTAATTATTCTCGGTGGTCACGAACGATGATGGAATACTCGAATGATGCGACGGCTGTTGGCCAGTAGAAGGTAAAAATGATTGCAAGGCATCTCGTAAAGTCGTTTTATATTGAATGTAGAATTCTTCAAAATTCTCATACTTATGCTCGGTGAAGTATGCTTCACGCCGGTCTTTCGAAGCAATCGAAATAATTGCCTTATGTCCCTCTTTAAACTCCAAAAACTGTTGTTCTAATAGCTCTAATCTAGTTTCTAAGTATGATTGTTTAATTCTCTCTTTTGGTGATTTACGATAATTCTTCTCTGATCGCTTCACACTCTCAAATAACTCATCTTGTAATAATTGTAACTCCTCGATTGTAGACATCTTGTTATGTAGTTATGCACTCGTAATAACTCGTAGACTCGTAGCCCCAACAAACAACACGTAATAATTAGTTCAAATCTTCTCGTTTTAACGTTATAACTCGCTCACTCAAGATATTTAGTCACAGCTTCTCAATTTCTCGATTTTAACACTAATTTATTGTTGTTATAGCACTCAAAGTCTATTTATTACTTTATTATTCACGAAAAATTGCAATTTACTCGTAACTTGCACTCCACGGTTGCACTCAATAAGATAAGACACCGGTCACCGCTATTGTTCTCGGGTCGGCTCGCTCGCCGGCCGGGCGGCCGGCCGATGCAATCCGGTTCGATTATGGACCATATGTTTGTGCGTTAAAGGTGCTCGGTTTGTTGGGGTAAGAAAACGACGTGTTTTCTGAATGATGCTTTAATTGCGACTGTTTTAGTACAATATATATTAGAATGTGGACTGTAGAACGAAATATAGCTATGTATAGGTAGGCGGGCAAAGATGAACATATAACTAGCGTACAGACTTAAACAGATGGTTTGGGACCCCTAAAACAAAGCATTAGGCACATTCGGTTCATGAAGTCGATTTTCGACTTTTCCCATACAATTTTTTTTAACGCTGGGTATCCACTAGTCTATACATATAACAAATTAAAACTGATCGATGTTACATGCAAGATATTTAAGAAAATTAATGGGACGTCTGAGTTCACAATTTTCACAATGTTCTTAAAGTTATGTGAAGTCCAACACAAAGTCATTCTGAGGAGGCTCGAAGTCTGCACTAGGGCTGGCTTTCGAAGACGACGTCAATATTGGTCTACATGTTACTGGCAAACTAGGTTGTCCAAGGCAGATCTAGTTTGACTCGACACGAGTAGAATAAACAGGTTTGACCTTGGCTGAACTAGTTAGGCCTGAAATCCGGGTTGGCCGCTAACATATACTATGTAGGTAGGTGCACTGGCATCCAATTTGCCTATTGATTATTATAATCCTTTACCAAATTCCCCGGAGTCCAGGTTGCTTTGTTTCCAAAGCGGTGTGCGTGACATCTTGTTAATTGAATTCAGCGTTCACCTGATTGGGTTTATATCTGAATTTACTACAGATAATACATACAATGCACGGAATTTAGTGGAAATTATGAGTTCTCTGGGGCATTGAAAATTGCGATTTCCCTAGGACAAATATAGGTATAGTGCCCGCGGTGGCCATATGAGCGAAGTCGAGTTCCATTCATAAATGTTTTGAATGTACTTCAACCCGATAATAAAGTTTTTGAAATATCTAAAATGGTTTTTATTTTATTTTGAAAAAAAGTTGTCAAGTCCCTATTGGAAAACCCCTTATATGTTATGTTATAGGTAAACGTAGAATAGTTCGTACGATTTAACATTGTTAATATAACACAATTATTCTGTAATATTACACAACGTTTTTGTATCATATCCTGCATAATTATCTCTTTTGCAGAATATGACTTTCCTCAATTAGTCAATCTGTTACTTTTTTCTTTCAAATGGCAATTGCTATTGACCGTATCTCTCTTTGCAGCTGTAATATGTAACAAAAACAATAGAACAATTATTGAATACAAGTCACCCGGATCCCTTCCCATTATCTTTGGATCGTTTAATTTACACGTCGATTGTAACTTACTGTCGATAAAGTTATGTAATCAATCCTCCGCCAATCTCTAGCCGTCAGATTCAACCGGATAATGCGATCGGAGTAACTCGTATTTATATGGTACAGTCGGCTACGTATTATTAAATACTTTTTTTTTTCGATATTATTTGGGAGTATTAAGGTGTTTTTAAAATGTATCTCCTAAACGGGTAAAACGGGGAGTAACTGTACCTATCTATCTATATATATAAAATTGAAAAGCGACACACCGCTGATTAAACAAGAAATCTCAGAAACTACCGAACCGATTAAGATGAAATTTGGCAGGTAGATAGTTTCTGCTAAGGAGACGTCCACTAAGAACGGATTTTTGGAAATTCATCCCCTAAGAGGTACAAATAGGGGTAAGAAGTCACTTTCATACAAACCAACTTCGTCAGTTTTAGAGTTATAAATACGAAATTTTTTATGTAAGTTTATAGTAATAAACAAAAGTTAACTTTAACACAGTTTTTTGGAAAATCATCCCTTAAAGGGTTAATTTAATGGATGGTACTTAGTAGGCAACTTCGTCATTTTTGAAGTTAAAAACATGAAAATTTACATATTAGCTCCAGACTAGAAACAAAATTTGTAAGTATTATGTTTTTTTGGAAAATCATCCCCTAAAGGGTTGATTAAGACGGCGCAAATTAGTATGGCAACTTCGTCAGTTTTGAAGTAAGAAGGGTGAAAATTTGTATATAAGCTTATAGTTAGATACAAAAAATAACTGTATCACTGTTTTCTCGAAATTCATCCCCTACAAATAGGGGTTGGAGGTCATTTTCATACAAACCAACTTCGTCAGTTATAAGAGTTGTAAATATTAATTTTTTATGTTAGTTTATAGTAATAAACAAAAATTAAGTTTAACACATTTTTTTGGAAAATCATCCCTTAAAGGTTTAATTTAATGGATGGTACTTAGTCGGCAACTTCGTCATTTTTGAAGTTAAAAACATGAAAATTTACATATTAGCTCCAGTTTAGAAACAAAATTTGTAAGTATTATGTTTTTTGGAAAATCATCCCCTAAAAGGTTAATTAAGACGGCGCAATTTAGTATGGCAACTTCGTCAGTTTTGAAGTAAAAAGGGTGAAAATTTGTATATAAGCTTATAATTAGACACAAAAAATAACTGTACCACTGTTTTCTCGAAATTTATCCCCTAAAAATAGGGGTTGAAAGTCATTTACATACAAATCAACTTCGTCAGTTTTAGAGTTATAAATATGAAAATTTTAATGTTAGTTTATTGTGTTAACAAAAGATAAAATTTAGCTGAAAATCAAGATTCGAAAGAAAATTTAAAAGTTGTGTTTTTTTTTTGGAAAATCAACCCCTAAAGGGTTGAATAAGCTTATGCAAGTTAGTATGGCAACTTCGTCAGTTTTGAAGTATGAAGGGTGAAAATTTGTATGTAAGCTTATAGTTATAGTTACACACAAAAAATAACTGTACCACTGTTTTCTCGAAATTCATCCCCATAAGGGGTAATACTAAGGGGTTATAAATATTTAAGAAACTACGTTAATTGTAACAGGTTTTTTGGAATTTCATCCCCTAAGAGGTAAATAAAGGGGTTGCAAGTTTTTCCAGGACTTTGTCAATTTCTAACTCAGAAATATGAAAATTAATATGTAAGCTTATAGTGAGAAACAAAAAATTTGTGTAGAGGACTTAACGGACGGGAGCGGGAGATGAGAGGGACAGGAAGCGAGAGAGGGACCGGGAATGGGAGAGGGAGAGGGACAGGGAGCGGGAGATTTAGAGGGAGAGGGAGAGAGAGAGAGGGACAGAAAGCTGGAGAGGGCCCGGGAGCGGGAGAAAGAGAAGGACAGGGCGCGGGAGAGGGAGAGGGAGAGGGACAGGAAGCAGGATAGGTCGCGGGAGCGGGATAGGGAGAGGGAGAAGGAGAGGGACAGGGAGCGGGAGAGGGAGAGAAAAGGACAGGGGTATTATTGTCTGTTTGTCTGTCCGGGCATCACATGAAAACCCTAGAACTGATTTCGACGGAAATTAGTAAGTTATTCCTTATACTTTGGATCACGTTTTAAAAAACTTTTCGTCGCGATAAAATTAAAAGTTTTCCCAGGAATCAAGATGAAACTTATTATGGAATATTTTTAAAATACCAACGTCTTGCTTTAAATTTGGAACAAACGTTCTTCATTTAATTGATGGAATACATGTTTTCGAATTTTTCAAAATTTTTAATGAAGAAGAAAAAACCAAATTAATGTTAATATTGTTTATTTTTCAAAATCCGTTCCCGGAGGAATGATTTGTGATTGTATCGTAGGTTTCAGTATATAAATTCCGAAGTATAAATACTTCAATATAAATTAACCTGTTTTTAAATTTTCTTCTGCAAGGGGTACAAATATGATAAGCATAAATTCCGCATGCGAAGCTGCGGGCAACAGCTAGTATAATATAAAATAGTACTACATAGTAACAGTTTGTACGGGTATAAAAACAATGAGTACTTCCGTGGACAAAGTTGCGGGAATCTGCTAGTCACTAATAAATCTCTTTGAGCAGTCCTTCTGAGCATTTGACAATCTGTCCGTATGGCATGGTTAACATATATTTAATTGCTTAAATAAATGGGTCGTCTACCCAGATACAAGGATTATGAAGTACTAACTCCGCTCGTTATGTTTGAGATCGAGTCCATTGCAAATACAAACGAAAACGGAAATAAAATTAATTGAAAACGGTACATTAAACCGGACACCCACCGGAAATCCTCCAAATTAAAACAAAACTGGAAAACTCTGGAATGATAATCCTGTATTTGTCGAGCTTAAATTTAATAGCCTTGTGTATAAAAATCTAACGGTTTTCTTTTGTGTATAAAAACCGTTAGTTTTTTATACACAAAAGAATGTCGAATGTAAATATTGTCAGTCACCTGGTTATTTTTTTTTATAATGTAACATCAGTAACAGATAAGGGGCCGTCCATAAATTACGTCACACTAATTTAATGACTTTTTAACCCCTCCCCCAGTCCGCGTCACAGCTGGTCACATTTGTGAGACCTCCCCTCCAGTGTGACGTCACATGTTATGAAATTTTATACCTAGAAATTGTTAAATTAAAAGCAGTTCCCAAGTAAGGTTTATTTAGTCTTTTAATATTTACCTATACATACCAATTATTCGATTTTGAAATGTGACGTCACGAAATTTAGAACCCCCTCCCACCCCTTGTCACACTACATTGACCCCCCCCCCCTAACGTGTGACGTAATTTATGGATGGCCCCTAAAGAATAACCTAAATATTCTTTAGGAGTGTACGAGTGTAAGACAAGATCTAACATTTTCATTTCGGAAAATGGATATTCTCGGGAAAGCTCACATTACTAATTAAGACAGGCGAGCAGCCGTTCTCAGGTGTGAATCCTAAATGAATTTATCAATTAATCGACCCACTGGATCTCACATAATGTCAGGAAAATTAATTTAAAAAGCTGTATGCCTAGTAAATACATACCGACATAGCTCAAAGAATTAGCCGGCTGAAGTGGCAATGGGCTGGCCACATAGTTCGAAGGACCGATAACCGTTGGGGAAGAAAGGTCCTTGAATGGCGCCCACGTCTCGGAAAAAGGAGCATAGGACGCCCCCCGACTAGGTGGACTGACGACCTGAAGAAGACATCCGCTGGATACAGAAGGCTCAGGACCGGTCAGCAGTGGACCTACAAAGGCTGATGGATGGATGGATGGATGGATACCTAGTAAAGGAAAATGTGAGGCATTGTGCACAATAGAGATGATGCCAACCAATAACTGTCTCACTCTCATTTTCTGAAGACCTGACAGAAAAAGTGAGATAATTACAGTGTGCTGAATAAAATAAAAGCGTTAACTAAATTACGTTGCGAACTGTACTTAACCTGGATAACAGAGCGTTGTTTGCTGTAACAATTAGCGCGGTAAATTAACTTATCCCATTAATGTATTGATACAGACTGATTAAAATTTTACTGCAAACTGCATAAATCCTTTTGAAGTCAAGCGAGTGTAAGAATGTATTTTAGCATTTGTATAGGTCGGAGGTATCTATTCATGATAATTGTATTTAATATCGAATCTAATTTTTGCTGTTATTCTGAAACGTTTACTGCCAGTCTTAAAATGATATAAATATAACGCAGAAAGTATTTAAATGATATACCGGCTTAGTTAAGTTACTTTGTTGCCCGGAAAATTGATCTTTTTCTGCGGTATGATAGATGAGTTATATTAATATTGTTAAAAGGGAAATAATGTTTTCAATGTTATTGTGCTATATCAATAAACAATAAATATTTTTGTTAGTCAAAGTAATATCACATCCATGCTAAAAATGGATAAAAATAAATTGCCTGACAAAAATTAATACAAATAGTTTGGTATGGGTTTCTATTACAGCCGTGAATGTAATGATTTTAACATATCGGAATTGGGCGAAGGTGGGTTACTACTTACAAAAATATTATATATCTATGTTTATCCTTATTACAATAATTACAAGTGCGTCAATATTTACTTGGCTGCCTCATAGACCTATATGTATATACTATACTAGACAGGTTGTTCAGTACTAAAAATTTCGCAATTAGTCGCATTTTAGTCGGCTGCGAGCAAGCCAGACAAGTAGATGTCATTTTTGAAAAACCCCGACCGTTCAAGAACACATAATAACGCATATTTTTTAATTATGCATAGTTAAAACGTCTTCATTATTTACGTTTGAACTTTATTTGAGTTTATTTAAATCATAATTGGTAAATAACTATATTTTTACCTGCATTTTTAAAAATTATTTAGTGCAAAATATTTCATATCCGCCATCCGAATTTGACCGAACGAAGCGCTGTCACCAAGCTGTCAGTGAGTACGAAAAATGTGACACGGATTTTGTTCGGAACAGCCCATCTATATGTATATATATTTAAGTCTATGGGCTGCCTAAATAAAGTGTTTCAGACAATTTTTCTCCGATGAAATCATTGAACTACTATTACTAGCGTATAGAATAGACACCGCGAACATCGGGTTCGGGGGTGTGCATTGCAGCCGGCCGGCTGCATTTCATTCTGTCACTCGGCTGTCACTCGGCTGCACCCATGGCGGCCGCATGCCAAAATTGTTTATGAAAAAACTGAAAAAATGCCGTCGTGCGTAATAAAAAACGTGTCACAATTGCACGACAAAAAACAAAAATAATAATGGTATCACATAATATCATCGGTAAGAAAACAAAATATTAACTTAAATCAACTAAAACGAATTTAATTAAATTATTGTGCAATGTTCCCGCCATTTTGGAATGAAAAAATCATAAGGAGCGTTTGAACTTGGCAAGCCACTAGCGTGTTAATGGAATATATAAGCTTGCTTAGGTTGCCGTCTTGGTTCAGCAAGTATCATATACTTACAAAGTTACTCTATGGCAAGTGTGCAAACGAGGCTTGTAGTTTGAAAAGAGAACGGAGGGCAAGCCGGCGGTGGAACACACATTTTGTTTGAGATGTCTCCTCTATGTATGTACCTCAATGGATGAAATTCATTTTGTGGTATTATAAAAGCCTTCAATTAGCATCAAAAACATCGTTATCGCAATTTTATACGAAGTTTTTTTTTATCTCTTTGAAAAAAATGTAATTGATACGTGGATAGCTTTAATGAGATCGTTTGGATATCTCGTGGAAAATATATTTTTATTGAATTACGTAGTAATCATTGGATCAAATCAAGTGTCATTTATGATACCTTAGCACAGACATGTATACCTAGTACCTAAGTATGTTCTTTGTTTTATTATAAAGCAAAATCATTCTGCCAAGCCAGAACTGATTTCTTTACTGTGCCAATGATGTTAATAATAGTTCACCTGTTGGACTAATTCCGTTTTGTGAAGGCGTCGGCGCGGCGCCGAGAAAATTGTATTGGGTCGCCCTCGCCACTGTCGCCAGACGAAATTGTCATGTAACTTAATCAGCGAATTAAGGTTCTTGGCATTTTTGGGCTCCTAGTACCATATAGAGAAAGATATACCATAGGATTATGCTGTAGGTATACAAATATTTGTCAAGTCTGCTTAAGATGTCAGTCGTTTATAATTCACTATTTTGATCTATACCTTCGTTATAGGTTATATTTTATTATTAAAAGTAAGAAAATTATTATCCAAATGTTGACTTGGCAACAAATATAATAATGTGCTCAGTTAGTATTTGGCGAACGGACGAGAAAGAAAAGCAAGGAATATCTTCAAAGTTGAACATTTAATGTAGACGGTGAACTATATCATGGAGGACTTGGTTAATCTAAATCTATACATCTGTACATCTATATCTATATAAATAAATAAAATTGGAGTGTCTGTTTGTTATATTAACATAACCGCTTTTCACTAAATACATTTGGATGTATACGCGGTACATGCCAAAACAACATTTTTTACAATTTTTGTCTGTCTGTTTGTTCCGGCTAATCTCTGAAATTGCTGGACCGATTTTGACGGGACATTCACTGGCAGATAGTTGATGTAACAAGAAGTAACTTAGGCTACTTTTATTTCAGAAAAAAAAACAGTTTTTTAGGCGATACGATGTTCGCCGGGTCAGCTAGTTATAATTTAAATTACCACATTAACACAACCATTATTATAAAAATATCACCGCAAACTGAGTATTATTTGTGATATATAATGTATGTATAAGGCGTGAGTTTTCCAAACGACTAACTTTTTCCAAACTAAGTCCCAACTGACCAACATTTCGATACTTATAATATAACTAAATATAATATTAATATTATATTCGAAGTAAAATCTTTTAACAGATCATAAAGTAAAGCGAGCAAATTCCCGCGTCCCTGTACTAAAATTGTGGTTTTCCTTCCTATGTAGGAGTAATTTTAAATCGAAAGAAGAATTTTCAACTTTCGCCTCCAGTGCTTTTGTCTCGTAATAATCATCCGGTGCTCAAAGCGTTTAAAACTTGTGGAGAACTGGGACAGAACTGAACTCAAACGGTCTTTGTGTCCGTGAATATTTTGTAAATAATGGATGGATAGGGGGTTGCAAGGCTTCCACCATTTAGTTTACATTAATCACTTGCAATAAGTCTATTCTAGGTCTAACCTAGATTTACAATATATTATCATGTTCTAGCTGTGTGCTAAGTTTCAAGAAAATCCTTACAGTAGTTTTTGCGTGAAAGAGTAACAAACATCCATACAAATTTTTACATCTATACAGATAAATAAAATTAGAGTGTCTGTTTGTAATATTAAAATAACCGCTTTTTACTAACTGCATTTGGATGTATACACGGTACATATACCAAAACAACATTTTTTTACAATTTTTGTCTGTCTGTCTGTCTGTTTCGGCTAATCTCTGAAATTTCTGGACCGATTTTGACGGGACTTTCACTGGCAGATAGCTGATGTAACAAGGAGTAACGTAGGCTACTTTTACTTTAGAAAAAAATATATAGCATGTTGCAGAACAAAGTCTGCCGGGTCAGCTAGTTTTTAATATTAATTGGATAGGATATTATCTCACTTAACAGGGTACGAAAAATCACCAACTGAGCTACCTGTGAAGAGAATATAGGAGAAGAGAAGAGAGATAAATTAGCGTATGAGGCACAAAAATCTCTCAAAGATAAAACGACGGGTATAGCTAACACACTTTAAACACCAATATGTTAATCCTATACACATAGTCCATATAAGCGGCTTGGTTATTAGTAAGACGCTTGCTTTATAATTAATCCGGATCGCTTTGATGATACCAACGGGCTTATCGATCCCTTTGATAGCACGGCTGTGGGCACCGGGTCTACCGGCTTCGTTTTAAAATTATATTTCAATATTCATGTCAGCTATTGCACGCTCACACACATCACAAATCCATAGTGGATGGCATGTACGCAATTGAGAACCGGAAAAGTTATTGAAAATCTATATATACATACATATAAAAATCAATTGCTGTACTTTTGTCTCGCTAAAACTCGAGAATGGCTGAACCGATTTGGCTAATTTTGACAGTTGGCGCGATTGACAGACTAGGAGAGGGAGAGGGGAGGGGGAGAGAGAGTGAGACGGTTAAGGGGAGCGGAGGGAGAGGGAGAGATAGGCGATACAAAGTTTACTGGGTCAGCTAGTACAGAATAATTTTAACGCAAATACAAATTACCTATTACATAATTATAACTTCGCATGACCGTGCATAATTACCTTGGTCTTCGCGATGTCAATATAGTTCCCAGTCGGCATGATTTTCTGACACCTACAGCAATCATCATCATATTTTAGTCAATGAAATATTGAAACAGAATGAAAATCCTTTCGGTACTTTTTGTGTTTATTGCGAACAGATGGGTAGACGTTAAAGGGAACTTCTTGTATCAGCAGTATCAATAGTGATAGTTCTTATTTCTGCGGTGTCATCGCCGTGAACTTCAAGAGTTAGACCCAGAGAGAAATGTAACGTTATACACAGGATTCTCTGTGTCATGGGTGCCATGGACAACCCATAAAGATAAGGACACATAACAAGAGAACAGATATTCAAACTCATTCAAATTTCCGCCTCGCTGGGAATCGAACCCAGGACCCTTGGCATGGCGATCCGGCATCGTAACCATTGCGCCACATGAGTCGTCAATATGCATATGCTCAAAAATAACCAAGTTACCTCATAAAAGCCACGTAACTACGTTCGAAACTTAATAATCTCCACTTTGGCAGCTACAGCGTTCTGACTGGATCTCATTACAAAGTTAGGTTGGAAGTTGCTAGAACTACTTGGGAACCAGAAGCCGCGGGAATAATAACAACCTTTGGATGCAATAATAAATAAGGTTTCTTGAAGAGTCTTGAGCCTTGGGATTGGATAAATTAGTTAAACTGTCAATAAGGATCGCGGTTTCGAATCCACTATTCTACTCTGTAGATTTTCATCGGTAATGATAAATGGATAGTGATGTTTGTTGTTTAAACTAAAGGTTTTCTAAATAGAGGTAGGTATTCATTCAATCCTGAGCTTGACTCTGGACAGAGAAATGTTTCCGGGGTGTGCATGACCTATATGACCTATATGACCTATACCTCAGTTAAATAAATACATATCCTTTGCTACAGCTAACCATCTTAATCAAAATGATGGAGTAGTAATGTATGTTAAAAACAATCTTAATCCTAAAATAAAGGAAATTAAACTAGATCAAGCGTCCTGTTTACAGATTGAAATATTCAACCATATCATACTGGGTGTCTATAGGTCACCCTCTAATGCTAATAGTGATAGATTTACTGAATCACTTCGAATGCACCTAGATACAATCAAAACTTGTAAAAATATTGTTATAACTGGTGATATAGGTGATATTAGACCATTTTATTTTAAAATTGAACAGGAAAAAGATATCTGCTAAAGTAGCTGTCGTGAACACAACCGTAACAGACCATCTTATGGTTCTGTGTACGTTAGCTAAAATAAAATTTACTAGAGAAATTATCAAGAAGAAAACTTACACTGATTTTGACAAAGCTCTTATTACTCTCGCAAATAAAAACCTACCATCTTTACTGCATTGTGATGACCCAAACAGCTTACTCGAGTTGCTAACTATTAAAATCACAGAATCTTTACAAGAAAATACATGTATGATTAGTTTACCTAAAAAACAAAGAATAATAAAACCTTGGATAACTCAAGGTGTCCTACGCTGTATACACAATAGGAATAAAATGCAAAAACAACTAAAACATAATCCCGACGATGAAATACTTAAAATAACGTATAAAAGATATCGCAACTACTGCAACAATTTAATCAAGAAACTAAAACGTATACATGATAGGAAGTTATTACTAGCTAAGAATTCTAAAGTATTATGGAACAACATTAAAAATTTAACTAACTTAAAACAAACTAAAACAACAAATACTGAATTACTACATATTGAGTCGTGTCCTGTAAAGGCAGTCAACTTAGTTAACAACTTCTTTGCTGAAGTTGGACCGAACCCCGATACCCCTATCAAAATCATCAATTGTCATCATTTGTTCTTTTAAACACCGATCACGAAGAGGTCACTTCAATCCTCATGAGTTTAAAATCTGATAGTGCTTCTGGCTTTGATAATATTCCTACAAAATTTCTAAAACACTCAAAAAATTTAATTGTTCCCATACTCACTTATTTGGCTAATCTTTGTTTTACTAAAGGTGTCTTCCCTTCGCTGATGAAGCAATCAATTGTTACTCCTGTGTATAAGAATGGGGATAAAGATCAAATAAATAACTACAGACCAATTTCAGTCTTAACAGGTATCTCTAAAGTAATGGAAAAACTAATTAATAATAGACTTATCCAATACCTTAATAAATATAACATAATATCAGCCTCGCAATATGGCTTTAGGCAAGGGAAATGTACGCAAGATGCAATTTTATACTTAACATCGCGTATTGTTGACCATCTTGATCGTAAAAACAGATGTCTGACTGTCTTTTTGGACCTAAAAAAGGCATTTGATACAGTATCTATTCCCATCCTTATAAATAAGTTAGAAAATATTGGCATTAGAGGAATTCAGCTTAACCTGATGAAGGACTATTTAAGTGATCGGACGCAGCGAGTAAAAATAGGGGACCATATTAGTAGTGATATTAAAATGACCTTCGGTGTACCACAAGGTAGTGTCCTAGGACCTACCTTGTTTTTAATATATATAAATGATCTTTGTAACTTTAAAATAGACAATGGGCAGATATATTCATATGCAGACGATACTGCTATAGTTTTCATTAGAATGAAGTTCATAGTACTGCCGAAAAAGGCTTAAGAAAAATATCTAGCTGGCTTAAATCTAACGTACTGACACTAAACACTAATAAAACTAATTATATATGTTTCTCAATTAATAAAAAAATGCAACCTTCATTGTCAAATCTACAAATACATCATTGTAACGAACTGACTATAAATTGTACATGTCCTACCATTGATAAAATATATTCTATTAAATATTTAGGCGTAATTATTGATGAACGATTATCTTGGCATTCCCATCTGGAACTACTAACTAACAGAATTAGGAAACTTATTTGGATTTTTAAAAATTTAAGACATATTGCAACAAATAAAGTTCTAATCCAAGTTTATACAGCTCTTGCTGAATCAATACTATCCTACTGCATTCCAGTGTGGGGAGGAGCATCAAAAATTAAATTACCTTACAGATTCCCCACAAAAGAGCTATACTCAATTAACAACTTATTGAGTGTGAGAAAACTATATATATTACAACTAATATTAAAGAGGCATAAAACAGTAACTATAGACATAAACACAAAGACAAAAAGAAGAGAAAACATTATAATAGAAACAAATACTGTAAAAACTGAATTTGCTTGTCATCAATATGCTAAGCAATCTGCTTATTTATACAAGAAGGTAAATAGTTTAATAAAAATATATCCGCTAAATACATACGAACTTAAAAAGTCCTTATCTGACTGGCTCACAAAATTAAATTATGAAGAGATCGAGGCTTTATTTCATGTAATCACCTAAAAATCAATAACAACATTACACATAAACACACCACATGGATACAGACCTCACACATACACACTACACACACGCCATACATACACACCACACACACACACAAACAAGCGCAAGCACAGACACACATTTCTCATGTTAATTTAAGTTAAAGTTTTCTGAATAACCTGAGTTAAACTATATAAATTTTCTACGGAAGAGCGGGACATCCTGGCACAGGTAAAATTTTTTACTTAAAAGGATGTCCCAACAACGAAATAATTTGTAAAACTCATTTTTCTAGTAAATCATTTCATTTTATTTCATTTCATTTCATTTCATTCATTTCATTTCATTTCATATATCTCATTTGAGAGTCCATGGTACCCGCGACACAGAGAACCTTGGTGCGGGTAAATTTGTAAAAGTTTTAATATTATTTATTATTTTGTTTTCTTACAAGTATGTGTCTTGCCACAGAGTATTTAATCACTACATTTTGTCTTACAACAGCGGATTTGATTAAACATGATCTACAGCCAAGATTTTGCCGTTCGAATATCAACGACTGACACCACGTCAAAGATACACAGCCAGATAAAAAATATATTGTTCGTTCTCAACATAACGATGAAGGTGATGATAAAATACTGTAAAAAGAGGTTAAACACATTTTGCGGTTTAAAGTAATTGGGTAACTAGTATTTAAAGTATAGTTAGTTATGTTCTATCGTGCTGTGGTTACCTTAACCACTACATTACGTAATGACGGCAATTCGGTAACTGTGATAGTTAATTTAACAAAGGCGGAACTCTGTTGAATTATTCATCGGTATCTATGCATCGGACAGAAAGACAATTAAGTTTATGATTCGCGTTTAAGATGGTATCCGTTGGCCACTGGATGACAGATGTGTTTAATCCAAGAATTTTGTAGATAACTGGACGGCAAGCTTCGAAGAGGTACTTGAAGACAGATCACATGATTTTGGATGAACAATTTCAACGTTTGATTGACGTTAAACTTGACTCGTTCCTACCCACTCGTAGGGTGTGTAGCTTCGACCTACTCGTATAATACCTTTTCATGTACCTTTCCGATTACTGATTTTATCTACCGAATAGACAGGAAATCGCCATCGGCAAATCGATTTGTTATCGCAAGCTGTATTTATCGATATGTGTAGATTACGCAAAAAGCATTGCATCTGGATTTTTTCTGCATAATATGTGCATAGTATGTGTGTTCAAGCGTAGTCAATCAAAAGTTAATCAAAGCGTCAAATAAAATTCATATTTAACAAAAGCTTTTAAAAATTTGTGTTTGTGCTATTAGCCGCTGAGGAGATTTCTGGTGTCGCTTCACACTGTACGGCGCGACGAATAAAAAAATCATCTCACGTTATCTTTAGGGTAGGTACCCTAAAAAAAATGTTTTTCAATATTTTATTTTACGTTTCTGGAGTTTTAATATATATGTATATCCATGCCAAATTACAGCTTTCTAGCGCTGAGGGTCTCGGAGCTTTGCTTCGGACAGACGGACGGACGGATATGACGATACTATAAGGGTTCCGATTTTACTTCGAACCCTAAAAACAAATTATTCATTTTGACGAATGCGTACATAAATCATGATAAAATTATGATAGGTATGTCTGTAATATAATCCGAGGAGTTCCCTCGTTTGGATCCATTGTCATCGGAATATCATTCAATAATACTCACCTTTAAATTAAATCTCAACTTTTGCGTTACTTTGAGCTATCAAATAACTTCATAATAGGAATTGATTTGTAAACGCAGTCTAGGGTATCTGCGTAATAAGATGGATATACAGCAGACTGAACTGGCAGAAAGCCGATGCATTTAAAGGGCTTATTACGTGTTAATAACCTGAAGAGAAGCTCACGTCACGACTTCGGATTGTCACGTTATCCTGCCACATATTGAAGGTCCCGGGTTAGGTTTCTGTTGAACATCGATTAGTTTTCAGATTGTGTGATGTGTAATGTGTTGATTCTGTTTGTTCGTGTGTGTACGATACGGGGAATCCTTGTGCGTGGGTATTAGTAGGTAAAGGGTTGTTTGAGCAATAAAGAACGTAAACCCTCGAACTCCGATAAGTATCGTTACATAGCGCTTTGTTCTTACGAAAGGTCCTTTTTCCGATATATTTGTCAATATTTATATGTTGAAATGAAAACATTTTTTTTAGAATTTACTAAATATCTGAGTAAAGAAAAAATACGAAGAGAAAGGAAATTATGATAATGGATGCAAAGCGAATTAATTCCGAAAGAAACGCGCTGTAAGCCTTGGACGGACCAAAATAAATACATTGCAATGCTGGCGCGGACTGTGGCGGGAAAGCGAAATTAAAATGTATTATGACATCACTACTGGCTTGATTTTTTGCTTTCTGTGGTATATTTTATAAACATTTTAAGCGTACAGTGCCACCAACTTATCTGTGAACTGAGGAAGGGCGCTGACACACGCATTGGACCAATCATTGGACGCAATTCGAAACGTAGTAAATGTCAAATGAATGAACACAAAGAACTTATTAATGGCGCGGCATTAGTTCCAATTTTCGCCATTTCACAGATAACTTGGTAGCACTACATGGTAATGAGATCATCCGAAGAACTAGAAACATTTCAACGATGGCCTTATCCTGGCAGATGATCCAAACTAGAAGAGACCTTCACTCATTTGTTTAAACTTTAAAGGATGAAACGTGTTTTATATCAAATCTATACATTTATACACATAAACAAAATTGGAGTGTCTGTTTGTAATACTAACATAACCGCTTTTTAGTAAGTGCATTTGGATGTATACACGATAATATACCAAAACAATATTTTTTACAATTTTTGTCTGTCTGTCTGTTTGTTCCGGCTAATCTCTGAAATGGCTGGACTGATTTTGAAGGGACTTTCACTGGCAGATAGTTGATGTAACAAGGAGTAACTTAGGCTACTTTTATTTTGGAAAAAAGTTTATTAGGCAATACGAAGTTCGCCGGGTCAGCTAGTTTAGTATACAAAGCAAAAGCCGCGAAGCAAAGGTAAAGCGCGAGCAGAGCGCTGGCCACGAAATTTTTAGCCAAACCACTCGCTATATATATTTTTTCAGTATACTACTCGTAAATCAATACTAATTGTATAAAGAGGAAAGATTTGATTTTTTTGTTTGCATTGAATAGGCTCCGAAACTACTGAAACGATTTGAAAAATTCTTTCACTGTTGGGAAGCTACACTAGGCTATATTATATTTTCAAAAAAAATAGGGATCCTTAATAAAACTCCAGTAAAAGTAATCCAAGGTGTAGAAAATAAGAGAACCGAAGCAAAGTGAGGGCGGTTACTCGTTAGATATAAAAACACTTTTCATCCTTTAAACAGATGGGTGCAAGTCGCTTCTAGTTCAGATCTTAGACGATCCATCTTAAACGTGTTATAGGATAAGTTGGATCGTAATAAGCGAAAATTACAGCGCTAATTCAATTCCTCAAAAATGAGTCTCTTTGGATCTCATGATATGGGACTAATACACGTCTGTATCAATACTTGAGACAGCTGCCTAGCTGGTGTCAATTCGGATTACAACTGAAACGTTGATTCTATGTAGTACGTTATCGGGAAAAATAAAGGTTAAAATGAAGGTGTGTACCTATTTACGAGTTTGCAGCTGGTTTATCTCCTTACTAGGTTGAACCACGGCCGTAGCCAGGGGGGGCATTGTGGGGCAATGCCCTATCTTAAAATCACAATGCCCTACCTTAAAAATACCAAAAACTATAATAAATTATAATAATTAAATTGTTTGTTCATAGTTTTAGATAAAAAAATTGTAGCGATAGATAGGTATCCAAACTTTTCCAAACATACCACAGTTTGTGACATTCATTTCATTTTATAATAATTCTTTGTAACTTCCGCCCTACCTGTAACCAATGCTGCCCTACCTCAAATTCGACTCTAGCTACAGTCCTGGGTTGAACCCTTTTTCAACTTCCAAAAATAAAGGTCTACTCAATTTGGTTGTATTATTTTTTCTTTTTGAAGTTATACTTCTTTAGGCGCGTTATGAAGTAAATGGAAAAAATGATGAGAGTGGAATTTTAAGATTCGTAATACGGACGGTGACACAAAAACGACTGTGACGAAAAACGTCACGCGCGTTTTTAAAAACGCTCGTTTTGAAAAAATTATTATTGTTATATTTATTATATCGTTTTTTGAATATTATTAGAATATTGTTTTTGAATGTTGTTTTTGGAACGAAGTTCCTTATCGTGCGTTGCGAAAGGGGGCTAGGCGGAAAATTTGGTAACGATACTTTTTGCCGTCGTAGTTTTTTTACATAGAAAGCAAGCCAGGATAGCAAAATTAAATTTTTAATTTTAATTTGTTTTGGCACACTTGCTGCATGTTTCTGCTATCCTAGTACTGACTGCAAGGAACTTCGTTCCATCCGGGTTTCCCTTGACACCTCTCTAGTTTTTTTTTATATTTTTTTTTTTTAATATTGGTTTGTTGAATAATGTTTTTTAATATAATATATTAAACCAATATTAAAAAATATATATATTTTTGAATATTTCTTTTAAATATGGTTTTTTGAAAAAAAATGATTTTTTTATTTTTTTTTATTTCTTTTTTGAATATTGTTTTTTAATATTTTTTTTCAATGGTTTTTTTTAAATTGTTTTTTCTTGATGCCAAAGAAGTATAACTTCTCACGCACGTACATAAACTAAGTACACATTTATTTTCTATATATATAAAATTGAAAAGCGACACACCGCTGATTAAACAAAAAATCTCAGAAACTACCGAACCGATTAAGATGAAATTTGGCAGGGAGATAGTTTCTGCTAAGGAGACGTCCACTAAGAACGGATTTTTGGAAATTCATCCCCTAAGGGGTAAAAATACGGGTTAGAAGTCACTTTCATACAAACCAACTTTGTCAGTTTTAGATTTATAAATTTGAAATTTTTTATGTAAGTTTATAGTAATAAACAAAAGTTAACTTTAACACATTTTTTTGGAAAATCATCCCTTAAAGGGTTAATTTCTTCAATTTAACTTAGTACGCAACTTCGTCATTTTTGAAGTTAAAAACATAAAAATTTATATACTTACCTAATAGCTCAAGATTAGAAACAATCAGTAATATGTTTTTTTTTTTGGAAAATCCTCCCCTGAAAGGTTAATTCATTAAGGGAGTGCAAGTTAGTATGGCAACTTCGTCAATTTTGAAGTAAAAAGGATGAAAATTTGTATATAAGCTTATAGTTAGACACAAAAACGAACTGTATCACAGTTTTCTCGAAACTCATCCCCATAAGGGGTAATACTAAGGGGTTGTAAACATTTAAGATACTACGTCATTTTTAAACTCAGTATGTGAAAATTTATATGTTAACTTATAATTAGACACAAAAATTAATCAATTGCAACAAGTTTTTTTGGAAATTCATCCACTAAGGGGTAAAAGCAGGGGATGTAAGTTTGTACGAAAGTTTGTCAATATTGAACTCAGAAATGTGAAAATAAATAAAAAAATAACTGTAACAGGTTTTTTGGAATTTCATCCCCTAAGAGGTAAATAAAGAGGTTGCAAGTTTTTCCACAACTTGGTCAATTTCAAACTCAGAAATATGACAATTAATATGTAAGCTTATAGTGAGAAACTAAAAATTTGTGTAGAGGACTTTACGGACGGGAAGAGGAGGAGAAAGGGGCAAGAAGCAAGAGAGGGACCGGGAATGGGAGAGGGAGAGGGAAAGGGAGCGGGAGAGAGACAGGAAGCGGGAAAGGAACAGGAAGAGGGAGCGGGAAAGGGAGAGGTACAGGGTGCGGTAGAGGGAGAGGGCCCGGGAGCGGGAAAGGGAGAGAGAGAGAGAGGGAGAGGGAAAGAAAGCGGGAGAGGGCCCGGGAGCGAGAAAGGGAGAGGGACAGGAAGCGGGAGAGGGAGAAGGAGCGGGATAGAAAGCGGGAGAGGGACTGTGAACGGGCGAAGGAGAGGGACAGGGAGCGGGAGAGTGAGAGGGGGAGAGAGAGAGAGAGGGAGTTCGAGTGGGAGAGCGAGTGGGAGTGTAAGTGTCCGGATGGAAACAACAGAGCCGTTTTTAAAGATACTGTTCATGTTGACATCGTAAAACCAGTTCATCATTGATCTATTTAGGATCTCCTGGGGTTACTTGGAGACAAGATATGTAACTCCTGGATGGATGGAAATAACGGAACCTTGAGTTGAGTTATATTAAAAAAAATCAAGATTTTTTTGTATTAAAACTCAAGAGCCAGTTTTCTATACCTTAAATATTTTTTAAGAATTTCGGTTAGGGACACTTTAATAACGTGTTATAGCACCAAAAAATTTGTTTTTAAAATTATTGTCTGTTTGTCTATCCGGGCATCACATTAAATCCCTTGAACTGATTTTGACGGAAATTAGTTAAGTTGTTCCTTATACTTTGGATCACGTTTTAAAAAACTTTTCGTCTCGATAAAATTAAAAGGTTTCCGCGGAAACAAGATTAAACTTAATATGCAATATTTTTAAAACATCAACGATTTTTTTTTATTTGCAACAAATATTCCTCATTTAATTGATGGAATACATGTTTTCGAGTTTTTCAAAATTTTTCATGACCGGTAACAAGAATAGCACGGGAACCCCTCACTAACTGAATCTCCGATACTGCAATCATGAATATCAAAACATTGCTAAAACATGTTAAAAGGTTACTATGTCCTTGATAAAAATATTTCCTAAACCCTTTTGCCTTTTCGTTGAAAGCGTAGGACCTAACTGACAATAAAGATTGTCACCGTTATAAAGGCGTAGTCATGGATATTTTTAAGATGTGTTACACATCTTAATAGATTCTTGTCACATATGGGTATCTCTTCAGAATGAGTAGGGTTTGGGTAACATCGGCTCAGGAAAATGTATTCATCCTAACGTTTTTCTTCTTTGTGTTCTTTGTATTCCATGAAAAAAATAGAATTCTTTAACGCTCGTTTCAGAAAACGCGGGGAAAATTTTATAGGAATTTTTTGACCCTTTAATAATTTTAACGAGTCAGACGCTAACGTTTACAAAGGTTACAAATACGTCTTTTTGAATGATTCAAGTTTCTATCTTTTTTGCTGTTTGAAGTTGTACCAAAGCTAAATAACGCTACACACTACACACATAGCCTCACCCTAGGATTTCCTCTGTCGTGCTGTCCTATACCGGTGCCGTCCTGTGTCTTGGATAACACATATAGACAGGAACACACACACAGACTACCAATTTATTTATGCCAATTCTTGGACACCTAAATTATTAAAAAAAAAAAACAAATATGGTCAGTGTGACCTCGCCTTTATCTAAGGAGATCCCGAGAGCCTAGAGGATATTATCGCCTGTCACAGGATCCGCCCGGTTTGCATCTCATTTTTATTTAACCACCCCATTCAGCCCGACCCAGGGCTGGTTCTGACACTTTACATGCTATGAAACGATATGTCACCGAAATCTTGCTATGAGAGACAATGTTCGGGGACTAACTAAATATAATGTTAAGTGTAGACTTCTATGTATTGTACTAGATCGTTTGTGTAGTAAAATGTTGACTACTTACGCGTAACTTATGGTCAATTCTCCATAGCTACTACTGTCTCGCCTACTCTTTCCTTGAATAACATGAGAGCGACCGGTATCATGAGCAGTATAATCAAATCGTCGACATACGTGAAACTCAATTTTTGAAGTGAAAACTTCTTTAGCATCGTTGTGATTTGAAACTCGATGAAACGAAAAAGCGACAGTAAAAACAGACAGACACATAAATTCATAAGATTTAACGTGGGAGAAAATGAGATAGAAATCATTATTAATCATTATATAGTGTTTCTTATGTTCGTGGTTCTCTTTGTGTTACTTTAAAAAGTGCTAAGTTGTATTCATAGCGCATTCATGTGGCGCGAGGAACAAGATAGAAGATTCGTTTTATTGCTGAATAGATGGCGGTAGCTGCTCATTTTACTCTTCATATTATGTTAAGAGATGGCGTTAGTTACCACTGTTTTATTTTTATTTTCTAACTTTGCATCACTATGATCATTAAATACTAAAACCTACAATTATCATCTTCCCGAAATTTTACATTCGTCTCCATTATCTTGAAACCAAAATTTTTGAAGGTTTCACATCTACCACGTGTGAATTGCACACATTTTTTGGGATGATTAATCCCCTCTCTCTAATATTTTTTTCATGTTTGTTACCTCAGAAATCAGAACTTTCGACTGGGTGAACCGATTTTGATGATTCTTTTTTTATTGGGAAGCTGGTGCTTGTCATGTGGTCCCACTTAAATTTGAGCAATATCTGACAAGTAGTTTTTGAGTTATCCCTAATTTTGAAGTTGGTTATTTTTTGTCAAGAATTATTTTAAGTGTGGATACAAAGGCATAAGTTTCCCTAAGCGAAGTGAAGGCGTATTATCTAAATATAACACCATCCGTCGACACAATATCATAATCTCTAGCCCCTAACTAAGTTTAACTTCGCGTCAACCCGCTGCGAGGCCTGCGAGATGAGCAACAAGTGTCGAACATTGGCGTCGGCTCTAAGATAAGCCGCGCCGTCGCGTTGTCAGAATCACGCGAAGTTTGGCGTATTACCACTATTACCGTTTATGGGGTAATAAAGTAATACGCTTTGATACTGGTGTGATACCGCTGTAATACTGCTGTGATACCGTTGCCCAGACGATTTAATATTTTATGGTCAAGTGGCTTGGTAATGAATCTAGATATTGCTATTTAATTAAGTTTTTAGTAGGGGTTATGCATAAATCACACTAATTTCATGACTTTTTGACCCCTCCCCCCTCCTTGTCACAGCTGGTCACATTTGTGAGACCACCCCCCTTGTGTGATGTCACAAATTTGAAATTTTACAACTAGAAATTATTGAATTAAAACAGTAGTTCCGAAATAAGTTTTATTTCCATTAATAGTTTTTTAATATTTACCTATACATACCAATTTTTCGATTTTGAAATGTGACGTCACGAAATTTAGGACCCCCTCCCACCCCTTGCCAAACAATGTCACACTACATCGACCCGCCCCCCCTAACGTGTGACGTGTGACCTAACGTGTGACGTAATTTATGGATGGTCTCTTATAGTTACTTCATATTTTAAGGGAACAAGAACAAGCCCAGGTAAACTTTGGTCTCCTGCAAAGAACGTAGGTTCAAATTATGGTACCATACAATGTAACATAAATAATATCGAAACAAATTATTGACTTATACGGGATTTCACAAATATTCTTCATTTTGCAAATGTGGGCTTCGGTAGACAATCTGACATTGCAGTATTCATTGATCTAGAACTAGAATATCTAAATAGTGTGAGATGATTGAAAACAACGGAATAGAAAATAATTTAATATTAGGTGTGAACATAAGTTTATTAAAAACTAGTACTCTGACCGCGGCTTTTCCCGCGTTTTTCGGGTTAATAAGTACCCTATATCCTATCTAGATTATGGTCTACCTGTGTACTAAATTTCATGAAAATCTGTTCAGTAGTTTTAGAGTGAAAGAGTAACAAACATCCATTCACAAACAAAGCTTCACATTCACAATATTAAGTAAAAAATATGTTTTAATGAATAAAAATAAAGTAATAAAAAGTACATAAAGCTTGGGAATGATTCACAGATGTATTATTAACGTACCCATAACGTGTAATAAAAATGTAATTCTTCAAAAAAGGTGTTAACAAAGATCTCCAGGGCCAGCGTTGCATTGGCGATTCCTCTGGTATTGCTCATGTCTATAGGCGATGGTAACCACTTAGGGGCCATCCATAAATTACGTCACACGTTAGGGGGAGGGGGGGGGGGGGGGTCGATGAAGTGTGACAAGGCGTGGGAGGGGGTCCTAAATTTTGTGACGTCACATTTCAAAATCGAATAATTGGTATGTATAGGTGAATATTAAAAACAATTAATGGAAATAAAACTTATTTCGGAATAGCTGTTTTAAATTAATAATTTCTAGGTGTAAAGTTTCATAATATGTGACGTCACACTAGGGGGGGAGGTCTCACAAATGTGACCAGGTGTGACAAGGGGGGGGGGGGTCAAAAGTCATGAAATTAGTGTGACGTAATTTATGGATGGCCCCTTACCATCAGGTGGCCTGTATGCTTTTTCGTCTGCCCTTCAGGCTATAAAAAATAATAATAATAATAAAGAATTTCATCTGTCTGTGTTTCTCACTGACCATTAAATGAAACAAACTGCTTACTATTCTGAGCGTTGCCTCCACAATTACATAAATAAAGTGCTTGAGCAGGTTTTTCGAGAGTAATACGAAATAAATTGAAACGAAACAAACTCGCTTTAACACGAACACGTTTACTTTAACTAAGACGTCGTACTTTTAAAAGTCGAATGAAATTTAAAAACAAAAAATAAATAAATAGAAAGATATAAGGAAATCAAATCAAAGCGAAACAACTCATATTTTCCAGTACAGAATCTGATAACCATAGGTAGGTTAACTAACTAATCTTAGAGATCTCTGTTCTCAAATATCTCGTTACTGTTTTATTACTTTAAATTATAAAATAAGCGGAGTTATGCTTTTCTCACAAGTAACCTTTCTATCAAATAAACAAATAGATTACAAATACACACGACTACCCTTATTTATCCTAGTTGGTAGCGACCCCGCCTGCGAAGCGAGGGGTCCCAGCTTTTATTCCCGGCCGGGGCAGATATTTATGTGACAGATAAATATTTGTACTCGGGTCATACGTGTTATTGTAATGATTTATATGTGTAGTCCATGCCACCCGCGACACAGGTAGGTAAACAACCTACTGCGGGGGCAAAATATTTTTAGGTAGTTAAAAATGTAATTATTAAAGACGTGAAATATTTGTTTATTGATTACACTTGATTATAATAATAATTATAAACACAATGGATTATTGAACTCCATGTAGTAATCAATTATAGTTCCATGATCGCGATCATTTCAGATCATTCGAGTTTCAATCGAAAACCCAAGGTGAGGGAGTACTTTTCGTGTGACTAGGAGTCGTGATTTCAATTCTGTGCACCGTTCGTCTAAAAATATCCCATAGACATTTGGAGGCTCCGTCGAATAGCGCTCGTGACTGCGGGCTCTCGGCGTAATGGCGAAATATTGCCACTACTTTTACAACGCCACAGCTATACACGCCACAGCTGTACAAGCCACAGAACAGATAATAGAACTACGTATCTATATCTAATCTATACAAATAAATAAAATTGGAGTGTCTGTTTGTAATATTAAAATAACCGCTTTTTACTAAGTGCATTATTTGGATGTATACACGGTACATATACCAAAACAACATTTTTTTACAATTTTTGTCTGTCTATCTGTCTGTTTGTTCCGCCTAATCTCTGAAATGGCTGGACCGATTTTGACGGGACTTTCACTGGCAGCTAGCTGATGTAACAAAGAGTAACTTAGGCTACTTTTATTTTAGAAAAAAAAAATTGTTTGTTAGGCGATACGAAGTTCGCCGGGTCAGCTAGTTATACATATATCGATAGAAAAAGGACAGTAAAATTGTGGCAGTTTCGACCTACTGAAATAGTTTTTAAACGTTTTTATTTATGGTCTAAGATCTGACTAGCGACTTTCAACACATGGGGTGCTTAAAGGATGAAAAGTGTTTTAGGTATATCCAATTTAGTATACCTACCTACTAAAATATATCGCGAGTGGGTTGGCTAAAATTCCTGGCCGGACTAAAATAATTAATGAAATAAAAATTTAACATTTGATTGACATGAAAGACCAATTTGGATGTTGTTTTCATTGGGTATTGTTACGAGTATAAACCTTGCGGTAACGTTGAGTGTTGTTTTAATTTCGATAAAAAAATACTAAAGTACTAAAACTTTGACGATCCTGTAGCCTAATTGGTAGCGAACCTGCCTGCGAAGCGAAGGATCCCGGGTTCGATTCCCGGCCGGGGCAAATATTTATGTGACAAATAAATATTTGTATTCGGGTCATGAGTATTATTGTGATGTGTTATATGTGTCGTCCATGCCACTCGCGACATAGGTAAATCCTACTGCGGGGATATAAGTGTGTAAGCGTTTAAAAGTCGTGAGTTTGCTAATGTGCAGTAAGTTCTAAATTATCTGTTCAAGATATCGTTAAAAGCTTTTATGATTGATATAGAATTACTCGTATTTTTGCAATACCCTAGCTTCAGTACTATTATGTACCTACTCTATGTTTTCTGTGACTTCAGGTTATGAGAGCGACTTTAACGCCAAATGGCGTTCTGCCAAGTAACAGTTAACTTTACATTGTCTTGAAAATTAAACTCTTTATTATTTACGAGGGCCTTGAAAAAATAACCAACTAGCGCTTCGCCAGCGGCTTTTTCCGCGTTTTCCGGGACAATAAGTAGGTACTCTATATCTTATTCAAGATCATAGTCTAGCTGGGTGGTAAATTTTGTGAAAATCCGTTCAGAATTTCAAATAAACTTTCATATCTATACATATCTATAAAATTAAATAAAATTGGAGTGTCTGTTTGTAATATTAAAATAACCGCTTTTTGCTAAGTGCATTTGGATGTATAAACGGTACATATACCAAAACAACATTTTTCACAATTTTTGTCTGTCTGCCTGTCTGTCTGTCTGTCTGTCTGTCTGTCTGTCTGTCTGTCTGTTTGTTCCGGCTAATCTCTGAAATGGCTGGACCGATTTTGACGGGACTTTCACTGGCAGAAAGCTAATGTAACAAGGAGTAACTTAGGCTATTTTTATTTTAGAAAAAAAATAGTTTGTTAGGCGATACGAAGTTCGCCGGGTCAGCCAGTTTATAATATTATACGAAGTGTTACTAAATACCCCTAAAAATATAATTAATTATCAAAGCCAAAAATTTTGTCAACCCTAGTAAGCTGTCATGTCAGGGAACCAGATTATTTACGCTTCCCGCCCACGACCGATAATCGGTGACCGTTTTTTTTATAGGAGAAAAATAGAACGTACTGATAGCAATAGTGCAACGCACACGTCCTACAAAAAGTCGGTCAGAAATAATATGGCAGGAAAAATCGGCCCGATTATCGGTCCTACAAAAAGACTGACGTGGTCGGGAAGCGTTAACAGAAAGGCCTACGTACCTATTTTACCTAATAATTGTCTACTTAATAGTTTTTCTATTTTTCATTCATAAATGTTTGCTACCTCAATACAAGGATGTCATTATACTCAAGTACATACTGGCTTCAAAAAATGTCAAGTTGGAAAAAAATATATGTTGGGTGTTTCTCCAGTTTAGACAATATTTGCGCATTTTTTTCGATAAACGCTAAATTTCATTTTTATTTGGATTTGATCCCGTTATGGTTTTAGGCGTAACTTCATTTAATAGATAACCAAAAGGCACGTATGTAGTCAAAACATTGAAAGAGTTATTGCCATTTAAAATATGTGATGAGCTACGGTAATGAACCCTATACTTGGTAATGAATCTTTGAGTGTATGGTGATGAAATATTAAGACAAGGTAATGAAAAAAAAATAATGTATTCATTGAAAAAAACATATTTTAAATAATAATATTTTATATTGTTAAATTAAAAACATAATAAGAAATTATCCTACGTTAATTAAATAATTTTTTTGACACATCAGTTCCAAGTTACAATCAAAATCAATATCAATGTACATCAATGATCTGCTTATATCGGGGATATTCATTGCTATGCTGATGACAGTACGGGTCATGCTCATTATACAGGCCGAGCAAATCTTTCTCGGATGCAGATTGAGGAGAAGATGATAAAACTTGTATCTGAAGTCGAGACATCTCTGGAGCGGGTCTCGGAATGGAGTAGACTAAATTTAGTCCATTTCAACCCCGAGAAACCGCTCAAAATGTATCATAGCACCACAGTTCCAGAACATTCTTCGTCTTGTCGATGATCCCAAGCTTACAGACGGACTAGAGTTGCTAGAAATGAGGGGGCTCTCTGCGTATTCTACCGTCAGTATAATGGGGACTGTTCTGATGAACTGTTTGTTTTAATCCCTGCGGTTAATTTTCGTCACCGCACATGACGGTGTACCAGGTTCCATCAACACCACCTATATACCTGGCGTTCGTCCACATTTCGGTTTTCGCGTAGTTTTCTACCCCGCACGTATAAACTATTGAATGAATTTCCTGCATCGGTGTTCTCTCCAAACTATGATATGGAGTCCTTCAAGAAGCGGGTCTATCATTTCCTTCTAGGCCGGCAACGCATTGGTGATGCCCCCGGTGTTACTATCCATGGGTGGCGGTGATCACTTACCATCAGGTGACCTGTCTGCTCGTTTGCCTGAATTTATTTCTACTATTTTCTTTTCCTTTTTTTTGTGTTACCTTGTTTCTTGGTCATATTTTTCCTCTTCTCAGAAGTTCCTTCCCAGTGTTAATTTATTATCTGTTATCTTGTTTTATATGTGTTTAAAAGTATCTTCAACTTCTTACATTCTTTTTTAAACTGCTAAGTTCGTTTTTCAGTCTTTGTACATCTTTGTCTCTTCGTTATCGTAAATGTCTAATTTTACCATAATCTAACCTTATTTTGAAAATGTTATCTGTTTCGTTTTCGTCACTGACTGTACCAGTTCCTTTTACAGCAAAATTTAACGGAATTGATCCAAGAGCATCACTTATACCATCTTCTCTAGGCTCATCTTGGATTTTTTCAATACCTTTTCAATTTCTTTCTCCAGTTTTATTATTTCGTGCTGTTTGTTCTCCATCTTCTGCGTCTATCCCTTTGAGTAAAGGGGGGGGGGGGTTAAATATTTGATGCTAACATTTTTTTTCAGATTTTCTCAAGTATCTTGCTTTTTCTTTTTCAATATTGCACAATTCTTCATTTTCTTTTAAATCAGCATAGCTTTTATGTTTTTCTATTCTTCTTCTAGCTAAAATTTCCTCTTTTGTCTTCTAAAAGGTTACGGTAAACGAC
The DNA here is from genome assembly GCA_951805285.1 of Thymelicus acteon. Lineage (NCBI taxonomy): Eukaryota > Metazoa > Arthropoda > Insecta > Lepidoptera > Hesperiidae > Thymelicus > Thymelicus acteon. The sequence continues at coordinate 3,164,752 of OX638216.1, forward strand.
GGTAATGAACTACACGGCAATGACAAATGCATACATTTGGGTTATTATACATTTTTCTGTAAGCAGTATATACTTCAAACACTTTTAAAATTTAAATTGAATCTAAATCGAATGGATTGATGTAATAACGAGATAAAAATTTCAAATACATACCACATATTAAGTGGACTTGTAATGAAACACAAACTGGACCAAACACGGTCAACACCCAGAATAATCGAGTTTTTTGGCGCGAAATTTTTCGTAATTCTTACTACTGCTACATTAGCCGATCGACTGAAGTGCGGGGAGGCGGCGACATACTATGTGGCGGTATGATCAAGTGTTTTTGCTTCGTAAAATCGAATTGTAGTGATGGTTCTGGTGATGAGTTTTGCAGCGTGACAAAAGTTTGGAAACGCTTTTGTTAATATTTTATACTTCAAATTACGTTTTTGTTTATAATTACGTAATAAATTATAAACGAGTTATTAGGCACAGTTGGCAAATGTACGTTATTTGCGCTAGATTTACTGAAATTTTGTTAAATATGTGAAGTCTAGCAGTGGAAAAGGTCCCTGTAATGAGTTTTGATGTTATTTTCTTTAAAAATATACATAATTTACATATAAATTGTATAAAATAAACGATGCGCCTATTAAAGTACATAGGTATATATTTTATAAAATTATTGAAAGGAGTCTAAAACTAAGTTTAAATTTGTTATTCACAAGAAATAGTACATTTGGTATAGTTTGAATATTCACCCTGTTGTCAATTTCAAACCTTCTAATCGATATCCTACAACTGTTTCGAGTGTTTTTTTTTTCAATTTTTTTTGCAAAATAACGATTCTTTCTAACTCGGAATATTACGATATGATGTTATGCGTAGGCCATGAAGATAGCAATTTAAATCATGCTCGCGAACTGTATCGGCAACGATTAATCGATGATAGACCCCCCACTGATGCGACGGCTACCTTCGTACCAGTGTTTTCTGAACATGTCAAGACGACTACATTCCACCGGCTCTTTTCATCGGTCTACTAGAAGTGGACGTCCAAGCACAGTCGACGCCTTTTAAAATTTTTGTCGTTCCACGAATTAGTTAGAAATGTAGGCACATTCTGCGTAGTTTACTCTTTAATTTTACTGAAATAAGGTTTGCATTGCACATCAGTGAAAATAATAAATTTTTTTAGGGTATGTTATACAGCGCTACTACGGTTCATAAATTTAGTGAATGGACTCGTTATAAGGCCCCATTTAACCTCCTTTCGACTTTACGAGTAGTTTTGTAACACCCTGTATATTAAAAGGTAGGTAAATGAAATCTGATTCGCTATTTATCAATCATGGAAAGTGTTTCATTACAAAAATGTTTAGACCTCAGACCAATAAAGTACAAAATTTTAATGCAAAATGTTATGCTTCAATGCGACCCACAAAGTGTATAAATGTTATGTATGTAAGTAAGAGTTTCAATTCGTAATCTGTTTTTGGTAGCGAATCGAGGCCTGGTTACTAGTTCGGAAAAATAAAGTTATATATCTGCTATAGCATTGCAATATCCCTGAGCAAGTGTTTGAGTTGAGTAGTTACATAAGAGATTTATGACACGTCTTCTCCGTAGCGCGTCTGAAACATAAATGAGTATTTTCATAAATCACGACCTAGCAGATACCCGCAAACCATAACAAAGTAATTCGTACATTTACTCATATGTTCGGCTTACACGTATTAAGTAGTTAACTAAATTTTAACTAAAAAGTTACTAAATTGTCTGTTTACACGTATTAATTTACTTTAAAAGTTAAAATTTAGTTATCTACATAACTACTTAATATGTGTAAACCGGACTATTAAGGTAAGGCTATTAGAAGATTAGCTCGCTTTGATCTCGAAATATACAAAGTGAAGGCAATATGATTTTTTTTCCGAACGTTAGAATTTTCTTTTCAGTATTCAACCTATGAAATCACTTTATATTATTAGAGCCTAATTAGTGATATTAAAATTTTAATTCAGTAGAAGTTTCCAACATGCGATGTAGGTACGTAGATTTTTTGTGGGATTTATTAGGGAGCATGCGTAATGTAAGCATGATGAAGAGTTTGATGGGTGACCAATATTTGATTGCAGTGCAGTCCGTTGTTATATGTAACTAGCTGACCCGGCGAACTTCGTATCGCCTTGCAAACTATTTTTTTTTTCTAAAATAAAAGTAGCCTAAGTTCAGGGGTGTAGCTACCGCCGTATCGGCCGTATCAATTATACGGGGAACCCAATAATACTCCCAAAAAAAGCTCGCCAGCGGCCTACGACAGTTTTCACTCCTTTTATATTTGACAGCTTACGTTGAGGAGGCCCCACAACAAATATTGATATGAGGCCTCCTTAGGGCTAGCTACGCCACTGCCTAAGTTACTCCTTGTTACATCAGCTATCTGCCAGTGAAAGTCCCGTCAAAATCAGTCCAGCCATTTCAGAGAGCCGGAACAAACAGACAGACAGATAGACAGACAAAAATTGTAAAAATGTTGTTTTGGTGTATGTACTGTGTATACATCCAAATGCACTTAGTAAAAAGTGGTTATTTTAATATTACAAACAGACACTCTAATTTTATTTATTTGTACAGATTAGAAAGTAGGTAAGGACGATCTTGTAATCCAGTTGATATCATAATGACCCAACCTAAGCGAATGGTCCTGGATTCGATTCTCAGCATTCATATTATTATAGACCTCGTATGTTGACTGAACTTGAACTGTTACGGTAATATTTTTAAATCATGCTTAGTCAAAGTTGTAATGTCTAGTTCAGCTTGCAACAGCCCATAATTGTCCCACTGCTGGGCTCAGGGTCTCCTCTCACAATGTGAGGAGTATTAGGCCATAGTCTACCACGCTGGTCAAGTGCGGATTGGTATACTTCACACACCTTTGAGAACTTTATGGAGAACTCTCCGGTATGCAGGTTTCCTCACGATATTTTCCTTCACCGAAGCAAGTGATAATTAACTTCTAATACGCATAAAATATTTGAAAATTAGAGGTGCGTGCCAGGATTTGAACTCGGGCCTCTTCGTTCGGGAGACCAACGTTCTAACCGCTAGGCTATCACTGCTCAACCTAGTTCAGCTTATGATTTATAAATTAACCTTCACCTTTCAAATGTAATTGTGTCACAAATGTTTTGTAGCTAAATGCGTCTGTACAGATATAGGTACTTGGCTGCAGTTCAGGTCTAAAAGTGATGGAATTTCGACCTTTGCTACATAAGAATGTGGTGTATACTCGTAAACTAAGCATCTTTTGTACGGTTTGAGAAAGTTTTCGCTGGAATATGTTCGTTTTATGTAATCAGAAGATGCGTATGCAACGTACGTTGTACATCTTGCAAACGATGCTTGTATAAAGTGAAATATATCATAAGAATATTAAGAGGTTGTAATTGTTGCTATGATTCGTTTAATATAAATAAATACTATATAGAGGAAAGATTTGCTTGTTTGTTTGCATTGAATAGGCTCCGAAACTACTGAACCGATTTGAAAAATTCTTTCACTGTTGGGAAGCTACACTATCCCCGGGTGACATAGGCTATATTATATTTTCAAACAAATTAGGGATCCTTGATAAAACTCTAATAATGTATCCCAAGGTGTAAAAAAAAGCGGCCAAGTGCGAGTCGGACTCGCTCATGAAGGGTTCCGTAGCAGCAAGTAACACAATATAAAAGTTCTTGTAGTTCGTTGTAACTTTGATCAATGTTTTTTGCGGTTTACGATTTATGACGTATTAACAAAAAACTACTCACTAAATATCATTCAAACCAATTTTCGTTGGAAGTTTTCATGGTAATGTACATCATATATTTTTTTTAGTTTTATCATTCTCTTATTTTAGAAGTTACAGGGGGGGGGACACACATTTTACCACTTTGGAAGTGTCTCTCGCGCAAACTATTCAGTTTAGAAAAAAATGATATTAGAAACCTCAATATCATTTTTGAAGACCTATCCATAGATACCCCACACGTATGGGTTTGATGAAAAAAACATTTTTGAGTTTCAGTTCTAAGTATGGGGAACCCCCAAAATTTTGTGTTTTTTTTCTATTTTTGTGTGAAAATCTTAATGCGGTTCACAGAATACATCTACTCACCAAGTTTCAACAGTATAGCTCTTATAGTTTCGGAAAAAAGTGGCTGTGACATACGGACGGACAGACAGACAGACAGACAGACAGACAGACAGACATGACGAATCTATAAGGGTTCCGTTTTTTGCCATTCGGCTACGGAACCCTAAAAATAAGAAAACCGAAGCAAAGCGAGGCCGTTTACTCGTAAACTATAAAGTAATTCTTCCAGTGAAATGTGATTTGATTTTCTTATCAAAGATCCAGTTTTAAATCCTAAACATGCACTTCTAGCTTAGTTTTTTGCCGATATAGAAGTAGTAAACTCCCATGCATTGTAAGATAGACAAAAAACGCGCTAAGTACACTACCATGAGGTAGCAGGGTAAGCGTGTGCATATTATGACGTAAAAACGTACAACTTTTTGAATCCTTATATCTCAGAAACGGTGGCTCGTGGGAAAAAAAGTATTGATACATTTTTATAGATAACTTTATGATCTACAAATGTTGTCTGGGGTACTTTATGATAAAACTTACCGTTTTGCTAAAAATCGCGAAAAACTCATTTTTTGACCTTTGACCTTGAATATTTTTTTCCATACACGGGAATGGTGGGGAACTTAAAATTTTTTATTTATGATTATGTTTTGAATAATCTTACTGATTTTCAGCTTGTTGGGAATTTATGCACCTTCACTATCATTTTTTGGTCTAAATTGACCGGACTAGTAGATGTTAGAGGAGAAATTTGAACGCAATAATAAAACCTTGTTTTTTACAGGTAATTCATCTTCAGTAATGGAATTATGTCTTCAGCCAGCCGCAGTGTAGCTATTGAAAAATAACGTAAGTGTAATATTTTCTAGGCAGCGTGAAAAATAACAGGGGTTTCTGCTTAATCAGTGAGCAACCGCGAACGAAAATAAGCTAACATTACATCTCGAATCAGGCTGCTACTGTTTTCTCTAAAATTTTAACCGACTTTAAAAAAGGAGGAGGTATTGACGACCCGTGTAGCGCAATGGTTACCATGCCGGATCGCCGCACAGAGGTTCCTGGGTTCGATTCCCAGCGAGGCGGTTTGAATGATGAGTTTGAATTTCTATTCTCGGTCTGGATGTAAATGTCCTTGTTTATTGTGTTGTCCATGGCACCCACGACACAGGGAATCCTATTGTGGGGCTATGAGTGTGAAGCGTTATTTATTTATTGAATTCCACTGTATTTTTTTATGTTTGTTATCTCAGAACTTTCGACTGGGTGAACCGATTTTGATGATTCTTTTTTTAATCGAAAGCTGTTGCTTGTTATGTGATCCCACTTAAATTTGAGCGAGATCAGACGAGTAGTTTTTGAGCTATCTCTAATTTTGAAGTCTGTTATTTTTTGTCAAGAATTATTATACACGTTAAGGCTACATTAACACAATTGCGTGTTAAAGAATGGAACTCAAGCCACATAGTAATTAGCGTATGCGTATTTAACTTATGCAAGTAACGTATGTAGCTAAGTATGAAACTACTAGGATACCAGCGGTGCTGAAGTAACCTATATCCGATCAATCTTGAACGACTGCCGTATCCTTAAAATATGGCCTCCGAAGCACGAAAGAACTGATGTGCACAGTGCTAATGTGACACTAGGGATCAACTATCCCACTGGCTAACGCGATCCAAATGACGTAATTTACGGTGATCAGCTAACAGGCCTGTCTGCAGTCTAAATACTTCCTACTTTAATGATTATTTATAAATGTGAAACTTTGTATGGATTTTCATGAAAAGCACATAGATAAACCTTTTATTCTTTAGTCTGAGAGATAAACCATGATCTGAATAAGACATAGTATACATATCCTAGAACAATAGTAAATATATTACTTTTGGTTAATAAACGACGGGTTACGATTAATGAGCTAATCGTTTGTTACTTACGAATACATTCGTTGAATAATCTAAATTTTACTAACAAAAAATAACCGACTTCAAAGTTACTCAAAAACTATTCGTCAGATCTCATTCAAATTTATGTGGGACCACATATCAAGCACCTGCTTTCGATTAAAAAAAGAATCATCAAAATCGGTTCACCTAGTCGAAAGTTCTGAGGTAACAAACATAAAAAAATACAGTCGAATTGAGAACCTCCTCCTTTTTTTGAAATCGGTTAATAATAAATAATTCCTTCCATAAAAACATTGTCTTCAAATTCGAGAATAACTTATTGTCGTTTTGTCATCTAACACTTGACAAGCGGCATTTACTAGGCCTTGGATTCGCGGAGATCGGCGCGACCTTTGCGTTTCCCACTAATGTCAAATTCACAGGTATCCGTACCGTGTGACGCAACCTTTACGCGGAGTGTCGAGTTTAGACTTTAGTATGTGGGACAGGGGAAGAGTGAATAGCAGTATTATTAAATAAGTTATGCGGATATTCATAATAATATGTTCTTATACTTCTTTTACTTGTAACGTTTTCATTGTTTACTGTACGAGTATAACCCTTAGGTTTGCTGTTAGAGTACATAGTATTACCGTATATAGTACCATAGTACCATATTTAATGTACTTAGGTTTAAATACGTTACAAATATTAGATTTATTAGATGTTGATACAAATAGTATTAATTAACAGTTTATATTGAACCGTTACAAATAGCACTTGTTTTTAAGGGTTTCTAAAGGATAAATAAATACGCAGGAAATGAAGTTGTAGTTTTAAAGAAGCTTGTTTATGTACCTACCTACTTCACAAGTCCTATCACAGTATAGGTCTTAAGATTTTTATGATAATTAATCATAAATGTAACGCTTACTTACGAGTACTAATGCTTTTTGTAATTCGATTTACCGGTATCATGGTCGCAGCGAGAATGAGAAATTAGCCTAAATATAAAATATTTACGCTTTCTCATTTTTCGTATCTCGCGAGTTCTTTGCATGTAAAATATGGTATATTGCAGAAATAATCACATGGAAAAGTTTATTATGTATTGCAACATTTTTGAAAATCCAAATTTGAATTTACGCACTAAATCCAAGGAGCGTTGTTTATATGGCGATCGCTTCCGTTCTTCAATCGAACCACAACCCAAATTACAGTGATGTATGTATATCCGTAATCCAAAGGTAATTATTATTTTTGGGTCTAAATGAGTGAAAGTTCAACTTTGCGTCTATAATGCCGGTTGTTTGGGAAAATTGGGATAATCTTCTCTAACGTGTTTAAATTTTTGTGTATTTCCTGTCGGCAACACTTATCGTAAACAGTAGATATCTACGTACAAATATTAAAGGAATATTGTTTATGTTATTGTTTATTTTGGAAATAAAATTCAGTGTGTAGACCACGGACATAAAAAAAGAACAGACGTAACCTTGTCTAATCGAGAGTGCAGCTGACAGCTGACAGCTCGCTTACCATGTGTGCGTAATTTTGTAATTTTTGATTCGCTATCATATGGTGTCAATGTCGTAGCCGTATGGTGTCAATGTGTGGGTGTGTGTACTTGTACGAATACAGAGTTGGTATTCCTATGGGTGCTTCACTGAATTTGTTCTTGGGATTACGTCCGTCTTTTTCTTACGTCGGTGGTGTAGACGTAATGTTTATATGTCGTGATCGAACATAGACTTAAATATATAGACGGGCTGTTCCGAACAAAATCTGTGTCACATTTTTCATACTCTGTGACAGCGCTTCGTTCGGTCAAGCTCATTTCAAGATGGCGGTATCAAATATTTTGCACTAAATAATTTTTAAAGATGTAAGTAAAATTATAGTTATTTACCAATTATAATTTAAATAAACTCAAATAAAGTTCAAACGAAAATAATGAAAACGTTTTAACTGTGCACAATAAACAATATGCGTTATTGTGTTCTCGAATGGTCTGTGTTTTTCAAAAATGACATCTACTTGTATCGGTTGCTCGCAGCCGACTAAAATTCGTTGGCACCACTTTGTGTCAATATAGGAGTCCAAAATTTTACGGTACTGAACAGCCTGCCTAATAAGCCGGCGCCAGATACAGTTCAAACATTTGAACACTTCTTTGAAGGACTTTGAAAACACATTTGAGCACATATTGTCGCAACCTGCCAGACATGTTTTGCAATCGTTTTTCTTCACAGTATGCTAGTAGACGACAAACAAGATGGACGAAGATTTTGTGGATGCCTTTATTACTTAAGTGCTTGTAATTATTTATTACATGTGCAAAATAATTACATTACAAAAAAAGTGCTGTAAAAGTAAAAATAAAAAATTTGGTATACTTGGTGTGCATTATACTTTAAAGTACGAGCATGATTCATAAAAGTTATAACAAATGTCTTCCAATGTCCAGTTAGATGATGAAAGTCATAATCATGGCACACCACGTAGTTTTGTTCGGATTTAGTATTCTATCAACTACCTACCGCGCACGACCTTTCGTCACAGCAACGGTCCTGCAACTGGATTTTGCGCAAGTGTGGCAGGCTACGCAAACATTTGAACACATTAAAATTTGAACGCTTTGATGTGCGCTAAAAATTTGCTGCAAATTTTTGTTCAAACATTGAACACATATTCAAAGTCCCGTGCTACACATATCAATCAAAGCAGTGTTCACAGTCATGTTTGGAGCTGTATCTGGTGCCAGCTGTATAGTATATACATATAGGTCTATGTGATCGTAGTATAAAAACGTGAAACGAACAACTCGTTTTGTCACCTTTACTTGTCATTACTGTCAAAAGTGTCAAATGACAACTGTCAATATCACAACCGCATTCCCGCCATGAATCTCTTCTTTTTTTGAAATCGGGTAAAAAAACGACAATCGTGTATTTGAAATAAAAATGTAGAGCCCGCGAGCATAAAAGTTAAAAGGCAAAAAATTGAATGCAAAAATAAACGGAAATGTATAATATATTTAAAACATGAAAACAAATATCACAGATAAAACAGACCGGTTGGTCAATATTGCAATACATTTGATTGGAAAACAATCGTCAGGCAGAATATAATAAATTAATTTAAATTTAAAAATAAAAAAAAAACCCGGCTGCTATCAAAAAAGCTATCATAATAGTGTTCTTAAAATCCTTATGGTGAGCTCTTTATTTTGATACCCATATTGCATTATTCGATTTATTTTAATTTTTTGATACTTAAAATAATGACATCTCACAGCCACCACATTTTTTTTATTCACATATCTAAGAATATTTGGGTTATCAAGACGAATCTGACGATATCTTAAGTATATAAATCCGTTCAGCACTTTAGAAGGTATGTGGTAATAAAGAATATTACATGCATTCATACATACATACAAGAAAACACATAACCCTTCCTGCCAGTCGAGTAAAATAACACCACTTCAATTGTAAAACCTAAACACGTGTAGCAACATTCATTAGAAATAGTCGATGTTAGCAATATTTAAATTCCTAACCCTTTAATAACGTAAGTATACACTTGATACACTCGATATACAATGATACACCACCCCAACTCAAGAGTCAGTAACAGTTACTTGAATCGCTCTTTAGTAAAGAATCTTTAGTAAAAAATATATATTTAAGTAACCGTTAGTGACTGAGTTGGGGCGTTAAACGTCACTTTATATTCTACAACGGTTTCGGAAAGGTACTTTATGATTAAGGAGACTAGATGACAAAAGAAACTCCTCAGCACATCGTTTAAGAAAATAATGATTTATCTAAATAACTTCGTTGGTTATTATTGGTTACATTAATATTCTTATATCTAAGTGACAACCCTATTGAAGTTAGAGTATAGTTATGCACCTTTACATATTCAAATGTCTTCGTTAAATACTTAATATACACGTCCGTTACGCCTATCAAAACTTCAGCGAAGATTTGCATTGATTAAGAAATGTTTTATTGTAGTATTTTTATGCACAGATCACATCAGAATAATAAAGCGGCCAAGTGCGAGTCGGACTCGCCCATGAAGGGTTCCGTAGCAGCAAGTAACATAATATAACAGTTCTTGTAGTTCCTTGTAACTTTGATCAATGTTTTTTGCTGTTTACGATTTATGACGTATTAAAAAAAACTACTTACTAGATCTCATTCAAACCAATTTTCGTTGGAAGTTTGCATGGTAATGTACATCATATATTTTTTTTAGTTTTATCATTCTCTTATTTTAGAAGTTACAGGGGGGGGACACACATTTTACCACTTTGGAAGTGTCTCTCGTGCAAACTATTCAGTTTAGAAAAAAATGATATTAGAAACCTCAATATCATTTTTTAAGACCTATCCATAGATACCCCACACGTATGGGTTTGATCAAAAAAACATTTTTGAGTCTCATTTCTAAGTATGGGGAACCCCAAAATTTATTGTTTTTTTTCTATTTTTGTGTGAAAATCTTAATGCGATTCACAGAATACATCTACTTACCAAGTTTCAACAGTATAGCTCTTATAGTTTCGGAAAAAAGTGGCTGTGACATACGGACGGACAGACAGACAGACAGACAGACAGACATGACGAATCCATAAGGGTTCCGTTTTTTGCCATTCGGCTACGGAACCCTAAAAAGGTAAGCCATAAAATATGTAGGTAAGTTTTTAATCCTCTTAGGTAAGTTTGACTTTTAACGTTTATTTAGGTACATTGATTAAGTCGTTTCTATTATTATCCATCAATTCGTTTAGAAACGAGGGATTAAAGTAAGTTTCAAAACAAAAAAAAATTAGGAAATAGCTTGATTTAATCTTTTATTCATTTTTAGTTATCTAAAATCTATAAACGAAGGATTGTAATATATGCATGACAGTCTGTACCGTAACCCATTATTTTTGAGACACAAAAGCTGATGTTTTGCGTTGCCAGATTTATGTGGCGATCCGGGATTATGAAACCAAAGTAAATAAAGTTGGAATTTTACAGCGAAAGCGAATCACCAAAAAATCGTTAACATTACTTTTTAACTGCTTACTCTTTTAATTGAGTTTTAAATTGAGTTGACAATGCTGATTAAGCCTGTGATTTTTTTATATGTCAATCTCCAATTAACGGGACTTTTTTGACAAAAATTGGGACGAAAACTAATATGTTAGGCGTGTTCAACGCTGGTTATGTTCCTAATGGCCATTACGATCTAGATTCGCTCTATTGTAGCCATACATTACATACTAAGTCAGATAACAGTCGTTAGTCAGTGTGATGGAGTAAAATCTAGGCCTCATTACGAGGACCCGTGCCATACCGGCCTCTAATGAGGTCAGATTGATCATAGCCTTTTATTTCTTGAATTTTCTAGAAAATAAATTAAAAGAATTTTAATAAAAGAAATAGAAAAGAAAAGAAGGAACATGAAGCCTTTTCCAGAGTTAGATAACAAGTTAACAAAGTTACAAAAAGTGGATTTAGAAGCATGAAACTTTTTGCAGAGATTCTTTACAGAGTATGGACGAGCACTAATAAAGAATATTTGAATAAAAACGGTAAAATAGGAGATAAAGACGAAGTCAGGCAGGAGATAAAATCTATACTAATATTATAAAGAGGAAAGATTTGATTGTTTGTTTGCATTGAATAGGCTCCGAAACTACTGAACAGATTTGAAAAATTCTTTCACTGTTGGGAAGCTACACTATCCCTGGGTGACATAGATGCTATATTACATTTTGAAAAAAATTAGGGATCCTTAATAAAACTCCAATAATGTAACCCAAGGTGTAAAAAATAAGAAAACCGAAGCAAAGCGAGGGCGGTTACTCGTAGAAAATAAAACAATAAAGAAGTTTTCCTTTGAACGTTTATCAAATTTCCTGTTGAGCTCAGAAACCGCGGAAACAACTCCGTAGAATCTAGTTTACAAAGGCTCTCAGCGTTATCTAGTGCACTGGAGACAATTAGATCGCAGATAAATTGTCGAGATAGCTACAATGAGTCTGTTATGCGAGGACGCAACCGCATGCTTGAAACACAATCACGGTGTTTGTAGACCAATATAGTTAGTTCCAGTTCCAGTAGTAAAGCCAAAGCGTTAGCGTCTTGGTTAAGTTTAACGTCTTTGAGTTAAAAGATACGTGCACTATCTAGCACTAGGGCACCCATAAACTACCGATCGCGCCCGCTATTACTTCACTTGGTCATAGTCACATAGGCTATTAGCGCTTCAATTTAGCAATTTATTTGTAACTAGCTGATCCGGCGAACTTCGTATCGCCTAACTAATTTTTTTCTAAAATAAAAGTAGCCTAAGTTACTCCTTGTTACATCAGCTATCTGCCAGTGAAAGTCCCGTCGAAATCGGTCCAGCCATTTCAGAGATTAGCCGGAACAAACAGACAGACAGACAAAAATTGTAAAAAATGTTGTTTCGGTATATGAACCGTGTATACATCCAAATGCACTTAGTAATAACCTGTTATCTGGGGGCACGGCAGTGCCCCCGCCAAGTCGAGCAAAAAAGCGGCACGGCCGTACCATCCTTTTCTCGAAGCAATTCAGGCCATTTTCGACCCCCTATAACTTCGTTGTGGATAAAGCTAGAAGCCTGAATTTTTAGTAACCAAGCAGGCATTGTATAAACACGTTATATTTCAAATTTCATTCGATTTGAACCAGTAGTTTAAGAATTATAACTAGTCAAAGTTTCTTAATTTCGTCACTCACTGACTGACTGACCGATCATCAAAACTCTAAGGCACTTCTAGCAGACATAGAAGCTTCAAATTTGGAACACAATTAGTGTTTTGTGTATAGATCAAGGAAAAACTAAAACATTTTGCAATTTCGGTCTAGTTTTCTAGATACATCAACTGTATAAATAACTTTGTAATCCCATATAAATATATAGGATTACAAAGTTACATTTGCAGTTAATGAATTACTGTACCTGTATAACAAAGTAACATCTGCAGTGAATGAATCAGTGTACCTGTATATAATATAATGGAATAATAGGTGTAGATAGGTACCTAGATATAATTATGTTCAAAGGTAACTTGTAAAAGGAAAAAAAGTAGAACTATCTACAAAAAGAAATGAGATGCCATCAAAAACAAAACTTGTAAAAAAAAACCAAGTCTCGCAACTCAGTTCTTCTACCGTAAAAAGTTGTGAGATCCATGTAATACCAAGTCGGTTAATTTATTCAGTTCCTACTTAAGGGTCCTTCTGTCTTAAGTTATCACGTAATTAGCTAACCTAACAAGTAACAACATCTTATAGTGACCATATTATCAATATTAAAAACTTTTATGTTTTAAATAAATAGATTGACTTGGCAATCGCACTAAACAATCAAATTTAATATAATATGTAGGTATTACTTGTGAGATATATTGTGTTTTCATGCGATGGCCAAGTCGATCTATTTATTTAAAACATAAAAGATTTCTACACACGTTTTTTATTCCAATTGGCGTTTATTCGGTACAATCACTGAAATTGTTTGTTGAGAATCGGAAGTTTTGCTACAAAATGTCGGAAATATAATTGCGTTTCACGGTTCGGCAGCTGCTTATTGGGCTGCTGTTGTGACGCTATGCGCTTCATTCTGTTTTAAAGCGTTTTTGTATTGAAAAATAAAATTCACGACCTGCGTAATTAAACGTCAAAATATTGACGCTTTATTCCGTATATTATGACCATGGATTTTGTACAATTTGCAGTAGATGAGGATAACGAGTAGCTAGTGTTGACTGTTGAGTATCGGTCCTTAGGTGAAAGTGAAATCAGTAAGATGATTCATATTACATTGTTATTGATGTGAAACATCTTTACGCGAGGGGTAAACCTGATTTTAGACTTGGTGATCGTGGCGACGCATTTCGATGTTTCACATCTGTCAGCCGTCCCATGACAGCTGTTTTTTTATTGTTATATTTTTTATACCAAAATTGCTTATAGTTTAATCAGTTTTTCTTGTTTTTCGAAACGCCCGGTTTTGTACATTGTTGGTATTAAAAGTAAAAAAATCACACGGCCGCTAATAAATTTACCGACATAGGTCCATAACAGTTAAACTAACCAAATAAAGAGTTACAAAACGGCAGTAAGGTACAGTCGACACGTAATTAGCGTACCTCAAACAATGCTAACGATGGGAGGCGGCCGAGGATACATGTCATATTATTCACTGAACGTGAGAATTATTGTTTTAACGATGAGAATATAGGACGCGAAATCTTTGACTTCTTGCAGCCTGTGACCTAACAATTAGTTACATAACTAAAAATTTTAAAATTTAATAAACATGTAATATATAAAATTCTCTTGTCACGGTGTTAGAAGTTGAACTCTTCTGAAACGGCTCGACCGATTTTCGTGAATCTTAGCGTGCATATCGGCTAGGTTGGAGAATCGGACAACATCTATTTTTCATCCCCCTAAATGTTATGTTTTCTTTTTTTAAACTTTTGACAGAACGAAGTCTGTCCGGGCAGCTAGTATATAATATATAACATAATAGCTAACAATCATCTCGATCAAATCAGATTTTAAACAAAAAAACGCTTAAAATAGGTCCACTCGTTTAGGAGCTACGATGCCAGAGATACAAAGACACGTCAATCTTATAACACCCGTCTTTTTGCGTTGGGGATTAAAAAGTGATAACTCTGAAGGCGTGCTGGTATCAAAGACCGAACATAAGGTCCCGTATTTAGTTGATATGAAACATCTAATGCGGCAGGTCAAACCCCCCTGTTGGCATGGCGACGCGTCGCCACGTTACCAGGCACGCATAAAACTCTCCGACTCTCTTCCCCCTCTCTATTACTGCGCTGAACGTTGCCTTTTTAAGGTTTACGCACACTTATTCAGCGCCATTGGCGTTTCGCTGAACGATTTTGGTTACACTTATTCAGTTCTGCTTCTATCAGTCGCGTACCGAACAGCGCTGAAAGAACAGAAAGGCTATTCTGTTTTGTAACTTGATAGCGGAGTTTCAAAATTGACGTTCGAGTTCTTGGATCACTTCACTTCGCAAGTGCGTACTAGATGATTAGATAATGACATGTCAATATGATGCAAGTTCACTTTTGTTTTGTAACTTGACAGCGGAATCCACGATGGGTTTCTAAATTGAAGTTAGAGTTCGAGACTCCCTTCACTTCGCAAGTGAGTACCAGATGATTAGAGAATCACATATCAAGATCTCGGACTCGAACTTCAATTTTGCAACTCATCGCGGATTCCGCTGTCAAGTTACAAACCAGTATAGCCTTGCAGCACTGGATTATATTATAGCAGTCGCATGATAAAAACATATTTGTCCTCATTTTACATCCTTGTTTAATTTATGGAAATAAGTTTAACAAATGAAAACCAAAATTACCTTCGTTGTTGTAAGCGTAAAAGTTCTCGTACCTTAAGTCTTAGGAACAATAAAAAAGTAATGCAAGTAGATATTTAAATATGTTTACTGATTTGATCAAATCTCGCAGTGGTTTAGTGAAGTTATGAAATCTTGTTTCTGAAGGGGAGTGAGGGGAGGTGGTCGGGGGGGGGGGACCTCTCGTAATTAATATCGAAATTTCAATATTTAAACAATACAGTAGATATTATATCGCCACATGCGCCACCACCACAATTACACCACGTTCGAGATCGAGATAATCATAAAATACCTATCGAGTTCGTCGAGTTCGTTTTCGATAAACATTGCGTGAAGATGTGATGTGAGTAAGGTGGAGATATCCATACATCAGCGCTTTTCACTAAGTGCATTTGGATGTATACACGGTACATATACCAAAACAACATTTTTTACAATTTTTGTCTGTCTTTCTGTCTGTTTGTTCCGGCTAATCTCTGAAATGGCTGGACCGATTTTGACGGGACTTTCACGTGCAGATAGCTGATGTAACAAGGAGTAACTTAGGCTACTTTTATTTTAGAAAAAAAAAAGTTTGTTAGGCGATACGAAGTTCCCCGGGTCAGCTAGTTTAAGATAATTTTGAGGGTAACTTTGGGAAATGATTCATGATGTCGTTGGTGTTCCATTACCAATAATTTCCTTGGTGCGAAAGTGACTTTGACTCACACTCAAGTTGATGATCTTCTTGTTAGTCGGCTATTTAGCATTGACCAATTGGTATCAATACCATTGACCCAAATAAGGACAAAGCTAGCGCGTTTAAAAAGCTGCACTTAAATTGGCCCAATGGCTCAGAACATTATTATTATTCAATCTTCTTGCTAAGGTATATTACATTATATTATCGGTTTTCAATGTAACTGAATACAACTAGCTCAGCAATGTCCAATCAAGATAGTCGGCTGTTTGATGCTACGATACCTACTGTCCTCAGCTGAGAACTATATCTGTAATTAAACACTGCTAGAACCAATCAAGATGATATCATCCAGTCCGGTATTCATTGAACTTTGTGATATTAGCTTGGGAGCAGTGAGATTGCCTGCTGAGAGTTAATTTTTTGGGGTTAATCCGGATTTTATTACGTTTTAGTTTTTACATCATTGAGTATTGAGACTGATGTCTGATTTCCATAGAAAAGTCCTAAGTCTAAAGATACTACAGAAAACGTTATTAATTTTGTGGAATACACTAAATCTATAATAGATTTTAGAGAAAATCTTCTTAGTACCTATATTAAAGATAGTTTATTCTCAAAAAAGACTTGCGTCATATATTTAACAACCACGGTTACAAATTGAAATTCGAAATCATTAATTCACATAGGTATCGCTGATACAAACACATGAATGTTTTGATTCTACCATCATTTCTGAAAGGTTTGTCATAAAGGAAAAAATGGCATAAGAAACAATTAATACGATGTTGATGTTTTGCACTATGCTTTCTTCGCATCGCATTCACAATAAGGTCCTGAGATTTTTAAAAAATCTGGCCGCAATTCTATTAGAAGCAAAAAATCCTGAAAACTGCGAACTGATCCTGAACTGTAACGGTTACTTAAATCGCTCCTTAGTACAGTAATTGTATGATGATTCTTTACTAAGGAGCGATTAAAATAACCGTTAGTGATTTTGAATTGGGGCCTAAGTGTATTTGAGCATTAGTTGAGTTGCAAATTAAGTAGCAAGTTGAGTTGAAAAACTGAGTTGCAAACGCAATGGTTATTCAGTCAGGTTTACTAATACGTCAGTTAGTATACACCGGAGACACCAAAGTTGTAAAAGCTATTCAAACTAAACTCGTTTCAACTATTTGTCACGGTACGTTTAGTATTAGAGACGTACGTAAGAGTCAGCAACCTCTTTATTAACAGCTAGTGATTTGGGTTTTGGTCCGTGGAATGAGGTTCGGGTTTCCTCAGTAAAGGTCATAGATTATGCTGGCATATTCTGATTGGCATACTTGACACTTTTGAGAAAATTATGGAGGTAAACTGAAACCAGCAGTTTGCTGACGAAGTTATTCTTTATAATTATGATAATACATTTTTAAAATGTTCATAAAATTGTTTCTGCAAGATTCGAATATGTGTACCCGTGAGAGTCAGTTAGTTTGAATTTTATTGGTCTATCTATATACATGGATAGATGACAAACCAATCTGAAAATCCTCCAGGACGGCTATTCTGTTTTGTAACTTGACAGCGGAGTTTCAAAATTGACGTTCGAGTTCTAGGATCACTTCACTTTGCAAGTGCGTACTAGATGATTAGATAATGACATGTCAATATGATGCAAGTTCACTTTTGTTTTGTAACTTGACAGCGGAATCCACGATGGGTTTCTAAATTGAAGTTAGAGTTCGAGACTCCCTTCACTTCGCAAGTGCGTACCAGATGATTAGAGAATCACATATCAAGATCTCGGACTCGAACTTCAATTTTGAAACTCATCGCGGATTCCGCTGTCAAGTTACAAAACAGAATAGCCTTCCAGTTTCGTATTCGAACGAAACAAATGAAAAACAAAAGCGAACATTGGAAAAGAGATACGAAAGAAGTTTTCGGCCGGTCGTTTAAATGTGCCAACTTGAAGAATCCAAACTTTGTAATTGAACCAAATACGAGATGAGCTCTCGAGAAAAGGTTGAGGCCAGTTGTTTTAACAATATTCTAAGAGTTGGGAGAATTAGGCAAATAATTTGTTTTGTGATGTTTATGTTGGATAAGCATTTTTTTATTCGCAGAGTATTTTTAAAGAGCTACTTCGAATTCTTTCATCTTAGATCTTATTCTTTGTGATAGGCAATGCGTTAGTGAAGTATGTGGTATTACATATGGCTGTTGAATGCGGTTTGATTTAAAATTTCCACTGTAATAGACAACACTGCCATAATTTGCTTTTATTTTCAAACCAGTTTTCGTTGAGATTATTTTAAGGTTTCCGTACGAAAAAACGAAAAACGAAACCCTTATAGGATCACTCGTGCGTCTTGGCGACCGCCGTTCACAGCCAATTTACTCTGAAACTACTGGACCAAATGAGTTGAAATATGGTATTCATGTACTTTTTGTGACCCAAAGACGAAGGTATAAAGTAAACAACTGAATTTTGAAAAAAAAATTAAGGAAATCAAAATTAAACAAGAATTGTTTTGCAAACCGTATCATTTGGTACGTCAAATGAAAGGGCTTGTTGCAAGGATCTCAAATGTATTTTGTTATAGTTCTACAATGGATAGTTTTAAAATTATTCAAGAAGGAACGAAAATTAAATCCAAAAATTGACCATTCCTCTCCCCTTAACTCCGAAACTACTGACGGAAAACCTACGTACTATAATAAGTCTATGCCCTTAAAAAAATGGCAAAAATAAATAAAATAAAAAAATAACTGTAAATACATAAACAACGTACGGAACCCTCTCCAAGCGAGATTAACTCGCACTTGTCAAGTTTTTAAACTTTATCGCCTTACTTTTTTTCATTATTTTCCTTCCTGTGGATAAAAAGTTGTCAGGAGTCACGTTTAACGACCTTGTACTTGTATATCTTACAATCTAACTAAGGCAAGACCTCATCGCAATTCACCATCAAGTGGGATTATAATCAAAAATTAACTTTTATGATAACCAAAGTCACGGATACGTAGCTTATGGCACTTTGGAAAGTACCTATCAGCGTGCTACAGAAAGAGCCTGTATTTCTGTACGTGATCGGACTCGAAATGATGACGTCTGTAGATGAACAAAGTTAGTATAGCTTACATATATTGCTGAAGTTGCAATGGGTTTGCGTTGCAATCCCTCACAGTTGGAAAGATCAATAACTGTTGGAGGTAAAAGATTCTCTAATGACAATCATGCAAAAGGAATATTAGACAGAGCCCAATTGTGTGAAGTAACGAACTGAGGAACCTGTAATTTCATAAGGTTCAGGCCTGATAAGGAAAGAACGGTTAACATTGGGAAAGAAAGGTTCATCTTCATCAAGAATAGCAACAACTTTTGCAAATGAAACTGAATATCTCCAGATAGCCGCAAGCGATATCAGCCAGCGCATCTCGTAGTTACCAAAGGATTTGAAAACTGATCTTATTTTAAGGTAAGAGAGACCTACGAGTATGAGTTATTAGATCAAAATAGCTCAGGACCTGAGCAAGGTTTTACCAAAACGTAAATACCAGTATAACTGAAAGTCATGCTTTGGAACAATTTCGTTTTCTATTGATCGCTGTTCTTGCCAAATGACTTAAGTTACTCCAATACGTTACAAACGTGATGCGAATTTGAAGGACTGTTTCAACTAATTCGATAAGTCAAAGTTATTTATTAGTTCTAGTTTGCTTCTAATGAAGTACTTTATGGAGTAAAAGATTCTTCGAACTATTTTGAGCCGTGCAGACTAAAAAAATATTGTTAGTGAAAATCTATAAATCAGTTCACGGTGTAGATTTGTGATAAAAATGGTGACGTCGACTTTATTCACCTGAGTTAATTCACCCAGGTGTCTTAAGTCCACTTTTAGTGTACTTTATTCACCTATGCACCTAGGTGATTTAAATCTACTGGCCGCAGGTGAATTGATATAAGTAGACTTAATTCACCTATCATTTTAGTAAATGCAATTAGTGATGTTGGAATGTTATTCCGATTCGATTTTGAATAACAGTCGATTGTATTAATGATATCAGTAACGTTTGCATGAAATTCCCATTTGATTCCCTTTCTCTGGGTAGATTTACAGTAATACAAATTGATGGGACATGAAAGGAAACCTTAGAATAATCATATCTGTTATATAATACGCATCTTCTCCGGCTGGGGTCGTAGAACCGGACCTGATGGGTAGGGACCAGTCCTTCGAGCCGTACATAGCAACAATACATGGAATTCGAAAAGAAGGGTAAGCCCGTCCATACAAGCAATAAATAGCGCCATCTCTCCCTCTCTTACGAACTACGTGAGATCAGCGTCGCCACGTTGAATAATTTGTGTTGAGCGTTGGGCCAATTAGACCAGTTTAAATTTCACGTTTTAAACGTGTGTCACTTCTTACGCAGTTATATAAATTAATGCAACCACGCTTATTTTCTAACGCCCCAAATCAGAGTCACTAACGGTTACTTAAATCGCTCCTTAGTACAGAATTTGTATGGTGATTGTTTACTAAGGAGCGATTAAAGTAACCGTTTGTGACTCTGAGTTGGGCGTAAGATTCTTTTCTCCATAAGAACTTAAGTGTTTTTTGGATTTGTACCTTCGACATGAGTCTGATTGCTGCAAACCAATAGTTTCTTAGTTATATAACATACTTAATTTGTACATCTATCAGTTGAATCCGGTGTCGATGTCGGAGGCGTCGGAGCACAGGACTCTTTGTTTCAGTGAAAGTGCAGCTAATAGCCCATTGTTCGGCACTAGGTACTTTCTATTTGATCCGAACCCGTTTGTCCGTTTGACTGTCCGACCTTATCGCTTGCATCGACAGATATCCCGCCAGAGCGATAAAAGGTTACTTGCCTGTCCGTACAAATGAGACATGTTCAGATTTGCTTTAGTAAGTCAATATTAGGTGGCGGTCGGTCTTGGTTGTTAGATTATTTCCGTCTGGTATTATTTTATGCAATGATATTAAAAAAATATAGATACGTTATGGCCTTACAAATTGACCAAAAAATCTGTTCCGAAAAGAGCTACAACACACACACACACGTTTATCTTTTGTTTCACTACACCAACCACATTGGTATAATATTACACGAAGGCATTTTAACGTTGTATGTCAAATGTCAAGCACTTCTGACAACAACAAAAGCGTGCGTATCATCTTGTATTGATAGAGCGACTACGAGCAGAACGGTCAATTGCCTATTCTTACGCTCTTCATCTTCGGCGCGTTAGTGACATATCTATACCTATCTATATCTATCTATACCTCTTTTTTACATTATAATATCATTGAGCTAGCCTAACAATAAGGTGCTACATACTCATAGAACACGGATACAATGCTACATATAAACAAATCAGTGTTTTCCTTTTATTCATAACACTAGAGCTGTTACCTTACCGATGATTCATTTTTACCTTTAAATGAAATAACTGTTGCATTCGAACCTGAATCTTCTGTCGACTGGTCAATTTCCACTAGTTCCCAGTTTCATACACCGAGCATTATTGTCGTACAATGCGTTGTAACGAGGTTTTGAGACGATAACTTAATTTTCTTCAAGTTTCCCGCACGTCCCGCGGCAAGATTCAATAACAAAGTTGTATCAAGTGCCTGACGGTACCCCTAAATGAATTGGATCCAAGATTGGGATTTGATTTCTAAATGAAACATGAAATTATATCAAATCTCGGTTTTATTGTTCGATGTTGTTTCAGTTATAAAGTTTGGTAAAGCAATTATAACATCATAAATGTGTTCCAGTTCGTTTGGGTCTCCTTTCAATCTACAATTCCCTCTTGGGTTAAGGCCATAGTCTCCGATGAGAAAATTGGGCGAAAAGCAGGGCCAACGTCTATCTACGAAGCTAAGGGTTTGCTTAATCGAGTTCGATTCGCACAAGGCGGACATTTATATGACACATATTTATTCTGTTGTTATAGGTGAGTGGTGCCTTATTTATAGGGTTGTAACGGAGGCCTACTTAGGAAAGTCGGATAAATAAGATGTTTATATCATGCCACCCGCGACACGATTCCTAGTTTGGTGGTATGAGTGTGTTAGTGTTTATTTATTTATAGCTCTTATGTGTGCAGGATTCCGCTTATTTTTTTTCATTGCGCTGAAACAAAATGTTTGTTCGACAACAAAGCGAGGGTCGTTCCCACATAATTACAAGTTGATTGAAAATAACGACACGATTTGTTAGCGCCCCCGAATGACCAGCGCCCTTTTATCGTTTCGTTATCAATCGTTGCGCCCTCTAAAAAAACTCGTCAGCCCCTAAGGCCGCTACCGTTGGCGCCCCCCTTTTTTCTCCAACAGCTGAAAGGTGGTAACCCTAGTGAGTAGGTACTGTTGGGTGTTTTTGTGGACAATTTATCTATGCTACGCGATGTCCTACTACGAGTATGTGTGTGTATAACCTACTAATATTATAATTGTGTATTTGTCAATCTTTCGCGCAAACTTTTTACGCAAAAACTACTGAACTTATTTTCATAAATTTAGCAGATAGGTAGTCTATGATCTAGAATAACATATAGGGTACTGTTATCCAAGGAAACACGGGCAAAGTTGCGAGCAGAGCACTAGTGTCTACTACGTGGATCAATCTCTCTGTACGCATGTAAGTTACTTACTAAATGTTTCCTTGCCTAGTTCCGCAATGAGTTTCACTCAAAAATTCTGACCACGGCACGCGTCACGCCGACACGAAACTCACGTGACTTATGGACCCGACGGGTTTTGGGTTTGAATCCGGATGAGATAATAACGCTGGTTTGTTGTTTTCAATCTCGTTTAATTTGTAATGGAGTTTTAAAAGAGAGAATGGAGAGATGAGATGAAGTGAAGGATTGGAAACAAAAATAATCTAAATTTGGCTAATAAAAATTAACCGATTTCAAATTTACTCAAAAACTACTTGTTAGATCTCGCTCAAATTTATGTGGGACCACATGACAAGCACCTGCTTTCGATTAAAAAAAAATCATTAAAATCGGTTCACCCAGTCCAAAGTTCTGAGGTAACAAACATAAAAAAAACAGTCGAATTGAGAACCTCCTCCTTTTTTTGAAGTCGGTTATTAAGATGTGAATACAAGATGATACGATCAAGCAAATCGGAAAATCATGATGGACTAGGCCTCCTCCGAGTATCTATTTTTTTTTAATTTCTTCCGATAGCCATTTTCTTACTAAAGAAACACAATCTTCGAAAGGAAAAGAAAACTATCGATAGGTATTTGTTAATTCTTTTTGTCTTTCTGTTTCGTTTGTAAGTCAAGTCTTTTGGTAAGTCAACACTAGGAAGTCTAGAAACTGTGTCAGTCGATAAAGTAGCGACTTGCGAATGATGCTAGAAAATTAACAGATACTAATTGACATTATTTTGCGGGCTGTAAATGCAATAAGCAATTGTTAATGTTTATTCGATAATTATGACTTGATACTTCCGACTGATGTAACTCGCACATATTAAAGGTGAGCCTCTCGACAAATTTGATTCCATAAATGAAAAGTACCTTTATTTTGTATAGTTTTCTGAATTTTGAGGTGATTTGGGTGAATAGAAAATAATATTAAAATTTGTAGGATCTAGGTATGTCCATGTACCATAGTAACCATACAATACTTTGTGTCGTATACTTATTATAATAATATTTACAAGTAAGGCTAGATCCTCACTATAATGCCGCTCACAGTCCGTTCTCGATCCGATCTCGGTCTGTTAAAATCGTATCACGTACAAATTATACAATTGGAGCGAAACTGGACTGTCACGGATAGTATGAATGCACACATATATTTTATACTTCAGAATATTTTATCAAACCGAGAACGAACTGTGAACAGCATGATAGTGAGGATCTGGCCTAAATGTGTATTCAAATGACCACGATCCACTCAACTCAAAGTATCAACGTATGGTATAGGTAGATATGTATATGTATACCTAGGCACATGTCAAAACTACCCGTTTCATTCTATGGTGATATACATATCTTATGATAATATTCAAATAAGTTTTAGCCCTAAAGACATCGTCCGTGAACAGTAACAAGTGGTACGACCACTCTCAAGACCGAGTACAGTTATTGCACACCCCAGGCTATCAGTGGTAAACCACCTCAGTTCTGACCTCTTCAGTAATACCACTAATAATAAAATTGTAAAACGCAAAGTTCACATTACATTATGACCATTACAAACGATGCATGATAAGATCTAATCATATTCTAATGTGTATCTTAATCATACTTCTGATGTTACATTACATAACAAAAATAATCAGCCATTTATTTAGGGCTGGTAGCAGTTTTAGTCAACTATTGATTTATTATATTTTTGAAGTGAAACTTCTGTGTAGACGGGGTATTAGGATTTTTCTGTCACGAAAAAGCGTTCGGCCTCGTGGAGGGGGTAGACAATATATCGCGTGGTGAGAGGCGGCAGCGGCGGAGGGAGAGAAAATATAATATGTATTTTACAATATATATATATATAAATAAATAAACATATATATAACATAAACATAAACATAAACATATATATATATATATTTAAATAAGTTTTTGAAGTTTTTTAGAATTTTTTTTGGAATGTTTTTCTTGAAATATTTTTTCTTGAATTTTTTTTTTTAATTTTTATATTGAAATTTTTTTCTTTGAAATATTTGTTTTTAAATATTCGTTTTAATTATTTTTTTTATATTTTTTAATGATTTTTTTTGGAGTTTCACTTCTATTACGTGTCCCAGCTGTCTGCAAGGCGGCTTGCACGACTCTTTTTTATTTATTAGCAGCAATCGACAACCGTAAGCGCCAGTAATCACAATTCATAACAGTTAAGTGTATTAAAGCATTGCGATTTAATTCCGCACTAAAAACTGTTGGCGGCGTACGTTGGCTCTCGACCCGTTCCACTATCGCTCGCATGCACGTAGCCTTTTACTTTCAACGCGGGCCAATGTCCACTAGTGTTGAGTATTATACAGTATTGTACAGTATTGTACTACTATGTCTACGATTGTAAACTTGTATGGCGGATATTATTACTGTAACTCAAGATTATTGCAGTATCAATTCGACCTAATTTGCCCGTAGTCTAGTAAATTTAATATAGTGCGTTGATAAATGGAGACATGTCAAATTTTAATGAAAGTAAAAATCAGACAGGGCAGCACTCTTATCTAAAGTAGCGTTAAGGTCGATGCGCACATAACGTGGACGGGACGGGGACGGGACGTGGACGGGGCATAAATGCGTGCTGATGCTGACGTGATGCGTGCCTCGTTCCCGTCCCGTGCGGGCCTCCGTGGCGTATACGCTATCGTTTACATTTTCTGTGAAACGATGTTACCAAAACTCTTCACGTCCCGTCCCGTCCCCGTTACGTGTGCATACCTTTAGTCGGGACAAAATATGACAGGTAAGACAAATACAAATACTACTGCACATGCCATATAACTACCAATAGGTAGGTACTATTATGTATTCAGTGATATAACAAGTCATATTGTAACCCAACTTGCTCTATTTTAGAAAAGAGTGTTGGCATGTCTTCACATTTATCCGACGAAGTATAACTACTCATGATTATTGCAGTGTATTTCGACCTAATTTGCCCGTAGTCTAGTAAATGAAATACACTTGTGAGTTGTATTGTCTATGCCACCCGCAATACAAGGAATCCTAGTGCGAGGGGGTAACTAAATCCGCCATTAAAAATTGTTATTTTGGTATCGCGTGCTAATTATTCTGTTACTAGTGATGTCAATGATGTCATGTCAAGTTTCTGTGGGAGTGTACTTTTATGAGCGTTTGTTTTAAATAAATTTATTTAGAGGATACTAAATCGTCAGGCCAACTCAAGGCGGTGATAAAAGCAAACGAAACAAACCTATTTTCAACTACGACCTTCTAACCCAGACAGATAATATAAAATGATGATATTCAGAACTAGAATATAATAGGATGGAAATTTCTTAACCTAATTGTCTCATAAGTGTATACTAAGCGGTTTAATTTATCTATGAGCTTATGATCATTTTCTTTAAGTAGGCAACCTGGCCATGACTACCATACCCCCTCTTTATTGCCCCCCCCCCCCCCCCCGTTATTGCCAAAAATCCAACGCCACAAAACTTTTTGGACTCTTCTCGTCTGCCGGACTTCTCGTCTCTTTCTTGTGGCCTACCGCGCTTTTTCTGTTTTCAGCTATATCATTTAAAAGGCTTCAAGTAACTTTATCGTATACATACATCGTTTAGAGATTCTCGCTTATCGTTTCTCGTGTGGAGTAGAACAAGAACGCGAACACCGCCTCAGTCCCAAAGTGTAGCTTGGAAATTTATTATTTAAGGCTTTAAAAGCTATAATGGTACTGATCCGCCGAAGCCGCTGTTTGAATGGCAACCTCTTAAAAGTTTAATAAAATGTCCCTTCGAAGTTGTAGGTACCCGGTGTTGTACCTTTTTGTTTGGGAATTTTCACAATATTAAAGTTAACAAATATTAAGTTACTTTCTGGGTTGGTTTGGTGTGTTTCGGAAGTATCGGAATTTACATTGTTATTTTTATCGTATTCAATGCTCTAGCTAAGTGTGTTTTGGCAGACTTTTCATACCTTTGGAAAAATAATTTGTAGTTTTCACAGTTTTCTTACAACAGTGTCACCGATTAAATGACTAAAAATTTAAAAAAATGTGACTTGAAAAAAATGTTTTAACACTTTTCAAACTCTGATCCTCGACGGAAGTCAAACGTTAAACCACCAATGCTATCACATGGCAACATGCACTTAAGTCACTAAACAAATAAACATATGATAAAATCTATATGTTACCGGATATCTGTATAATGCTGGTATTCAACACAATTCCTAGGAAATGTGTATAATACCTGGGTCGTTTTGGCAATGTATTAAATTATATGAATATTATCACCATTACATAGTTTGCCTAGGTAATGTATACGTTTCCCAACTACTGTACAGAATACCTGCAGGTCCACCGGCAATGAATAAAGTTAGATTTGGGTATAGATTTTGATTCAACTGCTTGATATACATGCACCTATTCGTCCTATTCGTGTACGCCATCTTCCTGCTCCCTGGCTGACTGAAGAAATAAAAAAACTGATTCATAAGAAAAACAACGCCAAATCTAGATATAAAATGGACCCTAGCGATGATAACCTCACTAAGTACAAGGCAATCAGGAATCACTGCAAAAAGGTGTGTAGAGATGCACAACGACGCCATATTTACAATCGTGTTCAAAATGGAGACCCAGCAAGGGTCTGGAAATTCCTAAGAACATTTGGAGTTGGGAAGACACGCAGCAATGATACTCCTATTAAGTTAGACTTTGACTGCTTAATTCAATAATTCTCAGCCACTTCCTGCATTGACATTAGTTCTAAGCAGACTACTTTAAACCATCTTTCTTCGCTTCCCACTCCTGACTATCCTGCTTTTTCTTTACGCCAATTCGTGATGTTAAGAAGAGTATACTTGAAATTCATTCTGATGCAGTAGGCAGCGATAGCATTAGTCGTCGAATGATTATCCCTATCCTTGACCTTGTCGCTCCTATAATCACATACATCCTAAATTTTTCTTTAACCTCCTGCACATTCCCATCTGCCTGGAAGGACGCACAAATTATTCCCTTACCAAAAAAACACAATCCTCTATCCTGCTCTGATTTTCGTCCCATATCCATTCTTCCATTCCTCTCCAAAGTATTTGAACGTCTTATTTACTTCCAACTAAAGTTTTTCCTGTGTTCAAATAATCTCCTGAATCCTTATCAATCCGGTTTTCGTCCAGGTCATAGTACGACTACTGCTCTGCTGAAGGTAACAGATGAAATTCGTTTAGGAATGGACAACAAGCAAGTGACTGTATTGACGTTGCTTGATTTTAGCAATGCTTTTAATACGGTAGACTTCGACATCCTACTTGCGACATTACGCTCTCTTAACATATCTCCGAGTACGATTAGCTTGTTTCATAGTTACTTGCATGGTCGCCGACAGCGTATTTTTGCTGACAATATTTATTCATCGTGGGCAGATGTTGCTGCTGGCGTACCGCAAGGTGGCGTGTTGTCTCCTCTCCTCTTTTCTGTCTATATTAACTCCATAAGTTCACAATTATCTTCTCTCTATCACCTTTATGCTGATGATCTCCAAATCTACTACCAATGCCGAATTGAGGATTTACCAAGGGCTATCAATACTCTTAACAATGACTTATTGAAGATCTCGCTATGGTGTCAGCTACATGGATTGAATATTAATCCCCATAAGACTCAGGCCATAGTTATTGGTAGCTCAAGGCTTCTTTCTAAAATTGAGTTAAATGATCTACCACCTATCTTACTCGATGGCATTAATATTCCTTTGAAAGATAAGGTTAAAAATCTAGGGGTTCTTATGGATAGTACTCTCTCCTGGGGTTCTCAGATTAGTGAGGTTAGCAGGAAGATTTTTTCAGCAATGGGGTCACTTCGAAGGCTACGTAACTTTCTACCAACCTCGACCAAAACTGCGCTTTCTCTTTCATTACTCTTGCCAATCCTTGACTATGCAGACATTTGTTATCTAGATCTAACTGAGGAGCAACTGAATAAACTTGAGCGACTCCAAAATTTAGCAATAAGATTCATATTTGGTATACGCAAATATGATCATATTTCCGAATTTCGTAAAAAGCTCAAGTGGCTCCCAATTCGACTTCGGCGGAATACTCATATTCTTTCTGCTCTATACTGCACACTGTTTAACCCAAATACCCCGAATTATTTAAAAGAGCGATTTAAATACATGCATCTTTCTCACGAAACGCATGTACTTCGTTCTAATTTCAACTTATCTCTTTCTACACCTAGCTACTCTTCCACCTTCTATAGTAAGTCCTTCACTGCAACGGCGGTGCGACTATGGAACGCCCTGCCTGTTGCTATTCGACGCGCAGAGACCATTGAGTCATTTAAGAAACAGGTGAAGGACTACTATATGTCCTGTTAACACATTCCTTGCTTTAGTTTTATCTGTATACGCTGTCAATTATCTTTATTTCTCCTTTTCTTTTCTTTTCTTCTTTTTCTGTCCTTTTCTTTTGAGTTTTATTACCATTTTCTACTATTTGCTGTCATACTATAACACTAATGTTTTACTATTATTATTATTTCGGTACACGCACTACCCTGTCCTTTGTATGTTTTAGATTAATTATTCCAGTCAATGGTTGCCTGGAAGAGATCGCTATTTTAGTGATAAGGCCGCCAATTGTATGTTCAATTTCAAATGTATATTTTTCATTTGTAATTTTATGTGTACAATAAAGATAATTTGTATTGTATTGTATTGTATTGTATGTATAGTCAACTTGGATGGAGGTTGGAATTAAGAATTTACTTAAAAACACACTCAAAACAAATTATAACCTGCATGAATAGATATTTTTTTATACATTTTAAATTAATGCTTGACCGAAATCACACTTGATGGTAAGGAGAGATGCAGTCTAATGGCTCCTACACTACACTGCTCGCCTACGCAGCTTCGGATTTTTCAAAATTGGTGACAGAACCGACTTACTCAACCCCGACCCCACGTGGTACTAGTCTGCCCTACCCCTAGAGTGAATGTAAACCCCGGAGGCGCGGAGGGAGAGCAGCCCCCGCAGTTTGTTACGCAAGGGCGGAGGGGCTGCACTTCCCGCAGCGCCGGAGATGTTTGGAAGCCTTTTTATGTATCAAAAACCCCTAAATTCTCCCTAAAAGTGCATATGTCACCGGAAGATGACTATTTGCAAAGCATGCTGTGGTTACCTGTAATTATAGGAACAGTAAGATTTAATATGATAAGTAACAACTTGTATTGCAAATGATGAAACTGTATCTTATGTTGGTAATCCTATAATAAATAAATAAATAAATAAATAAATAAATAAATAAATAAATAAATAAAGATAACAAGAACCGCAAATTTACAAACCTAGGTTTATAAACAATAAATATACAACCAAATGAATATTACTCTAACTGAAACATTCGCTACTTGAAAGTTGGCCTTTTGAAAAGTGTCATTATAAAAGGCAGACCAAACGTACAGTTGGCAACTGTTAGGTTGGGAAATTTAAAAAAAATGTGATAAGTTGGCAAATGATTATTCGGCGAAATAAAATTCTGCGAAACGTTAGTTGGCAAGTGATAATCGGCCAAACAATTTTCGGCGAAAAGGCAGCTTAGAGAACCGTCTTTTACACACATTACCAACTACGCATGGAGTATTGTATAGAATACCTGGGCTAAGTATGAAATAAATAATATTCAAAACGTTACCTGAACGTTTTAGATATTCTATACATTGCCTAGGTATTGTATAGAATGCTGAATTATACAGATATCCGGTAACATATATATATAAAAGAAAGTCGTGTTAGTTACACTATTTATAACTCAAGAACGGCTGAACCGATTTGGTTGAAAATTGGTGGGGAGGTAGCTTAGAATCAGGAGACGAACATAGGATACTTTTATCCCGGAAAATAGACCTGTTCCTGTGGGATAAGGTAAATTTTTGTTATATGTAGTTGATAGATTAGTTATTTATACAGATATAAAATAAAGCTCGGGGATGGATATAGGATACTTTTTATCCCGGAAAATAGACCTGTTCCTGCGGGATAAGGTAAAATTTTGTTATGTGTAGTTGATAGGTAGCTATTAGTTATTATTATTAGCGTCTTTTATGACTCCTTTTTTTACTTGGGAGCGGGAGCGGGAGAGTGAGAGGGAGGAGCACACAGAAACTCTAACAGCTAGCGATACGAAGTTCGCCGGGTCAGCTAGTCTATATATATAAAATTGAAAAGCGACACACCGCTGATTAAACAAAAAATCTCAGAAACTGCCGAACCGATTAAGATGAAATTTGGTAGGTAGATAGTTCCTGCTAAGGAGACGTCCACTAAGAACGGATTTTTGGAAATTCATCCCCTAAGGGGTACAAATAAGGGTTAGAAGGCACTTTCATACAAACCAACTTCGTCAGTTTTAGAGTTATAAATATGAAATTTTTTATGTTAGTTTATAGTAATAAACAAAAGTTAACTTTAACACATTTTTTTGGTAAATCATCCCTTAAAGGGTTAATTTCTTCAATTTAACTTAGTACGCAACTTTGTCATTTTTGAAGTTAAAAACATGAAAATTTATATATTAGTTCAAAATTAGAAACAAAATTTAAGGGTTATGTGTTTTTTTGGAAAATCAACCCCTAAAGGGTCGAATAAGGTTGTTCAAGTTTGTATGGGAACTTCGTCAGTTTTGAAGTTAGAAGGGTGAAAATTTATATATAAGCTTATAGTTAGACACAAAAAATAACTGTATCACTGTTTTCTCGAAATTTATCCCCTAAAAATAGGGGTTGGAAGTCTTTTACATAAAAATCAGCTTCGTCAGTTTTAGAGTTACAAGTATGAATTTTTTTATGTGTGTTTATAGTAATAAACAAAAGTAACTTCAACACATTTTTTTGGAAAATCATCCCTTAAAGGGTTAATTTCTTCAATTTAACTTAGTACGCAACTTCGTCATTTTTGAAGTTTAATAACATGAAAATTTATATATTAGTTCAAAATTAGAAACAAAATTTAAGGGTTATGTGTTTTTTTGGAAAATCAACCCCTAAAGGATTAAATAAGGTTGTGCAAGTAGTATGGCAACTTCGTCAGTTTTAAAGTAAGAAGGGTGAAATATAAGTTTATAGTTGGACACAAAAAATAACTGTATCACTGTTTTCTCAAAATTCATCCCCTAAAAATAGGGATTGGAAGTCTTTTACATATAAATCAGCTTTGTCAGTTTTAGAGTTATAAATAGGAAATTTTTATGTATGTTTATAGTAATAAACAAAAGTTAACTTCAACACGTTTTTTTGGAAAATCATCCCTTAAGGGGTTAATTTCTTCAATTTAACTTAGTACGCAACTTTGTCATTTTTGAAGTTAAAAACATGAAAATTTATATATTAGTTCAAAATTAGAAACAAAATTTAAGGGTTGTGTTTTTTTGGAAAATCAACCCCTAAAGGGTTGAATAAGGTTGTGCAAGTAGTATGGCAACTTCGTCAGTTTTAAAGTAAGAAGGGTGAAAATTTGTATATAAGTTTATAGTTGGGCACAAAAAATAACTGTATCACGGCTTTCTCGAAATTCATCCCCTAAAAATAGGCGTTGGAAGTCTTTTACATATAAATCAGCTTCGTCAGTTTTAGAGTTATAAGTATGAATTTTTTTATGTATGTTTATTAAACAAAAGTTTACTTCAACACATTTTTTTGGAAAATCATCCCTTAAAGGGTTAATTTCTTGGATGGAACTTAGTAGGTAACTTCGTCATTTTTGAAGTTAAAAACATGAAAATTTATATATTAGTTCAAAATTAGAAACAAAATTTAATGGTTATGTGTTTTTTGGAAAATTAACCCCTAAAGGGTTGAATAAGGTTGTTCAAGTTTGTATCGGAACTTCGTCAGTTTTGAAGTAAGAAGGGTGAAAATTTGTATATAAGCTTATAGTTAGACACAAAAAATAACTGTTTCACTGTTTTCTCGAAATTCATCCCCTAAAAATAGGGGTTAGAAGTCTTTTACATATAAATCAGCTTCGTCAGTTTTAGAGTTATAAATATGAAATTTTTTATGTATGTTTATAGTAATAAACAAAAGTTAACTTCAACACATTTTTTTGGTAAATCATCCCTTAAAGGGTTAATTTCTTGGATGGAACTTAGTACGCAACTTCGTCATTTTTGAAGTTAAAAACATGAAAATTTATATATTAGTTCAAAATTAGAAGCAAAATTTAAAGGTTATGTGTTCTTTGGGAAAATCAACCCCTAAAGGGTTGAATAAGGTTGTGAAAGTTAGTATGGCAACTTCGTCAGTTTTGAAGTAAAAAGGATGAAAATTTGTTTATAAGCTTATAGTTAGACACAAAAACTAACTGTATCACAGTTTTCTCGAAATTCATCCCCATAAATAGTAATACTAAGGGGTTGTAAATATCTATTTGTGAAAATGTATATGTTAACTTATAATTAGAAACAAAAATTAATTGTAACAGTTTTTTTTGGAAATTCATCCACTAAGGGGTAAAAGGGGATGTAAATTTGTACGAAACTTCGTCAATATCGAACTCAGAAATGTGAAAATAAATCAAAAATTAACTGTAACAGGTTTTTTGGAATTTCATCCCCTAAGAGGTAAATAAAGAGGTTGCAAGTTTTTCCAGAACTTTCTCATTTTCGAACTCAGAAATATGAAAATGAATATGTAAGCTTATAGTGAGAAACAAAAAAATTGTGTGAGAGAGGGACCGGGAACGGGAGAGGAACAGGGAGCGGGAGAGGGCCGGGGAGCGGGAGAGGGAGAGGGACAGGAAACGGGAGAGGACCCGGGAGCGGGAGAAGGAGAGGGGAGGGACAGAGAGCGGGAGAGGAATGAGAGGGACAGGGGCAGGAAGCGGGAGAGGGAGCGGAACAGAAAGCGGGAGAGGGACCGAGTGCGAGAGAGGAACTGGAAGTGGGAGAGGGACAGGAAGCGAGAGAGGGACCGTGAACGGGCGAAGGAAAGGGACAGGGAGCGGGATAGGGAGTGGGAGAGAGAGAGAGAGTTTGAGTGGGAGAGGGAGTGGGAGCGGGAGAGGGAGAAGGAGTGTCCAGATGGAAACAACAGAACCGTTTTTAAAAATGTTTGTACTGTTCATGTTGATATCGTAAAACCAGTTCATCATTGATCCATTTAGGATCTGGTGGTGTTACTTCGAGACAAGATATGTAACTCTTGGATGGATGGAAATAACGGGACCTTTTTGTTTTTTTTCTAATGAAACTCAAGAGCCAGTTTTTCTGTACATATAATATTTTTCAAAATTTCGGTTAGGGGCACATCAATAACGTGTTAGAACACCAAAAATTTTGTTTTTAAAATTATTCTCTGTTTGTCTGTTTGTATGTTCGGGCATTACATGAAAACCCTTGAACTGATTTCGACGGAAATTAGTTATGTTGTTCCTCATACTTTGGATCACGTTTTAAAAAACTTTTCGTCCCGATAAAATTAAAAGTTTTCACCGGAAACAAGATGAAACTTAGTGTGGAATATTTTGAAATATCAACGATTTGCTTTAAATTTGCAACAAAAATTCCTCATTTAATTGATGAAATACATGTTTTCGAGTTTTTCAAATTTTTTCATGAAAAAGAAAAAACTAATGTTAACTAATGTTGTTTATTTTTTAAAATTCGTTCCCGGAGGAATGATTTATGATTATATCGTACATTTCAGTATATAAATTGCTAAATATAAGTACTTCCAAATAAATTAACCTGTTTTTAATTTTTTTTCTGCAAGGGGTACAAATATGATAAGCATAATTTCCGCATAAGAAGCTGCGGGCAACAGCTAGTAAAAAATAAAAATAAGACATCACTAACACCGACGACCCGACAGTAATCGAAAAACACTGTTTAATTTGCTTTAAACTCGAAAGAACACGTCACTTCTGACAAAATTGATTCCTCAAGCTGGAACTAATTTCCTCAAATTGGACTGTAATAACAATCTCGCTTTTTCAAAGTTTGTTTTCGACAAATCGTTTATTCCTTGTTTTATTTTTACAAAAATAAAGATTGAATTGATTGATAAATGATTGAAATATCAAGTATGACTTGAAACGTGTTTACACTCGTGTGTTTTGGGTCGAGGCAAGTAGCTGTATCGTATCTCATATAAATCTAGATATCGACTTTCATTGCTAGAAATACGAGCATTATTTAATACCAGTACAATTTTTAATCAAAACTAAATTGTGCAATTTGTAAGCGGCCTCGTAATGTCACAGAATAGATAACAGTAGTATGATAATGTTTTGTTTAATTAAACAAAAGCCAAAATCTGTCTGTATTTTTATAATCTTGTAATAGGGTTTTTTTATAGTCGAAGAGGCTGACGAAAAAGTAGACGGGCCATCTGTAAATAAATGGTCACCGTCGCCTATGGACATGAGCAATACAAGAGCAATGCATCGCCGACCCTGAAGGAGAACTCTTTTTACACCGTTTTACAAGAACTCCATGTCATAGCACTCTGGCAATACCTTAGAAGGAAGCTCATACCACAGTTTGCACCGTATATTGCGTCAATATGATGGCCTTACACCTTAACACTATCACTAGTAGGTACAAGTTATTGGTTAGGTAGTATCTTATCCGCACTGGAGCAGCGTGGTGGAGTATGCTCTAGGCCTTATCAAGAGGAGAGACGCCCAGTAGTGGGCTATTAATGGGTTGAAGCCAGCCAGTATCTTTCTACCCTTCACATGTGGAGCACAACACTATTACTTGATCCTTGTTACAAAAGAGACTACGTAATGTTCGCAACCGTCTCCAAATCCAC
The DNA here is from genome assembly GCA_951805285.1 of Thymelicus acteon. NCBI lineage: Eukaryota > Metazoa > Arthropoda > Insecta > Lepidoptera > Hesperiidae > Thymelicus > Thymelicus acteon. Next base: position 3,200,389 of record OX638216.1, read on the forward strand.
GCCGTGTCGTAACAGTCCACTGCGAAATATGTTCCGGGTGGCACGACATCTAGCGGCACTGTTTGGAAATGTACCGTTGAAAGTGATTTCGGCGGACTGTTTACAATCTAGGGTTTTAAGGTAGATTGTCATTGACTTGTACCTAAATTAGGAAATGCTTAAGTACAGGTCCAACGCGCGCGCAAACGAAGCGCTGAAAGTCAACGAAAAAGAGGGGTGTTATAAGTTTGACGGATACGTGTGTTACGTGTGTTACACACAGATATGTGTGTCTGTGTATCAGTGTATCTGTGTATCTGTGGTTCTATATGTCAGTCTGTGGCATCGTAGCTCCCAAACGGATCAACCGATTACGATCTAGTTCCGAAGTAAATTAGAACCCTTACCCCCGTATTCAAGAACAATACTTGTTTAAGTAAAGAAGCAATACTATGCTAAGTAAGGCATTTCTCAGTGCGTTCGTCATGACAACCCTTTTGTTTCACAGTCGACCCTAAAGTATCACTTGGGTATGCGGACGCACAGGCTGTATACAGCCTTCTTATTGGTCTATTTGATGCGGCTAACTTCACTCTAGTCATTTGACATAAGCAAAAGACAAAGATAACAATACAAACAATCGATCCTTTCTTTCTATTTTGATAGAAGTCAAACCAACACTATGCGTTCGGTAAAGTAGCTCGGCAGCTACTTTATCGATTTTGACAAACGCACAGCGAAGGACTTCAATCAAGTATTGTTTACGAAATGATTTTAATGCACTATGCACTCGCAAGCACTGTGAGACCTCACAGTGTTGTTCTTGAATACGGGGGTTAGTTTCGTCATGTCCGTCCGTCCGTCCGTCCGTCCGTCCGTCTGTCCGTCCGTCAGTCCGTCCGTCCGTGGGTCCGTCTGACCGAAGAAAAGTGCTGAGACCCTTAGTGCTAGAAAGCTGTAATTTGGCATGGATATACATATTGTGGCGTATCTTATAGTGTGGGGTATCGTTGAAAAGGTCTTTAAAAAATACATATAATGGAAATTCTAAGACCATTTTTGGAATTAGGGGTCCGTTTGTGAAATATTTGGCTTTAAAGTGCTAATTTTCGTTAGAGTCAAGTGTCCCCTCAACCTGCTGGCTAAACGGTTGGAGTTGGACAAGTGAAAAAATTCACGGCTATGTTAGCATAAGTAATTAATGAGTAATAGTCGATTAACTTACTACTACCACCCTATATGGCGCGTAGTCTGACATGCACTTTTCGGGTTTTTTTTTTATTTATCACTTTTTTGCCAATTAATTAACGACAATGATGACCCATTACATGGCATGGGTATCTGCTCATAACTAAAGAGGCCTAGAACATACTCCATCTAATTGCTTTATTGCAGATTCGTTGCTGGTATTCCTTTTAAAACATTCTATGAATACACATAGGTACCTTTTGTAAATTACAAGTTCTCTTTCTCACTTTTAAGTAACAGCCAAAACAACTTTTTTCTTTGTTCTTAACTTCATATCCTTTACAACGAACTGTCGTAGCACCGAACATTGCTAGTGATGTAACAAGTAGTGATGTCGCCATCGGTTCCGGGATCGCAGGACGGTCGCGCTGGCGCCTGTCTTGTACTCGTAACTCTAAGGCGCCGGCCACACAGAACAGACGCAAGACACGGACCCGTCGCAGTCGCGGCGCCCGTTTAATCTACTTTCATACAAAATGTATACAGCCGTCGCGACGTGAAACATACAGAAAAGACAGGGCGCGGAAAATTTATTGAAGGGGGGGCCGCGTCTGCGACGCGTCCGCGTCTTACGTCTTTTCTGGCTGGCCGGTCCCTAAGGCCCCTCGCACACAGCGTCGTAAAAGCGTAACGTATATGCGCCTACGACGAGTGTTACGTACACGACCATAAATAATTTAATGCCAATTTCTGATTGTCCAATTAGTGTCTTATTTAAATACTAACTGAGAATTTTGATAAATAAATAAAAAAAATCTTTTATTATATTTTACATGTTCATTTTGATTTAAGTAATAAGAAATTGAAGCAAGTTCTTCCGGTATCGTTATATTAACCGAACTATTGCCACTAAAAAGTATCAGTAGTCCTTTTTTAAGTCGGTTAAAAACGCGGTAAATGCACCAGTGCTGCCAGCAGAGCGCTATATTGTAATACGTGTATGTTGCATATTCCAGCGAATCGTAAAAACACGATTTGGTGTCCAAACTTGTTGACTAGGTCTAGTGGCAGTAGTTCGGTTATTAGTCCGGTCAACCGAACTAATGCAACTTTTTAGAGTCAGTAGTTCGGTTAGTCCGGTTAACCGAGTATCAGTAGTTCGGTTAACCGAGTATCAGTAGTTCGGTTAACCGGACTAACCGAACTACTGACTCTAAAAAGTTGCATTAGTTCGGTTGACCGGACTAATAACCGAACTACTGCCACTAGACCTATTCAACAAGTTTGGACACCAAATCATGTTTTTACGATTCGCTGGAATATGCAACATACACGTATTACAAATATAGCGCTCTGCTGGCAGCATTGATGCATTTCCCGCGTTTTTAACCGACTTCAAAAAGGAGGTATGCAATTCGACTGTATTTTTTTATATTTGTTACATCAGAACTTTCGACTGGATGAACCGATTTTGATGATTCTTTTTTTAATCGAAAGCTGGTATCTTTCATGTGGTTCCACTGAAATTTGATGAGAAGTAGTTTTTGAGTTATTTTGAAGTCGGTTATTTTTTGTCAAGAATTATCGTGATAATAAGTACCCTATACCTTATTCAATACCATGGTCTACCTGTGTGCTAAATTTCATGAAAATCCGTTCAGTAGTTTTTGCGTGAAAGAGTAACAAACATCCAAACTAACTTCCACATATAGAAGGATGCGTTCCGACCGCGACGCGACGCCGCGCTTTCTGTAAAGGGCCTACGCGTCCGTGCTTTTCCTCACGTCCTTGGGTACATTAATATGGTGGACGCATAATATGCTGATAATCTTGGGTCATACAATTTGCATGACCTTAAAAATTTTGGCCACTAGCTTACAATTTATGTTTTAATAAACTCGTATTAGTACATTCGGTGAAAGTCGTTTAGAGGTAACATTTTTTAAAATATCAAGACCAAAAGGGCACTGATCGTTGATTAGGGTATGAGCATTATAAATTATAATCTCATTTTGCACGTTTATTCATGGGTTTAAGAATCCTAAAGTTAAGGAAACAAATTAATATAATATTCTGCTAATATTCCTGGATTAACTTGTGGTACTTAAGTCTATTTCACGCGATATAAATTCGGATTTTACCGGATTAACGATAACAGAGGATTAACTTAACGTAAAGCCGAGATTAGGTTATGATCAGATATTAGACAGATATTATTTTTATAATATGACTTTTTTATGGATACTGACAAGCGAGCTGATGATCCATCCACTTGATGGTAATTGGCTATGGTCACCCATGGACATCAGCGACACCAAAGGCATCACAGATGCTTTGCCGGCCAAGAAAACAGAAAGGGAAAGAAAGAAAACAGCACTTATGTTAAAAAATAATCTTGTCTCAAAATAGTTTTACTAATTGCATAATAAAATAGGTTGCTTCACAAGTATTGCGCCAAATCTTTTGTAACCATTTTAGAGCAATTACGGACGCTTGATGTTTACAGCAATTTGCTACTTTTTGTGGCAATTAGTAGCCTTTTTGTGGTGTTCGGCCACGAGCTGGCTGCCTGCTACTGTCATTAGAGTTAACACCTATCATGCCGTTTAGCGCTTCGTTTAAATGATCACAATGATAAACTAGAATAGGTTAGAGATCTTCTAGTCTACTGAACGTGCCCACACACATAGTTACAAACAGTAAGTGGAAATGTTTATTTATATGTCGCAGAGAGGTGGTCCAGAAAATAATAAACTGTGGGCGTTTTCATCATTTTACTTAGAAACACATTGAAACACATGTTTTACACTTGCTACTAATTTAGTACGCGATTACTACTGATACACATGGCTCTGAACAGATTACTATGTCGCTCGAATAACATAACCAATCCCTAATGGAACGCGGTGAAGTCGGATTTACATCGCGGTGCGGCATTCAGGGTAACCAACTATAATTCACATGTCGCATTGCACACTCATAGCCATCCCGGCTCCACAACTTGCCCGCGCTTCCTGCGCTTACTAAAACCCGCGTGATCAATCCGCCAATCGCTGGCACCATGACCTATCTCATCAGAAGCGAACCATCACAGCCGCATGGGTGCTACTCTTCGCAAAGGGTATGACTGTGCATATAAAACAGTCCACGTGCACTTCTCGCTGGCTCCGGCATAACGCGCTACTGACTGGTCAACACACGCAATACCTGCTCGATCGCAGTCCATCAGTACACATTGTACCCAGTTGTGCTCTCCATAAAGTAAACGTTGTGCAATGCTAATGCAAATTAAACTCGGCCGTCATAATAACGACGTTCTACTGTAGTGTCCGCTCAGCTCGGAGGCTGTCTAAAGAGTGACCGCTGGCGGTTGGAAAGTCAATAGCTGTCCTCTGTGACCCCCGCCACCGCGTGTACTCAAATGACAGCAGACAATTTGCACGGTGCTGCCATCTTCAACTTCCGAATACACCCAAGCTAGTTCCAGCTTGACGTTCCATTTTATGATTTGATATCACTGATTTCCGACATATATTTATTTAAAATGCAATGGTTACTAAATATTGCCACTTACAATAAAATATAATTTACCCCCAAGTTCATTTTCAAAGTAGATGATCTCGCGCTCTTGCACGAAGGGCTGAGTTCGATTCATGCACAGTGATCAAAGTTTTCATGTGAGTGTGTTGTTCGTATTAATATGTTACATCACTTTTTATATGGAAATGACGATCCACTTGATGGTAAGTGGCTATCGTCGCCCGTGAACATCAGCAACACCAAAGGCATCACTGATGCGTTACCGGATAAGAAAGAAAGAAGAAAAAGAAAGAAAGAACTGGCTCTCAAGCCCCCAGCCGGAACACGAGGAGTCGTTTAGCGGTTGACTCATGCTCAGAGGTGGTAGCTATCCAGGCGAACCCCATGGAGAAAAAATAATAGCAATAATTGTATTAATTAACAATTAAAATCCATATCACCGATACAATCCCTCGAGGGGCCCTACCATCAGCGGGCCGGATTTAGTCGCCTCTTACAACACCCATCCGTCGTGGGATTCGGGCTAGTATTCTAAGCCGCCCCAATACGGCTAAATTCTTTCTATGCAGAACGCAAAATATCGTAAAGAAACCTGCTTCCCTGTGAGTTCTCTGTCATAACTTTTACAAATGTATTGTCGAGTACCTAATCTCTGCAAAGCGGGGCTTTATATTTTGGGCTATAAATCTGGTAATGATGGTCAAGTTGGGTGGAATGGTAGTGATGACGGCATTGACCTTCATTGGTTTGATGTTAAGGAAAAACTTATGAAAAGCCCATCCATCAGCCTTTGGAAGTCACTGTGGGACATAGCACCACTCTGACCGGTCCTGAGCCCTCTGAATCCAGCGGATACCCAACCCACTGTCTTCTTCAGGCCGTCAGTCCACCTGAACGAAGGGCGTCCTGTGCTCCTTTTTCCGAGGCGTGGTCTCCATTCGGGGACCTTTCTTCCCCAACGGTTATCGGTCCTTCGAGCTATATGGCCAGCCCGTTGCCACTTCAGCCTTTTGTTTGTTTGTTAGTCTATGGATTTATTTTAACCAGAAAAGCCCAATATATCATTATCAAATTATTATATCGTTGGTATAGACCTCGTTATATTTTCCAAAAGAGACAAATATTGAAAATATTTTTCCGATAAACTCCAACGTCGCTGACAAAATTCTGATATTAACATAATTAATTGGGTGAATTAAATATTTTCTCAGAGTTTTGAATGTACGCGGTCTTTGAGGAAATCAAAGGAAGCTCGCTCAAACTTCAATAAAAGCGAAATTTTCAAAGCAAAAAGCTCTTGTTACTTAAAATTATTTTTAATTAAATGAAGGTAAACGGAACGACAAATCGAAATGCTTAGCTCAGCGGCTTGTGTTGGTATTAGATTAAGACAAAACAAACGCGGTCGATAAATTGAATGTAGTTGGCCGCAAAACTTGAGCGCTTATGTGCATGAGAAGGCACGTTACTGGTCGGCACACATCATCTCAAAAATGATTCACCATTAACTATGAACTTCATGTAACTGCGTTGTTACATAAAGTTTTAATGCTCGAACTGAGGCGGTGACAAAATATAAATAGTAGCAAGAGTTAACAGGAACACAAAAACTTATTGCAGTTTTGCAAGCAACTTTGGTTCAAGGTGCTTGTAGTTCATTTGTAGGTAAATGTGTGGCAAAATTTCAACTCATAATTAATTCACTGTAATTTAATAAAAAAAGGTTGAGAACCTTTGATATTTTCTTAAAATCTCACTAACTTTAAGTTTATAAAAGCTCTTGTCCGTTTCGAGACGGATCAAAGCAGTATTTCTGGCAAATTTGAAATACGCGATTGGATCTTAAACGATGTTAAACTTCGTCTTGATGGATCTGTTAAGGGTTTTGGGAAATTTAATAAAGTCCTCTGACTTTCATTTTGGTTTAATTAATCACCAGTATAATTCTGGGCACGATGTTTAGTATCAACGTTATTAACACGGACGTAAAAAAAAGACGGACGTAATCCCAAGAACAAATTCAGTGAAGCACCCATAGGAATACCAACTCTGTATTCGTACAATACACACACGCACACCATACGGCTACGACATTGACACCATCGCGAATCAAAAATTACAAAATTACGCACACATGGTAAGCGAGCTGTCAGCTGTCAGCTGCACTCTCGATTAGACAAGGTTACGTCCGTTCTTTTTTGATGTCCGTGGTTATTAAAAAGATTAATTGACTGATTGGTGCTTAAAGCGTTCATGAATTAATGATACAAAGTTTTTGATTTTGGTTGGCTGAGTTTAGCAACTGTCAGATCGATAGTTGAATGGGTCTGCTATTGGCATTATCCTTTCGTGCCTCCGAAAGCACACTAGACCCTCATCATCTATCATAGTAAATGTCGACGATTTTCAGAATTTAATTGGCTATTCTTGCTATTCGTGTATATTAGCTACAGATTTTATAAAGAAAACAAAACATAACCAGGAAGGTTATTCTATTACCGTTGAAAAGAAATGAATATTTATGAGCCCAACGGGACCGTTTATCAAGCTACCTGACAGTATCACGAGATAAGGGTTAGTGTCCCATTACGAAGAGCCAACTGAGTTATAATAACTTGTTACAATAAACTTCACATTTGTTAACCTTCAGGTAAATGTCCTATGAGTCCTCCGTCACAAGAAGTTCTACACTATTCCATTGAGTATGTTATATATTTTTAACAGACTTCAAAAAAAGGAGGAGGTTCTCAATTCGACTGTATTTTTTTATGTTTGTTACCTCAGAACTTTCGACTGGGTGAACCGATTTCGATGATGCTTTTTTTAATCGAAAGCTGGTGCTTGTAATGTGGTCCCACTTAAATTTTATTGAGATCTGACAATGGCATCCATGAGAAAACCATATAAGTCTTAAATTTGTATTAAGTATGTGCGCGACAAATGGACCAATAACTCAGTATCACGCCAACCAATTTCGATAATATTTTGTTAATCGAAAGCAGGTGCTTGTCGTGTGGTCCCACATAAATTTGAACGAGATCTGACAAGTAGTTTTTGAGTAACTTTGAAGTCAGTTATTTTTTTTAGTAAAATTTTGTCAATATAATTTACAATCTTAGTTATCCTTCAGCGTATAAGCATTACTGTAAGTGTAAAGCCATTGAGTATCTGCTGCATTGCAGGGAAGTAGTTACACATATAATTTTTTTTATGTTTTTCTTTATACTCACATAATTATATTTAATACAAAAACCCTCATAGTTTGTATCACAATATATAAATACATCTGAATAATTTATTAATGGTAAAAAAACTTCTTAAAAAAAACAAGCTTTTATGGGACGTTGTATTAGTTTTCGTGTTCTCAGCAAGTCCTTTCTTTTGATACCCATACTGTAGTAGTGCAGAAAAAGATAATTAGTCCGCCACCTTGGATGATTGTAATTAGAATGACGTCACATAGCTAAGCATGCACAATAAGCGTGTATACCAAATTTCAGCTTAATCTCATAAAGATAACTGATTCAAAATTCAGTTGCAAGAATCCAATCTGACAAACATATATTGCAAGTTAAATAAAAGATTGTAATAACAAAAATATCTAAAGCTATGTGTATTAACTACCACGTGGAGTTCCTAATTTCAGAGGTACTTTAAGTTTTGTCTATGCGACCACGACGCATAATTGTTCTGTTGATTTATTCCTGCAGTATTTGTTATTCAAACTTGTATTTTTTACTCTCAAGCAAAATTGTTGTTGGGATGTAGAAAAAGAATTCTTCCACAAGGACAATAGAACAAACAAGGAAAATCTTAGGAAAGAGCTTTGGAGATATTGTTTGCGTAAAAAATATGACAACAATGTAAAAATACAGTAAGAGAAAGAGAGTTAAAGAAAAAACATCAATGCTTTTAACGAGAGTAGCTAATCATTTTAGGAGGATTATTTACTTAGTAAACATTTTCGTTTTAAAGTACCTAGGGTTTACCTACATCTATACAAATAAATAAAATTGGAGTGTCTGTTTGTAATATTAAAATAACCGCTTTTTATTAAGTGCATTTGGATGTTTGTAATACACGGTACATAAAAAACAAACCAAAACAACATTTTTACAATTTTTGTCTGTCTGTCTGTTTGTTCCGGCTAATCTCTGAAATGGCTGTACCAATTTTGACGGAACTTTCACTGGCAGATAGCTGATGTAACAAGGAGTAACTTAGGCTACCTTTATTTTAGAAAAAAATTTGTTAGGCGATACAAAGTTCGCCGGGTCAGCTAGTTTGAAAATATTTTTTAAGCCTGCTCAAACATAAGCCGATAATTATTAAGTGAAAAGTAAAATAGTAAATTTTATCTTTTTATAATATTGCAATGTAAGTATGTATTTTAAATAGGACATTTCAAGTCTGTTACATATTTCAAAAATTTTAGTTATAATTTTATTGTAACTAAAGAAAATTAAAAGTCCAAATTATAGCACAAAGCATTTTCGCCTGAATTAACACTAAAGACTTGCAACAAATTAAATTTCAGAAGTAGAACTTCATCAGAAGACTATTATACGTCTAACCTACTTCCAAGTAGTTTAAATCGAACGAATGCGCACAGTCGTTCAGTAATTTATCTCGACAACAATAGAATTCTGATGGAGTGACTTCAGACGAATAAAGGCAAATAAAAATAAGTTGAAAAAATGATAAAGTATCTGTTCTGTCGAAATTTCAGTCGCATGAGGTGTTTTCTCTAGTGATGGACGACATAAAAATAAGGTTTTCGATATACTCGTAAAAGTAAAATATTTTGGATTTCAACTGATTTTTATCTGTATATGATACTTCATTCATCCATCCATCCATCAGCCTTTTGAGGTCTACTGCTGGACGTAGGCCTCCCCTAATCTACGCCACTCAGACCGGTCCTGAGCCTTCTGAATCCAGCGGATAACCGCTGTCTTCTTCAGGTCATCGGTCCATCTGGTCGGGGGCATCCTGTGCTCCTTTTACCGAGGCGTGGTCACGATTCGAGGACCTATGATACTTCATATACACATATGATATACTTATGATACTTCATATACAGATAAAATTCAGTTTTGAAATCTTGGTCTAATCCGTTTAAGTAAAACTAATACAGATGTTATATCTTAAGACTTCAAACATTCGACTTCAGACACATTGTCATCAACAAATAGAGCTTCTAGATTTGTTTTGGAAACATTACATTTATATTCACCACAAAGATTTCACGTCGTTTAATGGTGTATCTTGTATCACGCTTCTGTATTTTGCGGTAGTGGCTAGGTAAACATTTTAAGATTGTTCGCTTTGATGTGAATTCACTCGATAGTGTGAATGTTTGTTCAAACCTAAACGCCTGAACCCCACTTTAAACCAAACGCCACAACCGTATCAAGCGTCATTATTTGCTTAATAGAAAATGTCTATGGTATTTGACTATTTTTAACCGACTTCGATAAAGGAGGAGGTATTCAATTCAACTCTATTTTTTCATGTTTGTTACCTCAGAACTTTCCACTGAGTGAACCGATTTTGATCATTCTTTTTTTATTCGAAAGCAGGTGCTCGTCATGTGGTCCCACTTAAATTTGAGCGAGATCTGACGAGTAGTTTTTGAGTTATTTTGAAGTCGGTTATTTTTTATCAAGAATTATTGCTATAAAACTAATTGGACTTACCTACAAATGGGATATCATACGCACAAGCCGCACAACTCAGTCACAGACATTTATCCGTGACGGCAAAGAATGAACCCGACTAACTTGACGTTAATATGGTAGGTATCTATACTAATATTATAAAGAGGAAAGATTTCATTGTTTGTTTGTATTGAATAGGTTCCGAAACTACTGAACCGATTTGAAAATTTCTTTCATCGTTGAGAAGCTACACTATCCCCGGGTGACATAAGCTATATTATATTTTAAAATAATTTGGGATCCTTAATAAAACTCCAATAATGTAACCCAAGGTGTAACAAAATATGAAAACCGAAGCAAAGCGAGGGCGGGTACTCGTATTTTATATGACCACAGCTGTCATTTTTTAGTTCTCAAAGGAGTCCAAACCGTGAATCGGTTGATCAGAAGAGAGAGAAAGAAAGAACTGGCTAACAAACCTCCAGCTGAAATTGGTGGTAGCTACATATCCATGGGCGACTTTCATATACCATCAAATGGCTCATTTTCTCGTTTTCTGTATTTAAATAAAAAATATCAGAACGCCTTGTAATGCACACGGCCACGTCCTACTAAAAGGACAACTAAGGTCAGTAGCTGCTTTTGAAGTTGTTGCACTACATTTTTTATAAGACCTCATGCTTTTTGTGTCACTCTCGATTCTGGGTCGCTGTCAGTCGCGTCTCGCGACCGTCATTAAATTAGGACACTGTTTGTTTTTGTGAAGTTTCGCTAAGTATAGTTGCTGTTTAAGATTAGAAATTAAGAACTCGAGTGATGTAATTAACTTTAAATAGATTATTATTATTGTCCTTTTAAAAGTCCGGGTAAGTTTTTATCGATAATATATTTTTTAACGATTTTTGTACATTAAGTTTACGATTGCATCGTTCTCTGATGAAACGTAACCGGCTTTAAAACAGTTTATTTTTGTTGATAGTTCTTGTAAAGATGTATATAAAAAGATTACTGTTACCAAAGTCTTAAGTAATAGTCTCAATTTGGATCGAATACGATTGCTCACTTTATCGAACGATCAAACCAAATTTTATCGTCACTCTGAACTCAATCAGCAATGTAATACGATTGTACGAGTACTTTTTTAAACAGAATCTTTGCGATGACGACTTGGTGGCGAAAATACAAAACATCTTGCATATCATTGGATGGGTGGTGTCTGAATAAGAATTTTTAGTTTTTGCTAGGGTTGGCAACTTCAAAAAAAATTCAAATTTTTATCAGTTTCTATTAAATAGGACATCTCAAATGTAACTCAAACGGCTTTTAAAAAGGCTTTTAGCATAAACTCTCTTAACAGAACCTATATTAGTCCATTCATTCTAGATTTCAGTGTATGGGCAAAACGGCAAAATTTATAATTTTGTAAAACTGCTGCTAAGTTGTACCCATATGTGAGTACATTAAAAATAACCACTCTCCCCCTCCCCCTCCTGTCCGCATCACCCCTCCCCTCCTTGAAATGTGTCCCATTTTACAGATTTTCTCAATTTTCAGGAAAACTATACAAGCTAGAACAAAATGGTCAAAGAGTAAATTATTTATTGATAAATTATCTACAAATAACTTCCAACATTTATTTTAATACGAATTATAGTTTCGAAGTTATGGTGCGTCAAAGTTTAGTGAAAATCTGCGCTTGGCAAAAATTCATCATTTAATAGGCAGAAAACGGTGATATTTTGTATTAAATACAAGAAACGCGTTATAAAGTTCTAAAGTAAAGACTCTGAGTCGCATAACTGAGCTAGAAGTAAGCTTAAGCCAGGCCAATAAGACCGTGAGCCAACTAGAACAACTGAAAGATGCTCAGAGTTGGAGTGCGACCCAGAGCCTCTTCAATGAGCTTGTTGAGTGCGATACCAATCCTAGTGGACATAACACATCTATTGTAGATCTTACCGGTGATGACTCAATTAAACCAATAGTTCAATTTAATAGTAACAAAAAATTAAAGAAATATATTAAAATAAAAAGATTTATAGCGAAAACTAAAAAAATTATTAAAAACAAAAATTGTATACAACAATTAGGGCAGTCTAAGAAAAAATGTCAATATTTGGTTAGTAAAATAAATAAATTACAAATGGAATCAGAGCACCATAGCTTACGGTATGATTCAGAAGTATTACACTTAAAACTTAAAATTGAAGGTTTGGAGAAGTCGTTGCAATCTATTACCAATCTTTATAGCAGTGCACAGGAGCAGATTAAAGAACATATTGCATCATTCAATAACCTGCTAGAGGTTTGCAACGACAACATGAATAGGTTTGAGTCACTGTCCAATAAATACTATCTTTCAGAAGACAAAACTAGTCTTTGTTCTACAATAGCTCAGGGTGACAGTGCCTTAATAGAAACTACCCCATGTTCCTCTCCATCAGTTAACTCAAAAATTAACACGATCTTTATTTCTGATCAATTAGGAAAAGACTTTGGTGCTAAAATTAACCCATACTTGACCCATTCTGTTATAAACAGGTGCTCACCGGGAGCATCTTTAGACTATCTGTTAAATCAAATTAAACCAAATGAATTAAATAATAATACTAATATAGTATTAATGATAGGTGACAGTTTGAACATCACGAGGCACAAACTAACTAAATGTATTGAAAAGTTAGTACATTTACACAGCAGTACTGAATGCAAGTTTGTCATATGTGCTTTTCCTTATCTTAGTAACATAAACAAAAATCAAAATAAGCGCATATATAGATTGAATTTGTTATTATATAATTTGACAATTCATCATGGAGATGCTATTTTTTATTATGATATTAATAAGTTCATTCCATCCAGAGTTAAGTTAATAAAGGAAAATATGTACTTACCATCTAAAGTGAAACGACACTTAGCTAAATTGTTAGCTTATAAATTACAAGATACCGTTACATGTCATGTAACTAAGTCTATTGACAATGTTTTAGATTGTGGTAGTAGTACCACTAATTATACTATTAACTCATGTACTAATACTAGTACAGTTGATAATCATAATTTAAACTAGATGTTAAGACAACGGGAAAGCTCTATAATATGAATATTGTACACCAAAATATACAGGGCTTCTCTGGCAAATAATTAGAAATTGAATTATTTATTAGGCATTTTAACATACATGTTTTATGTTTAACTGAGCATTGGCTATCCAGCACTCAGAATATTGTAAATTACCATAATTACAGATTGTCAAGTGCATTCTTCAGAGAGACCGCAATTCATGGCGGATCATTAATTTTAGTGCACAATGATGTGTCTTGCAAGGATAGAAAAGATATTGTTAATCTCTCTATTGAGCGCGCTATTGAGCTGGCCTGTGTGGAACTGGAGCGGTTTATTATCGTATGCATATATCGCCCCCCTTCTGGAGATTTTAGTGTTTTTGCACATCAAAAAAGACAGTAATTATATGCGGTGATTTTAATGTAGATATCTTATTGGATACACCTCGGTCTGCTAGGTTAATAGATTTGTTTCGGTGTTTCAATTTAAATCCTCAATTTACTGAACCTACCAGAATATCACCGACGTCATCTACTTGTATAGATAATATATTCTGTAACTGTAAAGTAACAAATAAAGAAATAATTAGTAAATTAAGGTCCGACCACTGTGGTCAACGCATCTCGGTTAGTACTGACTTTATTGCAAATAAACAATTAATAAAATATAGACCTATAACTAAAAGCAAAATGACACGCTTTAAAGTAGGAGTCGCAGCCCGAATCCACAGTACCTTATCACTAAAACAGACTGATCCCGATAACTTATATAGGGCCCTCTTCGATACTATAAATAATGAATTTAATAAAATCTTTAAATATAAGCAGGTTCAACTAAATAAAAATTTGAATTTTAGTGATTGGACCACAAGAGGTATTTTTAAAAGTAGGGATAGATTATTTGAGCTATATGGAGAAAAACAATATAACCATTCCCCATCTTTCCTTGAACATGTAAAAAGTTATTCAAAAATTTTTAAAGCCGTGTGTATTATGGCTAAGTCTATGCATATCAAGGAAAAAATTGTCAAATCAAGCAATAAGATAAAAACCACTTGGAGTATTATTGGAAACGAGATTGGTAGTAATAATTTACGCGATTCTAAATATGAATTATTAGTTAATGAAAATAAAATAACCTCTGATAAAGAGGTGGCTAATGCATTTGAAAATTTCTTTCAAAATATTCCGGTTAGGTTGACTAAATCGCTGACTTCATCCCCGGCAGCAGCACATTCTATTTTAAAAGATACCGTTGATGAATGTAGTGTTTCGTTTCAATTTAAATATACTTCCTCATTGGAAATAGTTCGAACTTTTCGAGCATTGCACATTAAAAATACGGGTGATTTGTGGGGAATGTCTGTCAAAGTTATAAATAATATAATAGATGTGATAGCCCCTTATTTAGCTAGGTTATTCAATAAATGTGTAGATTTAGGTACTTTCCCAAATCTTATGAAGTATAGTAAGATTATACCGATTTTTAAATCTGGGGATAAAACAGACGTTAATAATTTCAGACCTATTTCTATTTTACCAACTCTCAGTAAAGTATTCGAAAAAATTATATTAAATCAAATGCTGATGCACTTCAACACTTGTAATTTACTCCACCCTGATCAATACGGCTTTACCAAAGGCCGTAGTACAACAGATGCTGGTGCTAGGCTTCTCAAACACATCTTTGAGGCCTGGGAGAATTCACAAAATGCCATAGGGGTATTCTGTGACCTGTCTAAAGCATTTGACTGTGTTGAACACGAAACACTTCTACTTAAGCTCAGCCACTACGGTATCAAGAATAACTCACTTAACTTGATTGCGTCGTACTTAAAGGGTAGAATCCAATGTGTTAGCATAAATGATACCAAGTCATCGGGATCTCAATCTGTTATGGGTGTACCTCAGGGCTCGATTTTGGGCCCCTTCCTTTTTCTAGTATACATAAATGATCTGCCGTATTATATTAAGAAACATGCAGAAATTGTCCTGTTTGCTGATGACACTTCCCTTATATTTAAGACGAATAGAAATAAAATGAATTTTGACGACGTAAACAGTGCTCTATCTCGTTTATCACACTGGTTTACAACAAACAATTTGCTACTTAATGCTAAAAAAACTAAGTGTGTTGAATTTACACTACCTAATGTACGGAATATTAGTAAAAGCCTGAAATTAAATAATGAAACTCTAACTATGGAAAAATCCACAGTTTTCTTGGGTGTCACCTTAGATTCTAAACTACAATGGGGCACCCATATAACGGCTCTCGCGAGTAAGCTAAGTAGGTCAGTTTATGCGATTAGAAAGATAAGACAGTTTACCGATGTAGAAACTGCGAAACTTGTTTATTTTGCATACTTTCATAGCCTCATGTCCTATGGTATATTGATGTGGGGTTCAGCGGCTAACATTGGTTCTATATTTGTTTTGCAGAAAAGGGCAATCAGAGCCATTTATAAATTGAAATCACGTGATTCTCTGCGTGAGAAATTTAAAGATATAGGCATATTAACAGTAGCCTCTCAATTTATTTACAGCAATATTATATTTGTAAAAAACAACTTAGGTATGTTCAAGCAGAATAGTGATACGCATAATCATCTAACTAGAAACAGACATAATTTGGTGACGTCATCTTTTCGCTTAAGTAGGGTACAACGCTCTTATATGGGGCTCGGTGTACGTTTTTTCAATAAATTACCCAAGTCAATACGTGATTTACCTATCCAAATGTTTAAGAGATATGTGAAATCTCAGCTACTAGGCAAAGGATACTATAGCATAAATGAATATATTAACGACAAAGACGCCTGGAAGTTAGTGCCGCATCCAGTTCCGCGTAGGTTAGAAGATATTATGTAACTTTTCATGATTTTAAAAGATGTGCGAGGAGTTTCTTTCGGTTTTTCTTCTCCTCTATGACAAAGCACCTTTCCGAAAAACTGGTAGATTAAAAAATGACGTGCATAAGTGTATCAGTGATACCTATATGAATAAAAGATTTTGATTTGATTTGATTTAAACATTAACTACTCATAATAAAATTGTGAAAGGTTGGTGCTTGTAAAATCAGATATTAAAAACAGAATAATATGAGGTATCTTTATAGGAAGAACAGAAGCAAAAACAATTATCTGTAGAATTTTTGTCTTTTTGTCTGTAATTTTCAATCGCGAGTCGCACAAAAAGTACTGGACAAAATTGGATTCCGTTTTCAGCATTGTATTGCTGGACATCTAATTTTAAACCTGGCGCTTGATTTGTCGTGATGCGTTGCTTAGAAGCCGAGGTATGACTATTTCAAATGTCGTGGGGATAAGTTACTTTAAAATAAGTCAGTAATATCATCGTTATCTTTTCATTATAGATTATTTGGCGGGCATAAATTATAATTTTGTAAATCTGCTGCTATATTGTATCTATATGTGAGTACTTTAAAAAAAACCACTCTCCCCCTCCCTCCCCTGTCCGCATCCCTCTCCCCTTGAAATATGTCCCGTTTTACAGATTTACTCAAAATTTTCAGGAGTATTTAAATTTCAATAGTCATACCTCGGCTTCTAAGCAACGCATCACGACAAATCAAGCGCCAGGTTTAAAATTAGATGTCCAGCAATACAATGCTGAAAACCGAATCCAATTTTGTCCAGTACTTTTTGTGCGATTCGCGATTGAACATTACAGACAAAAAGACAAAAATTCTACAGATAATTGTTTTTGCTTCTGTTCTTCCTATAAAGATCCCTCATATTATTCTGTTTTTAATATCTGATTTTACAAGCACCAACCTTTCACAATTTTATTATGAGTAGTTAATGTTTATAACGCGTTTTTTGTATTTAATACAAAATATCACCGTTTTCTGCCTATTAAATGATGAATTTTTGCCAAGCGCAGATTTTCACTAAACTTTGACGCACCATAACTTCGAAACTATAATTCGTATTAAAATAAATGTTAGAAGTTATTTGTAGATAATTTATCAATAAATAATTTACTCTTTGACCATTTTGTCCTAGCTTGTATAGTTTTCCTGAAAATTGACAAAATCTGTAAAATGGGACACATTTCAAGGGGGGGAGGGGTTATGCGGACAGGAGGGGGAGGGGGAGAGTGGTTTTTTTTAATGTACTCACATATGGGTACAACATAGTAAAAGTTTTATAAAATTATAAATTATGCCGCTAAAAAATCTAGAATGAATAGACTATATACTAACTTATAGCTACCTAGCACTTAACCCTGCAATTTTGGCCTTGGCTGATTGAATAACCGCCCTACTTACATTTATGAATTAGGATATACCAGGAAAAGGACGAGTGAAAACCCTATAAAATATCTCTTTTATTATTCACGTCGTTTGGGCAAATAGATTCAACTCGAACGAAACACTTCGAATTTTGCAATGAAAGCTTTGGGGATAACTCGATCTGGGACATCCCTATCTTATGACTATTTAGCATGTAAATAATGCGTTGTATTTTTGGGTGGTAAAGCGCATTAGCATTGTATTGCATTCTCTCATGACTTGATTACCAGATTAGGTGTGAGAACTTAGGGACCAGGGGGCTTAACTTGTTTTTGGTATAATTATAATATTAACAGATTAAAAAAACCGGGCAAGAGCGTGTCAGGCCACGCGCAATGTTAGTGTTCCGAAGTAGTAAGTTTATCGAGTATCACTCATTATCTACTTATGCTAACATAGCCTTGATAGTAAAGTTTTCCTTGTTTTTTTTTTATGGAAATAGTCGGCAAAGACGAGCTGACGATCCACCTGATGTTAAGTGGCTATCGTCGCCCATGGACATCAGAAAGATCAAAGGCATCACTGATGCGTTGTTGGCTAAGAAAGAAAGAAAGAACTGGCTCTCAAGCGCCCAGCTGGAACACGACGAGTCTTTTGGCGGTTGACTCATGCTCAAGGGTGGTAGCTATCCAGGCGAACCCCATCGAGAAATAATAAATAGTAATAATGGTATTAATTAACAATTAAAACCATTATTACCAATATAATCCCTCTGAGGGCCCTACCACCAGTGGGCCGGATTTAGCCGTCTCTTACGACACCCATCCGACGTGGGGTTAGTATTTTAAGCCGCCCCAATACGGCTAGAATTCATCATATTATAACCTATTTTTGAGAAATTTTTCACTTGTCCCAACTACAACCGTTCAGCCAGGGGGGGGGGACACACTTGACTCTAACCAAATTTAGCACTTTAAAGCCAAATACTTCGCAAACGGATCCGTAAATCGAAAAACAGTCTTTGCAGACCCATACTATTTTTGAAAGACCTTATCAACGCTACCCCACACTATGGGGTAGACAAGGAAAAACAATCATCCCCACGCTACGTTACCTGAGGTACCACGAAAAAATATAATAAAATTAAATAAATTAAATTTAAAAATAATATTTTTCAAGATTTTATTCTACCATTTTGTAGTCTAAATAAATACGTATATCCATGCGAAATTACAGCTTTCTAGCACTGAGGGTCTCTGCGCTATGCTACAGATGAAAGGACGGATGGACAGACATGATGAAACTAAGGGTTCCGTTTTGACTTCGGGACCCTAAAAACTATATCTAGAATTAATGTAACAGAGAATTCCATGCATTAACAAGACATAACCATGTTTGGATAATGCCAATAAACTGCTAGGAGACGTAGGGAGCACTCTTAACCACCACTTAAGTCACTTAAGTAACTTCCTATAAAATACTCGTAGGTATATGCAAAGAAAAACGCTAAGGGATTCGGGTCGTAATGTCTACGCAAATCCGGCGGAGAACTTTTTGTATAACTGAAACGGCTTTCTGGACTGTTATCCAAATAACGAAGTTGACCTAGCTTTTTATAAACCTATGTTATATATTTTCTTGAAACGAAAACATTTATTCATCTCCTTTCTAGGAAATGCCTGCAAGCAAAATGCAGAAAGTAAAATGAACTAACGAAAGCATTTTCTTCAAAAAACTTGAGTAATAAATTATGATGAAGTGAAGAAATGGAACCGACAAAGTGATGGAAGCGGACTGGTGCATTTTCTTAATTGAATTCCTTTTCACTGTCGAACGCTGTACAATATAGATTAAGAACTTCAGCTGTTAATTAGTGAATGGAGCGTAACTAGAACTGGAGAGGAAAGCGAGAGAGGAGGAAAGTTATGGATGGACCGTGTTTTAGGTACGAACGTACTTAAAGTAATTAATTTATCATCTAAAGAAAAACCCTGAATTCAGGCTTTACAGCTCGGTGTGAGGGAAGAGAATTACGTCGAGCTAAAAACTTTAAAATTCTAAATCGTATCTTAGCTTCATAGCTTAGCTTCATATATCATAGCTTCAGTTTTTTACTTCTACATTTACTGGTTATTTAAAATTATGTTTTCGTATATCGGATTCCAACAAGTCAGAAAAAGATTTTAAAGTTTAAAACACTAGGTGTTTGAGCAACTGCTGCATGACATTCATTATTGCTTAATAGTTGTAGTGGGTAAACAACCAAACAGAATATTCATCCAAAATATACATTCTTTAAAAACATTTATTTATTTATTTATTTATTCATTCATACTAACATCTAACATTACAGGTGACCCTAATGCGTTAGTGTAGTGACATTTTTACAAAGAACATAATTATGAATACTCTCAAATTATCCAATTTCACAATTAAAAATACATATACAATAATGTCAAATTATAAATTAATAGTTACAATCCGAGCCATACAATCTTAATTATCATGATAGCAAAGTCCGGAATTTACGAGTATCTTACTTTAAATACGGCCTTTTTGCAAACACCTCGATGTTGCCGCGATAGCAGCGACACATAATCGTACATTCAAGACAAAACATTTCTCCAGGGACCCTCGGTCACAAAATACAGAGACAACAGAAGTATATGTACACAGCATGCTCGAGCCACGCACACAAACACAGATACCGTTGCACACATCGTTTTTGGACACGAAAAATAAGCACGAATAAGGACAGTACTGACACTACTTAGCAGATAATTTTTTTTATGTTTCGGGTTGTTATTTGTTGATTGGGGGCCATCTATGCATTAATTACGTCACACGTTAGTTTCGATGTAGTGTGACATTGTGTGACAAGGGGTGGGAGGGGTCCTAAATTTCGTGACGTCACATTTCAAAATTAAATAATTGGTATGTTAAGGTAAATATTAAAAACCATTAAATGGAAATAAAACTTATTTCGGAACTGCTGTTTTAATTTAATAATTTCTAGATGTAAAATTTCATAATATGTGACGTTACACTAGGGGGGAGGTCCCACAAATGTGACCAGCTGTGACACGGACGAGGGGAGGGGTCAAAAAGTCATGAAATTAGTGTGACGTAATCTATGGATGGCCCCTTGGTTGAAAGAAAATGCTGTGTTAGCATTAACGCCTATTATCATATTTTTATGTGCAATATTTTTAAGTGTTTTCATATCATTTAATTTCTTTTCATTGCAACAGTGTAGATATGTGCGTCGCAGGAGAGCGGTTATATGGAGTTATTCTTCTGTGTAGATTTATTTTGTGCGGTACAGAAGGGGATATGTTGTTTGTTCAAACGCTTACCGTTTAGATAAACGCCGTGTTTATTCGCTCAGACAGAATTGTTGTTTCGCCTTGAACTTCTTGGTCGATTCAGGATTGTTCAACTTTCTATTTATTTTATTGACGTTCAATGTTGCATTTTAGCTTGTTTCTTACGAATGTCTTTTGAAATTTTTTTGTACCTTATTGTTTTTTATTGACGATGTTGCTTCAGCTTATATAATTAGATATTTGTAATATTTGTGCCAACGAAATGTATGAACCCGTTAGGTTAAACCTCAGAATAATCGGATTCTAAATTGGAATTTGAATGAATGAAATTTGCGGATATTTTTTCACATATACAAATCATATAATACCTTTTTGGGGTTCCGTAGTCCAAACGGAACTCACATACCGTCATCATGTCCGTTCGTCCGTCCATCTGCTACATAGCACAGATACCCTTAGTGCTAGAAAGCTGTAATTTGAAATGTTTTAAAACGAAAAAGTCTAGGCAAAATTAATTTAAAATTTACATGTCTTTTTTCAGACACACGTAATAGTAATACCTTTTCTGACAATTATAGATACGTACTGAAAACCACAAAGGGCGATGCTGTAATTGGAGCGGTCAGTTCGGGTGACAATAGGTTTTAAGTGCTATTATTTATTTATTTATTTATTTATTCTTCATTGAACCTTACACAAGTAATGGAACAAAAGGCGGACTTAATGCTAAAAGCATTCTCTGCCAGTCAACCTGAGGGCAGTGGGAGAACAAAGAAGGCGGTAACAACAAAGAAAGAAGAGTAAAATTTTATGTTGTATCAAGGGAAAAAAAATATTACACGTAATACGCGTTTAAACGATATAATACATATTTATATAAATAAGTTAAATAAATATAACTATATTCAGTGTATATGTATACATACCTATATATAAATACATGCATATAACATATATAATAAAATATATAATTATATATAATTCATACTAATATAATTATGTATATTTGAGAATGATGATGATCGCTGTGACTCCTATTTATCATTGTACACTAATGAGAGGAAATGAGCGTGAAGCTGTTTTTTAAAAGTATACTTGCTACAGTTACTAGATTCCCTTCTCAATTTGAGGGGAAGAGCGTTCCAAAGTACATGAATACAACACGTAACATGTTCGAAATATTTGACTAGCCCAAATGGACTATTACATATTACAACTTTGAACTTTGCACATTCGAAATTTTAGTTTGTAGGTTTCGTAAATATATTTTATTACAATTTTTTTTTCATAATATTTTTAATGGCTGGTGGCCAGATGGTAGGTAAAAGGAGGCGGTGCCGGTGTTAGAGCCATGACGCCCTAGGCAAGAATATTGTGGCGCCCACACAAGAAAATAAAAATCGAGCTATTTTTGCTCGAATTTTTTTTTACTGAACCAATGGGAACGTTATTTAAGAATTTAATTTTTCTTTTCTTGCTCCTCACCCCGATGTGGCGCCCCTCCAAATTTGGCGCCCTAGGCCGTTGCCCCACCTCGAGCTAACGCCGGCTCTGAGGAGGAGTACTAGGTCTTATTTGCATATCGCTGTTTGGCGCGAGAGCCACTTATATTTTCTTTAAAGAAACAGGATTGGAAAGTGCCCTTCCTGCATCCGGATTTGGATGAAACTTGCATGTTCATTCTTGCCAGTAAAGTTCTAGTTTAGTTTGTTATAATATAATTATAATTTGCAAGATTCTTAACTTTTTTTTTATATACCGAATAAGTTAGTGCTTGACCACAAAACCCTGATGGTAAGCTGTAATGAAGCCTTGGATGGTAAAGCGCACTAACTTATTAGAAGCCTATTCACTCTGGACTTGAAGACACCCATTATAATGAGAGGGAAACACCCACGCGGGCAATTTATTCCAGTCCCTTGCGGTACGTATAACATAATTATATATAATACGAGTAACTGCCCTCGCTTTGCTTCGGTTTTCTTATTTTTTTACACCTTGGGTTACATTATTGGAGTTTTATTAAGGATCCCTAATTTTTTTGAAGATATAATATAGCCTATGTTACTCGGGGATATTGTAGCTTCCCAGCAGTGAAAGAATTTTTGAAATCGGTTCAGTAGTTTCGGAGCCTATTCAATGCAAACAAAAAATCAAATCTTTCCTCTTTATATATTAGTATAGATATAACATAATTGTATTGCACTATTACTAGGAAGAAGGGGCATAATTATACTGAAAAGGCGTTGTGGTAATTAGGATATTTTGTAAATATACTTTATTGCAGAAGTGTCTGCATAGTGATTGTATTAAATTATTGTATTGTAATTATGTGACTGTAATAAATAAATAAATGAAAAAAATGAGCCAAACGAGGTATAGAGTATAATATCTACTGAGTTACAGATAAATTTCCTCAATCTGGGAGCTCACCACGATAAACGAGCCTGCCTGTGAAGCGAGGGGTCCCGGGTTTGATTCCCGGCCGGGGCAGGTATTTATGTGACAGATAAATATTTGTACTCGGATCATGGGTGTTTTTGTGATGTGTTATATTATGTACGTCCATGCTACCCGCGCCACCTATTATTACCGTAATAGGTTATGCGGGGGTATGAGTGTTAGCGTTTATTTATTTATTTATTTTATACCCAAGTAATGTCTGTAACATGTTGACTTGTATATGCTTTCTGTTGTACGTCACATTATATTCATTGTTAAACTCTTTTCACAGATATACGCAAGCAGTCTTCGGTTCAATTAAGCTGAAAATATTTTTTCTTTTTTTCAGGTACAAATCAACTTACTTTTACGATTTGAGAAGACCCTAAGGCGGCTTCGTAATTATTGTGAGTAGTTTTTTTACGCAGAACTTACGTTTCTGTACAAGTTCGAAAGATCAAAGGAAGATGTTTCGTATTGTAGTTTTTACTTTGGGTCAAAGTGTAATTTGAGTGACGAAGCTTACCGTAGAATCTCAAATGGCGCTTAACCCAGATTTAATTAATTGTTTTTAACACAACGAAAATGGATTGAGTTCAATCCTTAACAGAGGTTCAAATTCAAACAGTTTTTCGCTCTTGTATAATAGGTAACCACGGACGTAAAAAAAAAGACGGACGTAATCCCAAGAACAAATTCAATGAAGCACCCATAGTAATACCAACTCCGCATTCGTAGAAGTACACACACCCACACATTGACACCATACTGCTATGACATTGACACCATCGCGAATCAAAAATTACAAAATTATGCACACATGGTAAGCGAGCTGTCATTGCTATGCTTCACTCTCGATTAGACAAGGTTACGTCCGTTCTTTTTTTACGTCCGTGTAGGTAACATAAAAATTACGCTGGAAATGTCAACACAATTTTACCTCGACAATTTGATTAATGGTCCATTATCCACGAAATACTTGAGAAGTTAAACATTTGAGGGAGATTACAATACACATTCATTAAATATTTCATTTATTCGAAGTTTCAGCGCCGAGCTCGAAGAATTTCTGGCAAAATATCTTGTGTAATTAAGGTTTAAGCGACGACTGATAAAAATGTTTGAGATTCTTGTCAGTCAAGATATTATTTTTCGGGTCCATTATGCATATAGCGACCGATATTATGGAGTTTTAACATTAAGTTTTAAATACATTTTTTTGAAGTTATACTTCTTTAGGCGCGTTATGAAAAAATGATGAGAGTGAAATTTTAAGATTTGTAACACAAAAAAGTAACAGGATGAAGTTGTCGCAAAAAGATGAGCGCGCATCACTGTGAAGTTGCCCGCAAAAAGCTACCAACAAAATAGAAATAGAACCTCTATT
The DNA here is from genome assembly GCA_951805285.1 of Thymelicus acteon. Taxonomy (NCBI): domain Eukaryota; kingdom Metazoa; phylum Arthropoda; class Insecta; order Lepidoptera; family Hesperiidae; genus Thymelicus; species Thymelicus acteon. Next base: position 3,225,234 of record OX638216.1, read on the forward strand.
TAGTCGCGCATGTTGGCACGCTCGCCGCCTCTGATCACTGTTTTCATATTTATAATATTTATCCACATGTTTCTAGTTTCTACATTCACAACACGTGTTTTAGTTTCATACAAGTGCGAAATGTTAAATGTTTATTTAATGATGCTAAAGAAGTATAACTTCTCACGCGCGTACATAAGTATACGTTTATGTTTTTTGTTTCGAAACTTCAGCTGACATCAGTAAATGCTTTCACAGTCTACAAGTCTAAGGTGAATTAAGTCTACCTACTTAATGTAGACTTAAGACACCTGGGTGAATTAATACAGGTGAATTAAGCCTACGGCACTGTTCCTACAGAGGGATCTCAAAGAGGCATGTAAATTCCACATACAATTCTATTATACCTAACTAGGTTTAATTTCATTAATGGTTACCTCGTTACATTAAGGAACATTCAGTTCCTGGAATCAAAAAAATGCTGTAAAAAGTTTATTATCTTCTAAGCGGAATGTGCATGTTTACTTTTAACTTTTAAGTAAAATTACATTTTACAGACCATTTTTTGTTTATGTGGGGCCTAATTGCCTATTGCTAAAAGAGCCTAATTGCAAGATTAATATAATGCGACGATTAACACTTCGTGGGGATGCCCTCAAAGAAGCTCGAACCGACCCACCGAGTCCTTCGGCAAATTATGAGGCTCCATCTTTCTTCTCATTAATCTATGGAATGAATCATCACAAAACAAAATATTCCTGTCGCACGGCATAAGGTCTGTATTTCTTTGTCAATTGAGGACGTTGAGGTTATTGTTTAGTTAATCTCCGTCGATCGCCCGTTTTCCCGGCCATTGTTCCTCGGAATGTTTCCCTCAGGGTTCAGCTGTTTTAAGATGTCATCTTAACGTCGGTGTGATGGTAAAAAAGTTCGCGTCCTTAATTAGAAATAAATTGTTCCATAAAATACTGTAGGATATCCGATAACATCATCATTATCTAGCTGTCCCTATGTTGATGCGGATTGGCAGACTTTTCCCATCTTTGAGATCATAATGAAGAATTCTCAGGTTAGCAGGTTTCCTCACGATGTTTTCTTTTATCTAAACACGTGATAATTAATTTCTAATATGCAAAACCATACTATCCATATCCATATCCATATCCATACTTCCATATCCATACTCCATACTATACTATATACTATAATATTATAAATGCGAAAGTGTGTTTGTTTGTCCGTCTTTCACGACACAACGAAGCTATGATATGGTATGATTTTTGTGTATGGAGATAGTTAGGAGTATGGAGAGTATCGTAGGCTACTTTTTTATTTGTTAGTTATTTGTTAGTTGCTAAATATTTAGTTCCAGATGTTGTAATAGATGGCGTTAGTAAAATTCATTTGCAAGTTCTGAATCACAGGCATTTAATAAAGTGAATTGAATGTTGAATTCGCGCTGGATAATTGTTGTTTTGGTTTAATTAATCTATACTAATATATAAAGAGGAAAGATTTGATTTTTTGTTTGCATTGAATAGGCTCCGAAACTACTGAACCGATTTGAAAAATTCTTTCACTGTTGGGAAGCTACACCATCCCCGAGTAACATAGGCTATATTATATTTTCAAAAAAATTTGGGATCCTTAATAAAACTCCAATAATGTAACCTAAGGTGTAAAAAAATAAGAAAACCGAAGCAAAGCGAGGGCGGTTACTCGTTTATAATATTTATAGTTGGAAGCCTTGGAAGGTTGAAAAGCGTCATAGGTTTTACAGTTGGTTCCTCTTACGCCCTAACTCGGGAGTCACTAGCGGTTACTTTAATCTTATTATTCTTGCACCAGGTTACTTCCCTTTGAATACGCGGGTGAAGCGGGTAATAGCTAGTAATTTTATAATTTGAGGATGCGTGCAGTGTTTCATCTGCTCTGACAATCAGAATCCGGTTAGAGGTTATTGGATATATGACCATTCAAGTATCGGAAGTTTTTATAGCCAAAATGGCTGGACATGTTATTTAATCATAAGAACTAAGACCGACGGCTTTAAGTCTCCTTCAAAGTACAGACAATAATTATATCCATCCAACTACCGCCCGATCGACACAAGCCTGGGATATGAGCGCTTCTATGCGATTATTAGTTAATTTATTATTAATTATAAGTTGTTAACTTATAAGTTGTTACTACATTGTCAAGGCCAAGTACAAGTCGGCACCCGACGAAATTACTACGTAGGTACCTAATTAAGCCATTAAGATATTTGGCTATATTTGGCTTCTTATATTTATCATAATTAAATGCATCATTATCATCATCATTTATCATATATTTTTTTATAACAGTACATTATGTTTTATCGTAAGTAACAAGTCCAGCTATGTAATTACTATTATGTTGGTAGTTGCTACGTACATCAGAGGTTCGACGCCGCGCTTACAGAATTACGAGTATAGCGGAAACTTATGAGAGCTTCACGTATGTTGCACGTAGCCAACTTTATTATTAACTACGGAGACTTAGTTCCTGGGGAGCTAAATACGAGTAGATCATGTACTAAGACTTTGATGTATGCTCTGAAACTTTATTACTTGCACACAGGAAGCAAAAAGAAAGACATGATGACTCTTCTGGCTTAGTTTCCGTATGATTTTTTATTTATTTATTTTTTTCATTAACTTTTTTGTGTAAAAAAAAATCTAATCTTAACTTAAACTCTCTTGCTATCTGTCTTTTTTTTTTGCAGAATAACAGTGAATGCAGCATAGGTTAATGCTTGACCACAAAACCACCTGTTGATAAGTGGAAACGAAGTCGTGGATGGTAAAGTGCACTAACTTAGTAAAAGCCTATTATATCTATCTTTGTCTTTGTATCTTTTTATCTATCTATCTATATTATATATCTACATCTACCTATCGCTCTTTGACCCGTGGACCTAATCTGTATGAAAATTTAAGATTTTATAATTCCTATCGCTATTTCAGAATACCACCAAGTATTTCACTGTCATCCAGACCTTTATCATCGCTAAAACACATTGTAACTAAATACCTATTATATCTTACCTGTCACCATAAATATTAATGGATACGTCATACGAATTAATTCCATCTGAGTAGCGCTCTGTACATACGGATAAATGTTTGTTATGTCATTATCAGAGACTCGTGAATATCGCTCGGTATTTTGACTGTAAACTAAACTGTTGGATTTGGAAGTTTACACTCATATGTATAACCTCGCTCAGTTCCCTGTAAGCCCGAATACAGTAATATTCAAAACTAGCTGACCCGGCGAACTTCGTATCGCCTAACAAACTATTTTTTTTCTAAAATAAAAGTAGCCTAAGTTACTCCTTGTTACATCAGCTACCTGCCAGTGAAAGTCCCGTCAAAATCGGTCCAGCCATTTCAGAGATTAGCCGAAATAAACAGACAGACAGACAAAAATTGTAAAAAATGTTTTCTCAAATTGCTTAAATAATTTAAGTGCTTTGACTTAAAAACAACTAGTTCAAAGTAACAACTCCAAATTCTGTTTATCCACACACCTTATACTGCAGCAGGATCTAGTGGTCTTATCACTTTATTAGCTTTTTACCGTGAAATAATTGAATTTAAACCCTTTGTTCGAATGGACAGTTACTGATGGCCACAAGCGTGCCTTCCGCAAGGAAGCACTTAAGTTTGTCACTGGCGGTCCCCCATCTGACTACCGACCGCGCCCGCTGTTACTTCTTCTCTTCTGTTGACCCTGAGATCGACTGAGAGAAGCCATGAGCTTCTTCACAGATTGGAATGTTTTATAATTTATTTATTTATTTATTTATTTATTTATTTAAGGCATACCAACTAAGTACATAACTTAAATTTTACAATATAACAAATATTATAATCTAACCTGATATATTATGCACTTAAATTAAAGGTTTGCACAACATTTTTACATGACATTGCAATCAGAAGGCACGATAAAATATAACAAATATAGATTTCAAATTAAAAGTTTATAATAAAAAAGAGAGATTCAAATGGCTGTCATTGCCTTATATATTTTTTTCTTAAATAGACCTAACGATTCTGCAAAGATATCTATATCGCTGTTATGAAATATAGTATTGTAATTTCGTTGCAACACATTAATTGGAGAATTTAACACATATTTTGTTTTATTAGGATATAAATGAAATGGCTTATAAATCCTGTAATATGTGGCCCTGGACATTATTCTGGGTATGCTAATATTAATTCGGTTCAAGAGGAATGGGCAGTCAATTAAATGATTAAGCAGTTTGTACAGAAAAACACTACCTAAAGCCTGAATTCTTTTAAATAATGGAAGATAGTCGAAGTGGTGCAAGCGGTCATGATAGCTGTTAAATATGTGATGGTTTCCAGTTTTAAAAGATAGTCTCTTTGTAAATATTTTTTGTACCTTTTCGATACGTTGAATGTTGTTTTGATAACTGGGATACCATACAAGAGCGCCGTATTCAATGTGACTACGTACGAGTGCACTAAACAGAGTCTTTAGGGCCAAAATAGATGTAAACTCTTTAGTGTTTCTTGTAATAAATCCTAACATTTTGAAGCTTTTTTTAATAACATAATTTATATGACCAGTGAACCGTAACTCTGAATCAACCAATACACCTAAATCTCGTATTTCGTCCACTCTTTTTAGTTCATTACCAAATATATTATATTTAGAGTCGTGTTTATTGCGTTTCCTTGAAAATTTGATATGCAAACATTTTTCGATGTTCAAATTCATAGAATTAATTACACACCATTTTGCAACATTGTCTATATCTCTCTGTAACAACTCCTCATCTGCCCTATTTTGGACTACTCTAAATATTTTCAAGTCGTCAGCGTATAGTTGGAACTCTGAGTGTTTAATATAATGCTTGATATCATCTATAAACAGGTTAAATAAAATAGGGCCCAAAATAGATCCTTGTGGGACGCCAGATAAGGGAGTACAAGAATACGAACTGAAACCGTTTATCACTACTCTCATTTTACGGTTTTTTAAATAAGAGCTGAACCATAGCAATAGCGAACCATTAATATGAAATTGGTGTTTTAATTTGTGAAGAAGTATATCGTGGTCTACAAGATCAAACGCTTTACTTAAGTCACTATAAATCACATCGACTTCCTTATTGGAACCCATGTGTGATAGCAGTAGTTCAACAAAGGATAATAAGTTAGTAGTTGTAGAACGCCTGGCAACAAAGCCATGTTGTTGCTCGCATAAGATTTGCTTGGTGTGCCAAGTAATATGAGGAGCAATGATTTGCTCAAATACTTTGGCCACCACTGGTAGAATACTGATGGGTCTATAATTCTCAACTAACTGTTTGTCACCAGTTTTCGGGATAGGAACAACAATAGCCTCCTTCCAAACCTCTGGAAATATCCCATCTGTTAAGGATTTATTGAAAATTATTTGAAGAGGAATAGATAAAGGTTTAGCGCATTCCATAAAGAAAATGGGAGGAATGCTATCGCTACCAGGACCTTTTGATATATTCAATCTTTTCAGGCGACTCTCAATTTCAGTGCTAGTAATTTGTATATTGTTTAAGCATCTAGAATCGTACGTTGCAATGTGTGGGTCATGATATTGTTGGTTGGAAAGGGGCACTTTATAAACTGATGAAAAATGACTACAAAACAGATTTGCAATATTAACACCGTCCGACGCTATTTTGTTATGAAGTTTCATGTTTTGGGGTATATTGCTTTTGTTTTTACGTTTACTTTTGATATACGACCAGAAATGCTTCGGATTTTTAATCACATTATTTTGAACATTTTTTATATATATAGAATAAGACTTATTTATTAATGAATTACATCTCGCTTTTAATAAATTATATTCATATTCGTCTAATTTATTGTTAAATTTCTTCATTCGTATTCTATGTTTTTCTTTTTCTTTTAATAATTTAATAGTGTTGCTACTGTACCATATAGGATAATTATTTTTAGTCGATAGTTTTTTAGGTATTACTTCCTGAATTATTTTATTTATAATGCTGTAGAAAATTTCTGTATTTTTATTAATGGTATACGAGGGATCTAATTCTTTGTTCCAGTCCACGTCATTTAATTTTTCTCTGATCTTATTGTAGTCAGCCTTGTGATATTGTAGTACAATTTTTTTATTATATCGAAGTGAGGTTAGTTTTCCTAGTTTAATGTCAATTTGGATTGGTGGGTGGTATTCGTCAACTTTGCTTATTACGTCCGTGGCATTAGTTACAGTGATGGGATAAGAAATATTTGAAAAGACCAGATCCAAAGTTTTAAGTGTTTTATTTTTGATATTGTTATATTGCTTGAGGCAGGCACACGCGGTAAAGTCAGTAAGAGTCGTACAAATATTAGAACCAGAAATTACAGGATCCAAGTATGTATCAGACGAAGATTGAATCCATTCTATCTGACTTAAATTGAAATCCCCAACAATCAGGACGTTATCCATGCTGTCAATAGTGTTTTCTAATTTAGTTGTAAAATGTGAGATGCACTCAAAACTTACTGGGGGTGGTAGGTAAATGGCACAAATATGAATTTTGGTACTGTTGTATTGATTTTGAGACTCAATAGTGACCCATAGGTCTTCACAGGAACTTTCGAGGTTAGTATTACGAGAAGCAGTTAAAGATTTAGAAATGGCTATGAGAACTCCTCCTCCATCTTTACCCTTATTAAAAGTGTTTGACTGCCTATCCCTCCTGAAGATCTGATATCTATCGTCTAGAATTTCAGCTGTACATATACTGTCATTTAGCCAGGTTTCAGTGAATATAATTACTTGGTAGTTGCACGAAAGAGCGTTTTTATAGACATCTTGCAGTTTAGTACGGATTCCTCTTATATTTTGATAATATATGCTGAGTAGATTAGACATAAGCTATAAGAACCAAATACACTGAAATAAACAATAATATTAATATTAAATAGTACAATACTCAAAACAAACACAAGTGAGTTACAAAAAAAAAAGAAGAAAAAAAAAACTAGTTCAATAACTTTTGAAGGGCTTCTTTGTGGGTAATGACCAGCGCCGGTGATGATTCATCTTTACGAACAAAAATTTTCCCATTACGTATCCATACAAATTTATATTGTTTCTCTTTTGCTCTGATTCTTGTAGCCGCATGCAAACTCTTATTGGATGGTGTAAGATGTTCACTAACAAAGACTGGTGACTCTAAATCGCCATAACCTAAAAGCTTTGTGTTGAGCTTATGTTTTGGATTGGCTTTGTTGTAAGTTAAGACTGCAGCCAAGAGGTTATCTCTTTTCAATTTACTGGGAAGCCTGCATATAACGGTTCTCGGCATTTTTGACGTAGAATTGAACTTTTGAACTCTATTGCAGGATAGTATATCATTTTCTGTCAAGGGAAAGGAAACGACGTTACACAGCTGGATAACCGTTTTTACGAGATTTTCATTTTTGTGCTCTGGCAAACAGTGAATTTCAAGGTTATTTTGACGAGCATCTTGTTCAATTTGAGCCAATCGTGTTTCGAGGTCGTAAACTTTGTTTTTTAAGATGGTATTTTCAGTTTCTATCTGTTTTGTATGCTCAGTGCAAAATTTGATGTCTGAGATTGCGTTATCGAACTGCTTACTCATGTGAGCGATAGATTCTTGCAACTCCTGCATTTCCCTTCTAATCCTCGTGAACTCTTCGTCAAAAATATCCCGAAATGCGGCTCTAAGCTCGCTTCGCATGATAGATGAAATTTCCGAGCGTAGTACAAAGTCTTGATTTGTTCCCGATGTTTCACCGGTAAGAGCAGGAGGTTGAGCACGTCTGATTGTTATGTTTTGGGAATCACTATTAATATTATCAACTGAACAGGAAGTCATTTTAACAGGTGTTGAATCCTCCTTACGTTGGGCTGCGAGCATGCGCACGGTACAATCCGGACAGTTCCAACTCTTCAGTTCCTTAACGTGCTCTGTGTTCAAATTAACGCATAGTAAGTGGAAATTTTTGTTACAAATTTGTTGTGAGCACGAAATTTTTTCAGTGGATTTTAAAATTTTTTTTCTGCAACCTTGACATGTATTCATTTTCGTAGTAAAGTAATGTATGAAAAAAAAGTAAAAAAAGAAAAAAAAAAAAGAACTGTTTGCCCGGAATCGATCCTGAGTTCAAATTTACGCCACAATGTTAACCGCTCTGTGTGCCGCTACGCCAAACTACTCATTCATTGCACCTCGAATTTTAGGTACTGTTTGTTCAGTAATGATGTATGCGCAAGTAGTATATTGTGCATAGAACAGTTGAAGTTTTATCAGCACTAGTCACTACCCTCACTATAAAAATGTTAGCAGAATTTTGCACACATTATTTGCTTTATTTACTTAATGTATTGTCCAAATTAGTGCAAAAACTTAAACAAAACTCAGAGAAAAGGTCAGTCTATACACTAAACTAGTTCACTTATCGAGCATTTATCTTTTTACTACCGATTCAAAATTAACTATACGGACACTAATAAAACGCGACTCCGCGCGTGATGTATAAATAACACTATTCTATATAATTAAATGTTAACTATTATGTTTGTCTGTATAACATTTGTAAAACCCGTCCATTATTTTACTATCTGGTTATTTAAGGGAACAATGCCGCGATGCTCGGATAATGGTTTAATTTCCGCCCTATTTTAATGACACAGATGTGTCATGTTACATTATGTATCTACATGCACAAAGTGTAAGGTGATTAGTATGTCTTCAAACAATCAATAGTATTTGCAAAATCTTCCTACAAACATAATTAGATACACGTGTATACTCGTAGATAAACAAACAAAGAATTTAAGACAACGAGAGGTTCATAATCATAACTCATTGTTCATTTTTTACTTTTGTTGTAGATACAGCTTAGGCTTGTTACAATTTTATATCAGTACCAATAAATAATGTGAGGCTAAAAGCAGAGTCCAAGTGCGATAAATCTTTAATAAAAAGCGGCCAAGTGCGAGTCGGACTCGCCCATGAAGGGTTCCGTAGCAGCAAGTAACATAATATAAAAGTTCTTTTAGTTCGTTGTAACTTTGATCAATGTTTTTTGTGGTTTACGATTTATGACGTATTAAAAAAAAAACTACTAACTAGATCTCGTTCAAACCAATTTTCGTTGTTAGTTTGCATGGTAATGTACATTATATATTTTTTTTAGTTTTATCATTCTCTTATTTTAGAAGTTACAGGGGGGGGGACACACATTTTACCACTTTGGAAGTGTATCTCGCGCAAACTATTCAGTTTAGAAAAAAATGATCTTAGAAACCTCAATATCATTTTTGAAGACCTATCCATAGATACCCCACACGTATGGGTTTGATGAAAAAAACATTTTTGAGTTTCAGTTCTAAGTATGGGGAACCCCCAAAATTTATTGTTTTCTTTCTATTTTTGTGTGAAAATCTTAATGCGGTTCACAGAATACATCTACTTACCAAGTTTCAACAGTATAGCTCTTATAGTTTCGGAGAAAAGTGGCTGTGACATACGGACGGACAGACAGACAGACAGACAGACAGACAGACATGACGAATCTATAAGGGTTCCGTTTTTTGCCATTCGGCTACGGAACCCTAAAAAGTAGCCCACGCGTACCTACACATTGTGTGTAATATTTTTTCAGGCGACCGATAAGATCGTTAGATGTCCTTTGATTATATATGTATTGTATTATAATTTAGTACAAGGACGGTCGTATTTCCGACCGTTTGAATTTCTCATATTTTTAAAATCCAATTCGAAGTAGGCAGGTATGTATGCTATACCAGCTTAAGTATAGACTTAAGTGTAGTATTAAGTTATCTGTCAAACAAATTACTCAGCTGGTAATTAACCCTGGAAACTGCTCGTTTCTACCAGAGGTTACAGGGTCATCCTGCTTACCCTAGACATATTATTTACCTAACTTTTACCTTACCAGTTTAAACATACCCAAATACATTACTGCTGAAGCTTACACGAATAAATCGACCCAAACAACGAATACCAAGGTTTATCTACAAAAGAGAACAGTTTCGCAAAATAAAACCTGCTTTTAGACTGAAATATGGAGGTTGAAATAAATCTCGCCCGTGACGTGAAATATTTCTTCTTGCGAGTGCAAAATTCTGGATATGAATAAGTTATGAGGCTTTTCTACTTGTTTCTTCGTATGTGATGATGTGTACACTTGTAGTGTTGTTGGTAGCTAGGTAGTGAATTTTATTCGGCCAACGGTTGATTCGAGGGCACACTTTTCACACGGACAATTGTTGGGTTTCTGACTGTTTATGATTAATGTTTCTTGTTCTTATTTTTATTTTCAAAATTAGTGATAAGAATTGAAAAAAAAGAGTCAAAACAATCCCACGGACAATGCGACAGATTTAAGGTTATGTCAAGGTACGTCTCTTGTGCATATCAATTGATTGCTATGTAGTTTGAACGTACAATCTAATCATAATCATAATCATAATCATCATCATCATTATCCGGATCCGGATACGGATACGGATACCGATACTGGTAGTGATAGTGATAGTGATAATTGTATAATAAAAATCATGTGTGAACTGATGCGTGAAAAAGTGAACTGTATTTTATTGCGAGATTAATTTTGGCACTGTTACAGCAACACACATTTAATAGGTTTTAGTTCTAGCCAGGAAGTTCAGGAAGTGACAACGTGACAACTGTCAATAAAAAAAATATGAAATCTATGGACGCAGCCACAGAACCAAAACGTTGCCAGTGGCAAACAGATTATTAAATGAAGTTAGTTTTGCAAAACAACAGTAGGTAGTTAGATGTGAAACAGTTAGCTCTGATAAATAAATTGTAAATAGTGGTATAGAGTATTTTGTTCGTGCAAAAAATAAAACAAATCCCTGTGTTAGTGCCTTGTTCATAAAGTGCAAATATTTTTCGTGTGGATATTGGCTGTTTTGTGAGTTAAAATAACAAAAACAACACTGGAGTTTCTGCGTCACAAGAGTGCTACCCACAAAATTTTTAATAAAACCCTGAACATTACTTGCTAGAGCGCCTGTGGAAAAGAAATAGCTTTGCGCACAACAGTCATACAAAATCTCTAAAAAGACTGTGGCGCCTGTTATAAGTTATTAGCAATCCGCACAATATTGTCATCGCACAAAACGCATCATATTATAATCGCTGTGACTGAAGATCGTGTAAGGCTAAAATATGAAATTCGAATGTTGCAAAAGCAATGCAGATGGAGCCGCTGGAGCTGTTACTTGTACCAAATGCAAACATTCCTACCACATGAAATGCCTGTTTCCGAGTGACAAAAAATCAGTTGCACACGATTCCAAGAAACCGTGGATATGTCCAGATTGTTCAGTCAAACAACCAAAACAATTGAAAAATGACAATACACCGATAAGGAGCTCATCAGCATCACAGCAAGATACAGTCAACGTAACACTTCATCGCGGTGGGGCCAACGCAATGTCACCTCCCTCCATACTAACTCCCGAAAATGCTCTATCTGTGGAATCGGTACAAAATATAGTGGCTTCCGAGATCAGGAAACTGAAAGACGATCTACGGACTATGGTGCATAATATCTTAGCGGTAGAATTAAAACCCCTGAGAGATGAGATCGCGACCATTAAGGATTCCTTGAGTCTCTTTAATCACCAGTTTGATAATCTCACAAAGCGCATCGACAAAGTTGAAGCTGATGTCAAAAAGTCTAAATCTATGCATTCGGATATTAGCGACCTCAAATCATCATTAACAAAGTTTGAAGCAGCAAATAATAATAGTGAACAGTGGGCACGGCGATCAAATATTGAAATATATGGCATTCCGGAAAAGAAAAACGAAAACCTCTTTCACATTTTAAAACAGATATCAGAGCATGCAAAATATGAGATAAGTCCGGCCTCTGATATTGACTTCATAACCCGAGTAGCACCTAAGCCCTCTGATACGAAAAAAATTAAGCCCATTGTAATACGTTTTCTGGCTCGCTATAAAAAAGATAATTTTTTATCGCACGTTAAAAAACTTAAATTAAAAGCCAGTGATATAGGTTTCACAGGATGTGAAAACGCTATCTATTTTAATGAGCATCTGACCAGCTCAAATAAAGCTTTATTACATCGAACTAAATCGATAGCCAAGGAAAAACAGTACGAATATACTTGGGTAAAAAACTGTTCAATATTTGTACGACGGAATGATACGAGTCCGGTGCTGCACATCTCAAATGACCAGGATTTAAACAAAATAAAATAAAAGTAAAATTGTATCTCCTTTGTTACCTAATTAATTTTGTGGCATTTTGCAGGGTTATTTTTACTTCTTTAATTTTTTTTTTAAGTTACACATTTTATTTAGTAACTTATTTAGTAACGGTTACTTTAGAATTCTGTCAGGGTTCCCTTAGCATTATGTTAATAATTTTTAACAGGGATTATGAAACCATGGGTGTCTCAATGTATTTACCAGGTATACTTTTGTTATTTAGGATTATTTTGCAATGCAACTTTTCGATAATTTATAATAACAGTTGTACGAGTTTGTGTGATGGGTCGATAAATCTACGCTATATATTATTCATTCATAATAATGGCGTCACTTAGTAAACTACTAATCTATTACCAAAATGTTCGTGGTCTACGTACCAAGACCAGTACCTTTTATCGAAATCTTTTACTGACTAGTTACGATGTCATTTGCTTAACAGAAACTTGGCTTTTACCTAGCATTTATGACTTAGAATTATTTGACAATCGGTATAGTGTTTATAGATCGGACCGGCAATATAATATTCGAGGAGATAATCTAGGCGGTGGTGTTTTAATTGCCATTCGTCGAGAGCTCGCAGTTCAAAGTTCGACAGTTTTTCCATTTGAAAAAGCTTCTGCTGAAGTTATCGAAGTAGTTGTTCATAGGAAGAAATCTGAACGCCTACATATAATTTGCGGGTATTTTCCTCAAAACAAAAGTCACCTTGATGATCTTACCCAGTTTTTTAACACTACAACGGATGTTTATCTGAATGAACCAGACGACGCTTACATAATACTTGGTGATTTTAATATACCGGGTGCTAGATGGTCACGAATGTCTAATATACAAATAATTAATTACAATAGTAGTGATTCACAAATAAATCAATTATACAACTTCCTTTGCGTTACAGATTTTAAGCAGTATAATTTCATACCAAATGGGTCTAACAGACAACTCGATCTTGTCATAAGTGGACTGATATGTGAAACTAACCGCTGTGTAAATCCCATGGTGCCAGAGGACGATCATCATCCAGCTCTGGAAATAGTTACACATGCAGCGCATTTACGGTCTATAAGACCCAATAGCCGTTTAGTTCATCTATATCACTTAGCAGACTATGATGTCATTAATAAAATCATTTCTGAAATAGACTGGTATAAAACATTATCCTCTAAAGATATAGAACAATGCACTAAAACCTTCTATGAAATTATAAATGATATTATTATCAATCATATCCCGTCCAAATATTTATGTCGTGATAATCATTTTCCAATATGGTATTCTAATGCACTTATAAAAATCACCAAGGAAAAACTAAAATATCATAATAAATGGAAAAAATATGGCAATAACAATGACTACGACACATTTCAAGTATTGCGTGAACGTGAAAAACGTGTACAGCAATCGTGTTATGACAGCTACATAGCAAAAGCGGAGAAAAATATTAAACACAATTGTAAATTCATTTGGTCGTTCGTAAAATCCAAAAAAGGATCCCCCGTCATGCCTGAGACGATGATATATGATGGTAATTCCTCAAGTCAAGCAGAAGAAATCTGTGACTTGTTTAATAAATATTTTCATTCTGTTTTTGAAGCAGACCAAGACCCTCGAGAAACGCTCAATAGCAATACTGCTGCAAGCACGGAGCCTTATACGAATTCTGTCTCTACAATGATTATTAGCTCTATGAGGATCTCTATCGCAACTGTGGAAAAATACCTAAAAAATTTAGACATAAATAAGGGATCCGGGCCTGACGGGATACCACCTATTTTCCTAAGAAACTGTCATAAAAGTATAGCTCTACCGTTATCTATTCTTTTTAATTTGTCTCTTAAAACGGGCAAAATGCCTGTGGTATGGAAAAAATCATACGTAACCCCAATATATAAAAGTGGCGACAAACATCATATAACTAATTACAGACCCATATCAAAACTTAATACAATTGCTAAACTCTTTGAAAAAATTATTTATGATTACATCTATCCTAGTTTAAGAACTGGAATTATTAATGAACAACATGGTTTTATCAACAAAAAGTCCACTGATACCAACGTCTGCGAATTTGTACACCAAGTCAAGGAAGCAATGGAGAAAGGATATCAAATGGATGTAATTTACACCGATTATTCAAAGGCTTTCGACAAAGTCAGGCATTCGGTCTTGGTACGTAAACTGGAAGCGATAGGTATACATGGAGATCTACTGCGCTGGATAACGTCTTACCTACGCGAACGAAGTCAAGCAGTTGCAATTAAAGGGTTTTGTTCGTCGTTCCTCCCGGTTACCTCTGGCTTGCCCCAGGGATCGCATCTCGCTCCCCTATTTTTTAATTTATTTATAAACGACATTGTCTCCGTTTTTGATCAGTCTAATTTCTTGCTATACGCAGATGATATGAAAATTTTTAGGAAAGTAAAATCAGACTCAGACTGCATGGAATTACAAAAAGATCTTAACAAGTTCAAAACATATTGCAACAACAATTATTTAGACCTAAACATTAAAAAATGCAATGTAATTACTTTTTCCAGGAGTGCGAAGTCTGTTGAGTTTGATTACAAATTTGATGACTGCTCTATTACACGCGTTACTGAAGTTAGGGACCTAGGCATATTTTTAGATAACAAATTAACATTTAATTATCACCTGAACCACATAATTTCCAAAGCTTATAGCATGCTTGGTTTCATCCTTCGAGTCAGCAGAGATTTTAAAAATATTTCGACCCTCACGCTTTTGTTCAACTCGTACGTCCGATCTGTACTCGAATATGGATCAGTAGTTTGGAACCCACAATATAAAACTAAAGAAATCAAACTTGAAAGGATTCAAAACCTATTCCTGAAGCATATCAAATTTAGATATAAAGTTACTCCAGCTACCACATCTCTAAAACACAGACGTATTGAAAAGGATCAAATGTTTTTATATAAGATACTTAATAACTACATTGACTCGCCCTTTTTGCTTGGTAACATTATGTTTAAATGTCCTCGTATCAATTCCCGCAGCAAGTCGCTGTTTCACGTTCCGTTTACGACGAAAACTTATGTCAAGCACAATTTCTCTCACCGCTCTTGCAGATTCTTTAATGAACATCTTCATGATTTGCAAATATTTAACTGCCCAATCAGCGCTTACAAGCGGAAATTGAAACAGACGTTGCAGGCGATTGATTAACCCTGTATAAAATACTTGTTTTGTTTTTTTTTTTTTTTTTATCTAATTATTTTTAATTTTTTCTCTATTTCAAAATTTTCTACTCAAAATTCTCTAACTGCTCCTAAATGTATTATTGACAAGCGGAAACTTTACTGATTTATGTGTTGTAAATTATGAATTTTAAGTTTTGTACTATCAACATTGTGTGTTTCCCAAATAAAATAAAATAAAATAAAATAAAATAAAATAAAATAAGTTAATGTTGTAAATTGTACTGTAAGTTAATATTATACATTGCAATGTAAATAACAACCTCATCAGAGCATTTAAACGTATTCAAATACAAGAACCCTTCAGTATGCCCTGCTGTGCAGTAACCGATAGATCATTTAGTACTATTACTACTATTACTATTAATAATAATTTACGATCAAGTAATACTTAATTACACACTAGCCAATAGTTTTGACAAGATAGAACAAATCAGTAAACTATATTTCATGCAAAGTTTCATAATATGTGTGGTTCCAATTATTTATATTTACTAAATTGTTACTTCTTTTTGTAGCTGTCTCATTTTTAAACCAAATTCGCGAAAATTTCTGTCCCGAAAATAGATCTAGGTACTAGTAAACACTAGGCACCTCATTGCTATACATAGGTCATTGGAGATGTCCATTTTAGGCTTCCCGCCCACGTCAGGACTCACACACACACAGACACACACACACACACACACACACACACACACACACACACACACACACTCTCTCACACACACACACACACACACACACACACACACACACACACACACACACACACACACACACAGGACAGGTCTTTTTGTAGGACCGATAATCGGGTCGATTTTTCCTGCCATATTATTTCTGACCGATTTTTTGTAGGACGTGTGCGTTGCACTATTACTATCAGTACGTTCTATTTTTCTCCTTCGAAAAATCGGTCACCGATTATCGGACCGTTGACCGTTGGGCGGGAAGCGTTAAGTGGACTTTCAAAGTATTAGTACGTAAACTAGCGACGAGCTCTAATACCGCGACGGCAAAGTAAACGTTTACCGATGGCTCGGTCATCTCGATTGAAATCTAGACACGCGGTAGCGTGTCAAGCCAATTTCAACTAATAGAACTGGCGAGCAGCACCGTCTGTAAATATTACACGAACCATTTGGAGCCACTTTTGACCCCCGCATAACTCAAAAACTATTCCATATAAACCTGTAAAATTTAGCTCCTTTATTGAGCTAATTGAACTAATCAAGTCAAACGTAGAGCTTAATTACATGTTCTTGTGACTAAAATTTTAGGTTTTTCTACACAGAACTTGGCACCCATTTAGATCTTAATTCTTTTTTTTTTTTAAATTGGCTCTCATTTCACATTTACATATGTTTTTGATGAGATGAATAGTTTCTAATCTGCTTTCGACAAACTAAACAGCCAACACGTGCCGTTGAATGAAATTCGCAGATTTATCTATCGAAACTGAAGGGTTATATCGATTAATCAAATAATTTATTGAGTATACGTAAACAAGATAGTAATGTAGTATAACAGGGCAGTTAGACTTATCTAACGCAGATAACAGGTCCGGGCCAATGTTTGGTTGGTGTAAACCTTTCGATGTGAACGAGATGTATTTAAAGTTAAACCAAAGAAATATTAATAATTGATGCTTATTATTTAGATAATAATATTTATCCGAGCATGTGGGGTCACGTGCCGTGATGTCAGCGAGGAAGTCACAGGTTATGCGTGCCTTGATCTGCCGATAAGACGAATGTTGGCTGGATGTTCAGCTGGGCTGTCTTCTTGCTGAATTATTCATGAATGATGAATGAATCATGACTTAATTCCCCCCTCTACTTTTTACTATCGAACATCCAGACGCACGGCGGGTATTCATCCCTTTGTCGTCAACATCCCCCCGGTGCGGACGTCGCGCTTTGCTTCGTCTTTTATTATACGTACCGCAAGGGACTGGAATAAATTGCCTGCGTGGGTGTTCCCCTCTGATTATAATGTGGGTGTCTTCAAGTCAAGAGTGAATAGGCTTCTACTAAGTGTGCTTTACCATCCAAGGCTTCATTACTGCTTACCATCAGGTGGTTTTGTGGTCAAGCACTAACTTATTCGGTATAAAAAAAAAAATATTCGTGATAATATATAATACAAAATTTTACTAACAAAAAATAACCATCTTCAAAATAATTCAAAAACTACTTATCAGATCTCGCTCATTTTATGTGGTCAATATATGTGGGACCACATAACAAGTACCAGCTTTCGATGAAAGAAAGAATCATCAAGATCTGTTCACCCAGTGGAAAGTTCTGAGGTAACAATCATAAAAAAATACAGTCGAATTGAATACCTCCTTTATTGAAGTCGGTAAAAATCATTTAATTGAGTTGATTAACATAATATAAGATACTTTTTTATTTAGGACAACAAGGCGGAACAAAGAGAACAAGGGGAAGTCGCGGGCTGTGCCCTAATTAAGTTGAATCCCTGTAAATTAAATAGATATGTCGCAGGAAATGCTTTATAGGAATCAAATCCCTGCTTTAGGGAAATAATAGATATTGTTTTTGAACCGGCAAATCCGTTCACAGGATCTGTCCTACCCACACTAGTAACGTCAAAATACGTGACTACTCAAATCCCTAGAGATTGGATCAAATCTCGGTTTTATCATTTCCTTACAATTCCGCTAAGTTCTCTATAATCTAATCGTAACGAACTCTGAATACAGAAACCACGTCTTATCCCCGACTACGCAACAAATCCAATTTAGAGTGAGGCGACATATTACAGACATTCGATACACTCAATCATATCGTTCTTGTTTAGACCGGCGCGAATTCAATCAGTCGCTAAGAACTTCAACTAGTTACGAGTAGCATTCTCTATAATCAACTATCGATTGAATATAATATTAGGAGTTCGAGACGCGTATCCGAATCGTTCGTGTCATGTACTTTAATTTAATTCTTTAATATTCGAAATGTCTTCTAAATCTATGGAAATCCTAAATCCTAAATCTATGCAATCCGTGAGCTCACTAAAACTGTGGTGGATCTCCAGACTAAAGTTTCCACGCTAGAAACAATAGTTTTGGACCAAAATAAGCTAATTAAAAAAAAAGCGGCCAAGTGCGAGTCGGACTCGCCCATGAAGGGTTCCGTAGCAGCAAGTAACATAATATAAAAGTTCTTGTAGTTCGTTGTAATTTTGATCAATGTTTTTTGCGGTTTACGATTTATGACGTATTAAAAAAAAACTACTTACTAGATCTCATTCAAACTAATTTTCGTTGGAAGTTTGCTTGGTAATGTACATCATATATTTTTTTTAGTTTTATCATTCCCTTATTTTAGAAGTTACAGGGGGGGGACACACATTTTTCCACTTTGGAAGTGTCTCTCGCGCAAACTATTCAGTTTAGAAAAAAAGTGTGCAGTGTGTCCCCCCCCCTGTAACTTCTAAAATAAGAGAATTATAAAACTAAAAAAAATATATGATGTACATTACCATGAAAACTTCCAACGAAAATTAGTTTGAATGAGATCTAGTAAGTAGTTTTTTTTAATACGTCATAAATCGTAAACCGCAAAAAACATTGATCAAATTTACAACGAACTACAAGAACTTTTATATTATGTTACTTGCTGCTACGGAACCCTTCATGGGCGAGTCCGACTCGCACTTGGCCGCTTTTTTTTCTATTTTTGTGTGAAAATCTTAATGCGGTTCACAGAATACATCTGCTTACTAAGTTTTAATGGTATAGCTCTTATAGTTTCGGAAAAAAGTGGCTGTGACATACGGACGGACAGACAGACAGACAGACAGACATGACGAATCCATAAGGGTTCCGTTTTTTGCCATTCGGCTACGGAACCCTAACTAGTCAGTGCAAATGATAATTGTGGAACAAGTGCAATAAATATAAATATTGAAGAGAAAGAGGGTAACCGTATTTCTCTATAAATAAATAAATAAATAAATTACCTGCGAAATTCAGTTTTATTAAAAGTACATCCTATATATAACTAGCTGCCCGGACAGACTTCGTTCTGTCAAAAGTAAAATAATATTGCGATTATAAATTGAGATGTAAGCTATCCTATCTTTCAAGTTGGATCAAACTGCACACGGTGTGCAAATTTGATTAAAATCGGTTAAGTAGTTTAGGAGTCCATTGCGGACAAACAACGTGACACGTAATTTATATATGTATATTAAGCACGGACGTAAAAAAAAGACGGATGTAATCCCAAGAACAAATTCAGTGAAGCACCCATAGGAATACTGTCAGCTTCACTCTCGATTAGACAAGGTTACGTCCGTTCTTTTTTTATGTCCGTGATATTAAGATAGAACGACGACTGTACATGAATGATGCTTGTCAAAAAATATTGTTAGTAGGGTTATTTACGCTTTTCTTTATTGTTTGACCGGTTTTACTACATTCTAATATACAAACAGGGAACAGGATTCAAAAGAATGTAGTTAGCTAAATTGTCATTAATATTACTTATTTGGGGGGGGAGGTATTTCTTCCCCCCTAGACCTAGTCACGCTTTATAGATCTCACCCTTAAAGCCATAAACTTGTTGCATGATCATCAATAACCGATTTGATGCGACTTTTACTTTTCACGTTGAGTTGAAGTCAACCTGTTGAAATCTCCATTCGTTCACGTTACCACTGATTTCCGTTGCTAATGTCTACGATGATACCCGTACCACCACGGCTTATTGCTATTAGCAAATATTAATCATTTGACGTTAAAATACAATATTTATTTAATACATTTATTTCACCACTTAGATAGAATCTGCGAAACTGTAATTTCAAACACAGCGGATACTACGAAGAGCGTATTTTTTAATGGAAATAGCGTATGGAGCGTATGATACCATATCTGGCCAGGGTTGAACCCTATCACCATGCTTAAGTTACATTTAAAGGTACCGGTCCAGATACCTCCAAAAGAAATAACTGGTGTCATTTTACTCTTTTGTTGCTCAGTAGGGTGCACCCTGAGAAGTTTGGTTGGACCAAAATTGGAACATCTTAGGCCCCTGAATTAATTTAAGTCACAAAACGTCGCAACGTAATGCAGGTCTAATGAAAATATAAGCAGAAGTGAAAATAGCGTGATGTAGATACTTATATTACCGCATTCACAAGAACATGCTTATTTAGGTCTCATTCATTCTGTTTTAGCACAAAAGCGTAATCGCGTCGTATACTAGCTCTTAATATGTCCTAGTTTCGTGCCTGATTACTCAGAGCATGCCCATGGAATGACATATTGTTGTCACATTTTTGTGACTGTAGAATGTTTTATATGAAAATATAAAAGAGAATGAAAAACTGAAAATATTTTTCATAACTTTTTGTCACGTAACTTGTCATATTTTCATATGGGTTCGTTTTTCCATATTGATGTTGTGTAGTTGAAGACTCATTGTAGAGCATCTAAATATAAAAATGAACATATAATAAATAGATAGACGGTAAATATTACAAAGGAAAACATCTTCACATCTTTTACCCGTAACACCAGATAGTCTAAGTCGCGGGGTTATAAAAGGCCTTAAAAGACTTACACTAACCCAAGTACTGGTGATAAAACTTAGATGAAAGCGGAATACTGAGTGCTGTAGCAATACGGCCGCTGAAACGACTCCTATTTGTAAAACAATATTAGTGTCTTTTTTATTGTTGTCCCCTGTACGTTATTATATTAGTTCATTGCTCCTTATCTATCGATTTTCATATTTAAGGCCGCAGTATGAAATTGTATAGGGAGTAAAATCAAATTTTCTCCGTTACGTTATGCGTTATGTTTGTAATTCGTAACACAGAATCTAGATGGCATAGATCAGTAACAACGCTATCTAATCATAAAAATAATCTTGGTGCATCCTATTCTTATGATGTGAAACTACTGAACCGATTTGAAAAATTCTTTCACTGTTGGGAAGCTACATTATCCCTGGGTAACATAGGCTATATTATATTTTCAAAAAAAAGCGGCCAAGTGCGAGTCGGACTCGCCCATGAAGGGTTCCGTAGCAGCAAGTAACATAATATAAAAGTTCTTGTAGTTCGTTGTAACTTTGATCGATGTTTTTTGCGGTTTACGATTTATGACGTATTAAAAAAAAACTTCTTATCAAATCTTATTCAAACCAATTTTCGTTGGAAGTTTTCATGGTAATGTACATCATATATTTTTTTTAGTTTTATCATTCTCTTATTTTAGAAGTTACAGGGGGGACGACACACATTTTACCACTTTGGAAGTGTCTCTCGCGCAAACTATTCAGTTTAGAAAAAAATTATACTAGAAACCTCAATATCATTTTTGAAGACCTATCCATAGATACCCCACACGTATGGGTTTGATGAAAAAAACATTTTTGAGTTTGAGTTCTAAGTATGGGGAACCCCCAAAATTTATTGTTTTTTTTCTATTTTTGTATGAAAATCTTAATGCGGTTCACAGAATACATCTACTCACCAAGTTTCAACAGTATAGCTCTTATAGTTTCGGAGAAAAGTGGCTGTGACATACGGACGGACAGACAGACAGACAGACAGACAGACAGACAGACAGACAGACATGACGAATCTATAAGGGTTCCGTTTTTTGCCATTCGGCTACGGAACCCTAAAAATTAGGGATGCTTAATAAAACTCCAATGTTATTCAAGGTGTAAAAAAAAAAACCGAAGCAAAGCGAGGGCGGTAGTAAATAAAGAACATTAAACAGTTTTAAGGTGAACCTTCGCGGAGTACAGAAGACGGTAATACTTTAATTTCCTGTGCACGCAAATAGCGCTGTTGATTCTGAACAATTAACACCTGTAGAAGACACCGATTCGTCCGACACGACCTTATAAATAGAGCGAAAATAAATGTGGTCTTTTAAAATATGAACAAAGCTAATTTATCTTCGAATCTTGTAGTGGTCCAAGGGTCGAAAGACTAAACCGTAGATTTAATCTCCCACACGAAAAATGTTAGGACTGTATAATTTTACCACCGGTAACGTTTAGTCCTTGGGCTTTTAATATCATTTTCGCACAGTTACCGTCTGCTTTCTCCGTTTATTCTATTTTAGACTTGCACCACTGCTAGCTGTAGACGATAGGCGAGTGTTGAATAAAATAATATCTAGTACGTAAATAGAAATATTTTTCCAAAACTGATTTCAATGTGATCTTGCCATCTTTCGACACTTGACGTTTTAAAAACGAAATTAGTAAATTAACTGTATTGTATAATTATATAGCTATTTTCTTAATACAAAGATAAAATAAATAAGCAACTACAGTCAATGATTTGCTTAATATTTGCTTATTCCTTTTTTATTAGCTTTGGCACATCGGCATCTCTCTGAGGCTGTGGCAAGTACTTAATTCTTTTCTTTACTTGCCTTAGAAAAATGAAATTAGGTTTGTCTTCAGTAACGTCGTAATAAAACTGTCTCATAGAATAAAAGAAGGTACTCTTTGTTCAGGGTGACCCGTTTATAGAATATATATTCGGAGGGAACACTGAAAATAAGCTTTAAGGATTCCATTAGCCAAACGTATAATATGTATAAGTAGGGGAAAGTGGGGTAAATACGAACACCCAAGTAAAAATGTATATAAAACAACAGGATTGTAAAGAATGCTTTCTTTTTTTGCACTTTTGGTTAAATATCTACTTAAACTCTGCAACTAAGTAATTTCAAAAGTCAAAGTCAAAGTCAAAATATTTTATTCATATAGGTATCACTGATACACTTATGCACGTCATCATTTTTTTATCTACCAGCTTTTCGGAAGGGTGCTTTGTCACGGAGGAGAAGAAAAGCCGAAAGAAACTCCTCGCACATCTTTTAAAAAAAATATTACAAAAAAGAAAATATTACAAAATATTTACTAATCTGAGCGGAACTGGTTGCAGAACTGGTCATTTCCATGCATCTTTGTCATTTAAATACTCGTCTATTCTATAATATCCCTTGCCTAACAATTGTGTTTTTACACGTTTTTTGAAAGATTCTATTGGCAAGTCACGTATTGATTTTGGAATTTTATTATAGAAATGTACACCAAGCCCCATGAAAGATCGCTGCACTTTACTTAGGCGGAACGAAGGCGTAACTAATTGATGCATTCTTCTTGTTTGGCGATTAAATTCAATAATCAATGTTAATATGTTTTAAATAAAAAGTAATATTTTAAGTAAAAATCAAAATCCTTAGTGCTTGGATTTACCTGATATATGTCGGGCACTTTATTAATCATCTACATATAATTTGTCTTCAATAATGATAATGATACATCAATGACAAAAATTACATTTGTAGCCTGCACAATAAATTTTTCATAAGCTATTATTACGTGTATATTCTTTTATTATTTACTTATTTATAAGTACTGTTATTTCTTCTGTGTTATTATTATAATTGTACTAATTTTATTTGGGAAAAAAATATTCCCTGCTGTTCCACACTTTTCCTCCTCGACAAAACATAAGGCTATCAATACTTGTCTACTTATCGAAACGTAATAATAGAAAGAGTAGTCGCAAAAGGACAGATTGTCAAAATAATGGAAATGTTCAGTTCCGCACAAAAGCAACGTTGCCATCCATTGCAGACTTTCAATAACACTTCAAGAAACAAATTTCGTCATCACCATAAGCAATTCATTGTTAGCATCATTTCCTTCAACGGTCAACAGCCAACGATTTTACGTACCACTATCAGTAGCTCAAGCACGAATATTTGCGAGAAAGTATTCGTATGGTTAACGTAAGCAATTTGTCAAATTTGTATGGCATTTTAGTACCATTTACGTACGATAGGGGCGCTTTTGAAAAAATGCCATACAAATTGCTTACGTTAACCATACGAATACTTTCTCGCAAATATTCGTGCTCGAGCTACTGATTATTACGTACCACTATCAGATTAACCATGAGGTCGCGGGATTACAGTATTACAGTAGTAATCTCCGGGATCCACTTAATACTGGACACCGTTATCTTCGGACAGGTTGTGTGTTGTGTTCCGATATTATGG
Organism: Thymelicus acteon; assembly: GCA_951805285.1. Classification (NCBI taxonomy): domain Eukaryota; kingdom Metazoa; phylum Arthropoda; class Insecta; order Lepidoptera; family Hesperiidae; genus Thymelicus; species Thymelicus acteon. The sequence goes on from OX638216.1 coordinate 3,249,826, forward strand.
CAAGGGTTACTCACTAAACATTATGTGTCAAAAGCAATATGATGATTCTGAACGTTTCAGATAGCTTTGAAATTTTCGTTATTTTGAAGATCTGTGTGTACAGTCAGCATCAGAAGTAGCTTAACATTTTAGTACCTTGTCATACTACATTTCTTGAATTTGTCATAGACGTTGTTGAAACCGTCAAAACAGTTACTATTACAAAGTACTAAAATGTTAAGCTACTTCTGATGCTAACTGTACAAAAAAATGTCAATGTTTGCATTTTGATTAGTTATGAACACAATCAAACTGGTATTGGTGCTGTCAGTGATTATTACATATAGTCGCTAAAATGAGAAACCTTGGGGTCTGACATCGACGGCTAAACATGCCCTACAAAGCACAGTTGTGAACTTGTGCATACAGCATAATATCAAATTTCAGTACCATTATGTAAGCATGCTGGCATATTACTCGGTCAATTCTTCTTAATCTTACATGGTGTATACTTTCACGTTTGATGAAAAACGATTATTTTATGCAATATCCAATTTTCTGCGTACGAGAAAGTAGGCTTTGTACGGCCCGTAATTTACCATTCTATTAGGATTTTAATTCATTTGCTGAATATATAAGCCTTTCCTTTATTGCTTCTTTTATTTGCTTCAGTTTGGCCAAATGAATTTAATCTAACGGTTTCCGGGTATTTTGTTCATTTTTCTAGGAATCGGTACCCTTATGTTACTCAAAAAAATTATGATGCTTTTTTATGAAAGTAGCCGGTAAAAGAGCTGACGATCCACCTGATGGTAGATTATCGTCGCCCATAGACATCTGCGACACCAAAGGCATCACTGATGCCTTGCAAGCCAAGTAAGAGAGAAGACAAATATTTGTATTCTTCATGCTATTTTATAGCACAATTCATGCAGGCTATGACGCGAGCAACAGCTAGTCCGAGTATATGATCTGTTGTGTATTAAACACACGGTCTGATTTCATGTTTCCCTGAAGAGTGCTTTACCGCAAATGAAATTTTTGTTCTCCGTAAAATCGTCCATTCTCTTGAAATGAGAATTTTAATTATTAGCAGAAATGCTACTTGCAGTGCCTTTGTGGCACCATCTTGAGAATAAGTATATTCAGTAAGGTATTGCATTAGTTGGAACCATGGAACTTAATTAAGCGATGTGTTATGTAATTGTTCCCGCTAAATTCCTAAGTATGAATTAGTATATTTTCACTGTCAGTATATCAATTTATGGGTATCACACACGTTACAAATTCAGATTAATTTTAATACAAATTTACATACTTCTTGCCAGATGTCGAACGCCTTGATGTGATACAAAGCCGGTTTTTTGTAAAATTATATTAGCTACACTTACAAACTTCTTTTTAAATCGTCATAATCAGCCACGACATCGTCGTAAGCATTATTGTTTAAGTGAATATCGCAATACACAAAATTTTTGAATAATGAATTTTTGATTAATGCCAGAAAAAATATTTCCATGCTTTGGAATGATATTAAAACTCGCCACATTTCTGTGACAAATGATATTTTTCAGTGCGCTCTACAGAAGGCCAGTTGTAATCTTTACTTGTTAAACTCATTCATTGTTCGCGTTGAGAGAAATTGTTTTGTTATACCTACGTGCTACTATTTGACGTCATGAATTAGATGAATTAAATTTTATACTAAATACATGATACTCTTTATTTTATGAGTTATACTTGTAGCGTTATGCGCAATGCTTACATTTTGGCAATCATTACCAAAAGATATAACTGACTTCAAAGACTGTCTTTGAAACACTATGTATGTATATCAAAATCGCCACATGTAAGTACATCTATTAGTTATACTATATTTGAGGCGTCCCCTCTATTCCTCATGGATCTCAACACCAGAACTAAATTATCAAATATGGGACCAATTTGAAGTTATCCCCTTTCACATTAAAATATTTTTCCAAATCGGTTGAAACAAGACGTTCTGACAAAAAAAAATAACATAAAAAATACAACCAAATTGAAAATCTCCTCCTTTTTTGCAAGAAGACAGATGCAATTCTTATATTACCCTCGTGTGTTCTTGTTGATTGCAAAATACTTACAGTAAATAATACAAATGAATAGCGCAAACTAGATGAGAATTATACTGAGTGCATTAATAAATTTAACGAAATGCAAGCACAGTACATTGAAATACTAATTGGTTCAACTCGCTCCTTTCAAGTCTCAATTAATGAATAAACTTATTTTACTTGAGTAAATAAACCAACAGCATCTCTGCTGTGTTATAAAAGAAGATCTATTTAACAGTCTTGTTTTTATGTAAATTAATATTTTTATTGCTTATTTTCATCAGGTGATTCCACTGCTCGAATTAAATCGCACGTATTGGACTACGTAACTAATTAACTAACTACGGGTACTTGCAATTGAATACGTCAATTTGACAGTAGGTGGACATTCAGTCCATTATGAAGTCTGTGCTTTCTATCTTAAATTACTTATTTGCAGTCTAGGACATGGCTGGCCAAAAGTGGAAAAAAAGCTCAAAGCTTTGAGAAAATACATTTTTCTATCACGCATTAATCTGAGAAAGCACTTAAGCCCGGCTTCGATGATAATAATTACGAGGGCGATATACTAATTAGTAATTATCGGGTTCGCAGACGAAGTTACGAGACGCACTCGGTAATAGGAAGCTACTCGTCAAATCGATTCCGTGCGAGCTGCGACCGATCGTTCAATAGCTCCCATTTGCTCGAGTTAATTGCAATTTATTGTTCCGGAGTATAAATGCGTTTCCAATAAAGTTTGTATATGTTACCGGATATCTGTATAATTCAGCATTCTATACAATACCTAGGCAATGTATAGAATATCTAAAACGTTCAGGTAACGTTTTGAATATTATTTATTTCATACTTAGCCCAGGCATTCTATACAATACTCCATGCGTAGTTGGTAATGTGTGTAAAAGACGGTTCTCTAAGCTGCCTTTTCGCCGAAAATTGTTTGGCCGATTATCACTTCCCAACTAACTTTTCGCAGAATTTTATTTCGCCGAATAATCATTTGCCAACTTATCACAATTTTTTATTTATTTCCCAATCTAACAGTTGCCAACTGTACGTTTGGTCTGCCTTTTATAATGACACTTTTCAAAAGGCCAACTTTCAAGTAGCGAATGTTTCAGTTAGAGTAATATTCATTTAGTTGTATATTGTTTATAAACCTAGGTTTGTAAATTTGCGGTTCTTGTTATCTTCCGGTGACATATGCACTTTTAGGGAGAATTTAGGGGTTTTTGATACACAAAAAGGCTTCCAAACATAACGTAACTAACTGCAGGCACTCCATGCTCGCCTACGCAGCTTCGGCTCACATGGTGCCTGCAGTTAGTTACAGCGGGCGGGGGCTGCTCTCCCTCCGCGCCTCCGGGGTTTACATTCACTCTAGGGGTAGGGCAGACTAGTACCACGTGGGGTCGGGGTTGACTAAGTCGGTTCTGTCACCAATTTTGAAAAATCCGAGGCTGCGTAGGCGAGCAGTGTAGTGTAGGAGCCATTAGACTGCATCTCTCCATACCATCAAGTGTGATTTCGGTCAAGCATTAATTTAAAATGTATAAAAAAATATCTATTCATGCAGGTTCCAAGTTGACTACACATACCCAAATCTAACTTTATTCATTGCCGGTGGACCTGCAGGTATTCTGTACAGTAGTTGAGAAACGTATACATTACCTAGGCAAACTATGTAATGGTGATAATATTCATATAATTTAATACATTGCCAAAACGACCCAGGTATTATACACATTTCCTAGGAATTGTGTTGAATACCAGCATTATACAGATATCCGGTAACATATACAGATCTTGTAAATGCAGAAATTTTGTGCTCAAAACTTTGATTTTTTATTATTATTCAGTTTTGTGTCAACATTTGCAATATCATTGGAATCAGGCTTGAATGTTTGAATAGGAGGTAGCCTGTAAGAGACATTTTATGTTAAAATGTGCTAACTGAGAACTTGAAACTGAAGACTAAAATCTTCAGTGATGAAGTGACGGTGACGAAGAAAATTCATATCTTACTCATACCTTTGCATTACGATTCAGTGCGTCGTGGATGGTAAGGCAACACAAAAGACAATATTCTTCAGGTTAAACATTTTGTTTATCACCTGAATATAGCCCGGGCAGAAAATCAAACCCTGGACCCTTCGCTTAACAAAGCAGAGTCGCTTCCAGCTACGAGGTCGTCAGAATTATGCGAACATACCAATGTAGGTATTAGAAGTTTTATAATTACGTTAGACTCCTCTGAATTACATTGGCTTGCTTTATTTGTTGGTTACTACATGACCTGGTGTGATGACATAGCTTCACACTCCGAACCTTCAGGTAAAAAATTAGCACGCACTACCCAAATCGGTTTTTTCGTTTCTTAACAAAGTTAACACGTACAGTGCTATCTGAATTTCATATTCATGGGCGTGACAAAGACGAAGAGGGTTACTAGCCCATCTTGCAAAATAAAGCAATGCTGGAATAGCAATATTCTTACTATAATGCGTATTATAAATACTTAAATAAGTGTTTATTTGTTACGCCGTCATGCCTCAACCGCAAATCCGATCCGCCTGTTTTATGTACAAATTGTGAAGAGTGCAGAGAAGGACATAGAATACCTTTTGAACAGTTTTTTTTTATGGAAATAGCCGGCAAACGAGTTGACGATCCACCTGATGGTAAGTGGCTATCGTCGCCCATGGACATCAGCAACACCAAAAGCATCATCGATGCGTTGCCGGCCAAGAAAGAGAGAAGAAAAAGAAAGAAAGAACTGGCTCTCAAGCCCCCAGCCGGAACACGACGAGTCGTTTGGCGGCTGTCTCATGCTCGAGGGTGGTAGCTATCCAGGCGAAGCCCATGGAGAAATAATAATAGTAATAATGGTATTATTTAATAATTAAAATCAATATTACTAATATAATCCCTCGAGGGGTCCTACCACCAGCGGGTCGGATTTAGTCGTCTTTTACGACACCCATCCGGCGTGGGATTGGGGTTAGTACTCTAAGCCGCCCCAATACGGCGTAAATATCGAGCAAAGTCGCGGTTTAAACCTAGTTTTAGTAATGTCAAATAGCAAAAGCAAACAGTCAAGTACAAACTGAAAAATTGTTACAAGAAATTACTCTCAGCCTATATCTACATTACAGCGTGACGTAGGGGAGAATGAGGTCGGGTGGTTAATATTTTATCACGATGAAGTCCCACGGGAAATGAAGGCCTGGTTGCGCTCTATATCGTCAATTGACGGGACATAAACCACAGTATATAGATATGCAGGTGCCAACCGATCGGAACCGTAATTTTTTTTAAGGTTTCAATAATGCCGGTACTCGTATGTTAAATATTATTTGGATATAGTAAGTAGTGGGAAAGGAACTGAACAGAATTTTATATGATAGGGGAGACATTGTAGTCTCCCATATTATATAAAATTCATAGTGGGGATTTATTTAATAGAAAGAAAAAAAAACGTTATTTGATGTCTGAACTTTTTCACCGGTGCAGCGGTGGGGGGAGCATCCACAAATTTAAAAAAAAATTAAATAAAAACTAATAATAATTAACCGAGTGCGTGTCAGAACTCAGGCCACACGCAATGTAGAGTTCCTAACTTCATCGAAGTTACTCTAGCCGTCATATTTTACATAAAATACCTACTAAAAGAAAATAACAATATCAATAATCTAATAGAAATAAAAATAGTACATCCCTTTTATTTTACGAAAAAAAAAAGTCCTAACCCAAGGCTATAAAAAGCACTACGACTAACATCATCAGAATTTGTCCGTAGTAGGGAATTGAGGATCCAAAAGAATTTGATCGCGTGATTTTTAGGAATAACTTTTTGACTTTTGGGAAGTAATTTCAACTTGGATCTCTTTGAAAGTTATACAGCTTCTGAGAAGTATTAACGTCCTTTGTAAGGATTTAGAAGTTAATAATATCATGATTTTCTTCGAAACATATCTCAAATTCCATATTTTCATTCGAGCAACTAATATAATAATATACTATATCTTTCTAAATGGCGTCTGATTTGAATCGAAACTGTCTTGTGTTTTGATCGCGTTGTGTTTGATCGATTTATGTTATAAATGTTTTCGTAACTTACAAAGTTTTTTTTTTTAATTTAAATAGGCGACAAATTGACGAAAGAGCAAGGATTTCGTGTTATGCAGAATAAAAATCCCTCAGTCTGGTAGGTTTTAGAAGGTTACAGATTATATCTTGATGTCATACTTGGTCTTAAAACTTGCTTTATGGTACATTATAACAAGAATGGGATCAATTATTTTTCTCCTGGAAACTTTTCAAGCTTCTTGCTGCATCCTGCTGAAGAACGAACATATCAAATGCTAGGTCCCAGCTTATGGGTCAACGAGCTCTGTACCACCTAGTCCACCTAATGTATCTTATTACAGCAATACTTTGTATGTCGGTATGTCGGTATGTCGGCTGGCTTCAACCCATTAATGGCTCATTACTTAGGACGGGTCTCTTCTCTTGAGGAAGTCTAAAACATACCACGTTGCTCTAGCGAATTGGTGGGGTTAGTGGCCAACCACTATTAAACAACTTTTGCAAAGTTTAATGCTTCTATGTAGGTTCACTAGATGCAGTGAGCGTGGGCCCCCGCCGCCCGGGGCCGCCCGAAAAATTACCCCCCCCCCCCAATGAACTTTGCCGCCTCCATATTATTTAAAATATTTTTTTATTAATTAAAAATGCACTTTTCTTGTTTTTTCATAACACAATTTACAATAAAAAAATATATAAAATAATTAATTTTAATACATATTTTTTTTATTTAAAAATCGAGTGGCTTGCCGCCCTCTCTTCATGTGCCGCCCGGGGCCGCGGGCCCCCGGGCCCCCCCCCCCCCCACGCTACGCTACTGACTAGATGTAGATATAACGTATTTATAATAATTATTGCTTGTATGTTATGAGTATAATTTTAAAGAAAGAGGGTAAGTACTGTTGGATTTATATAATACAAAAATTAATACCCCTAACAAGGAGTCTTTGTTCTCCATTGTAACTCATAGGTTTGAACTGTTTATTTAACTCTACACACACCGCGTCACAGGATCTTGTACGACGGACGTATACTTGCTTCCAAGTGAATATAAAAATAAATATATTTAATATTTATCATCACAGATAATATTTTATTTCCACCCAAACATCCTATAGGTTATGGGCCCAGTATAAAATTAGTATAAAGTCAGTATAAAACAGTGTAAAAACAAAGTGTAAATTAGTGTTAATTAGTGTAATAAAGTGACAATACATTGGATATTTTAGTGATTTAATAAAACTGTGAATAATGGAAAAAGGCAAACGGAACATTAAGCCCTTTGATGGTGAGAAGTACAATGTATGGAAATTCCGAGTTCGCACATTACTTTCCGAACTGAACTTAATCAGTGTTATCGATGACGACATTCCTGCAACGCGATCCGCTGAGTGGGAAAAGAACGACAGGGCTGCCAAAAGTGTTATAGTTGAATATGTAACCGATTCATATCTGAGTTTCGTTGATGAAAAGAGTACTGCAAAAGCTATCTTCAAGCATTTTGATTCTATTTATGAACAAAAGAGTATAGCAACACAATTGGCTTTGAGGAAACAGCTATTAGGGTTGAAACTAAAAGGAGATGTACCACTTATAAAACATTTCTCTATATTTGATGATTTGCTGACAGAATTATCATGTGCTGGAGCCAAATTAGAAGAAACAGATAAAGTTGCTCATTTGCTACTTACTCTACCAAATACGTACAACGGTGTTGTTACTGCAATTGAAACACTTTCAGAAGATAATTTAACTCTGGCATTTGTAAAGACAAGGCTATTAGATCATGAAGTGAAACTGAAAAATGAAAGCAGTGACACAACTCTTAAAGTACTTCATGTGGAACAAAATTATAAAAAGAAGAGATATGAACAGTCAAAACAAAGCCAAAATCACTCACAACAGAACTACCCCAAAAGAAAATTATTTACAAGATCAAATAAATCAAAAAACATAAATTGTTATCACTGTGGTCGTAAAGGACATAAAAAACAGGATTGCTTTTATTATAAAAGAACAAATCAAGACAATGCACCTCAAAGAACAAGACAAGTTCAAACTATTGCTCTGCAAGAGGCATCGACATCAAACCTTTCAGATTTTTCAGGATTTGCATTTATGACTGGCGAATACCAGCTGAAAAATGATGGCTCAATAACATTTTTACTAGACTCTGGAGCATCAGATCATATCATTAATAGAGATGATATGTTTACCTCATACGAGGTCTTAAGTCCCCCCTTAAAAATTTCTATCGCTAAAAATAATAATTTTATTTCAGCAACCAAAAGAGGTAGTATTAGAGTTATCAGTAATACAGGAGTTGAAGGAGTGCTGAACAATGTTTTGTATTGTATGGAAGTGCCATACAATCTGCTATCGGTATCAAAGATGCAACAAGCTGGGTTCACAGTAACATTTGACGAAAGAGGCACTCACGTTACAAAGAAAGGTAAAACTATCATGGAAGGTAAGAGACTTAATAATTTGTTTGCTTTAGAATTTCAGATACCATCATTAAAAGGTGAGTCCATTTCCCAAACATGTCATATTAACACAAATAACTATGAATTATGGCATCAACGCTTAGGACATATTAGTAAAGCTAAATTCCTAGAATTAAAAAGCCATAAAATGATAGATGATATAAATGAAATAATAACAGTATCTCCAAATGATAAATTGTGTGAAGCATGTATAAATGGGAAGCAGACTCGCCTGCCTTTTAACAAAGTAAAGGACAAGAGCTATATAAAGCGCCCTCTTTTTATAGTGCATTCAGATGTTTGTGGCCCTATATCCCCTGTAACTGTCGACAATAGAAACTATTTCATTTTATTTGTTGATGATTTTACACATTATTGTGTTGTGTATCTGTTAACTTCAAAATCAGAAGTGTTCTCAGCATTTAAAGACTACGTAGCTAAAAGTGAAGCAAAATTCAATTTAAAAATAGTTAACCTTTACACAGATAACGGTGGTGAATATTTATCTACCGAAATGAAAAACTATTGTAAAGACAAAGGAATAAGCTATCACTTAACGGTACCTAGAACCCCACAGTTAAATGGTGTAGCTGAACGTATGGTTCGCACGATAACAGAAAAAGCTCGTGCTATGTTGAATGGTTCTAAAATGGATCAAAGTTTCTGGGGAAATGCAGTTTTAACTGCAGTTCATTTAATTAATATCACGCCAACAAGAGCTTTAGGTCAATTAAAAACACCATACGAAATGTGGCATGATAGGAAACCGAGTATTAAAAATCTTAGAGTTTTTGGTTCAACTGTGTATGTTCATAACAAAGCCAGTAAAAATAAATTTGACAACAGGTCAATGAAAAGAATATTGGTAGGTTATGAACCCAATGGTTATAAAGTATGGAACACAGAATGCGAAAAATATGAAACTGTAAGGGACGTTGTTATTGATGAGACTAATTTCAGCGAATCCAGGCCTACACAAAGACCTGAAGGGAGTAATATTAAATATTCCCAAGACAAAACTGATAGTGACTTAGTAATGAAATCAGTGTCTAGTAAGTCTCATAGTACAAGTCCAAAATCAGATAACTCTAAATCTGATGAAGAATGCAGTACAAGTAAAATTCGTAGAATCAGTAATAATGAAGTGCCGAGTGAACCTGAAATTGAATCTGAGAGTAGTTTGAACAAAAATCAGGAAAAACCTGATGAATCCTTCAATTTGCGAAGGAGTGACAGACTCAAAACTCGTACACAAAAATCATATAATGAAAATGATTTTGATATCTATAACGCTATATCAACCACAAATATCATACCTAAATCATTAAATGAAATAAAAACATTAAATGATAGGGATCAATGGGAAAAAGCAGTAAGGGATGAACTTAATTCTCTTGAAAAGAATAATACTTGGACTTTAGTACCAAAACCAAATAATAAAAATATTGTTGATTGTAAATGGATATTTACAATTAAAATTGACGCTTTCGGTAAACCTTCAAAATATAAAGCTCGTCTCGTTGCTAGAGGTTTTAGTCAGGAATATCTTATAGATTACAATGAAACTTTTGCACCAGTTGCTAGAATAGCAAGCTTTCGATTTATAATTAGTTTTGCAAATCAACATGATTTAATGATTCATCATATGGACGTAAAAACAGCATTTTTAAATGGTACACTAAAGGAAGAAATCTATATGAAAGTTCCTGAAGGTGTACAAAATAAAAATAATTACGTATGTAAACTAAATAAAGCTCTATATGGTTTAAAACAAGCTGCGAGATGCTGGTACGAAATATTTGAACAAACTCTTAAACAAATTGGTTTTCAAAACTCCCCAGTTGATAGGTGTATATATATATTAGATAAAGGAGATATTTTGAAAAATATTTACGTCATACTTTACGTTGATGACTTAGTAATAGCGTGTGCAAACTTACAAATAATAAATAATTTTAAAAATTATTTAATGAGCAAATTTGAAATGACGGACTTAAAAGACATTAAATTGTTCTTAGGTATTAGAGTAAACAGGCACAAAGATAAAATTACTTTAGACCAGAGTTCTTACATTAAAACAATTTTGAATAAATTTAATATGAGTGAGTGCAACCCTATTGGCACTCCGACAGAATTAAAGTTAAACTATGAAGCTTTAAACTCTGATAAGACGTACGACGCACCGTGTCGACACCTCATAGGTTGTTTGATGTATGTTATGCTTTGTACGCGTCCGGATTTAAGTACCTGTGTGAATATTCTAAGTCGATACACGAATAAGAATAACAAAGAATTATGGTTTTGTTTAAAACGAGTTCTAAGATATATTAAAGGCACAGTTGATTTGAAGTTAACATATACGAAAAAGAATTACAGTAATATTCTATGTGGATATGTAGATTCTGATTGGGGTGGCCATGATTTTAACGATAGGAAAAGCACAACTGGGTATGTGTTTAAACTATTTGACCAATGTACCATAACATGGTGTACAAAGAGACAGTCATCAGTAGCTGCCTCATCTACTGAAGCGGAGTATATGGCTTTGTATGAAGCTGTTAAGGAAGCATTATGGCTTAAGTCTCTGGCAGAAAGTATTAACTTAAAATTAACTAAGCCCATTATCATATATGAAGATAATAACGGTTGCATTAGCATTGCTAATAATCCAACGAGTCATAAAAGATCAAAACACATTGATATAAAATATCATTTCTCAAGAGAGCAGGTTGAGAAAAATGTAGTAAAATTAAACTATATTTCTACAGGTGACCAGTTGGCAGATTTGATGACAAAGCCGTTAACACCGGTGACTTTTCTAAAGCTAAGAAAAGAATTGGGCTTAGAATAAGTTTTAGTATTAAGTACAATTTCATTAAGATACAATGAAATGGTCTGATTAGGTTTTTCTGGGTTTTCCCTAATCCACATAGCAACAAATGTTGGGCCATTATTGTACAGTTTTCCCAGACCACACTTGGAAGTAATATATGATCTGTTATTATCATAAGTTGGTAGTTATTTTTTTTTATATTGAACTGTAAACCAGATATTGAATTGTAAACCAACAATTAGTTAGTAATTAGGGATTAATTTTTGAGGGGGCGTGTTGGATTTATATAATACAAAAATTAATACCCCTAACAAGGAGTCTTTGTTCTCCATTGTAACTCATAGGTTTGAACTGTTTATTTAACTCTACACACACCGCGTCACAGGATCTTGTACGACGGACGTATACTTGCTTCCAAGTGAATATAAAAATAAATATATTTAATATTTATCATCACAGATAATATTTTATTTCCACCCAAACCTCCTATAAGTACTTCATAACGGACATACTTATTAAATACAATAACAATAATTTGTATGATCAACAAATACTGCTTGTATTAGAATACAAATGACATACCCAAATAATATTGGTGTTGTGATGAATACCAAGCTGATTGGCGTAATATAATAACATCACGTTTGACTTTTAACTTGCTGGGGCATTTAAAACTTTACTGCGAAGTAATAAAGTTTGGGTTTCATTGGCAATAGCTAAATTCAGTTATTACAGGTTGGAAATCTGTACACGGACGATATGCCAATAAAAGTTGAGGAGAAACCTTTGATTGGTATTATAGTATTGTTTAAATATTTCATGCTCATTGTTACAAGTACAATGGAATATAAAATAGTCTGGCTTTCCATGTACCTAGGTGACGTTAGGGTTGTCACAACTGTTTGAATTGTATCAAATGTATCTATGAGATGATCTATTTTATTAATTTGTGGCGCCATCTAACTGAACACAAAAATAATTAGGTACAGTAGTCGAAACATAGTACCTTATAAGGATACAAGATAAAATAATTAATATTATTTTTTTTTAAACAAAAAGTATTAATTTTAAATTTTACAGTTTTCCGGCGATAATCGGACTGAATTTTTTTGTGCTGTTGCATGCACATAATTTTACTGTGTTTATTTACTATTAAAATCATAGGCGTATCGTTGTAGGATATTCAAATTGAAAAAAATAATAGCACCAGTGCACTATCTACAGCATGACAAAAAATATTGTTTCCGACATTATTAATACACGTTTTTACAAATTTTGTGTCCCAAGGTACACCCTCACACTAAGTTGGTCAATGATGCACCGATGTTGATATTAATAGTTGATATTATTGTTGGTTGCAAACAAATATCTTTGAAAACGGTTCCATTATTGCCATCCGTACAAGAGTTATTATTACTCCAACGCAGTAAAAACGAATAAACAAAACACCAAGCTCATATTCACAAGAGACTATCCACCTGCGGTCCTTTCGTTCGATCTGAGCTCCAAGAAATAAAAGCTTATAATACACCTGTGACCTTAAAAGCTTTATAGGTAATAAACTAAAATAAAAATAAAACACCTGTAAAAAAGTGTCAACCCTAGTGAGTTCTTTTTAGCCTTGTTACTTTCACTGTTCGGTACCTGTTTGTTGCTATTGAAATGATAGCCTATCAATCTTATTGTGAGTTTGAGTTGCCTTCAAGAACTGCTCTGAGGTAGCAGATTCGTCCGCAAGTTAGGTTGCCAGGGCAGGGTGTCGTAATACACCCTAAAATACATTTGTCAGCTACGGAATATCGAACGAGGTGTTACACATGACATTAAGTGCGGAAAAATGAGCACGTAGGTATCTACGTGACCCTTCCTCACGTTTTGAAGGTGGTTGATGTCGTGAACGTTATAGAAAAAGTTTTGAATACAGGCTCAGATGTTCTGAAGTGTAATGTATCTACTCCTTAACAATAACCATGTATGTACGTACGCTCCTTTATATTCTATTTTATGCTGACTGTCGATATTCACTTCACTTGTACACTTTTATGAAAGATTCATTCAATAAACGAACCTAAAGTAAAACAGTCGTTTACATCAGCATACCCCCCCCCCCCTAACATCACAGTTCAACAGAGTATCTCAGCTAATCAAGTACCCAGTAGGTCGTAACGCTCGTAACGAACCCTTCCCCCTCAAATTCCCCTCAAATGTCAGGGTATTAAAGGACAGAGCTGTTCGGTAAGCGGTAAGCCTCGACTACAGATGCTAGCTATTCAAATGTCGCTTACAATCCCGAGCTATTTGCATTAAGTACTCTGCATTTTAAACGACGCGATGTCGAGAGCTATGTTTTTATCTAGAGATCTTGTTTAGATCTAAAGAAATTGTACGTGTAATGTGGTCATTGGACGACCCGTGTGGCGCAATGGTTACCATGCCAGATCGCCGCACCGAGGGTCCTGGGTTCGATTCCCAGCGAGGCGGAAATTTGAATGATGAGTTTGAATTTCTGTTCGCGGTCTGGCTGTGAATGACCTTGTCTAGTGTGTTGACCATGGCACCCACGACACATGGAATCCTAGTGTGGGGCTATGAGTGTGAAGCGTTATTATTATTATTATTGTCATGAATGCCTGTAGATTGTACAGTCGGCCGTAGAAGTAGCTTAACATTTTAGTACTTTGTAATAGTAACTGTTTCGACGGTTTCCTAGCAACATCTGTGACAAATTCAAGAAATGTAATGTGACAAGGTATTAAAATGTTAAGCTACTTCTGCGGCCGACTGTACGTTTATCTCATTCTATTTTTTTATGTTTATCTTATTATATTTTTCCGTTATAATATCAAGAGGACAACTAATTAGATTTAAATTTTGTTACATGAAAGTAGGTCCTGCACCTTATTTTTGATATGCATTATTCACATTTTTTTTTATTTTAACAATAGGATTCTAACCCGATCCTTCGCTAATACAATATTAAAAATGCACTGTATGACAGAAAGTAATGGAAGGCTTTTTCTATAGAAATTTGATAAATTCACTAATACGATGAAATGGATAATTCTGGACTTATTAATAACTGGTAGGACCTATTTGCAGTAAGTATGTGTTCCATAGAAATATCGATGATAATGAGTAAAAGTAATAGAGAACATTTTGTAATACGAGTACCAAGTAATGTAAATAATTGCAAGATGCAATAAACGTCCGCGATATATTTAACCATTATTTGATTGCACTTAACTCGCATTAAACTGTCGTATGACCGGACATAAACTGGCCAGTTAACTGGCAAGGTTAACGTTACTTAGAACGCTAGCATATTCTAGTTAATAGATAACTAAGTTTATCTTCGCAATTTGTAGAGTTCCGTAGCTTCTCATGGCAAGGATATGACGCATAATCATAAAATTGTAAAATCTTTAAACCCGCGCTTATCTTAGTTAAGCTAAATTGCAACCAATATTCAAAAGTGTTTTTCAGGCTTCAGTAGCTCGAGCACGAATATTTGCGAGAAAGTATTCTTATGGTTAACGTAAGCAATTTGTATGGCATTTTTTAAAAGCGCCCCTATCGTGCGTAAATGGTACTAAAATGCCATACAAATTTGACAAATTGCTTACGTTAACCATACGAATACTTTCTCGCAAATATTCGTGCTCGAGCTACTGGTCGTTTTCGAAAATAAAAGGGGGTGATATACAAGACTTTTTGGTGTTTTTCCTATCTTTTGAACCGTAATAATTCTTGACAAAAATTAACCGACTTCAAAATAACTTAAAAAATACTCGTGAGATCACGCTCAAAAAGTAGGACCACATGACAATCACCAGCTTTCGATTAAAAAAAGAATCGTCCAAATCGATTCACCCAGTCGAATTGAATACCTCCTCCTTTTTTGAAGTCGGTTAAAAACACAGACCTGTATTAAAAAGACACGAAATTTTTACAAATTATGTCAGTAGGTACTTTAACTGTCATTGTAACTTAAGTAATTTAAACAAGAATTTCAAACCATTAACTATCATTGCATTTATCATTTCTATTAATTTAGTTAAAAGATGGTACCAACATTGACTATAACAACATTGACATAGACACGTAGGCATAGATAGAGTATTTAATATAGATTTCACAAACAAAACACAAAAAAAAGAATTATGATCAATCATTATTATGTATTTGGAAATCCTATTCAGTTTCGTAAGCCCACGCAACCAGCCCATATCGTGTTCAATAAAAGTTCTGTTTTCTTAAGCCATTAGTTGCGCCGGCGCATCGGTTCCCATACGCCACGATTTAACGAGACTTTAGTTAGTTAATTAGTACCATTGTTTGTTTATAGGTCGGGTTGGACCGCGTGGGACGGCATTGTCTTAGCTGTTTGGAGCCTACGCGGTAAGTTAACTTTTATAATTAACGACAGGAATACTACTATAAATTAAATTGTTTGATTTATTTTTAATTATTGATTTTTAATTTTTATTTAATTAAATGTAATCACGTTACATGGGTGACCGCTAGTAGCTAATTTATTGAGCGCCTCCGTGCTTCGGAGGGCAAGTAAAGCCGTCGCGGTCGGTCCCGAAGGTTTTGGGTGGCATGAAAACTTCAGACGCTTGTATTGGCTAGCTTTCTCAAGTATGATGAAGAGAAATGTTCTCCATAATGGATCAATAATTGCAACCGAATTACACAAACCATTGACAAGTCAGTCATTATTCGTGAATACCGGTAAAGACACATGAACAAAGTGACTTCCCCTTAAATAGACACAACAAGAAAAGTGTTAATAGACATATTATTAAATAAATTTAGTTTATTAGTTTAGGTTAAATGAATATTACTTATTAGTCTTGTAGGCTAGATCGTAATATAAGAGGGAACAAATATGTGTCCTACAGAGAAAAAAAAAAAGGTAATTGTCGCGATTAGTTGCGTACCTGAAAGTATGATAAAAGAGGAAACAAACCACCAGTAGGCATGTAGGCTTATTAAACATTTATAGGTACTTTACCCCGTTTGTGTGGTTAATTCTTCCTCCTAAGGAGATGAAATTTTACATATTGTTTATGTTAAAGTATTATAGGTATATTTTATCTGTGCACAATTTAAATTTCGCGCCTTCTAATTTTTATTTTTCTTTTTCAATACTCTCTACTCTGTGGAACATTGATGGCGTTGTACAAATTACATTTTGTAAAAAAGTAATCCTAAATAAAGTACTTAAATATCACCAAAAGTTATTTAATTGTAACAGTTTAAGTTCTGTTGACAATGTATTTTTGTGGTAAGCATGACCTAAATCTATACACACATTAGGCTCCTGACAGGGGCGTAGCTACCGCCGTATCAGCCGTATCAATTATACGGGGCCCCGGGGCTGAGGGGGCCCCCAATGCGCCTTAGAAAAAATTTGTGAAATGATCCGGAAATTAATTATTATGGTTGGAAAAATGTTCCGGATTGTACGGGATTGAACTCGACTAAATTAAGTCAACCCTATTCCGAGACTTGCTCCAGAGAGTTTTCGACTTCAGACACAATTTTATGCCTGCTATCCGCCACTTGCAACTTTTGCAACTGAGAGGAATTAAGGGGGGCTGTGTAGTAGGCATCCCCTGTGCTGTTATCTGTATAGCAACAGTTACCACTCATGCCATGTCGTTGATATGCAGAATGAACAGCGTAGGAGATACCACAGACCCTTGGGGAACACCAGCATTTTATAGGTTTCATATCTGAGCAACAACCATCTACTACATCCTTGATATGTCGCTCAAATAGAAAGTTGACTACCCAACTGCATAACCTCTCACAACGACCGTAAGATGTTAACTTCGTGAGACCTCCCTGTGCCAGTCCTGGTCACAGGCTTTAGTGAAATCTAGGCTGACTGCCAGTGCTTCCCCGTTGCGATCAATAGCCTGACGATGCCTACAGGTGCGTAAGATAAATTTGATGATCACCAGCTGAATGACCGTCGCAAAAACCGTATTGTCGATCACAGATCAGCTTGATGATCTTCCAAATCCCAGGACCTTCATGTTAATCTCACGCTCCGTTACCGTTGCAAGCAGGGAGGCTATAGACTTATCGCTATAGGCCTGTAGTTAGCCAGGTCACTGAGATCGCCCATTATGTGGATGGAATGAAAAAGGGTAACCTTCCACGAAGACGTATCATATGGCATAAGATAGAATAAGAATAAGCACGTTAAGACGGGGAATCAACCAGCCCCGGATCCACAATTTTTCTAACCGGGGCAGAAACTTAATAGTGATAGAGATAAGATAAAAAAAGTCACAAATAATGAAATAAATAATAGTTGGCATTTTTCGTGAATGGGACAATAAGTACTCTTTTTTAATAAATTTATTTATTCTCCCAACCAGGCTTCCGTATGCCAGGCGCTTTGTGCAGCAATTTTTTTTATTTTTAATCATACTATATTATGATTTTTGCGCCCCCTGATTTTTCGCCCGGGGCGTGTGCCCCGGTTTGCCCACCCCCCCTAGAACCGGGGCTGGAATCAACTCTGGAGCACACATCTTTAACACCACTGCGTGAATAACTGAATACCGTCTGGTCCTCTCAACTTCTTGGTATCAAGCTCTCACAGGTATTTAGGCGGAGGCGATCTCTCTATCATCAAGAGTTGAGTTGGCGGAAAAGGATGCCAAGAAGTTCGGGATTCCCCTTTGCTGTATGTACCACGGAGTCGTCCGATTACTCAGTTGTGGAAGAGACGACCAACAGAAGTTACCCTCAGCAGCTTGAGCTAGCGACCAGAATTCTCGACTACCAGGGGGGTAATCGTCCATTCGCTAGCCAGTTCTGCTGATGAACTTTAAATTGCCTTCCTTTTAGTCATTTGCTTCTTTGCTGACCAGGAGGCAGCGTTAAACTTTGTATTAAGCCCTGAGGTGGATAGATCTATAAGCGTGCACGCGAATGACCATGTCGTTGACAATGACCATGATGCCCTGTCGTATCACATCGGCTACTGAGTCTGCGCTCGCGTTCGGATCTCCCGAAGCGAAACAGAGCTGCCCCCAGATTAAAATTTTGGAGTATTGATTGTATGTGGTTTATTAATCGTTGTTAGTATATTATATTTGTTTTAATTCACGCTAGCTTTTTTATTTCTTTTGAGAAAGATCTTTACCCTCGAGTCGAGAGGGGACCCCCGGCAAAATTTTGATACGGGGCCCCGGAAGGGCTAGCTACGCCACTGGCTCCTGAGGAGGATCTCCTTAACGATTAACAGCACAGTTAAATTCTTTTGACACTTTTAAAGCGTGTATTTCGTTTTAGGGTTCCGTAGCCAAATGGCAAAAAACGGAACCCTTATAAATTCGTCATGTCTGTCTGTCTGTCTGTCTGTCCGTCCGTATGTCACAGCCACTTTTCTCCGAAACTATAAGAACTATACTGTTGAAACTTGGTAAGGAGATGTATTCTGTAAACCGCGTTAAGATTTTTACACAAAAATAGAAAAAAAATCAATAAATTTTGGGTCCCCATACATAGAACTGAAACTCAAAAAATTTTTTTCATCAAACCCATACGTGTGGGGTATCTATGGATAGGTCTTCAAAAATGATATTGAGGTTTCAAATATCATTTTTTTCTAAACTGAATAGTTTGCGCGAGAGACACTTCCAAAGTGGTAAAATGTATGCCCCCCCCCCCCCTGTAACTTCTAAAATAAGAGAATGATAAAACTAAAAAAAATATATGATGTACATTACCATGCAAACTTCGAACGAAAATTGATTTGAACGAGATCTAATAAGTAGTTTTTTTTTAATCGTCATAAATCCTAAACCGCAAAAAACATCGATCAAAGTTACAACGAACTACAAGAACTTTTATATTATATTACTTGCTGCTACGGAACCCTTCATGGGCGAGTCCGACTCGCACTTGGCCGCTTTTTAAACTACGAATTATTATTAACTTATTTTATTTTGCTATAATTTAGTTTTGTAAAGAGGAGTCAATAATAGCACTACCGCAGTCGTCAAACGGGTCTTGTCGCTGTCGTGTCGTCAACAATAAATATCTCTAATCATTTAAAACGAGTTTGTGTTCTATCGTAATAAGTTCAAAATAATTATCGTCGATTAGACTAAACCCACGCGGGCGCTGGTCGGTGCTTCTATAGTTGTCTGTTTGTTTGTCTATGATGCGAGGATGCTGCAATATATTGTTACGGAACTCTCGTATTGCGAAAAGTTGTGTTTATCTGTAACAAGGCCACCTAAATGTGGAAGCGGCTTTGTGTTGCTTTAAGGAATACATCTTTATTTATCTGTTGTAAGCGCACAAAGGATTTCCTGTGTCGTGGGTGTAATAAATACAAAGACAAGAACATACACACAGAGAGAACACGAATCGAACCCAGGACGTTTCAAATGGCGGTGCGGCTTGGTAACCATCTTGCCATAGGTCGTCGTGTTTGAGTTTATTCTTCATCGCAAACGGTCAATGGCCTACTCATACATTTTGTACATTATATAGATTTCTTAATCCAATTATTACATGGATCAATTTCAAGGCAAACTGCACTTATAAACTATTTATCTTATGCACATTATTTGTTTTCTCAGTGCATATTTTTTTATTAATTTAATTACTAGCAAATTTTTATTTTCAACACAAATCAATTATTTTCCTATGAAAAACAAAACAAAATTTTAGGAAATTAACTAAAAATAATATTTTTAACTCGCTATTGAGTCACGGTTGGCCACGACTATCCCATAAACTGGATCCCGACCAGCGAGACCCACTTCCGCCGGGAACCGAACCCGCGGCAACTCGAGCGAGTCACGACCATGAACTGTGCTGCTGTGGTGCAAGATATAAGCGAATACGATAAATAATAAATAAATACCTGGTTATAAAGTATTAATTCTTGAGAACAGGCATAAATTATGTAACTTGCATGGAATCAAACCCGATGCTCGTCATCATCGGGCCACAATAGAACCAACTAGTGTTCTGCCCGCGGTTTTACCAAGGGCGTAGCTACCGCCGTATCAGCCGTATTAATTATACGGGGCTCCCAGAGTATAGGGGCCAACACTAATACTCCCAAAAAAAGCTCGCCATCGGCCTACGACCGCTAAAGTTGGCACTCCTTTTATATTTAACAGCAGACGTTGAGGGGGCCCCACAACAAATATTGATATGGGGCCTCCTTAGGGCTAGCTACGCCACTGGGTTTTATCCGCGTTTTCCGGAATAATAAGAATCCTGTGTATAATTATAAGATACGGCAGTGATAGCCTAGTGGTTAGAACGTTGGTCTCCCGAACGCGGGGACCCGAGTTCGAATTCTGGCACGCACCTCTAAATTTCAATAATTAAGTGCGTAAGTGCGTATTAGAAGTAAATTATCACTTGCTTTGGTGAAGGAAAACATCGTGAGTAAACCTGAGATTTCGTCATAATGTTCTCAAAGGTGTGTGAAGTCTACCAATCCGCACTTGGGCAGCGTGGTAGACTATGGCCTGTACCCCTCACATTGTGAGAGGAGACCCCGAGCCCAGCATTGGGATAATAATTATGGAGTGTTGCTTTGCTTTGCTTTGTATAAAATACAGATCGTGGTTCATCTACGTGCAAAATTTCATGAAAATCTGTACAGTAGGTTTTGCGTCAAATACTAACAAACTAAAACTTAAAATCGTCTACGTAGTCTACTACCTAGTATCTTACGAACTCCTTCATTTAGTTAGGAGGGACCCTGCTTGCGAAGGAAACGGTTCCGGGTTCGAGGGCTGGGGCACATGACAGGGACATATGAATCTATGTACTCGGATCATCGTAATGAGTTAGTGATGTCTTATTTATTGGTAGCCTTATAGGAAGGAGGTTTGGGTGGAAATACAATATTGTCTATGATGATAAATATTAAGTATATTTATTTTATATCCACTTGGAAGCAAGTATACGTCTGTCTTACAAGATCCCGTGACGCGGTATGTGTAGAGTTAAATAAACAGTTCAAACCTATGGGTTACAATGGAGAACAAAGACTCCTTGTTAGGGGTATTAATTTTTGTATTATATAAATCCAACAAGCCTTGGTAGGTAATCTCAGGCGTATCAGCGGGTAAAGCCGTATTATGATGCTGATAAAGTCCTTACTTACACTACAGCTCTCGTTAAAACCAATAAAGGATGAATTATGCGCCGGGCACGAGCCAGGCCGGGCACGACCAATTTCACTAACATTTTATGAGGCTCGGACGCGGACGTCGCCCGGTGTAGATTAAACACTCGATGTCCGCGTCATATAAAATGTTAGTGCCGTGCCTCGTCCGTGGCTCGTTCGGGGCACAGCTCGGTGTAGCATAAATAATCCCTAAAATGTTTTTCCAACGTTTCACTTATCACTAGCTGACCAAGCGAACTTCGTCTTTTTCTAAAATAAAAGTGGCCTAAGTTACTCCCTGTTACATCAGCTATCTGCCAGTGAAAGTCCCGTCAAAATCGATCCAGCTATTTCAGAGATTAGCCGGAACAAACCGACAGACAGACAGACAGACAGACAGACAAAAATTGTAAAAAATGTTGTTATGGTATATGTACCGTGTATACATTCAAATGCACTTAGTAAAAAGCGGTTATTTTAAAATTACAAACAGACCCTTCAATTTTTATTTATTTGTATAGATGTATAGATTATCATTAATTAAGTGCACAACATTGACACCGCTCTTCTTTCGCGTTTATACCACATAATAAATATCTAGAAAATGTACCAAGTTTTGTAACATTGCTTTGCTTCTAGCGTTTATGGTAGGGTATAAAGGTAGCGTATTATGGTACGATTAGGCTCGGCTTCACCGAGACCATTCGCCTGTAATGTTCCAGCTTACAGATAGATTTGAGCATCTAAAACATCAGTGACTGTTTTGGATGGCTTACCTGAGACTTCTGCTGACTGGTACAGAATGGGTTCACAAATAAAAGATAATAAAATATACTCCATTTTTTATGGAAATAGCCGGCACCTGACTATCGTCGCCCATGGACATCAGCAACACCAAAGGCATCAATGATGCGTTGCCGGATAAGAAAGAGAGAATAAAAGAAAGAAATAATCCATATGTTATTCCAGATCATGACCTGTACGCTGAATTTCATGAAAATCCGTTCAGTAATTTTTGCGTGAAAGTGTAATAAACATCCATACATTCCCATAAACAAACACATTTATAATATTAGTAGGTTTATGTAAAGCTTACGTCCTAACGGAAATAGTATTGTATTGTAGGTTTGCGTTGACTCATGGTACAAGGTACAAAGTATCATATTTCAGGAAACCACACGTGTGCTTGTACCTTAACCCACAGATAATAATACTCTATAGACCTTTGTGCTTAATAGGGCTTTGTGGTTTATTCCGCTTTGTCTGCGTACAATTCAATTTTGATATTACTTAACTTTTGTAACGTTATCTTTCAATACTGTTCTGAACATATTCGTTACTACGATATAAGAACAAGGTCTGTTTGACTCTCAGCCGATTGGTTTCGAACAACTGGACGGAAAACGTTTAAAATTTGAGTACAACAAAAGTTTGGTATTTATTTTAATTTTATGAAATGTTTTGTCTAATACAAAAAGATTTCTATGCACGGCTATTTTAACCGACCGAGACTCGACCTTACGATACTGTTTCAAAGTGCTTATGGTATCAAAAAGGGTGCGTGTACTTTTGTACGCGCGTGAAAAGTTATACTTGTTTGACATAATTAAATAAATATTTAATTTAATAACGTGTATCAGTTTTAATTATCTTTCAAAAACTATTTTTGTACTAAATAAAAATAATAAAATATCACTTGTGTACTACCTATGTTTCCACAAGTACTCTCTGTGTAAGACTCTGTGAGATTTGTATAAGTAATAACATTAAATTTAAAAAAAGGTAAAGATAATAAGAAGCTAGGGCCATCTATCCAGTGCTTTTATACCCACTCCATGGTAGCGCAAACGTTTAACGCAACCTTTTTGCAAGTCGCATAAGAAGTATAACTTCAAAAAAATATTTCCGCGGACATATACAAAGTCATATAAAGCTGTATTTTCGCCATTATCGGTGGGTGGCATGTCCGTTACAACTTCTAAATAAAACCCAATAGGTAACGAGCGTAGCTATCAGGAATGAATGAACGAATACGATTGAATATCGCGGGGTACAAAGGGCTGAGGTCTCCGGTCATTCTAGGAATGATTGATAGCATTCGTTCATTACTCGTTTGATTGATTTCCGAACGCAACAAACGGTCCAACATTTGAGTGATTGAATTGATTGTTATGTTTTGCCAATAACTCAGAATTTTGACGTGTATTGCTGAATGATAGCTAATAGCTAGTCATTTATCAGTGGTTTCATTACAAATATAGCTATGCACAATAATAGCATTATTATGTGGATAAACTAATTTGAAAACTGTATATTTATAGTTGATACATAATTTTTTTTTCAAGTTATACTTCTTATGCGACTTGCAAAAAGGTTGCGCTACCATGGAGGGGGTATGAAAGCACTGGATAGATGGCCCTAGCATCTTATTATCTTTACCTCTTTTAAAATTTAATGTTATTATACAAATCTCACAGAGTCTCAACAACGTGATTCAGGTTCATGAACAACGCCATCTAGTTTGTACTTGTTTATTTTTACTTAGTACAAAAATAGTTTTAGAAAGATAATTAAAACTGATAAACGTTATTTAATTAAATATTTATTTCATTATTTCAAAAAAGTATAACTTCTCACGCGCGTACAAAAGTACATGCACCCTTTTTTTGTTGGAAAAATAGTAAAGCGCTCTGGGAAGTCCTACAGGCTTCCACAGTTTGCACGTGCGTTGCAAGAAGGATCGTGAGAATCGGACCATAGAGGTTTTCCACGAGTCCAATCGTTGCGGATGAAGCTCTTATTTTCGGTAGTAGTGCAATGATTTTGTGGAATTTTTTTCTAATAAAATTTCTTGTTGTTGTTAAAAGCTCTTGTTGTCCACATTCGCACAGTCGATTCAAGAAGAGTAGGCCCGATCGAATCATGAAGTGTTTGGCAAACACTTAGAAAATAATCTAAAAGGTTGCTACGCGATACAATTTACATATGATGGATTAATTATTTTAACATCTTAATATATATAAATAACGTGTCACGTTGTTTGTCCGCGATGGACTCCTAAACTACTTAACCGATTTTAATCTTTGCACACCATGTGCAGTTTGATCCAACTTGAAAGATAGGATAGCTTACATCTCAAAGTAAAAAAAAAATCTTTTGACAGAACGAAGTCGAACGAAGATATATGTATAGGTAGGTGTCTTAGAATATTTTGAATCTCAATATATCCAAGGATTAAATTATATTTTATATTCTAGAGATTACAAAACTTCGATTGTGTCTAAACTTTAAAACACAATCTGTCTTATAGAGTTCAATTTCTTCATCAATGATTCAATAAAAGCATAATTAAGCAAAGTTCTGTCCTATCCCATTCCTACTAATCTTAATGATCACACTTCATCGACACCAAAGTGAAGATCAACGCGATAGTAACAATGATATTAAAAAATATAGATAAGTTATGCCCTTACAAATAAACCAAAAAACCTGTTCCGAAAAGAACTACAACACACACGCGTTTATCTTTTGTTTCACTACAGCAATCACATTGGTATAATACACAAAGGCATTTTACAGCTGTATGTCAAATGTCAAGCACTTCTGACAACAACAAAAGCGTGCGTATCGTCTTGTATTAACAGAACAACTACGAGAGAACGGTAAATTGCCTGTTCTTACGCTCTTCATCGTTCATGCTAGTGATATATCTACCTCTTTTTTACATTATAATATCATTGGATAGTAGGTAATAATAGTATTGAAGTGACCAGGTACGAAGTAAATTGGAGACCTATTAATAGCTCTAAGGGTGAAATCTTTGTGTAAAGTACTTAAACTTTGACTTTTTTAACCCAACAGTCAAATGTTTTAGAGGACTGACACTTTGTTAATATGAAAAAATTAAAAAGGTCGTATAAAATATTAAGGTTGATTTAGGACCTTTATTATCTTCTATTATTTTTGTTCGGATAATTTTAAGTTTGAGCAAAGCCTAAGTACGCCTTTATTAGGGTTGCCAAATATCTGGACAAAACTTCAAAAAGTCGGGATTTGTCGGGACAAAAAATTTTGTATTGGAACTGTCGGGACATTTTGTATTTTGTCGGGACTTGTACTTGTATTTTATCGGGACTTTTTTGGAAATCAGTCGGGACAATCCAGACGAATCCCGACCATCTGGCAACCCTAGCCTTAATAGATCTCTCCCTTAATCATAATGCTGCGACACCACCCTAACCACGTGCCAAATACTGATTACCAAATACTGTTTTCCGAAGCAAACGTGGGGTAACAATAATTATTTTATCACAACACAAAACTCATTTAAAATTCACATTTAAATGTCTCTCGAGTCTCATAATTGTTTCTCAAACAGCATTCCCATTGCTTTTTGCTTACATTATGGCTTCGATTGCACCACTTTTAGTTTTTACGACTTTAGAAACTGGTTTAGTTCCCATGGTGTTATCATTCACACCATATTTTCTATATGCTATTTCGAGCTTTATTTTCTTATTATTAGATCTATATTCGATCGAAGGTTTTAGCTAATCAGTGCCATTATTATCGTACATTACTTGTATTGTAATTACTTTCAGATGGTCTACTTTACATGGTTATAAATTCGTTACGCTATGATGTATTGCTTTGCTTTCACACTGTATTTACGAAAATGAACTAGTATATTCGTTCACTGATTTACGACTATTGAAAAAATATTGACATAGAATTGAATGACACATTTTTACTGGCGTACGGTATGGGCACACGCAGTACGTAAATGATCAGAAACATAATGAGATATTGATCACGACCCAAAATGATTTTTTAATCAGTAGTCATCCGTAGTCAAACGGAACCCACATAGTTTCGTCTTGTCCGTGCGTCCGTCTGTCCACGACATAGCGCAGCGACCCTCAGTGCTGAAAAGCTGTAAATTGGCATGGATATACATATTTATTACGGCAACAAAGTATAATAATAATAATAATAATAAAATAGCTTTATTTAATTCCACAAAAGAAATTACATATATTTTGTTTTTGATTTTTAATTTGTGGACCCCCTTAGGGTAAAAGCCTCCTCCAAAGAATCCCATTTTTTTCTGTTTTTGGCGGTGGTCATCCAGTCCCGTCCTGCGTTGGCCACAATCTCGTCCTGCCACCTGGCGCACGGGCGACCTCTCTTTCTCAAGCCAAGCGGACCGTTCCATTTTGTGATGTTGATTGTCCATCGATTGTCGCCATATCTCGCAACATGACCAGCCCACCTCCATTTCAGACTTTGAGAGAAATGTAGAGCATCTTTTATTTTGGTTATTTTGCGAATTTTTGTGTTTCTTACTCTATCTCTCAGTTTTATATTTAAACAGCTCCTTTCCATTGCCCTCTGAGTTGTCTGTATTTTATGTCTCGCCTTGTGGTCATAGATCCACGTTTGACAGCCGTATGTGAGACAGGGTAGAATTGTAGTGTCTAAAATTATCCTTTTCAATTTAATTGGTAGTTGTGATTTGAGAATCTCCTTTTGTGCCCAGTACTTTTTCCATGTAATGGCTACTCTCCTGTCTATTTCCTCAATATTTCGGTCCTTCCTAAATGAGATTTGTTTCGCAAGGTAAATGTAGCTCTCTACGTACTCGAGTGGCACATTGTTAACCAGTATTGGCGTCCATACACTGTTAGTCATGACTTTGGTTTTTTCTAAGTTCATCTCAAGGCCTACATGAACACTAGCCATGTGAAGTTCGTTAATCATTGTGTTGAGCTTATATGAACTTTCAGAGAACATGACTATGTCATCCGCAAAGCGTAGGTGACTTAGGTGATTCCCATTCACATTAATTCCTTGTTTTGACCATGGTAAGTCTTCCATTACATTTTGTAGGACTGCTATAAATAGTTTTGGCGAGATAGGATCGCCTTGCCTGACTCCTCGGTTGATGCTGATCTTGGTGCCCACTCTGTCTAGCCTGACTCTGCTTGTGCAGTTCTCATATATATTTCTGATAATGTTTATATATTTTGCGTTTATATTTTGTTTGTTTAGTGCTTTCCAGATGCTAATGTGAGAGATAGAGTCGAAAGCTTTCTTATAATCAATAAAAGCTATGTAGAGCGGTTTTTTATATTCGACATACTTTTCGATGACTTGGTCTACGGTGTGGATATGATCTGTAGTACTAAATCCGCTTCGAAACCCTGCTTGTTCCATAGGTTGGCATGAGTCTATTTGTAAAGATATTCTGTGTAGTAAACAGGATGCGAAGAGCTTATATAGGCAAGACATAAGACTTATCGGACGGTAATTTCCTATGTCTTTAGGATCACCCTTTTTATATAATAAAATAATTTCTGATTCTGTCCATTGCTGCGGTACAGTTTCTTCTTCGAGTATTTTGTTGAATAATATTGTAAGTGGTGTTAATAAATGTATTCTGCCTCGTTTGATGCATTCGTTATTTAAACTGTCTGGTCCTGGGCTCTTATCTGGTTTTAAATTATTTATTTGTTTTAGGATTTCAATTTCGCTAAAATTTTGTACATTCATGGTGTTTTTTAGTTGATCTTGTTCTTCATTTTTTTCTGAGTCCGGTGTATAACTAAAAAGGCTTGTATAGAAGTCTGTGGCTATAGTTATAATGTCATTTCGTGACTTGCAAATTGTAGACCCCCGTTGCAGAGATGGGACCCATTTTTTTGACCGGTCTAGTTCTTTGTATGCCTTTTTTGCGGATCTTGTTCTTTCTATACATTTTTCTAGTATGTGTAATCTGTGATTTTCATAGCATTTTCTGATTTCTCTATTTGTTTCTTTATATAAGTTTTTTAGATCAGCTTTATCCTTTTTAGTAAGATTATTTTTATTTTGTAATGTGCTTCTTCTTTCCATTAATTGAATTGCTTTTTCCGATAGGATTGTTCTTTTACTTGATTGATTTTTATTTCTCAAGCTTGTTAATATAGAGTTTTCTATCTTTTTGTAGTATTCCGACACTGTATATCTTTCGTAGTTTTCTGTTAGTTCAGGTATATATTCATTTAATTTTTTTACGTACATGTCTACCTCTTCTAGAGACTTCAATGAGTTTCTTGTACTGGTGAAGTTTCTTCTGCTCTGTTTTTTCGTGCTTAGGCAAAGTGTTGCTCTCAGTAGTCTATGATCTGTGCCAAAGGAGAAAGAATTTAACACTTCATAGTTTGAGAACAATTTAGGCTTCGTTGTTGTTATATAATCAATTTCTTTTCTAGTATTTTTGTCGGGCGAAATCCAGGTCCATCTTCGGTTAGGTTTTGATTTAAACATTGTATTAATTATTTTCATGTTATGTTCGTACACGTATTGAATTAGTCTTTCGCCTCTCTTGCTTCTGTACCCAAAACCGTGAATGCCCGCTACTTTATTCTCATAACTCTTCGGTTTGCCTATCTGTGCATTGAAATCGCCCATGGTTATTATATTCTGTGTAGAGATCATATCATGAGCTTTTTCTAAGTCATTGTAGAATTTATCTAACTCTTCTTGTGTGGAACTTTCTGTTGGTGCATATGCCTGTATAATTGCGAAGTGTAAGTTTCCTAGGTTTATTTCTAATATGCAAACCCTTTCTGATATACCGGAAAAATTTAAAATATTTTCTTTATATTCTCTTTTGATTAGAAAACCTACGCCATATAGACCCTTTGTTTGTCCTATATAGTACATACATACGGCAACAAAGTGCTCCGATAAAATATTAAAAAAATCAGAGTAACTCCCCTACATGTAAAGTGGGGATGTTTTTCTTTCTCTTCTACCCCATAGTGGAGTACAGTAGAAAAGGTCTTTGAAAAATATTAAGTTTGCGAAATAGTTGGCTTTGGTTTGCAAAATAATGGCTGATTTGGTTATAGTCAAGGGGAGACAATGGGGGGAACACCCATGCCAGCTAAATGATAGGTGTTAGAAATGTGACAAAATTCACGGTGGTATCTATATATATAAAATTGAAAAGCGACACACCGCTGATTAAACAAAAAATCTCAGAAACTACCGAACCGATTAAGATGAAATTTGACAGGGAGATAGATTCTGCTAAGGAGACGTCCACTAAGAACGGATTTTTGGAAATTCATCCCCTAAGGGGTAAAAATACGGGTTAGAAGTCACTTTCATACAAACCAACTTTGTCAGTTTTAGATTTATAAATTTGAATTTTTTTAATGTAAGTTTATAGTAATGAACAAAAGTTAACTTTAACACATTTTTTTGGAAAATCATCCCTTAAAGGGTTAATTTCTTGGATTAAACTTAGTACGCAACTTCGTCATTTTTGAAGTTAAAAACATGAAAATTTATATATTAGTGCAAGATTAGAAACAAAAGGGCATCGAACCTAATTGGCACACCTACAAGTCCGCCATTTTGAAAAATCCTCGATTCGGCGGCCAGTGATGAAACATGTGTCAATCGATAGACTAAATGATAATGATCAAAAAGTATTCAGTGATGAAATGTCGTAAGTGATATACTTTCTGAGATAATTGAGTTCAAAACTGTAGAAAAATAAAGCAAAAAACTTCGTTTCGGTGGACATTGATAAATCATATGTCATTCGATAGTCTAAATAATTACGATTAAAAAGTATTCAGTGATAAAATGTTGTAAGTGATCTACTTTCTGAGATATTTGCGTTCAAAACCGTAGAAATATAAAGCAAAAAAACTTCGTTACGGTGGACATTGATGAAACATATTATGTCAATCGATAGGCTAAATTATTACGATTAAAAAGTATTCAGTGATGAAATGTTGTAAGTGATCTACTTTTTGAGATATTTGCGTTCAAAACCGTAGAAATATAAAGCAAAAAAACTTCGTTACGGTGGACATTGATCAAACATATTATGTCAATCGATAGGCTAAATTATTACGATTAAAAAGTATTCAGTGATGAAATGTTGTAAGTGATCTACTTTCTGAGATATTTGCGTTCAAAACCGTAGAAATATAAAGCAAAAAAACTTCGTTACGGTGGACATTGATGAATCATATTATGTCAATCGATAGGTTAAAATTCATTATTGGCTTAGTATTCTATATCATGTCTGACAATCACTGAATCTAAAAAATCCGCTGGTGATAAAGGCAATGATTCCTGATGTCTAGCCCATGCCAAGAACCATATAACACACATTATATGGGAACAACAGGACAAGGTTCTTTTTCCCACTATGCATGAGCAGTACCATCCCGCGACTTTATCTCTACCCTTAAGTTGTTTGTTTGACGAATTTGTTTAATTTTTATAATACAGAACGTAACTGAGGTAAGGAAAAAAATGCTGTATCGCCATCAACACTTAACCATAAATACGCCATAAACACTCTGGTCATACCTCCCCTTGATTAAGCTGATGTGTGTTGTACAGATTTGTCAGAGGAACTTCTGAATAAATTGGAGCGCCTTCTTAATAACTGTATTAGATATATCTTCGGTTTACGTAAGTATGACCACATTTCCCAGTTCCATTCCTAACTTAAATGGCTACCCATTCGATACAGCTTATTTCGGGAATTCCTTCACAATACAGTTCATACTGTTCTGGAACTCCTTGCTTGTAGACATCAAAAAATCATAGACTACCAAAAGCTCCTTCAAGAAGTCCGGCAGCACTACCTGAAGCAATTAGAATGTTGTCGCCCGTGGTCTTCAACCAGATTTTATATAAGATGTTTACATATATATAAATATGAATAAAACTGTATTTATTTCATTTTGTTTATGTATATTGTGATTTTACATAATAATATATGTATATAGTAATTATTCTAAATATTCATAATATTTCTTATCTGGCATTACACTGATATAGTTAGAGATCCACTAGAAATAAAAAAAAACTATTAATTACAAATGTTTTATTTTTGTACGGTTTTGACCTCAAATATCTCAGAAAACATATCACTTACGACATTTTTTCACTGAATACTTTTTGATCGTAATCACTTAGACTATCGACTGACAAATGTTTTATCAATATCGGCCGAAACGATGTTTTTTGCTCCATTTTCCTACGGTTTTGAACTCAAATATCTCAGAAAGTATACCACTTACGACATTTTATCACTGAATACTTTTTGATCACAATCATTTATTCTATCGATTGACACATGTTTCATTACTGGCCGCCGAATCGAGGTTTTATCAAAATGGCGGACTTGTAGGTATGCCAGGCTCCATACAAAAATGTTGGAAGCCCTTTAAAAGTTATGTATTTTTTTGGAAAATCAACCCCTAAAGGGTTGAATAAGGTTGTGTAATTTAGTATGGGAACTTCGTCAGTTTTGAAGTAAGAAGGGTGAAAATTTGTATATAAGCTTATAGTTAGACACAAAAAATAACTGTATCACTGTTTTCTCGAAATTCATCCCCTAAAAATAGGGGTTGGAAGTCATTTACATGTAAATCAGCTTCGTCAGTTTTAGAGTTATAATATGAAATTTTTATGTATGTTTATAGTAATAAACAAAAGTTAACTTTAACAATTTTTTTTGGAAAATCATCCCTTAAAGGGTTAATTTCTTAGATGGAACTTAGTACGCAATTTCGTCATTTTTGAAGTTAAAAGCATGAAAATGTATATATTAGTTCAAGATTGGAAACAAAATTTAAAGGTTATGTGTTTTTTTGGAAAATCAACCCCTAAAGGGTTGAATAAGGTTGTGCAATTAGTATAGCAACTTCGTCAGTTTTGAAGTAAGAAGGGTGATAATTTGTATATAAGCTTATAGTTAGACACAAAAAATAACTGTATCATAGTTTTGTTCAAATTCATCCCCTAAAAATAGGGGTTGGAAGTCATTTACATGCAAATAAACTTCGTCAGTTTTAGAGTTTTAATATGAAAATTTTTATGTAAGTTTATTGTTATGAACAAAAGTTAAAATTTAGCTGAAAATCATCCCTTAAACGGTTAATTTAGGGGATAGAACTTACTACGCAACTTCGTAATTTTTGAAGTTAAAAATATAAAAATATATATATTAGCTTAAGATTACAAACAATTAGTAATGTGTTTTTTGGAAAATCCTCCCCTGAAGGGTTAATTAACTAAGGGAGTGCAAGTTAGTATGGCCACTTCGTCAGTTTTGAAGTAAAAAGGTTGAAAATTTGTATATAAGCTTATAGTTTGACACACAAACTAACTGTATCACTTTTTTCTCGAAATCATCCCCATAAGGGGTAAAACTAAGGAGTTGTAAATATTTAAGAAACTACGTCATTTTTAAACTCAGTAATGTGAAAATTCATTTGTAAACTTATAATTAGAAACAAAAATTCAGTGTAACAGGTTTTTTGTGGAAATTCATCCACTAAGGGGTAAAACCAGGGGATGTAAGTTTGTACGAAACTTCGTCAATATCGAACTCAGAAATATAAAAATAAATCAAAAATTAACTGTAATAGGTTCTTTGGAATATCATCCCCGAAGAGGTAAATAAAGAGGTTGCAAGATTTTCCAGAACTTTGTCATTTTCAAACTCAGAAATATGAAAATTAATATTTAAGCTTATAGTGAGAAACAAAAAATTTTTGTAGAGGACTTAACGGACGGGAGGGGGAGGAGAGAGGGACAGGAAGCGAGAGAGGGACCGGGAATGGGAGAGGCAGAGATACAGGGAGCGCGAGAGGGAGAGATAGGGACAGGAAGCGGGAGAGGGAGAGAGAGGGACAGAAAGCAGGAGAGGGCCCGGGAACGGGGGGGGGGGGGGGGAGAGAGAGGTACAGGGGCAAGAAGCGGGAGAGGGAGAGGGAGCGGGACAAAAAGCGGGAGAGGGACCGAGTGCGAGAGAGGAACTGGGAGCGAGAGAGGGAGAGGGAGAGGGACAGGAAGCGGGAGAGGGACCATGAGCGGGCA
Source organism: Thymelicus acteon (assembly GCA_951805285.1). Classification (NCBI taxonomy): domain Eukaryota; kingdom Metazoa; phylum Arthropoda; class Insecta; order Lepidoptera; family Hesperiidae; genus Thymelicus; species Thymelicus acteon. The sequence continues at coordinate 3,283,372 of OX638216.1, forward strand.
AAGGAGAGGGACAGAGAGCGGGAGAGGGAGAAGGAGAGAGAAAGAGAAAGAGAGAAAGAGAGAGAGAGAAAGAGAGAGAGAGAAAGAGAGAGAGAGATAAGGAGACAGAGAAGGAGAGAGAGTGTGTGAGAGGGAGGGAGGGAGGGAGTTTAAGTGGGAGAGGGAATGGGAGTGGGAGAGTGAGTGTAAGTGTCCGGATGAAAAGATATTTATACTGATCATGTTGACATCGTAAAACCAGTTCATCATTGATCCATTTAGGATCTGGTGGTGTTACTTGGAGACAAGATATGTAACTCCTGGATGGATGGAAATAACGGAACCTTTTTGATTTTTTTAATAAAACTCAAGAGCCACTTTTTCTGTACATTAAATATTTCTTCAAAATTTCGGTTAGGGGCAATCAAAAAATTTGTTTTTAAAATTATTGTCTGTCTGTCTATCTGTTTGTCTGTCCGGGCATCACATGAAAACCCTTGAACTGATTTCGACGGAAATTAGTTAAGTTGTTCCTTATACATTGGATCACGTTTTAAAAAACTTTTTGTCCCGATAAAATTAATAGTTTTCCCCGAAAACAAGATGAAACTTAGTATGGAATATTTTAAAAATATCCAATGATTTGCTTTAAATTTGCAACAAACGTTCCTCATTAAATTCATGGAATACATGTTTTCGAGTTTTTCATGAAAAAGAAAAACCTAATTAATGTTAATGTTGTTTATTATTCATAATCCGTTCCCGGAGGAATGATTTGTGATTGTATCGTAGGATTCAGTATATAAATTCCTAAATATAAGTACTTCAATATAAATTAACCTGTTCTTAAATTTTATTCTGCAAGGGGTACAAATATGACAAGCATAATTTCCGCATGCGAAGCTGCGGGTAACAGCTAGTATTAGTATATGTATATGATGAATTTAAAACAATAAATATCACGGCTAGGGAAGCTTATATAGCTAATAACAGTCAATGCACTTACAACTACAGAACCCTACATTGCGCGTGGTCTGACACGCACTTGGCCAGTTTTCGTTATTGGTATTATAATAAAATTAGAGTACTCTCTACTTGGTGACAACTTACGAACAGTGTCACACGTCTGCATTTTTGTCTGGTTAGAAGCAGAAAAAAAACAAATTTTCAAAATGTCAAATCCGGTTAAAAGTGCTTACCATACATTATCATTATCTGTGGCTTAAAACCTGTTAGCGAGACAATACGCGTAATCACAGAAGACATAAGAGTGTGTAATTAAATTTGCTGTGCAGTTAACTTTCTCTGAGTTTTTAAAGTAATCTGAACAATCAAGAAAGTTGTACGAAATGTAGAAATTTTTACGGAAGACGAATTTTCGAAGTCACTCTGACTTTATACAATTTTAACCAGACCTTGGAACGATTTAATTTTTTTTACTGTTCTTGACACACAATTTCCTTGATTTTCCACGTGTGCTGCCAATCAGAACGACCCTAAAGTCCGGTTTGTAGTTAAGTAGATAGCTAAGTTTTAACTAAATTTTAAGTGAATAATTTTAAGTGCGCGTCCAAACGTAATCATTTAGTAAAGCTCTTTAGTTCATACAATCCTTCACTACCTACTTAATTACTTAAGCGTTTTACTAAAATTTAACTAAAAAGTGCTTGTCCCAACGTATTAAGTGATAACTGATAAGCCCCGCCCACCTATCTAACAGAAAATAGAAAAAATTCTAAATTACTTGTTTACTTGCGTACTAAATTTTAACTACTACATTGTCCGTTTACACGTAAATAAATTTAGTTAACTACATACTTAATACGTGTAAATCGAACATTATGTACCCATGTAATTCCAGATTCCTCTATTGTTCCAGAAGGATATTACTTTGTCGTGTTCATTCTGTGAGGGCTACAAATTTTAAGGACCATTGTCGTACGTAGTTTCTTAAATATTTATAACCCCTTATGGGGATAAATTTCGAAAAAACAGTGGTACAGTTATTTTTTGTGTCTAACTATAAGCTTACATACAAATTTTCACCCTTCTTACTTCAAAACTATTGAAGTTGCCATACTAACTTGCATAAGCTTATTCAACCCTTTAGGGGTTGATTTTCCAAAAAAAAAATACAACATTTAAATTTTCTTTCTAATCTTGAACTAATATATAAATTTTCAAGTTTTTTACTTTAAAACTGACGAAGTTGCCATACTAACTTGCACTCCCTAATTAATTAACCCTTCAGGGGAGGATTTTCCAAAAAACCACATTACTGATTCTTTGTAATCTTGAGCTAATATAATAATTTTTTATGTTTTTAACTTCAAAAATGACGAAGTTGCGTAGTAAGTTCCATCTCCTAAATTTGCCCTTTAAGGGATGATTTTCAGCTAAATTTTATCTTTTGTTAATAACAATAAACTAACATAAAAATTTTCATATTTATAACTCTAAAACTGACGAAGTTGATTTGTATGTAAATGACTTTCAACCCCTATTTTTAGGGGATGAATTTCGAGAAAACAGTGGTACAGTTATTTTTTGTGTCTAATTATAAGCTTATACATATACAAATTTTCACCCTTCTTCAAAACTGACGAAGTTGCCATACTGAATTGCGCCGCCTTTATGGGATGATTTTCCAAAAAACATAATACTTACAAATTTTGTTTCTAAACTGGAGCTAATTTGTAAATTTTGATGTTTTTAACTTCAAAAATGATGAAGTAGCCTGCTAAGTACCATCCATTAAATTAACCCTTTAAGGGATGATTTCCCAAAAAAATGTGTTAAACTTAATTTTTGTTCATTACTATAAACTTACATAAAAAATTTCATATTTACAACTCTAAAACTGACGAAGTTGGTTTGTATGAAAGTGACCTCTAACCCCTATTTGTAGGGGATGAATTTCGAGAAAACAGTGATACAGTTATTTTTTGTCTCTAACTATAAGCTTATATACAAATTTTCACCCTTCTTACTTCAAAACTGACGAAGTTGCCATACTAATTTGCGCCGTCTTAATCAACCCTTTAGGGGATGATTTTCCAAAAAAACATAATACTTACAAATTTCGTTTCTAGTCTGGAGCTAATATGTAAATTTTCATGTTTTTAACTTCAAAAATGACGAAGTTGCCTACTAAGTACCATCCATTAAATTAACCCTTTAAGGGATGATTTTCCAAAAAAAATATATTAAAATTCACTTTTGCTTATTACTATAAACTAACATAAAAAATTTCATATTTATAACTCTAAAATTGACGAAGTTGGTTTGTATTAAAGTGACTTCTAACCCCTATTTGTACCCCTTAGGGAATGAATTTCCAAAAATCCGTTTTTAGTGGACGTCTCCTTAGCAGAAACTATCTACCTGCCAAATTTCATCTTAATCGGTTCGGTAGTTTCTGAGATTTCTTGTTTAATCAGCGGTGTGTCGCTTTTCAATTTTATATATATAGATATTACAACGTATATCATATTTCCGCAAAAAAATAAGGTTTAGTATAGAATAAATACATTTCAAATTATAAGTTTAAAATTCGCACCAAAACGCTTCAAACTGTCACCGCTCATTTACACGCGCGTGTAGCGGATCGTCTCGTGGCGCGTCCGTAAGCCACGCCCCCTACGCGCGTGTGAACACCACGCGAGCGCCCGCGCGAGCCCCTTTGGCCGCGCCTAACAAACCGCTCCCGCCGCGAGCCCGCGAGCCACGAGACGCGCCGCTGTCTGGTCCGCGAGCGCCCTGTTCACACGCGCGCGTCTCGCGGATTGTCTCGTGGCTCGCGCGCGCGTGTAAATGGGGTATCATGGCGTGGTGGTGACGTCATGCCTCAGGAAAACAAAAGACGATACGACATTTTTAGTATGGTTGATATTCATTTGTTTTAAGACGTGTGACGTAATTTGCGCTAATTGAAACTGACTGGCGTTTTAGCCAAGATGGCGGCTGGCCGTATTTTGTAGTTTTATTTTATCAATAATATTGTTTATCTCGCTAATAATAATACGATAAATGCGTGTTTTGTAATCCATAATTAATAAATACATAATTTTAGTGATTATTACTTACTGTCATCACGCCTATTCTAGTGATAGTAATTTGTACTTTCCCATGGGACCATTATCAAATATGCTGGCAATTGTGTTTTTTTACCCGACTGCCAAGAAGGGCTATGTTTTTCGCGCGTATCTTGTATGTATGTATGTATGTATGTATGTATGTATGTATGTATGTATGCATGTACTATTCTTTATCACCTCGTATCTTCCAAACCGCTGAATGGATTTATATAATTAAGATATCATTAGATTCGTCTTGATAATCCAAGTGAAATTAATTGTTAATCCTTCTATGGTTTAGTTGTTCATTATTACTTTTAACAACATTCTAAACTACTGGGCTTATTTTTTTCTTTTTAGTTTTTTACACAGTCGGTTTTTTTGTCTTTTTTATTTTTTATTAGACTACGCACACAGGTCAGAATGTTATGAATAAGTTTCAGGTTTGCAGATTCATCCTGCCTCTAAGGCCCCACTATTTTAACGTCTTCTCTCTCTAGACGACTTATGTCAGCAGATGAGTCTTTCTGGCACATCTACTTTTGTTTTTCAGCTATAAAAGCAGCTCATATAATAGTGGAGCTTAATTGCAGTTCTGAAACTGCTATTGTTGTAGATGAACCCTTGTTGAGAAAAGTTTGCGAGCGTTTAGTTATTTAAGTCAACTTTTATGACTTTGTTATTAACGTAGTTTTAAATTGGGAACGGTAAACGTGGTAATGAATGGGGTGTCTGAAAATCGTAAAAAAATGCCTCACGTAATTGATCCACAATATAGTATAATTACTTATTACAAGTACCTACTATTATTTCTTCTGTGGTATAATATCACTTTATATAGTATCAATATAATATAGTATCACCTTATAATTACCATTTTACATAAAATCTTATAGTGCGTCTAATAATTTGGCCAGGGATGGTATAGTGAAACATTGAAGTATTTATTAAAATGGTTATTAAGTTTAGGTTTCTTTTTTTCTCTTTAGCATTTATGCGGAATTCCGCGATAGCAATAACATATTCAGTTGAATCATTGAACTAGTATTACTAGCGTATAGAACAGACACCGCGAACATTGGGTTCGGGGGTGTGCATTGCAGCCGGCCGGCTGCATTTCATTCTGTCACTCGGCTGTCAGTCGGCTGCGCTCATGGCGGCCGCATGCCAAAATTGTTTATGAAAAAACTGAAAAAATGCCGTCGTGCGTAATAAGAACGTATCACAATTGCATGACAAAAAAAACAAAAAAGATAATGGTATCACTTTATCATCGGTAAGAAAACAAAATATTAACTTAAATTAACTAAAACGAATTTAATTAAATTATTGTGCAATTTTCCCGCCATTTTGGAATGAAAAAATCATAAGGAGCGTTTGAACTTGGCAAGGCACTAGCGTGTTAATGGAATAAATAAGCTTGTTTAGGTTGCCGTCTTGGTTCGGCAAGTGTCATATACAAAGTTAGTCTATGGCAAGTGTGCAAACGAGGCTTCTAGTTTGAAAAGAGAACGGAGGGCAAGCCGGCGGTGGAACACACATTTTGTTTGAGATGTCTCCTCTATGTATGTATCTCAATGAGTTGAATAATGTTTCTTTAATTCTTTCTTACTTAAAAAATCAAAAGAAAGGATCTAGGATTTGTCAGCCGGAACGAAGTTTTACTGCTTTGGAGCCATCCATAAATTACGTCACACGTTAGGGGGGAGGGGGAGGGGTCAATGTAGTGTGACAAGGGGCGGGAGGGGGTCCTAAGTTTCGTGACGTCACGTTTCAAAATCGAATAATTGGTATGGATAGGTAAATTAAGAAACAATAATTTTAATGGAAATAAAACTTATTTCGGAACTGCTGTTTTAATTTAATAATTTCTAGGTGTAAAATTTCGTAATATTATGTAACGTTACACTAGGGGGGGAGGTCTTACAAATGTGACCAGCTGTGACAAGGAGGGGGGAGGGGTCAAAAAGTCATGATATTAGTGTAATGTAATTTATGGATGGCCCCTTTTCACAGACATGTGGTTACATGTCTACCTACTTAATAACTTTAAAATATAAAAATGTGGAGCAGTAATTTAATCACTCCCTTCTTTGACAAACAGATAAAACACTGAAGCAATCAAATTGCGCGGGAACACAATTTCCGCGGGATTACTTGGTTGCTCGTAAACATTTCTCTCCGTTGACAGATTATCGAAAGCGGCGAAGCTAATTTTCCCGCTCATTTTAAAATAAGTTTTTATTAAAGGTGCGCGACTGCGAATGATCTCACTATTCGAATAATCTACGACTACTAATGTACGCATTCGACTTGAATATTAGTAATATACTAACGTTCGTATTCGAATGACGACTAGTCGACTGCTAAATTAGTAACTAATCTAATAGCCGCTCTAAGAGTCGAATCGCTCGCACATTCGACGCTGACGGCTAGTCGACTGCTAAATTAGTAACTAATTTAATAGCCGGTCTAAGAGTCGAGTCGCTCGCGCATTCGACGCTCACTCAGCAGTGTTGCCAACTTGGGGGTTTTTCACCTTTTGGGGGTAAGTTAGATGAAAATGGGTATCTTCAGGGGCCATATTTTTTAGGGCCATACACTAGAGGAACAATTTTTTGACGCATGTTTCAAGAATTACCTTTTCTAGGGGGAATTTTTTTATAGCGGGTTTTGTACGTATTTAGAAGATCATTGATTGGGTTGATGAATTAATTCAATTTATCCTGGTGAGCTTCTTTTTACTTATACTTACTTAAATAAATTACTGCTTAGACATAGTGTTAGGGGGAAAGAGGGGAATTTCGAGATGACGCTGGGGGGAGGGGGGATGCTTAGTCGAGGTTGGCAACACTGTCACGTAGCCAGTTGTCAATTTGGAATGAATATCATTAATATTATGTATTATCGTTCACTAGACATGGGTCGGTACGCGTTTTCGTAATACCATAACTATTTATTGTTATTGTTGCCGATAGTGTTATAAAACTGTTTATTTTTAAAAACTATTTATTGAAATGTTTACTCGGTATATCAGTTTTACGGTATCATCGGTATAATCTTATTCTCGCTAATGTCGGTATACGGAATAACTGATTAAATGAATCCTTAGTAGCGAACTTTATTGCAATAGGAATAAAAGCGATATCCTGTTGCATTTAAAATAAATATATTGTTCCTAACTCGCAATACCTCGTATTTACGAATAAATGGTTTCTCTCAATAAATAATTATTGAGGCACCTGATACCAATAAATAGTTACTGAAACTGTTTATCGTTTATACCGCCCATGTCTATCGTTCACCACTCCGCCGCCGCGCCGCCGCGCCGTGCGGTAGTAGTCGAATTTAAGACCTTATGTAGTTACGAATATGGTCTAAAGTCAATTTGCCCAAAAACTCGACTTATTGCACTCTTCGTTAGGACGGCCGAGTTCGCCGTTCGCAAACCGCTAACAAAGTTCCCAGTCGAATGAAAGGTTACGATTAGTACTCTGTGTCGACTCAAGTCAAATTAGTTACTAATTTTTATAGATCATTCGAATGAGTCGAATGATTTACTAAGTCGAATAATTCGACTGGAATCATTCAGAGTCGCGCATCGCTAGTTTTTATAAGTCATTCCCTACCTAATTTCCAGCCAGTCTTTACGGTTAGCTATAAAGATTATTAAGGAATTAATGTGATATATTTTCCACATCGTGTGATCATAAAAATGTTTTATAATTTGAAAGTAGGTACATTATAACTTCTAAATCCTCCTATAAATTTTAATATGTAATCTGTAAGTTAAGTTGTCCGCCATATTGGAAAGTATTAGTGGTAATAAATTTTGCCTTTTCTGATGTACCAAAACTCAAATCTTGTTTTGTATGTGCATATAATTTACGACACAAGCATCTTTAACCACCCAGGGTTTCGTAGACAGGAAGTTATCATTTTCTATTTCTCAGTAAAGAAATACATTTCTAGTTCCAAAGTTCCAAACCCATAAAAGAACTCTCAATCCAAAATCAACAGCCAGATAAATGCAAGTTCATCCTCAATGGCAGTGTTTCCATTGTGCTTGGTAAGATGTCGATTGCTCGCTCTCTGCTGGGAATAATGGTGCAACGGAACGATCGAGAGCCATGAAAAATTACTTCGAGGCTACGATCGATGCGGTATTCATCTCCAGCTACAAATAAAAGTGCGGAAGCTCCAAATTGAGCCGAAGATTTCAATAGAATTTGTGGATGGTATTATTAATGCACTGAAATCTTAGGTTATAGTAACTCTTCTGTTTTCGCTTCTGGAAGCAATGCCTTACTCCTCACACTCGAAAAAATGTTCTGAGTTCTGACAAACGAACATAATAATAAGCTTAAAAACATAATCTAAATTTTACTAACAAAAAATAACCGACTTCAAAATTACTCAAAAAATACTTGTCAGATCTCGTTCAAATTTATGTGGGACCACATGACAAGCACCTGCTTTCGATAAAAAAAAGAATCATCGAAATCGGTTGGCGTGATACTGAGTTATTCGTCCATTTGTCGCGCACATATTAAGACTTATATGGTTTTACCATGGATGCCATTGTCAGATCTCAATAAAATTTATTTATTTATTTATTTGGGACCACATGACAGCCACCAGCTTTTGATTAAAAAAACAATTATAAAAATCGGTTCACCCAGTCGAAAGTTCTGAGGTAACAAACAAAAAAAAATACAGTCGAATTGAGAACCTCATCCTTTTTTTGAAGTCGGTTAAAAATACACGATACTATAAAAATGGTGTTGAAGTATGGTTAACGTACTAAAACAAAAAAAATTGTTAGCTGTTAACCATTTTGAGTTCCCTCGTCAGGAGCCAAACTCGAGTGTAATATCTGGTTATGCTAATCGCAAACATGCATTGTCATCTTAACGAAAATTTAACTCTAATCTTACTTAGAATTAAAGCAAGTAGGTCTAATTAAGCTTGCAAGATTTACCACTAGGGTTGCCAATTGCCATACGTCCCGTATATACGGGATTGTCACCGTATTTGACCATCCCGTCCCGTATTACTACATGTTCCGTATTTCGACAAAATACGGAAATAGAGGTGAGAAAATTTGTCTACTAGGAACATTTCGAATAAAAACTTTGATTCAATAATTTGTTTTATTTAATTTATTTTATACTTTTGATACGGTTGAGAACACTATGTACACATGCATGCTAGCTATGTATGGTGTAGTTGAAAAGCCGCGTGTCGGGTTTTGGGCATCGGAAAAGAAAACTTCCCGTATTGGTTCTTAGAAGTTATGGTAACCCTATTTATCACGCAAACAGGGTAAGCTTACAAATATTTTTAACTTAAGCGGAACTTGTCGCAGAGATGGCCTTTACAACTATCCTTGTCTTTTAAACTACTTAAAAGCAAAAAGAAAAGCAACAACCCATAATTGTCCCACTGCTGGGCTCGGGGTCTCCTCTCACAATGTGAGGGGTATTAGGCCATAGTCTACCACGCTTGCCAAGTGGTAGACTTCACACACCTTTGAGAACTTTATGGAGAACTCTCCGGTGTGCAGGTTTCCTCACGATGTTTTCCTTCACCGAAGCAAGTGATAATTAACTTCTAATACGCACATAATATGTATTTGAAAATTAGAGGAGCGTGCCAGGATTTGAACTCGGACCCCTTCGTTCGGGAGACCAACGTTCTAACCGCTAGGCTATCACTGCTCTTACTTACTTACTTACAATTGACAATTGACAATACTAGTCCCATAAATAATTATTTTCTTCTCTTATTACAGGTGCTCAACGTCGCAAAACTGGATTCCCGATAGCCGCCCGCCATGGACTCGGAGAGGTAAGTTATTTATACATCACCGTCTCAGTATACAGAATATTCCCATTAGCGGCACCAGCTACTGACCAGGGAGGTCAAATCATATTTATTTTTCCAGTAGGGGGGGATTTTTTTGGCCCTTGGGACAAACTCCTCATACTTATCTGTATACTTACATACTTATATACCCATAATACGGTTATGTATAATGCGGGGTGAGACGCGTTCCCGAAACTGTAATGCCATCAAAAACAAAACTTGTAAAAAAAACCAAGTCTCGCAACTCAGTTCTTTTACCGTAAAATGTTGTGAGATCCATGTAATACCAAGTCGGTTAACTTATTTAGTTCCTACTTAAGGGTCCTTCTGTCTTAAGTTATTACATAATTAGCTAACCTAACAAGTAACAACATCTTATAGTGACCATATTATCAATATTAAAAATCTTTTATGTTTTAAATAAATAGATCGACTTGACCATAGCATGAAAACACAATGTATCTCACAAGTTATACCTACATATTATATTAAATTTGATTGTTTAGTGCGATTGCCAAGTCAATCTATTTATTTAAAACATAAAAGATTTTTAATATTGATAATATGGTCACTATAAGATGTTGTTACTTGTTAGGTTAGCTAATTATGTAATAACTTAAGACAGAAGGACCCTTAAGTAGGAACTAAATAAATTAACCGACTTGGTATTACATGGATCTCACAACATTTTACGGTAGAAGAACTGAGTTGCGAGACTTGGTTTTTTTTACAAGTTTTGTTTTTGATGGCATCTCATTTCTTTTTGTAGATAGTTCTACTTTTTTTCCTTTTACAAGTTACCTTTGAACATAATTATATCTAGGTACCTATCTACACCTATTATTCCATTATATTATAAACAGGTACACTGATTCATTCACTGCAAATGTTACTTTGTTATACAGGTACAGTGATTCATCAACTGCAAATGTAACTTTGTAATCCTATATATTTATATGGGATTACAAAGTTATTTATGCAGTTGATGTATCTAGAAAACTGGACCAAAATTGCAAAATATTTTAGTTTTTCCTTGATCTATACACTAAACACTACTTGTGTTCCAAATTTGAAGCTTCTATGTCTGCTAGAAGTGCCTTAGAGTTTTGATGATCGGTCAGTCAGTCAGTGAGTGACGAAATTAAGAAACTTTGACTAGTTATAATTCTAAAACTACTGGATCAAATTTAATGAAATTTGAAATATACCGTGTTTATACAATGACTGCTTGGTAAGTGAAAATTCAGACTTCTAGCTTTATCGACAACGAAGTTATAGGGGGTCGAAAATGGCCTGAATAGCTTCGAGAAAAGGATGGTACGGCCGTGCCGCTTTTTTGCTCGACTTGGCGAGGGCACTGCGGTGCCCCCAGATAGTACAATTTTGCTAACAAAATAATGTTGTACCTTACACATATCAAACATATCGACTTGTTTAGATGTTATGGAATTTTCGTTCGAATTCCAAAGGCAAAATATAAAATTAATACTACTTAGGTACTTGTGTAAGCTATGCAACTATAATTTCAAACAAAATAATATAAATCAATGTAATTTTTAATAGGTATACACCGAATAAAAAACACTTTCTAATGCATAGAAGACATGTACGCTGAATAAGTATTATAAAGAATAAATTCTGTTGTTCACCTTCATTCCACAGGTTCGACTTTTTACGAACGAATATTTAAACGGGCGGTTTCGGATTAACGATGAAATAAACTCGCCACCCTACATTATTGAGGAGCACGAGAGAGTACCTTGTTGCTTGGAAACTAAGTCTGGAAAAAATATGGGCTCCAAAAGTTTCAACCACTCGTTTTAAGGAACACTTAATAAACATGATGACAGTAAACAAACGAATATGACAATACTGACAATGACATCTTGTCTATTAGTTTACTGAGGCGTGACGTCACATGCGACGCCATGACACTTCGAAGTGTTTTGGTGCGAATTTTAAACTTATAAATTGACGTGTATTATTTTATACTAAACCTTAATTTTTGCGGAAATGAGATATACGTTGTAATTATGATAAGTATATGTATTTTCCAACAATATAGAACAGTATTTCAAAATCTGTCATCATGCCTATTGTCACATTTGTTGTTACGAAGAATTTAATTCACTTGAACTATACTTGAAGTATATGCGTAAGCAATCACTATTAATTTTTACATTATATTTATAGTATTATTATACTATAAGCCAAGAACTCGTGTAGGTATAAATCAACGTGTATAAAGCTAATTCAAAAACGAGTTTAGACTAACTTTATTAAAGACGATTTCTATAGAAGGCATTAAAATGCGCAATGCACCTGTTGCAATGTGCTGAAAATTATTAATAGCCTTAAATTAGATCTTAAAACAAAATAGTTTATGCAGCAATCCACTTTAGGTATTTTTATCTACAGAATTTAGTTTTCGCTTTTTATGACTTTACAGAGTCTTATTCAAATATTAGCAGCCAGTACATTTGGATAGGCTCGCAAGGTATATTATTTTTCCTTAATAAATTGAGAATTTTAAAGCGAATAAACTAATTAACGAGAATGGACTCAATGGACCAACCTGTCAATATAATATTGCGGTTTTTCACCGACTTTAAAAAAGGTTCTGTTTTTTTTAATTCTTCTTTATTTGTAAAGGGATACTTCCATAATAAATATCAAATTTCAGTTCGGATGAAAATTTTACTTTATGCTCCTTTTTAAATATTATTTTTCTCGAAGACTTTACTTTGAATTCGGATATTTGATTGCTTTTATATATTTCCAGCAAAGCGACTAGTGGCCTTTGTTCTTACAAATGTTTATGTCGACGTTGAGCAGACCATCTGCCTACTGCGACGTTAAATGGATTGAGCATAAATTGTGGATTTTAACGTCGTTGAGTAAAACCATAAGTAAAACCCTGACCCAGTCGTTGGGTCTGGCTACAGCTGCTTTGAATGGCTTGTAGACCGGAATACATTTAGGCATACTAGAATAGAATAGAATATTTTTTATTTCTTAGGCCATGAACACAATTACAAGAAATGTATATTTAACAAATTAAGAAAAAAAACACTGAATAATAAAAAAAAAACATACAGCTACATTACAAATACAAAGTTATTGCTATGCTTGCACGTGTCCAGTGGCCTAGAAAAAGGAGCCCACTCAGCATGATGCCGTAGTGTTGAATACGGCGCTGATTTTCAGTGAGTCCTGCGTAAGTCACGGACGTAAAAAGTAATTAAATACATAACTTGCAGAAAAAATTTTGGCTTAATTAAGGCTGTATTTAATAACTATTAATGGATTTTTAACCGACTTCAAAAAAAAGAGGAGGTTCTCAATTCGACTGTATTTTTTTTTTACCTATAATGATAATATCTCTATTCATTTTCATACACTTTGCATAAGAGCGAATTTTAGGATGACCTTAATGCTTTGACATTCTCCGCCAATGCTGAATGTATTTGGATGACCTAGTACCCGGATTGGTGTTATCGACTAATCTCCATCACAATCGCCCACAATCTGCTCTAATCTTAGAACATTATCGCCCCAACTCAGAGTCACTAACGGTTACTTAAATCGCTCCTTAGTAAAGAATCACCATACAAATTCTGTACTAAGGAGCGATTTAAGTAACCGTTAGTTTTCAAAAGTTATAAACATGGTATAATTAACCATAACCAAGTGTGACCATAATCCTTTACTTCTTATTATAAATGTGAAAGTTTGTATTGATCTTTGTTACTCTTTCACGCAAAAACTATTGAACGGAATTTGATGAAATTTTGCTCACAGATAGACCGAGGTATGGAATAAGACAAGTTACTTATTATCCCGGAAAAGCGGGCAGAGCCGCGGACAGAGTAGTAGTAATAAAGATCTTATCATGTCTACAGGTTTTTCATGTCTGTCAATCTGTGCTTAGCCAGCGTGGTGGGTCTGAAGTCTGAACCCAGTAGCTGGACAGTTCTTTTATTCTTTCTTACCCAGCAAGGAATCCGGTGTCGTGCTATTTTGTGTGTTAGGGGCCATCCATAAATAACGTCACACTAATTTCATGACTTTTTGACCCCTCCCTCCTCCTTGTCACAGCTGGTCACATTTGTGAGACCTCCCCCTCCCCTAGTGTGACGTCACATATTATGACACACAATGTCACACTACATCGATCACCCCCTCCCCCCTAACGTGTGACGTAATTTATGGATGGCCCCTTACCTAATTATATTAACCTATCAAAAAAATAACATACCTGTATAATATTTCTTAAAATATTCTAGAAACTCACAAGCTACTCGTATATCCGTTTTGCGCCAATTTAGATTCCCCGCCCGCTAACATTCACTCCTGGGAATCTCGCAATAACGAAGCAACATGAATTCTGCATAAATTCAACTTACATCTCGTACCTGGTTGCTAAAGTAATAAGAGTTTAATAGTGGCGAAGAAATTAATATAAAGTGTTTCTATCTGGAATGGAGGACATCTGGTACACTCAGGAGTTAAATTAAAATCGGATTAGCTTTGAAGATGTATTTCGTGAAGGGATGATATTATATGTACTTTAATGTGTTTTACGTAAAGCCAATATACCAGTATAATATGACTTCATTGCCGCTTACCGTATGGTTTGGTAGCTAAGCATTTGGTTATTTAGTAAGTAGGTATTCTTATAAAAAAAGTTACAACACCGCCTGATCTGTTCCTTATTATCTGCTGACAATGGATGATAGTAAGGGGCCAAATTTGGTGACTCTAAATGATCTCGGACATTCTTCTTTTGATAGTAAGAAGGGTGATTTGCAATCATACGTGTGAAAATTCCTACAATACCGTATTGAATAAAGGGATCGTAAATATTAATTAATAATATACCACTAGTGGAAACCCGATGTCTGCTACTACAAAATGTGCTACCTACTATTAAAAAAATTTCGATGGATATGTGCCTAATGCATTGTTTTAGTGGTCTCAAATCATCTTTGCATCATTACATTTCAAATGAAACCAGTTTGGGTCAAATCGGTTGGATAGTTTTACAGTCTATAACGGTCTAGCCAGATTTTTTTGTGTTTTATGCTTGTTCCCACAAGCGAAATATGGATAGGACCATACCCTACTAAAAATAAAATAAAGGTTTTTCTGTAAAATTCTAGCAACTCAACCAAATCACTTTTCGTTTCGCTCATTTTACCGTCGATCGCGTTGTTCGTGTTGAAGTTATAACGAGAAAGAATTTTATGAAACGAGGATGAATTTAAATAATTCGATAAAATCATTTCGTTGTAAAACGTTATATGTAGGTATTTAGGTATATCTTCTATTCTGTAAAAAGCTAATGCTACGGACGTTATTAGGTTTTATGTAACATTATTAAATGATATTAATTAACTATCATTGTACTGGAGCAGTCGAGTAAATTAATTTATAAGTGATTTCAGTTCATTTACAGGTCAATTTCAAATGTGACTTTTAATAAATATTCCAACTTCACTCCTAAATAGATCCGCCAATCTGACCGGTCCTGAGCCTTCTGAATCCAGCGGATGCCCGCTGTCTGTCTTCTTCAGGTCGTCAGTCCACCTGGTCGGGGGCGTCCTATACTCCTTTTTCCGAGACGTGAGCGCCATTCGAGGACCTTTCTTCCCCAACGATTATCGGTCCTTCGCACTATGTGGCCAGCCCATTGCCACTCAGCCAGCTAATTCTTTGAGCTATGTCGGTTACCCTTGTTCGTCTACGTAACTCCTCCTTTCATTATAATTATAAATGTGTGATTGTATTTGTATCAGACATGCTCCTTCTATAGTATCCTTCAAAGACAACTTAAAGATTATTTCCTGTCGCTTAATCTACTTTGATATTTTTAAAATAGTTATTATATTAATTCATTAATAATGTCACAAATTAAGTAGTAAATATTCGTACACCCTGCCTAATAAATCTTTGTCCTGTGTATTTTTCTGCTATTTAGGTTGTCTGGAAGAATTTGGTGAACAATAAATAATATTTGTATTTGTATTGTATTTTACAACTATAACACAGAAGCTAGAGAATCTGTTTCCGATTTCTTACAACTTTAATCTTTGATACCATCAAAGCTTCTAAATAAATCAATCAATGATTCTGTTAGAAAATATCAATAAGAAAACAACCATTCACCCTCTTGATGTTTTCACAGAAATTCTGAAAACACGGAATAATTTCCGCTCTTATTACACTTTACTCGTCAGCCGTCGGATTTCCACTGCAACGACGAAACGTGAATCTAAACCGAATACGTTTGTACATTTTCCATTTACAATTTCCTGGAATATTCCAGGTACTAGAGTAAAATCCTTTTGACACAGGGAAAATCGACGTTGGAATACATTTTGCTCGTGGCAGGCACCTAATATACTTTGTATGAGAAACTTTTGCTGTAATTGAGTTTTAGCTGCATTAGACTTCTTTTGATCTCTATATTGACTGGCATACTTCACACGCATTTAAGAACATTATGGGGAACTCTTGCAGACGGAAAGTTGATGGATTATGTGCTACGAGTAGTGTCAAATGTCACCTATTATCCTGTCAAAAGTTTCTACCCGCCACCGCAGTTCATGCGTGACTACGATCCATGCAACTGGGTCGAAATATCGTCGTACAAAATATAACATCTTGCGTACCCGTATAAAATCCGTATAAATGAGGTATGAAATTTAATTTTAAAGGTAGATAATGATGATGCAATTGTGATGGATCTTATTTATCTGTTTACGTTTATTTAACGTACGGCCCTAAACTTAGGTACAATAGGGCGGAAGGATATATCTTTGAACAAAGGATGGCATCTAACAGCTTTACGTGAATAACTTCGACACAGACTCTGTAGAGCCGCTTTGATAACACAGAATTTTTAACTCTTTCGAATCACTGCCGAATTGATAGCGAGTAGTATCCTCTAAAGTTTATTCAGTGTTGCCCAGGGGCGTATTTCATAATTCAGTGAGTGGATTTTGTCATACATATTAAATTACTGATATTTCACTAACAACGATCTAAATAAAATGATATTGTCTAATAATGCACCGGTTCATATTATGAGGGTTAGCCCAGAAAAACACAGACTCTAATTTATAATACTTATTTATTGATGGTTAAGTAATAACAGCAGTGATAGCCTAGTGGTTAGAACGTTGGTCTCCCGAACGAAGGGGCCCGAGTTCAAATCCTGGCACGCACCTCTAATTTTCACATATTATGTGCGTATTAGAAGTTAATTATCACTTGCTTCGGTGAAGGAAAACATTGTGAGGGAACCTGCACACCGGAGAGTTCTCCATAAAGTTCTCAAAGGTGTGTGAAGTCTACCAATGCGCACTTGGCCAGCGTGGTAGACTATGGCCTAATACCCCTCACATTGTGAGAGGAGACCCCGAGCCCAGCAGTGGGACAATTATGGGTTGTTGCTTTGCTTTGCTTTGCTTTTTAAGAAATTACATTGGTGTATAACTTGCATTGATATGGCACGGGAAATAATGAGTCCAGGTGACAGCAGGCTTCTCCTTATATACACCCTCGGTTAACAGTTGCTACCCTCTCTTATTCGTATAATGTTGCTAGTTAAGAATCAGTTCCCTTACAATATGTAGAGCAAACCACCTGAACGCATCCCCTTGAGTATAGCGACGCGGTACAATATATTTCCGTATTATACGGAAAGCGTGTAATAAGTTATGAGAAAAATGATCTGATGATGCAAGATATACATGTTATTTATTATAATATTATCATTGAGAGATTTAGCACCGTATCATGAGTTACATATTAATCCAATAAAAAGAAGATATTAAAATAGATATGCTTATTGCCTTAAAAATGTACGTAAACGTTCTACTAGTTTTATATATCTAGCGAAATATTCGGCTTTAAAGTGCTAGTTTTTTCACTAATATCATTTCCCGACCCTAAACAAAAACCGGCCTGGATTACGGATATACATGTCATCTCTACTGTTATGTATCGCAAAACCGTAAATTGGGTTCCAGATACAACATTACCATACCGCGTTATCGCGCACATCCGACGGGTTACTCGTACTTGCGACTTTACGAGCCAGTCGTGTGGCTCCACATTGAATTATTCATCTTTTACTTTATCGCCAAGTTAAAATGTAATGTAAGCAGTATAAGCTAACTTCTTAAGATATAGCTGAACATAAAATAGTTTGCAGCTGCTATCTTAGCTAATACACAGTATTTATTGCTTAGTTTTTATTGATTCAATAAGAACTTTCAAAAAACTAGTATCGGTAAAGTATTGTATCACCTACATTATGGTCTAGGTACCTGTGTGCTAAATTTAATGACAAGTAGTTTTTGCGTGAAACAGTAACAATGAAGTACTTCTTTGGCGTGATAGAATAGAAACAGCTAAAGATTTCATCCCGTATGCCACAACCCTTTGTTTGTAAAAGGATTCGGTTATCAGCTAAGTTCATCGTGTCGCTTTTTGGCTGTCGGTGTGCGCGCGCATCGTAAAAAAATACGCTCATAATTTTTAACCGACTTCAAAAAAGAGGTTCTCAATTCGACTGTATTTTTTTTTATGTTTGTTACCTCAGAACTTTTGACTGGGTAAACCGATTTTGATGATTGTTTTTTTTTAATGAAAGCTGGTGCTTGTCTTGTCATGTGGTCCCACTTAAATTTTATTGAGATCTGACAACGGTATCCATGAGAAAACCATATAAGTCTTAAATTTGCATTAAGTAAGTGAGTGACAAATGGCCAAATAACTAAATATCCCGCCAACCGATTTCGATGATTCTTTTTTTAGCCGAAAGCAGGTGCTTGTCATGTAGTCCCACATAAATTTTAACGAGATGTGACAAGTAGTTTTTGAGTAATTTTGAAGTCGGTTATTTTTTGTTAGTAAAATTTAGATTATTTCCAAACGCGCTAAAAGAAGTATAACTTCAAAAACGTCGTGTGGAAACAAAGACTTCAGTGAATAGAAAAATGTCTCCGACGTACATCCATCTTTCACTTTATGTGGAAATAAAAAATGTGGAGGGAAATTTAAAACTGCAACATTTCCTTTTTACTTACGTGAACAATCTTTTCTTTTTTTTTAATTAATTACCGGGCAGTGTTATATTTTATGACATAAATTTTATTTCGTACAATTTCTGCGTGACCAACTAACTGACCATTAATTTTATACGTAGATAAAAAATATAAATGCAAAAGTTAAGAATCACAGTCATAATTCCAAAGAACATTTTCATACGCTTCTTGGTATTTTCGATTCGAATCCCTCAGGTCTCATAACTGTTCCGAGCAGGGAAATGTTTTCATAAAAAGCGAAATGTTGCGGAAATGTTGCCATTACAGCAAATCCCCAGATATCTCATGTGTTATTTTTGGTATGATCTTTTCCATGCAATTCTGCATGTGTAAAAAATGTATGAAAATAAATCAAATATTTGCTTTGCTATCTGTCTGTGATTTACTGTATATGTGGCGTTTTACGTTTGAAGTACGTGACGATATTTTACTACACACATAAAATAACATCTATATCTCTCTGAAAGCAATAAAAACTACTGCATCTTTAAACATGGAAAATAAAAATGAATAATTTTTAGGGTTCAGCATCTGCATCGGCCGAACGTTGTAAAATCAAATAGTTCGCTCGCCAACAAGCATATTAGTTTTTCCCCGTACAGCGATCACGGGTTAACTATTTCATAACACTGTTAGTACTGACACTGAGCGTAGTAAATAGGCTTCACGTCCTCCTTAATGAAACGTAACAATAATTAATTGTTATCTGCGTTATTATTTTGTTACGAGCCGGTCTATAAATCTTGTCTTTTGTTTATTGCGTTTACTAGAGATGGGTTGATTGCACGTCGACTGGTTGCGCAAATAAACGGGATATTTTGTAAACTGGGGCGAGTATTTATCCAGTTAAAAGAATCGCAGTTCCATATAATAATTGATTTTAAACTTTTTGAAGTTGCGGCGTGCCTTCGCGTCGTAAGATCGTTAACAGAAACAATGTAGGACCTGCACTATTTTATATAATGGTAAATTAAATTCGTACTGTGTAATATAAATTAAACTTCGTTTTCGATAAACATGCCCCATATCTATACTAATATTATATTATAAAGCTGAAGAGTTTGTTTGTTTGGTTGAACGCGCTAATCTCATGAACTACTAGTTCGATTTGAAAAATTATTTTTGTGTTTAATAGTCCATTTATTAAGGAAGGATACAGGCTATATAACATCATATATTTTAGTAGTTAGTTTTTTCCACAAATGAACGCGGGTAAAACCGCGGGGCACAGCTAGTTTCTAATATTTGTGATAGTCCCAATAGGGACAGCAGCTGTAGCCAAGTACCTTGAACTTTCTGCTCTCACACTGAGGCCAAGTTCTGACCCTGTACTTATTATACTCGTGGCGTACAGGTGAAATTGTAAAAGCTGGCAATCGTCTGCATAATAGCTTCTTACGGCTTAGTAGGTCAGTATGAAATAACTGTATCTATATTCTATGGTGCGTCGGATAAATGTGAATACACGTTTTTAAATAAAAATAGGTCAACTCAACACAAGTCTGTAATAAGGTGAGATGGGGCAAAATGTAACAGATAAGACAAATAGGTATAAATCCTACTGCAAATGCAAATGTAATTTAAGGTCGATGCATACGTAACGTGGACGGGACGTGGACGGGGCATAAAATATATACGTGAGTGCCCCGTTCCCGTCCCGTGGGTGCCTCCGTGGCGTATGCGCTATCGTTTACATTTTCTGTGAAACGATGTTTCCAAAACTTCACGTCCCATCCCGTCCCCGTCCCGTCCACGTTACGTATGCATCGATCTTTACTCTATTTTACATAAGAGTGATGCCGTATCAAATTTCATAAAGTTAATTAAAAAATGACATGTCTTTGCTATAAACGTATCTTAGCCACGAAAAATAAGTATTCCTATAGTCGTTTTACAAGTGACCCTAAAAAGGATAATAAATTATGTCAGTTTAAAGAATCCAGTCTAACGCCCCAACTCAGAGACACTAGTTACTTAAATCGATCCTTAGTACAGAATTTGTATGATGATTCTTTACTAAGGAGCGATTAAAGTAACCGTTAGTGACTGAGTTGCGTAAACATTTATCATTGTGTGTACTAAACTTGATTTTCCGTAGCGAAGCGTGAGCGGTTTTTACTTAAAACCTTCTTAAATTATTTTAGTCACACAATGCACAACAGTTACGCTGCCAATTAACCGTATAAATAATTGTAACAACATATTCAGTATTGATGAATGAAATGACGCCCAACGACCCGGACTAACAGGAGTATTTTGTCACATAAATGTTATATTGTTACGTTCGCATTGTGACTGCATTCGTTATAGGGTAAGTTCGCCTGTTCGCGTCCATCGCCCAATTCGCGTCCATTTTGCGGATCTCCCTTTAAAAATCCTCGAAAATAAGTCAACTAACACACCAATCAAACGAAAAGTCATTACCGCTTATACTTCAATGTATAAGAGGCACGCACACATGGACAAAAGTTCTGTGCGTCAAACCAATCCCGTTTAGAAAAAATAGTTAGTCTCGGCTGTTCAACAAGGAAGCGCGTATGGGCGGGATATTTAGATAAAAATTAGTGTGCAGCGGTGCGTTTGATGGTAAGTTTTTTATTGTTTTATGTGAATTTTAGGATACATAGCTGTTTCTACACTTTTATGATGAAAAAAGGAATAATATTAATTATGAATTTCCTTATGTTTTTTTATATTTAACGAATAAAATAAGGTGGACGCGAATCACTACATCGAATTTTACAAAACTTCCACTTTGCGTCCGCAATGGACGCAAACTATACCTACAGGGGATAATAATAAACCAAATTGCGTCCACAGTTTCCGTTAAATACTTGCTTGTAAAAATAATTTAAAATGTATTTTTTATTATTATTGTACATTTTTTTTATTAAGACTACGTATTTATAATTCTATTTTTTCCATTGAAATGAGTAATTTCTTTCATTCTAATTTTTTTTCATTTAAGATGAGTTCTTCTTAGACAAGAAAGAAGAAGGAAAAAAAAACGTGTGGCACTCGGGGACTGCCGCGGTAAAGCTATTGCATATCATTTGTTGCAAAATAAAACCTCATACCCCCCACTCCCAGTCAGTACTAGGATAGCAAAAACATGCAAGCAAGTATGCCAAAACAAAGCTGGGGTTATTAAATTTCTCATCGGATTTGTTAACCTAGTAGCAATTAATTAAAGTGAGTACTAGGCGCAAAGAAGTCTTAGAGGATGCGACATCAGTGCGATCTTATTCACTCTTCGATATTTAGGATAGGCACAACAGGGACGTCAATATCACGATCATGCTTCTTCTTGACAACTTGTCAGAGCGGCAGTGATAGATTAACTCTATCACTGTCGCTCCTCCGCATATTAATCGGCATGACAAGAGAAACAGCAATAATAACCTAATGTGCATGATCGTAATATAGACATCACTGTTGTGCCTTATGTAAAATACCGAAGAGTAAATAAGACCGCACTATACTATGGCCTGTACAGTATCACTGATGTCGCATCCTCGAAGACTTCTGTGCGCCTAGTACTCGCTTTAATTAATTGCTTCTAGGTGAACAAATCCGATGAGAAATTTAATACCCCAGCTTTGTTTTGGCACACTCGCTTGCATGTTTTTGCTATCCTAATACTGAGTGCAAGTGGGCGGTGTAACCTTTTATTTCGTTACGGTTTTTCTTGATTCGCTCGCCGCGCTCAAGCGCGCGATAAAAGCTATGCAATAAGCTTAAAAGAACATACACAGAAGAAGATTTAAAGAAAGCGTTAAATGAAATTCGAGAGATTAATAAATCGATACAACCAATGTTGAGAAGAATTTTTTTTATTTTTTAAGTGCTTTTTTTAATGATAATAATGTTGATTTTTTAATATTTATATTCTTAAATAAAGAAATTATTAAAATACAATCTTTCTTTACAAATTATTCAAAATGTCACCCCTATATTCCTTTCCTAAGCTACTGGACGCTAAATGGTCCACGGGTAGACGCAATTTGGATTTTGTGGACGCAAAGTGAGTAAAACGCCTAATTCTGAAGTTTATCTATTTAAAAAGAAAACACAAGATGTTTCTAATAAAACTGAAAGTTAATCTTAAAGTAGACTATATAATGAATACATTACATAAATTTTTCATAGAAATTAGTGCTGGGACATTTTTATTATCGCCGTCAAACTTGCCAACTGCACTAAATGGACGCGAACAGGCGAAACGACCCTATACCGATGAAAGTAAATAGTGACTGATAATTATCAGTGGCTGTACGGGTAAATTACCGCTGGATCTAAAATAATATTATCGAACTATTAGTCAAGTCATATTCAATTAATGGAATATAATGATAATAATGGAATAGGAATAATTGATTATGATATTAAAAATTGGACTTATTTGGACACTCCAAAGGTGAGGTGTCATTAAGTGATTTTGATTTATTTAAAATTTCAAAGAAATAAAATATGTGCATGGACAATTAAGATCCATCGCTCCATCAGTTTATAGAATAATTTTGTGTGATTTATTTTGACATTTGTACACTGGTTCCACCGGCAAAGTGTGCTGGAATGTAATATAAAACTGCTTAAGACCTAATATATACGCATACTTGAACAAATAAATTAATTCATTCATTCACTCCACAAGAATCCAAGAACAGTATTACAGAAGAAATTTTTTGATGATATATTAATTTACATATACACAATGGGATTGCTATGTAATTTAGTTGTAACGCTATCACTTTCTTGAAATGCGCTTATTATCAGATTTATTCGGTCGCTAGCCACTGGTTACTAATGTGACCATGATAATAATATTATTAGAGACTTATTTAGCAAATATTTTGTTCTACGAGACAGAAAGGGCACTATAATTAATAATGTTGTTGTTGACTGTTACAACTTAAGATTAATTATCTTTTACCCCTTGGCTACAAGTAATTGGCCTAATTAGTCCACTGTTGCATGTATTTTTGACATCTGAGAAGGTTAATGGCTCCTGAAATCCAAACGCCCCCGCAAGCCCTTCGGCAAGGATTATCGATTATAATCAAACGATAGCTATTAGGGACGATAACCTAAAGTCCTTTTTAAACACGAATGACAATCATGATGTTTATTGCTATCGAAGTAAACCAAATCTTGGCAGTGTCCGATATTGGCAGTGTACGAATAGTGTTTCGATCACTTGTAGTAACTTATATGGCAGTCACTTCATCACAACGCATGATATTATAATGTATAGAGAGGTAGATATGTCACTAATGCGTCGACGATGAAGAGTGTAAGAAGAGGCAATTGAACCTGGGACCCCTCGCTTCATGGCAGGGTCGCTACCAACTAGCAACAGGAGCTTCATTAAACAATAGGTTATTAACAGTTAATAATTCACAAACAAGCTGCCTTAATATCGAACGAATTAAACACGTGTAACACTAATTGTGGCCTGTCCCTTTACCTTCATTAGCTAAATGCAGTCCTTTTCACTCATATTAGAGAAAGTCGGACTAGCTTGCTCCGAGGGTTTAGCTTGACGAGGTTTCTAGCAGCTCAGTAACACTTGCACTAGGAAAGTTACTTATTTGCATAGTTCTTTCGATCTTTGTTTCCACGTTACGCAGAATCACCATACAAATTCTGTACTAAGGAGCGATTTTAGAAACTATTAGTGACTCTGAGGCCCGTAATATCAATAGCAGTTTAATCTATGATTCTGAGTTTAAACTGTCTTTGTTGAACCAACAATGACAGAAATCACAGATTAAACTGCTATTGATATTACGGGCATAAGTTTAAACTATATTTAAACTATATTTGTTGGTTATCTCGTAATATCAATGACAGTTAATCTGTTTCAGAGAGTTTAAACTACCGCTTAGTTTAAACGGTCAAGCAGGGGAAGTTAAACTGGCACGTAGGGTTTATCTATTGTTTTAAAATGGCTGCTTCAAAACAGACGTTTGTAAATCAATATTTTTGTATATTTTGACGTTTGTATATCAATATCTATCAAAGTCAATCAAAAAAACGTCAATTCTTTTGAATTAAATATTGCTATATAAATTTATTTACAATTTAAACCAAAACGAATGAACGAAATCCCTAGTGTTGCTATAATTTATAAACTGATCTAAGTTTACCTGATCGGGCAATGTTTTATCATTGAAATTACGAGAGCAGTTTAATCGACAGCTTAACTTATGAAGTAGTTTAGTTAAACTGTGAGTTAAACGATTATTGAAATTACGGGCCTGAGTTGGGGCGTTAAACGTCTAAATTCAATTTTTCTCAATAGATGTTATTTTATTGTTATAAATCCTACTAGTTGCTTTTAAATTGGGACCATATTATGTTTATAATGATTTTCTTAAGATACAGTTATGCATTTGTTCACACATGCAGGGAATTATCAATTTTATAAAAACGGTATCCCATTCCAACTCAGTCCTAGTATTTACTCGTATGTTCTCGAAGTCGAGCAGTTTTCGTCCTCAATACAAAACTTGCGCAAATCGTGCAGATTCGTACTAAGTATGTCAAGTGGAGATTTAAACTTAAAACGCTAATCAAACCATAATTCAAAATTTAAAACAACAAACGACTATTTGCTTTTATTATCGATTCGAAAAAGTACGTTAGGGGGCCATCCATAAATTACATCACATGTTTGGGGGTTGATGTAGTGTGACATTGTGTGACAAGGGGCGGGAGGGGGCCTAAAGTTCAAAATCGAATAATTGGTATGTAGAATAATGTAGAATAGAATGTCGAATAATTATATGTAGGGACGGGGGAAGGGTCATGAAATTAGTGTGACGTAATTTATGGATAGTCCCTTATTAAAGAAGACAAGAAGCAGCGTAATAAATACCATTTTCCTATCACTCTTTCTTTGTACGTTGTCCCACAGAAATTCAGTGACGATATAAATTGAATAAATAGCTCTAGGACAATAAAGAGATAAAAAGACCTTCAAATATTACACTTCAATAATAATATTGTTCAATAAACTCAATTTTACCGTCCTGTCGTACTTGGAAAGAGTAAATATTATCATAGCAACCAATTTGCTAAAGCGGTTAAATATTGAATCATAAATTCTGACTGCACTGAATGCCACAGGTCAAGTCCGATACTTGTTTATTTATAAATGTGAATTTTCCAGTTGAAAATAATTTGCACGTGTTTTTTTCTGTTATAGCCAATTTTAAACTCCATCTTACAATTAAGGAAGCATAGTCCACCAATCTCCAGTGATTTTTAGAATGGAGATGGTTATGAATGGAGAAGATCCACTTGACGGTAAAGGACTATCATCTATAGATAAATTCATCACCGCGGTGTTGTTTTTGGCCAAAGAAGGATCATCTCTCATCATAATAATATCTGGTTTTCCGGTACTGCTGAAACACGTATAAATTTTGCCATCCTCATTTCATCGTTCCTCTATCCATGACCATCCCCATTTCACCATTTGACGGTTGATTTTAGTAGGACGGTGATAGTCAGCCAAGCGGACAATACTCTACCACCATACATAAGTACTGTCGTGGCGTCGAAATTAATTCGAACTGATAGCCCAGTGCCTGACGGTTGTGAATATTTAATAGTTTTTTTTTTGCATGTCATGTCTTGTATATTGTACTTATTACCTGCATCTGGCGATCTCAAGGCGTTTGTTGTAAAATGGTTCTACGTATTTCTTTTTTAATACGAACTCGTATTGTAACATTTTACATCGATACAAGTTTGTTATCTTAATGTAATAAAATGAACATTATGTAGATATTACCAATCTATATTTAAACGAAAGACCTCTTTAAAAGCGGACCTGATTATTTGGTAATCAAAATATTTTAAGGTAACCATGTTTAAAGAAATAAGTTTTTTTTTGTAGCGTAGTCTGTTGGAATAATACAACCCTGAGTATTCGTGTACTACCAAGTAAACTAGTTAAATCGAGCATAATTTATGGTGGTTAATAATATATTATATATACTTTACCCTTTAATGTGTACATCGGCTAAAACTATATACCAGCATACAATACACTCATTTCACCTTTGACTTGACTGTTAGGAAAGTGAAAATGGGTTAGCAATTGATTATTATCAACGTTATTTAATATTCTTCAACGACAATTTCAAGAATTAGTTATTTTGAGTGTTTTTTGTGCCACACACACATGCTTAATATTTATTTAATAATGTTGTCACGATTTGTGCCCCAACTCAGAGTGAGTAACGGTTACTTAAATCGCTCCTTAGTAAAGAATCACCATACAAATTCTGTACTAAGGAGCGATTTAAGTAACTTTTAGTGACTCTGAGTTGGGGCGTTAAACTTTCAATATTACTTTCCGGTCATATCGTATCCCACTCTCCGCAGCAAAGCCTGGTCACTGCACAGCATGACGTAAGCGTAAGCGCAGTGGCGCCACAGACGCCGCGCGCTGTCAAGTGTACGTATTGTTGTCGGTTGCGCAAGCGCTGCCGGAATTACGCGCGTGATGTTGTTCCTTTTTTGAATTTAAATACTTTGTAGACCGGTACTCTAGTTTAAATTGTATTCTTCGCGATTGAGTCACATGGAATGTCAGATTTTAATTTAAAATAAGAAGATATGTTTTACTTTGTCGGATTATTAAGTAGGCGCAATGCACGGACGTAAAAAAAGACGGACGTAATTCGAAGAACAAATTTAGTGAAGCACCCATAGGAATACCAACTCTGTATTCGTACAAGTACACACACCCACACATTGACGCCATACGGCTACGACATTGACACCATCGCGAATCAAAAATTACAAAATTACGCACACATGGTAAGCTAGCTATCAGCTGTCAGCTTCACTCTCGATTAGACAAGGTTACGTCCGTTCTTTTTTATGTCCGTGGCGCAATGTTATTGAACTAGTATTGCTTTGAAATACTAGTACATGGCACAATGATCTCTCCACGTAATTAAGAAGGCCTAGAGCGTAGTACCTAAAATACCGAAATAGTAGATCTATACACATAATCTTTGATTATAGCTGTTGTTACTTTGCATATTAGTGGTGGAATTAGTTTTTTTTTCATTTATGTATTTTGATCAACAAACGGTCAACAATAGTCTCTTAAAGAACTGAATAAATAATAACTGAATAGGTACATCAGAAAATAAGTAAAGTCTGGCAGCCCTTGGCTCTTGATCATCTCTGGGATCTGATCATCTGGCAAGCCAAATACTATTTCCTGTCAGCTATAAAGTAATAGTAAAATAAGTTGATGTAAATTAATACCTAATGCTCTAAAACATGAAACATAATTCGTGATATCTGTTATAATTTTATTATAAGTACACGGCATATTACTTATCTATACTAATATTATAAAGAGGAAAGATTTGATTGCTTGTTTGCATTGAATAGGCTCCAAAACTACTGAACCGATTTGAAAAATTCTTTCACTGTTGGGAAGCTACACTATCCCCGGGTGACATAGGCTATATTATATTTTCAAAAAAATCAGGGATATTTAATAAAACTCCAATAATGTAACCCAAGGTGTAAAAATATAAGAAAACCGAAGCAAAGCGAGGGCGGTTAGGGTCAACGCACATTTATTCGGCGCCATTCGCGTTTCGCCGAATGATTTTGGTTACACTTATTCGGCTCGGCGAATGCGAACGGCTGCGTACGGCGCTGAATACGCTGCCGTAGAGAGTATAAAATGTTCCTTGGTTCGACGTCGTACGCGGCGGAACGATAAAACACATTTGTCGTCGTTTTCTACTTGTTTACCGCGAAAGCGGAATCGAAGCCGAACAGCCGAAAGGATGCGTACGCGTCTCCATACAAAATCGTTGTTTACTATGGACAAAAGCCGAATGGAGCTGAATAAATGTGTTTTGACCCTTACTTGTTGTTTAAATAATCGTTGTTCAATACGCCACGGCGTTCACAACCTCTAAACTTAAATATGTACAACAAAACCCGTTTCAGGAAACGGAAATCAACAGAAATAATTCGAGAACCACTTGGAATCCATTACCGATACGGAAAATATGGGAAAAGGAGGAACACGTCCTTCGAGCCGTAAGAGAAAGATTGCTATTTCAGGGTAAACTAGGGTTGCCAACCTCAACTTTAAAAAACCAGGATTTGTAGCTGGAGAAACCAGGACAATTCAGTTTGAAAACAGGACGCAGTAATAAAGTTGCAATAATTGCGAGCCGTGAGGCCGCCCGTAACGTAAGAATTTTAAAAGAGGCGCGCGAATTTTAAAATTTAAAAACCTAGGACGCTGCTTAAAAACTATTCAGGACGTCCCAGGACACTACAAAAACTAGGACATGTCCTGGGAAAACAGGACGGTTGGTAACTCTAGGGTAAACTAATGTTTCCACGCGTTCAATTGACTATACTACGGTCGATTTGCAGCCGATACAAAAATGTAAACAAACCATTAAAATCGTTTTCTAGGATTTTCACAAGGTTGCCATTGCAAAGTGTTTGATAGATGAAAGTGTTATTTGATTTTGTTTGTTTTCACATTTACTCGGAGTTAATAATTGTTATCGATCAATATGTATTTATTTAAGAATTCACAAATACCTTAATTAGTAGTTTGTCTAAATAAAACGCATTTGGTGTACTTTATGTCAGTTGGTGAAAAACCTTAGAAAACGATTATAATGGTTTGTTTACATTTGTGTCGGCTGCAAATCGACCCCACTATAGTAATAACTAGGGTGTTATTTCTTCATTTTAGTTGTTCTTGCATTATGAAGGGTTAAGGAAAAGTTACATGTTTTTAATAAATGTCACTTTTTCATACGATCTGACATATTTCAGCATCTCATAGCATCTTGAGATAGCAGAGATTTAAAGATCGGTTTATTAATAGCTAGAGGCGTTTGCGTTTGGGAGACTCAGGTATTTACCTAAGTTCGAATCCTGCAAGACCCTTTAATTTATATTAGGTATATCTATATCTATACTAAAATTATAAAGAGGTATAGTTTGTGACGTTGTAGGGGGTAATCTCTGGATCTACTGAACCGATATTGAAAATTCTTTTACCAATAGCAAGCCGCATTATTTGTGAGTGTCATGGGCTGTCGGATTTTTGGAAATTCATCCCCTAAGGGGTAAAAATAGGGGTTGGAAGTAACTTTCATACAAACCAACTTCGTCTGAAAATTTTTATGTAAGTTTATAGTTATGAACAAAAGTTAATTTTCACCCATTGTGTTGGAAAATCATCCCTTAAAGGGATAATGTCTTATAAAAATAGGATTTCTAGAGATCGATAAAATTCGTATAACCCAGGCGCTCTAGTAGCCCAATTACTTAAGATATATATAATACGTATTAGGCTGGATATTAAGATTTAAAAAGATTTCCGTAATTAATAAAGTTTAATACTTGAATAAGGGATGCTGAGAACATTAAGATGTTAATTTTGCGGACTGGTCCCAGGATTGGCGATGAAGTAATAAAATGTTTAATATTGGGCCATTATACAGATTGAGTCTTAACTTGATTTAATAATGTAATTAAATTTAAATAAATGTGCCTATAAATCTACCGAAAGGATGAAAAGTTTTCACAAAGTAAAATCAAGTAACTCGTCGTTCTCAAAATTTTGTTTTAATAATGTGTATCAGCTATCTTCAAGTCATATGTGACACTAGTGTATACCCGGCGTGTTCCACTACGCTAAAAAAAATCTGATGAGAATGACAGATCAGTGTTTTGTGATAACGTTGACTTGATATTTATATTATTTTCAAATTGTTGTATGGGACAAGTGGAAAATCGACTTTATCAATGGACCGAATGTGCCTAACGCATTGTTTTAGTCGTCTCAAACCACCTTCGGATTATTGCCTTTCAAATGAAACCATTTTACGGCATATCGGTTGGATTGTTTCAGTTACAAATTTATTCCAATGTAGCGTGGTAAAATAAATACTATCTTATTTTGTTCAGTTTCAACGTAGAACTCGTGTCCTATAGGGGTCACACCTACATAATAGTTGTGCGGAGGCATCACTGAACTGTAAAGAGGGTCCACTTTTGGACGTTACAGTCTATTTATAGTTAATCTGGCCGATTCTTCAATCTTTAGTTATCCAAGTCATCAGGAAACGTTGTAGAAGTATCTTTAGCATTTAGCATAGAAGTGGTATGAAATGCTCTTCTACAATATCATAGCAATGATTTTCAATTCTTCATGGCGTAAAGCGTTGGTTGGCAGTGCCACGTACCATCAGGTTGCTCCTTTCGTTTCATCCATCAGTCCTTAGAGGTCCACTGCTGGACATAGGCCTCCCCTAACTTGCGCCACTCTGACCGGTCCTGAGCCTTTTGTTTAGATGTTGATAATAAAAAAGGTTTTGGCGGTTTTTTCATGCCCTCAACTGACAACTTTATGAGTCAGTCTAACGTGAGATTCCTTTACGGTTCCCTCTAAATTCATATATGCAAACCTTTTTATCACGATATTGAGTTCACAACATATTGAGTTTTACCTTTGTAAATATTCTCGAAAGGGTAAAAGTGAGCTCCTAAAATAGCGTGACGCCTCACTTGTGGAAGCAGGGGCGATGTTACGAGTTTGAACTGGAGATGTAGGTTTAGTTTTGTCTCCCTAGTAAACTGTTCTGCGATATTTAAGGCGCGGTGTGATCTAAATATTCACAAAACTGGGTTTCTTTGGTGCTGGAGTACGAGGAAATCCAATGAAATTATCGCACGCAAAAAATACAGAGCATAGAAAAAGGTCTAAAGAAAAATGTTAACCGAATAGAATATTAAATAGTTGTTTAATATTTCAAATAAGAAATCGTAATTTGCTATACAAAAATAAACTTAAACGTCGACATTCTCTGTATTTTCAGCGGTAATAACATATTTTTTTTGAGAATATAATAGGTATATGGTTTTATTAAAACTTTAACCGGACAGATATTGAATTTAATGCGTATATTCTGAATTATCCATGGAAAACCCTCAAATTAAATGTTTATTCGCAATCTAGTTACATTGTTAGCAAAAATATGCTCTGCAATTTTGAACCCTATTCAGCGTCACGTAAATGTAACATTAGATTAGCGCAGATATGCGGCTGTGTGAGTGAAATCAACGTTTTTAAATCGTAGTCATACCGCGCCTTAAGTATGAAAATGTTTCAAAGCTCATATTTTTAACTCGACGCCTGTCGGATTCATCAGTGTGAATCATTGTTTAAACAAACCAAAGAATATTGTGTGATTTTGAGTTAAATGTTTCAAATGAGTTTGAATGTAGGTCTATGTAAGTTTATGTGAACTTATGTATTTATAGCTATTTATGTATTTATATAGGTACGTATTTTGTATATTTTATGTGTAGGTATTAATATGTGTATATGTGTAATTTTTATGGAAATAGCCGGCAAACGAGCTGACGATCCACCTGATGGTAAGTGGCAAACGTCGCCCATGGACATCAGTGACACCAAAGGCATCACTGATGCATTGCCGGCCAAGAAAGAGAGAAGAAAAAGAAAGAAAGAACTGGCTCTCAAGCCCCCAGCCGGAACACGGCGAGTCGTTTGGCGGCTGACTCATGCTCAAGTATGGTAGCTATCCAGGCGAACAAATGGAGAAATAATAATAGTAATAATGGTATTAATTAACAATTAAAATACATTTTACCAATTATTCATGAACATTTAAAATCAATATTACCTCGAGGGGTCCTACTACCAACATTCGCGCATTTCTACTTTGGCCAAAGGTTAGCTGGTAGAGAATGCAGCTCGCATTGGTACCGTGATATTTTATTCTGGTCCATAAAGGTTAAATAAATAAATACAATATTATTAAGAAAGTATTCCTCCAGTCTGTTGGTAAGTATCCATCGTCGCCTGTACACATCAGGAACATCAAAGGTATCACCGATGCGTTACCAACCAGAGATGATGTGCTTGCAATATTTCTGGATCTCCGATTGCGACCAAAACACATCAACGCCTACATAATCAACAACCAAAACATACGTACCTCAAGTAATATAAAGTAATAATAGCTTTAAAATACCCAGGTACCTTATTTATGTGAATTTGTCACGGAATATGATATTCGTCTTAATAACGATGATGAATTGTCATTAAGTCTACATACATGTCTGTCGTGTTGTTTTTGTTTGTGACGTTATTAAGAGCGGACATCGCGTGTGGCGCGGAGATAGGGGTGTTAGCAAATAATGTCACGTCGCTTTGAATTACTGGAGGCATTCACAGAGAAATAAGAGACATGAGGGATTGTGAGAACACTTTTAAGTTTTATTATGATACTCGCTGGGGCACGGAAATATTGTTCTTGTCCCCATTTACGTTTTTGAGGAATGAGTTTCCAAAGCTTCTGACATTTTAAAGTTAAGAATATCTTTCTCCTACAAACTTTAATTTTTGTACCCCTATTTTACCCCTTCGTGGGTGATTTTTCTTACTTTGTACGGGGAGTAGAACACATAAGAAACTTTCAAGCTTCTAAGTCACTCAATAACAGTAATATTACAGTTATGTATATTAAGTAGGTAAGTGATTAATTGATGACAGGTAAAGTTGAGGGATAGGTGATAATTAAAGTGACTGAAATAACTCATTTGTTTAATTGGAACAACAAAGCATGAATTTTATTGCATCAATAAGCAGCTTGAATATATGTAGATAATAACGAACAAAAAGCCTGAATTGATGAATTTATACGGAAATAATGTACCTAATTCACAGAATTCATAATGAAAGCTAAAGCTAAAATGATAAACGGGTTTGCACAATTTCGTTGTGGTGAAGCACTTTGTCCCCGTGTTTTACAATTCGGACATAAACTTCGAAATGGTTTGGAAGCAATCAACGCTCTCTTTGTACGAGATAATTCTGTTTAGATGAAAAGACTTCGTTTTTTCGGTTAATTCGTAAAGTGAAATTGTTCGTAAAAATAGGATTAATCAGAAATAATTTGAGTTTTAAACATATTTCAGCAAGTCAGTCTTAAATTTTTTCCGATTTTACCGAAAATTCCTTGAAAGGTATCAAAAAAATTCGTTGTACTTCAAGTATAATACTTTAAGTTGTATTTCAAGCTACTTACTAAGATTGGCTTAAACTTACTTAACAATCTGGTTACCAATAATATGTTATCTAATTAAATTAATCTCTTTCTCTAGCTTCTAATTTTGAAACGAATTGCCGAGGGCGACTATGAACTGATGTTAGCAGATTATTATTGTAGATTAACTTTTGTATTGGCTACTAGCCATGATTATTAGTACTTGGTACTTGGCTACTCATTGAAGCATCATGTTTTAAGTTAAATTTTAGGAGAAACACGTGCCCTGAAGTTATTTCTTGAAACTCTAGCTGAGTTTAACATATAAAAACCCAAAAACATACCGTTAATTTGCAAAATGAAGTAAAGGTTTTTACGAATTTCCGTTCGTTAAAACCGACATCTGTTTTAACGGAATCGGTACACTGACCACCTGTTGCGCGCGCGCCTGTCTTGTGCGGTCGTCCGAAACCATTTATTGTCTCTTTCTTATCCGTACGATTAGCGCGAGATCGATATACCGTGTGCCCTATTGTCATGGAACTGACGATCGCTAACCCTGTCTTCATTGTGATATAGAGCGAGACAGATAGTGAAAATTAAGTAGTACGGACCCTTCATTACAGGATAGTGACTTCACTTCCTTTTGTTGTATCGATTTTTCTTTATTTTCTGGATCGAGCCGGTTACGGAAGTGTTTTATGGTGCTGCAATTTTTTTATTTAAAAAGTCAGGATCGATTAATAATACTTAGTCTTGAATACAAATTAAATAGTGTTATTATTAAGTAATTTATAATCAAGTAAGTGTTATGAGACTTATCAGTGATTTAAATGGATTCATTTTGGGAGTTAATGCTACACTTAAATAGGTAATGTTTATTTATCATTCTTATGTCAATGCGTAATAATAATATCTACCTTATTGTATATGTAATAAATTAATGATATAGAAAAAAAAAACATTTTTAGGTCCATGATCGTAGTTAAGAAATCCTGACACTTTTCTTTATTCATTTTATTTGACGTCGATCTCATCTGCTGAACCGATTTAGTTGCGACTTTTGAATGATATGTTTATTTTGTCGCAAATCTCAAATGGGCGCCAGATTGCTCGGGGTTGCCCTGCAAAAACGGATAACAAATCATTCTTCATTTCCTCCCAGCTGTTCCTTCGTGTACAAAGATCTAATCCAGATGAAACAAACACAATTTATCTCGTCACCGCTGTGACCTGCAGCCCACACTCTACATGAGAAAGAGGAAATATCAATCCTTTGTATCTTCGCACAGTAAATATATATGTATTCACTGTTGTGGTCTTAAACTTACCGTTTCCATGGCGCATAAATTGTGCAAGTAAATGATTCATACTGCCCGCGGGTTTGCCCGCGTTTTCCGGCGTAATAAGTACCTTATATCGACGCTTGAAAGGCAAAAATTACCAAGCGACATGTTGACAACTTACACAAAGTTTCTTTGTTATTATTTAATAATAATTTACTTAAAAAAATAAAATTAAGTGAAGTCCTTTCGTTCGCCGGGTAAAATCACCAACTTACCTCCACTGTCCAGTTTATGCACAAACTCGCTCTCGTCGGGTAATCGCACTGTCGCTGCTCTCCCGACAATTAATCACTATACCACGCAAAGCTGTGAGTGCTGTGACTGAGGCTCTGTCAGCAAGAGGCTGCTACATCCATTTGCATAATCCTCTTACGTACGTAGTCAGCAATATTAAATAATCTTATCCACTGTCACTGCAGAGAATGTATTTCGTTAGTAGCAAAAGTTGACAGTGTTTTGTATAATAAAATATACTCTTATACATGGAGGGTGGTTTTTCCACCATTTTTTGTAGTAGAAGCCTGTTATAAAGTGTCGCGTTGATAAATTAGTCCAATAAAATATCTAATTAGTCCAATAATTCGGAATATTTTGAAGGTCTTGTAACAAAATACTACGATAAATTCAGTAATAGGTACTTCTGCACCATATTCAACCGACCAGGCTAAAAAGTTTTATTGTATTATAACCTGTAATCTCTTTAATATAAAAAAAAATAAAGAACTGTCAAATTGAATTTGACAACACGGCAAGCGCGCGAAATTGGGAACAACAAACACAGTAGGTACTCCGTGTCCCCCTAAACAAAGTACAATATAAATTGCCAGTCACAATTTACTGAACTAGTAAACGGAGCAGATTAGGAGATTAGGAGAGTGCTTTCTTTCTTTCATCGGTGATGCCTTTGGTATTACAAATGTCCATCGGCCAAGATGCCGACTTACCCTCTATGGTCGTTTGTCGAATAGTTACAAAAAAATAGTTAGTAAATTAAAATCCGAGAGCCGATTCACACACGTTTATTGCGTAGAACCAAGAAAAGGAAGAGATTACAAACGTACAAAATTATAAAAAATAGCATATCCGCTAAACCACAGATTATCATAACAAAATGTTAGACGATCTAACAACGCCCACTGAGAAGTTGTTCAAGAATATCTAATTGAAAATCTCTTGACAGTTAAGTTACTGATCCTGTATGGTCTTGTCATATATTTTAATACTGAAGATGTGTTCAGGATTAGTCAACTAAAGAGGACACCTAATCAAATCTCTAATCTCTCCTGATACTGCATATTACTTATACAGGAGTTTTGTTGAGCAGCATTGACCATCAGCCAGGCAATGTCGGGCATAGCTTCGGTAAAGCTAAACACATAGCGATTAGCATAAAACACGCGTGTACCCAGCAGTCAGCACGACTTTGCTGCTCCGCTATCGGATCCAGTAATCTCAATTTAACCTTAACCTTTTAAGCTGGAAGCGCTGTTGGAGCTCCGCAAATTATAGCTTAGATGTAGGGTTGGCATCTTGAAAAGAAAAGAGTTCTCTTAATTTTTAGAATGAATTTCCTCAACTTATTCTAAGTTGTAAATAAAGAGCTGCAAATAATTCAAATTTTTTACTCTCGATATGATCAATTTAAATTTTGTGTATATTTATCTAGTAAAAGTCTATATACTTTATTGATTTACATATAACTTGTTACAATGGTTTTTTTCATTTATCTCTTTGTAGGGTTCTGTACCTCAAAACGAAATTGGAACCTTTATGGAATCAATCGTCGCCTGTGTGTATGTCTGTCAGTCAATCTGTCCATTCCATCTATAAACCCCTTTTCCTCAGGAATACGTGAAAGGTATCAAGTTGAAATTACTGTAGAATCCAAATACTTATATAAGAATTATCTGCAGTAGCCGCGCGAGTTGAATGCAGAGCTTACGAATGCGGCAAGTATTGTGACCTAATTGATAATTAATTAAGGATGTCGATAAATTGGAATTCATAATGTAATCATAAATGTGAATGTTATCACGTACATACATGTCCTCGTAACTACTAAATCGATTTTGATAAAAAATAAAATCTGACTAAAGTTAGTTAAACTGATATTCATCCAATGTTTGGTATGTAGATAAATGAAACCCTGAAACAACACAGAGGGTACGGGGCAAAGCCAGTATTGATTAAAACATACATTTTTAAGCTTTATTTTCAAGCACACTAAATACAACTTAATCGATATCAGCGATAGCGCACGATAATCATCGATAATACTACGCCCCGGATGTTCGAGGCTAGAAGTTGTGGATTGCACGCTCCGCCTCTTACCTCAGACCCCGACTGCATTCAACTCGCGCGCCTGCTGTAGTTATATATTTTAATAACGACCTAACATTGTTAGGCAACCCTATCGAGCAAACATGATGTTACGTACATCTTATATACGGAGCTTAAAATGCAAGGCATGCTATTTCTAATACGTAGTAGATATCCTGTACGTGTACATAACTAATCTCAAAAATATTATTAAGAATAGTAAAGATATTAAAACTAAACACTTTATGGAATCGACTTAGAAATTGAAGGCATTAAGCGGCACGCATCTCGCAATAAATGTGGTACTGAAAAAACTGAAGCCTAAACAATTGTTTCTTAATAAATAATGGTTCTTAATAAGACATATCTAACTAGCTATTACCCCGGGCTTCGCCCGCGTGTTCAAGGGGAAGTAACAATAAGTTGTTTAACATGCATGACACATTCCATGTGCAAGAACAAATAAGTAACAGTTCCAAAATTTAAAAAATACTAAGAGGAACCAACTGTAATAAATTTACATGTATCAAATGATATTATAACGTTGATAGCGTGATTCAGAACTTGCAAATGAATTTTATTAACGCCATCTATTACAATATCCGGAACTAAATATCTAGCAACTAACAAAACATCGATCATTCCTATGGGAATGAGATGTTTTACCGCGATAAAAATTAGCCTACAATACGGAGAGTATACCCTCCTAACTATTTCCACATACAAAAATCATACCATATCATAGCTTCATTGCGACGTGAAAGAGGGACAAACAAACACACTTTTGCATTTATAATACTAGTATGGATATGCGTTTCGAAAAGCCACGAAATCAATATATCAATCAATCAATATATCAATATATCAACGAAATAAATATAACGTAACGCGCATATCTACGAAATCCTTTATGAAATTTCTTTTCATGGTTATACATCTGATTCGATAACTGCATGACGAGCTGACAATCCACCTGATGATAAACGGCCATAGTCGCCCATGGATCAACGCGATGTCAAGAAAGAAAAGATAAGGAAGAAAGCTACTTGCTGTAACAGTAACACAGTTTGACATTGTCTCTGGTGAGCTTTTATTATTACTACAGGTTTGGATATTTTGGACAAAGTTATTTTGGCCTACGCCGACATAAGTATTACAAAAACAGAGTAGGGTTTAAATAATTCTCTGAACTTTGTCCCGAAAACAAATTACTTAGTACAAAGGACAGATCGTTCTGTCGGGCATTGCTTCAGTAAATATTCGTTTGGAATACGAATACCCGATTATATAATTGATTTATTGGACCGAGTAGTTTAGGATTTACGAAAGGCCTTCGTAATATTAGCGAGGCAAATAAATCTCCCAACCGGTATTAACTTATCCTAAATAAAGTAAACCGATGGTAGGTGAACAGGTAAGTAGTAGGTATATTAATATTATGTGAAAAGAAGAAATTGTTTACAGTGTGAGAAATGGAGAAATCATTTTTATTAAAACTCCAAAATCGTAGGATAAAATAGTGTCATTTTTTTCAGAGTACTTCCTTGCAGGTAACGTGAGGAAGGAATTTTTATTCGTTGCTCACCCGATTTTACCCTAATTTTGGTTAGAGTCAAGTCCCCCTGCCGGGTAAACTGTTGGAGTTGGACAAGTGGAAAAATCAAAAATAGGTTATATTATGATGAATTTACAAGGAAAACTATCACGGCTATGTTAGCATAATTAAGCAGTTAATGAGTAGTAGTCGATAAACTTACTACTTGGAACTGTACATTGCGCGTGGCCTGACACGCACATTCCCGATTTTTTTAAACGCGTCCTGTTTGCTAAACAATCTTACAGTATCTCTTTCTCGTAATTATCTATACCTTTTAATAATTACAAAGCTGAAGAGTTTGTTTGGTTGAACGCGCTAATCTCAGGAACTACTGGTTCGAATTGAAAAATACTTTTTGTGTTTGATAGTCCATTTATCGAGGAAGGCTACATAACATCATATATTTTAGTCGTTAGTTTTTACCACATTAACGCGGGTTAAACCGCGGAGCACAGCTAGTCTCGTAATAAAATAAACTCGTATAAAACATCGTAGCGTATAAACCTACTAAGAGTTACATGCTTCAATATTTATTCATTTATTACATCACCATATATGTTACAATCCTTCACTTCCTCACAGGAGGTAATTAACACCGCACGATAAAATATGATTATCGCGACATGAACGGGCCGTCTAAAGAAGACGGCTCGGCTCGGAAATTAATTTACAAACAAAGCGCCCTCTTGCGAGCTCGAGAGAAGCGAGGAGACTATTAACAGTGGTATATCTACACTATACAGGTTTTTTGAAGCGAGAAGCGATGTTAATTCATCCCATTCAACAAAACAAAAAGCTATGTTAGGTGTTCGGTTTGCAACTTAGTCTTCGGTAGTTACTTCAGTTAAGTTATTGTTTAATTCCATGTTTAATCCATTGCAGTTCAAATTATGTATTTTATGTAATTTGACGACTGACGACTCATGTTAACACTTGCCGCCCACGTCCCATATTCGGTGACCGATTTTTTGTAGGAGAAAAATAGAACGTACTGATAGCAATAGTGCAACGCACACGTCCTACAAAAAGTCGGTCAGAAATAATATGGAAGAAAAAATCGGCCCGATTATCTCTCCTACAAAAAGTCGGACGTGGCCGGGAAGCGTAAAGGTCACTGACGATAAATCGCCGTCATTAGTCGGTTAAACTAATGGAATTACCGATACATTGCTGACCGAAAAGAAACTGGAGTTTGTGAATAAAACCCAACGTAGATTCGTCGTAATATAAATAAAGTAACAACTCGTTCTGTGGAACAGCGTCTGAACTAAATTTCTCTGTAACATTACTACAAAAACATCCCCTTATTTAGTTAGCTCTCTTAATTACTTAGCTTTTAATTATTTATCTTTGAGATACACGAAGCGTCTAATTTGTCTAACTTGCTATCGTGTGGCTTAGAGAGAGAGAAAGGAAACATTAGAGAAAAGAAGAAAGAATATTTTAGAAGCCTAACCCTACTACCGGATCTTTTCAAGTCTTTCTTCAGTCACAAATCTTGACTACTTAAAATGACGACCCTCAAACGTAGTTGGTTTTTTTTATGCCTTAAGCAGGCAGACGAGCAGACGGGTCACCTGATGGTAAGTGATCACCGCCGCCCATGGACATTAGCAACATTAGGGGCGTCACCAAATCGTTGCCGGCCTCGAAGAAAACAACAGACCCGCTTCTTGAAGGACCCCATGTCATAGCTTAACGGGAACACCGATGCAGGAAGTTCGTTCCACAGTTTACATGTCCGTGGCAGGAAAAAACGTTTGTAGTTTGTGCCCTTCTTACCAGCTGTTGCTATTGGCCCTAGCGGCCTTTTCAGCTACACTAGGTCATTGTGGTGAGCTTGGATAGCCTCAGCCATCTTCCGAACAAATATACGTTTTTCTCAGGTCGTGTGTGTCTTTTATTAATACACCGACTTCAAACATAGGAGTACCTTTAATACCTTTGAACTCCGTCGTTTATCCTACCAGATTAAATTGGTCCCATATTTATAAAGATTTAGTTCTGATGATGGGTTCCGGGGATGGGATGGCAACAAAATCATACGCATAGGTTACTTATCGTTGACCTAGAATCATGAAATTTGGCAAGAAGCAATGTCTTATAGTACCTATCACAAATAAAGGGAAAAATTCGAATACCGATTTTTTTTTGTTACATGACAAAAAATGCGTTATTTTTAGTTGGTAAATTGCGAAAATCTCAACCTATGTCGATGTATAGGGACCACAGTTTTCCAACGGCCAAAGTTATATTTGTTACTCAATCTGGGGGCACGGCAGTGCCCCCGCCAAGTCGAGCAAAAAAGCGGCACGGCCGTACCATCCTTTTCTCGAAGCAATTCAGGCCATTTTCGACCCCCTATAACTTCGTTGTGGATAAAGCTAGAAGCCTGAATTTTTAGTAACCAAGCAGGCATTGTATAAACACGTTATATTTCAAATTTCATTCGATTTGAACCAGTAGTTTAAGAATTATAACTAGTCAAAGTTTCTTAATTTCTTCACTCACTGACTGACTGACCGATCATCAAAACTCTAAGGCACTTCTAGCAGATATAGAAGCTTCAAATTTGGAACACAATTAGTGTTTTGTGTATAGATCAAGGAAAAACTAAAACATTTTGCAATTTCGGTCTAGTTTTCTAGATACATC
Organism: Thymelicus acteon; assembly: GCA_951805285.1. Taxonomy (NCBI): domain Eukaryota; kingdom Metazoa; phylum Arthropoda; class Insecta; order Lepidoptera; family Hesperiidae; genus Thymelicus; species Thymelicus acteon. The sequence continues at coordinate 3,325,423 of OX638216.1, forward strand.
AACTGCATAAATAACTTTGTAATCCCATATAAATATATAGGATTACAAAGTTACATTTGCAGTTAATGAATTACTGTACCTGTATAACAAAGTAACATCTGCAGTGAATGAATCAGTGTACCTGTATATAATATAATGGAATAATAGGTGTAGATAGGTACCTAGATATAATTATGTTCAAAGGTAACTTGTAAAAGGAAAAAAAGTAGAACTATCTACAAAAAGAAATGAGATGCCATCAAAAACAAAACTTGTAAAAAAAACCAAGTCTCGCAACTCAGTTCTTCTACCGTAAAAAGTTGTGAGATCCATGTAATACCAAGTCGGTTAATTTATTCAGTTCCTACTTAAGGGTCCTTCTGTCTTAAGTTATCACGTAATTAGCTAACCTAACAAGTAACAACATCTTATAGTGACCATATTATCAATATTAAAAATCTTTTATGTTTTAAATAAATAGATTGACTTGGCAATCGCACTAAACAATCAAATTTAATATAATATGTAGGTATTACTTGTGAGATACATTGTGTTTTCATGCGATGGTCAAGTCGATCTATTTATTTAAAACATAAAAGATTTTTAATATTGATAATATGGTCACTATAAGATGTTGTTACTTGTTAGGTTAGCTAATTACGTAATAACTTAAGACAGAAGGACCCTTAAGTAGGAACTGAATAAATTAACCGACTTGGTATTACATGGATCTCACAACTTTTTACGGTAGAAGAACTGAGTTGCGAGACTTGGTTTTTTTTACAAGTTTTGTTTTTGATGGCATTCAGTTTATGAGAGCAATGTTCGGTTCTATAACTTTTACGGAATTCTCGGTACCCGAGTCCGACTTGCGCTTGGCCAGTATGTTTTTATAAAATTTAGATTACCATTAATTATGCGTGTATGATTATTCATACACGTGTGAACGTAATCTTTTTTTTTTAATTACAAAATATCCCCATTATACATTAGTGCAATTTTTATCCTTCGTTGTATTTTAAGGATAATAATTGATTTTACAAAAATCTTATATCATATTTTTGTTTACAGCCGCAGCGAGTCGGCTCTGAACAGCCCTACGGAGCCGGACGTTTCGCTCGCAGCCTCGCTCACCGACCCCCTCGAGGCACATACCCTGGATGAAGCGAGGAGGTCTATCAGGTACAGTGAAAGATTTTTTTTAAATACTGTTATTATACGCTCAGCAAAAGAGTTAGGTTTGCAGGGAAATATTTGTGTTATTATCAATGTTAAATGCTAAATTTGTACATAAACGTAGGGTATGATTTAACGTTAATATCTACTAATACAAATATTCTGTAATTTTAAACATTAAAATAACTGTACATTGGACAAGTCTTGTTAAAAACAAATATTTTAGGCTAACAAATAGTTAGGCTGCGGGACGCAGTGCGAGTTACTCATGTTAGGTAGCTACAACCAAAGCTGCGAAGTAATGACTCGTCGAAACAGCAAAAGATGTAAAAAGGATGTAAGGTAGCTAATCATGCAGGTAAAAACCTGCCACCAAGCAAGTATTACTTTAGGATTAAAGGTTTTACTGAACCCAGCGACCATCAAAAGAAACCTTGCGCCAAAGTTCGTTGAATGACTAGCAGGTTCTATCTTGCGTAGAGGTTTTATATTTACATACAACTTCATTCTTATTTACAGAGATCTTCGGATGAAGTATCGGGCGCAGGCGCATCAACTGCTGACATGGCGTCGAGCGCATCGTACCCAGGAAGAGCTGGTGTCCCATCTGCAACGAGAGAAAGCCGAGCAACTCAAGTCCCTCTCCAGTCAACTCCTTTTATTCGAATCTCGCTTGGTTCGTAAGCAAAAGGAGATCACCAACATGCTAGCTCTAAGAGAAACGATAATCATGAAACAGCAAAAAGTCATTGAAAGCCTCCAAGCCAAGCTGCTTGACAACGGCATTGATACCTCTCAGGCGATTCCTGACTTTAGAGACATGCTACAAGATACACATCTGGTTGGAGATTTTGATTCTCTAAATGACTCGGACTCAGCAGTCATTATGGAGGATGTGGATTCTGATTGCAGCAACTTGCCCAACGTTCCACGATTCAGATCGGCCAACCCTGACAGCGTCACTATCGTTCGATCTATCTCCGATGCCATAGATCCCAACGTAAAATATAGTGTGGTCAGGCGATCTAACGGCTTCCTCCGAAGGCCGGAAATATTGGAAACAGTATACAGCGTGGAGGAAGAAGCCGACGTTGAATCTACCAAGGGGTTAAGTGCTCAAAATAGTACAGAAAAAGAGCTGAAAGATAACAACAAGACAGATGAACAGAAGTACAAAGAAACTAGTCTCCTTGCCCAAAGACGAGACAATTTCCGAATGCGCAGTATTGTCTTAACAGCTGAGGTAAAGAGCATTGATGACAAAGAAACCAAACCCGCTAAGATCAATAAGGATATATGGTCTTATACTTATGTGCCAAAGAGAATGACTCCTGCGAACGACTCGGACGAGGAAGTCACATCCAACGCCGAGAGTGATGGAGGTGACCCGGAGCCAAAATCAAATCAAGTGGTAACCTACAACCGAGTGATGTCAAACCATCGAAACGTGACGAAACCGAAGGACGTTAAGTATAAAAGGATAAATAAGGCCAAGTCGAAAAGCTTGGAGGAATTAAGAGGTCGATTAAAGAATTGGGTGGAAAAAGGCAACAAATTGTCGAACATGCCGTTAGAGCACGCACAGAGTTATGCCTGAACAATGCTGAAGTTCCTGTAATTAAGTTCACGCGTGGATTGTTCAGGGATTGCTGGGCGTTACGGGTCGTTGAGTACACGAGGCTAGAAAGATTTGTCTGAATAATATAAATCCTTTTGGAGTAAGCTGCGCTCACAAGATTCGTAACTTAAATGAACGAGAAATTGAAAGTTTTTCTTTGAGCACCACCGTAGTTAATAGATGTAAGTTAATTAATGTGATTCCGTAGATGAAAACAAAATAATATGTGAAACAGTTATTTCTATTTTATAGAATTTGCTTTTCAACTCTTGGCATAGAAAAGTTTTAAATGAAAATAAATATCCTTCATATTCCGTGGAATAACTTCAAGATGTTCTTTACAAGATTGGTCGCTTGGAAACTACTTTGTACCTTTTAGAAAGAAATAATAGCTTAGCGAGATGGAGGCAAATTTAATCGATAACTATTCTTGATACTGAAACTTTTGTAAATAATATTTCTTATGCGTTTAAGCAATTTTAAATTCTAAATTAATGTCTATATTTTACTAAGGTTGTTGTCTACAGGTATTAAAAATATAATCACAATAGACATTTAAATTATAACAATTATTGATTTATTACTGTTTTAATCATCATCACAATTTTAAAATAAATAACTTGAAAAATATTGATTTAAAGTCATTTCTGGACTGATTTTATGTAACGCTCTACTTATTTTTATGTTTTATGCCTACTAGATGATTTGTTTTATATTGAAACTTATAATTTTCTGTGATGTTGTAATATTGAAGTCATTCTCGTAGATTCTTGATTTTTAGGTAGCTTGTAAAAATTATAAGTCAAATAATTAAGAAAGATTTCTGGAAATTAATATAATGACATATTTATAGTTAATACGTTTCGGTGCCAATTGAAAGGGAGTATTCTCTTAATTATTATATTAAGTAGAATTCGATGTGAACAGGTGTTAAGCTTTGCGTAGTTTTAATGTTCCATTCAGTAGAATTTGTGCTTACAAAACGACTTAAATAAAAAATAACAGCTTATTAACGATTTTGAGTATCCTATTTTATATGAATGCACTGTCTAACTACATCACAAGCATAGACTTAGAATAAATTATAATATTAATAAAAATATTTTTCGTCATTGCTTTGAGCATAGACTTCGCAAAGTTAAACCTTGTTGTATGTATGTGTTTTATATAAAAATATGAAAATTCCCACATATCACTCCGGATGTAGTTCAATGTGCTTAAAATACAATTTATATTACAAATGAGCCTAACTGTATTTATTCCTAATTGTTCAAAATGCTGGTACCTAATAAACGAAATATGTTCATAATTATTTTCGTATTTTTATTTTCTATGGATTTCAAACATATTCACAGGACACCTATCCATATGCCGATGGGCTACTGTGACATTTAATTACCATGAGGAAGCTGCACATTTGTTCGCTTTGAACGAATGTGCCCTCCAAGGCACGGAAACGCTTGAGATTTTGCCACTAACGATAACGCATCTAACTACTGACACGCCCTTAGTTAACCTCGATCTCTAGGCTTTTAAGCAGGTAGGTAAAGTAACGTAAAGTTATAAAAATCTTATGTAACAAAATTTATTACCTTTCGAGAAAAACTCACAAAAATAAATCTTACTTAGGTAAATAAATACATAATATTAAACTTCAACAAAATGTTGACTATAAATAGCCCGTATGAACTCTGCTCCATACCGTTTTTCTTTACGTTAACTTCAGCCGTAACTAACCGTAAAGAACATTTTATACTTCAGCGGGTCCTAATGGAAAAAATGTCAATAAAATCCCATGAGTGTTCGTAGCTACAGTAGGCATGATGACAGTAAGTAAAAATCACTAAAATTATGTATTTATGTATAAAATAAAACTACAAAATACGGCAAGCCGCCATCTTAGCTAAAACACCAGTCAGTCTCAATAAGCGCGAATTACGTCACGCTTCTTAAAACAAATTAATATCACCATTCTAAAAATGACGTATCGTCTTTTGTTTTCCTGAGGCATGACGTCACCACCACGCCATAACAGTGTGAAGCGTTTTGGTGCGAATTTTAAACTTATAATTTGAAATGTACTTATTTTATACTAAACCTTATTTTTTTGCGGAAATATGATATTCGTTGTAATTATAATATATTTCCCAACAATATAGAACAGTATTTCAAAATCAGTCATCATGCCTATTCTACTGGCTGTATGTCTCCATAGACTGGAGCAAGACTTGTCGTACTACGAGAGATTTGCTTTGTAGGTTTCTTTTCAAAGTAATGTAAGCAGGTAATCAAAAGTTTTTATTTTTCATCTTAAATTCAGACCTTGAAATTGTCAATGATAAAGGTACCTACTGGTTTATTAAAGTTAAATTTATCGACAGCAAATATCTTAAAACACGTCCAATCCTTTGAATAGTTTCTAGTCTCCAAATCACATCATCAGATCCTGGAATTGTGGTGTTCTGGTTGGTATTTTAATATAAGAAACCACAAATATCTTTAATAGGGCCAATTATCACCTAATCTGTTGAGGAGTTACGACATTCTTCTCCAAATCATGTCGTCAGACCCTAAGATGGCTGTGCAAAACCTCATATATCTAGACACAACTCAATTACTCATATCCGTTGAGGAGTTCCACTCTATAACTCCGGAACTCATCATCAGACCCTCACCGTGTTTTTATGGGACCACCCTGGAGCGATCTTCCTATTTAATACCCTTTGAATCATCCAAATTGGTTGAAGCGTCTTCGAGTTGGTACATGGAGTAATTTATTAACCGACTTCAAAAAAGGAGGAGGTATTCAATTCGAGTGTATTTTTTTATGTTTGTTACCTCAGAACTTTCGAGTGGGTGAACCGATTTTGATGATTCTTTTTTTAATCGAAAGCTGGTGCTTGTAATGTGGTCCTACTTAAACTTGAGCGAGATCTGACAAGTAGTTTTTGAATTATTTTGACGTCGGTTAGTTTTTGTCAAGAATTATTTTAATTTTATTTTATAATATTATGTCACTTGAATTTGGTGCTTAATTTATGATTAATTTAATTAGTCGTACTTCGAAACTGTCAACTTTTCGAAAGATTCTGTATTTCTGCATGTACGCCCTAAGTACAACACAGACCTTAACAGATTCTGTTTGTAGCCGTAAACGCGGGCAAATTTATTATAAACCTTAGTTTTTATGTGCCCTTAAGGTTTTAATATCAAGTACATAACTTCCCGTTTTATAGAGTATCGCGATAGACTTGCAAAAATACTTTATGATAAGATAGGCTGGTAGTTAAAACGCTGTTTTTATTGCGCGTTTATTTAAAGACGAGTAGGTAATCGCCCTCGCTTTGCTTCGGTTTTCTTATTTTTTAAACCTTATTGGAGTTTTATTAAGGATCCCTATTTTTTTTTTATATAATATACCCTGTTACTCGGGGATAGTGTAGCTTTCCAACAGTGTAAGAATTTTTGAAATCGGTTCAGTAGTTTCTTATCTTTCGTTATTTATTAGTATAGATAGATTAGACGACTTGTAGCCTAGTTGGTAGCGACCCTGCCTGCGAAGCGAGGGGTCCCGGTTTCGATTCCCGGCCGGGGCAGATATTTATGTAACAGATAAATGTTTGTACTCGGGTCATGGGTGTTATTGTCATGTGGTTATTTGTCGTCCATGCCACCCGCGACACAGGTAATAACCTACTGCGGGGGTATGAATGTGTTAGCGTTTATAAAAAAAAAAGATCTTGACATTCAAACACTATTATGGTTACCTGGTCTATGGGTTATGCTGCTGCTGCTGACATCATGTTAAATATCGGGACAGTCCAGACGAATCCCGACAATCTGGTAACCCTACTTTGGTGATAGTGATGTGTATGGGCGGCGATGACAACTTACCATCAGGGACTCGTCGACTAGTTAATAAAAACAGTTTTTATCGTCTATTGCTCATGCTCAGGAAATACTTTTTGCAATTAATCGATAACAAATTAAGATTATTTCATTCATTTAATCCTTCGTTCATTCAATCATTCCAACCACAGACATGTATACCTATTCCAACCAAGTCCATCTCAATCGAAAATCATTAGAAAACTTCAGGCTTAAACATAATGTTTAAACTTTAAACATTAAACTCTTCAAAAGTATTTTCAAGTCTCTTCAAAATTATTTTAATCATGGGAATTTACGCATGTGGCCAGCGGTTACTAACTACTTAAATAATAGTCTTACCTAAACTAATACGAAGGGATGAAAGTTACAGTAATGCCGTAAAGACTACAAACAGCCACCCAGCTAACCTAATCCTATTAAGTATTCCTATTAAACTATTCACAACTAAGACTGACCTACTCGTACTTCCTATTAATATTAAAAATGTAAATATTTGTAAGGATGTATGGATGTTTTTTCTCTTTCACACAAAACTACTAAATGGATTTTAATGAAATTTAGCAAACAGATAAACCATGATCTGGAATAACATCTTAATATATTTAATATATATAATTTAATATATATAAATTACGTGTCACGTTGTTTGTCGGCGATGGACTCCTAAACTATTTAACCGATTTTAATCAAATTTACACACCGTGTGCAGTTTGATCCAACTTAAAAGATAGGGTAGCTTACATCTTCCTTAAGGCACACGAAAGGTTTTAATAAAAAAAAAACTTTTGACAGAACGAAGTCTGTCCGGGCAGCTAGTATTATTATATATCCGGGTTATTATCCCGGAAAATGTGGGACAAGCCGCGGGCAGATACTAGTACCAATAACGTCGTCGAATTTATAAAAAGAGTAGAGAAACACATGACCACTGGTTACCAAAGTACTTTTTGGAAATTAAGTCTTAGAATCGATTTTCGTACAAGCCCGGGTATGAAAATTTATAGGGAGTAAAATCAAACTTTCTCCGTTACGTTATGCGTTATGCTTGTAATTCGTAATAAAGAATATGTGCTGATTTGTTGAGCTGTTGTTACTGATTTGACGATACGTCATGTTAAATTAAATACTTAATTTATATAAATAAATGTGTCAAGTCGTGTATGCTTTCAGTAGTATAAAAAATGCGTTCATTTACTAATCTATATATTTTATAATCGTTCGTAAGGAGTAAACTCCAGTCGTGCGTGGGAGCTGACACACACAATTTTTTTTCTTCTCCTTTTCTTCCTTGGCCGACAATGCTTCAGTGACGCATTTAGTGTTGCTCTGCCCCTTGCCACTAGGTGGCTCGTTAGTTCGTTTGTCGCCTCTTTATGTAAGTACATTTACAATGTTTAATTATACATTAACAGTTTAACGATATGTATGACAAATTGACAAAAGAACTCTAAGACCAACATTGACAGTGACGATGTTTCTTAAATCCGATATATTTTCTTAAGAATAGCTTTGGCTATCCACGTCTATAATCTATAACAAACATTATAACGATGAAATTCAACAAATTAATCGGTTCAATCTTCAATTAAGTAAGTACCTATGTAAATTAGACCATTGGGCTTTGTAGCACGATTCGCCGTGAGCACAAATCTTTATTTATAGGTTTACTAGAAATAATAGAAATTCGGAATGACATAATTTAAAAGGAATTTGTTCATGTTGCTCAGAGGAACTTTGATTTCAGTTTGAAGGGCTTTGTGGCCAGTGACATTTAAATAAAGTTATTTCATTTTATTTCAATTTTTGTCAACCAATGTAACAACTTTTTAACATGATGTTTTGAGATTATATTATCTCATGCATTTTTGCGTAAAGTAAAGTTTTAAAACTTAAAAGCAAACATAACAATGTTAGGTAAATTCCGATGTCAAAATCAGCAACAATAGTTTTGAATTCTGTTTTATTTTATTTATTGCACATAAATTGATAGCAATTTGAAATATACCACATATATGTATTAGTCTATGTTGCACCATAAGTTTGTGAAGTCCGGAATGCCCGTGATAAGGCAAGTAAAATCGGTGCACATACGAGTCTATCTTGGCGTAGCGTGTTATTTATTTATTATGAGCAAAATATTATGTATGTTAGGCAAAGAGCATGATCCTGTTTTAGATAAAAATGTATTGGCAAAGAAAAATAACTTATCGCAATAGAAATGCAGAAGATAAGTTAGCGAGTTATTTACATTTGGTACCTACTATTTTATGTTATACCCATTTAGGGTTTGAACGATACTTTCGATACTAAGTAGGTATCGATACTTTTGTTCGCGATACTCGATACTCTTACCCTGGTACTCACTCACAAGTACTCATATGAAACGTCGGTATCGAGTATGTACATACTTTTATAATACTGAGTACTTTTTAGACGGCCGTGTACATTACTGTGGGCTGCTGTCAATATATTACTATCGGTTCAGCGCTCTCGGACTAAAAAAAAGGTCATTCGGCCTCTATTTCTCAACAAAATTATATGAAATGAACTGCCGATGACCTTTTTTAGGGTTCCGTAGCCGAATGGCAAAAAACGGAACCCTTATGGATTCGTCATGTCTGTCTGTCTGTCTGTCTGTCTGTCTGTCTGTCTGTCCGTCCGTATGTCACAGCCACTTTTTTCCGAAACTATAAGAGCTATACCATTGAAACTTGGTAGGTAGATGTATTCTGTGAACCGCATTAAGATTTTTACACAAAAATAGAAAAAAAGCAATAAATTTTGGGGGTTCCCCATACTTAGAACTGAAACTCAAAAATGTTTTTTTCATCAAACCCATACGTGTGGGGTATCTATAAATAGGTCTTCAAAAATGATATTGAGGTTTCTAATATCATTTTTTTCTAAACTGAATAGTTTGCGCGAGAGACACTTCCAAAATGGTAAAATGTGTGTCCCCCCCCCCCTGTAACTTCTAAAATAAGGGAATGATAAAACTAAAAAAAATATATGATGTACATTACCAAGCAAACTTCCAACGAAAATTGGTTTGAATGAGATCTAGTAAGTAGTTTTTTTTTAATACGTCATAAATCGTAAACCGCAAAAAACATTGATCAAAGTTACAACGAACTACAAGAACTTTTATATTATGTTACTTGCTGCTACGGAACCCTTCATGGGCGAGTCCGACTCGCACTTGGCCGCTTTTTTTAGCTCTAACGTAATCCTCGTGAGTACTCGATACTGAGTAGTATCGATACCTCAGGGCCGATACTTTTTGGGTATCGATACCTAAACTAAACTAACGTATTTTAGATGGACCTAATTTGTTTTGCAATTTAATTAAGTTCATTATGTTTAATACGTATCACACGAACTATGGCCGATTACGGCGATAAGATAACAATCATTGGACAACTTATCATTCTGCATGAATTTTGAAAGTTTATCATTATTTCGTTTTTATTATTTCGTATGTGTTAGACAATAAGAAATCTGGAATGTGGACTGACTATGCTAGGCGAGATCAGATATTATTCCGAATCAATTATTTTTTATTAGGTAGGTACATTTCCAAAATACCTATAATACTAGCTGTCTCGGCGAACTTCGTATCGCCTAACAATCAGTTAATGTAGGTACTTTGTTGTTACTTTAACTTTTATAGTTTTGGTAGGCTTAACAAATCAGAGACCATTAAATTCTCTCTCCCTCTCCCTCCCGTTCCCCCTCCCCCTTCCCTGTTTAACTATAAGCTTATATACAAATTTTCACCCTTTTTACTTCAAAACTGACGAAGTGCGTACTAAGTTCCATCCCCTAAATTAACCCTTGAAGGGATGATTTTCCAAAAAAATGTGTTAAAATTAATTTTTGTTACTATAAACTTACATAAAAAATTTCATGTTTATAACTTTAAAACTGACGAAGTTGGTTTGTATGAAAGTGACCTCCAGCCCCTATTTTAACCCCTTAGGGGTTTTCTAAAAATTCGATAGCATAAAGCCTTCCTCGATAAATTAACTATCCAACATAAAAATTATTTTTCAATTCGAACCAGTAGTTCCTGAGATTAGCGCGTTCAACCAAACGAACTCTTCAGCTTTATACTATTAGTATAGATTAAGAAAGTAAACTGTAATCACAGAGTAACCTTCACTGCTACTGTGAGACAGAGTATCTACGTTATCACCATTCAGAAATAATAAATACCTACAATACGTGCTATTTCTCTATTTTACTATCATAAAACAAACCGGGGCGGCAAGATGGATTTTGAAACACTCTTACCCAACATGCTTTGACACAAATGCTATCGCATGGTTTTTACTTATATATAATGGTACATTTTAAGGAATATATAGATAGATATTGTTTAGGATTTGTGAGCGTCAACAAATTAGCGCCTGTGCAATCATTCTGGCAAAATGCAAAAGGGTTTAGTTGCTATTTTGTTGTTTAGTTTGTTTCAGGTAAGAATATTGTTTATTTCGCTATAAGGAAAATGTTTCGTGGAAATCTGTTGAATTTGCGTAACTTTCTCGAGATAAACGTATGGATGAACAATTTCGATAAATCACAAGCCTGGGTAAAGTTACCATAAGGTTTGGCGGGGTTAAATTAACAAATAACATAACTAAATTTTACTAACAAAAAATAACCGACTTCAAAGTTACTCAAAAACTACTTGTCAAATCTCGTTCAAATTTATGTGGGATTACGTGACAAGCACCTGCTTTCGATTAAAAAAAGAATCATCAAAATCGGTTCGCTCAGTCCAAAGTTCTCAGGTAAAAAACATAAAAAAAATACAGTCGAATTGAGAACTTCCTCCTTTTTTTGAAGTCGGTTAAAAAGCGGTTTTCATAGTCACTTTGAAATTCAAAGCTGAAAGAAGGACCCGGGTGAATTATAATTATATATATTTTTTTCAATTTCAGGGAATAATATGCTACTGTTCAATAGTCGTCGATCCATTTACTTTTACATTGGAGCAATTGCTATCCGACGTCACCTTCGAGATCGTACCCTATCAAACCTATCCGAACGTCTATCCACCTTGTCAAAACGTACCGTGCCCGTCAAAACCCTGTGTAGTTGAACCGTATTGTGGTTACTATCCAGAACCATATTACTGTCCTATAGAATTCGAGAAGAGGATACCCCCGTGTCCAACTTGTCTCGACTTCCCGTGCGGGATGGACAGCTATTCACCGTGTAGTTGTTATCGGGATATCAGGAACCCGTGCATCGTTTGCGATAATACCGCACCCCTGTGCATTTGTTTCGAATGTGACAACCCTGTGCCCCCATACATCTACTTTCCCGAAATGGAGTACCCGATGGGAGCTATGGATATAAAACCATACTATTACGGAAACTGCTGGTGTACATAACCTTGTATTGAAGTAATTTAATTTTATTAAGATACTGTTATTAGAAGAGAGTAAATTATTACCTTATTTATTGAGAAACGGCTGTCTTATTTCTTGAAACGGAAACGCCTGACGATTTCGTATTATCTTTATCTCAATACCGCTGAACGAGTAATTGGCCTCTCCAGAGCACGGTCTTCTAAGCTGATAGAAATCTTACACTTGTCACCAATCATGCTTCTGGAGCGAAATTGAGGGGTTTGGTCAAGTCGAATGCAACTGGAAAAGGCAATAAAATTCTGATGTCACTTCAACTTAATGACTAGTAACTCAATGCAATCTCCATCAATCCGCACTGGAGCAGCGTGGTGGAATATGCTCTGGGCCTCCTCAAGAGAGACCCGTGCCCAGTAGTGGGCCATTAATGGGTTGAAGCCAACTTAATGCATACTATTACCTTCCAATCTATGCTATTTTCTGCCAAAAGCCATGAAAATTGCCGAGACAATAACAAAAACACACAATATATCTTGTACTTACTTAATATTGTTGTTGAAAGCGTGCAATTGGATAGCATTTTACTGTACCCTTGTAACCTGACTCCTACATAATATTTCACTCACAATGGTTGTCTAACATAGTATCCATTTTCCAAGAAGACGCACAATATAACGTCAATTCCCCTCCCACTTCCTTCGCCCACCGAGACGATCACATACGAGTCTGTATGGTCACACCTGCGTTCACGGTGTCCTGAACACTCTGTTCACACGTATTTCTCACCAAGCTGCATCCTGGAATGGAAAGAAAATTGCAGTGGTAAAATATAAAACACGAAGAACACGTGTACGAAATACGAAAAACGCAGCGTCGAGTACGAAAAACGAGGAACGTGCAGTTTTGTTGAGAAAAGAAGCAACACAAAAAGAAAAGAAAGAAATTATACTAGGTATGATGCAAGCAAGACTTAAAATCTGTAAGTCTTTAATTTAGGTACACTAGGTACAGACTTATCAGGCATACCTACTTATACTCTGCGCGTCTTGGAGCCGAAATGTTTAATGACAAACCGTTGCCTAGCAACCACTGACAACCAGGGATATAAAACTTTTTGTGGTTTTATGAGAATATTTATTTTTTTTCCTTTATTTCTTAATCTTTGCTACTAATAAATCAAGTAACTAATTGATAAGTTAATGCATAAAATACATTAAATGACAGTATTATAAATATTGATTTCATATTTAAACCTTTATACCCTAACCTTAAAATAGCTTACGTACGTAATTACATTGTTTTACTTTCAAAGATAAAGTATAATATTTATTTTATATGTACTTTAGTAGTATAATGTTGTAAAACGGGACCACGAGAGCTTCGCCTCTTGAGGTGGCGAGCTCCAATCGTCAGAGTTAAGCAATGCTTGCTATGGTAAGGCCAGCATTTGGAATATGTAATGAATAAACGACTGTAGTGGCAAAAAACTTCTTGATCAACCTTATGGGCTAAGTAATTAACGAGTATATACTCGTTAATTAAATAGTCGACATTATTAAAGCTTGAAGACTGACTACTAACCTTCCTCCTCAGTGGAGGTGCCCCGTACTTAAGCAGCATTGAGGTGTTAACATAGGTCTCAGCTATGAGGAGACCTGTGCCCTGTTATGAGCCACTGAGTTGTTGGTGGCACACGGTTGCAGCTATAAAGTGATAGGGTGAAGTAACAAAAAAAACTGTATTCTTCACAATTTTATTTCAAAATTATCATTTTACAAAATAAATATGACTATTAAGGTAAAATGACTATAATGTTTTAAACTCTTCAAGTTCAGTTCTTCGAGGACAATAATTGAAAATTGTATGGTTGGTACAACCATAGATTGTTAGTAACATTCATCTCCTTGTGGTAATCCCCATCTCCCTTTTGGCTTTCAAAAATTAAATGGCCCTCTTCTAAAAATCCATCTTCATTACCTGAAAAATAAAAACAGATACATTATATTGAAGGAGCTGTGGCACGGTGATCAGTGACCCTAACTGCCGAGCTGTGGATAACATGTTCGAGTCTCAGCTGGGGCAGATATTTATTTCACAGATAAATATTTGTACATACTTCGGTCATGGATGTTAAACTATGTGTTAATTTTTTACAGATTTATTTTTGTACAGTTGTACAGTTTTGGACATGACAATTATTCAATAAACTGAAAAAACATACCAATATGCACTATTATTAAGCGCTTTCTTTTTCCTAAAGGTCCTTTTAAACCCATCGACAACCCTTCTCGGAAAGCTTCACGGCTTGAAATGATGCTCAAATCTTGCCAGACCTTACTTTTTGTATGACCTGAAAATTAAAGAATGTATGCTTTTTAAATTAGATTATCACATAATTATATAATATTTTTTACAATACTTTACCCACAGCTTTAGCTCCATTAATGTATTGTTTAAAACATATATTATATATCATCATAATCTCGACCCATCAAGGCCCACTACTGAGCATGGGTCTTCTCTTAGAATGACAAGTTTAGGCCATAAGTCCACCACGCTGGCCAAGTGTGGATTGGCAGTTATCAAGACATAATAGTAAGTAAACCTGCTTAATAGTTCTCAAAGACATTGAAGTCGCACTTGGCCAGGGCATTAATAGTCTGGATTAATTCTGAGGAGCTTTGATTTTAAAAGGATTGATTGTGAATAATAATATAGCGTTATATAATATATAAATTAGTGAATATGTACCTTCGTTATGCCATGTTTCATTAGTATATTTTACGGCCTTCTTCCTTCATTTTAGCAATAAGACACAAGTATTTTCGCCTCCACATAACTATTATACGTTTTTCTATGTTTACGATAACTTCTTGACCTTTCCAAATATTTCTATTTGAGTAACTGCTTGCTGCAAATAGCAGACGACCAGACGACGCGCGACGTCACGTCAGCCAATCTGGCCAATCAGCCATATCATTTCGTTTCTTACGTTCCGTTCCTTTAAATTATTGTACACCAAAATTGTAATTGGGTATTTTAAAGAAGCTTAAAATAATTTAAATCCGGTTCGATTAGTTGCTGTTACCTAAGTATCGTGTAGCGAAATTCATTTATATAAAGAAAACCATTACTATCATTGTTTAATTTATTATAATAAATTATACTTTTAAAGTTACCGTGTGTAATGAAACGTCCATGTCGTCCATACCACAGATTAGTAAATTCCATCCGATCTAAACTTCGGAAAATAATACGACCAAATTGCAAAGTAAGTTAGCACCATAACTCTGTAAAGATTTTGGTAGTCATTTCTATTTATAGGCATCGTAAAATTGTACAATATGTTAAAAGGTTTCAAATCGCATCATGGAAATAAGGTTGTCACAACAATGTGTTTGAATAATGACAGAGTTATTTAATTTTGTTTGTTTCCACGTTTACTCGGAGTTTATAATTGTTATCGATCAATGTGTACTTATTTAAGAATTCACAAATAACATAGTGAGTAGTTTGTCTATATAAAACGCATTTGGTGTACAAATTCATGTCAGTTGGTGAAAACCCTAGAAAATTATTTTTATGGTTTGTTTACATTTGTTTCGGCTCCAAAACGCGCAGGGTATAGTTACCTGGCCAATAAGGATTGGCTATCGCATTAAGTTCAAACTAAATCTATCGCATTTAAAACAACTGAAGTCCTGTAACAGACAGACAGTTATAAAAACAACTTTTATAACATTTATAGACTTTCTAGAAGCTGAGAGATTTTAATTAAGTGTCTTAGAGACTGCATTTTACCGAGAAGCGAATTTTAATTTTGCGAAGGAAATTAAAAATGTTTTTATTACATTTTCTTGAAAGTGCTTATGAATTAAATTCCAGTTTGAAATTAATATTTTGTATTTTATTCTATAATAAGGCTGTTATTCGCGTCTGGTTTAACCTGAATATTCATCTGTCAAACGCGCGAATGATTAAAGGTGCCGTGCATAAAATGAAGATGGTTTTAATAAGATATTACAATATAATTACTTGCTTCATGGCAATTAATTAACAATTTGTTAGTTAATTTTAAACGTTTTTCACGTATTTCAGTTGCAGAGGTGACAGGTTTGTAATTAAATCCTTTTTTACATATCAATAATACCTTTAATGATAACGTCCTGCTTCTAGACCTACCTACGTACCTACCTAGTTGCTCGTCCGACTCGTTTATCCGCTATTTACATAAAAAATATTTGGATTCAATTTTACAGTCCTGTAATTAAGTGAGAATTAAATACCTATGTATTTTCAGTTTCGTAAGCACGTAAAGTAGATATAAGTTACTCCGCTCTCAGCCCTCGTTGAATAAGCACCTTGTTATGTTCGACAAATTGCGTGAACCAAATACACTTTTCTTCCTAATGGTACACACTTGCTAACAAACAACGTACTTAGTACGTGAATGTACCCTCGTTTCCCGTTCCCGTTCGTTCTCTTGGGACCTTTGGGCGAAATAAAGATGTGGTCGAATCATAGTGCCAGTAAATTCTCTGAGTTTTCCTTGCTCCTTTTGACATCCGTAGGTACGACTGAAGGATAGACAGAAAACCTTTTCGGTGACGTCGACTTTATTCACCGGAGTTAATTCACCCAGGTGTGTTAAGTTTACTTTTAGTGTACTTTATTCACCTATGCACCCAAGTGATTTAAATCTACTGGCCGCAGGTGAATTAAGTATACTATATAAATCGGTAATCCTCTGTATTTTTTTAAATGTTTGTTACCTCAGAACTTTCAACTGGACGAACCGACTTTGATGATTCTTTTTTAATCGAAAGCTAGTGCTTGTTACGTGGTCCCACTTAAGTTTGAGCGAGATCTGATGATACATACCCTATATGACATTAATCTCATCAACTTGTGGACAATTTTAAACACACGGGTGGTTCTAAATCCCATTTGAATTGCTGAAAGATTTCGTCGTGTTCCGGCTGGGGGCTTGAGAGCCAGTTCTTTCTTTCTTTTTCTTCTCTTTTTCTTGGCCGGCAACGCATCAGTCATGTCTTTGGTGTTGCTGATGTTCATGGGCGACGATAGCCATTTACCATCATGTGGATCGTCAACTCGTTTGCCAGCTAGTTACACAATGACTTGTTTTATAAACACCGTGTACATTTCATTGTTTCGGAATATCGCTATTAGGTAAATACGATACAAACCTACTCGTTAACTACAATAAAATTAAAACTAAAATTTCATCGAAGACAACACAATTCTATCTATAATAATGCGTCTGTTGCGATAATTATTGCGATTTGAAATCCTGCACTAATGATTGAGGCAATAATTATTATGATGCTTCTCTGATTAAAACGAGCTGATCAATCCATTGCAATACGAACAACTGTAATTCATTGTTCTGCCTATCGCTATCATATATGCTACGCATAGATTTAGAACCAGTAGATCTCCCATACATTTGACAAAGCGAGATCGCCAATTATAAAACCTAAGTGAAGGACAGAGACAAATATAATATGCCCCGTCATCGTGGCTGATTTTTTATTCATAAATACTTATTTCATGTTTGTAATGAAACTAATACTCGTATAGAGGAAATAGGAAACTTATTAAATAAATAAAGACGGTGCGTGAACTAAAACATTGTATTAAAGCAATAGAAGTGAGTAAAAGACAATCGTGAAAAAATACTGTCATTTAAGTCAGGCAGCCGTAAGTTCTAATTTTGAAGCTGGCTGCGTTCATAATTCTTCAGTTTGTCACAAGTGCAAACAATGGATGAGTGAGTTGGATATTTGGATATTTAAAGTTTCAGTTTGTTTGTAGAGATTTAACTTTAGTAAAATTATTTTGAATTTGAAAATGCTATTTTATGGATGGAATCAAAATATCAGACAACGTCAGAGAGTTAGCGGAGAGGAATTTTGGTGAATATTGGACAGACTGAAAGCTAGTGTACGTAATTAGGAAATTCGAGCTGAAATCTCGTTGCAGCTTCAAAGGCGCTACTGGCTTTAATTAGCACTTTGTTAGTTAATGCCGGTAACGCAATTACTATTTGTGGCAGGACTGTGTAGGTATGTAAATATTTCTTTGTGCTTATGTTCGCCTGGTAGTCGAAGTGGAAATTCAACAATAGCATTAGGAAGTTTTATTTCATCATTTTTATATAAAATGAGAAACACTAGAAAAGAGAGTGCGGATGTAAACAACACGGACCTTTTTGGTGTCAGTTAAATAGTAGGTAAATCAGTAACAGCATTGGCATCACCGATGCGTTGCCGGCAAGAAAAAAGAGTCGTTTGGCAGCTGACTCAAGCAAAATTGTTTAGTGCCTGCGAGAAAGTGTACTGGCGAATCACTTAGTTTACACGTAAATATTGCACATACGTGCTATTCACTTTCTCACAGGCACTAAAAATTTTCGTCAGTTTTTGCGTTTAAAGCGTCTGACAATCCTTCTGGTCCATGAGAAGTGTCTGACAGTTTATGATACTAGTTTAGAATAATATTCTACAAAATATATGTATATAAATTAGCCATACTAATTTAAGTAAAGTAACTCTTATTTTTAGTTACCTTTCTCATCTGATACTTGGCCAGGTGTTACAGGGCAAGTTCCATAAGCACGCAAGGTATTCAAAGTACATTAGACGCTACTGAGTAGTTAAGGTTTCATCCATGTAAAAATAAGTTATGTCTGATCGCTCTGGGATCTTGGACTAATATATCTTTCTCATGCACACTGGATGGCGCGTCAAGTCAAACTGAAAATTTGACAAGTCAAGCTGCAGACTTGATCAAGTACACTTGACCGTGTATGGAAGGCTGAAGGTCGATCGATACATTAGTGTATTCATTAGAGCAATTTATATTATATTTCACTCAAGTAACATATAACGATATACTACAAAAGGCAATACCTACACTATATTCACATTCGAATCAGAATTTATATAAGCACTGTGTTGCCTAGCAACCACAAACAAACAGGTGCATGAAACTTTTGGTCGTATAAAGTACGTTTGAACTAAATCTGTAGTTCGCAAGTCGCGTTCCGTTCCACTCTTTGTAATTTTATTTTATTTTTAAACATAATATTTATTTTGCAAAAGTTTAAAATAACACGGAATAGTTACGTATAAAATCGATATAGACTGTTTTAAAATACATAAACATAAATATAAAATGTTATTCGGCTTTGTTTAATGAAATTTAACTTATAAATAATTTTATGCTCATGCATATTGAGTGGAATGAAATATCTGTATAATCTGTACAGTGCCATCTCTCAAGAACTTATTTGTGACGTGGCGAAAATTGGAACTAATGCCATCCCATTCATAAATTACTACTATGCGCACTATGATTGGTCCAATGCGTCCGGCAGCGCCCTCCTTATAGTCACAGATAAGTTGATTTCACTGTATTTCGAAATATAATACGACCAAGTTGCAAAGCATGTAAGCGCCATTATAGCTGTGAGGTTTTCGTAGTCATTTCTATTTATAGTCATAGATAGGCCGGCCTCAAAACAATACGTTTCTACAAAGGTTTGAAGTCGCTTCACGAAATTAAGGATGTGCGAGCGTGAGTTATTCATGACGAAAATTGTTTTAAGATGTTGGTTTTTACGTCGTTTTCTCTTAGTGTGTTGTTGTTATAGGTCAATAGTAAAATAATGAAGTTGTCACAAACGTTGTAATGATTATTTCGTTCTTTAATAGTTATTTGGTGTGCGAAATACAAATCAGTTTGTGAAAACCCTATAAAGGAATTTTTACGATTTATTGACAAGTATTCTGATACGAGTTTGACTCAAGTATAGGTACGTGACTTCCAAAGTATTAACTTTTAATTGATTCTGAGACTCGAAGAGCGTAGGTTATCAATTTAGCATACACGCCGAGAGGCGAGAATATTATACAGAGCTATCAATTTTGCTTAAGCTTTTAAAAGGGATTTGATTATTTAATGAAACGCTTAAATAATTAGGTATAACATTGATACGTTCTAACCTTATAATTCCTAGACAGTGTCTTGCCACTCATAGCAATTACTTTTAGTAGCTTAATATATTGAAAAATCACTAAGTACTCCGCCTTTTCAGAAGACTAGTTAGATGCTATTATTTTTAATCGTAATCTGGAATCATAGGTACCTATCACAATATTTTAATTTGAATATACATATAAAGTATCCAAATACAAATCTAAGATTATGTTTTTTGGTTTTCATTTAAGCATCTCCGTCGTTGTTAACAAACTCTACAATAGCTATGATAATAAAATACCTATCTATTATGATGCTAATCGTTTTTAAATGGAGTTTCCATACAGCCAGTCATCTTTTAATTTTAAACGGACGCAACATAGAGAGGGTAAAAGTATTATGAATTAATCAGTAACGTAAGATTCTTTACTACGGAAGATACTCTAAGAAAAAAGTGCCTATTAATTGAGAAGTGACGGCAAAAGCAGCTCCTGAGCACACTTTGAAATCACTGCAAAAACTCTTATTGTTGATCTCTCAAACTCTCAAGTTACTATAAAATTGCGTGTAAAGTAGCATAAAAATTAGTCGACGTCACGTCACCATTTCTATTATCTTGCTAAAATCTATCCTGTCACAGATCTATATGAGTGATTCTAACGCCCAAACTCAGAGTCACTAACGCTTACTTTAATCGCTCCTTAGTAAAGAATCACCATATACAAATTCTGTACTAAGGAGCGATGTAAGTAACCATTAGTGACTCTGAGTTGGGTCGTAAGTGATCGAAGTTACGAAAATCATATTGGCCACTAATCCCACTTCTGATACGTACTGAAGCACCATGGAAAATGCAACAAGCCCTCTTGTGTACTTGGTCATTAGAGGGTAGTTGGTTAAAACCTCACAGTATAACAAATTATATACACAAGCTCATAAACACTAAAATGGAGAACTTGAAGAACTTCATCATAAAAAGCTTTTAGGTGCGCGAGATTGTATTTGTTACACATAAGCTAGTAAAGATGGATGCAAATTTTAAATTGTGGAATGCTTAACTATTTCCCTATTTAAACAACATCTTTAGTCATGAACGCATAAATTCTCCATTTTCTTTTATTAATTTATGCATGTATTTTTTATTCCACCACCATTTCTGAATGGTGATTTGCCATAGAAGAGAAGAAATAGCAAAAGAAAGGAAAGGAAAGGAACTAATAAAAAGGAAAACATCTAAAGTATTACACCGTGTCCTACGTGGGCGACTCAAAGCGAACGCGATCGCGAAGCGATCCGATGCAAATTCAGTGCGATGCGGAGCGAAGTGGCGACTCTGTCCTGCGTGCGCGCAAATTGTCACTTCATCGCCACTGACATACGCCGCGCCGCTGAAATTCGCGCGAAAATCTCAAACCAACTGATCGCGTTCGCTTCAAATCGCACCGCACTGCAACGCCCTCTACGTGCTTTTGATCACGTAGGACATATCAATACATCTCGACTGTTTGTTATTTTCGCTTCGCGCCGCGTCGCTTCGCGATCGCGTTGATTCGCCCACGTAGGACAGCGCGTTAGTTAAAAGTCATTATCACATTAGATCTCGTTGAAGTTAAGTTAGACTACGTTTACCACAGATCATTTATTTCTCTGACACATTCACAGCCATCTCCAAAAACACTTTTACTTCTTTGATAAGTTTTTGCACTAAATAGTCTTCGGCTGTTAAAATCTGCTTCGCAATATCTGATAATACAGTACGCACATGTTTCTCTAACTGAATATTAGAAGCCAACCAGTCGTAAAAATTGTTCAGAAACTTTGTAAACGCATTTGTGTGATTATAAAACATGTGATCAACATCGGACAATATTGTGTGAGCGACTAATATCTCATGTGCTACCACAAGACCTTTATTTAATTTTATCATTTCAATCCTAGCTTCTACAGTCCTCAAAACTGATAGCATTATGTCTTTCGTAGGTGTATCATTAACATAGCTCATGTCATTCAATATTATCTGAAATTCATTCGCAGTTACTTCGCTCAAGTGCCTGTAGAAGTCAATTTCAAATAAAGCTTCATAAAAATATTTTACAAACATCCGTATTCGGTCTTCTGGCAAAGTTTTAAAGTGAATCAACAATTTTTTTAACGCTTTTGTACATTCATGTGACTTTGAACAAATATTGTGTTCTGAACACAGTTTTATTTGGTATTTTCTCTCAATGAATGCGACAGCAATTACTATTTTATGTAGCAAATCCGTTGTTATTTTATGAGTTGAATTGCCTAAATCAGTAACACTGTTGGTATCAGCTATGCCGTCAGCCATGTTCTGGAATTTTGCATTGATTCTCTTAATCACGTGCGTCCAATAATATACTTCGTTTTCTTTATCAGTTTTGGAATTAGCTTCTTCAAGTATCTGTCTAAATTGATCCAAACTTTCTTTTAGCTGCTCTTCGTATTGTTGATTATTGAACTCGGCATTAGAACCACTCAGAATATTTGCTACAGCTTTGGCTAATATAATGATGTATTCGTTAAGAAAATGTTGTAGCTCGCCTTGGCAGAATTCTAGATCCTTGCAAGTAAGAGCGGTTCTTACTGCTAGTGTGATTGGATCTTCAGTCGGTGGTAGGTTAAAGGATCGTCTGGCACTCACGAAGTTATCCCCTAAATAGTGCGATAAACTTTCTACTACGTCCTTTCCGAGGCTTAGACTTCCTTGCATGTTCACTTTGATTCCACTGACGACGCATGCTATGGCTAGAAGTAAATTAAGCATAAAAATTGTTTTTAAATAAATAAAAACAAAAATTATGTCATTTGTTTCAACTTAAAATTTAAGAAAAGGAATCGTTTTTGACGCCGAGGTGGGTGGTAAACCGGAGCACCCGCCCCGGGCGGTAGCTTCAGGGGATGCCAAAACATTATATAGTATGATTAAAAATAAAAATAAAAAACTGGCTCACACTAATAAAAATTTATTATAGGGTTCTTATTTCGAAAAAATCGTAGATCCGGGGTTGCTGAATCGTAAGACATATTAAGGCGATCTAGTGGATTCAGTGTTATTTACCAATATTTTAAATATTTACCTAATACATACTTAAATAATCTAAGGTAAAAAATACACGGATCTTAAAAATATTTTATAAAAATCTCACCTTCCAAACAAAGAAATAGCTTTACATGATTCATAGTAAAGCATAATATTTTATGTGCTTGTTTAAACTACCTATTGGTTCTGTTAGCCTTTATAATATTAAATTTATTTTAATGCTGTTATTATCAGTAGTGCATGACGAAACAGTATTGTATGCATATACATAGGTCTATGGACGAAACTGATATTTCTAGTACGAGATCCGGCTTAAGAAATATATGTATAGGCAGCAAGGGCGTAGCTACCGCCGTATCAGCCGTAT
The DNA here is from genome assembly GCA_951805285.1 of Thymelicus acteon. Classification (NCBI taxonomy): domain Eukaryota; kingdom Metazoa; phylum Arthropoda; class Insecta; order Lepidoptera; family Hesperiidae; genus Thymelicus; species Thymelicus acteon. The sequence goes on from OX638216.1 coordinate 3,348,894, forward strand.
CAATTATACGGGGCCCCCAGCGTATAGGGGCCCCCACTAACACTCCCAAAAAAAAGCTCGCCAGCGGCCTACGACCGCACTTTTATACACTCCTTTTATATTTGACAGCTGACGTTGAGGGGGCCCCACAATAAATACTGATATGGGGCCTCCTTAGGGCTAGCTACGCCACTGATAGGCAGGCACCTTCCCTCATGTGTTTCATGAAAATGATCCACTATTTATGGTAGATAATATAAATATCTATATTATATTGCTGATAGGTTGCCTAATAAAATCGCGTCCAGATAATGTTACCTATAATTAATAAAATTGTCAATTAAATATTTTCTAACTACTAAACTATGAAGAATAGCAAAAAGTGGTCAAAGGAGTCTTGGGGCCGATTTTGATAACAATTAAAACTGCATCATTAGATTTTTGTTCATGTTCAAACTGAAAAGTAACCAATTCCACAAGATTCAATTTACGAACGTCAAGAGACTTTTATAATGATAATGATATCAAAAGCTAATCTAAAGATAATGAATAGAAAACCCAAAACAGGAAAGTCCATGACCTCTAAATCAAAACTGATAAAAAGCAAAGGATGGCTTGAAGAAAAATACCTAATTAACGTTAATTTTTGTATTTTTTTTTATGGAAATAGCCGGCAAACGAGCTGACGATCCACCTGATGGTAAGTAAGTGGCTGTCGTCGCCCATGAACATCAGCAACACCAAAGGCATCACTGATGCGTTGCCGGCCAAGAAAGAGAGAAGAAAGCAACACCAAAGGCATTACTGATGCGTTGTAGGCCAAGAAAGAGAGAAGACAAAGAAAAAAAGAACTGGCTCTCAAGCCCCCAGCCGGAACACGACGAGTCGTTTGGCGGCTGACTCATGCTCAAGGGTGGTAGCTATCCAGGCGAACCCCATGGAGAAATAATAATAGTAATAATGGAATTAAATAACAATTAAAATCAATATTACCAATATAATCCCTCCGATGGCCCTACCACCAGCGGGCCGGATTTAGTCGCCTTTTACGACACCCATCCGGCGTGGGATTGGGGTTAGTATCCTAAAGCTGCCCCAATACGGCTAATTTATTTTATATGTATTTTAAATTTATGTACCTACGTACGTTTTGTGCGACAGTTTTGAATTCCAGACACAGGAAATTATAAAGTTTGCTTCACATATTATTCTAAGAGCGCCATCTGTTAAAAACACAGGAAACTTTAATGTTAACAGTTAAGTACGTGTCAAGTAGCGACACCTAGTGAGCAGAGTTGCAAATTGCCATTGCCGCATCCTTGAAGACTTCTGTGCGCCTAGTGCTCGCTTTAATTGATTGCTACTAATGGTGAACAAATCCGATGAGTTTAAAATACCCCAGCTTCGTTTTGACACACTTGCTTGCATGTTTTTATTATCCTAGTACTGACTGCAAGTGGGGGGTGTCAGGTTTTATTTTCGTTACGGAATTTCTTGATTCGGTCGCCGCGCTCAAAGCTTTAACACAACTTTAACTTATCATAATTATCTAAAATAAGGTTTCACAATAATGTTTCTTTTTTATATAAATTTTTATAATCGAATAATAAAATGGGTCAGAAAATCGAATCAATACTCAAGTAAAAAATCACTATTACCTTTAATATGGCAACATTATGTTACGAAGTGACATTAGCATGTCATTTTGGTATGGTGGATTAATAGTGGATTAAACCATAGACATAATACAGATAGACTAGGCAAGGTATCTGAGCATATGTAAGTGAAACCGTCACGCTGAGAGAAAGAAAGGCAGGAGGTAAACCTATCCTTGTCTTACTTACGAGTTACGCGAGTTCGCCACGACCGAAGCAAGTGGTGCAGGCGCGAGTAGAGAGAGATAGGTATACCTTCTTGGTACCTCCTTGGTACCTCCTTGGTCTCTTTCTCTTTCTAATAGCGTGACGCAAAGAAGGCCCGCTTGTCTAGTCTAGTAGTATTATGTCTATGGATTAAACTCTGTTTTTTAATTCGGCAAACCGATTCGACAGGCGCTAATGTCAAAAGCTAAAATAATGTTGCCAGTTGTTTATGGCTAGAGCCACTTCAGGATTCCGGTTCTTTGAATCGTAAGATATTTATTGTTTTTAACAGTTGACTTTATTGTAATTAAATTTAATCTTGAATTAATCAATATGAATAAAAATGATTGTAGATTTATCGATATACGTTTTTATTTAAAATTGCATCCCATTTTGTATTGATTAGTACTAACCAAGGATATTATAATTTAATTGAATTGCAATCTTCGTAGAGATACCTACCTAAAGACGGATAAAAATACACACGTTATAAAAATAGAAAATGAAATGTGCAATTAAGGCCATGTCATCGACAACATGGTCGAACATTTTATAATACAAGTTGGTAGTTATTCTTATAGTTCTGAGTTAGATTCTGAGTCTAAATAAATTATATTCCATAGAATTATCTGCCTTTTATTTTTAATTACCATTTTGTATTTATTTCAAACACAAATATCGGAAAACAATCATAGATCGTAAACATCTTTCCGATTACGGTACATCGCTATTTAAAAAGTAATAAAATCGTGCAACACAGGAAACGTCATTTTAGTTTGCGGAATTAAAAAACAGGGTATAGTGATTCGACTATAGGTTAATTTATCAACTGATTCAAATTCAACCAAACATGTCGATAGAGCAGCGTCATTTGTTATTAATTTCTGAAAAAAATATCGGCGCTCCTCATGCGTACTATAAGGTTACTAAAATTCTGACTTTCATTGTTTCAATCTTTTAATTCTGTTATTACATCTTGAAATTTTAGATTACAATGATTATCATTATTGACGGGACCGGTACCTACGTGAAGAGAAACCGACGAGTCATAATCGACATTAAAGAACCAGTTTCAGCATAGATTTAGAACCAGTAAATTCTCCCATAGATTTGATAGAGCGAGATCGCCAGTTACAAAATCTACTTGAGAGACAGGTACAAAAATATTATTTTTTGTTCATATCAAACTCCAATCAAACAATCAATGAGTTGTGGCAAACAATGAAGAATAAGTTGGCTATTTGAAGATTTAATGTTTCAAATTGATTTCTAAGCAGAAAATCGTAGTAAGTTTAAGTACATAAGTATAAGTACGATGCTGGGTAGCAGTATTCTGGGCTGCTTGTTAAATTTTCTCACATTTCTTTTAAAATAATCTCAAAGAATATAAATTCTCTGTCTCATGTGTGGCCATATATATTGTTTAGTACATAAATATATATGTAAGGTACTCTGTGGATTCTGTGGTTTTAACCATAGACTAAAATAAAGTTTGTTGATGTTTGGTTGACAGTTGATTTCCCTCTCCTCATCTGTCTTTGTCACAGTGTTGCCAATGCTACGGCAATTACCGTGTTCTACGGCTTTCAGGCCAAAAAAATCACAAAATCTACGGTCTACGGCCCGAACCCTAGGGCCGTAGCAAATTCTACGGCTTTTCGCAAATTCTACGATCTTTCTGTTATTTATTATTTTTGCAGACATTTAACGAATATTAAACCCTTAAAACAGTGTCACTTAGGCTAATGAAGAGTGTTCCTTGTTTTGTGGACATGAAATTCACTGCTGATGACCTTTTTTTTTTTTTTTTTTTAGTCCGAGCGCTGAACCGATGGTATATATTGGCATAATTGGATAGCTTAATATATTAGCAGCTGTGGACACGGCCCACAGTTGATCTTTTTCCATACAAACACGGCTTTTTTATCTCATGTACACGGCCTTCCAAAAAATTTCATTGGCAACACTGCTTTGTCAACTGTCTTTTTGCTTCGGCCATTTTCGCCGAAAGACTTGTGTTCTCTTTGGGTCACGTATCCTTGCGTGGCCTTTACATCTCAGATTTAAAGTTAAATCAAGATGGTGCAGAAGAAGGTAAAACCCATGTGCGTTTAGTTAAATATTATATTTTTAGTGATAATCTTGAAAATTGTTGTGTACTAGATCTATGTTATGTGCGCGATGTTAGTTGTTTTTGAGCTAAAAATGTAAATACCATGATGTATTGTGATGCTAAATAATTAATTCTGCCTTTGAAAACCAGCAATAACCATTTATTCGTAAGTGTTCCGTGTTAAACTTGTGAAACTTATATATTACTTGAACATAACCTACGAATTGAAACCATGATGTCAACTTTGGAATGACTGCCTTGATTACGACGACTAATTATCACCAAGATCTCTGAGTGCCTGTAATTAATGCCATTTATAGTTATAAATCGATATGTTTCTAATAAACATGTAATTTTTTTAGCCGAAGAAGAAAGTAGGGAAGAAGGTAGCGGCCGCTCCCTTGGTCGTCAAGAAAGCCGAACCTAAAAAGATTGTCAACCCTCTCTTCGAAAAGAGGACAAAGAACTTCGCTATTGGTAAGTTACCTAATAAATCTACTTTTATTTGTTTTTGTTTTCACACTGGACCAACATGATGTAAAATTATAACCTGAAATTCCGTGTGGCTATTTATATCGAGCTTTTTAACACTGATTTGGTCCTTATTTCTTTGTTATATTGTTAAAAGAAGTTGTGTTTTGATAGATATTGTGTTTAACTCATATATTTGGTACAAACTACAGGAGAGCCATAATTAAGTCTTGTCTTTTTAGTCTTGCTATTCCTGAAGTGATGAATTCAAATATCTCAATGTAATATCACATTTGTTTTCCTGGGCCCACTGTCTTCATATAAATTTTATAAAGTTTTTTAAAAGATGCCTTGAACAATTTAAGTAGTTTCAATAAAAAAAACCATAAAGGTAATTACCTGCTTTCATAATAATATGACTGGTAATGCATCAGTGATGATTTTGATGATGGTCAATTATAATTATAATAATTATTAGGTGGGCCATTGGGATATTCAAATTCAAAAATCTTAATATTTATTGCCTTAACTTTTCATTATGTAGGTTATGTTATTACTGGTATATCTGTTAAGTAAAATTGGATAGAAATTAATTATTTGCCATGTCGTATGGACACTTGTTTCAATTCTAGTCAATCATTAATTTTCAAAATAAAACACAATTTTTTAAAATCATTGTGCCAAATATACTGGAGCATTATAAAGTGCATTTTAATAGAACAATTGGACACTGAAACCCGTTTCATACTCTTCTAGGTCAAGATATCCAGCCAACTCGTGATCTATCCCGCTTCGTGCGATGGCCCAAGTACATCCGCATTCAGCGCCAGAAGGCAGTGCTCCAACGCAGGTTGAAGGTGCCTCCACCAATCAACCAGTTTACTCAAACCCTGGACAAAACTACTGGTAAGTTGAGGTTTTTATTAATTGGGAGATGGGAATGCAATCTCGTGAGTTTTAGACATAGCCAAGATATTGCGAGATGGGAGAGTCAGTCTTGCAAGATTCCAATCTTTACGAGTATGTGTATTCCTTTTAGAGATTCAGATTGATCTTCTCTAAAATGTTATCAATAATATCCATTACTTTTGTGGTTAAAGAATCTTTATTTCTCATAAGAATTAACAAATTCACTTACATGAGAACTTAACTCTGAGTAGGTACACTAAACAATAATTGCGACATATCACGCAGAACACCTATTGACTTATTGACACAAACTTTACCTACCTCTTTTATATTAATTCTCACATATTTGATAAAGAAAAAGTAATGATACCTGAAAATTCATAAATAAAAGAGTTATGGATATTTTGCATTACATTTTCTAGTTGGGTTTTCAACTTAACATGATGATTTCCAAATGCAACTATGAATTACTATGATTATTAAACAATATACGAGCTTTTTAACTCTGATGTACTTAATTACATCTATAAATTGTGTGCTGTAAAGAACTATTTTCTAAACCATATTAAAAATTTTCAGCCAAAGGACTTTTCAAGATCCTTGAGAAATACAGGCCAGAAACTGAGGCAGTGAGGAAAGAACGTCTCAGGAAAGCTGCTGAAGCTAAGGTATTTTTATTTATTTTAATCTGAGAATGTTTTCAGATAAAATCCATTTTCTAAAATACAGGATTTGTGTAAATTTGCTTCTTGTGGAATACACTTGTTGAAATTAATTGGAATATGGATGCATCTTTCCAGATGTATAATATAAAATGCATCAATAAGTTACAAAATACATAAATAATTGCATTTCTGATAAATTAGTAATATTTTATCATTTTATTGAAGTAAATATTTTACTTTGTAATTTGCTAGTTATATTGGCTCCAAAGGATAATAAAACTAGTATCTAAAGGCCAATGCATACGTAACAGGTTTTTTCCCGTACGGGACAGGACATGAAGTTTTGGAAACATTGTTTTATAGAAAATGTATATGATAGTGCATATGCAGTGGAATCCTAGACGTGGCACAAAACCCATTACGTAAATATGCATTTTCCTTAAATTTTATTGAAAAATTCAACATTAACATAGTTATTATAATTTTATTGCAAAATGATGCATAAAAATCAAATATCCGAAGGCCATGACGACCTCTGACCACCAAGATCTCTGATTGCACCATAAGAATAGAGTATGTATGTCACAGTTCTAGTTATCATAGCCTAATAAGTTGGTGTCTGCAGGTTGCCAAGAAAGATGAGCCTCCACCGAAGAGGCCGAACACCATCCGCTCCGGTACAAACACTGTTACCAAGCTCGTGGAGAAGAAGAAGGCGCAACTTGTCGTCATCGCTCACGACGTTGACCCTATTGAGGTGTGTAGCACAGATCTATGTAAATATATTAATGTTGTAACCATACAAGACATGAATAAGTTGGAAAAGTCAAAGAAGCATACTTTTCAGGGTGGGCATTTTTAATTTTTAAGTGTTAATCATATTTTATGGTTAATATTGGCGTCAACCTATTAATGGTCCACTACTAGAGAATACCACACCATGCTCTTCAAGTGTGAATTTGTGTTAGATTATATCACTTATGCCCCAACTCAAGAGTCACTAAAGCTTACCTTAATCACTCCTTAATAAAGAATCACCATACAAATTCTGTACTAAGGAGCGATTTAAGTAACCATTAGTGACTCTTGAGTTGGGGCATTAGTATGAAAGATTTTTTTTATTCACACCAATAAAATACATTGATATTAATCATCACCTTGTGATACTTACCTTGTGATAAGTACTCTTTGAACTTACTCTTTTACAGTATAAAATGAATATCTTTTTTATGTGTGATTATTATTATACAAATTATACTGTGATGGCTATGATGTAAGAATTTCTTCACCTGAGGCTGTGGATTATAAATTCACATGCTGTATGAAGCTATGTGACTCTGAGCTTTAGGTCTAATTGGTTTATGTAACTGAAAGAAAGTTCACCTGTTTTTATGTAAGGAAAAGTTCAAATTATGACGTAGATTACCCAAGAATACTGACCATTTTAATGGACAACTAGTTAGTAAAAGAACACCAAAATAATGGAATTGAATGAAAATATAGGAAAGGAAAATAAATTAACAAACATGATCAACTTTCAGATATCTTTTTTTATTTGCTAGAACAGCTAGGAAATTATGAACTTAACTTTATTATTAAATAAATATAAATTGTGCTATTTCCCAGCTGGTACTCTTCCTGCCCGCCCTGTGCCGTAAGATGGGCGTGCCCTACTGTATTGTGAAGGGCAAGTCCCGTCTCGGAGCCCTCGTCCACCGCAAGACTTGCACCTGCTTAGCGCTTACACATGTGAGTTGTTTACTGTTCTATTTTTTTAGGATAATAGCTGTGGAACTGATTGATTGATAGGTGATGAGGAAGTCCTTACAGCCTGACAGACAGTAATTTGGTCCATGTGCCGCGGTATAGGCCAATAGGGCCAACAGCAAATGTCTATTTGAGAGTAGTGAAATTGTTGAAGATGAGCATGTAATGATGATTTATTTGCTATCTGAATGCCATGAGGATAGCTTCTCTACCACCAATACAGAGTTATCTGAGTATGCCATCTTCAACATGTACTAATGTGTGATAAATAATTTTGATTGTACACTGATTGATGATTGTGATATTTTCGCGCTGATCAGTCCGCTAGTCCCCATGAAACTAAAGTTAAATCCTACCTGATGGTGACTATTCACACAGTCTTGGGTAGTAAAGTGCAGTAATTTAGTAGAAGCTCATGCATTCTTTACTTGCGAGTTGATGCAGGGAATTGCAAAATAAATTGCCAAAAAATTTGTCCTCACAGAATACTGTAATGAGAATGAATTGTAAATTGAATGGTCTTTAAATTGCCATCACTTGTTAGTGTACTGTATAGTCTAATAATGCACAAATAGTATTAGTATAATTATCAGTGTACCAATACAACCATGTTTACAGTTTTTTATAGTAACTTTGATTTACTAACTGGACGTTTTCGTAATGGTCGTATTACAAATCACTTTTTCAATGCCATCAGGTGGAGTCTGGCGACCGCGCCGCGTTCACCAAGGTTGTTGAGGCGATCCGCACCAACTTCAACGAGCGGTACGAGGAGCTGCGGAGACACTGGGGCGGTGGCGCCCTCGGCAACAAGTCCAACGCGCGTATTGCCAAGCTCGAGAAGGCCAAGGCTAGGGAACTTGCGCAGAAGCAGGGCTAATCCAATAAACTTTAATGTCTATGCTTGTTTTATTTTTTCACTGTTGGTTCTTTTGCAACATATTGCGGTGATTTAGAATAGTATTTCAGTCCATTACTGCGGACCTGGAGGTGGCGGAAGCCTTTCGTAGCTTACTTTTACATTTTCGCAGCATAGCTGCATAGCACATATTTGGTGGAAAAGCACCCTTCGAGAGGTATGATGTGAGAATAGTAATGTACGGTAAGACCTTGTCCAGAAGGGGCGAATTCGCCACGAAACGTTTCGCGCGAATTCATTCGCGCGTTAGCGAGATACTAGGCGCCAATACATCGCGTCCACAAGCATCGCGCGAGTTCAAAATACGCGCGTAAATCGCGTGCACTTCGCCAGACTCTCGACTCGCGCGTAATTCGCGCGAGTCGAAATACTAGAGACTCCTTGTTGCGTCCACTTAACGCGCGAACAACAGAGCGAGGTGCACATATCGAGGGAAATGGAGCGCCAAAATGTTCGCGCGTTGGTACGCTTCTTCTGGACGCAACGGTCGCGCGTAATACGCACGAGGGAATCGCGGCGAATTCGCCCCTTCTGGACAAGGTCTAAGTATGTAAGTTGAATTATAGATTATAAGGTTCATGTTAGTTTGAACAACGTTATTTTGATAACGCAGATTTCGCATCTGAAACAATGAAAATTAAGATTCTAAATTCTAATACCCCATTTACACGCGCGCGCGAGCCACGAGACAATCCGCGATACGCGCGCGTGTGAACAGGGCGCTCGCGAACCAGACCGCGGCAAGTCTCGTGGCTCGCGTCGGGAGCGGTTTTGTAGGCGCGCGCCAAAGGGGCTCGCGCGGTGTTCACACGCGCGTAGGGGACGTGGCTTACGGACGCGCCACGAGACGGTCCGTGACACGCGCGTGTAAATGAGCGGTAAGATTTACATTTCTTACATTGGGGTGTTAAGATTTTTATGCGTACACCGCCATCTATATTTTAGCATCTAGAACAATATAACTATTCATTAGATTACTTATCATTTTAGTAATAAAGTTTTTAATAGATGTCACTACTAGATTTAATTCTTTATTATTCGCGATAGATGTCACTAGTCAACTTAAAACAAAAAAAATACGATTTAATAAAAATTAATGTTGTCATGATTTCATATAGCTTGAACTATAATCAATATAAAAAAAAAATAGTGTTCCTCTAGTAAGTAAGTAGGTATTTAATCGTCACTGCTGCTTTTATAGAAGTTGTGGAGGTAAAGCTGTGTATGGCCATGACGAACAAGTATAATTTACTTGTCAAGTTTGCAGCGGACTTGATGCGGCATCCAGTAAACTTGACTGTGTATGGTTAGGTATACATTATAGCTAATCTCATGCAAACTGGATGCCGCATCAAGTCCGCTTCAAACTTAAAAAGTAGGTAAACTTGATCGTGTATGGCCAGTTTATGGGTGAGGCGTGTGAAAATCCTACGAAAAATATTGCACTGCACCTAGGGTTGCCAGATGTGTTGAAAAAAAACCCGGACAAGTTTAATTTTTTTTTTATTATTGATTTTCTTGGAAAATATTACCAAATTTCTTACTAATAAAGCACAATTCACAATCAAAGCTAAATTAACAGTTTATCTACGTTTTTGTATAATTATTTAGTATAATATTCATACATAAAAATCAAAGTGTCAGATTTGACGTTTACTAGTCTGCTTTCCCTGTACCTACTTGTCGATCGATGTCATTCAAGTGTTATATACTCGTACATACAAGTTATATACAAGTGTTATATAGGTAATTTATTACATGAGTTTTCATGAGAACCGGACAATCCTTAGGCCCATAGCACATGGCGTATTTTATACGCGCAGACGACGCGCGTCTTCGGCGCCGTAGACGCTGATTGTTGCGTTTGCATTGATGTTACAAGCGCGCGCATGAAGCGCGTATACCTAAAGCCAGCGTAAACAGTGTTGTCTCAACCGAAGCCATTGTACTGTACAAATTATTTGTACAACTGAAGTTCGAGGAGTCTTTGATCAAAACGCAAAAGCTACGAATGACTACAGCGCGTATACGCGCAGTAGATGCGCGTTTCACGATCGCCCCGTGTGCTTAGTTTACAAGACTGCGTTCAAATCTCGTATGAAGCGCGTATACGCACGTCATCTGCGCGTCGTCTGCGCGTATAAAATACGCCGTGTGCTATGGGCCTTAGTCCGTTGTTTCAGGATTTTTTTGACCGGACAGACGTGACGAAAACCGTACTGTCCGGTCGAAAACCCGACAACTCCACTCTCTTACGAATTCTCTTACGACCTCTCTGTAACGACCCAAAACCCTTAGTCTACACCTAGACTTTATTAATTTCATAAAAGATTTGAATTTAAACACTTAATGTATTTTAAATATAACGGGACCTTGGGATTCATACATATAAGGCATAAATATACCTACTGATATTTCGACCCAATTACCTGGAGGTCACTGCGAGAATAAATATTTAAAATCATACTAAATACCTACTTCATGTTTTTTTAAATATTTGTAACAAAAAGTTTAGCTCACCTTACTTCTTCATGTAAAATAATTCCAAACTCACAATCTTCGACGTGTGTGTATTAGATATTCTTAAAAACTGGCCAAGTGCGTGTCATGCCACGCGCAATGTAGGGTTCTGTTTCGTAGTTCATTGACTATTTAGTTACTAACTACTTTAGCTAGCGTAGCTGTAATAGCTTACCTTTTAAAATCATCATAATTATAGTGTACACTATTGCCAGGATAATATATTTCACAAGTCCAACACGTACTATTTAGTCGGCGGGGCGGAAGGGTTACTATATCTTAGGATATGTGTTGAGATTTCAGGATTTTTGGACTCTTCTCAGAATAGCGGCTGGATTTTGCAAATCTCATGAAATCTCAGGATTTTTAAAACTTAAACCGTGGTTAAAAGTTAAACATGGCATGGTAGGTGATTGCGCCACACGCCAATCTTAGGTAGTTTGTATGTATATCGAGTCCAAACTTAGAGGCATAGGATAGGACTTACACGACACAGTTCTGTATATTTATTCTATGTATTCAGCGTACTCACGCCATTTTTGCTAGTAGCAGCAATTACGTTTTCTTCCGTCGATGTGTATTTTTCGTCATAAGTTGACTTGAGTCAGACCGTTTCAAAGTTAATGAGTTCTTATTCACGATACACTGCGTCGGACTGGCGACAAGTCTGCATTAACGCATTCTGTAACATCGTGTACATAATTTAAAGGACAAGCAAGAAAAATTACTCCAGTACTGAAAAATATTCATGACGATCTAGCGACCCTGCGTGCGAAGCGAGCTGCCAGGGGTCCCTGGTTCCAATCCGTTTGCTATCCTCGTTACATAAAAAACATAATTATACTCGTACATAAGTCTAATTTTGACGACCCTGTAGCCTAGTTGGTAGCAATCCTGCCTGCGACGCGAGGTGTCCCGGGTTCGATTCCCAGCGGGGGCAGATATACGAGTATGTCTGACAGATAAATATTTATACTCGGGTCATGGGTGTGATTGTGATGTGTTATACATATGTGTCGTCCATGCCAACCGCGACACAGGCAATAACCTACTGCGGGGTATGAGTGTGTTAGCGTAAAAAAAGGAAAAGTTTAAATGAACACTTTTTCGCTATGCTCTGCTCTGATTTTCACATCCTATTAAAAAATAATAATTATTCTTAGTGACATTTACATATGCGAACAATTCTTCATACGGTAAGGTGCGTAAAATATCGAGGCAAACTACGTCGTCCTCGCTGAATCTGGCGGAATGTTCGATTATGTTCCTTCAACTTTATATACCAGCAACATATTATATACCAGTACTAGCTGCCCGGACAGACTTCGTTCTGTCAAAAGTTTTTTTATTAAAGCCTTCCGTGTGTAAGGAACATTGTAAGCTATCCTATCTTTCAAGTTGGATCAAACTGCATACGGTGTACTTTGATTAAAATCAATTAAGTAGTTTAGGAGTCCATCGCGGACAAGCAACGTGACACGTAATTTCTCAGTGTACTGTGTCAACAACTTCTTTATAATCGGTTAAAATTATTCATTTTTAACCGACTTCAAAAAAGGAGGAGATTTTCAATTCGACTTTTTTATGTTGTTGTTACCTTATAACTTTTTAACTTGATGTATTATTTTGATGACTCTTTTATTTTATTCTTATTTCTTATTTTATTCTTGGATGACCTCGCCGTGCCAAGGGTCCGATTCCCAGCGAGGCTGAAATTTGAATGGTGAGTTTGAATTTCTATTCTTGGTCTGGGTGTGAATGTGTCCTTGCCTAGTGTGTTGTCCAGGCACCCACGACACAGGGAGTCCTAGTGTGGGGCTATGAATGTTAAGCATTAGTGTAAAATGATTTGCAAGTTTATATTTATTTATCTATATTCCATACGAGTAACCACCCTCGCTTTGCTTCGGTTTTCTTATTTTTTTACACCTTGGGTTACATTATTGGGCTTTTATTAAGGATCCCTAATTTTTTTTTGAAAATATAATATAGCTTGTTACTCGGGGATAGTGTAGCTCCCCAACAGTGAAAGAATTTTTCAAATCGGTTCAGTAGTTTCGGAGCCTATTCAGTGCAAACAAAAAATCAAATCTTTCCTCTTTATAAGTATATTAGTATAGACTACTTATAATAAAACTCAAAGGGCAAATTTTTTGTACATTGAATATTTAAAAAAAAATCGATTAGGGGGCACTTCAGTAACGTGTTAGAGCACAAATTTTTTTTTAGAATTATTGTCTGTCTGTCTATCTGTTTGCCTATCCTGGCATCATATGAAAACCCTTGAACGGATTTCGATGAAAATTGGTAAAGTTGTTACTTATACTCCGGGTCATATTTTGAGACACTTTTCATCCCGGAAAATTAAAAGGTTTCCGGGAAACGGGATGAAAGTTTTAATGGAATATTTTTAAAACATCAACCGATTTGCTTCAAATTTGCAAAAAAATCTTCCCTGCTTAAATTGATGGAACACATATTTTTCAGTTTTTCAAAATTTTGCAAAAAAAAGTAAAAATTAATGTGAATATTGCTTATTTTTCAAAACCCGCTCCTGGAGGAATCCTTTGTGATTTTATCGTGGGTTTCAGTATATAAATTACTAAATATAAGTACTTACTTCAATATAAATTCAACGTTTTTTAAATTTTCTTCTGCAAGAGGTACAAATAAGGTAAAACATAATTTCCGTATGCGAAGCTGCGGGCAACAGCTAGTATATCATATTTTTCTCCCTGGCAGTATTCTGTTTGTCTTACTTAAGGTCGATGCATTACGTAATATGTTTTTACTCGGACGGGACGGGACGTGAAGTTTTAGCAGATAGCGTATACGCCACCACGGAGGCACGGACGGGACGGGAACGGGGCACGCACGTATATTTAAGCCCCGTCCACTTCCTTCTCCGTCCCGTCCACGATACGTATTTTTTTTTATGGAAATAGCCGGTAAACGAGCTGACGATCCACCTGATGGTAAGTGGCTATCGTCGCCCATGGACATCAGCAACACCAAAGGCATCACGGATGCGTTGCCGGCCAAGAAAGAGAGAAGAAAAAGAAAGAAAGAACTGGCTCTCAAGCCCCCAGCCGGAACACGACGAGTCGTTTGGCGGCTGACTCATGCTCAAGGGTGGTAGCTATCCAGGCGAACCTATGGAGAAATAATAATAGTAATAATGGTATTAATTAATATTTAAAATCAATATTACTAATATAATCCCTCGAGAGTCCTACCACCAGCGGGCCGGATTTAGTCGCCTTTTACGACACCCATCCGGTATACAGCGACCCTTATTCTCTGGCTATAACGTTCTACAGGAGGGGTCATTGAATATTAGGACGATGTTTACAGTATGCCGGCGGCTCTACGATAATGATTTTCCGATAATGCTTTTACCTGGAATATCACAGACAAATATTTCGTATATCTATAGTTCCCCGGTTCAATTCTAAGCCACATATTTTTGTAACTGTATAATAAGTATTTGTTTATGACTAACTAACGCTCTGTCCCCGGCTCCGCCCGCGTTACCCGGGAAAATATCCTATTCCACATCGTAAGTCAACCTGTGTGCTAAATTTCATAAAAATCCATTCATTAGTTTTTAGGGTTCCGAAGTAAAATCGGAACCCTTATAGTTTCGTCATGTCCGTCCGTCCGTCCGTCCGTCTGTCTGTCTGTCCGTCTGTCCGTCTGTCCGTCTGTCCGTCTCTCCATCCGTCCGTCCGTCCGTCTATCCGAAGGAAAGCGCCGAGACCCTTAGTGCTAGAAAGCTGTAATTTGTCATGGATATACATATTTATTAAAAGTCCAGAATCGTAGAATAAAATATTGAAAATCATTTTTTTCAGGCTACCTCCCCTATAGGTAACGTGAGGATGAATTTTTTATTCGTCGCGTACCCTATAGTGTGGGCTATCGTTAAAAAGGTCTTTCAAAAATATTATGGGTCTTGTAAGACCATTTTTGGAATTAGCGGTCTGTTTGTGAAATATTTGGCTTTAAAATGCTAATATTGGTTAGAGTCAAGTGTCCCCCTTCTGCCGGCTAAACGGTTGGAGTTGGACAGGTGAAAATATTCCCAAAAAAAAAGCTTATATAATGAATTTACAAGGCAAACTATCATGGCTATGTTAGCATAAGTAGTTACATAAGTATTAGTCTATAAACTTACTACTCCGGAACCCTACATTGCACGTGCTCTGACACGCACTTGTCCGGTTTTTTAGGGTTCCGTAGCCGAATGGCAAAAAACGGAACCCTTATGGATTCGTCATGTCTGTCTGTCTGTCTGTCTGTCTGTCTGTCTGTCTGTCTGTCTGTCCGTCCGTATGTCACAGCCACTTTTTTCCGAAACTATAAGAGCTATACCATTGAAACTTGGTAGGTAGATGTATCCTGTGAACCGCATTAAGATTTTCACACAAAAATAGAAAAAAAAACAATAAATTTTGGGGGTTCCCCATACTTAGAACCGAAACTCAAAAATGTTTTTTTCATCAAACCCATACGTGTGGGGTATCTATGGATAGGTCTTCAAAAAGCGGCCAAGTGCGAGTCGGATTCGCCCATGAAGGGTTCCGTAGCAGCAAGTAACATAATATAAAAGTTCTTGTACTTCGTTGTAATGTTGATCAATGTTTTTTTGCGGTATACGATTTATGACGTATAAAAAAAAAACTACTTACTAGATCTCATTCAAACCAATTTTCGTTGGAAGTTTGCTTGGTAATGTACATCATATATTTTTTTTAGTTTTATCATTCTCTTATTTTAGAAGTTACAGGGGAGGGACACACATTTTACCACTTTGGAAGTGTCTCTCGCGCAAACTATTCAGTTTAGAGAAATATGATACTAGAAACCTCAGTATCATTTTTGAAGACCTATCCATAGATACCCCACACGTATGGGTTTGATGAAAAAAACATTTTTGAGTTTCAGTTCTAAGTATGGGGAACCCCCAAAATTTATTGCTTTTTTTCTATTTTGTGTGAAAATCTTAATGCGGTTCACAGAATACATCTACCTACTAAGTTTCAATGGTATAGCTCTTATAGTTTCGGAAAAAAGTGGCTGTGACATACGGACGGACAGACAGACAGACAGACATGACGAATCCATAAGGGTTCCGTTTTTTGCCATTTGGCTACGGAACCCTAAAAATGCTAAACACAACCGCATGGAATTTAGTACTTATAAACTAAATAATGTGGTCATGGCATTACTTACCATTGGACCCTTTCTTAGATTCAAAAGTGATGTACCTATAATATTATTTCCATTTTATTTCAAAATTCATCTCAGCCCCCTAAATTTTGTTACGGCCTTGAATCAAATTACGCCTGGGATGGGAATTATAATTGGGCGACTCTTGTCCCTCAAAGTACGAGCAAGGGAACATTTTTAAATTAATTAAAATCCATTTAGATGTAAATACATTGCTGGACATAAGGAAATCCCGTATGAATAAGTGCGGGCTTATAAGCCCTTCATAGTGATTAAGTACTCTGTGCCCTTCAATGGATAGGATTGTTAAACAGTATTTAAAAAAATTTTTGACCAGTGTTATAGCTAAGAAGGCTTTACCAAAGGTAATGACAGCAGTGACAATAATAATAATAATAATCTTTATTTCAGACCATATTTAGAGTCCATATTTTGGTTAGTCACACATCATATTCTTAAAACTATGTTAGTAATATATAGAAACAACAAAAACAAAAACAGAGACAACAGGATTAGTATGAAGATAAACTTAGCCTATGTTAAAATACAAATTTAAACAAGAAGAAACTTATACTAAATACACAAACGCTTATTGGCGAATGTGTGTGCACCGTTCCAGCAGGCCCAGAGACGCTATCTAGTTTGTACGCCAATGTGCTGCGGAGGGTATAATGAATTAATAATTATTGATAATAATAATCCAGCTCCTGTAATCTTTAATGACTCCCTGGTAAATCAGCATGGGATCGAGGTCAGTAGAAATAATATATTCTAAGCCGCCCCAATACAGCTACAACATACACAACTTTCGTCATGAAATGATCAGTCCTAAAAAAACTAAGTGTTTGTACTCATCTGCCACCATGTCCGTCAGAGTACACGACACAGCAATGAACCCCATCCAACTGCAGAGAGGTGTTAGATAAGGATCATATCCCCAAAAACTGTTCACTGCTGCGTTGGAAGACGTGTTCAAGCTGATGGAGTGGAAACGACGGCATCAACATCAGTGGCGAATATATCACACACCTGCCATATGCCGATGATATAGTCATCCTGGCGGGTTCCCTGGAAGAACTTGGTATGCTCGGTATTTCACTACGTGATCGCATCAGAAATGAGGAGATCCGTAGACGAACAAGGGTAACTGACATAGCTCAAATAATTAGCCGGCTGAAGTGGCAATGGGCTGGCCATATAGTTCGAAGGATCGATAACCGCTGGGGAAGAAAGGTCCTCGAATGGCACCCACGTCTCGGAAAAAGGAGCATAGGACGCCCCCTGACCGAGTGGACTGACGACCTGAAGAAGACAGCGGGCATCCGCTGGATTCAGAAGACTCAGGACCGATCAGAGTGGCGCAACTTATTGGAGGCCTATGTCCAGCAGTGGACCTCCAAAGGCTGATGATGGACTTTACCTTTTTAAACTTTCGCGAGTTAACCGGCCGTTAATCTGTAATGTTTCAATTTGCTTTACGTTTTTCCTGAACTCACAATAACATAGCAAGCCGTCTACCTTATCCACGTAAATTAACGTCATTATTCTTATAAAGTATTGACCCGTACTGAGTACGGGTGTCTCCTCTTGAGGAGGCCTAGAATACTCCACTTAGGGTTGCCAGATGACAAGACTGAAATGTCTGGACAAAAGTTCAAAAAATCGGGATTTGTTGGGACAAAAAATGTTGTATTGGAAATAGCCGGCAAACGAACTGACGACGAAAAAAACGGCTAGAGCGGATCGCGGGCGCCACGGCCGCAAATGCGTTCTGTTGAATCAAGTGAATTGTTGGGACATTTTGTATTTTGTCCGGACTTGTCTAGACATCATGTGAAATGTCGGGAGAGGCCAGACGAATCCCGACCCTTACTTCACTCTACTCCACCATGCTAAAAAATGTTTAGTACTTTGTGGTGTGTCCGACCAACCCAAGTGTCTGACGTGTCGGTGCTCTCGGAGTGCCACTGTTTTTTTTGTCATGCCAACGTAGACACCTGTCGAGTCTCCCGTGGACCCCTGGGGGTCCACCTGGGCCACTTTGGGAACTAAAGACTTACAATTAGCATTAGGGTCAACGCACATTTATTCAGCGCCATTCGCATTTCGCTGAACGATTTTGGTTAGACTTATTCAGTACATTACTAATATAATCCCTCGAGAGTCCTACCACCAGCGGGCCGGATTTAGTCGCCTTTTACGACACCCATCCGGTATACAGCGACCCAAATTATCTGGCTATAATGTTCTACAAGAGGGGTCATTGAATATTAGGACGATGTTTCCAGTATGGCGGCGGCTCTTCGTTAATGATTTTCCGATAATGCTTTTACCTGGAATATCACAGACAAATATGTCGTATATCTATAGTTCCCCGGTTCAATTCTAATCCACATTTTGTAACTGTATAATAAGTATTTATTTATGACTAACTAACGCTCTGAAAATATCCTATTCCGAATCGTAGTCAACCTGTGTGCTAAATTTCATAAAAATCCATTCATTAGTTTTTAGGGTTCCGAAGTAAAATCGGAACCCTTATAGTTTCGTCATGTCCGTCCGTCCGTCCGTCCGTCTGTCTGTCTGTCCGTCTGGCCGTCCGTCCGTCCGTCCGTCAGTCTGTCCGAAGCAAAGCGCCGAGACCCTTAGTGCTAGAAAGCTGTAATTTGTCATGGATATACACATTTATTAAAAGTCCAGAATCGTAGAATAAATTATTGAAAATCATTTTTTTTTCAGGCTACCTCCCCTACAGGTAACGTAAGGATAAATTTTTTATTCGTCGCGTACCGTATAGTGTAGGGTATCGTTGAAAAGCTCTTTCAAAAATATTAAGGGTCTTCTAATTTCTTCTTCAATTTTTGGAATTAGGGGTCCGTTTGTCAAAAATAGGTTATATAATTTACAAGGCAAACTAACACGGCTACGTTAGCATAAGTAGTTAAATGAGTATTAGTCTATAAACTTACTACTTCGGAACCCCTAAATTGCGCGTGCCCTGACACGCACTTGTCCGGTTTTTTTGTGTGAAACATCCATACGTACATGCATCCTCACAAACTTTCACATTTATAATAATATGTATTAGAATATGACATAGAATAACTTTAGCCTGCAATATTGAAAGTAAACATGGTGAGAGAGGAAGTGCTACTAGGAATAGATTTTTAGCCGTATTGGGGCGGCTTAGAATACTAACCCCAATCCCACGCCGGATGGGTGTCGTAAGAGGCGACTAAATCCGGCCCGCTGGTGGTAGGGTCCCTCCAGGGATTATATTTGTAATATTGATTTCAATTGGTAATTAATATCATCATTACTATTATTACTTTTTCATGCGTTTCGCTACCACCCTTGAACACGAGTCAATCGCCAAACGACTCGTCGTATTCCGACTGGGGGCTTCAGAGCCAGTTCTTTCTTTCTTCTTCCTCTTTCTTTCTTGGCCGGCAACGCATCAGTGATGCCTTTGGTGTTGTTGATGTCCATGGGCGACGATAGCCACTTACCATCAGGTGGATCGTCAGCACGTTAGCCGGCTATTTCCATAAAAAAAGATAATGTATTATTTTTTCCTAATGACGCTGACTTCAAAAAATGACAAGTGCCAACCGTTGTACCCTATATGATATAACTTGGCACAGGCAGACCAAGTCCAGGATTAGAAAATAGGATTAACTTTATCCCGGATTACATTCTCCTATTTAGATAAAAAAAGATAAATGCTTCCAAAATTTTAATAAAATTAATTTCCTAGAATACAAAAATGCTAAACACAACCGCATGGAATTTAGTACTTATAAACTAAATAATGTGGTCATGGTATTACTTACCATTGGAACCTTTCTTAGATTCCAAAGTGATATACCTATAATATTATTTCCATTTTATTTCAAAATTCATCTCAGCCCCCTAAATTTTGTTACGGCCTTGAATCAAATTACGCCTGGGATGGGAATTATGTTTGGGCGACTCTTGTCCCTCAAAGTACAAGCAAGGGAACATTTTTAAATTAATTAAAATCCATTTAGATGTAAATACATTGCTGGACATAAGGAAATCCCGTATGAATAAGTGCGGGCTTATAAGCCCTTCGATGGATAGGATTGTTGAACAGTATTTCAAAAATTTTTTGACCAGTGTTATAGCTAAGAAGGCTTCACCAAAGGTAATGACAGCAGTGACAATAATAATAATAATAATCTTTATTTCAGACCACATTTAGAGTCCATATTTTGGTTAGTCACACATCATATTTTAAAAACTATGTTAGTAATATATAGAAACAACAAAAACAAAAACAGAGACAACAGGATTAGTATGAAGATAAACTTAGCCTATGTTAATATACAAATTTAAACAAGAAGAAACTTATACTAAATACACAAACGCTTATTGGCGAAGAATGTGTGTGCACCGTTCCAGCAGGCCCAGAGACGCTGTCTAGTTTGTACGCCAATGTGCTGAGGAGGGTATAATGAATTAATAATTATTGATAATAATAATCCGTCTTTTGTCCCCTTTAATGACCTGGTAAGCATGGGATCGAGGTCAGTAGAAATAATATTTTCTACTCGTAAGCCGCCACAATACGGCTACAACATACACAACTTTCGTTATGAAATGATCAGTCCTAAAAACCTAAGTGTTTGTACTCATCTGCCACCATGTCCGTCAGAGTACACGACACAGCAACGAACCCCATCCAACTGCAGAGAGGTGTTAGATAAGGATCATATCCCCAAAACTGTTCACTGCTGCCTTGGAAGACGTGTTCAAGCTGATGGAGTGAAAACGACGTGGCATCAACATCAATGACGAGTACATCACACACCTGCCATATGCCGATGATATAGTAATCCTGGCGGGTTCCCTGGAAGAACTTGGTACAATACTCGGAGACTTGAACAGCGCCCCACAACGGGTCCCACCCGTTAACATGAACATGGACAAGACGAAAATCATATCAAATGTCCATGACACACCCGTACCGGTGGTTGTTGACGGCGTTGCTGTCGAAGTTGTAGACGAATACATTTACCTGGGACAAGTGATCCAGATGGGTAAGTCCAACTTCGAGAAAGAAGTCACTCTTAGAATCCAACTCAGATGGGCTGCGTTCGGGAAACTGCGTTATATCTTGTTGTCCAAAACACTACCTCAGTGCCTAAAGTCGATGGTGTTCGAGCAGTGCATGTTGCCAGCGATGACATACGGATCTGAGACGTGGTGCTTTACTATTGACCTAATGCACAAGCTCAGAGTAGCGCAGCGGGCTATGGAGAGGACTATGCTCGGAATTTTTCTACGTGATCGCATCAGAAATGAAAAGATCCGTAGACGAACAAGGGTAACTGACATAGCTCAAAGAATTAGCCGGCTGAAGTGGCAATGGGCTGGCCATATAGTTCGAAGGACCGATAACCGCTGGGGAAGAAAGGTCCTCGAATGGCACCCACGTCTCGGAAAAAGGAGCATAGGACGCCCCCTGACGGGGTGGACTGACGACCTGAAGAAGACAGCGGGCATCCGCTGGATTCAGAAGACTCAGGACCGGTCAGAGTGGCGCAACTTAGGGGAGGCCTATGTCCAGCAGTGGACCTCCAAAGGCTGATGATGGACTTTACCTTTTTAAACTTTCGCGAGTTAACCGGCCGTTAATATGACATGTAATGTTTCAATTTGCTTTACGTTTTTCCTGAACTCACAATAACATAGCAAGCGATCTACCTTATCTACGTAATTTAACGTCATTATTCTTAAAACGTATTGACCCGTACTGAGTACGGCCACGGGTGTCTCCTCTTGAGGAGGCCTAGATTACTCCACTTAAGGTTGCCAGATGACAAGACTGAAATGTCTGGACAAAAGTTCAAAAAATCGGGATTTTGTCGGGACAAAAAATGTTGTATTGGAAATAGCCGGCAAACGAGCTGACGACGAAAAAAAATGGCTAGAGCGGATCGCGGGCGCCACGGCCGCAAATGCGTTCTGTTGAATCAAGTGAATTGTTGGGACATTTTGTATTTTGTCCGGACTTGTCTAGACATCATGTGAAATGTCGGGAGAGGCCAGACGAATCCCGACCCTTACTTCACTCTACTCCACCATGCTAAAAAATGTTTAGTACTTTATGGTGTGTCTGACCAACCCAAGTGTCTGACGTGTCGGTGCTCTCGGAGTGCCACTGTTTTTTTGTCATGCCAACGTAGACACCTGTCGAGTCTCCCGTGGACCCCTGGGGGTCCACCTGGGCCACTTTGGGAACTAAAGACTTACAATTAGCATTAGGGTCAACGCACATTTATTCAGCGCCATTCGCATTTCGCTGAACGATTTTGGTTAGACTTATTCAGTTCTGCAAAAAACTTCATTATTTCGGTTACGAATACATATTATTACCTACATATAATTTCATGAATATACTACCTATATAATTATTATTTCATGAATGTATACTGAATCAAAATTCGTTGTTTCTCCTTGTAATTGATGTTAATTTTTAAAAACAAGGCATCTCTAATAATAAAATTAAGAGAACGATACAAACAACGTTGGGTCTGGTAAGGAATAAGTTTATAATAATATTGCTTAACACAATTTTGATTAATTTTGGGAGAAATGTTAATGTCAACACATTAAATAGAGTTCGAGGGATGAAAGAGCTGGTTTTACAGGACTAAAAAGTTTAATTAAACCGTATAGTTGGTTTAAATTGATTTCAATAACGTCATCCGTAAATAGCCTGTCTGTAATTATTCAAATTTAATAACAAACTAGGGAGAATTGCTTTCGTTCCCTCTACGCACGCGCGGTCCCCTCAAAAAATATCAGGTACGAATGTGCTCGTGCTCTCACTCAGTCGCTAAAAGCCGGGGAATGCGCAGGCGTGTTGGCCGTACACAATAAAACCATTTGTTTAATAAAAAAAATGAAACGTCATCTGATCCCGCCAATTATTGCGTCTGTATTCAAACATGGGTCCTAAAGACGTTGTTTGTGTTACGATATTTTTAAGATGGCCGAATTACGCGAGAGTGCTTGAGATCGCGAGTGCCGTGTATTGACTTTTTGTGTTTTGTTTTGTGATTATTGTGATACCGAGTGATGCCAAATGGTTTTGGATGTGATAATGACAACTGTTTTTGGAATTGGATTGTTCACTGCGGCGGACTCTATGGTATATATATTTTTTAAATTTTTTTAAAACTATATTTTTTCTGGGTATGCAGCTAAAAGTAAATAATATAAATATTATTCAAACTGAAATGTTAAGATTTTATATTATTATTTTATATTTAAATTAATATATTTAACCATATATGCAATACCTGGTAATTTGTA
This sequence comes from Thymelicus acteon, assembly GCA_951805285.1. Taxonomy (NCBI): domain Eukaryota; kingdom Metazoa; phylum Arthropoda; class Insecta; order Lepidoptera; family Hesperiidae; genus Thymelicus; species Thymelicus acteon. The sequence continues at coordinate 3,372,675 of OX638216.1, forward strand.
TTGAAAATATTTCTCTTAAAATGGATATCAACCTTACAATTATAAAAATAACAAAAATATATATTTATTTATCATAATATTACCATAATCTATGGCAGAGATTAAAAAACTAATTTAATAAATTGTTTAAATAGATTTTTAATAAATGTTTTACGCAACCGGATAAAGCATGTGTAAAAAATAAAGAAATATTAAAATATTATTTCCAATATTAAATATTATTTTTAATTATGATTATAAAGGTAAAATGAAATATATAATAAGTATGACAATATTGTCATATTTATTTGGGTAATATACATATATCCAAACCAGTGAAATGACATAAAATAGGCAGAGTTTTATATCTAAATTGCCTGTCTCTGTGACTAATGTTCTGCCAGAGAATATGTAAGTAGCGATCAATCATAATAGCAAAAATTACATTCGGAAATAGACTCTACATCTTCGCTCTGCATTTAATGGAAAAATCCTCAAAAATTTTATCTCGGTGACCGCTTTCAGCGTGATATAAAATAAATGACCTTTTACCACAAAATCAGAATTGATATTGATGTTTGACCATTTTTTGACTGTCGTTATAATGCACATTACTGCATCATAATTATAAGTACTCGTAAATGTGACTACTACATGTCAAAATAAAATAAATAATCAAAAATCTTGTCTGAGAAAAAAACTGCATTATCCGAAGAAGGGTAAGTCGGGGAAAAATATGATAGATAAGGCAAATACAAATCCATGATGCAAATACTACCGAAAATCATAATTTTATTATAACTATGTCATTTAATTTTGACATGTAATTTAACATGTAATTTTGGGTAACTTACTGTTATAGATAGTGTTGCCCTAAGAGTTCACATTTATCCGCCAAACTAAACATGCGATAGAAAAGGAACATGATTCTAATCAAAAGTCGTAAACTCGTAAGTTACCTTGGTACAGGTCAAATTTATCTTGTATCGTTTTGAACGCATACAGAAAACGAGTATGGAGCTATCCCGCGCCACGTGTCCGAAAAACTTGAGTCTACTTTAAAACTGAACGTGTGGGTACGTTATTGTTACCTATGTCGTGTAAGTGGCAATATTTAGGAAATATTTTATATATATAAATAAACATTTTCACTTCAATGTTGTATTAAATAGGTAATACATTAAAATAAATATTTCCACTTACCATTTGTCACTTAAGATAAAAGTAGGTCTGTCTAATCAAGCTTACGCGTCATGTGCAGGATATTAGTAGTGTCAAGTAATATCTGTCAAACTGTCAAGTTTCTCTTGGCCCTACGATTAACATTTTTAGTTTACGGCAAAAGGAAGACGCTGCCAGCCTTTTATTTTTAATCCGAGGCTGCTAATATCTTGCTCAAAACTCCTGATTTGCTAAATGTTGGACACATCCTCGAAATGTATTGTAGAAACGTAATCAAACAACATACACACTTTTATATGATCAGCTGTGTTTACAACCTCGTGTATTACAGGTACGTAAATAGACCTGCGAATTCTTGAATTAATCTTGAGCGTAATTGTTTATTTTTTCTCTAATGAGTAAAATGTACCTATCACCGTGAAACTGAAAACTCGAACTTAAATTTTTATTTCATGTAGAGTTGTATACTTATTACGTATAACCAATGATATTGTATGTATCTTATAAAAGAATACAGTTATAAACGTCAAACCTTGAAACTGACCACCATTTCGGAAACATACCTTATTAAGAGGACGAGAAACGGCGAAAGAAGTGAGCACATATTTTTAAAACATTCCCATGGCGGATGGGTGTCGTAAGAGGCGACTAATTCCGGCCCGCTGGTGGTAGGGCCTCTCAGAGGGATTATATTAGTAATATTTATTTTAATTGTTAATTAATACCATTATTAGAATTATTATTTCTCCCTGGGGTTCGCCTGGATAGCTATCGACAAACGACTCGTCGTCTTCCGGCTGGGGGCTTGAGAGCCAGTTCTTTCTTTCTTTTTCTTCTTTCTTTCTTGGCCGGCAACGCATCGGTGATGCCTTTGGTGTTGCTGATGTCTAGGAGATAATAGCCACTTACGATCAGGTGGATAGTTAGCTCGTTTGTCGGCTATTTCCATAAAAATAGACACTATTTACAGTTTTACATAAGTAACTCATTTGAGGGGAACTAGCTGTTTACAAGCATCCTTGGTGATTTAAGATGACGATTGTCCTTACGGACGACATGAAGAAATCTTTAACTGTTTATTTAGGACTAGCGCTCTTCCCGCGGCTTTGGCCGCGTTTTCCGGGATAATAAGTATCCTATATCCTATTCCAGATCATAGTCTACCTATGTGCTAAATTTCATTAAAATCCCTTTAGTAGTTTTTGTGTGAAAGAGTAACAAACATCCATACAAAAAACATTTATAATGTTGATAGGATTAGTAGGACTAATTAAGAAATCTCTAGCAGAGCAGCGTGGACATTCAGCGAAGCCATGCCATAGTTTCCTACCAATTAGAATCCGTTTGTTCTCGTGACCTATATTCCGTAAGTCACGTTGGAACTTCAAACCGGCGGAATCAACATGTTACGGCCTACAACCTTGAAATGGGATAAATTATGTCTCAACGCTATTTGTGAGGGCAATGAAGATTTAATACCGCTCGATGCCGAGAACTCTTAAAATTGAGGATTGACGTTGCGGTAATAATCGGTGATTTGTAAGGTATATTTGATTCCAATATATGGATTTTGGGTCATCTTTGATATTAACTAACCTCTTCGGACTATTTAAAGTTAATAACTGTATTTGCTGGTTTTATGTTAATATCTGTCTTTTCTTGGAAATAACCTAAATCTATATTTAACACCTAATATCACTATGGCTGTTCGACGTCTGTTCATGGAAGATTGGTACTAATTAAAAAAATATTAATCTCGGGGATAACTATTTACTACGGCACTAGATCCCATGACACTGATTTTTTCACGGGTCTCTCCTCTTGAGAAGGCCTAGCGCATACTCTAACGCCACTCCAGTGCGGATCGGTGAAGGGTGTCGCAAGTTTTCATACCGCCCGAAGGCCTTCAACAACTCAACGGCTATTATCCCCAACTATAAGAGGATCAAACTTAGAACCAACGATTGTTTTCCCTGACTGAACAGGAACAAACTTACAAGTATTTGAGTCAAGACGTGGACAATCTTCTCCACCACAAATTGGATGATGTCATAACTGCATCCAACCTCATCATTAAACTTCATAAGTGCGTTATTACCGTCCTTAATAACCCAAACAATTGACTTGATTGCGTCTCTAATTGTATTGTTGTGTTCAGTTCGATGGAGCGGAATATATTCCTACTGTTTCAATAAGCATTCAAGTTTAGGTCTCAGTTTTGGAGATGTTCGGACAAAATGTTGTCAGCTTTCGTTGGAGAACTTATTCAAGATTAGGGGCCATCCATAAATTACGTCACACGTTAGCGGGGAGGGGGGTGGGTCGATTTAGTGTGACATTGTGTGACAAGGAGTGGAAGGGGGGCCTAAATTTAGTGACGTCACATTTCAAAATCGAATAACTTGTATGTATAGGTAAATAGTAAAAAATATCGAACATGGAAAAAAACTTAATGGAAATAAGACTTCTTTCGGAACTGCTGTTTTAATTTAATAATTTCTAGGTGTAAAATTTCATAATATGTGACGTCACACTAGGGGGAGAGGTCTCACAAATGTGACCAGCTGTGACAAGGAGGGGGAGAGGGGTCAAAAGTCATGAAATTAGTGTGACGTAATTTATGGATGGCCCCTTAGTTCCTCGACCGTGGAAGTCAGGTTTAACACAAACTTAGGGGAACGTAATCCGGGATAAAGTTTATATTATTTTCTAATCCTGGACTTGGTCTGCCTGTGCCAAGTTGCAGCATATAGGGTACAATGGTTGGCACTTGTAATTTTTCGAAGTCAGCGTCGTTAGGAAAAAATATTACATTATCTTTATTTTTATGGAAATAGCCGGCAAACGAGCTGACGATCCACCTAAGTAGGTAACTTGCTATCGTCGCCCATGAACATCAGCGACACCAAAGGCATCACTGATACGTTGCCGGCCAAGAAAGAAAGAAGAAAAAGGAAGAATGAACTGGCTGTCATGCTCCCAGCCGGAACACGACGAGTCGTTTGGCAGCTGACTCAAGTTCAAGGATGGTAACTATACAGGCGAACCCCATGGAGAAGTAATAATAATAATAATAATGGTGGTAATTAACAATTAAAATCAATATTACCAATATAATTCCTCCGAGGGGCCCTACCACCAGCGGGCCGATTTTAGTCGCCCCTTACGATACCCATCCGGCGTGGGATTGGGGTTAGTACTCTAAGCCGCTCAAATACGGCGGATCTTCTCAGCAATATATATGTATAAGCTAAAATATTTAGTGTTACATTTTTTAAAAGCATCAAGGAATGACTAACAAAAGTCACTTAAAAATAACGCTTCACACTCATTAGCTCCACACTAGGATTCCCTGTGTCGTGGGTGCCATGGACAACACACTAGACAAGGACATTCACACCCCGACCGAGAACAGAAATTCAAACTCATCATTTAAATTTCCGCCTCGCTGGGAATCGAACCCAGGACTCTCGGTGCAGCGATCCGGCATGGTAACCATTGCGTCACACGGGTCGTCAGGAACCTTAGAACATTCAATGTTATGTTATTATCTTTTAAAAATAATAAACTTTTCTCTTTAGTTCCTACAAAATGTTATTTTAAAGTCATCAAAGTGGTTCACACGTCGGCGCCGGTTAATGGAGAGACCTTTTAGCAAACCGTGACGACACTGGCTTCCATTAGACCGGGGCACACCCGTGTGCTCATCATTGAATATGTTTGCCCACCCAGTAAAAGGGTTTGCTGAAATGAATTTTTATTCGAAATTCATTTTGACAAGTTTTCTTCGAAACTCATGCCATTTCAAGTTGGACTATTGGAGAGAAACTGCAAGAAATTTCCAGGGAAAGTATTTTTATATTTATAATATCCACGGCTATGGTCGCGATAAACTTGGGGTTGTGTACTGATATTCTGTCCTCTTGCAATACGTATACGTTCTTCTCGGATACATAATTTGCGCAATATATTATACGCATTGTATTTTTCACCCATCCAACTTCTGACTTCACCCGAAAATTTTTAAAATATTCAATCATCATATTACAAGAGCCTAGTAGGTAATATGACAAAAATGTCTGAAAAGATGTTTTGAAAATGCTTCTAAAATTGACTTATAATTTGGGTTTAAACTAAATAAATAAACATCAGCAGCATAATGTCTCCCTAAGAAGGGTAGTTATAAATTGCAATAGCACTTTCCGATATATACGAAGACGGTTAGTTGCAAAACTATTTATCTACCGCTGCTAACGATTTAAACTTGGATACATAACAAGTATATTTTTGTATTTATACGTATATATAGTGTATATATGTATATATATATGTATATATTTATATATCTTATACTATGATTTATGTGTATTGTATTATTTCTTCCCGTTTGGTTTTATAATTTTTTCTTTTTTTTTTTCTCTCTCTTCTTTTCTTTGCCTACCTCACATTTTCACCATCACCCAGGGTCAACTGGCAGAGAATGCCAATAGGCATTAAGTTCGCCCTTGTAACCCCTACTTTAAGGTGTTTCAGAAGAATAAATAAATAAATAAATAAATAAATAAATAAATTCCGCTCTAAAGCTACTAGTATTCCTCGTTTAATGAAATATCCTCTCGGCGCAAAGAGCTTTCTCACATTAACCAGTCATTTGTTGCGTTGCGAATACACTAGTTTCAAGGAAGTTGCTCTAAATATGTGAGCTGTGAACGAGCATTCCTCACATATCCAAGTTAACATGGTTTTTTAAGAAACGAAAAGAATCCTATTACTTAGTGTAGATCTAGAATATCTAAATTTTGTCCGGGCTTTTTGCATGATTGAGTAACAACATGTAACTATCGTAGCGAAAATAAATGAGCAAGGTAACGTAATGAATTAATCAATTTACTAAAATAGGATTACTGTCAGTAATTTCAATGAGCACAAAAGACGTAGGCGTCTCCAAACGATAAGGGACAACAATGGCTTTTTATACTTCAGTTGATTAACTAAATTAACTTCATAGATAGGTATTTTAAGTTTTTATGCTTCCCTTTTTTCCCATTTTTAATTTCTTTATATTTTTTCCGTTGATATTAACAGGTTGGTATCTGGTAAGGTAAATTACCTTATACGTAGCGGTTACAGTATGTAGCCAAGGTTAACCTGACTTATTAAGAACGAACCCCTCATTTACTGAGTAGACTGCAGAATAACCACTTTTAAATTCCAAGGGTATCATTAGCACTTGTCGTAAAATTAATCAAATTCTGCAGCCATCTTCCCATTGCCATTGTTCCTCTTATCATTTCTCAGACAATGCGACTCAATTATAACTCCCTGTTGTAAGCCTCGGCCACGGTCTATGGGAAGAAGGATCTGAATCAAGAAAGATGCTACGGTTATTGTTTATTGCTATGTGTAAAAAAAGTTATAAAAATTTATGAAAATGGATACCTTTTATAAATAAATAAAGTTTGAAAAATTCCAAAGGGCATCGAACCTAATTGGCACACCTACAAGTCCGCCATTTTGAAAAAACCTCGATTCGGCGGCCAGTGATGAAACATGTGTCAATCGATAGACTAAATGATTATGATCAAAAAGTATTCAGTGATGAAATGTCGTAAGTGATATACTTTCTGTGATAAATGAGTTCAAAACTGTAGAAAAATAAAGCTAAAAACATCGTTTCGGCGGACATTGATAAATCATATGTCATTCGATAGGCTAAATAATTACGATTAAAAAGTATTCAGTGATGGAATGTTGTAAGTGATATAATTTCTGAGATATTTGAGTTCAAAACCGTAGAAATATAAAGCAAAAAAACTTTGTTACGGCGGACATTGATGAAACATATGTCAATCGATAGGCTAAATGATTACAATTAAATAGTATTCAGTGATGAAATGTTGTAAGTGATATACTTCCTGAGATATTTGAGTTCAAAGCCGTACAAAAATAATGCATTAAAAATTATCATTTACTTGTTTTGAATTTATTGGGTCAATAATGAAAAATAAGTATATTATGCCATATGTGTATGTGCTGCATAGGTACTTGATTTATTAATAACGGGTAGGTTTGAATTAAAAAAAAAGCAAAGCAAACTACTAGGTTGTTTTATAAATAATTTATTTGCCACCAGCGGCTACAGCTTTGGCAATTACTCTAAACTAAAAGTTAAAATTCATTATTGGTTTAGTTTTCTATATCATGTCTGACAATCACTGAATCTAAAAATTCCGCTGGTGATAAAGGCAATGTTTCCTGATGTCGAGCCCATGCCAAGAACCATATAACACACAATATATGGGAACAACAGGACATGGTTCTTTTTCCCACTATGCATGAGCAGTACCATCCCGCGATGTTATCTCTACCCTTAAGTTGTTTGTTTGACGAATTTGTTTAATTTTTATAAAACATTTATAACGTAACTGAGGTAAGGAAAAAAGTGACCGTACACTTCAATTGCTGTATTGCCATAAACACTTAACCATAAATACGCCATAAACGCTCTGGTCATCCCTCACCTTGATTATACTGATGTGTGTTGTACAGATTTGTCAGAGGAACTTCTGAATAAATTGGAGCGCCTTCTTAATAACTGTATAAGATAATTATATCTTCGGCTTACGTAAGTATGACCACATTTTCCAGTTCCATTCCTAACTTAAATGGCTACCCATTCGATACAGGCGAAACTTCAGAATTCTCTCAACATTTTATGCTATTTTGAATAATGTGTCTTCTCCTGTTTATTTAAAGGAAACCCATAGCACTGCTTATTTCGGGAATTCCTTCACAATACAGTTCATACTGTTCTGGAACTCCTTGCTTGTCGACATCAAAAAATCATAGACTACTAAAAGCTCCTTCAAGAAGTCCGGCAGCACTACCTGAAGCAATTAGAATGTTGTCGCCCGTGGTCTTCAACCAGATGTTATATATGTATTTATGATTATTTATTTACTTAATATATAAGATGTTTATATGTAAATATGAATAAAACTGTATTTATTTAATTTTGTTTATGTATATTGTGATTTTATATGTATATAGTAATTATTCTAAATATTCATATTATTTCTTAAATGGCATTACACTGATACAGTTACAGATCCACTAGAAATAAAAAGACAATTACAAATGTTTTATTTTTGTACGGTTTTGAACTCAAATATCTCAGAAAGCATATCAGTTACGACATTTTATCACCGAATACTTTTTGATTGTAATCACTTAGACTATCGACTGACACATGTTTTATCAATATCGGCCGAAACAATATTTTTTGCTTTATTTTCCTACGGTTTTGAACTCAAATATCTCAGAAAGTATACCACTTACGACATTTCATCACTGAATACTTTTTGATCACAATCATTTATTCTATCGATTGACACATGTTTCATTACTGGCCGCTGAATCGAGGTTTTTTCAAAATGGCGGACTTGTAGGTATGCCAGGCTCCATACAAAAATGTTGGAAGCCCTTTATGGATTGAAATTCGGCTGAACATTATAAATGTCAGTTAAAATTTCATGCCAAACGCGTGGTTAACACTCAAGTTTTAACACTAAAGAGACCATTTTAATTACATATGATAGTGTAGCGTTTATTTATTTATTTTTATATCTAATTTTTCAATGATTTCACACTACGATTACGAAGATATTTATAATTTCATATAGAGTGCGTGGTCTTACCTTGTATTGGTCTAAACTCTATGCATAAGCTAAAGTTACAGCGGGCTACGGAACGTTTTTGTATCATGCCTTGTATTTCATACCTCTTTTTCTGAGTACAATTATCACGACTGCAATCTCACTCATACTGCCAGCTATAATTTCTAATCAGTTTACGACCCTGACGCGTCTCCAATTACCAGCCAGGGGCACCAGCCAGTCTCTTAATCCAATAAGAAGGTTCCGCCGCTAATTTCTACTTCATCCAGCCAGCGAGAAGCCGCTAGACTAATCCCATTAACGTATTGGCAGTGCTTACTTAATGCGAATCATTGACTGTAAGTGGTGTGTTGTGTTTTTCTAAATAATTTTTTGTAGTTCAGTTCAGAGGATGAATCGAAATAAATGACCCGTAACTCACTCACAGTCGCGTCCTCGTGAGTAGTTCGGTGTCTGTTGTTTTTCTGTCTTTCTTCACCAATATTATTTTGTTTAATATAATCTCGGCTAAGTATTAAATCCAGTCTAATTGCAGAATACATTGAAAACTGGGCTACAGCGTCATCAGAAATAGACCATGGTCTACCGGAGTGCTAAACATGGAAATTCGTTCAATAGGTTTTGCGACAAAGTCTAAAAAACATTTATAATTAGCAGGATGTTAGCCAAGTGCTGAAATAAAATTCAAAGGATTCAAAGCTGTAAAAGGCTGTGAGCTCGACGTCTATCAAGATCATAAATAAACTGTTAATTAGGGAATTAATAATGAGCTCGCTAATTGAAAGGGAGGATCTGATGGAAAATCTTATTACTTCGGAGCTGTGGTCGTCTTTTCGCTTTTTTGTAAATGAAATAAGTTTTTTATATTAGTAAGTTAGCGAGCATTAAATGAGAAATCGAGCTAAAAAAATAAATTATGTTAACAATTTTAACACTTTTACAACATATTATATTATTGACTAGTAAACGACTTCACTTCGCTTCGGTTAATCTTTCGGTAAGCTCACATTCGAATAAATGCATGGTATTCTTAAAATTTACATTTTTTTTTATTTGTGAACCGATTGAAATTAAACAAACACTAAATGTTAATCCAAGCTCACTCCAATACATTATTGAAAACCGCACCTAAATTTGTCATGCCGTTCCTGAGATTAGCTGGAACAAACGCACAGACAAACAAACAGACAGAAATTACAGTTTTATTACTATTATTACCTATGTATTGAATATGTTATCACAAGTGATCGTTCTCAGAGTTTGAGGACAATCTCTTTCTATAATATTTAAGATACCACTTAGATATTTGCAATAATTAATCTGCATATTGCGTAATGTCATCGGGAATTGAATTGAGAACAATTTCTTTCTTGGCTTGAAAGCCAGTTCTTTTTTCTTTTTCTTCTCTCTTCATTGGCCGACAACGCATCCGTGTTGCCTTTGGTGTTGCTGATGTCCATAGGAGACCTCTGACACTAACATGAAGCTCTGCTCATAAATTTTCGACACCTAGAGCGTACGTATCTGGTAGTCGTAATTGAAGAATTGGGTAAAGTCATAGACGATTTTAAATCGTTAAAATTGATCTTCTTTGAATTATTATTACAAAAACGTCGAATGTTTTCTAATATTAGACTGCGTGAAAACTCGGCACTTAAAAATTAAACATTCCAATTTCATTTAAGACGTTATTATACCTATCGACTATTTATAAAAGTCGAACGATGGACGAAGCGTTTGAACTAAATGTGCCTCTGAAACTAATGAGGGTGAAAATGAGAAAATTGTATTCTTAAGGAATACTTCTTTTGTGCTACTTAATTAGATTTATTGATTTAATATATTAATTATTGTGGAGTAGCTACGACAAAATAAAGATGAACAAAAAGTTAATAATATGGTAACGTGGCGCATTCGGTCACATTTATTGAAAGACTAGCTGTTACGCGCGACTTCGTCCGCGTGGTATTTATCAAATTGAAATGTGTGCTGGGACACATTGAAGAAGTGAAACTTCAACGGACAAGTGGATAAACGAATGGCAACGGATAAGTGGAAAAACGAATCGCAACGGACGAGTGGAAAAACGAATGGCAACGGACAAGTGAAAAAACGACTCACAACGGACAAGTGGAAAAACGACTCACAACGGACAAGTGGCAAAACGAATCGCAACGGACGATTGGAAAAACGAATGGCAACGGAGAAGTGGAAAAACGAATCACAACGGACAAGTGGCAAAACGAATCAACAAACTTTTATGCATTTATGCATATTATTAATAATGCAACAAAATTTTAATTTGAAGTTTTACAGGCAGTTTTTCAAATTAGACAAGTACATTAACAATCTGCTTGTACTTAATAGTATTAAATAAATCAATACAATATTCTTGTACACGCAAAAATAATTACATTAGCCGACAACGCGGTACAAAATGCGATCTCTTTGATAATTTATTACGACATTAATTAGGGAAGAAGGATGAAATTAAAAATGAAATTAATAAGTTAATAAGTTTATCTTTTATAATGAATATCTGACAAATGATGAGATGTCATCTGACGGGAATCATCAACCATCAATTATGTACATTGGAAAAGTCAAGAAGGGTGCAAGAAAATTGCTTAATAAAGTTTTTCCATATTGACGACCCTGTAGCTTAGTTGGTAGCAATTCTGCCTGCAAACCGAGAGGACCCGGGTTCAATTCCCGGCCGGGGCAGATATTTATGTGACAGATAAACATTTCTACTAGAGTCATGGGTGTTATTGTTATGTGTTATATAATATATAAAGAGGAAAGATTTGATTTTTTGTTTGCATTGAATAGGCTCTGAAACTACTGAACCGATTTCAAAAATTCTTTCACTGTTGGGAAGCTACACTATCCCCGAGTAACATAGGCTATATTATATTTTCAAAAAAATTAGGGATCCTTAATAAAACTCCAATAATGTAACCCAAGGTGTAACAAAATAAGAAAACCGAAGCAAAGCGAGGGCGGTTACTCGTGTGTTATATGTGTCGTCCGTACCACCCGCGACACGTAAAAACCTACTGCGGGGGTATGAGTTTGTAAGCGTTTATTGTTTACTTTTCTTTGAAACGAAGGTAAGAGAATAGCCATCCTTAGCAGTACTTAAATTATACATATGTGTGCTAGTTACCTATATGCTTGGTCTTAGGCAGGTTACGCTATTCTAAGCTATGGCCTATGAGCAAAACACAAGCTTCTTCATGAATAATTAGAAATTTATTTCATAGAACTGATAACTTTGGTAATTTACAAGGCCTTTACACTTACGTGAAGCATTGAGAAAACAACATTTGTATTATTACAGGTGTTAACGTTTCCCACGGGCAGTTGTCCATATGTTATCTTTTATTTACATACGGCCTTCGAAGTATTGATATCGTTCAAATATGGAATGGGATGTTACTTGACTAAATGTATTTGAAACAGACTATTGATTAATTTGATTATATCTACTTTAAAATTTCATTAAAATTGATCGTTACAGGTAAAGGTACTTTACACTGCATTGGTTGTGATGAGGTTAGATCTATAGTGTAAAACGAGGCTCTGCTCACTTAAAACTATTTAACCTATTTATTATGTACCTACTTTTCATAGGGTTTAACACAGAAGCTTGCTTTGTGCTAACAGCGCTTTGTGTTGTGTAGATTTAGTTGCATGGAATAAAGTTGAACTAGAACTAGTGGGAATTAACGAAAAAATATATACAACGAATGATAAAGACCGGCTTCTGTCGCCTATTACGACATCATAGTCATCACAGTATGCCGGCATGGGAAGTATTCTAAGCTAATACAGCTGAAACGTGTCTACATACAACCGTCGACCTCAAACATAACTACAAATAGTTTGAATAAACTATTCATACCCCCGCAGTAGGTCTTTACCTGTGTCGCGGGTGGCATGGACGACACATACAGACATCACAATTACACCCATGACCCGAGGACAAATATTTATATGTCACATAAATATCTGCCCCGGCCGGGAATCGAACCCGGGACCCCTCGCTTCGCAACAGGGTGGCTAACAACTAGGCTACAGGGTCGTCATCAAATACGTATACAACAATCGATTAAATTCTAAACCAAGTTTGTCTCATCTAAGGTAACTAAAACAGAAACAACTTTGTTGCGTTAAGTTATACGAGATTGATTTAACCGGGTGCGAGATACAGCGTTTAATCAATCATGATGGAGCGCTTTGTTGGGAAAATGTGTGCTTATGCTACAATGTTATATATTTTATCAATGTTATTGTTGCGTATTCGTTACATAGTCCATTTTGAGATTCAGTAAATTATTATACTACTAACTTCTATTTTCACTAGTACAGATATAATGTTTAATGTGTTACTTGTTAATGTGTATAGGCAATGGCCACTTACCACCAGGAGGCCCGTCTGCCCTTCAAACTATGACTAATTCTTGACAAAAAATAACAGATTTCAAAATTAGGGATAACTCAAACACTACTAGTCGTATCTCGCTCAAATTTAAGTGGGACTACATGACAAGCACCAACTTCCGATTAAAAAAAGAATCATCAAAATCGGTTCACCTAGTCGAGTTCTGAGGTAACAAATATAAAAAAAAATCGAATTGAATATCTCCTCCTTTTTTTAATGTCGGTTTCGATTACAATACAATTTTCGATTACATTTGTTCTTTAATCCGAGACATTATACATTCGGTTTCTCACCATCAATTCACACTAGAAAAGAGTTGATTGGATAACGGACTTACTAAGCTTTAGAAAATACATTTATTGCTCTTTGGTAACTTAACATGAAATAAATACCCTTAGCCATAATTAAATACTCATTAATCACATTCAAGACCTCTTACTGTACACGCGTACTCTGGGCCGTGAAAAATCGGGCCTTTGACACTCCGTCGGCTTTGAGCCGTGGTACTCCTTTGTGCCTCATAGAGAACGATTTCAAAGCATTTCCTACTTTGCTTCGTTGAATGAACTCATTTAGTGTTATTTCATGCGCTTGCCTCCGCTGCAATGTTTCACTTGCGTTACAAATGAACGAGTTTCTCGTCCAGATGTAAATGTTAATGCTGCGTTTATGTTACACGATGAGATAGTTTTTGGCACGGTCTCAAAATTATTTATTTACAGTTAATTTAGGATCTTAATTTATAATATTAAGTAAATGGTTTATTTTATTTTTCGCTTTTCAGTTTTTTTTCGTTGGTTTTATTTTTTGTTAAAAAGTAATTATATTTACTCAAGTAATTGATATGTAATGGGGTTTATTTTTTTACATACATCTATTTACATTTTATTGCTTTAGTAAATAAAGGCCTACGCTACGGCTGCTTTGGGTGGGGGCCACACTAGTCATGGCGGCGGCGGCGGCGGCGGCGGGCGGTGTATATTTTCCTTATACTCGTAATATTTTCTGAATGGAATGTCCGATTTGAGTAATTCAAAAAGTTATCAATTGGTATTGAAACAGTTATAAATATGGAAGAATGATTTATTTGGATAAGGATTAATACGAAGGTATGGTTATCATAGTCTGATTTTGGTCAGCTTTTTTATTGATATTTAAAATGTAAAAAGTGGTTATAGTGACATAACTACAATAATTGGACATTTAGTATTGCGAGGTTTTTTGTAGATATTAATATGTTATCTAATATTGTAGAACATTCTTTTGTTCTATCATCAATAGTTTCAGCAGCGTATGCGATGAAAGAAATTTTTAGGCAAATTTTTTCACACCTTGGTTCACGTTACTGATGTTTTAGCAAGGATCCCTAATTTTTTCTAGTAATAAATATAACCTGTGTTACTCAGGAATAATGTAACATTCTAATGGTGAAAAATATTTTTAAATCGGTTCGGTAGTTTTTGAGTTTATTCGTTACAAACATACAAAAACAATACTATCCAGTGCCTTCATACCCCCTCCATGGTAGCGCAAACATTTAACGCAACCTTGTTTTGCGAGTTCCATAAGAAGTAAAACTTCAAAAAAAATGTTTGACTTATACTCAAATTGCGATATTGATTCAGTGAAATAACACCGTTATGCAGAACAAAGTATTAGAGCGTTTATGAAAAAAATATTACTTGTGTGTAGAATTACGTGTATTTATGTTTAAATTCAATTAACTCTTGTCAATTTATTTTTATTTATTTATTTAGAAACCGTAGAAACCTTCCTCCATTTAGAATAGATGAAATGCTTCCCAGAGCTAAACGGTCATTACTTAGTTATAAATTTTTAAACATCCACCTTTGAATAAGTGGCCAGTTACGTTACGTTAAAACAATTACGAAGTTTTCACAGAACAACAGATACACAGAACAAATATTCCATATGAGGTGAAAGTGGCGTTTAAAAGAACTTAGCAGACCTTAACTAAGTGCCCGGGTTTAATTTCCGGCCACCAAGGCGCACATCACACGTAGACGTCACAGATAAATGATGTATATTTAATATACCTACTGTCCACAGATTAGAGTCAAAGTGCAGAGTTATGATTGCAAACGTTTTCTTTTCATGTTTTCTCCAAAAGTGGACAAACTGGACAAAACTGGAAAAAATAGTTTGGCCATCACAAAGTAGCCATTTTTGGGATGATATGCTTCCTCGTGGCATTATAAAGAGGGAAAAAGTTAGGTACTTCTAACTAAACTAAGCTAGTACTTAATAGAAACCTTGAAACCCGTAAACTAACTACCTAACTAAAGTTAGCAAAGACATGCATCCAGAATTCTAGATAACTGATACAAAGTTAGAGATGTCTAGCGTTTCCACTTCTTATACAAACACGTTCAAAAGGCTTCAATCAGTTATACGAAGATCATAATACTCGTATAAGATTCATAGTATATGCAATAATGTAGTTTACAAGTTGTGATATATTCAAAGTTAAACGGCTTACCTGATCCATCGAGATGGGTCGAGCGTATTGTGGGCCTGTATAGTGAGGTAAGCCGATTATCAAGAATACAACATCTGTTTAGAGTTATTTGTTCTATAGCTAGTTACGTACATTACTCGTATACTGGCAGGCAGAGGACGACTTCGAGACGAGAATTGAAAAACGGATACCCTTCCGTGAGCTGAGTGAAAATATTTTGTAGCCTGAAAAAAATTTACACGCACTTCCTCACGTCTGTCCGTTCATCGTGAGTCGTCGTCAACTGTGTGCTAGAAAGCTTTGTAATTTGGCATAGATTCACATATTTATTAAGACTGCTAAGTCATAGAAATTTTTTTCAAGATGAAGTGGGGATATTTTTTTCCGGTCTACCCCACATAGTGGGGTATAGTTGCAAAGTTCTTTCAAAAATATTATGAGTCTGCCAAGACCATTTTTGAATTTAGGTGACCGTTTGCGAAATATTCGACTTTAATGCTTTTGGTTAGAACCCGTGCTTTCCACTTGAACCCCTGCTTGGACCCCTAAGGGCGCTACGGACACTAACTATTCCACTTGGCCACCCAAGAGGGTTCACGAACACTCTCTATTCCACTCCCTGTAATATTTAGCATCAAGTGTCCCCACCCCCCAGCTTGGTGTTGGACATGTAAAAAAATTCACGGCATTAGTATATTACGAGTATGTTAAAAGGATAACTATCATGGCTAGGTTAGCCGGTTTATTTAATTGTACCTACGTTGTGTCGCCAATCAGTAAATGCAAAGGTGCCATGCGATAACAGAACGGATATTACCAATTCTCTCCGCCGCCGTACTGCCAAAGACGCCATTTGCGACTGACGATAACATGTTCGATACAAATCGAGGGTTAACTGTTTCATCTTAACTGTCAAATGTTGACATTTACAAAAACATTAACATTTGGTTTGTAGTCAAAATCCTTTACTGAAAATTTAATTATTTTTGCTTAGGTGAAAACGTTTCAACCAAAATATTATTGGGATTTTTTATAGTCATCGATTTTCATGTGTTTTAGATTAGGTTTAAGGGGCGTTTGAAACTCGGTGAAATTAGTTTTAAATCCTACTAATATTATTGAAAGTTTGTAAAGATATCTCTTACTCTTTTACGCATAAACTACTGAACGGATTTTCATAAATTTAGCACACAGCACGGACATAAAAAAGAACGGACGTGACCTTGTCTAATCGAGAGTGCAGCTGACAGCTGACAGCTCGCTTACCATGTATGCGTAATTTTGTAATTTTTGATTCGCGATGGTGTCAAAGTCATAGCAGTATGGTGTCAATGTGTGGGTGTGTGTACGAATACAGAGTTGGTATTTCTATGGGTGCTTCACTGAATTTGTTCTTGGGATTAAGTCCGTCTTTTTTTACGTCCGTGGCACACAGGTAGTTCATGATCTGGAATAAGATATAGGGTAATTATTTTCCCGGAAAACGCGGGCAAACCGCAGGCAGATAGCTAGTATGAAAACTTAATACTATATTGTTAGTGATTTTGTGCTGTGCAAGTGCTGATATAAGTATGTATACTTTTAACAAAGTCGAATGTTCTGAAACGTAGTCAGGTGGGGTTGGTAGTGATAAAATAAAATCAAATCAGGTGATATTGCTGTGAATATAGCTTGCCGCAGCTAGTCGACCGACTAAGGTTTTCCCATTAAATGTTACGTTATGTTTTGTAACATTTAGGCTGGGAGATCGGCTTTGATTCAAATAGAATGAAGCTACATACTTGCCTTTTTGTTAAATCTATTTTATCTCTAAGGGCCATATTAATAAACATAGACTAAAGCAAGAGTAACTTTAAAACTTGTCGTAAATAAGATTTAATTAAATTCAGTATTAATAAATATAGAGTAACGAAGAAGTAAGCTACTCCGAGTCTAATCTCAGAATCAAAGTTAGTCCATGTCGCTACATAGTTTAGCGACTGATTAGGCGTGGACTAGGCGTGCATTGACGACATTGACGTTGACTTGACGCATATCAAGAGTACTTCGTTGTTCTAACTAAACGTCATTCACATTGATATTTTCTTTGACCTTTTCTTCTTCATCCCAGTTAACTGAGCGAGCACGTTTTTGGTTCATGTAAATCAATTTTAAATTTAACAAGTAACCATAGCATGAAACAAACTGCGAGGAGCGAAAATAAGCGCTTGAAATTGAAAGCTGATCACGTCGTTTGAAGTTGTCAATCCCAAAATATTGTTGTCACTGTCATTTTAATGCATGAAGTCATTCACTGACTCACTCTTTTTACTTTTAAATTACAAAGGTTGCCATATTTTACTCGCTGAAACCGGACTAAGAAATGTATTGTTAGTTCGACGTTACTCCATATTTATTAATAACATTGCAATTACGAAGTTATTACTTAGTTAATCCAGAATTAACTAGTCCAAGTGTAGCTTCAGATGATGCTTGGATTAAGCGATTTTTATTAATAAGGGTGTAAATGTGTAGGATAAACTGATTTGGCCTGTAACATATACACGTGACATGCCCATGATTGGGTCTGTTCCATGGTTCAATTCTTTAAGCGTTGGTTTATCGAGCTTTCGAGCGCAGAACTTTGACACAAAATTTTAAAACAAAAGCTTTTCGGTTTAAAGAAGAATCTTTCTCATAAGATTTTATGTGTTTGTGTGTGTGCGTGTGTGTGTGTGGTGTGTGTGTGTGTGTTTGTGTGTGTGTGTGTGTGTGTGTGTGTGTGTGTGTGTGTGTGTGTGTGTGTGTGTGTGTGTGTGTGTGTGTGTGTGGTATGGTGTGTGAGTGCATGTGCTTTGTCACTGTGTGAATCTTATAAATTTAGTTACTAGATCGTTTTTTAGTGTATTCCAGATAGTTTGTTTTATATTTATATAGATAGTTTGTTATATAATATGTATTTTAGTTTTTTTTTCACTTATCATTATTATGTATTTTATGTTCCTTTTTGACAAAAAAAATCTAGCAAAGTTAATCGGAATTTTTTAAATTCCGTTTGTAGTATTAAAATATAAAAACTCTGCAGAACCCTCTTCCAGTTTGTTCGCTAGCTTGCTAGTCTCATTCAACAGAACAAAAAAATATTTTCGTAACTGCTATCTATTAAAGCATCTAAACATACACAATGTACGTAATATCTAAGTTAAAACATCACTGAACTCTGTATTTTAAAATATGTTTCCAAAAATATTAGTTATGCAGCATTCGTGTCTGTAAAGTTTTTGAATATTTTCACAAAAAAGCCTGGCTTTCAAAGTCCTTACTTTGAAACGCCTATTCATAGGAAACAACTTTGCTTCGTGTTTCGACAAAGCACAGAAGTGAAGGTGTGTTGACAGCGTGATGTTCGTTTTATTGCCCTCAGTAGATGTCAGCAGAAATAGGCAATCTTTCCGAATGCTGAATAATATGTACATATATAATTTTAATAATTTTTTAACACTAATAAGTCAATGTACCTATATAATTTTAATAAATTTTTTAACACTAATAAGTCATTTTGTCAATATTCATGATCATGATTAGAATTAATAATTTATTTCAGGGTAATAATAAAATGCATGTCCATTATCCGCCTATTTAATTGTCTCTCACACAATTAATTTTTCCAAATCACTTGAACCGAAATCGAGGTAAAAACCGAGGTTTGGTAAAAGGACTAATTAAAAACCTTGAACCAGGTACTATGAAAAATTATCGAATTATTCAAATTAAACTTTCTACAGGAATCGGTAAATAATACTCCCAGATAATATAATTTTTTTTCGGAACCATAATATTATGCCACGAGGTTTCAAATCGGACTTTACCAATACTTATACATATTTTATTTCTATCACATCTATTGTATAATAAACATAACATTCAACTCAACAGTTTAAGGATATTATTATAATATTTTACAATAATCCCGAATTTAGTTACCAGTTACACCGCATCTACTAAATCAATTCGTAGCTTCGCCAGTTATTTCGCGTTGAAGAACAGCTGATTTAATTTTAATGAGATTTTTGGTAAAACAGAGTAGGCCGTATCAAAGTGTACTTTACGCCATCTGGTAAAGGTGCTATTTAAATTTCAAATGAGAAAGTTCGTTTCCTCCCCGTCCCAAATTAGCGCTCACTAAAGCTTTGTTGATATTGTGAAAGTAATTACTTCCATGATTTTGCGGGAAATACGCCCTTACTTTCAATTAGTCGCGTGAGCGTATGGACAAGTCAGTATTATCTTCAGGGGTTTGTATCAAAATGGCTTGAGAAAAGTGCACATTCTGAGAGTATTATCTTCTTTTACTACATTACATTATATTTTACTGTAATTTGTCACATAAAAAAACAAAATCATATCGTAACTTAAAGGATACATTTTCCCGGAAAATAAAAGGATTTTTCCCGGAGTAAAAGGTACAAGTAGGTAGATATTGAGAGGTTGGTGAAAAATTTTTAAGGGCTCTGTGATCATCGACGTGAAAATCGACCCTTGAAAGATAAAAGGTGAAAGATGTAGATGAAAGATAAAAGTGAAAGATACGTAGAATAAACTATGTCTGGTGGTGTCGAAAGATTACGTAATATAAACTATGTATATTACGGCGTAATAAAGTCGCTTCCTTGTATTGCGAAGTTTGTTTATAATACGTTAGTAAAATGTTTATTTAAAATCGTTTAGTTTACCATCCGAATGTATCATCAAAACTAGAGCGTGTAATGGTACGCTCTGTGATTTTGTAATGTCATAAATCAAACACATTGCTAATTCGCTTCATGATATCATTATAATATTTTGTGAGTACCCTGAGTTTTTAGGGTTTCGTATCCCAAAAAAACCTTATAGGATCACAGGTCCTATAGGATCATATCTTAGTCCATCTGTCTGTCTGTCTGTCTGTCTGTCTGTCTTTGGCCCGCAACGTATCAGTGCATCATTACTTTCGCTACACGACATCACAACCTACTACGATACGATATTGGTCGTGTCGTATTTTTGTATTTTATTCTTTATTCTTCAAATTCATACGGTAATAACTTAGTTTCCCTCCGCTTTTATAAAGGTTCCGTAGCCGAATGGCAAAAAACGGAACCCTTATAGATTCGTCATGTCTGGCTGTCTGTCTGTCTGTCTGTCTGTCCGTCCGTATGTCACAGCCACTTTTTTCCGAAACTATAAGAGCTATACCATTGAAACTTGGTAAGTAGATGTATTCTGTGTACCGCATTAAGATTTTCACACCAAAATAGAAAAAAAAAACAATAAATTTTGGGGGTTCCCCATACTTAGAACTGAAACTTAAAAAGGTTTTTTTTCATCAAAGCCATACGTGTGGGGTATCTTTGGATAGGTCTTCGAAATTGAAAATTCAAAATTCAAAATCATTTATTCATGTTAGGTATCATTGATACACTTATGCACGTCATTTTTTTAATCAACCAGCTTTTCGCAAAGGTGCTTTGTCATGGAGGAGAAGAAAATGATATTGAGGTTTCTAATATCATTTTTTTCTAAACTGAATAGTTTGCGCGAGAGACAATTCCAAAGTGGTAAAATGTGTGTCCCCCCCCCCCTGTAACTAATATAAGGGAATGATAAAACTAAAAAAATATATGATGTACATTACCAAGCAAACTTCCAACGAAAATTGGTTTGATTGAGATCTAGTAAGTAGTTTTTTTTTAATACCTCATAAATCGTAAACCGCAAAAAACATTGATCAAAGTTACAACGAACTACAAGAACTTTTATATTATGTTACTTGCTGCTACGGAACCCTTCATGGGCGAGTCCAACTCGCACTTGGCCGCTTTTTTTTGCCATTAAATTCATCGATATTAAATAGTATAAATGTAATCAATGCTGTATTAACGAAATTAAAAAGTTAAGCTTCATAATACCTTTCACCGCGCGAACAATTACGTGGAGTGACATAGAATGACTGTAATACACTTTGAATTACAATTCAATCAATCAATCAAAGCGAAAATTCTGTACTGTCTTCTGTGACTAATCAAATAATAAATTAAACATAAAATAGCGTAGTGTTTAATATTGCAAGCAGAATTAGAACTACTTTCTAAACATAGTTAAGAACATTCTCGATTAAGTCAAGTCACCTTTCGAACAAACAAAAAACTAGATCAAAATAGGTTCATCCGTTTGGGAGCTACGATGCCACAGACAGACATACAGATCAACAGATAGACACGTCAAACTTATAACACACCTCTTTTTTCGTCGGGGGTTTATTAATCTCAGTAATAAATCCAAGGCTGTGGTTGAGCAAAACAGTTCACTTCAAAGAAAATTTTGATTACAATTTAGTTATCAATAAATGTCCTCATTATTTCCGAGTTGTGCGCATTGAAGTATTATTACTTGCATATAGAACCAACACCGCGAACACAATGTATGCCCCAATGAATTGGCGCCGATCGGCTTCAATTTTCAATGGATTTGTTCGATTTTGAAAGGAGAACGGGGGCTCAATTTCGAAAATAGAACCTCCCGGCGAGACACACATTTTGTTCGAGATGTCCGTTCTATGACATTGTACTTCAATGGCTGTGCGTAACTTCTGAACTTGGCAATTTGCCGACTATAGTTCAATGTGGCGACATACCTTCCAGAGGTGTGAACAGTTATGTATTCATTATAGTTCACTAATTGCTCAAAGTTTCACTTGATTACGAATTAACACGTACGTGACGTGTTGAAACCTTGTTTATCGTAGTATTTAAATAGATGACTTGATTTTACACGCGACTTTTATGTTTGTTTCAATTCAGCAGTTCTTTTCCAAATTTTTTTTACACGAAAACAATTCAATCTTTTAGACGACCCTGTAGCCTAGTTGGTAGCGACCCTGCCTGCAAAGCGAGGGGTCCCGGGTTCGATTCCCGGCCGGGGCAGATATTTATGTGACAGATAAATATTTGTACTCGGGTCATGGGTGTTATTGTGATGTGTTATATGTGTCGTCCATGCCACCCGCGACACAGGTGAAAACCTACTGCGGGCGTATGAATGTGTAAGCGTTTATTTATTTTTCAGTTTACTAATCCTTCTTAAGTAGTAAGAAATAGTGAATGTAGTGTAAAACGCTGCGCGTGAAGCTAATTCACGCAGTGCAGTTTGTGTCATGAAATTTTATCTATACTAATATATAAAGAGGAAAGATTTGATTTTTTGTTTCCATTGAATAGCCTCCGAAACTACTGAACCGATTTCAAAAATTCTTTCACTGTTGGGAAGCTACACTATCCCCGAGTAACATAGGCTATATTATATTTTCAAAAAAATTTGGGATCCTTAATAAAAGTCCAATAAGTTGTAAAAAAATAAGAAAACCGAAGCAAAGCGAGGGCGGTTTCTCGTAATATATAAAATTCTCGTGTCACGGTGTTAGAAGTTGAACTCCTCCGAAACGGCTCGACCGATTTTCGTGAATCTTAGCGTGCATATCGGCTAGGGTGGAGAATCGTCTATTTTTCATCCCCCTAAATGTAAAGGGTACCATGTACCCCTAAATTTATTTTTTTATTTTTTTGATAAATTTTTTTGTTTTTATTTTTTTATGATACAGCATACAAAAATAATAATATATAAGAAAAAAACTTGTCAGAACGAAGTCTGTCGGGGCAGCTAGTTTATCTATATTAATTACACAGGTAGATGATGATTTTGGAATAGGACATAGATTTATTACCCCGGAAAATGCCGCGGGCAGAGCGCTAATTTAACTATACTTATGTTGCATGACTAACGCCCCAACTCAGAGTCACTAACGGTTACTTAAATCCCTCCTTAGTACAGGATTTGTATGATGATTGTTTACTAAGGAGCGATTAAAGTAACCGTTAGTGAGCGTTGAGTGATCTGAGTTGGAGCGTAAGTTACAGTTCAGTGGTAAAGTCAGATACCTGCAGCTCGCAGTAGCTCTCATCGAGATACATCTAGCTAGAAGCAAAAATATACAACAATGGTTCTTGTGATTTGAATGGTTCTAATACTCAGTATAAGCTATACTTGGCAAGTTTCCAGCTTGCGGAACATAGTATGATGACTGAGCAGTGTGATAACGTCTAGTGTGTGTCAGTATCTTTAGATGACCTTATAGCCTAGTGGTGAACCTATCAACTAAAGGTCCAAGTTCTGTTTTATGGAAATAGGCTACAAACGAGCTGACGATTCACCTAATGGTAAGTGACTACCGTCGCCCACGGACATCAGCGACACCAAAGGCATAATTAAATAAATAAATAAATAATAATACACGCTTACACACTCATACCCCCGCAATAGGTTATTACCTGTGTCGCGGGTGGCATGGACAACACTTATAATTAACACATGACAATAACACCCATGACCCGAGTACAAATTTTTATCTGTCATATAAATATCTGCCCCGGCCGGGAATCGAACCTGGGACCCCTCGCTTCGCAGGCAGGGTTGCTACCAACTAGGATACAGGGTCGGCATATAACAGGTCTACATAATTGATGAGTTGCCGGCCAAGAAAGAGAGAAGAAAAAAGTAAGACCCGGATCTCAAGCCCTCACGAGTCGAATGGCGGCTGACCAAGTGGTCTATTCAGACAAACTCCACGTAGTATAATTGAAATATTTGTAAAAATGTAACTGAAATTAATGAAATCTTAACACCATATCGCTCACCTAGTAATATAATGGCACATCTGCAAAAAATGAGAAATTAAGTTTATATGGTATACATGTTTAAAAGTGCATAATCTGCATAGTGGTAAATATGTATTAATGTCTATCCTAGTAACCAAACCCATAAAATCTGTAAAACATAAACAAAAATAACGTAAAGTAAGTAACAGTAACGTAAAAAGAACCCATAAATTAATTTAAAATATTTTTATAAGATTTTTGATCCTCGTTTCTGTAAAATATGACAAACGTAGATGTGCCGTTGTATTACTGGGTGAGCGATACAATTATGTAAAGCAGAAGGGGTATTCTACGGTATTGGTTATTCAATAATATTTCTTTTACTTTACTCCATGATATATTTCCAATTCTCCTAACGTTCACATCAATACAATCTGTACTACTCCGCGATCAGTATAAATCGAATCCAATCGAATGTCCCACACGTATTGTTCTAAATAGATTGACACATTCCTTATTCTAAATATTTAGTTTTTTTTCATGACTTCTTGTATGATAGCATCGGCCGATCGTTGTAGAACCTGAGGTCGCTCGCCGACATTGCATAATGTAAAACGTCGTTTAATATCACATAATGCTCATAATATTCAAAGTATACGAAATGTGCATAAACTTGGTATGTCGGTCATAATCTTGACGTTATCTCGGATTATGCACGCCATATTCTGGAAACTATAATGGAATTCTGTGTCGGCATCACTACAATTTCGGCTAGAATTACTGCCTATCATTTCCTTGGTATGTATAAAATTCGCCTCTCTGGTTAGAGTGGAGATGGTTTAGATTTTAACCACATGCACATGCACATGCATTTGGTAACATTTGATAATTATTATCAAAAAGTTATCAAAATTGTATGTGTTCTTTGTTGTTAGATAATGTCATTAATGTTTGTTCCTCTATAACTAGCTGTCATTAAGATACTATAATTTAAAACTGTAGTGTCTGAGTATGAAATATATTTGACAAAAATTTGTAGAGCTTCTATTAACGGAATCGAATCCATAGTTATGATATTTAATTATATGTAATTACTAACTGACCCGGCGAACTTCGTATCGCCTTTTTTTTCTAAAATAACAGTAGCCTAAGTAACTCCTTGTTACATCAGCTATCTGCCAGTGAAAGTCCCGGCAAAATCGGACCAGCCATTTCAGAGATTAGCCGGAACAAACAGATAGACAGATAGACAGACAAAAATCGTAAAAAATGTTGTTTTGGTATAATTATGTACCGTGTATACATCCAAATTCACTTAGTAAAAAGCGGTTATTTTAATATTACAAACAGACATTCCATTTTTGTTTATTTGTATAGATTACTATTATTATTTCTCCATGGGGTTCGACTGGATAGCTACCACCCTTGGGCATGAGTCAGCCGCCAAACTTCTCGTCGTGTTCCGGCTGGGCCTGTTGAGAGCCAGTTTCTTTCTTTCTTTCTTTTTCTTTTCTCTTTCTTAGCCGGCAACGTATAAATGATGCCTTTGTTGTTACTGATGTCCATGGGCGACGATAGCCACTTACCATCAGGTGGATCGTCAGCTCATAAAAAAAATTGGTCTGTTTGTCCGTGCCTTAAAAACAGCTTGATACATTTTGGCACGGTATAGATATCTTTAGCATGATTTTGGTGTGTTTCTGAGTTAAAAATTATGTCAATTTAAAGAATCTACACTTTTTCGAGTGTGATCAGTATTGATAAGCAAAGCAAGGGCGGTAACTAGTTCTGTTTCAAATGATATTTTGAGTCGATCTTGCGGGCATCAATAACAGTATCACCTTAGGTGGTCATGTGCTCAAATAAACAGAATACTTTGATAACATTAAATATTGCTACAGATTCACCCAATATCGGTAGTTTATTGGTGGTCATACATAAGTACTATTATGTCGTCTGTGGTCATACTAGCATGTCATATTGATATTAATATTATAAATATTGGGCTGCCACATGACATCAACTATAATTTTTTTAATAAGAACATACGTAAAAGATCCAAGTTATCGTCGGTTAATTAGTGTGATAGGTCAGTAATCTGAGTTAATTTCCTAAAATCACTTAAGTCACACCTTGGCAGACCCCGGTAAATAACACCCGCTGTCGAATAACACGATAAGTAGCCCTTAAATTTATGAGAACAAGTCACGCAAGCCGAGTAACAGTGTGTTCTCACATATACTGTTTTACGACTTCATTAAGTTACAATAAGTGAAGGATTTCATTTCACCAAATTTCGGGAATTACTTGGTCCTTATTTATTTCTTTATTTATTTATTACAGGAGAACAATTACAGAAATAATGTACAAAGGTATTGCTTATCTCTAATGAAATTTCTTCCAGCAGATTATATTTTTTTTAAAGTCCAATCCTGACTTTACCTGTAGGGGAGGTACCCTGAATATTTTTTAAGAGTTTATTCTACCACTTTGTAGTTTTAATAAATATGTACTTATATCCATGCCAAAATACAGCTTTCTAGCACTATGGTGCTATCGGCGATGTGGTGCGGACGAATGGACAGGGACATGATGAAACTACATAATATAAGGGTTTCGTTTTGACTACGGAACCCTAAAAAGTAATGTAAGGTAATATGCCTATACCCTGTACATATACCTGTACCTTCTTTTATTTTGACAAGTAAAATAAGTTACATATTAATCTTTGCTATTGAATCCCATTTTCGACCTCAGTTTTCATCTTCAGATTCGATCTCATTTACACTGTTTTTAGGGTTCCGAAGTAAAATCGGACAAGTGAAAGAATTCTGAAAAATAGGTTATTATGATGAATTTACAAGGAAAACTATCACAGCTATGTTAGCATAAGTAGTTAGTGAGTAGTAGTCGATAAACTTACTACTTCGGAACCCTACATTGCGCGTGGCCTGACACGCACTTGCCCGATTTTTACATAGTTGCCACGTACCTTTATTGTCAAAATCTTCCATCAATAATACCAACCGAAAGGCAAAATCTACTACTTTTCCTAGCTCAGCGACCCAAGAAGAGACTTGGCCTCCGACGTGAAGAATACGCCATTTCTTTCTGTCCTTAGCTACTTCTCACCAGTTTAAGAATAAACTAAATTTTAGTAACAAAAAAAACCGACTTCAAAATAACTCAAAAAGTACTTGTCAAATCTCGCTCAAATTGGTGGGCTCAAAGTGTGGGACCACATGACAAGCACTAGCTTTCGATTAATAGAAGAATCGTCAAAATCGGTTCACCCAGTCGAAAGTTTTGAGGTAACAAACATAAAAAATACAGTCGAAATGAATGCCTCCTCCTTTTTTGAAGTCGGTAAAAAAGGGCAAAATCTATTATTTTAAAATTCTTATACAAAAGCACTGTTGCATAAAATATTAAACTGCTACAGATCCAAAAGCCTATTATCTATAGACTTCATAAATTATACACGATGACAACTTCAATTCCGTTAAAACCTTGAAATCCGAGGAAACTTTACAGAGAAACTCGAAAATGGATAGGTGTTAGAATAACTGTAAGATCTATTGCTGTCCCACTCGCACTTATCTAAAGTATCGCTTGTCGATAAGGACAGCATCAAGTGTTAGCATCAAGTCGAGATATCTCAGGATATTCTCATCACGGAGTCTTCATAGCAATAATCTTATCAAAACGCTCACTTTGTTATTTGTAAGTTTGTTATTTTAAGCTAATCCGAGCAGTAAACAGTGAATGACTGTTATCAGAAAATATTTGTTATATTAAAAGTATACAACCTACATCATTGAAGTATTATTACTAGCGTATAGACCAGATACCGCGAACATCGGGTTCAGGGGTGTGCATTGCAGCAGACCGGCTTCATTTCATTCTGTCACTCGCCTGTCACTCGGCTGCGCTCATTGCGGCCGCATACCAAAATTGTGATAAAATAACATTTCAAAAATGCCGTAATACGTTATAAGAAGCAGTAAATTTCAGTCAACTACGAGAAAAAAAAATAGTTGTGTTACTTACCATCGGCAAGGAAACAAAACATTGGAAAAAATCAATCAAAACGAATTTATTTTAATAATGTTTCTGCGATTTTGAATGAAAAAATCATAAGGCGCGTTTACATACTTGGCAAGCCACATTTGGCAGAGCTTGTAAAGGTTTCGTGGTTCGGCGAGTGTCATTATACAAAGTTACTCTGTGTTAAGTGTGTAAAGACGCCTTCTAGAGTTTGAAGAAAGAACGGATTCGGAGGAGGTCAGCCCGGCGGTGGGACATACATTTTGTTCGAGATGTCTGTTCTATGTCATTATACTTCAATGATCTACAGTGGTTTTCTTTGTATAATAACAAAAATCATGAGGGAATATTATAAATATGACAGTTTGTTGAAGATCTTTGGCTGTTTTGGTCTTTTAAACCTGTATTGCAGTAATACAAGTAAAATGAATAAGTAGAAAGTTCAGTTTTTCATTAAAATATTTTTCTTGTCCAACAATAGTTATATAGATGTGGACTTATAGCATATAAATGCACAGATAATATTATCTACTCTTGCTGTGAATATGACAGATACCTACATATCTAGGGTTGAATAGAGTACGGTAGAGTTGGTAAGATGCCAAGCTTGACTAAAAGAGCTGATATATCATTGGAATCAATAAAAAGACACGTAAATAGCGATTGACAGAGTCAGCAACTTTACTAGCGACTGATTGTTTTCCTATAAAACCAGCATAGATTCGGCTGAGCGTGCTCTTTACAAGTAGCTAATTAGTTTTGGATTTCACTTAATTTTTTTTTAATTCCATTGAATAACTTTTTCACCCTAATAAATTACCTTTTAAAAATTGTTTCTTCTCAAATTTTACGTCAACCGACCACTGCGTGGTATCGGAAGATTGGTAAGCAAGCTTCGAAGAGATATCTGAAGACGGATCACGTGAAATTGGATGAACATTTTCAACCATTCATAGGCCTGATTTACGTTGACCTTAAGACTCGGAGCCACTCGACACCCTTCGTCGGACAGGTCGCACTATAACTTCGACTAATGATAGGACGCAGATTTTCATCTAATGACTGAGACAATGGTAGCTGGTAATCATAGTAACGAAAGTTATCACCTTGCCAAATCTATACTCTATACAAATAAATAAAATTGGAGTGTCTGTTTGTAATATTAAAATAACCGCTTTTTACTAAGTGCATTTGGATGTATACACGGTACATATATCAAAACAATATTTTTTACAATTTTTGTCTGTCTGTCTGTTTGTTCCGGCTAATCTCTGAAATGGCTGGACCGATTCTGACGGGACTTTCACTGGCAGATAGCTGATGTAACAAGGAGTAACTTAGGCTACTTTTATTTTAGAAAAAAATAGTTTGTTACGCGATACGAAGTTCGGCGGATCAGCTAGTTATAAGTAAATCCAAAATTAGTGATTTCAAAAATAAGGATAGGTCCGTTGGAACAATTCACAAAAATGTTCTTCATACAAGCAAAAAAGAGCCATCTCTCTCTTTCACACTCTATTTTACGATCCACGGAAGGCAGTCCATTTGGACCAATTTACCAAACACTTGGACCAAACGGAATGCAGCTGACTCATTTTCGCGACTCAAAGCTACAAAAATACGCTCGTTTGGCATCACCCTTAAATGATTTGAGCCACGTTTTGAGCGTGCGTTGGCTCTAGAAATTTCCTGCCCGTGTAAGCTAATACGGCGAGGTTGATTTTGATGATTTCTACATCAAATGAATAATATTCACCTTGTCTTCTTTCTCAAATTATCTTGATAATCCAAACTAGTACAGCCATTGGATTTTGAGATCTACTGTCGTGTACACTCTTTTTCGTATCGAATTCGAATACTATATTGTCTTCTAATTTCGTAATAAGAATATCGTACGTCTTAAAACGTTTGTGCTTATCTTTACTATTTTATCTTCGTTCAGTTTCTTTCAGAAAAGTGGAAAAGTAAATTGACTAAATGTTATTGTAAGAACAGATCTTTCTATTAGACATGATTGCTATAAAAACCGGCCAAGTGCGAGTCGGACTCGGACGTATTAAAAAAAACTACTTACTAGATCTCGTTCAAACCAATTTTCGGTGGAAGTTTGCATGGTAATGTACATCATATATTTTTTTTTACTTTTATCATTCTCTTATTTTAGAAGTTACAGGGGGCGGGGACACATTTTAGCACTTTGGAAGTGTCTCTCGCGCAAACTGTTCAGTTTAGAAGAAAATGATGCCAGAAACCTCAATATCATTTTTGAAGACCTATCCATAGATACCCCACACGTATGGGTTTGATGAAAAAAAATATTTGAGTTTCAGTTCTAAGTATGGGGAACCCCCAAAATTTATTGTTTTTTTTTTCTATTTTTGTGTGAAAATCTTAATGTGGTTCACATAATACACCTACTTACCAAGTTTCAACAGTATAGTTTTTACAGTTTCGGAAAAAAGTAGCTGTGACATACGGACGGACAGACAGACAGACATGACGAATCCATAAGGGTTCCGTTTTTTGCCATTTGGCTACGGAACCCTAAAAAGTACTTTGGCATAATCCAGGAGTTTATTTTATCTAGGTCTTTTAATACGTCTTTGATTACATATAAGCAACTGGAAAACCTTTTGGTGACCATTTACTAGCAGGTGGTTTAAAGGCGCGTTAGTGTATTGCCTTGTTTTATTTAGTGTCGGAGATGTACAGAGTATATAATTTAAAATAATTGAAAACGTATTATTTAAAGATTCCAAGATTATTTTATTCGCCATAGCCACAAGCATCAAATGGCTGAGTATTATGTTTTCTTTCGTTATTAAAAAAGCAATGATAGGTAATGAATCTGTCCTTAGCAATCAGTACTATACAATATATAAACTCTAGTATTAAGTATTATAACCGGAGAAATTAAAAAGTCGAGCTTTTTGTTCGTTCAACTTTCTTTAATATTTCTATTTTCTTTCGCGGACTTTCTCTAGAAATATTTATATTTTCTGTTTCATGACATATTTCCGTTTGTGTTTTTATCTATTTCAAGTATTTCTGCGTGGAAAAAGTATCTAAGTATTATTGAAAAATTAAGTAAATAAGAATTAAAGTAATAAAATTAACTAAAAAAGAAGTAGTTCAGAATGTTGTTAAAAGTAATACTAAACAACTACACCATAGAAGGATTAACAGTTGGGACCCATTTAAATTTTACAGGGTTAGTTTCGGTTGGTACACCTGATCAGGGTTAATCCTTCTATGGTGTAGTTGTTCAGTATTACTTTTAACAACATTCTGAATTACTGGGCTTGTTATTTTCTTTTTAGTTTTTTAAGCAGTCGGGTTTGTTGTTTTTATAATCGATGCTTTTTCATTATTACTAGCTTTTATTTAGCTACATGTCTCGGTGTGTGTAATGAAATCTTTTAAGTTAAATTGACCTATTTACTTGTATTAGAATGATGAGCTAGTCTGATGATGAGACTCGAAGTGGTGGGAAAAAAGTTCCGTTATTAGATGATATTCAGAGGAAAATGTGTCGAGAAGTGGCTACTAATACTTAGTAGTAAGATTCTGAGATCTATACCGTTATCTATATGGCGTCTTTGATATAGGACAGAGTTCCCCAAACTTTTTTGTGTCGTAGACCCCTTGCCATGTTTTTCCATGTTGGGTAGACCCCCTACTTACCTGATATTGATTTCCTGTAAATTTCTAACTGTAGTGAAGTTTAGTGTTAAAAACTTAAAGTAAAAACACATGTTAATTTATACATTTATTAATTGAATTTAAATTAAAACTACTCAAAATGAAATTTTGTATCTGTTATGTAGTAGTATGTTATGTTATGTAGTATGTTATGTAGTAGTTATGTAGTAGTATAAAATATATGTAGCATTAAATAAACATAAAATAAACTATAAATAAAATAACATAAGCAATAAGTCAATATTTTTAGTGAGAAGGATGAACCTGATGCTTTAATAATAAATTGTCAACTCAAAGCGAATACCAACATCCTACAACTTACACAATTTTATAAACATATATAATAATTTTTTTACTTCATAGGTACTTTTATAAATAATGTATATGTTTTGATATTATAAGATAGTATGATGTAAGTAAATAGGTACTATCAGTGTATGTGTTGAGATCCACTATCGTGGACCCCCATTTGCATTTCATGAACCCCCAAAATTATTTTTCGCTGACGTAGACCCCTTGCAGGTAGTCATAGACCCCTAGGGGTCGATATAGACCACTTTGGGAATCACTGATATAGGACGACAGCTGAAACACGAGAATTGGAAGAAAGAATAACGGACTTTATTAAAGTGACAGACTCCGGGAAAATTATAAAGAACCTTTTGGACTGCAGGTTTTCTTTCGTCTTTTCTGAATCAGTGGACCTAATGTACACGGGTTCCTGAAATAATGTGTAGCAACTCTTAGAAAGGATTTTTCGAAAACACATTCTCTAAAAGGTGAGCATTCTTTCAGAAATCCCATATCTCCGCAAATAAAAACGCGGAGCAGCTAGTTTCTAAAAAATGTTCACACAGAAAAAAACACTCACAGGATGACACGCAATATCCGACCCCTTCATCGCCAGTCGCTACAAATATAAGTCTACACGGTCGTAAAAGACATAATTAATTTGTTCTTTAAATTAATAATAATTGTTGACATTAAATGAAATATGAAATAATAATATTGCTAACAATATATTTATTTTAATTTATTTCTCATTTTTGGTTTTCAATATTTATTCTATTATAATCTTAAATTCAAAGGAGAACCCCATCTTCCATAGAGACACCGGCCTAGATTAGACAAGAATGAAAATTGGTGGTCAATTAGATCATTGTAAAAGCTTTAATTTCTCCAATTTTCACATCTGCTAGCAATGGCCAACTAATGAAATCCTAGAATTTCCACCTAAATATGATTATGTCACACTCATGTCACTCACATTAAAGTTACATATAAACACTAACAAAGTACAACTACTTACAGTAGGTAATGGTTGAAACTAAGTAGGTGGGTGAATGTTATTATTAATAAAAGCAATTTCATGTTTTAAAGAGATTTTATTAGTTATCATCATAATATTATATTAATATTTCATCTAGAAATTGTGCAGTAGGTATATACGTATTGTATGGGCACTGCATCGTACTGTTCTTCCAAAGGTGTGTAGGGTACGTCATCCAGTGTTCAGAAAAAGGTCAGTCACAAAACAGGTGATCTCGGAGTCCAATATTCATGCAATATTTGTTTAAAAAATCCAGAACTTATAGCGAAACTCAGATGAAGGAAAATGTCTCGAAATCGGTGTTAAAATACTAGAAATGTCTTTTAATTAGCGTAACGATTTAATGGTAATTATAAATATATTACATAGTTTAGCTATACAATGAATAAGAAAACATGTAAAAAAGGAATTAATCTCGTACTTACAATGAATAATAATTCATAAAATATATTATTATGTTCCATAATGAATCGATTTAATCGATTATAAAATCGTTTGTAATGAGGTAAATACTATGAAAACTTTTTTGTGTTATTTTGTTCATTTAGCAAATGCAGATGAGGCTCAGATTTAAATATGTTTATTTAGTAAATTACACGAATTTTTTAGTATATAGTTTACTCTTGTCTGCCCCCGATAATTAAAAAGACGTATCTAACAAAAAGTAAAAACGGAGAAATAAATGTTTTAACGAATGAAACGGGAAATCGTTTGCTGTCTTCGAGTGAATTAAAATATTTACAGACTGAAAGTTGAAAATAATGCCACTAATAATAGGCTTTAACTTGTTTTAGTAATAATATGAATTTATTAAATTATTATAATAAAAATAATGAAAAAACCGATTCATCTTAGCATAAAAAATGAAGAAAAATATTACATACTTAATTGAATAGACGTAAATGGCTAGATGCGTCCTTTAAATTTCAAACGCTTTTGGCTGTACTTTTCTTCTAAGTATTTAGTTTATCTATCTAGTATATTTTTTAACAGAAATGGGCGCATATAGGTATATCCGCCTTTTTTTCTTAAGAATTAGAAAGTATGTAGATAACCCTTGGCTTAGACAAAATGTTTTTAAAGTTATTTAATAATCCTTTTATCTAAGGTAATATATCTGAAATAGTACAGTAGGTTCGTGGTTATCTTATAAGCCATAGCCATTAGGATATGGCTTTAATAAATTATTATTATTTGTAAATAAAACACTATTTGTTGCATAAGGCAAATGCGCCTATGCTAAAATAATTTTACGAAGAAAATAGGGCGCAAGTGGTCAGATGTGACCTTTATTTCTTAATGTGAAACCTGATTCTTAAAAGCGCGTTAGACGCAAATGCTCATTTGCGTCTTATTAACTTCCACTTAGAAATAGGGACAAATATGCGCCTTTTATATTACTGAACTAAAAAAAAAACTATAAAGTATAAGGACATTATCTACTTAAATGCGACTTTTTAATTAAGTTTAACATAAATTCGTCTTTTCATCTTCAATCGGGTGTAAAAAAATGAACAGAAGCGCCCTATTTTGTTGTGCTAAAACCGCACTGGAGGAAGTTAGAAAAATATTAAAAATACATGCAGATGCGCCTTTTTTTTCTGATTCCGGCAATGTATATAACTCAAATCTGAAAAAAATGTTAGATACGTCTTTTTAACTATCGGGGGCAGTTGTCTAGTCTTATGCCTAGCACAGATAACATATAATTCGTGGCCGGAAATCGGGGATCTCCTTTTGGTTGTAAATGTTGTCTTGTTTACTTTACTTATCACTGTTAAGTGATATAATTTTGATTATTTTATTATCTTGACTTTAATTTTACTTTTAACGTTACATTGTTGTTTGATTTTTATATTGTACTAGCTGACCCGGCGAACTTCGTATCGCTAGCCGTTACAGTTTATGTGTGCTCCTCCCTCTCCCTCTCCCTCTCACGCTCCCGCTCCCGCTCCCGCTCCCGCTCCCGCTCCCGCTCCCGCTCCCGCTCCCGCTCCCGCTCCCGCTCCCGCTCCCGCTCCCAAGTAAAAAAAGGAGTCTTAGAAGACGCTAACAATAATAACTAATAGCTATCTATCAACTACACATAACAAAATTTTACCTTATCCCGCAGGAACAGGTCTATTTTCCGGGATAAAAAGTATCCTATATCTATCCCCGAGCTTTATTTTATATCTGTATAAATAACTAATCTATCAACTACACATAACAAAAATTTACCTTATCCCACAGGAACAGGTCTATTTTCCGGGATAAAAAGTATCCTATGTTCGTCTCCTGATTCTAAGCTACCTCCCCACCTATTTTCAGCCAAATCTGTTCAGCCGTTCTTGAGTTATAAATAGTGTAACAAACACGACTTTCTTTTATATATATAGATTTTAATGTTTATGTTAATTTAAATTGTAATGGTAATGTTGATTTTATGTTTGATATAATTTCATAATTTATTAATTTATTGAAGTGTACGTTAAGAAAGAAATATTGCAACGCCCCTTGCAGGGTTCGTGCTGCTTTAGTCTATTCCTGTATGTAACACCTTATGTAACGCATGAAACAATAAAGTTGAATATGAATATGAATTTGAGTCAGAAGTTCTAACATGTTATATGTTATGATCCACACATTATCTACCTATGTTGCTAACATACCCTTTGTCGTTTGAAGGACTGGTTAAATTAATTTTCTATCAGTGACTGCATCGACGAGCACAGCACCTAAATCACGCTACACTGTGATTAATAATTTGATATCGCTGTGTGGCCGACACTGGCTCCACCGAGAGCGATGAGAGTATTCTTAGCTGATGAGAAAAACCAAGTAAAAAATGTTTATATTTCATTTTTTTAGAAGTCTTTGTAGTACTTACGAATAATTACGAAGATTTATATTAAAATGCTTATAATAACACTTAAAATTTGACATAATTTTAGGATTAGTAGTTTTTTTTGGGATAGTCCAAAACCCCACGGGATAGTAATTAGAGAGGGTTCCTTTTTGGCTGCAATGCATTGGTGACACCTTCAGCTTTGGTGTTACTGATGTCCATGGGCGATCCGTGATGGTGACCATACTCATGGCTCTGCTCGAGATATTTAAATAAACACCTGTTAAACTCAATATTAAACCTAATATTCGAATGCCTAATATAAACGCTAACACACTCATACCCCCGCAGTAGGTCGCGGGCGGCATGGACTACACATGTAACACATTACAATAACACCCATGACCCGAGTACAAATATTTATCTATCACATAAATATCTGTCCCGGCCGGGAATCGAACCCGAGACCCCTCGCTTCGCAGGCAGGGTCGCTACCAACTAGGCTACAGGTCGTAATATACTTTTCAACATGAACATTCAACGGGTACTCAGGATTGAATCTCACCGTGACCACGATCCATGTCACTGGGCCGAAATATCGTATTATAAAATTAGCTGACCCGGCGAACTTCGTCTCGTCTAACAAACTATTTTTTTCTAAAATAAAAGTAGCCTAAGTTACTCCTTGTTACTTCAGCTATCTGCTAGTGAAAGTCCCTTCAAAATCGGTCCAGCCATTACAGAGATTAGCCGGAACAAACAGACATACAGACAGACAGATAAAAATTGTAAAAAATATTGTTTTGGTATATGTACAGTGTATACATCCAAATGTACTTAGTAAAAAGCGGTTATTTTAATATTACGGACAGACACTCCAATTTTTTTTATTTGTATTTTATAATATATACAATTGGAGTACAGGTTGCATTTATCATGTTCAGTGTCTGCAACGTTATAAATTTAAAATAATCTGAACAACGTTCCGAAACCATATTCAATATTCATGCATAAAACAAATAAAAACTAGTCAAAGTGTCTGCGGTCAGCAGTTCGTGGCTTTGTTCTTTATGAAATTCTCATTTACTCTTTAATCACGCGCCGCCGATGGCACTTCATGTTATAGTATCTGTAGTATTCTGTAGCTTGGCTTTAATTAGGTGGAATTTTACCAAGAATAGATATCTTTATAGCATTAGTGACCTTGCCGGCTGAGTAAGCTCCGGGATTTTGTTCCTGGGCAGACTAATGATTTTAAAGTTTACTTGGACATTAACATTGATGACGTAGCCAAGTTGGTAGTGATTCTGTCTACGAAGCGAGTGTCTCAGGTTTGATTGTCTAGCCGTGACAAATTAATGTTCATTCTCGAGTCACGGGCAATTTATCTTTGTGTTGTACGCGCTAACTTTCGGTAATCGAACTATACTCGGACTTGACTGTAAATGACAGATTGACATTGTCATTGCCACATCTCCATATATCTTTGATTTACCTTAAAGTTGATACAGTCAAGCGTATTTATAAAAAGTGAAGAAAATATAACAATATATGTATTTCCGTCTTGGAGCACATACTGTTACGGGGTGAGTTCTGTTTTCATTTTAAAGTTATTTCACGTTAATCGAAACACCATCTAAAGAGGTCATGTGTCGTAACCGCGTCTCGTGGCTCGGTTAGTACGACAAGTGGTTAAACCTATTAAATGCTATCTCTATCAAGTTTGGTATTTACGTCATGGACGTGACGTTTCCATTTATTCGTACTTACGCTGCATGAAATCGTGTATCGAGAGAAAGATATGATTAAAGTGATACTTTAATAGTTTATGAGTCAATTGGAAAACAGCTGTCTCGAGTTCGAATCCTTTACGCATCACTACTTTTCAAATCATATAAATACGAGTAACCGTCCTCGCTTTGCTTCGGTTTTCTTATTTTTATACACCTTGGGTTACATTATTGGAGTTTTATTAAGGATCCCTAATTTTTTGAAAATATTATATTGCCTATGTCATCCGGGGATAGTGTAGCTTCCCAATAGTGAAAGAATTTTTCAAATCGGGTCAGTAGTTTCGGAGAATTTCCGTTTCAATGCAAACAAACAATCAAATCTTTCCTCTTTATATTAGTATAGAATAGATTAGAAGTTAATTAACATTTTCTTTATAAATCGTAAGTAAAACTTGCGCGTTTTTTTATAAGTTTAAAAAAAAATCGCCTTTACATATAACTGACATAATATGTATTGTGCTTACCAATTAAATTTATTTGTAGCTATTACTGGTGTATAAAAAATAAAGTTAAAAAAAATATGTGTTGCGATGATAACGTCACGTTATAAAGTTATTCGTTCCAAATTGTCTCACAAATTCACTTCATTTTTCATCCCCCTTCCTCCGAACTTGTGACATCTTATAGATATTCAGGTTTGCAAGGACTCGATAGGAAAACCTTCCTGTTCTTTTAGAGGTTCATAGTATTTGTACGATTTTGTTTTTACCTTTCATTATGACTTCACAACACAACACACTCAGAATCGGCTTTCGTTGTAATCATCGCGCTGTTCCAACGAAGCGCTATGCGTCGTCATTTGTAACAATATACATTAATCTATGATTTGTAACTCGTATTGCAGAGGATTGAAATAACATGCTACAACTTGTTCGAACTAGGTGTACTAACTCGTCTATTCCACTTGCGATGTGACTATACACTTTATTATAGTAAATTGATACCTCTTGGGACAGTTCAGTTGCCTATAGTACAGGCTCACGCCCAGTTTAGGCAGCTGACGTTCAGTTATTTTGATGAACATACTATAAAAATGTGATACCCAATGTGGCTTCAACCCATTAATGGCCCACTACTGAGCACGGGTCTCTCCTCTTGAGGAGGCCTAGAGCATACTCCACCACGCTGCTCCAGTGCGGATTAGTGGAGGGGTTAGTGGCCAACCAGAGTGTCGGAAGTTTTCATGCCGCCCGAGGGCCTCTGACATGGCTTAATGACTGTTATCTTATGATAACAACCGGGACCGATGGCTTTACGTGCTCTCCGATGCACGGAAGCGCTCAAGAAATTTTGCCATTAGCGGTCACCCATCCAACTACCGACCGCGCCCGCTGTTGCTTAACTTTGTCGATCGCTTAGGATCGACGCAAGCCGCCGGGCTATGAGTGCTTCAAATTTACCCAAGATACCGAATACCATATACATATTTATGTATACATATTCTTGATGAATAAATTATTTGATTTGATTTGATGTGTAAGGGTTTTGACGTGCTATTTTATCCTAACTTTAGCACACAGGTAGATCAAGATCTGGACTAAGACATAGGGTTTTTATTATTCCGGAAAACAAGGCCAAAGCCGCGGGGCGAACGCTAGTATAAACATCACATACGCTACGATCAACGCTTCTAATGAAAATTAATTCTGTGAAAAAAATTTAAAGTTAAGTGGAATTAAATGAAAATGCATTAATAAATATTTCATGTACTGTATATTTTTGACCTCGCCATAGTAGATAATAAAACCAAAAACTTGCCTCGTTTCAAAGCAATTTTCCAGTTGATTTTGTAAAGTCTAGAACGGGATGTTAATTACTGTAGCGGCTGAGGCCTTGCCATGCTCGGACGCGCACAGGCTATAATAAATAACGTTATTATAGCTACCAATAATCCACTTAGCTACTACACAGACTACGAGCTGACCCTTTATAATACGAGACGATGCAGCATGTACAACGTACCAGCAAAATAAATCGTTGTTATAATGTCATGTAGTGAAGGTATACGAAAGGAAGCTATTTATCTGTTAAAAAAATAACACTTCAGACTCATAGCCCCACACTAAGATCCCTGTGCCATGAACACGTAAACATATACCCAGACAGAGAACAGAAGTTTAAACTTATCATTCAAATTTCCACCTCGGTGGGAATCGGACCCAAGAACCCCGGCACGGCACTGCGGCGGTCCAGCATAGAAACTATTATGCCATACGTTTTACGCTTCCCGCCCACGTCCGATAATCGGTGACCGCTTTTTTTTAGGAGAAAAATAGAACGTACTGATAGCAATAGTCGGTCAAAAAGTCGGTCAGAAATAATATGGAAGAAAAAATCGGCCCGATTATCGGTCCTACAAAAAGACTGACGTGGGCGGGAAGCGAACAGAAATAGGAGCGAACCTTTCGAAGTGCAAATAACGAGTCAAAGGATGTCATTTAGAGCCTTAGCCTGTATTAACGCCAATGGCGGTCATTTCGAAGTGTTATGAATTAATTACTTTTTCTTTTTTTTTTTAAATGATTTAAAGGAGGTGGCCAACATGTGCCCCGGAAATGGTTAAAATACGTTTATTTGTACAAGGGTTTAGTCCTCTGAAAAGACATGTTTTCTATTTATTATAACATAACTAGAATTTTAATTTTCTTCTGAACTCCGCCGTGAGTAGTTATAATAAATTAACAATAATAATAAGTTGTATTGTATATACTTAATCTTCTTATACCTCCATTGCTATCAGTGGAGGTTGACAATTGACTGACAGAAATGCGAATGTCTGCTATATTGCCATTTGCCAAATGCTAAAAGAAGATTTTTGAGTTTGATTTCTGCAAAATAATAATTGTGTTTGATTTTTTGCCATGAGGTGCATTAATTGCGCGGTTGATATTCAGCGCATGGCACGTCATTCAATATCTTCGCTAGCAAGAAACTTTCAATCCATATTGGTAGAATGAATCACTACAATACAGGTATGGCATTTTCGCATTAGGTGGGCACGTCACCAAGATCACATAAAATCCCCTGCATCATTTTTAGTTACTGCTGATCTTGGATAGAGAACAAGTAGATGGGTACACCAGCTAATAAGCCAATGCATCACCTTATTTACCTTGTTTTGATACTGTTGTTTTAATTCCTCAATTTTTACATATGTGTACTTAATGTATATAATTAAACACTTAATAATATCAATGTGCAGTTTTATTTATATTGCATTTGCTTGTGAATATTTCCAGGTAGGTAGGTGACTATTTAATACGTATATTTTATTTAGTACTGTTGGTACTTTTTTGTATGAATAAAGTCATAATTAAAGTAAAATAAATAAATGAATTATCCAAAAGATAAATAGTATTTATTTAATATAAAAATCTCTCTTTAAAACACTTTTCCACGATTACTTATGTTTTGCAGAATGTCAACCTACAAGAGTTAAAAGTGCTCGTAGAAGGAGAATCCCGAGTTCTACAGATTTTTATTGATAAAATTATTAAAGTAGATAGTGTAAGCTTTAATGTAAGGTAAAAATAAAATGTGTACATTATACTTCACAAGTGGGGCAATCGCCCATACAGATGTTGGCCACCTCCTTTGCACTTGTTTTTATTGTTTCCTTACATTTAAAATTATTCTATCAAAGGGCAAAAGGTATTTTTGATAGTAAGACACTTAAATGTTCCACTAGCCTGGTTTTATAAGTCTACTCTTCTTATTATCGAAAACAAGGTGCATATTTCAAGAGTTTGTAGTTCGGTAAATGATTTAGATAACTATAATTATGTTCATGAGATTTTGTAGGTAATATCATGTAATTTAATAATAATTGATAAAATAATAATATTCATAGGGCATTTTTTCAACTTTTTAGCGAAATTAAATAAATAAGGGTAATTTTTTTCAAAAACATTTCAGTTAATGTCTTTAAAAAATATGTTCTATTTAATTTTGGGTAGTCATCTATTTGAGGTATAACAATCATTGTTATACCTCGAATAGATAAACTATGATACCAACTGGTAAATAAAAAAAACAGAATGAAAATAAATGTAAAAACAAAAAAAATATGTCGAAAATAGTGCAGCAAGTCAGGTTTCTTTCCAAAAAAAAATTGAAAAGCTAATAAAAAAAAACCAAACCGATTAGACCTGTACTTTATTGGTTTTTTGTTAATAGTTTTGTCCAAATAATCAATAGACGCCGGGCGGTCACTTGGCGCTGGGACACCCTGTATATGCATAGATTGTCTAAAGATCCTTAATTTTGGATAACAGTTTCGTTGTTCGGGGATTACGACTGACTATTTAGTAATAAGTATCTAAAATGAACCATTAAACGAACAATGTTTCTCCCTGAAATAGCGAGTTCATTTTATTATACGAGTACGATAAGTTGGAACAAAGAACGAGACGCAATTATCAGAACTAAATGGGGAAATGGGCGTTAATATGGAAATGCGATAATTAAAAAAGCTACCCTCGTCATGTTAATCAGCTGTTGAACTTTACAAATTGGTTGGTAGTTGGTACGCTACAGTTGGTGTCCCTTAATGTACACAGTCCATTAATATGGCTTTTTAATTTGGCCTTTTGTTTATTAATTACAAGCTTTTACTTGCTACGTATATATATTAAGTAAAGTTTTTGCCTACACATTTCAAGTGTTATCTATTATGGTTCTAAAGATTGACGGATGGATGGATGGATGGATAGTTGTACAGACAGATGGAGCCTTTTCTATACACAGTCTCTATATTAATATGGCTTTTGAATATGGCCTTTTGTTTATTAATTACAAGCTTTTACTTAACTTGGTATGTATATTGAGTAAAGTCTTTGCCTACACATTTCAAGTGTTATCTATTATGGTTCTAAAGATTGACGGATGGATGGATGGATGGATGGTTGTACAGACAGACGGAGTCGTATGAAAAGGCCTCATGGTAACCTTTGGGTT
Organism: Thymelicus acteon; assembly: GCA_951805285.1. Classification (NCBI taxonomy): domain Eukaryota; kingdom Metazoa; phylum Arthropoda; class Insecta; order Lepidoptera; family Hesperiidae; genus Thymelicus; species Thymelicus acteon. Next base: position 3,415,762 of record OX638216.1, read on the forward strand.
TGGCTTAAAAACTATAAGGAGGTGGAATAACGCAATAGCTCCCTTAACAATTATCCTTTAAAATGTTTTTTTTTGTATGCGCGACCATTCAGGTTTCCCAAAGCGCAGTCACTCACGTAATCTATACAAATAAATAAAACTGGAGTGTCTATTTGTAATATTAAAATAACCGATTTTTCTAAGTGCATTTGGATGAATACACGGTACATATACCAAAACAACATTTTTTTACAATTTTTGTCTGTCTGTCTGTCTGTCTGTTTGTTCCGGCTAATCTCTGAAATGGCTTTTGACGGGACTTTCACTAGCAGATAGCTGATGTAACAAAGAGTAACTTAGGCTACTTTTATTTTAGAAAAAAAAAATAGGTTTTATAAGATATGCTGAGGAGTTTCTTTACAGCTTTTCTTCTCCTCCATGACAAAGCACCTTTGTCATGGAAAAGCTGATTGATTAAAAAAATGACGTGCATAAGTATATATCAGTGATACTTATGTGACTATGTAGATGATTCTGAATTTTGAATATATAATGGTTTAAATTAATTTAAAATGACTTCCAAAAATCTATTTTCAACGAGTATGTGGCGTACTAGCGTACTAGTATGCAAGCACGGACGTAAAAGAAGAACGGACGTAACCTTGTGTAATCGAGAGTGAAGCGTAGCAATGACAGCTCGCTGACCATGTGTGCGTAATTTTGTAATTTTTGATTCGCGATGGTGTCAATGTCGTAGCCGTATGGTGTCAATGTGTGGGTATGTACTTGTACGAATACAGAGTTGGTATTACTATGGGTGCTTCACTGAATTTGTTCTTGGGATTACGTCCGTCTTATTTTTACGTCCGTGTATGCAAGTTACTCCTTAGCGTTAACGGATACGTGTGCAGATAACTTTTAAAACTTTTTGTTTTGCATATCTTACAATTTCCAGTTTCAGATTTTCACAGGACCCTTTGCGAACAATTTGTTGACAAGTTTTTGTGCATCCTAAATATGTGACGAACATGCAAATACTTGTTCAACGAAACTCAGAACTTTGTTCAAGTTTTATGTGTTATGTAATAAATTTTATTTTCACGCCGTACTTTAAAATGTTATTGTCGTTCTAAATCCGGTAAACAATAAAGGTCCGCATGCAGTTTTTCTAATAGCTGGAGTGGGTCGAGTGACACATGGATGTATTCAACGCTTCATATGAACCAATAGTTTTTTTTTATTTTTTTATTTAAACTTTATTGAACCATACAAAACGTATTAGTACAAAAGGCGGACTTAATGCTAAAAGCATTCTCTGCCAGACAACCTTAGGGTAGTTGGACAGCAATGAAGGTGGTTGCAATGAAAAATTTCTATAATTGCATAATATTATACCAATATATAAATATAAAAAAAACATATAGGTATGAGATAAATAGAAATTTTAAATATTACTATCATAATATACATGATTGGTAGCAAACACAACGCTAGGGTTCAGGGAACCCTGTTGTATATTCGTTCTAACACTAAAATAAATAGCAATTCTACTTTTAGCCGTATTGGGGCGGCTTAGAATACTAACCCCAATTCCACGCCGGATGGGTGTCGTATAAGGCGACTAAATCCGGCCCGCTGGTGGTAGGGCCCCTCGAGGGATTATATTGGTAATATTGATTTTAATTGTTAATTAATACCATTATTACTATTATTATTTCTCCATGGGGTTCGCCTGGATAGCTACCACTTGAGAGCCAGTTCTTTCTTTCTTTTTCTTCGGTCTTTCTTGACTGGCAACGCATCAGTGATGCCTTTGGTGTTGCTGATGTCCATGGGCGACGATAGCCACTTACCATCAGGTGGATCGTCAGCTCGTTTGCCGGCTATTTCCATAAAAAAAATGTAACAAAATTACGCTTACAAAAGCTTAGTTACACAAAACTTTATAATATCCAATACCAATGATTTACTCGAATGAAACAAAATACAGATTAATCAAACGCTTTCAAGAGAGTTGTAAACGCTACGAAAGTTATCCAGAGTATCATAAAGTTGCGCGAGTGCCGCGAGTTCCCATCTTTTGTGACGCAACAAAACATATGGCGGACGCCGGCAGATGGCCGCTGACAAAATGTTACAGCTTTTGTGTTACGGCCATTACATTGTGTTCACAATTTGTTATGGTTAGCTGAGTCGTGCAAATATTCGCACACTCGTATATTCGCACATGTAAAATTCATTGATTTTCAACGCATTCATTGACACGCGCTAAAATAATTTGATAGATGAATAATACCAGTTACAAAATGGACACTACAGCGTACAAAAGACACCGGGTTCAAGATTGGATGCAACAATATCCGGATGCAACATACATATCTGTTTGGTGATATGTTAAGGGCAAACGAAATTGTTTTATCCTTTGTCTGAAGCAATAATGCGAAAATGCCTAAGCGAACATCAAAAGCCTATTCTTGTAAGCTATATCGTTTGAAGCGCACTGGCAGTCTTCAAGCTATTAAATCTATTACGCAATGTAGATAACTGAAAACTACTGTTACTCGTATAAAGACGTTAAACTGTGTCTTACTTGACGTATCAATGCGTAAGCTACTGCATAACTTATTTACAATTCAATACAAAATTATTATATAAAATAATAGATGTGGTACACATGTTACATATGCAATTTTATATTGATAAAAACCGGGCAAGTGCATGTCAGGATGATGTCAGGCCACGCGCAATGTTAGGGTTCCGAAGTAGTAAGTTTATCGACTATTAATCATTAACTATTTATGCTAACATAGCCGTGATAGTTTTCCTTGTAAATTCATCATATAACCTATTTTTCAAAAAAAATTCACATCTCCAACTCCAACCGTTTAGCCGGCAGTGGGGGGAACACTTGACTCTAACCAAAATTAGCACTTTAAAGCCAAATATTTCACAAACGGACCCCTAATTACAAAAATGGGCTTAAAAGACCTATAATATCTTTGGAAGACATTTTCAACAATACCCCATATTATAGGGTACGCGACGAATAAACAATTCTTCCTCACGTTAACTGTAGGGGAATTACCCTGAAAAAAAAATGTTTTTCAATATTTTATTCTACGATTCTGAAGTTTTAATAAATATGAATATCCATGCCAAATTACAGCTTTCTAGCACTCTCTTTCTAGTCTCAGTGCTTTACTTCAGACAGACGGACGGACATGACGAAACTATAAGAGTTCCGATTTTACTTCGGAACTCTAAAAAGGCTTGATGAAATCTTTATTCAAACTCTTAAAATCGTATGGAGTAATAATACAAGACACTATAACGTATATAATATTATGTTGCTACTCTTAAGAACGAAAATCTACAACCGATCAGAAAGTTTGTGAACCACAAAACACAAAAGAGCTGTGTAATTAAATAATTAAACATTGAATCTGCCGATGGAGCAAAAGTTGAGAGAGTTACAAATTGTTTTATTACAATGTTATATAATTAAGGCTTATGGTTTGCGAACAGGTTTGGAGTTTCTGATATAAATTTGTTGGATATCATTTATTGCTTTTCCCACCACTGGGCTGAAAAATAAACATATTTTTTTAATGTGCATAATAATTTAATATGTAAGCTTATTGCCAACACATAAAGAAATTTAAAAAATTCATGTTTTTTACCTTAAAAAAATTTACTATAATAAAACGCGAGTTATACTCGTTTTTAACCTATCGATTTGTAGCTGACATCCATCTTCCGATAAAGTTCCAACTTTCACCCGAAGCTTATTATTACTTAGCTATGTCATTGCTCATGAAATGAAATGAAATGAAATTAATTGAAATGAAATTAATTTTATTCGAAGTAGGTTTGTTACAAACACTTTTCGAAAGTCACTTAACGCCATCGCTTCAACAAATCCCTACCGTCAGTGGTCCCGGGAGAAGAAGCGGCAAGAAACTCCCGCGATAATATATTTCCTACTCACAGTTACAGACAGCACTAAATTCTACTTATTGCAATATTTAATATAAAAAAAACTCATATCCAAGCAGTCTTGTCATTTAAATACTCATCAACTTTGTAATATGCTTTCTTCATGAGAATACCTTTTACATGAGTTTTTAATTTACAGTATGGCATTTCTGTTAATTCTAACGGGATTTTATTATAGATTTTTACACATCTACCCATGAACGAGCCACCAGTTTTGCTGAGTCTAAAACTAGGCACAATCAGTCTAGCCGTCAGTCTAGCAGTTACTATTGTCGGAAGATATATCAAACCTTTTCTGTTTGCTCTGCAGAATATAATTTTTAAAGTTCGAGATCACATGCGTTCTTTAGTACTGTGTAATACACATATTATATTAGATACTAGCTGTTACTCGCGACTTCGTCCGCGTGGTATTTAACAAAAAAAAATATTGTTCTTTTTTCTAAAATAAAAGTAGCCTAAGTTACTCCATATTACATCAGCTATCTGCCAGTGCCGTCGAAATTGGTGCAGCCATTTTAGAGATTAGCCGGAACAAAAAGACAGACAAAAATTGTAAAAAATTTTGTTCTGGTATATGTACCGTATCCATCCAAATGCACTTAGTAAAAGCGGTTATTTTAATAGTACAAACAGACACTCCAATTTTATTTATTTGTATAGAGCATAGATGTATAGATTATTAATTATTAATACATATCTAGTATATTATTAACATGGAATTTTTTTAATAAATGCTAGTCTATGATCCCGCCTGATTTCTGTTACTTCAGGTCGGAAAAAGGCCCAGAGCTTTCACCAGTTTACTTTAATGTGGATTAGATGGGTGACCAACTCAAGTGTCAGAACTTCTTTTGTCAACCGTAAGCCTCCGACATAGATCAACCTCTATCAAGCCCTCAAGAAGAAGCGTTCAAGAAAATTTTGTATTGGTCATACATAAGGCAACTGACCGCGCTTGCAGTCTTAACTCGGTCGGTTCCTTAACACACAAATCTTCGAGCTATAAGCACCTTTATACTGTGCTGAGGAAATTTCTAAAATTAAAATCTTAGCTTTCTCAGTAACGCTTACACAATAGACGTAGTTAGTCTGTACATCTTAAATTGTTTGCAAGTGCCCTTAACCACAACGTAAGCAACAGGCGTTCTAAAAACCGCCTACTGTACTCACAGCCTTACATCAGGTCAAGGTTAACATGGCCCATTGAACACGAGAATTATTTCGATTCATGACTGTTATGACGCGATATGACGTTGGATGTCAAAATTTATTTTAGTTGACCTTCGTAGCCAACCTCTACGGGCGCTACGAGCTACGATCTACGTAACTTCGTAGCGGATGACGGCGTGCTCCTTCATTGCCTATTCATTACGATATTCGTAGCGGTTGAACGTCATTATTTTAGCTTAGGTTTTTCGAGTGTATTCTCATCAGTTTATTCCAACGTCAAAGTCAAATTATTACACTATTATTATTTCATGTAGGCAATCAATACACTTATGAACGTCAAAGCTTTTGAATCTGCTACCGTTTCAGAAAGGTGCCTTATTAGAAAGAGAAGAAGCGGCGAAAGCAAATTCTCGGCACATCTTTTGAGAACAAAATTTTGCATAATGACTTTAGCGTCAGCGTATCGTTTAGGTAATTAACACTAATTAAGTATTAATTAACCTAAGTTGATCTTGAAATTTATTTAGATATCCCAAAAGACAAATATTAAGTTCCGTTGTTTTAGGACTAATTGAATGTGATAGCTTATTTGTATGAACGACGGTCTATTAAACAATAATGTCAATAATTTTCAATTTACATGCCTGATAATAAAAAGTATCACTGATGCGTTGCTAGGCAAGAACAAAGAAAAAAATATTCTAAAACCCATTGCCCAAAAATTTTGCGTCCCAAAGCATAAAGGACCTAATGGTTTAAAATCCAAAAACATATCGTTAGTACTTACTCGTATATACGGGATATATTTTTTATCATGGAAATTTATCTTCACAGTAGAAGATTTACAAAACAAAATAAATAATTGTCAAAGGCGTTCTTGTAGATCCTTGTCACAGTTGCCTAAACAGACGTATGTCTCGCCTCCCGACAGAGCCAACCTGTTTACTCTAGAGACGTATAGACCACACTCCGCACCCTTACCAACCCTTAATACTAACGACTTCTGTTTAAATTGAAATTGACTGTTAGTTGACATTGTTGCAGATGGACTGCCTTTAAACCATAGACATAATACTACTAGACTAGGCAAGGTATCTGAGCATATAGCATATCTGAGCATAAGTGAAACCGTCACGCTGCGAAGAAAGGCAGGAGGTAAACCTATCCTTGTCTTACTTACGAGTTACACGAGTCTCCTTGGTCTCTTTCTCTTTCTAATAGCGTGACGCAAAGAAGGCCCGCTTGTCTAGTCTAGTAGTATTATGTCTATGCTTTAAACTCTGAATAGAAAAGTCAATTATTTTCAACTCAAAAGTGTCGTTAAAAAGTATGGTTTGAAGAAGAAAAATAAGTATAAATAAATAACTTTTATTTTTCCATTTATACAATTTTTTGCATTTTAAAAACAAGTTTTATAATTGCATTTCATTTTATTTGTACATTTGTCCGCACCGTCCACGCCGGACGCATCGCATTTGTATGAAACCATAATTATTATGAGAGCCCGATGCGGATGACATATGCGGACGCTATATGATATATCTGGACAAATGTGCGTTCAGCATAAGCCCCCGGGACGCCACCTTGAGCGTTGTCTTACTTTAATGGCTCCTTAGTAAATAATCACCATACAAATTCTGTACTAAGCAGCGATTTAAGTAACCGTTAGTCTGAATTGGGGCGTTAGTGTTTAATTTTTACACGCTTTATATTAGCTTCACCTGTATGTTTGTTTGTAACTTGTAACCGACTCCTTTGGACTTGATTTTGACCCACTTCAAACGGTCAGATTTCTTTCAAACTTCGTAGACTTATCGAGGACCGATGACAATTCAATATTTAAAGAAAAAAAGAAAGAAAAAACCTAAATTTCATTTCAAAAGATCAAACTAAAAAATGAAAAAATAAATACTAGTTTAAAAAAAAAAACTAAAAAACACGCTTTTATACAAAATCCAACTAAGAAATAGAAAATAAATTCTAATTAAGAATCGTGAATTAAAAGCGTGGGGTGCATGGTGTCAATGAGTAGAAGGGATAATATTTTAAAAACACCCCACGCTTTTAATTCACGATTCTTAATTCAAATTAATTTTCTATTTTATAGTTGGATTTTGTATAAAAGCGTGGTTTTTAGTTTTTTTTAACTTTTTTTTTATTACGATAACCAGAATCGTGATCGTGATGTATAAGTGTCCGTACAAGGGCGGAGCGCGTCTCGGTCGATATCGCATCACGCAGCGTCTGGAAGCCAGTATGAGCTCCTGTAATTTGGTTTGCAATGTCCTTGGAAACCTCGCTTGATAGATTCCATTTTGAGATTTGGTTTGCAATTTCGTAAGGTTATGGACTCGTTCTTGCAAACGGCAAAATTTTGGTTAGACTGATATCAACGTCTATTTTTACAATGTCAAGTCAATGCAATTTATTTTCATACTTTTTTACAACTTACTGCTATTCGACTGCTGAATAGAATGATTGACAGACAGCGTAATTACACTAAATTTTAGATATACAGAATTTTCTGATATTCAGGTTCACGGTGTTTCTTTACAGCAGTAATGATTTTAATCTTAAATGTGTACAGGATTCAAACCCGGGCTGTCTGTACGGAAGACCAACATTCAAACCGTTGCTATCAATGCTATCACTGGTATTGGCTATTTCATACATCCTTACCATTTGTTTAATTTCAGCGAAAAAGCAAAACTATTTAGTTAGTCTAGTACAAGCACAGAAGACTTAATAGTAAAAGCGCTAAATAAACGCTAACACACTCACACCCCCGCAGTAGGTTATTACCCGTTTTGCGGGTGGCATGGACGACACGTAAACACATCACAATCACACCTATGACCCGAGCACATATATTTATGTCATATAAATATCTGCCCAGCCGGGAATCGAACCCGGGACCCCTCGCACCGCAGACAGGGTCGCTACCAACTAGGCTACAGGATCGTCAGAGAGGTAGTACTTATTAGTACAAGTTACACGATACAAACAGCATATAACTTTCTATATCTGATTCACGGGGACATTAGGTACTAGGAAATTATGAGTCAGTAATGTTAACACACTGTATAAGTTTCACCGTGTGCTGGGTGTCATGCCCACACACTTACATCCACGATTCGAGAGCGAACATTCTGTTATTAATGTATTTATAATTGAACACAGGATGCATTTATAATTGAACACATCACAAAGTACATTAAAATTAACTGAATTTGATCGCGTTTATTTGAAAATATGTTATTGAGAAGTGGGTTCTTTGACGTGGTCAGTGTCGATTGAAACTAAGCATGTCGTTCGTGTTATGTCAGTTTAAATTATGCACCAAAAGTGTGCACCGGTTATGCAACTCTTAATTCATTTTAATATTATTAAAACTGTTTTTTGTAGGAACTAGGATTATCTGTGCAGTGGATAACATGGACTACACAGACTACACACAAAGACGCAGGCGCCCAGACCGAGAATATATATTTAAACTAATCATTAAAGTTTCAACTAACTGGAAATCGAAATCACGACCCTTTGAAAATGGTATCATATTTTACTACGATTCTATTATATGTAAAAATCAACAAACTTCACTGTTGTAAATGTACATGTTTTCACTTTTATTACCACACTACCCGGTGAACTTCGTATCACCTAACAAACTATTTTTTTTTTCTAAATTAAAAGTAGCCTAAGTTACTCATTGTTACATCAGCTATCTGCCAGTGAAAGTCCCGTCAAAATCGGTCCAACCATTTCAGAGATAAGCCGAAACAAACACAACAAACAGACAGACAAAAATTGTAAAAAATATTGTTTTGGTATATGTACCGTGTATACATCCAAATGCACTTAGTAAAAGTGATTATTTTAATATTACAACAGAGACTCCAATTTTATTTATTGGTATAGATTATAGATGTATAATATAGATAATTATGTTCGCTAATTGATCAAATCCAACCCACTACCTATAAGCCTTACATAATTATTATTTTGACGCTGAATTACATACATCAAAAGCTTGTATCATTTACTAAAATGAAAGTGAATAAAGCTATTAACTATCCATTAAACACAATGTAAGCTTTTAACCTGAATTACGAAACACGATAAATATGATTAAATTTTTTAATTTACATGTTTTAACAAGGTTATCATCGTATTAATGACGTTTTTAATTGGGCTGGAACATTCAATATCTTCTGCGGGAAATGCGTTATAAATGGGTTATGAGAATAATAGTAAATAATTTATATTGTAAGTTGAAATTTTGTTTAAAATCTGTTTTACATTGTTTGGCTTGAGTTTGGCGTTAAAATAAATATAAATATTTGAAATCTATAGTATCTTATTTATTTTCGAGCCGATTGATATACTTATTATGAAACAAACACTACTACTACTACTTATTACGCAAAGCTTACTACAATATACCAGCAAAAACTGCATCCAAATTGGCTTAGCGTTTCGGAGACACATGAGTAGGGTTCCCAGATCAAAATATCAAAAATCTGGAGAAAATTCCTGACATTTGATGAAAATTCCGGACTGTTTTGTCAATTTTATATTAGATTCTCTCATTTTCTTTGCAGCGATTAAAAGCGATTTTGAAATTCGTACGTACTCGTACATATTGTGGATTCATAGTGTATTTGTGTCGAAGATTACGACGATGGCATCAGGTTGAAGTGGTAGAAAACGTCAATGTACGTTTACTGAAGTGATGAAAACCAAATATTCTTTTTTGAAAGAAGGAAAAGAATATGACTTGCGAAATGTTCTATAAAACTATTATTAGAGAAGTAATCTATACTAATTACTAATATATAAAGAGGAAAGATTTGATTTTTTGTTTGCATTGAATAGGCTCCGAAACTACTGAACCGATATCAAAAATTCTTTCACTGTAGGGAAGCTACATTATCCCAGAGTAACATAGGCTATATTATATTTTCAAAAAAATTAGGGATCCTTAATAAACCTCCAATAAGGTGTAAAAAAAAGAAGAAAACCGAAGCAAAGCGAGGGCGGTTACTCGTCTCAAAATAAAAATAAAACTTTTGACAGAATGAAATCTGTCCGGGCATCTAGTGTTGTTTTAAAAGTTAATATTGTTGTCAGTTTAAAAAGTTATAAGTTTGTTATACTTTGATTTATATGAAACAAATTGGTTCTGCACTTATTTGTAGAAATTCCGGACGGTCTACGATTCCCTCAGCATTCCGGACAAAGACCTAAATTTCCGGACTTGACCGGAAAATTCCGGACGTATGGCAACCCTACACATGAGACACTATGGTATTGAAGTATGATATTGGGTTAAAATAAAAAATACAAAAGTGGCCAAAAAAATTAGTAAAATTTTCAGTATTTCGTCTATAAATCTCCACATTCATCTCAAATAATTCCGGCGTAAACGTAACAGGATTCCACTATATTGAATTTAGTGAAACGTTAAGCCTATAACCAAACCATTTAGTGAACGATCAAGACTTCTAAACGTCTTTTTATAGTGAAACTTTTTTTTCTATCGCCCCAAAATTTTTCGTCCATATATCGCATGTCGCATTACCCTGGAGTAAGAATAATTATGGAGATTTAATGGTTTAAATAAATATTGCTCTTAGTTTTTATTTAATATGCATCTATTGTGATTGTATTATGTACTCCGTATCTAATACCCAAATTAAAATTAAATTTTATAATTGAATATTTTGTCTACTATTGATTTCCTATTATCATTCCCATTTTTCAATAATTAAGTTAAGATTAAAAACGCAATTTTAATAACCTAAATCGAATAATTTAAAAAAAAAAATTAGTTAAATGCCTACAAACCGAAAAAAGTTTCACTTGCATCATGGTTTCATAAAACCACACTTTCTCTTTTTCATGTAAATAGCCGTCAAACCAGCCGACGATCCATCTGATGGTAATTGACCACCATCGTCAACATCAGCTACACGCATCACCGATGCGTTGCCAAGCAATAAAAAAGTAAAAGAAAGAACTGGGTCCCAAGATCCCAGAGTAGTTAAGTTCTGCGGAACAACACACGTAAGATCTATAATAATAACCATCCTTCTTGCTTTCACCGTAGTCAGCTAAAATGCGATATTACGCAAGGTAAACGGCACTCATTGTATATAACATCTTTAGTGGAAAAGCCAAATAATTTTACTTTACACGACTGAAGCACATGATTAATGGCAACCAATTAGCAGCGTAACAACTTCAAGCTCTCTCGGTGAATGCGGCAGAGAAGATATGACATCACTTCGCTAATGAATGCTACTTGCAATTTTATCAGGCTCTGTATATCAAAGGTAACCCAGTTTCTGAAGGAGTCTCTTAGACCAGTGAATTGGTAATGTAATTCCAATAATTCCTTTGATAGTACTTTTAAAACTTTTATAAAGTTTTGACAATGCCATATTTGACTTGATATACTCATATGCTACTGCTTTACCACAATTCCACCTGATGGTAAGTGAAGATGTAGTGTAGAATGGTGAGCGCACTAACTTAGTAAAAGGATATTCACTCTTTTTTTGAACACTCCCTCGTCATGCGGATGGTAACGCGAACGCGGGCCTACTATTCCAGTTCTTCGCGGTACGCAAAACAACTGACGAGACAACCGCGTCGTTGATCAAAACAACCGGCAGGATGATCAAGACAAAAGGATACATACCTGCCGTGCATCGTGTCGTAGTTTCACCTAGCCCCAGTCTGTATGTAATCTATGATGTAAATCTTCCAGATTGACTTAACCCGTCCTAAGCTGTGTTCGATTGCCCTGAATTTTTTTAAAGATAACATTAGTCGCATGACAACATAAACATCGAGGTAAAAACCTCACTACTAAAGTTTAAAACAATGTCTCGGACTGTTTGAACGTGATAAAATCTCAATTAATCTTAATTAATTTCTTGATTGTAAAGTTACTTTCGATTTCCATCAAACATAGCTAAAAACCATCTCGACAGTAGGCTTTCTATTAAAAAAACCGTATCACAATTTCATTCGTTTATCAGCTACGAGTAACCACCCTCGCTTTACTTCAGTTTTCTTATTTTTTTACACCTGGGGTTGCATTATTGGAGTTTTATTAAGGATCCCCAATTTTTTTGAAAATATAATATAGCCTATGTCACCCGGGGAAAGTGTAGCTTCCCAATAGTGAAAGAATTTTTCAAATCGGTTCAGTAGTTTCGGAGCCTATTCAATGCAAACAAACAATCAAATATTTCCTCTTTATAATATTAGTATAGATAACGCCATAGACAGACACACAGTTACAGATACACCCGTCAAACTAACAAAACTTCTTTTTGGCATCGAAGATTTTTTTAAACTGCACGGATTTTTATACGTTTTTTAACAAAGGATAGACTTATTCATAAGCAAGATTTGGGTATCGCAGACGTGAACAAATTATGACAGACTTATAAAACAAGTATCTAACGATTGACTGCCTTAACAATTTTGCTAATCCTGGGACAGGTCAACAACATAACCATCAAATCTTATAGACTAGATAAATCTGGGTAAATCCGGATGGATCTAGATTGGCTCGGTAAACTGGCAAGTTTCTTTATTACGGCGAGATAACGCAATAGCCTCCGTGGAGTGGAGCGACTTAATCCCACTGAAGGTAACGTCGAGCCTCCCCATAAATTGTATCTACTGTATTAATGTACCTGGAATATTACATTGTAATTTGTTGAAAATATCATAATAAAATGTATGGTGTAAATTGCTAAAAAAGCATGGCAAATTGTAAAGTATGGGTTACTTATAAATTCTCATTCAGCTCATTGATTCTGCTATCCTGGTAGAATGTTAATCCGTATATGGTGTAGTTGTTCAGTATTACTTTTAACTAGAGTCCGACCGAAACTGGTTATTCAGCCGGAACCGAAACCGAAACCGAACCTTCGGCCTTAGGTCCAGTTTCGGCCGAAACCGAAACCGAAACCGAAACTTAGGGTGAGGCCAAACGAGCGTATTTTTGGTGTTGTGAGTCACGTGAAATGAGCTGGTTTCATACAAAAGATCTAATTCAATTCTTTGAAATTTGTATTTTACGCGATTTTACGATTTACGCTATTTTACGCGACGCACAGCTCAAAAAATACGCTCGTATGGCTACACCATTAGGGTATTTTTTGAGCTGCTCATTTGTGGACCCAACAGAAAAAAGTAGGTTAAAGGAGCCGAATTTTTTAGGTCAACCTTCAAGCTATCTGTCCCTAACGTTGACCCACTACTTACGGGACACCCTGTATAGGTACTGAAATCTTGCGTGTTTTTTTTCACATTTTTATTTGTAGGTACATTTTTATGTGTATTAACTGCCTTCAGTTCGGTAAACTTATCTTAACGTAAACGACAAAATTCGAAAAAATGTGGGTACCTATGGATGAACGCTGTTTTTAACCCCTGACGAAAAAAGAGGGGTGTTATAAGTTTGACGTGTCTGTGTATCTTTATGTCTGTCTGTGGCATCGTAGCTCCCTAACGGAGGAACCGATTTTGATCTAGTTATTTTTAGCATGAAGGTGACTTAATCGAGTGTGTAATTAGCTCTGTTTAGTGTATATCAAACTGTCGGGGGTTTTTTAAATTTTAATTTAAGATCATTTAAATAGATCATTTAAATCTTAGCCCCATTTTACTAAAATACGTCAGTGAAAACCGCATGCAAATTGATTTAGCCGATTTTGAAATTACCCTGAACAAACGCACATAAAATACAAACAGACGAAAATTCTAAAAATAATTGCTATGGCCTCTTTTGCGTTGACTTTTGTGTACAGACATATCGATCAGTTACCGTTTCATTGTAATGGATGATTTGGGATTTAGACTTCGAAAATACTACTAGTGAATGCCCTCGCTTTGCTTCCGTAAACCTTTCTGTAAGCCCTCACTCAATAAATGTAAGTATGGGCGAAATTGACATAAAGTAATTTATTTATTTGTAAACCGTTTGAAATAAACCAACCACTAAATGTTAACCAAAGCTCACTACAATACGTATGTATTGTAAGTTATAAGGGAGTGAAAACCGCAGGTAAATCTGTTATGTCGTTCCTGAGAGTAGCCAGAACAAACGCACAGATAAATAGACGAAAACTACTTTTTATATAATCTATTACGTCTAATTAATACCCCTAGTAAAAGTTTTACTTAAATATCTTCCAGGTACAGTTTCTATACCATGCTTGGATATGAGTTCCGTATCATTATCTATACAGCATTAGACACTATATTATATCCTTTTTTCTACCTGTTGCCGTTATTAATATCGAGCAAAAAACGACTAAAATCAAGCGCCAAAGCACCCTGTGCCCTGTCAGACGCTCTTCAGATTAATGAACAAATATAATAAACATGTTAAATCAATGACTTCACTTGAAAAGTCAGCGCCCACGGGTTAGCCACGAACTTAACCGAACGACGCACGAAAATTCACGAACACAGAGTTTCGGTTTGGCCGAAAGTTTCGGCCAAATTTTTCCGAAACCGAAACCGAAACCGAAACTAGATTTTTTGGCCGAAACTGGCCGAAACCGAAACCGAACCTTCGGTCGGTCTCTACTTTTAACTGGTTAGCGACATGTTAAAACTATATATTTTACATGTGTATATTGTCGTGTACTGTTAGTTGACCCAAATAAAGTGAAACAAAAACGTTCTAAACTACTTTGCTAGTTTTTTCTTTTTAATTTATTTTACGCGTTTTGTAATTTGTTGAAAATATCATAATAAAATGTATGGTGTAAATTGCTAAAAAAGCATGGCAAATTGTAAAGTATGGGTTACTTATAAATTCTCATTCAGCTCATTGATTCTGCTATCCTGGTAGAATGTTAATCCGTATATGGTGTAGTTGTTCAGTATTACTTTTAACTGGTTAGCGACATGTTAAAACTATATATTTTACATGTGTATATTGTCGTGTACTGTTAGTTGACCCAAATAAAGTGAAACAAAAACGTTCTAAACTACTTTGCTAGTTTTTTCTTTTTAATTTATTTTACGCGTTTGGGTTTTTTTTTATTAAATTTTTTTAGGAATCTAAGACGGGCTGAAAATGTATTGTTGTGATGAGGATTAATCTTCATCATTATTGGTGGTGTCACTGCCCGTAGTAACGAGTCCCAGGTTTGCAGGTTCGCTTCCCGGCCATAGTAAAAATATATACCAAGCTCGCTTCCTGGCTTTAGTAGAAATTTACATAAAAGAAAAATTATTATTAATCTTCGTCTTCGTTGTGTCTACAAAAAACGAAGTAATCCTAGAGTGACTGTATGACTAAGTGAGCGTTTACAAAAATTTCTATGAAAATGCTATACTTAGTATTATTAATTAGAATGACGAGTTATAATTGACTTCAGAAAATACTTTGAATAAAAATAAAAATGTTAGGATATTTATTTTATATTGTGTATCTGTCTCAGGTAGGACATAGAGACCTGCATGGTATTTGTACCTTATATCAACCATTATGTACATATTGTCCACAATAAAGCATCTTTGAGTATGAATTTGAGTTTACTTGTTTTTTTTATGTCGACATTTCGGTCTTATCAATTGTTTCAGGCACGGTTTCAATTTGTTATCGTCCTGTAGCAACGAAATGTCGGTTCCTATTGTATTACGTCCGTAATAAGAGAGGTAGAACCTCCATAACAGGTCGCGACAGAATGGCCTAATTGTAAACTGGCCCTTGGGGAAAATTGTCCGCCCTTCAGGCTATAAAAAGCAACAATTTTGTAAGCAGTTTTCGCCAGAGATGCCTTACATAAAACATAATACAATCTACAAAATGTACGCTACCAGAATGGTAACTAATTTAAAACTTCGTCTCATGTATTGTTAAGTACTCTGTGAAAGATCCTAAACGCTTGGATAAATGTGTACGATTTATGATGATTTCAGTTTTTAATTAACCGACGCAGCGACGGAAGACTTATTACACTAAGGAAGCAGGGAAACTTCAATAAAATAACTCTGTGCTGGAAATTTTCTCATTTATTGCATTATTATTGTAACTAGGCGGTGAACTTATAAAAACTTTCAAAAGTGTGATGCACTCAATTTACTTACCATTTTTACTGTTCCATTTATGCATATAAATATTAAAATCCATATCAAGTATATTTTAACACAATATTGACACTTTTATTAGGGTTCCGTAGCCGAATGGCAAAAAACGGAACCCTTATGGATTCGTCATGTCTGTCTGTCTGTCTGTCTGTCTGTCTGTCCGTCCATATGTCATCGGCCACTTTTTTCCGAAACTATAAGAGCTATACCATTGAAACTTGGTAGGCAAGATGTATTCTGTGAACCGCATTAAGATTTTCACACAAAAGTAGAAAAAAAGCAATAAATTTTGGGGGTTCCCCATACTTAGAACTGAAACTCAAAAATGTTTTTTTCATCAAACCCATAAGTGTGGGATATCTATGGATAGGTCTTCAAAAATGATATTGAGGTTTCTAATATCATTTTTTTCTAAACTGAATAGTTTGCGCGAGAGACACTTCCAAAGCGGTAAAATGTGTGTCCCCCCCTGTAACTTCTAAAATAAGGGAATGATAAAACTAAAAAAATTATATGATATACACTACCAAGCTAACTTCCAACGAAAATTAGTTTGAATAAGATCTAGTAAGTAGTTTTTTTTTAATACGTCATAAATCGTAAACCGCAAAAAACATCGATCAAAGTTACAACGAACTACAAGAACTTTTATACTATGTTACTTGCTGCTACGGAACCCTTCATGGGCGAGTCCGACTCGCACTTGGCCGCTTTTTTCAAATACATTAATTCAGCGATACCGAGAGTATCGTATAAAACCTGTCAACTCAACTGCCTCGTTAACTGCTCACAGAACTAAAGATCATACTTACATTTACTTACATTTACTTTAGAACAAAATAGGTTTTTTATGTTTAACAAAAAGCCGGTACAAAGATAACAAGATATGGTTTGAACGTAAAGTAATTCTATTACTTGAAACTAAAATAATAAAAGATTTTAATACCGCAAAGTACTCGTAGAAGCGTGGGTGGAGAACGTATGTCTAAAAATATTAGAGATTTGGCCCTTGTTTACTTTCAATTTATCGTCTTAAATAACCAGATTTGATTGTTAATGTTAAACGCTAAACAGTTACACCCTTATTAATAAAAATCGCTTAATCCAAGCATCATCTGAAGCTACACTTGGACTAGTTAATTCTGGATTAACTAAGTAATAACTTCGTAATTGCAATGTTATTAATAAATATGGAGTAACCTCGAACTAACAATACATTTCTTAGTCCGGTTTCAACGAGTAAAATATGGCAACCTTTGTAATTTAAAAGTAAAAAGAGTGAGTCAGTGAATGACTTCATGCATTAAAATGACAGTGACAACAATATTTTGGGATTGACAACTTCAAACGACGTGATCAGCTTTCAATTTCAAGCGCCTAATTTCGCTCCTCGCAGTTTGTTTCATGCTATGGTTACTTGTTAAATTTAAAATTGATTTACATGAACCAAAAACGTGCTCGCTCAGTTAACTGGGATGAAGAAGAAAAGGTCAAAGAAAATATCAATGTGAATGACGTTTAGTTAGAACAACGAAGTACTCTTGATATGCGTCAAGTCAACGTCAATGTCGTCAATGCACGCCTAGTCCACGCCTAATCAGTCGCTAAACTATGTAGCGACATGGACTAACTTTGATTCTGAGATGAGACTCGGAGTAGCTTACTTCTTCGTTACTCTATATTTATTAATACTGAATTTAATTAGATCTTATTTACGACAAGTTTTAAAGTTACTCTTGCTTTAGTCTATGTTTATTAATATGGCCGTTAAACATTAGAATGACGGCGTAATGAAACGTGTTGACGGATAAGCAACATCTGCTCGTCAACAATTTATTATTACTCTCCCATTTATTTGGGTTTATGTATTGATTTAGAATACGTATTTAACAATTGAATGTGATACATAACACATTGTGTTATGTAACACATCGAAGACATAAATTTATGTCTTCTATAGACCTTACAAGTGAAAGGCGGCCTGATAAAGCGTACTATTTTAACCCCCGACGAAAAAAGGGGTGTTATAAGTTTGACTTGTCTGTGTATTTGTGTGTTTATGTATCTGTGTATATGTATATCTGTATGTCTGTCTGTGGCATCGTAACTCCCAAACGGATGAACCGATTTTGATCTAGTTTTTTTTTGTCTGAAAGGTAACTTAATCGAGAGTGTTCTTAGCTATGTTTAGTGTAAATAAAGCTGTCCGAAGTTTTATTTTTATTTTGATTTAAGATTATTATAACGGCGTGAATAAAATATCTTAATAAAGTGGTTTATCTTACAGTATGTAAAAAATTGTAAATTTATTTATTTATTTAATCTTTATTGAACCAAAAAAAGTGGTACAATTGGCGGAATTAATGCTAAGTAGCGTTCTGTAACAGTCAACCTTCAGGATGTGCAGGGCTGAAGGCGGTACAGTAACCATAGAAAGCAATCATATAAATATTTATAGTAATAACGAATAGATATGTGAGGGGAAACTAATGATGAACAGAGTCAATGATACATATCACTAGAGAGAATTCAACTGAAAAGTAATACTAGATAAATATAGTAAACTTACATTAAAAACATAAAGATAGAAAAGGAAAGAGTTTATAACATAAATAAGAAGTAAGAGAGTCGTTTTAAAAAGTGAGCATGAACATTTTTTTTAAAAGAGAATTTTGAGTACAATTTTCTAATGTCCTTGGGAAGAGAGAAATTAAATATTAAGTATCTAAAAGTGAAATAGTAATTCAATTCTAGTTTAGATTTAGTGACCAGGTTGTATTGAAGCAGTAATATAAGCAGTAATATAATATAATGGCTAAAGACTACACCGTGGATACGTTTATTAATTTGGAATCAATAATGAACATAGACGGTTTAAGTGAATAAGACAGCACCTTTTCATCAAAAATGTTACATAGATTATTTTACTTCCAGGCTAGACAATGATTAAGTGTATTATAATTGGAAATGGGTATGGTTTCAACCCCTGCCAGACTTATTCCTCACGTATTCGACCGGATCGTTATCCTATCAAATGTGATGCCATCGCTCATAGAGACGTGCGAACGGATTATGTCAGGAGACGTACGGAACTATTTGTAAGGCTTACGTGTCTAACAAAGTCCATGAAAGGATATATTTTAGAGAAGGACAGTTCTGTTGATTAGGATATTATATCGTTTTAGGTGTCGCTCTTGCGACCAAGCTTTACAGGAGTTTTCATCTCACACGAAAGCAAAACTTCCATTTTAAACGTAACATTCAGTTCAAAGTCAAAGTCAAAGTCAAAATATTTTATTCATATAGGTCATGAAAGAATTCTATCTGAGATATAGGTATGATACACTTATGCACGTCATCATTTTTTTCTTTACCAGCTTTTCGGAAGGGTGCTTTGTTATGGAGGAGAACAAGAGCCGAAAGAAACTCCTCGCACATCTTTAAAAAAATATATTACAAAAAAAGAAAATATTACAAAAATATTTCTGAGCGGAACTGGTTGCAGAACTGGTCATTTCCATGCATCTTTGTCATTTAAATACTCGTCTATTCTATAATATCCCTTGCCTAACAATAGTGTTTTTACACGTTTTTTGAAAGATTCTATTGGCAATTCACAAGTTAATCTATAGGTACACATTTTGAGACTCTTTCAATAGGAAAGTCAGTTTCCTGAATTTGTCCGGCATGCGGCAATGCATCTGTGTTGTCATGAAGACGGTAGATCAGGTAATAAATACCCTTATTATTAACTTCTTCCACGTAGAAATATTAATCAATTAGGTGGTTGTATTATAATATCGATATTAAAATCTCTTTGGATTCTAATCAAGCCTCAGTCTCAAGATATTCTGACCGTGTGGCAGCGTGACCCGACAAAAGCTAATACTATTAGGTATAGCGGCTTATGCCTGTTGCAAATTGAACTCGGCCAAGAGCGTATATTGCGTCGTTCACTGGGTTAAGTGCGATAAACAGACACAATAATATAAACACATGCATTTTATCCCCTCACTTGCGCCATTTTAGTGCTGGTAGCAGTAACTTGATCTCGATTGAAGTAACATTACCTTTGAAGACGATATAAAATATATAGAAAATAAGCACCCAGATAATAAAATAATTATTCGTAGATATTGAATAGTGACGCTGTTTTGAACGAATACGCCGGAGTAACAATTGAGACTAATTGCAAGAATTATCTTTAATTAGAAGAATTATCTTTAAAAAAGCTCGCTCAAACTAATTCAACTTTAGTAATTGATCCAGTTATGGATGGTTGGCTTTCGAATTCGCTTATTGTTAGTATGCTCATATTATAAAACAATAGGCAGATAAAGCATGCAGTACATGAAAGTGAAGCCACTAAAGCAAATACAAATATTATGTACGATTTAGAAAATACTATAATTTTATTATAATTACTAATTATAGTTTTCAAGCATATAAAATTATACGCGTAATTAAGCGTATTACGCTTGAGAACTATAATTATTGATTCTATAATAATAGAAATACAAAGATTTGAGGCTTCACTTTCATGTACCTACTGCTTATCTGCCGTATCGTGTATCTGCGTTTTGTTTTATAATCTGAGTTAGTATGTTTAATCGAATAATAGTGGATTTGGATGTAATAATATTTATGATGCAAAGTTTCAGAGCATAAAATACTTCGACGACAGGTAATATCGTTAGCGCAGGTCGACTCGGCTTGAGGCAATCTCTGCTAACAGACACCGTACGAGCTCCCAGTTGGAATATAAATTAAAATTCCCGCATGTAAACTTTGACCTTAAACGGATATTCGAAAATGGTCGCGGATTAAGTTGAAGTAAATTGCTTGTACGAGTATATGGTTATAAAGATGTCCTTGCCGTAAAAATTTATAGATATTTATAAGTCTGTAATTTCTTGTCCATTGTCAAGTCCTCTTTTAGAACTAGAAACCGCCGTGCTCAGATTAGGGGCCATCCATAAATTACGTCACACGTTAGGGGGGAGGGGGGGATGTAGTGTGACATTGTGAGACAAGGGGTGAGAGGGTTCCTAAATTTCGTGACATCACATTTCAAAATCGAATAATTGGTAAATTCGGAACTGTTGTTTTAGTTTAATCCTATCCCACTACCTACTAATATTATAAATCTGAAAGTTTGGATGTTTGGATGTTTGGATGTTTGTGACTCAATTACGCAAAAACGGCTGAACGGATATGGATAAAATTTGGCACACGGATAGTTTTCAACCTAACTTACCAGATAGGCTACTTTTAATCCCGGAAAAGAAACCTGTTCCTGAGGGATAAACGTACAATTTATAGCCATAGAACGTTTTTCGCCATACTGACATGACAGATGTTCGAAATAAAACATGGCCGAACTTCAAACAGCTGATTGAGTGATTAAGTTGTAATATGGTTAATTGTTTTTAAAGTTTTTTTAATAACTAACAATATACCAATTGTACGGTGATGCACATTGTGATATTTTTTATCATACAATGCGAGGTTTAGTAGCCATCGATCTTGTATAAAATCAAATATAACACGAAAGCAATTTTTTGCGGACAATTTAGGCTGCTTACATACTAGCGTTTGTAAAGCGCTTTTTGCATCCAATGAGCAATCAATGAGTTACAAAAAATAATAATTTTACAATGAAGAAAATTACTGATAGCTTATCATTGAAGTTCAATGTACTAAAGTACCAGAACAGACAGCGCGAACAAAATTTATGTAGCGTCAGGAGGTTCTGTTTTTAAATCGAACAAATCCATTGAAAATTGAAGCCCACTGCAGCCAATTCATTGGGCCAAACGTCGTGTTCGCGGTGTCGGTTCTGTACCCCAGTTAATAATACTTCAATTTAGCTTATCAAGTTTTTTCCTACCTCTCAATAAGAAGTGCTATCGAAGTATTATAAGATATCGTATCCGGTTTAATTGATTGCAAAAGATCATCAAATTTGGTTATTAACATTCGTAAATGTCTTTCTATGTTTTATATTTACTTTGTAGTAAGAAATATTAATTTTCCTTAACAGATTGAACAAATCATTATTAAAATGTCAGATAAGCACGCACGTCTTTAAAATCCTAGTGCGGTGTTAGCCTAATGTCAAAATTGTTTTATTTTTCTATAGATGTGCATGCGTTTAGGCCAGTAATTTTTTGAATCATTGATTTTAGTCATGGATATATCTAACTACTACTCTAACTGGATACATACATAACTTCATATCAAAATTGGACATATTTTGTCTAACTGTGTACACCCTACAATATTATTATGAAGGAAAACCTCAATCCGGCTTGTGATTGGTCGAATGGTCATTCGACATTCAGATAGAGTAATATATCCATGATTTTAGTTAATAAATTAGTAGTATATCAAGCGATTTTGATTAGGCTTTTTTGTATAACATTGAGTATTTTGTTAAGTAAATCCTACTGAAATTCAGTGAGGATCTGATGATGGTTTCTAGAGATAAAGAGTGTAACTCCTTAATGGTAGGGAAAAATAGAACCGTGTTTAAAGATATTTTGTTTTTGTTATTATTGACATTGTAAAATCTGCTCTTCATTGACCAACTAAGGGTCTCATGACGTGTCTTGGAGAACAAAATGGGTAACTCCTGAACGGGTACAAATTACTTAACAGGAATAAAAAATATTTGTTTTTAGTAAGGTTGAAATTTGTAAAACTTAAGGCCTGCTGGTGTACCTGTCTTGGAGGCTAAATATGTAAATCTTGAATGGATGGTAATAACTGAACAAAATTAAAAAATATTTTTGTTAATAACGTTCAAATTGCAAAGCCTAAATACATCATTGAACAACTTAGGGCCTGATGGTGTATCTTGGGTACACAAAATAAATATGTAACTTTTGTGCGAAATAAGCTAATGCTTGACTAAAAAGCCACCTGATGGTAAGCGGGAACGAAGTACGGATGGTAAAGTGCACTAATTTAATAAAAGCCTATTCTCTCTTCACTTGAAGACATCCGTATTATAATCGAATGGGAACACCCACGTGAGTAATTTATTCCAGGCCTTCGCGGTACACATAATAAAAGATGAAACAATGAGCATCGTCCGTACCGATTAGATGTTTAGGGCAAGGGAAGAATACTCGCCGGGCCCCGAGATGTTCAGTGGTGGAAGAAGGGGAAGGGGGGGAATTATGTCATGTAACTTCTGTGCACATTCTCCAAATTGTAGCATATTATATCTCCAAATTATATCAAGAGGCTGGCAACCACCTTAGGTTCACCAATAAGCACCTTAGCACACCTCTCCATTGAATGCAAGCAGCCAAAGCTTTGGATTCAATGAACCGCCCAAAGGACACATTCTGAAAAGTAGGAGCCAAGATGAAAGGGCTTCTTTTGCCGGTGAATTGACAGGCTTGAGTTTTTGTGACGTTGAATCTCACAAACTTGGTATGCCAGACCCTATCGAAGACCTTCGAGATGTCAAGGGAAACGGCTAGGATCTTCCCTATTTTTCGCGAGGGCCTCGCCCCAGATGTGAGTGGCATACGCTAGAAGAACTCCCGTCGACCGGTTTCGGCAGAACCCGTACTGCCGGTCGCTAAGAACATCATTGTATTCTAGATATATAGGCGCGTGCTCAATATACGCTCCATAATAACTGCTGAATGGGTGTTTGTTGTTGTTGGTAACATTCACATTATAAAACCAGTACATCATTGACCAATTTAGAGCCTTATTGGAGATAAAATAATATGTAACTCCTGATAGGGTGGCAATAACGGTAAACACTTTTTTAAAATATTAGTACCACCAGGTACTTTGACATTGCAAAACTAGCATTTTATTGACCAGACTTAGAGCCTGATGGTGTATCTTGAAGACCAGATACTTAATTATGTAACTCCTGAACGAACGGAAATAACGAAATTGATTTTATAGATACTATTTGTTGTTGTTTTTAAACCATTTTTAAAATGAAATTAAGTGAATGTTTCTTATTCACTCACGCTTAAACTGCTAAATGGATTTAGTTTTAATTTGGCTCCCGCATTGAAGGATAGGGTGCTTTTTATATCGGGGATAGACCGTTCCCTCAAGATAAGTTTTATAATTAAATATGGCTAGCATAGAATTTATGTATAATTTCTTTTATTAATCACACCCTTCATTCCTCTAAGGAACCAATTCTGAAGTCCACGCAGACGAAGTCGCGGGTAGAAGCTAGTATGCTATATAATCCAGTGCCGATAGCTCTAAAAACGGTAAAAAGTGGAAGAAAATTATAGTAGAATGAAACCTATTGCAAAAGGAAGAGAATATAACGAAGATTATAGGAAAAATAAATTACAGGCGATCTGAGGTCGGGAGGGGGGGGGGAGGGAAAAAAATGGTTTATCTCGATTTCCGGAAAAACTACAAGTCTTATTGAAAAAAGTTGAATGGCAAAGTTGTAGGTAATAAAAAGATTACAACTTTTGTACTTACACTTTTTTACATAACCTCAAAATTTATGTGAAAAATTCAAAAAACCACGTTTTTGGTTTTTTATTTTTATCTTTTACAAAAAAAAAATTGTTTCACGAAACATGGTGAAAACTTACCTTTGTATGTCCTTGACATACTGAAATTTTTTTGATTCAAAAATATTTTTTTTTTTCACCTTATTTTGACCTTCTATCGAAAAAGCACCCTTATTTTCAGTCGAAATATCTCACGTCAAAAAATCTGATTTTTTTAAAAATTCGGTAGTCTTTTTGTTCGTTGTAATCTCTACTTTCTAATGGTATATAAAAAATATACACTGCTATGGTAAATGTTCTCAGAAAATGCAATGAAACGATTTGACTTCATATTACTATTTACTTAAGATTGCCAATTCCTACTTTTCTAGCTTACTTTGTGAAATTAATGTTACACCAAGTATGATTTGTGAGATTTTCTGAAATAAATTATAAGTTAACACTTTTCTACAAATGTTAAGTAGGTGATATAGTCTTGAGTGGTAAACCGTACCAACTTAGTACAAATAGGTATTCTTGGCTAAAAATGGTTGTCTGTAAAGGTGTAAAGTCGATTTACGGACGGTAGTTTAACGTGACAACGTCATGACAAAGCTCCGCTCCGCTCTACGCGATACGCCGCTCGTAGCCGATAGTGCCTCTTTCTCGCTTTTGCCGCTCTCTCGCTCGCGGACGTGACATTTTTTCATAGATGCGCCCGGCGCTCATCGTTTTAATAGACGTTATCACGTCAAAAATGAATAATGATAAAATAGAAGTTATATTCAGTTAAAAACGGTGAAACAGCTTGAATTTATAAATGATGGAAACGTCTATGAATTTCAATTCCAAATCCACCTCTACTTGTCAATCAAGAGAGCATGAGTTCCATTTAACACCATTAGTACTAAGTACCTGTGCTTCTTACCTCACTAACGTAGAAATCTAAATCAATCATATTTTCAAGTTTTTTCTTTGCTCGCTTTATGTAAAACAGATTCCTTTGAAAGTTCGTAAACAAAAATATTTCACGAATTTTTCCGTTCATTGACTGTAAAAACGTCTAAAATTTTTGCTAACGTATACGACTAGCGCTCTGCACGCAATCAATCTTCATTCAATGTTTGATAGTTGCATTCATACGTTACTTTGATCGATCTTGAGTCTTCTCAATCCATCAGATGCCCTATGGCCTTGGCCCTTGGCCTTCTCACTTCCGACCAAGCGACCGAGGCATGTCTGCTTCAAGGATGATTCTTCCAAAACGTTTATAGTGCCTTCAACTACACTACATATATTGTGGCTGAAAATCTAAAACACACCAAATTCATTGAATTGTGAACTTTTTACTTACAACGTAAACTCGTGCAAGTTTTGACAAAGCACATAGTTTAAAACGCAAACAGTGTTAAACATGATGTTTTACGAGTTGTTTATTTACGTTCATTCTCCAACCCGTACTTCACACGGCTATGAATCATTTTTACACCTCGTTTTGGCGTTCGTGGTGATTCAAGAACTATAAAAAAATACATATTAGATAAATCAAAACAATGCGAAAATAAATTACGCTGGAAAGGGTGTTAGGCAAGGATTTTTTGCTCTTGGCCGTTTGTATCTTTTTAGCTCTATTTTAAAGTTAATGGTAGTATACTTGTCCGATAACCCTCCTGATGGTAAGCAGTTATCGCACATGGACATTCGGTATACCAGGCTATCTTACACGATTTCTGTGAAGATTAAAATGGAAAGTTCGGAGTCCAGTAATCTCTAACTGAAGGGATCAAGAGCCATAGCCTTGGAATGAAGGTTCGGAGTATTTTATATACCCTTATGATGAAGCCTCCTTGAATGAATTCGCTTCAGTCCCGCAGACTTCTAATCTATGCTCCAAGCTCCAAGCTAGAATTACGTTATTAGTATTCAGTCCACGTTTACGATTAAGAACCTTCGTGGCTGTAGGAAGTGAATGTATACATATACATACAGTTTTATAATACATCTGGGGGCACGGCAGTGCCCCCGCCAAGTCGAGCAAAAAAGCGGCACGGCCGTACCATCCTTTTCTCGAAGCAATTCAGGCCATTTTCGACCCCCTATAACTTCGTTGTGGATAAAGCTAGAAGCCTGAATTTTTTGTAACCAAGCAGGCATTGTATAAACACGGTATATTTCAAATTTCATTCAATTTGAGCCAGTCGTTTAAGAATTATAACTAGTCAAAGTTTCTTAATTTCGTCACTCACTGACTGACCGATCATCAAAACTCTAAGGCACTTCTAGCAGACATAGAAGCTTCAAATTTGGAACACAATTAGTGTTTAGTGTATAGATCAAGGAAAAACTAAAATATTTTGCAATTTCGGTCCAGTTTTCTAGATACATCAACTGCATGAATAACTTTGTAATCCCATATATATAAATATATAGGATTACAAAGTTACATTTGCAGTGAATGAATCAGTGTACATGTATATAATATAATGGAATAATAGGTGTAGATAGGTACCTAGATATAATTATGTTCAAAGGTAACTTGTAAAAGGAAAAAAAGTAGAACTATCTACAAAAAGAAATGAGATGCCATCAAAAACAAAACTTGTAAAAAAAACCAAATCTCGCAACTCAGTTCTTCTACCGTAAAAAGTTGTGAGATCCATGTTATACCAAGTAAGGATGTGTGGATTAATGATTCGGATATTATATCCGATATGAAAATTAAATAAAGTTACAGTTATCAATCATTTAATCAATTGACGACCTGTGTTGCGCCAATCGATGGGTCCTGGGTTTGATTCCCAGCGAGTAAGAAATTTGAATAATGAGTTTAATGTTCTCGGTCCGAGTGTGTGTGTTCTTATCCATGGCAAGATAAAATCCATCCATCTGTGTTATCTTGTCCATGGCACCCACGGAAAACACACGGATAAGGATCGCCGTCTAAAATTTTAATAGTGAAGAGGGTGACAATTTGGTGTTTGAGATTTTATTAATTTGACATTGTACGTATTTAACGTTTCGCGTGTAATACAAATAAATTGTTGTTCACGGACGTAAAAAAAGAAAGGACGTAACCTTGTCTAATCGAGAGTGAAGCATAGCAATGACAGGTCGCTTACCATGTGTGCGTAATTTTGTAATTTTTAATTCGTGATGGTGTCAATGTCATAGCAGTATGGTGTCAATGTGTGGGTGTGTGTACTTGTACGAATAGAGAGTTGGTATTACTATGGGTGCTTCACTGAATTTGTTCTTGAGATTACGTCCGTCTTTTTTTATGTCCGTGTTGTTGTTATAATAAATCCCTTTCCGATTTGTACCGTACAAAGCTGCAACATCCCTAAAGTAATCTGGAACGTGGGCGCTACTTGTGCGAGCGGCGACCGTCTACAGTCAACAATTGCGTGATTCGTCACAGATACAAAGGTACTCGGCTAGGCTCACCGCACAATTGAACCTGCCGGATTGGATCGCAATTGCACATTCGAATGCTCGTGGCCGGTAAGCTCGAGAATGTTGATTGGTGGATTGACTTTAAAATTTTATATGGAATACTTAGTAGTTTTAGTACTGTTTTGAATTTCTCAGGGTAATGGATAAATTGACGTGATCATTGATGTGTGTACTGAAGTTTCACATATTAATATCCATAATTCGTATTAATGCAGTTGTAATAAAATAAGCTTGTTATTGGTAAGTAACAATATACAACTATGATTTATAATTGTTAATAGTTAAATAATTATAAAATGAAATCACAAGATATAACAAAATAAATTATTCACTTAAGTTTGTTTGATAAAAGGTTTTTTTTTGTAACTTGAAATATAAATGCATTTCGAATTTTCACGTTCGAAACGTTTTTAATTAATTCATAATAAGTTTCTGTCTGCATTAATTGGAAATTCAAAATTTCCTGCTAAAAATAAGTAACTATTTTTGCAACGCCACGCTCCGCTTGCTATAATGAGCGGCTAGCCTGCCCCCATAGCTAGCCACTACAAAGCCCTAGCTCTCGATCCCCAAGGGCTGCCGTTCAAAGGAAAGGGGACAGCAAGCACTCTTGTGCCACTTACACATTCACCGGGGTACAACGCCTTAGCACCGCGGTGACGCTCCTTTCACGAATAGAACAAACACGGTGCACTTACCCGAGTAAATCGCTGTAAAACTTGGCGGGAGATTCGTGACGTCTTACTTACGCGAAATGTTTTCATTTTATGTTTCAAACTATTGTTTCAGCGTAGCATCTTTTTTATTCTCAACTAGCTAACCCGGCGAACTTCATATCGCCTAACAGTTTTTTTTTTCTAAAATAAAAGTAGCCTAAGTTACTCCTTATTACATCAGATATCTGCCAGTGAAAGTCCCGTCAAAATCGGTCCAGCCATTTCAGAGATTAGCCGGAAAAAAACAGACAGACAGACACAGACAGACAGACAGACGGACAGACAGACAGACAGATAGATAGACAAAAATTGTAAAAAATGTTGTTTTGGGTATATGTACCGTGTATACATCCAAATGCACTTAGTACAAAGCGGTTATTTTAATATTACAAACAGACACTCCAATTTTATTTATTTGTATAGATGTATAGACTAGTGCTGTACCCGTGGCATTGCTCACGTTTTCATGGATAATACGATATCTCTACAGGTGTATGCATATCTTATTCCAGTTTTTGCATGAAAGAGTAATAAACATCCATACATCCTCAAAAACTTTCACATTTATAATATTAGAAGGATAAGCTAATGCTTGACTATAAAACCACCTGATGGTGTTCGGTTTGCGGTACGCACAATGAAAGACAAAGCAAAGCGCGTCCTTAAAGAAGGATGTTGAAAATGAACTCTGATAACGGACTCCAATTCTAAAAGACATTAATTTAAATTAAGTGAACAGTTTCAGCAATAAGAGAAAATCGAATCCATTCAAAGTTCATTCACTAGCAGACTGAGTTCATTCAAACTTCAGATTCGAACCACATGAGTGCGGTAAGCCGATATAACTGGAAACTTGCACGGCTAGAAGTTTAAATTTTGCTTGCACTTTTGTTTTGTTCATTGCTGCGTAAGCATTCGTTCTTAAATGCAATTTATGAAAGTTTAATCTAAAATACATTACGATTCCTCTGTCTTCATTGGAGTTGAAAACAAAGTGGGGGAAATATCCCTAACTCTCATTTGAGTAAAGAGTAGTGACAAGCTAAGCTATATATTGGATATTAATTAATGAAGTCAAACTTCATTAGGCGCGACTTGAGAATAACTCAGATTATTCGGACGAAAATAGCGCTCTATAGTCGTTGGCGCAGTTTCCGCTATTTAAAAATGAAAACAAAATTGAAGTACAGATACATAATTCTATACGTATTAAGATTACATTGTATTTATGACAAGTCTAGAGATTGACCCCCGTTTCAAGAACAATACTTGTTTAAGTAAAGAAGCAATACTATGCGAAGTAAGGCATTTCTCAGTGCGTTCGTCATGGCAACCCTTCTGTTTCACAGTCGCAAAGATTTTATAACAAGAACAAGTTCTTGTTATAAAATCTTTGGTGTTCACACGCGCGTAGGGGGCGTGGTTTACGGACGCGCCACGAGATGACGAGACGATCCGCGAGACGCGCATGTAAATGAGCGGTTATAGTTTTGTCATGTCCGTCCGTCCGTCCGTCCGAAGCAAAGCGGCGAGATCGTTAGCTGTAATTTGGCATGGATATACATATTTATGAATACTCCAGGATCGTAGAATAAAATATTGAAAAACATTTGTTTTTTAGGGTACCTCCCCTACAGGTATTTTGAGGATGAATTTTTTTTTCGTCGCGTACCCTATAGTGTGGGGTCTTCTAAGACCATTTTTGGAATTAGGGGTCTACAACAAGGGGAATACACATAGTTTATATGAAGAATTTACAAGGAAAACTATCACGGTTATGTTAACATAAGTATTTAATGAGTAATAGTTGATAAACTTACTACTTCGGAACTCTATTGCGCGTGACCTGCCACGCACTTGCCCGGTTTTGTAAAGAATATTGTTAATAAAATGAATCAACAGTAATATATTTATTTTAAATTAAGTTTATTTTTTTTGGTAATACATCACCAACGTTAAATAACTTTTACTTACATCGCGCGTTTTCGAATGGATAGACACCTCGAGAAGTAGGGGCATGCGACGTCCTAAGGGCACCCCCTGTGAGATTTGGACCTCGACTTAGGACGTCGCCTGTTGGAGGATATCAGGGCAGGATGGCCGCTCACGCGGGAATGCCATACCGTATCAAAACATAGCTATGTTACGAACTTCGTCAGGCAGGAAAGCAACACGATAGTCGATACGCTAAACCTGTCCACTGAAACGACGTTCTGTTCCCATATCTATTATTTTAGTCGATTATGAAATTTACACATCTAACATAGAAGAAACAGAATATAAAACAAGTTAACAAAGTATAAAATCTAGAAAATACGTAGATTGCTGAGTTATTGTTTTTAAGATGTGTAAAATCTGTCCATCGTCACTTCACATTGTAATTTGTAAGATGAGACGCGAGACCGGTACGGCAATTATTTTTTCCACCGATTACATTGTACATAGCAAAGTTTATCCAAATATTCGACCCATCTCTAGTAAAAAGAATTGGCACAAGACTGACGTATACCACCTGTTGGCACAACCTTGGCTGTTTGTTTGGGCAATGTAAGATTTATGTTACATGTATGATAAAACGAGTAGAAAAATGTATATTACCGTTTTGTTTCGGGTAACGCACATTCTGGGAAGAATAATGGGAGTTATTTTTAACTTCGGAACATGTTCGTATTTGAAAATATCGATTTGTTTTACATAGCGTTGGAATGTTGAATCTACGTTGAAATCACGGTGGAAATACCTGAAAAGCTCACGAAATTAAATTTTATTGTGATCTATTTTTGATGTTCAATTGAGTAAGGTTTTGTTTGGTTTTAAATAAATCGTAAGCAAATGAAGTTTTTACGACGAAGATTCTTACAACTGCTAGTATCTATGGGCATATTTTTATCAATATCGTTATCTTATCTTCTAACTAAACCTGATCACCGAAGTTGACGGTCAGAAAAAAGTGAATCCTTTTCTAACTGGATATCCCATAGCTGCCTTATTCTAAAAGGAGGAGAAAAACGTTCATCCAACGATAGTAATCAAGCCAAGCCGCTACAGGCCCCTGGGTGAAGCCAGTGGGTGCACGGATCGCGGGTGAGATGGTTGGCTCAACTTGGCTGTATTAATAAATTACTTTTGAACGTCTCACTCAACGTGTCTTTATTCTCATCGTTTCAATGACAATATTTTTTTTTCTATTTGATTTGCTTTTATCACATATATTTCACTTTAAGGGTAATATAAGTTCATGTTTATCAAGAGGAATACTTTTTAAAACATTAGATACTCCTCAAAAATACTAAGTTTAATATAATAGTACCTGGATGACCGACTTTTGCTCAGTATTTTTTTTTGGTAAATCTTATTTTTTGGAAATTATATTTAGATACGAATTACATACTAATGAAATAACAATAATATTTTTCGATCTTACTGACATAATAAAATTACCGGACTGGAGCATGGAGACATCTGGACTCGAACCGGGGTCTTCTGGTTTTGGGACCGCCCGATTTCCCACTTGAGCTATTATAATTTTGTAGATGGTGGCGAAATTTACCTTCGTCTTCTAATGATATTAATTTGACTTGACCGTTATTCGAAGCTTATTAATTTGAGATAGGCACTATGTTTCCCGCCTTTGATTTATCTATCCTCTTCTTCCGTATTCTATCTCTTTCTAACATACCCCACCAGAGGCAGAGTGGGGGAGCGCGCGTTGTGAGCTCCTCCATTTTTATTCTTCATTGGCGTCTTGTTTCCCGCCGAGGATGGATGTGCTAGCTAAACGCTAACACAATTTTCACTTTAACAAATATCGTCGAAGAAATATCGTGCTATCTACGTTACAGTGTGAATTTCATAAAGCACATTTTATTCTGAGATTTTTGTAAGCAAATTACACGTGAGTAATCTTTATTCCACATTTCATTATTTTAATAAATTTCTACACTATAGAAATAATACGTTATTATTAAATTAAGTAGGTCAAAACGACTGAATGTACAAAAGTCTACCCACATAGTTGTACTTTTTTGATCTCAAACGGGATATTCGTTCGTGCTTATTTTCGGTTAGTGTTTGTATTTAAGCACGTTATACATGAGTTTCTTCACGCGATGGTGTTTTTTAATGTTCATATATCAGAATAATACAGTATTTTAGAAAATACATGGATTGAAACAGCTGAAAGTGACCTACCCACATAGTTGACTATCAAGTGTTTTCGGATTTTAACGGGTTATCCGTTCGTGTTTTTATTTGATTTCTTAAGTGTTTATTATTTTAGCATGGATGAAAGTGACATTACAAAGAATTCTGAGCCAATAGCGGGGCCATCAACGTCACGTAGAACACGGCGGAGCAGTAGCTCTAGCTCGAGCAGCAGTAGCAGCAGTGACAGCTCCTCGTCTACGTCTTCGGGTTCTAAGTGTCGTCGTAGTCAACGCAAAAAGAAAAGGGGGGGCAAACATAAACAAAGCAAATCGGATCGGAAATATCGCCGATTGTCGAAAGAGGTACGAGAACTTCGAAAATATTTGTCCACACGTCAAAATGAAAGCCAAGTGAGTACCAATGATTATAATTTAATTCAGGATGATTCTATATCAGTTACTTCAAATATAAGTCGAAATCTTTACGAATCGAGTGATCAGGTGTCTAACGTCGAGGTACC
Source organism: Thymelicus acteon (assembly GCA_951805285.1). Lineage (NCBI taxonomy): Eukaryota > Metazoa > Arthropoda > Insecta > Lepidoptera > Hesperiidae > Thymelicus > Thymelicus acteon. The sequence continues at coordinate 3,449,367 of OX638216.1, forward strand.
TAGTGATAATCAAATTACCCTCAATATTCAAACAAAATTAAAAGAACCTTCCATGCCCAAGACCTCAGAGGCTCATTTAAAACTATTGTGCGATCTTCAACATTTGGATAGTAACACCTGGAACGAGATAGGATACTCTGAAACCCAGAAGTTATATAATCACTTACCGGGTTATACTGATTTAGAAATCAATGAAGAGGTTGGAATGTTTCAATCCCCTCGCCACCTCATACACGCAGACAGAGCTTTTGCAGCTTTAACATTATGCATTATAAAGCAAAGGGATGCACTTAATAATCTTTTAAGGAATTTTTCGCAGTGGGCTAAAGACGTTAGTCCCAGTAATGAGGCGCTTAGTTCAAAATTATTAGAACTTATCTCTGACGGTGAGTACCAAAAAATTTCTTCAGATATGTTGCAGATAGTTTGTGGTCATCGCGCAGAGATATTGCAAATGCGTCGGGATTGTGTTACCAAACAGACAAAGGATCCATTGGTAAAGACTGCACTACGAAAGATACCTCCGACATGTTCGAACTTATTTAATGCGGAGAAATTCACATCGGCAGTTGAGAAAGCTGGAGGAGTGCGTAAGTGTTTTTGGCCCGTAAAAAAGTCTCAAACTTCTACCTCGCAGGTAGGGTCTAGTAAACCTAACGTCTCCTCGCAGGAGCACGCTACTCGCAACAAACCCTCGCAGGGTACGTACGCGAATTCGCATAGCTGCTGTCAAAATAATCCTCCCTCGCAGGGTGGTTTTAACGCACACTACCAAAGACATAGGCATCATTTGGCCGCACCGAATGATCGTGATACCTTTCGTGAGCAGCCTACCTCACGAACCAACCCGAAGTCCCGAAATCAATATAAGTCTGGACAAAAACGGGCAAACCCCCAATCTCGCAATGCCACGGATTCTAAACGACGTAAATTCTGACATGAGAGCATTCAAGGCGGGCCGCTTGGCTCAATTTGTCGATCGATGGGAACTGTTAAAAGCACCAGAAGTCATACTCAAAATAATAACCGGGTATCGTATACCGTTCAGGAAAAAGCCCCCACTGTTACATCCAAGTATTCACAAAAATACCTTACAGATACCCCATACAACCGAAATGGAGGGTGTGTTCGACAAAATGAGATCGCAAGGCGTTTTGGAACGAGTTCGGCTATCTCCAAGTTTCCTATCATCAATGTTTTTAGTTCGCAAAAGCAACGGTTCAGCTCGCCCAATTTTCAACCTACGAGCTCTGAACCAGTACGTAATGACAGAAAAGTTCAAGCTTCTAAATGTTTTTCGGGTACCAGATTTTTTACAACCAAACGACTGGCTATGCAAGATAGACCTGTCTCAGGCATACTTCCATGTTCCGATTTCACGCAGTCACAGGAGGTTCCTTCGTCTCATGTATCGCAAAGAGCTGTGGGAAATGACCTGTTTACCATTTGGGCTCAGTACTGCGCCAAAGGTCTTTGCAACGATTACCAATTGGCTTGCTCAGACGCTCAGAAAAAGGGGAATTCGAATCCTAGTTTATTTAGACGATTTTCTTATCGCTCATCAACGTGCCCCGGTTTTGCTAGAACACACACAAATCGTCATACAAACTCTAGAGTGGTTGGGATGGATAATCAATTACGAGAAATCAATCCTCTTGCCATCGAAAACTCTAATATACTTAGGAGTTCAATGGAACCCTTGGACAAATCAAAAACAACTTCCCGAAGAGAAGTTGGCAGGCCTGACTACCAAGATTTCTCAACTTTTGGTAAGGAAACTCACAAATCTCGAAGAGCTACAGAGTCTCGTGGGACTATTAAATTTTGCAAGCTTTGCTGTTCCGAGAGGTCGACTCAACTATCGAGCTATGCTAAATTTTCTAAACCAAATTCTGACGTCGACCTGCAAATGGCATGTCATACCTCCCAGAGTCATGAACGACTTGGAATGGTGGCTCCAGAACTGCGAGCGCCCTTCACCCATTCATATGCCTCCCCCATCCAACTATCTAACAACAGATGCCTCAGACATTGCATGGGGAGCGCTGTTGAACAATCAATCTCTTTCGGGCCCTTGGTTAGCCCACGAAAGGCATCTTCATTGCAACCAAAAAGAAATGTTGGTAATCCTAAGAGTCTTGCAAGATCACTGTCAGCTCCTGAGCGGGAGTACAATTTTGGTCCAATGCGACAACAAAACTGTGGTCGCGTACCTGCGTCACGAGGGCGGCACCAAATCAGGCCCGCTTATGAACCTTACATATCAAATTTTTCAAATACTAGAAGACTATCAGATTCATCTGAATATTTTTCATATTCCAGGAATTTACAACGGCCATGCGGACCACTTGTCGAGACTGCGCCTCGAAACCGAATGGCATCTTCTTTCAGAATGTACCGAGAGAGTCTTTCACAAATGGGGTACCCCAGTGATAGACCTCTTCGCCTCCAGTCGAGCACATGTAGTGGCGAATTATGCGTCACTGGACCTGAACGATCGGGAGGCACTATTTCACGACGCTTTTTCACGAGAATGGATTTTCCCTCTTGCGTGGGTATTTCCTCCACCTTTTTTAATACCCAGGATATTGAGCCATCTCAACAATGCATGGGGAACATTTCTAATAATAGTACCTCGATGGGATCAAGTCTATTGGCGTGCAGACCTGAAGGCCCGAGCAATAGCTCCCCCGTACACTGTTCGACGTCTCGAAAAAGTCCTAATAGATGTCGGGACAGGACTCCCACCGCCGAGGGTACAAGAAATGACACTCGAGGTTTGGAAGTGTGGGGGTGGTCTAGGAACCTAAAAGACTGGAATGATAACCAAATTAAGCTCCTACAAAAATCATGGCGTGCTTCTACCCGGAAAACATACGATATAGCCTGGAAAAGATGGTTGGATTGGTCACGACAACACCGCATTGAGTCATATAATCCAAAAGGATGTGAAGTAGCCAGATTTCTTTCTGATTTACACCTAATTCATAACTTATCATACAATACTATACTCTTACATAAATCTGTTATCTCGACACTTTGCAACCCAGATATTGCTGGACAAATTAGTTCTCATATTTTGGTTAAACAAATCTTGAAATCCATAGCTTTACAAAAACCAGTTCAAAGTAAGCCACCAATTTGGAATATAGATAGTTTATCATCATTTTTAGCAAGTTATGAAATCGACCACAGCAATATTTTCCAGGTTCAAAGGCATACTGCGACTTTGTTATTGCTTTGTTCAGGTAGAAGGATTCACGACCTGACCCTGCTAATGACTGATAAGGATCATTGTACTAAAACAGATAACGCCATTATCCTGTGGCCGGTTTTTGGTTCCAAAACTGATTCTTCAGACCACAGACAGTCTGGATGGAAGTTGTTATTCAATCAAGCAAATAGAAATTTAGACCCAGTTTATTGGGTTTCCAGGACAATTGATTTACTTGATTCTCGTAGAAAATCTGCTAACGTACATAATTTATTTATATCTGTTAGGGGCCCAGAGAAACCCGCTTCAAAATCTGTTATTTCAGGATGGATCAGAACCTTATTTAAAGATGCGGGTATTACAGCTTCTCCGGGAAGCATTAGGTCAGCGGTGGCATCTAAGAATTGGTTCGAAAATTTTTCTATGGAAGACATTCTATCCCGGGGAAATTGGCGATCCAGCAATACCTTTTGTAAATTTTATCGGCGAACAATCCTGCCCTCATCTGCTGGTAATGCTATTAATAATAACTCTGTTACAACATTGTTCAATCCAGTTGATTAAGTTTCAGTTGTTATTCAACGGAATTTTAGTGAAATTAATCATTTAAGTTTATAAAATTGTCTTAATTAAATACTATACAATTAATACATAATTATAAAATATTAGTTTCTTGTTAATCTTATAATCACATTGGCGTCCGATTCACCCCCACCAGGCGATAACAAACAGGTCTCAAATTAATAAGCTTCGAATAACGGTCAAGTCAAATTAATAGAAGCGTTTTACCTACCAATAAAACGCATATTAATTTACTTACCTTATTCGAAGCTTATACTTTAATCTCTGCCTGGTGATTTGAGACACAATGAAGAATAAAAATGGAGGAGCTCACAACGCGCGCTCCCCCACTCTGCCTCTGGTGGGGTATGTTAGAAAGAGATAGAATACGGAAGAAGAGGATAGATAAATCAAAGGCGGGAAACATAGTGCCTATCTCAAATTAATAAGCTTCGAATAAGGTAAGTAAATTAATATGCGTTTTATTGGTAGGTAAAACGCTTCTATTATAGCAATTTTCATTGCCTGAAAACACGAATAAAACGACATTTTAGCTAGCTAGATCGATTTATCGCTCCCGAAACCCCCTGCCATGTGTGTATGTGCGGATCCTTGTATTTAATTTTACTATCAGCAGTATCAGCGGTCATCCATCCCAAGTGCCTAAACCAACGCCCGCACACTTACGATTAACACAAGCTTTCGGGCTTTCCACATTATAATGTTCGCTGCACACACTGAAATATGCGAGAATGTCGGCACATAGTTGAAGTTTAAATTAGTTTGAAAACGTAAGAGCTAAGTATGTTATTAAACACTTAGTAACGCAAACACGAAATTTAAACAATGCCGGTCCTGATAATTAATTTGTACGCTCACGGGAGTTGTCAGAAGGACGGGCTCTGGAAGGCACGTAATGCAATTTGTTATGAGATTTTTAATGACAACCACATCAAACGCGCGCTTAGGTGACTACGTATCCGAAAAAAAGACGGACGTAACCTCGTCTAATCGAGAATGAAGCATAGCAATGGCCGACCGCTTACCATGTGTGCGTTATTTTTGATTCGCGATGGTGTCAATGTCAAAGCAGTATGGTGTCAATATGTGGGTGTTTGTATTTGTACGAATAGAGAGTTGGTATTACTATGGCTGCTTCACTGAATTTGTTCTTGGGATTACGTCCGTCTTTTTTTTAGGTCCGTGGGTGCACGCTATAAAAAATTAAAATATTCCTGGGGACCAAATCTGGCACATTGCTGCATTGGTGCAATCTGTTCAAACTGTTACGTGTTTACAATGCTATGGTTAATTCTCCTTGCAGTGTACAAAACTGACCCCTCTCAGGTTCGCGTTCACCCCTCATTAGTAGCGTCAGTTCGGGTCATTGCCCCGACGTGAAGATGCGGCAAGCTCTCCGGACTCAATTGCTCCGTACGGTAACAATGCTTCCGGGAGTCAGCGTTTGCCGGGTTCACATGTCACCTTTTGAAGGGTTTATTAGGCACTTGAGGGAATTAACAATGAACTAGCTTGTTACAAAACTACACCAGTATTTATGTTTGACATGGGGGAAAGGCACCTTAATTTTTTTTTTGTTTATTTTAGCACTTCGTCGGCGTAACAGAAATGTAAGTCGGATGGCGGACAGACATAAAAGTATAAGGATTCCTAGTTTACTATGCTTCTGGATGGTTGGTAATTCACTAGTTAAAGAAGCTTAGGGGCCATCCATAAATTACGTCAAACGTTAGGGGGAGGGGGGGTCGGTGTAGTGTGACATTGTGTGACAAGGGGTGGGAGGGGGTTTCTAGTTTTTGTGATGTCACATTTTAAAATTGAATAATTGCTATGTATAGGTAAATATTAAAAAACAATTAATGAAAATAAAACTTATTTCGGAACTACTGTTTTAATTTAATAATTTCTAGATGTAAAATTTCATAATAATGTGACGTCACACTGGGGGGAGGTCTCACAAGTGTGACCAGCTATGACAACGAGGGGGGGAGGGATCAAAAAGTCATGAAATTGGTGTGACGTAATTTATGGATGACCCCTTACTACTATACGCGATTATCTGGACACTATCATAGCTGTTATAATGACGTACAGGAGTCGATAGTTGGCTATCGACAAGTCTTGTAACGGACACGTACGTGGAGGGTTGTATGGTCTAGCTTGTGTATGAGGCAGCGAGTGTAGTTCTAGTACCATTGGACAGGAATAGTATTAAAAACACCCTGACAACAACATGCATATTATAATGCATATAAAATTAACATCCAATACTTCAGCTATTGTAGTTGAGCAGCGACTGAAACACGTGTGCGACACGTGGTTTAGTATTAGACAAAATATTTAAACAATATAAAGTGTTTGCTTACCGCTTCTCCGCTTGTTCAATCATAATGATTGCTATCTGCCTCTGCTTAGAGTTACACAATGCACAACAGGGAGATTGATATCATACAGTGGCGTAGCGTGGGCTCCCGCCGCCCGGGGCCGACCGAAAATTTGCCGCCCCCCCCCCCCCCAATGAATTTTGCCGCCCCTATATTATTTAAAATATTTTTTTATTAATTAAAAATGCACTTTTCTTGCTTTTTTCATATCACAATTTACATAAAAAATATAAAATAATTTATTTTAATAGATACATTTTTTTTATTTAAAAATCGAGTGGCTTGCCGCCCTCTCTTCATGTGCCGCCCGGGGCCAGGGCCCCCCCGCCCCCCCCCCCCCCACGCTACGCTACTAATATCATGCATTATTGATTACCAAGTTATTGCAACTCTCATGACCCTCGAAGTGTTTAAATGGCAACGCAAATTGTGGTGCGATACGGACAGACGGATATGACGAAATACCAGTATCTACTATTTTGTTATTCAGTTATGGAAACCTAAACATGACGCAAAATCTTCTACGATGTGTTATACTTAAACTGATCTCATAAAGTTGGCCTCATTACATCTAATCTTATGACTTTGTCCTTATTAGCTCAATATTATTTTAATTTTATGGTTTTTAATACGTACTCGTTAAAGAAAGTTAAAATAACAAAAGATTTGTGGAAATGTGGATCATGGATGTGATGTATAAAGTAATATAGCTATCCAATATCTTTCAGGCTTTTGCTTAGCTTGGACTAAAATAATTTCACGAACGGCTTGTCAATATCTTCGATTCACCAGTACCACAGAGCTATAAACACTGTGATACGAGTAAACAGTAATTATTTACCTCATACATTTCAACAGACCAATCTGGATTCAGTCAATTGAAATCAAAAGGATGTTCTCAGTTGTTTCTACCGCAGTGGCAATAAATACGAATGCTAATGTTCTTAGGAATTCGGAAAGGTCTTTGTTTAGTTCATAGACGCTGTTGTCACTGATAGCGATCGAGCTACATGCGGACAGATTGTAGGAAATATTTCCCACTTTCTAACAATATGTAGCTCATTCTGACTCGTTTTGAATAGGCACGTACTTACCTAATATTGTACTCAACTCAGAGTCACTAACAGTTACTTAAATCGCTTCTTAGTAAAGAATCACCATACAAAATCTGTACTAAGGAGCGATTTAATTAACCTTTAGTGAATCTGAGTTGAGGCGTATATCAACCATCTGAAATCGAAAAACGGTCAGTGCAAACGTACGGGTAGTGTTTAACTGGCAAGAAAAGCACATGGTCCTGGTAAATAACATACCTACTGTTAATTTATAAACATTGTAATCGATCGGGAAATGAAACAATGATATAATTTCCTTATTTCTTCTTTTATTTTTAATTTTTATTTTTTCTTCGGTGTCTTTGATTTTAAGCCTTTGGGTTGTTCGTCAGCTCGTTTGTTGACTATTAAGAAAAAATATAATATCTCTTATTTCTATTCTTTTATCGCTTATCGCTGCGTGACGTGCGAGTCCGTTCATTGTAGACGTCAGTGTGTCACGGAGCCTGGGTTCGGTCAGCGGAATCAAACGGGTATTTCCAGAGTTGTTTTAGTTTACAGCTGGAGCAGTTTCCGCAGTTTCTTTGTACCGCCATGGCCATGCTGCCACCGCCAGGTTAACGTGTAATTCCACTGAAAACTCTGGTACAATCGCCGTGACAACTTTAATAAATTGCTTAATTATTCTCGAAATAATATAGAATTTGTCTTTAATAATATGAAAAATATATTATTATTACATATATATTTTGTACACCGGTATTTCGACGCAGTTGCATGGATCGAGCACGCAGTATACGAAAGTGAAGCCACCGAAGTAAATACAAACATTATTTACGATTTTATTAGATAATTTAATAAGCTTGAGAGAAAATAGTAATTATAGTTGTCAAGCGTATTAAATTATACGCGTAATTAACCGTATTACGCTTGAGAACCATAATTAACAATAATAATTATAGTTCTAAAAGTTCTGTATTATTAATTTTATATTTCGCACACAACACTTTTCAAGCTGACTGTCCCTATATGCACGTGTTCTGGAATGAAATCAAAATGTGTAAGACCCTTTGATGTGGAAATTAAGGCGGCGCACACGCGAACTACACACAGCATCCACTAATAAAAACGTCAATTTGTTTCTACAAACAAATTGACGTTTTTTATTAGTGGTTGCTGTGTGTAGTTCGCGTTTTTATTATTTTATTTTTTATTATTACTTCTAATACAATTTTTTATATTTGTTTAACACTAAAATCTTTAACGTATTCATTTTTAGAAGTAAAGCAAAAGCTTTTAAGGTAAAATACCGATAGGGCCCCACATAGACACCCTTGTAAACAGGAAGACCTGAGCTAGACCAGCATACATTCCTTCCACCATGCATGGTGCAAAGTGCTAAGATCGTCATATAGATTTTTTTTTCTACACTAATATTTTATTTTATTTTATTTGTTATAAAATCTACATTGTATGATAAATATTTGATGAGTAAAGATAGAGCGAGACAGGAGTAACAATGGAAGCTAGTTTATCTGCAAAACACGTAAATTCTAATTCTGGTTGGTTCGGGATCTAGACGGAATTTGAAAACAAATTACGTGAACTGAGTCAATCTTCTACGTAATTTTATAGTTAAGTATTATCTTCTATCTTAAGTAACAGATATTTGGATCTTTCAAAATATCAAGAAAAAAATTAAAATATAAATTAAATCTGTGAAGAGTATGCGTTATTAGGATTGTCTAAAAATTATTTAAATTAAAATATTTTTGAATTATAAAATCATCGGAGTCATGGAAGGTTTTTTTTACCACTTGCCTCTTGTGTACTCTGCCTAAATACCAGATTTACTTCAAACAGTTTGTAAATAATAAATGTGTATAAATAAATTCCCACACATGTTACTTCTAGATTATGATTATACAATCACTATCACAATCACAAACCTATACAGGTTACTGGCTAAATGCTACTAAAGATATTAGAACCTTGGTCCAACGTCCAAAAAAACACAACGAACCTTGCGAAGTTATTTCATATTAGAAAAGAATAAAAGTATGTATTTATAAATTTAAAAAACTGTAAACTATAAAAACCTCTTCTGGGCATTTTATGATAATGCATGAGTATGACAAATAACTTTACTTATTTAAAACGACAGAAAACTTTCTATAACTTGTAGTATAACGTAATAAAACGACTAGAAATTGACGTAAACTCAAAACAGTTGAACATTTTATTACAAAGGTAGAATAGAATTTTATTAGATACTTTTTCTAGAGAGTGCCATATCGGTAAGCCTTACTTTGAATAGAGTTTTATTACCAAGACCGTACCAATCCTTTAAGCCGACCTACGAATGTTTTGACAAAATGACAGCGGATCTTATAAAGATAAGACAAATAATAAGAAAACTCACATGAAACAGGTTTTATTGAAGAATAACATCTTTTCTTTATTTAAAACTGTTGTGAAACTGAATATGGGCTCAGATATATAAATATTTTACCGGTAATATTATTATTTCTAGGTATTTTTATTTATACTCGTAAAAAAATGTCGCGACACCCATCCAATAATCGCGCTATAGGAGTCCGTCTACTATAGTGCACCGTACCATCACCGTGCTACGACCGTATCAAGCACAACGCAACACGACACGCTCTGCTATGACCATTGAAACAGATCAACGGCGTTCTATACCCGTATCTACAAATCGTCGACTCTGCTAAGTGACGATGTTCGTCGGTGACGGAACGATGACTAACGGTCTAGTGGGAATAGTGTTATACTTTTGCAATACAAAGCATATTTTTCTATGACATGTGCCTGGTTATGGTATGATACCGTTATAGTGGGCAGAAAGCTTAATAGCTCGAGATAAAATGACGGAGAATTTATCATCCACCAAAATTTCAACCATTTTGTTACAATTTGCCTAAAAGGCAACCCTACGGTTAAAATTAAAGACAAAACGTTTTCCATGAAAATTTAACAACGTAACTGGATTGGAGCTTTACCAAGTTTGTTTTTGCACAGTTGTAAGTCGATCATAGAAAATGATGATGTGTATGTGATAATGAGTGTGTATTGTCCATGTCATCCATGACACGGAAAGCTAGTGTGGGGCTATGAGTGTGTCACGTTATAAATAAATAAGTAAAATAAAGAGAGCTGTACCTAATCTTATTATAGCATGTCTTCTTTTCAGGCAAGAAGCCATGGACCGAACTGAGCAGCCATCCAAAGCATTAAAGAACGCTAAGTCAAACAAAAACAAATGGAAATGCTTCAGCGCGTTCCGCTTAGATTAACTGTTACCCAGAACAATTGTACCTAAAATATCAGAAATAATAACAGAATGTCTTAAGTTCCCGTCAAACACAACTATGGTTGCGCAGTGTGATTGTGTCCTAAAATAAACAAAGTTTTGGTGAATTTCGTTGCTCCGATGGGTGAATGAAGCAGGATGGGGTGCGGTCAGAGCAAGATAAATCTCTATCCGAGGAGGAACAAAAATGGCGGGAAAGGAAACAGTGCCAAAAAGTCAGGTGAGACTTAGACAAAATTATACGTAACCGCGCTCTTTTCGGGAAACCAAAGTTACACTCGAATTAATGTTTGGATGGGATTCTTTTAGTTGTCATATCGTTTTTTGCGTAACCTGATTGAAATTAGCTAAGCATTAATTCACGGTACTCATTTTAAATAATAAACTCGATTGTAGAATGGGAATGGGGGAATTAATGGATTTAGTTCATGCGCGCACTCTCCAAAATGTATCATATAGTAGTCTAATATTAGTCATAGAGAGCCAGTGATATATTTTTTCTACTGTGAGTATTACTAAATTAAGCATAGCTTCGCTTCCGGCAAAGTGAAAGTGGGAGCCTATCAATGTTAAATGTGTGAGGAAAATCCTACATTACTTATAAGAGTACATGTGAAGTGTACATAGGATTACTGTGGGACAAATCCCTTGTCGTAACACAACGAAGTCCGCTCAAAGGATCAAACTCACGCATATACCGTATCATTACTCTACCCAGATACAATATCTTTTCATGTTTTTCTTTACTTGCTTTCATACATTTCTTCACGAACTTCTTGTTCATTTGAATAAAATTCTTGAAACAGACAAAATACTCTGGCCTATTCTCGTTTGTGTTACGGATTATCAGTTATTCTGATAAGCGATAGATTAAATATTTGAAACATACTTACAATTAGTAAGAATTTAATGACAGCACGAGAATATGAATGGAAAAGGAAGAATTTCATATTTTAAACAATATAATGGGACATTATTACAGTCAGGTGTAATTAAACCTTTCAACGCACTCTTGATTAACCATAATAAAAAAGAACAGCTGTCACGGCTGTCACGGCTGGCAGATGTGAAACATCGAAATGCGTCGCCACGATCACCAAGTCAAAAATCAGGTTTACCCCTCGCGTAAAGATGTTTCACATCAATAATCGACTTCAAACAAAATCATCCGTGGGCCCTTCAGTATCCGAGTTAAAATTGGACTTCATTTTTTCTATTTGCAAACCACAACAGTTTAATTAGATAGGTAGGATTGAAGTTTTAGTTGAGACTCGAAAGTCCTGATTTACGGGTGTTTCGTTACTTGTTTAACACTAAACAGGCAATTATTACAGGGCCAGACCTTGAGTCGCCGTGTTAGATTTATGTTAGTTTTAACAGTTTACTTAAGTAGTTAGTGAGTAGGTCACTATTATTTCATACGGGTCACCTAGACCCGGCGAACTTCGTATCGCCTAAAAAAAAACTATTTTTTCTAAGTAAAAAAGTAGCCTAAGTTACTCCTTGTTACATCAGCTATCTGCCAGTGAAAGTCCCGTCAAAATCGGTCCAGCCATTTCAGAGATTAGCCGGAACAAACAGACAGACAGACAGACAGACAGACAAAAATTGTAAAAAATGCTGTTTTGGTATGTACCGTGTATACATCCAAATGCACTTGCTAAAAAGCGGTTATTTTAATATTACAAACAGACACTCTGATTTTATTTATTTGTATAGATATAAATGTATAGATTAAAACTTAACTCATGGGATTTTTATACATTATTTATATAAATAGCAGACAAACGGCCGGATGGTGTAGTGACATCATCAGGTCGTTCTTTTGCCCATTTGTGGACATCTACCTATGGACATCAGCAATACAACAAGTAGCAGCAGCAACAGTACAATAAAATAACGTGTTAAATCAATTTATTGAAATCATGTAGTATATAAAGGTGGTACAAACAGTTTGCTAAACGAACTTACATGTGCCACTTATGGCATTGCAAAATGTTAATAAATGTCACGTTAGAAAAATTATAATTAATTTCATGCATTACTCAAAATCAATTAAAAACAGCGGCCAAGTGCGAGTCGGACTCGCCCATGAAGGGTTCCGTAGCAGCAAGTAACATAATATAAAAGTTCTTGTAGTTCGTTGTAACTTTGATCGAGGTAAATTGCGGTTTACGATTTATGACGTATTAAAAAAAGCTACTTACTAGATCTCGTTCAAACCAATTTTAAGTGGAAGTTTTCATGGTAAAGTACATCATATATTTTTTTTAGTTTTATCATTTTCTTATTTTAGAAGTTACAGGGGGGGGGGGACACACATTTTACCACTTTGGAAGTGTCTCTCGCGCAAACTATTCAGTTTAGAAAAAAATGATATTAGAAACCTCAATATCATTTTTGAAGACCTATCCATAGATACCCCACACGTATGGGTTTGATGAAAAAAAATTTTTTGAGTTTCAGTTCTAAGTATGGGGAGCCCCCAAAATTTATTGTTTTTTTTCTATGTTTGTGTGAAAATCTTAATGCGGTTCACAGAATACATCTACTTACCAAGTTTCAACAGTATAGTTCTTACAGTTTCGGAAAAAAATGGCTGTGACATACGGACGGACGGACAGACAGACAGACAGACAGACAGACAGACATGACGAATCTATAAGGGTTCCGTTTTTTGCCCTTTGGCTACGGAACCCTAATAAAATATAAAACGTCATGATCTTATATAGCACATTGTCAACATTATTATAAATTATAGTTAAATACCAGTAAAGTAACAAAAACACTTACATATCTTAATTAAACGTAGAAGGCAGATGATACCAAAGAAAAAAGAAAGAAAGAAAGAAACAAAGAAGAAAGATCAAAGAAAGTATAGTGCTGGCTCTCAAGCCAACCGGAATACTATAAGCCGTTTGGTGGTTGATTCAAGTAAGATTGGATTGTGCGTAATCTATACTAATACTAATACTAATATACTAATACTAATATAATATAAAGAGGAAAGATTTGATTTTTTGTTTGCATTGAATAGGCTCCGAAACTACTGAACCGATTTCAAAAATTCTTTCACTGTTGGGAAGCTACACTATCCCCGAGTAACATAGGCTATATTATATTTTAAAAAAATTAGGGATCCTTAATAAAACTCCAATAATGTAACCCAAGGTGTAAAAAAATAAGAAAACCGAAGCAAAGCGAGGGCGGTTACTTGTAACTAATAAAGTAGACAACAAATGAACGATATAATAAAATAACTGATACTTTCACTCTTTAAAAAAACATTATTCTATACGTACAAGTTAGACCGTAACTTAAAGTCTTACAATTTGAGATAACTTTAGCAAAAAGCTTTGTTAGTAGTCGCGTTACTCACTAACATGTGGTAAACGATGAATATGTTTCTCCTACTAGGTACTTACTATGTTGTGTAGTATTATTATTTACTAGTGCTCAGCCCGCTTTGCTCGCGTATCCGGGGTAATATTTGTATGTATGTTTGTTACTCTTTCACGCAAAAAATACTAAACAGATTTTCATGGAACTCAGAACACTGGTAGATTATGATCTAGAATAAGATATAGGGTACTTATTGTCCCGCGAAACAAGCGTGACAAGTGATTTATAAAAATGGTGGAATCGATAAGTGGCGTTGTTTCCGTAGTCACTAACAAAATACACATTTTAATTAACTGCCGAACAATATCTACGAACATTGATGAAACTTGTATGTATATAATTATTATTCAATATATTTGCAACTCACCTGACGTCCAACGCACACGGTAAGACACATAGGCATTACAATTTTAAGTGGCAAGAAAGAGGGACGAACAAAATTAGTTTGGGCAGATTCTGCGTCTGTTGGGAAAACCGTATTACCATAATCTATCTAATTCAGAAGGGGACTATTCGAGGTACTTTTTTAAAAAGAATGGATTTTATTACGAATAAACTTTTTTCCAGATGGTTTGCTTTGGCTGTGGTTATCAGGTTTTTCAACTCATTTCCCTAAAGAAGCCATGTACTTACTCGTATCTGTGAACTGCGATTCCAAAAATTTAACTACTTATTAATTGTTTTAATTAAGTTTAAACTCAATCAAATAACTATATTTCAATATTAAAATTCATAGTGTTGGCAGTTGAAAGCCACTTCCTTCTTTTTGCTTTTTCTTCTCTCATTCTTGTCCGATAACGCATCAGTGATGCCTTTGATGTTATTGATGTGTGATGTCCATGGGCGACGATAGCCACATACCATCTGATGGATCGTTAACTCGTTTGTCGGTTATTTCCATAAAAAGTCTTTTTTTATTTCCATAAAAAAACCTTCCATTTCACTTAACAGTTTCTTTCGCTTTTCTTACTAATAGTATTTTAGGGAGAGGAACTCTTACGTGAAACCACTATAGCCAAAACGTGAGCTTAGTACACACAACAGAATTCCGATTATCAAAACATAATACACACACAACAGCCCAGTATCAAAACATCATCGAAATTCAAACTGAAAACAAGAGTTTATTTTTATACCAAGTTAAACCCTATTAATATTAAATCGGCGTACATTCATCCAGGTACCATGTTATTTTTGGATTTTACGACGTAGATATTTACGGTTTATGTTATAGATAGGTATTGATGGGGAGGAACGACGGAACTCGCGGACGTGCTCTCAAATATTTATGAGGAGCCGGAAGGAGCCGTCAAAAGACACTAGGATTACTTTGAAAACCTTACCATCACCTATTTCTTTGGATCTGTTTATAAAAACTTACCTTACCTTTGTTAGTACTACCTATTTGCATATCTATAGCCGTAGAAACTGGAGGGGTTGTATTAACAAATGGTAGACAACTCGGTCATACTCCATCAATTATTTTTCCAAATATATTTCATGTATATAGACATTGATAAATCTTATTACTTTTGCGACAATATCACGTCATTTTATCCGTATTGGGGCGGCTTAGAATATCCCAATCCCACGCTGGATGAGTGTTGTAAGAAACGATTAAATCCGGCCCGCTCTGGTGAATATTGTTAATATTAATATGTGTGGATATTGGTAATATTAATTTTAATAGTTCATTAATATCAATATTACTGTTTTTATTTCTCCATAGGATCCGCCTGGATAACTATGCTTGAGTTGAGATTTGAATGCTTCATCTGGTTACCCTACCGTTTTTTTTCGAGGGGGAAATGAAATCTTCCAAAGATATCCGAAATTCTCAACCCACACGTTACTCGTTATGTGGGATTTATATCGACTAAAACCACCTCGGCAACCTTCCGGTGCATATGAGGCTCCGGGATCTCAAATGAACGCGCCGGAGCCCCCCTGCGTACTGACTGTGTCACCCTTCCCGTTTGTACGTCACTTCTAGCGTAACTTGTATCAAGAGTATCAAAATCAAACTCATGTAGTCCAATCCATTAGCATAACCAGATACGTCCCTGCCAAACAGATCCGTAACTGTTACTAGTTACCTACACAAACATGCAAATATTAGTCAGTATATCGAGTGGTTTTGAACACAGATGGACGTGTGTGTACGTTATAAGGTCTGCTTGTTTTTGATTACACGTGATTATTCAACTGGGGACCAATGTTTGTAATACCTACCTGTAATTTAACTATATCTTATGAAATTATGTTATGGAATGTTACAAAATTACTATTCGTTTTAAGCTCCTAAGGAAGCGTGGGAAAAATCTTCTAAATACGTCAGAAGTCAGAAACTTCACCAAAAAGCGTCCAAGTTATGCGGTATTTATGTATGTCCACCAATAGCACCCTCGACAGTTGATAACTATCTAGTGCATATGAGATTATAGGATCAAAGTGCCTTACTTAGCCTCATATTTCCCATGTAGTTTCACCTGTAGGATGCATGATTATTATAGATCATTGCATTATTCTATCACAAAACATCTGCTCGTGCCTAAATTCCATAGGCTTTTATTGGCAGGTTAAATTATTAGGGCTACGGGGACATCGAATACTTTTGGTATGTTTTGAAAAATAAATATTCTGTACTGATTACTGGGTTCTCGAATTCGATGACGGAACCCTAAACCCACCATTCAGTCAGCCGGATCAATTCTAGTACACGGTATCATCTAAGTCAGGGTCGTTTTGTAATGCAATACCGAATGGAATTAAAGATGAGTAGATCCTTTTGGAGTGGTCCTTTCTATCCCCGATAGCATATCCGATCCCAAATAGCACATTCGACAGACCATTCTCACCTTTTACGTCATAAAATTTTCAGGCCAGTACCCGTATCAACCAATCGAGGATATCGTTTGGAGCTAGGATGATTTTGACAACATTTTTCCTGCAATTTAAACTCAATTGCATTTAGAACTCAAACTAAGTACTAAAACGTATTATTTGCAAGGTCCACCATCCACATATTTACTTGAATACATGTATAACGCCAATAAGTCACGTCAAAAATATGGTCAGCTCTAGAATTACGGACCTGCAAGGCTATTCTGTTTTGTAACTCGACAGCGGAATCCGCGATGAGTGTCAAAATCCTATCTTTAGTCGTTTGAAGTTTGACACTCATCGCGGATTCCGCTGTCGAGTTGCAAAACAGAATAGCCTTACTGATACAGTATCGCATAAAATATGATACCTTCCAGCGCATCTCATCTTTATACGTATCTTTAATTTTTACCGACTTCAAAAAAGGTATTCAATTCGACTGTATTTTTTAATTGTTTTTTTATGATTGTTACCTCAGAACTTTTGACTGGGTGAACCGATTTTGATGATTCTTTTTTAAATCGAAAGCTGGTGCTTGTCGTGTGGTCCCACATAAATTTGAGCGAGATCTGACAAGTAGATTTTGAGTTATTTTGAAGTCGGTTATTTTTTGTCAAGAATTATTTAGTTTATTCAAATGGATACTTATGGTTAGCTGCTAGATCCCCTAGCGACCTTTACAGCTTCACTTGGACAGAGGAGAGAAGTTGGAAAAGCTCAGCCAAGAAGACAATTATTGTGAAAAGGGAGCACTAGCTCCACCTCTTCGAAAAAGGGGTTACAAGCAAACTAACAGACATTAATATTTTTCGTGCGATCGTTACCAACTGGGTGCATTTTTAAAACGTAAGGAAATACACCAACCATATAAGTAGCTAATATAACTTACGTTATATGCTGTACGTTGCTATGATTAACGCCTGTCTGATGATTACTCGTATCGTGTTAAGCCATCACTTCAACATTGAAACTGATTGGTGACTGATTGAACGCTGATTGATCACTATACGTAGACGTCACTGATCGTCAGGCCGACTGCACATTACCGTGACGTTGTTTCATGTAAAAGTACAATACCAAGTATACAATGAGTGCGCTAAATGATCGACGTTGCAAACCGAAATAGGCCACGGTTAAGTGAGCAATTTCATAAGTGCTTTGCGCATGTAGAGCATTCTGTCCCGGTTGTTATTACAAGTAGGTTTTAAGTTAAGCATTTAAAATATTCGCGATCTGCAGGGCACAATCTTTCTTTGTGATTAAATAGACAGAGAATTTGCCACATTACAGGGTATTTGCTCAGTACAGTTGCTCAGATTCTTAATTCAGTCGATCAAACGCTTATGTTTCATTTTCACATTTCATTTCACATTTCACATATTCACAATCAGGACTTGAAAATTATATATTAGTAGTAAAGCATTGTCGGAGATCTCTTGAGGGTTATGGGGCCATCCATAAATTACTTCACACTAATTTCGTGACTTTTTGACCCCTCCTTGTCACAGCTGGTCACATTTGTGAGACCCCCCCCCCCTAGTGTGACGTCACATATTATGAAATTTTACACCTAGAAATTATTAAATTAAAACAGCAGTTCCGAAATACGTTTTATTTCCATTAATTGTTTTTTAATATTTACCTGTGGCTGGCTTCAACCCATTAATGGCCCACTACTGGGCACGGGTCTCTCCTCTTGAGAAGGCCTAGAGCATATTGGTTTTGAAATGTGACGTCACGAAATTTATGACCTCCTCCCACCCCTTGTCACACAATGTCACACTACATCAACCGTAGTGTGGATACATTCAGTTAAATTAGGTTAATAAAAAGTATTTCTTTAAGCCCTTAATACAATTTCAATAACGTAATACCTTATGTAGATACTGATTTATCTTTGTCATAAGTAAATGAAACTGGAAACAAATAATCTATTTATATAAAATTGAAAAGCGACACACCGCTGATTAAACAAAGAATCTCAGAAACTACCGAACCGATTAAGATGAAATTTGGCAGGGAGATAGTTTCTGCTAAGGAGACGTCCACTAAGAACGGATTTTTGAAAATTCATCCCCTAAGGGGTAAAAATACGGGATGGAGGTCATTTTCATGCAAACCAACTTCGTCAGTTTTAGAGTTATAAATATCAAATTTTTTACGTAAGTTTATAGTAATAAACAAAAGTTAACTTTAACACATTTTTTTGGAAAATCATCCCTTAAAGGGTTAATTTAATGGACGGTACTTAGTAGGCAACTTCGTCATTTTTGAAGTTAAAAACATGAAAATTTACATATTTGCTCCAGACTGGAAACAAAATTTGTAAGTATTATGTTTTTTTTGGAAAATCATCCCCTAAAGGGTTGATTAAGACGGCGCAAATTAGTATGGCAACTTCGTCAGTTTTGAAATAAGAAGGGTGAAAATTTGTATATAAGCTTATAGTTAGACACAAAAAATAACTGTATCACTGTTTTCTCGAAATTCATCCCCTACAAATAGGGGTTGGAGGTAATTTTCATACAAACCAACTTCGTCAGTTTTAGAGTTGTAAATATGAAATTTTTTATGTAAGTTTATAGTAATAAACAAAAATTAAGTTTAAAACATTTTTTTGGAAAATCATCCCTTAAAGGGTTAATTTAATGGATGGTACTTAGTAGGCAACTTTGTCATTTTTTAAGTTAAAAACATGAAAATTTACATATTAGCTCCAGTTTAGAAACAAAATTTGTAAGTATTATGTTTTTTGGAAAAACATCCCCTAAAGGGTTAATTAACACGGCGCAATTTAGTATGGAAACTTCGTCAGTTTTGAAGTAAGAAGGGTGAAAATTTGTATATAAGCTTATAATTAGACACAAAAAATAACTGTACCACTGTTTTCTCGAAATTCATCCCCTAAAAATAGGGGTTGGAAGTCATTTACATACAAATCAACTTCGTCAGTTTTAGAGTTATAAATATGAAAATTTTTATGTTAGTTTATTGTCATTAACAAAAGTTAAAATTTAGCTGAAAATCATCCCTTAAAGGGCAAATTTAGGGGATGGAACTTACTACGCAACTTCGTCATTTTTGAAGTTAAAAAAATAAAAAAAATACATATTAGCTCAAGATTACAAAGAATCAGTAATGTGTTTTTTTGGAAAATCCTCCCCTGAAGGGTTAATTAATTAGGAAGTGCAAGTTAGTATGGCAACTTCATCAGTTTTGAAGTAAAAAACTTGAAAATTTATATATTAGTTCAAGATTAGAAAGAAAATTATCAGTTGTGTTTTTTTTTTGGAAAATCAACCCTTAAAGGGTTGAATAAGCTTATGCAAGTTAGTATGGCAACTTCGTCAGCTTTGAAGTAAGAAGGGTAAAAATTTGTATATTAAGCTTATAGTTAGACACAAAAAATAACTGTACCACTGTTTTCTCGAAATTCATCCCCATAAGAGGTAATACTTAAGGGGTTATAAATATTTAAGAAACTACGTTAATTGTAACAGGTTTTTTGGAATTTCATCCCCTAAGAGGTAAATAAAGAGGTTGCAAGTTTTTTCAGGACTTTGTCAATTTCAAACTCAGAATTATGAAAATTAATATGTAAGCTTAAAGTGAGAAACAAAAAATTTGTGTAGAGGACTTTACGGACGGGAGCGGGAGATGAGAGGGACAGGAATCGAGAGAGGAACCGGGAATGGGAGAGGGAGAGGGACAGGGAGTGGGAGATGGAGAGGGAGAGAGAGAGAGAGGGAGAGGGACAGAAAACGGGAGAGGGCCCGGGAGCGGGAGAGAGAGAGGGATAGGGCCCGGGAGCGGGATAGGGAGAGGGAGAGGGAGCGGGACAGGGAGCGGGAGAGGGAGAAAAAAGGACAGAAGTATTATTGTCTGTTTGTCTGTCCGGGCATCACATGAAAACCCTTGAACTGATTTCGACGGAAATTAGTTAAGTTGTTCCTTATACTTTGGATCACGTTTTAAAAAACTTTTCGTCGCGATAAAATTAAAAGTTTTCGCAGGAAACAAGATGAAACTTAGTATGGAATATTTTTAAAATACCAACGTCTTGCTTTAAATTTGAAACAAACGTTCTTCATTTAATTGATGGAATACATGTTTTCGAGTTTTTCAAAATTTTTCATGAAAAATAAAAAAAAAAACAAATTAATGTTAATGTTGTTTATTTTTTAAAATCCGTTCCCGTAGGAATGATTTGTGATTTTATCGTAGGTTTCAGTATATAAATTCCTAAATATAAGTACTTCAATATAAATTAACCTGTTTTTAAATTTTCTTCTGCAAGGGGTACAAATATGATAAGCATAAATTCCGCATGCGAAGCTGCGGGCAACAGCTAGTACTTAATATATTTCATACGGCTTTTCCATTTAAATCATGGTTAGATTTCGGTTTAAGGCAACATCACGGATGGTCCATTTAGCGCGTCCGGGCGCGTCTAGAATAATACGTCGGCAAATTTTATTCCTGCCTCGCGATGCGGCGCGATACGGTACTGGGGTAACTTAGGGTTGTCACTAATAATATATTTTCTACAAATATATTTTGCAATATCTTTAATACCTTAGCCGCATTTGGGCGGCTTAAAATATCTAGAAACCCCAATATCAAGCCGGATGGGTCGACACCCATCTTACGACTAAGAAGCGACTAAATTCGGCCTACTGGTGGTAGGGCCCCTCCGAAAGACTATATTGCTATATTGATGTTAATTGTTAATTAATACCATTATTACTATCATTATTTCTCCATGGGGTTCGCCTGGATAGCTACCACCCTTGAGTATGAGTCAACCGCCATACGACTCGTCGTGTTCCGGCTGGGGGTTCTTTGTTTCTTTTTCTTCTTTATTTCTTAGTTGGCAACGCACCAGTGAGGCCTTTGGTTTTGCTGATATTCATGAGCGACGATAGTCACTTACCATCAGGTGATCGTCGGCTCGTTTGCCGGCTATAATATGCCATAAAAAACCTGAAAACGTACTGTACATTCAACGTTCTTATTTTTGTACATTAAAGTAGTTGATTAAATTTAATTTTTTTTATTAAAAAGATTTGTTTACAAACCTGAAATTCATTTAGGGCGTACTTATTTACATTTTTGATTAATTTATAAATAGTAAAATAAATTAAGCGATATTTAAGTAAAATTATAAAAAAAATCATCATTATTACGTCTTACAATTTTCGTACTAACAGGTAGAAAGTAAACAGTTAACATTATGCCATGATTACTAATGGTTAATTAGGCTACGCATATTACGACACTTTAGCTAAATAATTTTTGTAAGACTTCCCGCATACTTTATCTGAAATCTGTCCACTTTGTGACATGTTGGTGTAAATGCTAATCATAAATTGATCTTACCTTGAATTGAAATACAAGTTCAAATAGAGAAATGGACAACCCTATGATAGTTTACGACTCCATCAGGCTATAAAACAATGAAAAGATACATTCAGGCCAATATAAAGATATGTGAAGATACAGAAACGATATAACGAGGTGGAAACCGCCCGGGTTTTCTTGAGGTTTTCCTGAACATGACGTATCATTGTATCTCGTTTTTATCCGACAAATAAGATAAATAAGTTAGAGTTTTCAATGAGCAAGCAAAATAACAATAATTAAACCTCTTAACATCAATAATGTGAACGGAGAAATGAAATAACGGCACATTTAAAGTTGAAGTGCAGAAAGCTAATATTTTTACATGATATGCATAAGATACACATAAAATTAATAAAAATAGATATTACACACACTACCGTGCATTTGACACACACGCGCATAATGTTATCCTCTCAAATGTCAATGTGAAGTATCAATATCAATCATAATTATACTTATTATGAAAATCTGAACCAGTGATCCTTTCTGAGGATTCCTTTCTATTCATATATTTCAATTTACTTTGATTATTTGTTGGTCTCTCTAGCCATTGATTTCGTAGGCATAAAAACTTTCGCCACTTGAATTGGCTGCTAACCCCCCCCCCCCCCCCCCACCACCACCACCAATCCAAACTAGAGTAGCGTGGCGGAGAACGCTCTCAGCATCTTCAAAAGGAGAAATCCGTGCCTTCTGTGGCCATTAAGATTCAATCCATTTGTTTATCAGTACTGCCAGCCCTAATTGTAAAAGATGCGATCAAATCCAATAACTCAGGCTAACGAATACCACCGCACTACAAAGTACGACGCTTTATTTATTTAGGATTTAAAGTTCATTCACTATGAACTAATAACAACTATTTTGTCGATATTGGAATTGGTTCTTTGAAATACAAATAATAACTATAATAATTAAGCATCGACGGTTGTTTTTCCTTTAAATATACATATAATCGGTGTAACGTTTATTCAGACCCTCGCATTGGGTTTCCCTGTGTCACGGGTGATATGGACGACAACACCCATAACTCGGATACAAATATTTATCTGTCACATAAATATCTGCCTCGAGCGAGCATCGAAACCGGGACATCTCGCTTAGCAGGAAGGATCCTTACCAACTAGGCTACGAGGACATCAATCAGTGATGAGTGATTATCATTATGATTTTAAACAAAAATGCATGAACAGATACTTCCAAAATTTTATTTTTTATTGTTATAACATAGGAAACACTGCTAAGGAATACAATAAAATGTGCGTTATCGCTTACAAGCGATTTCGTCCAGACTACAAAATAGGATGAACGGAAAAACATGTCTGGAAGAAATTAGGATAGGTTACACATAAAATGATAACCAATGTTACAGTTAACTAAAAACATAGTAATACAGTAAAACATAAGACGTATAAGATAATTATTAAACATACGACAGATTGGCGACGACACAGAAAACGAGGAGAAGAAATTAAGAACTAAAAGTTTAATGTATTATATTACAACCAGTTACATTTAGAGCGAGTTTCTTTCAAAATAAAACAGTCGTGAGTTGCATTTAAATAAAGTAGGAAACCCGCTCTGCGGTCAAAATTAGGGGTTGTTGTAAACTCGTCACAGGTAGATTATGGTTATTGTAAAGCCACAAATCCTTATTTTACATCATTTTCGTTTAAAATAGCGCTAGCAGCAAGCAAAGATACTGGTTTTTAGCGTCGGAAATAAAATACACGTAGAAACTTAGTTCTGTGCACGCTATTGTGAAATACATCGATATTTTATGTGTCAAGAGGTGACTTCACATGGACATTGTGAATAAATGTTCTATTTTCTTTGATAAATGTCTTTAAAAAAAATAACTCTCTGCACTTACTCTTCGTTTACTTTGAAGTAAACTTTAAGTGTACCAAACTTCAGATTCCTACGTGCATGCATTTTTTACAAAATAGGGGTACAAATGATTTCCCTTCAAATATTAATATTTTCACTTTCAGACCATTCGTAGATCCATGTAGATACCATCAGGTCACATGTCATCAGATCATTTTCTCCTAATTTTTTTTTGGTCGGTTATTTGATTATGTCAGTGGCCGCTCCGAGTATCAAAATTTTATACACAGCCGACAAGATATAAATAGTGACAGGTCATATTACAACAACAATATCGAATATCAACACAAATCAAATTTATTGAAGTACCTATTTTTAAACCTTAATAAAAACAAACAAATATACTCCATAAAAATGCATTAGAGCACCAATATCAGGAATGCTTTAAAAACAAAATTCCAGAGAACAATATGTCCGCACCGGTGAAAAATCGTGTTGTTTCGCAACTTTTCCACGAAATGGAAATAAAGCTTTTCCATGACGGCAAAACGAATTATTGAAATACGCTTCGCAAAATCGTTGGGTTCATCGCGTAACGAGCTGCGACTCGCAAAACGGATTAGTTCAAAAAGCTATTTCGGGAGAAGGTAGGGTGAATCAGACCTATGTATATCTTAGTGAGGTCCTTGTTGAATAATAATTGTTATAGGGAATCACTCCTTTTTATAAATATAGATTTTTTCAATATAAAAGATTTTCTTCGTGAAGACAGCGTTAACCCGCCACCGGTGACGCATATGTCTGTGAGACCGGGTGGTCAAAAAAACTATTATAACTTTTACACCCTCCATCGATATGGGTCGTGCTTTCGAGTAGCCCCTTTATCGGACATCCCCTACCGCCAGTCTACCCCACGACGGTAACCGGGCACAGGTTTCCGAGTATTGGCGCTAACCCGGTGTGTGAGACCGGCGTCACCGAACATGTAAGTGAAAAGGACATCAATGATTTGTTATTATTCACATTTTATATTTACTTTTACTGTACATTTCACGGTTGTGTATTAAATTTAGCACTGTTACAGTAGGTAATATATAATCAGCAAGTTTTTACGTGGATTTATTGGTAGTGTCACAAATATTATACATCATAATAATATTAAAGCATAAATTGGTTTATCCTTTCAAAAACTCTGTTTCAACATGAGTTTTGAACGTGAACAGTAGTCTCCAGGCTCTTAGATGACATAATAACATATGACGACGACGAATCGCTATCGTCAGCAGATGAGCATGATGGCGTACCAGGAAATACCACACCAGAACCAATAAAAAATTCAAAAGAGAAGTAATGTAAATTATAATTTACTATAGTACGGATTTTTTTTATTTTTTTGTTCTAAGGTATTTTTTTTTTTTACAGTCTATACTGTCATAAGACTGATTTAAGCTGATTTAGTTATAAAACTATACGATTGTTATTATTTTTCAATTTAAAAAAAGTTATATCACCAAACTTGTCAATAAAGCAGTGTTCAGAATATATATGTATAAATCCTAGTAAACAAGCTGTGATTTATGAGATACCTTTGTTTTATTGACATAAATGTAACTAGTTTTAACACTAAGCTATGTAAAAAGTCAGTTAATAGTTAATTCTCGAAAAAAAATTAAGTTGAAAATCCCGGTGCGAGAGACCGGCGTCACCAATGATGTAAGTCAAATTGACGTCACCAGTGGCGGGTTAAGTAAATATGTTGCGTCACATAGTTTAATAGAAAAAGACAAATAAAGCATCACAACCAAAGAACAAACATTCATCTGTCACTATCTTGACCGGGGATCAAATCCGGGAAGTCCGAGAACCAATGGTCGTCAAAGTCACCAATCAAAGAGTCAGTAAATAGATCCGATCGTTACTTCCATACTCCTAGTGGAACTTTGTAGATTCTCGAATCAAAACCGAAACTCAATAAAAAAGGAAATTAAGGTGCTTCCCTCCAAAACATCGACTATGTTTAAGCAAAACAAGCTCCAACTCAAATACAATCAAGAGAGCTACAAACCGAATTGTTGTTTCGAAACAATCCCAATTAAAACGTGAGAACTTTAACCATTGACGAACCGCATCCAGTGTTAATATGAACCATTAAAACTACTAACTAAATTAAGTGAGAGTAGTTCAGCAGTAGCTTATAGAGATAAGAAGGGAGCCCGAAGGATGTTATGCCCTTACAAATCAACCAAAAAATCTGTTCCGAAAAGAGCTACAGCACACAAGTTTATCTTTTGTTTCACTTCACCAATCATTATTGGTATAATACACGAAGGCATTTTAATTACGCTGTATGTCAAATCTCAAGTACTTCTGACAACAACAAAAGCGTGCGTATCGTCTTGTATTGACAGAGCGACTACGAGCAGAACGGACAATTGCCTGTTCTTACGCTCTTCATCGTCGGCGCACTAGTGATATACATATTATCTACCTCTCTTTTACATTATAATATCATTGTTCCTCGGTAGCTCCGTTCTGCGGGAACAACTTTTTACGGGATCCACAAAACGGGATTCAGCCAGCAGACAAACGTCAAAGCTGTGTTCCAGCTGGTGCCTGGTACCTTGAAATAAGTTTTTTTTCTCTTCTCTACTTTCTTGGCCAGAGACATATCATGGCATGGTGTAACTGATATTCATGGGCGACGGTGATGACTTACTATCAGGTATTTTTACATACACAGTAGTTTGCATCTTTTTCTAGAGCTTTGGAATAAAAATGGAGACACCATGGCGAACTCTCTTGTGAGAAATGAACAGAGGATCAAGTTTGAAACAACAAAACAAAATTGAATAATCAACCGTGATCGACTTTTCACGGAAACCTCCGTCTTGATACTTGGGCTATTATTTATTCTGTGCTTGAGGCTAAATATAATTAGAATTACTAGTTAGAATAGAAGAATATTAAATTTCCAACTACATAGTTGACTGAGGTAAAAAACATGAAAAAAACAACCAAATTGTATACCAATGAAAAATACCACTTTTTTAAATCCGTGATAAATAAAAAGTCCTCCGATTATTGGCTTCAACCCATTAATGGTCCACTACTGGGCACGGGTCTCTCCTCTTGAGGAGGCCTAGAGCATACTCCACCACGCTGCTCCAGTGCGGATTGGTGGAGATTATTACTATGGGAAATATAGCCTAAATTAGACTAAATCTCAATTCAGTTCATTTATTTGTATTAAGCACATTATGGCACTTACGCCCCAATTCAGAGTCACTGACGGTTACTTAAATCGCTCCTTAGTACAGAATTTGTATGGTAATTCTTTACTAAGGAGCTATTTTTAAGTAACCGTTAGTGATTCTGAGTTGGGACGTTAAGACTGTATTAGGCATACAAATATTGTCAAGTTTAAGGTACAAGCATAATTCATTAATTATTATTAGGTATACAAAATTTGATAAACACACATAAATTAATTTTACACATTGAAATTTAATTACATCACAAATTTAAATTACATTAATAAAAAATTATACATTTCAATTAATTTAAACTCGAATTTGAATTAAATTACATATTTAGATTAAAATTTAAAAATAAAAATAAAAAATCATACAATATAAATATGAAAGATATCTCGGAACAGCTAAGGTCTTATAAAACACAGTCCGTTAAATAAATAAAGCTTTGTTCTGGCGGCACGTTACAAACGGTGGCTAAGTACGTTCTGAATGTTTTTATTTGGGTTCCCTATAGCCTATAGTATTGATGGAACACGCAATATGAACACTCGCTATGCATTTCTTTTTTTTATGGAAATAGCCGACAGACGAGCTGAGGATCCACCTGATGGTAAGTAGCTATCGTCGCCCATGGACATCGGCGACGCCAAAGAAATGACTGACGCGTTGCCGGCCAAGAAAAAGAGAAGAAAAGAAAAAACAATTGATAATCATGTAATTTCTAAAACGTACAGTTGTAAGTTTAGAAGAAAGATACTTCCACCATAATCAGCGTGCTTCTTCTGAGAAATCAAAAGATCCCAACTGGATAGAGTTTAAGAGATTCTTCTCATCATTATCATTAGATCTTCATCATTTTAACTGTGTCCTATGTATTTATTTACATTATATGTAGTTATATAAAATATCAATTTAATTAACACCGTGAAGTTTTCTAAGAAGTGGTTCTAATTTTATTTACAAGATTTTTTTTACTTTATTGTAAAAGGAAGGACATTTTTTACTTTTTGTGAAAATAATACTGTACAACAATAGTAAGTATTAATAGACACGATTTTATTTTCTACGATACCCTAAACGCACCATCTGTGTTTCTTCAGGGGACACGTCAAAAAAATGCGCCCTCGTTTATTTGATTTCAACTCCCTTGCTCCTTGATCTCGCTAGAAAAACTTCAGTTGGGAGAGGTCGTTGAATTGTAAGCGCCCTAATCAATATAAATAGGGCCGGTACACACTGACACTTTGACAAGGGCGATTGTGAATGTGTATTATTTTAGAGCAAGTGGTTATTGTACCATCTATTGATTCCATCAGGGCAAGCGATCTACAGACTCACCAGATAAGTGGGTTATAGAAAACGAACGTTAAACATATACATATGGTTATGGTCAGGAGTTTGATGGTCGACCGACAGTGATAGCAATTTACAATAATTACAGATAACTACAGTCCTTTAAAGAGGTGGGAATCGATTTCCATGGTCTTAGCAACTAGGTTTATTAGTAGACAAATGCTAGCAAATGAGCAGATAGGATAATCATAAATTACCGTGCCAACTAAGATGTGAACAATAATACTAACTTAATTAATAGGATCAAACTCTATAACGCAAACTCATAAACACATCATTCATCGTATCGCATCTATTGGAAGTGGACGTGCATTAGATTTAGCTAGGGTAGACTTCGTAAAAATATCATTAAAATTAATACCAAATCTCGACCTTCGGGTATAACAATAAGTGCTAGTTTTGTGTAAAGTGTGTAGTGAACTGGACGAGTGGATTATAACATTCGCGTGTCATTCTTGCTCGCTTTGGCACTGCATCTGTGAAGGGAATAGCGACCTTATTGCTTGACGTTAACATATTGCTCACCTTGTTGCACTTTACCGTAAGCGATAAGAATGTCGCTGTCTAACACGCCGCCTAGTCAATCAAAATCGCATCCCGAATTAAGTACTATAGGCGAAAAAATTATAAGTACACGTAAGCGGAGCAAATTAGAGCAAAAAGAACCTGATGTAAGTACTATGCTGCTGGAATATGGACCCGATGGTCTACAGGAACTACTTGAGAAAACGGTGAAAAAGGTAATTACAGTAGAAATATCACAAATAACTGAGTCGCTCAAGAGCATCACTCAATCTCATCATCATCAATTACTGTTATTGCTAATGATAATGCCACAATTAAAGAATCGTTGAAGCAAGTGAACTGCAGATTATCGGACATTGACAAATCATTAAACTACACAGAAGAGCGACAGAATGCATTTGATTGCCGTCTCAATACGTTAGAGGAAGGGTATGCTCAGTTTACACAGCATGACACACAAATTCAGGCGATTAACACAGCAATAGCAGCCATGGAACAACAGGCGAGACAATGCAACATGGAAATATCCAATCTGCCGGAAAAGAAGATGGAGAATCTTTTATCTTGTATTGAACGGCTAAGTAATGAGATAAATTACCCTGTTGCGTCATCGAATATTGTGTCAATCCACCGTGTACCCCACGCAGACAGGCAGAATCCGCGCCCTAAGAATATAATTGTCAAGTTTACAACTAGAGTACTTCGTGACAATTTCATCGCTGCTTTTCGAGCAAAAAAGGGTATAGACTCAAACAAACTTGGCATCGCCGGACAATCCTACACGATTTATTGTAATGAACACTTAACACTAGCTAATAAGCTGTTATTTCGTGAATGTCGTCAATTGGCTCAAAAGAAATCGTATAAGTTTGTATGGGTTAAGCATGGGTCCATCCTCGTGCGTAAATGTGAGACGTCTCCAGCTATCGCAATCAGACAGAAACAGGATCTGTCAAAGATCATATAATTACAGCGATAGTAGAACAATGGTATTATTACTTTTACGCGGGCCAGTTGGTTACTGTAGCATTTTAATATTAATGTTATGTACTTTCATATTATGGCTGTTACTATGTATGATTTGTGAGGTAAGCTACTGTAATCTGAAGTCAACACCTTTATGTTTTTCTTACTGTCTTAACGACATTTTACTTTGCGCTGTAACGAGTTTTAATTACTACAACAATTTAAGTGTATTCCATTTAAAGTTAGTGACTAATACGTATCTATTACTTAACCTGCATCTTGATGGGTAAACATGTACTATCTTTATATTATCAGAACTGTAGGGGCTTGAATACGAAATTAAACAATATTTACATGAACATACTACAACATAATTACGACATTATTATTTTAACCGAAACATGGTTGCAGGAACGAATTGCTGATAATTGTTTTGTTGATGCGAGGTACCGGGTATTCCGCAGCGACAGGCAACTTGAGCGGTGTGGCAAGCGCGACGGGGGCGGGGTGGCGGTACTGGTGAGGCGCGAGCTGGCCGTGTCGGCGCGTGCGCTGCCGTCCGCGGCCGCCGTGACCCCTCCCCCGCCGCTCATGGAATTTATTGTGCTTGAACTGCGTGCTCGTAATTACTGTTGCATTATTAGCGCTGCGTATTTGCCTCCCAACCTCAACTCGGAAGTATATTCTATTTATTTTGACTACATATCGCACATTATAAACTCACCAGATGTTAATGATTTTGTCGTGGCGGGAGATTTTAATTTACCTACTATAGAGTGGACAGAACATAATTCATTCTTACAACCGGTTATTCAACCCAATTATTGCCTGGCTAATAAATATCTAATAAATTTTAAAAAACCAACAAATAAATTTTAAAACAACACAAATACACATATAAACAATAAATTTTAAAACAACCCAATTATTGCCTGGCTAATAAATATCTAATAATTTTTTTATCACTTTGTGGTGGCTATCAAATGAATATTTTTAAAAATAACAAAGATAGATTACTTGATTTATTTATCACGAATCTGCCAGGCTGTAAATCATTACTGGCGCCAGTATCACTTGTGCCCTTGGATAAATGTCATCCAGCTTTCTATATTCTTGCACCCCTTAACGAAATTGATACGCCCTTACAAACTAAGCCTCGCACAGTGTATAACTATAAATTAGCTGATTTTTCAAAAATAAACAGAGACTTACAAAATATTAACTGGTGCGAAGTATATAATTGTAATGACGTTGAAAGTGCGGTGACAACTTTCTACGAAATAATCTATCGTATCATAAGAATGCATGTTCCTACTAAAATAGTGAATCTCTCTCGATACCCAGTATGGTTCTCAAGTGCGCTCGTACATATTTTCAAAAATAAAAACAAGGCATGGGTAAAATGGAAAAAATTCGGTAATTTAACAGATGAAAAAGAATTTTCTATGTATCGAGATAGATTTAAAACAGCATCACATAAATGTTATCATAGATATATTAATTCCGTTGAGCATAGTATAAATAACAATATAAAGTATTTCTGGACGTACATTAATAATCAAAAAAGTAAACCAGATATTCCAGAG
Source organism: Thymelicus acteon (assembly GCA_951805285.1). NCBI lineage: Eukaryota > Metazoa > Arthropoda > Insecta > Lepidoptera > Hesperiidae > Thymelicus > Thymelicus acteon. Next base: position 3,481,138 of record OX638216.1, read on the forward strand.
TCTATGCATTACAAAAGTGAAACTTCTAATGACCCAGAAGGAATATGTAATCTCTTTTCTAAATTTTTTTGTTCAATCTTTGAGAAATCTGACCTGAATGTAGACTTTGATGATTGTAATCTCCCAGATATAAATCAAGCGTCTGATCTTCTGATAAGCAGTGTCTTTTTGAGTAAAGAAGATGTTTTGAAAGGTCTTCGCACGCTAGACACTACAAAGGGCTCGGGCGTCGACAATATACCTTCGGTATTTCTGACAAATACAGCTGAATCACTTTTTGAACCACTACATTATCTCTTTAATCGCAGTTTACATGATGGAGTATTTCCCGCCATTTGGAAATCAGCCCGCATTGTGCCAGTACACAAGAATGGTTCGAAGACCGATATTGAAAATTACCGGCCTATTTCAATTTTACCGGCTATGTCAAAACTTTTCGAACGTCTTGTTCATAAAAGCATATACCCATCCTTGCATAGTAAAATCATTGAACAGCAACATGGATTTGTACAAAAGCGATCTACTACTACAAACTTATTAATTTACACAACATATCTATTCGAATCACTCGATAATAACACACAAACTGATAGCATATACACTGACTTTCGAAAAGCTTTTGACCGAGTCGACCATAAAATTTTGCTTAACAAATTAGCGTATAATGGAATACGTGGCAATCTTTGGCGCTGGTTCAAATCATATATCTCGAATCGCACACAGAAGGTTGTCATAAACGGATTTGAGTCGGCATTCGTTCCTGTAACTTCTGGTGTTCCACAAGGATCGATTTTGGGTCCACTATTGTTTGTTCTATTTATAAATGACATAAATAAGTGTTTCAAATACTGTAATATACTTTTGTATGCTGATGATCTAAAGATCTATCTCACTATCAATAATGCTGACGACCACATTAGAATTCAAGAAGATCTTGACCGCTTCTCGGTATATTGTGTACAAAATAAATTGAGTCTCAGCTTAGATAAGTGCAAGGTAATAACGTTCACCAAAAAATTATCAATTAGTAAGTACCAATATAAGTTATGTGGTGTTGACCTAAATTACACTGAAAACATAAAAGACTTGGGTATAACGCTAGATTCCATGCTGCACTTAAATATTCATATAGATAACATTGTTAATAGGGCTTTCAAAATGTATGGTTTTGTAATGCGTACGTGTTCAAAGTTCTCTCGACCGACAACTTTTATTTACATCTATAAGTGCCTTATCAGATCTCAATTGGAATACGCTGCTCCAGTATGGAATCCATATTATCAAAAATATATCGACGCAATCGAATCAGTGCAAAGGAAATACTTAAGACGTTTACATTTTAAGTTTTCTCAGTGTCATCTGTCATATCAACGTCTCCTTCATAAATATAACTTGCAGTCGCTTAAATCCAGACGGCTTCAGCTTGCAGCACTACTTCTATATGACATATTTCATGGAAAATATGACTGTATACCTCTCAATAATAAATTAAACTACACAGTTCCTTACGGGTTACGAAAGCGTAGAGAATTACCTCTGTTTGCCACTAGGAAGTGTCGTACAAAAGCTGGTAAGCGCTCACCTATGTATCTACTAATGAATGCATATAATGTAAATTTCAATACTATAGACATTATCAATAGCCGTCCTGGCGCTTTCAGGAATTTAGTATTACACACTATTTGTAAGGAGTAACAACACATCTGTAATCAACCTCAAATGGGATTGGTTTAGTATTTTTTTTTCTTTTTTTTTTAAATTGTTAACATCGATCAGTTAAAGTTAAAAGTTAAAGTCAAAGTTTTAATAACATTGTATTATGTATGTATAAATTTAAACTTCAATTTTCTTTTGGTTGAATTTATTGCTGTTTCACTTTCAATTTATAATATTAAGAGTAATCTGTGGTTGACGGTGTTGGTACACAACCTAATAATAAGTCAAAAACTATTTGTATTACGCAAGATTTGTTGTGTGACTGTTTGTTGACCTAAATAAATGAAAAAAAAAAAAAAAAAACACATTAGGTAACAAGTTTGGCTTGAGAGCCAGTTTTTTCTTTCTTTTTCTTCCCTCTTTCTCGGCTGGCAACGCAGCAGTGATGGCTTTGGTGTTGCTGATGTTCATGGGCGACGATAGCCACTTAATATCAGGTGGATCGTCAACTCGTTTGCCGGCTATTTCCATAAAAAAAAACAACAAGCCAAGCAAAGCAGAACCTTAGTTATTCAAGAAACATATATTACCCTATATTCGGATTACACTGTATATTACAAAGTAAACCGCCTTACGTTGTACCTGAAAATCTTTAAGTTTCCTTTAAAGCTCCCATATTATCTTAATTTGAAAATAAGTTTCACAAAGACTGAATATTATGCTGAGTTGACGATGCACGTGTCACCGCCATACAAATTATATTTCAATGTGCTTCCGGCAAATGTCAGCCGACGCCGGCATAAAGGAAAGGAATATTATTAGTTCAAGGTATACGCGGAACAAAGGTAAATATGATTATGTGAACCAAACCCCACCTATTTTTTATGCTGTTGACATAAGTAAAACTTAACTGCTTGGTAATACGGTTGTTTAAAATGTGTATTCGACCGTATGGAGCAGTAAGAAACTGATCTAACAAATGCCACAAATTGTATCATTTTGTAGGTATTTTAAGACCAGTTTTGTGTCCTACTTGTTGGAAAAAAATAAAATAAAAGCATTTGTTTTTATTATGTTTAATTTTAGTGTAGAAAAACATGAAGGATGTCTTTATGAGAACGCCTTGAATTTTGAAATACTTCAGAATCTAAAGTTTAGATCATGATTCTATCTGCTAATGTTAATCTGCAAATATTAGTCCAATTGTTTCTTTTATGTAAACAACCGAAAGACGAACAGACAAGCCACGTGAGCCGTTTGTTTCTTATGACGAAATAAATCATTTCAATTTGAATTCGCACATAGACATCAGGAACGCCAAAAACCACCGAAACATGCATAATTAAAATTTTACCAAAAAAAACCAACTTCAAAATAACTCAAAAAGTACTCGTCAGATCTAGCTCAAATTTAAGTGGGACTACATGACAAGCACCAGCTTTCGATTAAAAAAAGAATCACCAATATCGGTTCACCCAGTCGAAAGTTCTGAGGTAACAAACATAAAAAAATACGGTCGAATTGAATACCTCGTCCTTTCTTGAAGTCGGTTAAAAAGATAGTTCACGGTTGACTGAAGAAGGTACTACCCGTTAGCCCAGGGATAAACAAATTAAACAACTACCACCCGTGCGTAACATCGGCATTCAACTACGCTACTTACTTACTACTTAAAAGCAAAAATGGGCTGAAGATATTTTAATGAAAGCTTTTAGACTAAAAAAAAAACATTTTAATACTTGCTACTACATTGCATTACTATTCTTTCGCTATTTAATTTTAAAAATAGTTGAAAGAATATTATTTTAATGAAAAATATAATATATTCTAGCGGTCCACACGAGGTTAACCCAGTTTTCACGTAATAACATAGGATTGTTCATATGAAGTATTCCTCACGCGTGCTCGATATTATGAACGTCGCCATTATGTCGTTGACCTTATTTCAGCTGATTTAGTCAGTACTTGCTGTCATAGTCCGCTTGCCTCCGTTCTTCCCTTCTCAACTAACTTAGACTAAATTACGAGTATTAAACAGGTTCTCAAACTCATCTCTACCGCTTTTGATAGTCAACAATTTTCTGAAGCCCATCTCAGTTAATAAATGCCAGACAAGCTCATGAAAGAGTTTTAGTTTCAATAATAGATTTTTGATTAATAAAATAATAATAATAAACGCTTACACACTTATACCCCCGCACTAGGTTTTTTGCCTGTGTCGCGGGACTCGCGGGTGGCATGGACGACACATCACAGTCACACCCATGACCCGAGTACAAATATTTATCTATCACATACATATCTGCCCCGGCCGGGAATCGAACCCGGGACCCCTCGCTTAGCAGACACGGTCGCTACCAACTAGGCTACAGGGTCGTCAAATACACGGTCGATTAGATCACTTAACGCCTCCAAATCTTTATTATGACTTCTACCGCCCCAGTTAAGGTCTTTAGTTGGTCCTGGTGGGCGACTAAGGACTAGATTGAGTATAGCATAATTTCTCTCTACATTTTATACTTATATTTAATTCCATATGTTCTGGAACATACTAAGTAATTTATTTTTCATTCCATGCAGGTACTCCAGCATCAATATATCTACAAACATTGCGTAACAAACATTAACGTCAACCCGAACACAGCCTAATTGAGAGAAATATCGTCTTTAATGAACACAAATTATCAAACAAACCAACCTTGAGTCCCACACCAAATTCTACTGGATGGGATTACAATAAAAATCCACGCGAATTTATCATTTGATGTTGCAAATAATATTCGTGAAAAGTAAATTGGTTCGGTACTAAAATAAACTACGTAGTCACATTGAAGTATAATATAATGTCATAGAACAGACATCTCGAACAAAATATGTGTTCCGCCAGGAGATTCTATTTTCAAAATTGAGCCCCAGTTCTCCTTTCAAAATCGAACGAGTCCATTGAAAATTGAAGCCGATCGGCGCCAATTCATTGGGACATACATTGTGTTCGCGGTGTTGGTTCTATAGGCTAATAATAATACTTCAATGCGTAGTTATTGATTACTATTTTATTGTCACTGTTTTAAAATCGAAGCATAATAATAATGACGGTCAACAGACAGAGTTGGACAGTTTGCTAAGTACCTGCTTCTACTGATTATAGAGACTAGCACAGAAAAGCGCTTATAAGTCGGTGTACATCCTACACAAGTATTTTGACAAACTGTCATGCGAATCAGTCCTTTTGCGAATCTGTCCTATTGCGAATAATCCTACCTGTCAATTGACGACACTCGCATTAAACCGTGCACAATTCAGTAAATTTATTTTGATAATCGATTCAGTTACGTAGAATCAGGTTATAAACGAGACACTGACACATCAATTTAACCTTTTCGTGATTCCATAGCACGGAGAGAAAGGCTGCAGGATTCCAACAAATACAATTGAGTGCTCCGTCCGCTATCAAAATAATTTATCCTCGGCGCGGGCATTCATACCCCGGTTCGTGCATAATAGCCTTTCAGCGGGAAACTGTTCAGACCGTTTATTTTTAAGGAACGATATTTTGTATAATTCTCGAATGAAAATATTACGAGGAACTTAAAAGAAGTGAAGTAATTAATGAAGTTGTAATCTGCCAACAAATCAAAGTCGTTTTATGTTGCTGTATTTGAACTTATTAACGTTGTTTTAAGACGGTTTGAATGTCGATCTCTCCGAACAAGTTCGAATCTTGCACGCCCTCTAATTTTTCAAATAGCGTGTTAGAAAAGATATTAATTATCACTTCGGTAAAAGAAAACATTGCTAGGAAATCTGCACACGTGTTCTGAAATGTGTGTGTGAAGTATAGAAGTATATATGGGTCAATTTCAACAAACACGAATTTTGCCTAATTACAGTGGCGAATTTAAATTTGCTGTTTCTGATATTTTTTTTGACTTAAATAATAGGTAAATATTAGTACTACTTAATCATATACTAGAGATCGAAAAAAAATTATTAGTTCATGAGATATTTCCATTTGAAATTATCAAATGCCACCGAAATTATTAAAGGACCACCGGAATTAAAATCTGAGTCACCGAAATTGATTAAATTTAAAACTGCTGTTTCTAAGACATTTTATTTGGCATAAATAATATGTAAATAGTAGTAATAATTAGTCACATAGTAGAGATCGAAAAAAAAATTATTAGTTCCGGAGATATTTTCAAATTACATTATCAAATGCCACCAAAATTAGGACCACTAGAATTAGAATGTGATCCACCGAAATTGATTATGCCAATGAGAAATAATAAAGGCAAGATCATCTAATACTTTAAAGATACATTTTGAAGAGTAGGAGTCTAGATGAACGGACTCCTTTTAGCGGTGATTAGACACGCTTGTGTTTCTATGGCCTATTAGACCAGTGCCGATAGCTTCAAAAACGGTAAAAAGTGAAAAAAAATATAGTACTATAAACTTTTTTCTATAGGACTTGTAGTTTTGCCGGAAATTGAGATAAACTATTTTTTACCCCTAAACCCCCCCTCCCCCACTTCCCGACCTCAGATCGCCCGTAAATAATTTTTCCCTTAATTTTCGTTATATTCTCTTCCTTTTGCAATGGGTTTCATCCTACGATTATTTTTTTCGTTTCAAAAATTATTGGCACTGGTCTATACACGTCCCTATGTGCTTTGATTTGCCACCGGAGCCACCGAGATTAGGCCACCGGACTTAGAATTAGAGTCAAAACTTGAATTTTAAAGAACACCGTTACTCACAGGTTAACTTTTATTTCACAAATATGGCTGAAAACCTTTAATGGAAGCCTCCATAAAATTTCTTGACAATCTGCTTTGTACTTTTACTAATATACATGACATCGGAATTGGATGATTTTGTATTCCTGCGCCACCGCAGTGAGTACTTACGTGTTTGGCAGGAAAATTACGCAGCCAGTCGGTTATCCTAACACGCAGTTTGCAAGAGCACAACTGAACGGTGCGGGGAGAGCCAGTAAGGTGTCTTCCAAATCGTGTCGTAATAAGTAATGAAGTATACAAAATGCGGCACCGGAATTGCTTTTTTTTGTAGGACATTTTTAAAAGATGTTTTAAGAGCTGTTGCACTATCTTAAATTACTCCGTAAATATATATTAGTTGTGTTATTTAATGTATTTCTAAAAAACATTCCTTTTTAATAAAATTTATTTACCAAAAAAGAAAAAAAATATTAAATATGTAAATAAATGGAGGTCGGACAGTACACCGGAATTAGATTTTAGGTCTTAGATATTTTTTTATTAAGAATCTATGTATTAAATACATCTGAATACTTTACTATCATGTAGATCACTACTTAAACTACCTATATAAAATTATGCATAATTGTAGTTTACCTCCACACATTAATTTTCAACCTCGCCGTCTCAAAAATGCACTTGGGAAATTCACCCATATACGCCTATAAAATCAATCAGCGTGGTGATCTATGGCCTGTGTATCCCTCAATATCAGAAGAGAGTCGAACCAAGTAGCAAGACACTCAGCACAAAATATAGAGACAAAAAGATTAGAAAATATATTACAATGGACTTAAGCGACACGTCGCCTGTTTCTCAAGGATCTGCAGTAGTTAAGAAGAAAATCATTGAGTTATCTTCACTCTTTATTCCGCCTTCCTGGAATAAGGCATAAGTGTGAAAAACACCTTTGGCTCTCACTGAGCCAACTCCGTAGTTGAGAGTTGTTTGAACGTGTTACGTGACTAGAGAGACATCATATTTTGACTTCATTTTATGGCTAGGTCCTTCCTTGTAATAAAACCTTTCCAGACAAGAAAAATAATATTTGATATCGCTGGACGAGTTAACAATTTTGTAACATTTTAGTCATTAGTAATCCAATACAATTTTTTGAAGTCCGTTTGGTAAAAATAACAATACATCTCGTTTATCCACAAAACATCTCTTCTTAGAATCTCACGAAACAACATGAAAGATAAAACGGGCTCGTTATAAAAACACAGGACACTTCACATTTATAAACCAATATGCCAGTCAACGATTTTAATAAGCTTGATGGAATATCACTGAGTGACGAGCACACGGTAGGGACACTATGATTCATGTTGAACAAGAGACATTAAAAAATTATAAAACGACACTCAACATACCAATATCAATAGCTTTTTGCATTACCTCCTACGTATATTTTTACAGTACCTATCTAAAATTAGTGCCATATAAAGAGATTATGAAACATCGTCCAAATAATGCACTATCCCGTTTTTCGCACGTCAGTAATTTTATTTACTAGTGACTTACCTATCAAGTTCACTAGCTTCTAAACACGGACATAAAAAAGACGGACGTAATCCCAAGAACAAATTCAGTGAAGCACCCATCGTAATACAAACTCTCTATTCGTACAAGTACACGCACCCACACATTGACACCATCCTGATACCATAAATGTCAATCGCGAATCAAAAATTACGCACACATGGTAAGCGAGCTGTCATTGCTATGCTTCACTCTCGATTAGACAAGGTTACGTCCGTTCTTTTTTCAGGTCCGTGCTTCTAAAGTAAAATTTTAATTCAATCTTAACGATAGTAAAAGCTATCTTAGAACAATATACCTTTGGAATATAATATGTAAGTATAGACACTTCCATCATTTCCTTATCAATACAATAAACCTCATGGTCACTACTGCCAATATCGCGGCAGTTACGAGCAATAACGGGAAATATCCCGATAAGATACGTCTTTATGGTCTCCCTGTCGTAAACGAGCCAGTCATTACTGATTGTAACTGAGGCTTTTTTAATTTTTCGAAAATGAAAGCGCTGTAGGTATCTGTCTGGCCCGAGGTTGCAGTCATAAAGGTTGTTTACGATACACGTTTTTACGACGTTTTTATGGAATAGAAGTACTTGCTCTTGTCTATGGTGTTTATAGATCATGAGGTTATGGCAAGGGCAGAGGGTCTAGGTAACTTTTATCCTTCAAAGACAATCAATCTAATGGGCCGTTACCCGTGCACCCACTGGCTTCACCCACCGGTGGGTGAACGGGTAATTCGTGTTTACCGGTACACCCACTGCATCAAGGTTGGAATTTTAAAAATATCGATAACATTGTCGATCATTTTAAAGGGTCATTACTAAAATAGAAACGAAGATTTCAGAGCAAAACTTTACAACTTGTAAATCGTACATAGATGAAAACCGAATAAATTACAGCTGGCCGACATTTTGTCGCGAAGTTTCGGAGGCATTTCGTAAAATGGCGTAAAAACTGCAATATACAAATCTATTTTTGTTTCTATCAATCAGCAGCTAAATGAAACAAATTTTATAAATTAATGAGGAATTCCTGTGACAAATTTAATGATCAGAAGATTAAAAAACAAATTAATGGGGTAGCGGGAAGCGTATTCCGAAGCAATTAAAATACTTGCGCATGACTTGGCGGCGGCAGTCTTAGCAAGTTGCTCGGTAGACTTCCCTCGGCGTCCTTAAGGCCTCATTAAGGTTTTAATCCTATAAGGAATACTCGATTGCTATAGTTGAATTTATATTTGAGTGCCACACTTGACGATGCTTTTAATGTTTAAAGCGTGCTACTGATTATAAAATTGTGAAATGTTTACTTAAACTTTAGGATTATCCATACCTAATTATATTCTATTCATGGATAACACGTAACACAGATCCTTAACAACGTTTAATTAAACATATAAGGCTCGTTTCCATTAGGGTGAGTATCCAGATCGTGATTAATTGAATCCGTTGCTACCTTTGCATTCTTAAGGCGCAATTAAGTAAAGTAGCTACCGTAACCGTTTTAGGAACTGTCACGACGAAACGTCATTATTGACAGGATAATTTTTTTTTTCATAACTTAATTTTCCGATGAACGTCAAACCGACATCACAGTATTAAATACTTTCGGATGAGAAGTTTGAACCAAGAACTTTATATTCTACTAGCTGCCCCGACAGACTTCGTTCTGTGAAAAGTTTTTTTTATATTATTATTTTTGTATGCTGTATCATAAAAAAATAAAAACAAATAATTGTGTCAAAAAAAATTTAGGGGTGGGACCATCCTTAACATTTAGGGGGATGAAAAATTGATGTTGTCCGATTCTCCACCCTAGCCGATATGCACGCAAAGATTCACGAAAATCGGTCGAGCCGTTTCGGAGGAGTTTATCTTCTAACACCGTGACACGAGAATTTTATATATATTAGATGTATACCTACATGTGGACTGCTTCTAAGAGGTATGGATCACGAGACATTGAAGTTCTTGGTTTTTATCAATCATGATGAAATTGTATTGACAAACCGAATCATCAATGACGGATGTAGGTATAAAGGAAACAAACCGTTATAATGATTATAATGACCGAACCATTAAATACTGAATCTGTAAATCCCGCTAAAATTTACACTACACTTGATTTTACGCAGGCAGAAACACCATTTAGCCAGGCATGTAAATACGTCGCTCAGTTCTTTATGCATTATTGCGCGAACAGACACAGACGACACTTAGGCACGTCGACACAGCAGCTCATATAACATGTATGGAGAATGATCGCGTCACGACACAGGGACTTGTCGTGCTGTAGGCTAGAAACGAGAAGATAATCTATGTTATAAAAAGTAGGCTATAAAAGAGAAGAGAATCTTATCAATCTGATTCAATAAAAAGAGAATTCCTGACAGATATATCAGAATCCAGAACCTTTGGAGCTGGAATTCATCCCCTAAGGGTAATAATTCGTCATTTTTGAACTCAGAAATGTGAAAATTTATATGTAAGCTTAAAGTTAAAAACAAAAATTGACTGTTATAGTTGTAACACAGGGAGGGGAGGGGGGCAGGGGAGGGAGAGGGAGCAGGAGCGGGAGAGGGGGAGGGAGTGGGAGCGGAAGTGGGAGAGGGAGGAGGACGAGGTTTTTGTGTGCATCTCTGATTTGTTTCATTTTTAGGCGATACGAAGTTCGCCAAGTCAGCTAGTAAACATTTAGTTGACTTTTTGAGTGAATTATTTCAAATGAAAGTTTCTAAATAGAATGAACGAATACAAGGTAGTACGTACATAAAATTCAAAAGCCCATTCATCAGACGGTTAACCCTAATAACCACGTGAGGCTTTCACAAGAGGTCTATTGACCTCGCCGATCTGGCTTCTAGTCTTTCAGCTTCGTCTGACCTGCTTCCAGCTGTTTACTGTGTGACGTCACGGGATTTCGTTGCGTTTTGCCAGATACCACAGCAGATACGTCAAAGAACACGGCGAGAATGATGACGTAACGTTATCATTACAAGACTTCTTTAGCTACGTTGAAGTTAGTTGTTGTGAATTTGTTGTTGAAACGGCAATTAATGATCATAATATTAATAATATACCTAAATGGCACGGACGTAAAAAAAAGACAGACGTAATCCCAAGAACAAATTCAGTGAAGCACCTATAGTAATACCAACTTTGTATTCGTACAAGTACACACACCCACACATTGACACCATACTGCTATGACATTGACACCATCGCGAATCAAAAATTACAAAATTACACATGGTAAGCGAGCTGTCATTGCTATGCTTCACTCTCGATTAGACAAAGTTACGTCCGTTCTTTTTTTACGTCCGTGCTAAATGGGTTAATAATAATATTGATAATAATATGATGTCTAAGTAAAGCCTGACCACCAAGCGGACCAGCTTTTGTCATCGCCTTTTACGGCACTCCAGTACACCGGCATGGAATTAGGGTCAGTATTCTCAGCCGCCACAATACCTTCAGTGAAAAAAAGCGACATTAACGTTTCAATGAAACAAGTTGCTTCAAGACAGTTCGATGTTTAAGAAAATACAATTACAAATCTCAACGTAAGCAATTCCTTATTCGACAAAAAACATTTGAAATTAAGATAACAAAGCTTTCTTATGCCCCTACTCAGAGTCACTGACGGTTACTTTAATCGCTTCTTAGTAAAGAATCACCATACAAATTCTGTACTAAGGAGCGATGTAACCGACTCTGAGTTGGTGCGTTAGATAGGTATACAGCCTACTCTTTATTTCCTGTCTCAACAATGAAATTGGAACTAAATATAACAAGGATAATAGAAAGGGCTGTAAGCGCCTACTGTGGTAGCGATTTCTTTCAGCCAATGCAAACGCTTGAACTATATTTATATTATAAACTATATTTATAGCGTACAGACGTGGGGGAATTTAAGATCTGATTAATAAATACTAGCGCTCTAATACCCGCCCGCTGCTTTACCCCCGTTTTCCACCAAAATAAATACCCCACCTACTATTTTAGATTATGGTCTATCTGTGTGCTAAATTTCATGAAAATGCTTTCAGTAGTTTATGCGTGAGAGTAACAAACAACATCATAAAGTTTTATAATAAATAGCTTTTATATGTGTATATAATAACTTTTATAATAAATAGAGTAGGAACGATCCTGAGGGAAATACGAGTATCATGTTTACAAACTGTGATATAATACCTACGCCCAAATAAATGAAGTCGAGCAAGATCGCTTTTTAGATTAAGTTTATTGTAACTTGAATGCACAAAAAAATCCCAAATACAAAGTTAAAGAAATACTCATAAAAAGTAATTAAATATTCCAGCAGCGCATAAAAAATTTGTTTTATTTCTTATTTGCGCATGAAATTTTTAACCAAGAAAATCTAAACTGACTGTGTCTGAAAGTATATTTTGCAGGGAAAACAAAAGTTACAATAACCCTACAGTATGTACGGAAAAGCCGTGTAATTAGGCCACAACCGAATAGAATTAACGCCATATGAACCAGGTTAGAACTCATAAGTTTGGAAGACGAGTGGAAGAGAGATGCGCCCCGTTTTGTTTACAATTGGGGCGGGAACGAAAGCGTAAATTTGTGTCGCACGTCGACATTTATTTTTCGCCTTGTTTTCTTTATTAATGACTAAATGGGGTTGACGCGCGGATGCGCGCGTCTCGCGGATTGTCTCGTGGCTCGCGCGCGCGTGTAAATGGGGTATAAGAATCATGCTTATTGCATTATTTTACTTTAAGATGTAACATGTAAAAATTAAATTTGTATGATCTGAGATCGCGCTCTTGAGCCAAGATCGGCTAAATTTCAAAAGCAAAAGCCTTATACTTATAGAATAACTTAATAATTAATCTCCGTAGACACACGACATCATTAATCTTATGTCGTCTTGCTTGCGACAATATTTATTCCTGCACGAGTTATGGGAATTTATTCCAGGGCGGCACAGAAAGGAAGCTTTTAGTTTGCCCCCAACAGAAACAAATGGCAGTTCAAACCAATGGCGTGTGACAGAAATATCAAATGCAGTTTAACTTGCGGCCGAGCTTCTAGTTTTGTTTGAAATAAATTCCCATTTTCATCCCGTTCAGTCGTATTCTGAAAAGGAACCAATAACATTATTTTTTTGCATATTATCCAACAAAAATATAAAATATAATAAAAGTTCTCAACAGAATTTCACTTTTAGTGACAAACAGAATCTAGGTTGTGTTGTAATGAATGTATATTCATATCACTCACACACAAGAAATCGTTCGCATGCTCTGATGCTACGCTTCCGAAACGTGTACGAAGGGCATTAATCTCTAATCTAATCAAACCATCTCCTTCAGGTGCAGCAGACAAGGAGGCGGACGAAGAAGAAGGCAGTGCCGGAGCTGCCACCACCGACGAGACAGAAGAAGACGACCATGGGAAGCACATCCTGCCCCTCGCTGCTCATCCACCGGTCATGTACGTATATTATACATCTACATTATAAATTATACATTCACATCGTAAATTATATATCTACATCGTAAATTATACGTCTACATCGTTAATAATATGTCTACATCGTGAATTATACATCTACATCGTGAATTATACATCTACATGTTAAATTGTGTATGTATTGAAAATAAAATCGATATACGTATATATTTTTGTGCAACTAGCCGAAAAACGAACATATGAGCCACCAGATGGTAAATGGTCACCGTCACTACTTTAAACCGATACTTTAAAAAATATGAAACATGTTGAACAAAAAGGTACAAACTTATTCGAATTAATAAGTACCGTAATAAGGAAAATATGAGGTAAAAAATCCAATAGCAGCACTTTTTTCCTTTTACTTCGTTTGTTTTCTTTAAAAAGTATCCTCTTATGTATTCAATCAGTAAATGCAAATGGATACTAAAAGTGTTTTCCTTCACGTTGAATCATTAATTTTGCTACGATTGTAAACTCTTGCATGCCGTAAACGAAAACCCTTTTGAAGGCCTTGTACTCATCCAAAGCGGAATCTAACACTGTGATACAGAAAAAACAGCACTGAAATTTAACATTGATAAATATGTCTTTATGTTAATTTTAAATCCCCAATGGATTATGGATGGTCTTATTATTTTTAAAGTACCATAACATTAAGTTTCAATTACTAAAAATACTGCTATTAAAATAATCTAAGAAGGCATTTTTATTTCTTGCTAACTATCACAGACCACATGTCAACCGAATCACGGCCCCACTATGTCCATTGTGGTTAAGACAGTTTCACGTAATTTAAAGCGTATCCTCTATCGCAAACCTTCTATTGGTCTATAACTGTATCACAGAATCACGCTCGCCACGACTTGTGCACACAAGTGCACGCCCCGCCCCGCTAGAACACGCCCTTAAGAATCAGGTTGATTCAAATATGTCTAAAAAAGAAAGAAGTAAAATACCTGAAAAAACCTTTTGCCATGAGAGCCTTTCATTTATTGCATTTAAAGTTCATTCGGATGTAAAACATCTGTTAGAATTAAAAAAAATGATATTTTAAACAATATTCTCTTTCAGTGAGGTGTCAGCAAGCCAGCAAGACTTCTTTAAGATGCTGGACGAAAAAATTGAAAAGGTAAATGTAAAAACATCTTGATTACTTAAATTTTATGCCATGAAAATATCACTTCTTTATTTGTTTGAAATAATATATTTAATTAAACTATAAACTATTTTCTTACCAGGGGAAAGACTACGACTCCTCGAGCGAGACTGAAGTAAAGATCGAACAAGAAAGACGAAAAAAGTTAATAGATGAATGGCGATCAGCATCTCTATCTACGCAGTCATCCCTATGTCACTCAAGTCCCCCGACACCGGCACGAAGACGTGTGTCCAGGCCGCCCCAGCCACCAGAACGTCAGAGCAGCCCGGGATCCGTCAGAAGATGTTACAGACAGCAGCACGTCCCTGATGGAATGTCTCCCCCACCAAGAAGAGCGCAGAGCGCACAATCCCATCATCCTCCCGAACAGCGACACATAAACGGTGACAACTGGCACGACCCCACTAAGTCACCAGTGAAAAGACCACAAAGTGCCGGCGCCAATTGGAAGAACAACCCAAAAGTTGCACCCTACAATCAAAAGCCGAGAAAGAACGAGGCGAACGATAACCAAAGATGTATCCAAAAAGACATTGAAACGCAAGATGCTAGTCAAGACACGTCCCAGGTCACCTTCAACCCAACATTCCAGACGCACAGTCCAGCGCACTCTGCTAAGTCGCAACAACCGTACATCACTCAAATTATAAACTACCCGATGTCTCAGCAGGTGACGCCTCCATCGCCGCCTAAGTACATAGCGCCGCCGGAAGAGTATCAGGATCCTCAAAATAACGTCGTTGAAAATAAATACAGCAGTACCCAAAGGCAGAGTCCAGTGACGCCGGTCAACTCCCAGTCTCACATATACTACATCCACGGCAACGCTACGACAAGCGTCTCGTCCGACATAGTCCAACAACGGCAGCAAACGGCCTTACATTTACAACAGTATGTGGCAATGAAGCAAGCGCAGCAGCAGATGTTCTCGTATCTACAACGAGGTCCACACACAGTGTTTCCAAACGTAGACTATTCGCAGAATGTACAGGCGAATCCGCGGTTGTATGAGAACGAGGAGTTCGTAGCTCAGTACGGTCATCCTGCTTTACGTCCTCACAGCGCGCCGAGCCCTATGGGTGTGGTGAGACCTATCCCAGTAGCACCGGGCTACATGCAGGATGGATCTCACATGATCCAGATGCCGATGTGGCCGCACATGGCTCCGGTGGTATCCACAATGGGGCCATGGATGACGGGCCAAACGCCACCAGAAATGCAGTACTACCCTCAGTCGCAGTTCATGCCGATGTACCGAGCTCATTCGGCGGGATCCGCGGGGACTTTAACGAGGTATCATAAGAAGGAAGCGAGCGATGACGTGAAAAATGTGTGCCAAAGTATAAATCTGGTCAGACAGAAGCAGATTGGGCAGATCGTGTCCGTCCCCGGGCAGGAGTTGACAGTTTGCAACAACCCGAGTGAGAGCCCTAGTCCAGCGTCAGTCAGCACCGACAGCGGGGTGTCCCCGGGAAACAGCGCCCCGAACTCCAAGTCCTCGGTCTTCAGCACCCCCTCGATAGGGGCTGACAGTTTCAACAACTCTATAGAAAATAAAAGTAAAAAAATTAAAGTCCCCTTCGCCACGAGGTCTCTAAAAAATTCTAAAAGTCTAGATTCTTAGTCAAAGTTTGTAATTATGTAGATTTTCTAAGTGTACGTAGAGTCTAGTCGATAGTTATTGTAAAGTATAGTGAAATTAGAGTCCAAAGTGCTTATCATTGTATAATTATGTGACTTTATCGGGAGTTTTTTTATCGATCGATGTTATAAAGTTGGTATTGTCGAGTAGTTTAAATTATTCTAATAAATAAATTTAATATCACTGCTACTGTGACTGTTATGCTGTGATGAATCTTCGACGTATTATTAATTACTTTCCAAAAACATTACTGATAGATTAGGCGATTAATGTTTATTATTTTGTATATTGTTTTTGTGATGTTCTAAAATATTGTACGAATTTCTGTTAGAAACGGGTATCTGTATTAAATACTTGTAATTTATTTATTAACGAACGAACGTAATCGAATCTATCTAAATGGTTTAGATAAAGACACGTAAGTGGTACTTGAAGTGTTCAAGTGCCGAATGATGCATTTTAAACTATTCAATAATAATGATAAAATGAAGCTGTAGTTTAATTTAGTCCCTGTAAAGATGTTTTACGATTGGTAATATATCTCTTGCGCGAAGTTTTTTACGCATCAAAAAAGAACGAAAGGATTAGGTTTGCAGATTAATCCGTCTTTTTTTCACATGTACGTCATTTGAAGTTAAATTAAAATGTAAAAGAAGCAGTCTTTACGTTAAATTGCGATTTCTTCCACATAAGAACACACGAGAGATGTTAGGCATTATATTAGCTGTTGAAAAAACTCATTTATATTATAAATAATTTTTTTTCACCGTACCTATTCCATTAACTGGACCTTTTCTGAAATACTCAAATTATTTTAAATAATGACACACTAGGATACATAAATAAGTACTCTTATAGTTCTTGCGACCGTTTAACACGTTTTTTAACCGACTTCAAAAAAGGAGGAGGTTCTCAATTCGACTGTATTTTTTTTATGTTTGTTACCTCAGAACTTTCAACTGGGTGAACCAATTTTGATGATTGTTTTTTTAAACGAAAGCTGGTGCTTGTCGTTGTTGATATGCGCGACAAATGGACGAATAACTCAATATCACGCCAACCGATTTCGATGATTCTTTTTTTAAACGAAAGCTGGTGCTTGTCATGTGGTCTCACATAAATTTGAACGAGATCTGACAAGTAGTTTTTGAGTAATTTTGAAGTCGGTTATTTTTTGTTAGTAAAATTTAGATTATAGTATTCAGTAGATATTATTTCCATTACCTATTACAAAATTACTTGTTAAATATTTTTTGATATCAATACGAATGCTGGTTTAATACCAAAGCAAAAATAGTTGACTACCGTTCAAATATTTACACATCGCCAGAGCCATTTGTATATCGATTTGGCATGCCGAAAAGCAGTAGTTTTGCTATAAGTTATTCAACATAATGTCCCTCCTGAAAGCCTTCGACAGGCTAAATGTATCCCGACAGCGCTGAATTTTGGCTGAAAGCTGCCGATGTCAGTTTTTTTATTTATTTATAAGCAATTGGGAAAATAGCATTAGTGTTTACGTGTCCTCTCTAGAAGCAAAGACTTGGTCTGGCTTCCCTGGTCGCCAGAGCCATCTGGACAAGTAAGACGATGAATAAAATTGGTACAATCTCCTCATTGGGCATTGTACCTCCTTTATTTTGAATTCACATGCCATATTTTCCTAAAGCTTAGAGTTGCTATCTACAAAACTATTTAATCACAAAATGGCGGCGGAGTTGAAATCTTTTTATTACATTCAGAAACGATGATTACATAACCCTTTGGTATCTTATTAATATTCTAAACAAAATGTTATTAAGTGAACAAATTAGCAATTTAGCACTGACCTTCTTAACATGTTTACAAGGGTTTCACCAACCTTTGAGGGTGTTAAAGGAAATATGGAAGCCATCTGGCAACTCCGCATGCTTGGCTAAACAAGGTTTTACGCACAACTTGTGACACCATTACACAATTACGAGGAAATTAAAACAGTCAGACGACATCTGGTATCAATTAAGGGATTAATTTTATAAGTTCTAGCGAATAATTGTAGCGAAACAATTTCTATTTCGTTATGAAAAGAACAAACTTCAGTTTGGAAGGTCATAAATAATTATATTGATCCATTGAGATACTTACATAGAGGAGACATCTCAAACAAAATGTGTGTTCCACCGCCGGCTTGCCCTCCGTTCTCTTTTCAAACTAGAAGCCTCGTTTGCACACTTGCCATAGAGTAACTTTGTATGACACTTGCCGAACCAAGACGGCAACCTAAGCAAGTTTATATATTCCATTAACACGCTAGTGGCTTGCCAAGTTCAAACGCTCCTTATGATTTTTTATTCCAAAATGGCGGGAACATTGCACAATAATTTAATTAAATTCGTTTTAGTTGATTTAAGTTAATATTTTGTTTTCTTACCGATGTTATGTGATACCATTTTCTTTTTTGTTTTTTGTCGTGCAATTGTGACACGTTCTTATTATGCACGACGGCATTTTTTCAGTTTTTTTCATAAACAATTTTGGCATGCACCGCCATGAGCGCAGCCGAGTGACAGCCGAGTGACAGAATGAAATGCAGCCGGCCGGCTGCAATGCACACCCCCGAACCCGATGTTCGCGGTGTCTATTCTATACGCTAGTAATACTAGTTCAATGTATTGATCACTCTTTGTCCCCTTTTCGTTATTAAAAGCCATTGTTAATAATAATGGAGCGAAAGCAACTCGAATGAATAAGTTGAGGAAATTTTTCCAATTTATTTCTACAATTTACTTATAAGTTGCGAAAATTAAACAGATTTTTGAATTATTCGGTAAAATAAAATTGTTAATTAAGCCTGCGGCCGCATTAGGTGCGTTTTTCCGCCGCGGTTTCTCAGATGAAGGAAATAAAAGACGCGGTTTTAACCGCTATACAACGATCTGTAACAGTCGCGGGAAAAACCGCCAGTGCGGCCGCCGCGCTTGTAAGGGATTGTGTTACAGAATTGTAGAAAGAAACGTCGAAAGAAACTCCTCGGTACATCTTTTGAATTATTACTGTAGGTATAATTTTATAATATCTCGCTCATGTTTCTAATCAAACTTCATAAGCGTATGCTGCGTATAGCACTTTGTATGGAATTTCAATATTACATTTTTTCTCTGATTTATTAATATGCTTTTCTTGGTAAACTGTCAAGCTCACAAAGAGGTAAAATCTTAAATTCAAGTCGCTACTTAGTTATTTTTGTAACTACTGTAATTTGGTGTCATAATGACAGCAATCACCAACCACAGACTTAAATAATATATAGACGGCTGTCCGCATGTTCGAACAAAATCCATGTGTCACATTTTTCGTATTCTGTGACAGCGCTTCGTTCGGTTCAAGATGGCGGCGGTATCAAGTATTTTGCACAAATTAATTTTTAAAAATACACATAAGTAAAATATAGTTATTTACCAATTATGATTTAAATAAACTCAAGTAAAGTTTAAACGTAAATAATGAAGACGTTTTAACTGTGTACAATAAACAATATGCGTTATTATGTGTTCTGGAACGGTCGGGGTTTTTCAAAAATAACATCTATACTTGTGTCTGAACAACTTGTCTAGTATAGTATATACATATAGATCTATGCCACCAACATACCTAATATCTTTATAATTAAACTAAATTTTATTTAAAAATACTTATTTACAGGAAGAATATACCTACTGTTATAAGTAGCTGCCCGGGCAGACTGCGTTCTGTCAAAAGTTTTTTTTTTTTAAATTAAAGCCTTCTGTATACTGTGTGTGTGTTAAGGAACATAGTAAGCTATCCTATCTTTCAAGTTGGATCAAACTACACACGGTATGCAAATTTGGTTAAAATCGGTTAAGTAGTTTAGGAGTCCATCGCGGACAAACAACGTGACACGTAATTTATATATATTAAGATAAGAATCTTATGAATTTGAAGGTATAAAAGTTGTCTACGGATAATCGTAACCTGCAAGAATACCGTGAAAAATGTTCCGAAGCAAATAGAAAGGTGGAAAGCCGATCAAAACTTTCGCTCTACCGGCAGGGCTGCCACGCGCCCGCGTGATTAATGGTTTTGTGATGACCCTTATGCTTTGACGTATAGGAAAATTTTGTTTACGTTACGTTGAGTAAAAAAAGAAGAAGGATTGGAAATGTTTTCAGGTTTGCACGAGGAGTTTTTACAAAATATTCACAGAAACATAGATTTTCTGAGTGTTCAATTCTATTCAACTGCTAACTTCCGTCTTGGCCGCAAAAACTTTAGTGATATCAAAGGGTAGTCCAACCATTGTAGACATAAATAAATATTTTTTTTACTTTATGTCTTTGGTATTACAATGATTTTATAGGTAGGTGGTAACTTAAAAACGTAAGTAGGTAAGTAAGGTAAGATAAAAATACTTAATGAGTAAATTCTATTCATAGCGGAATCGTGTGACAGTGAAATATAATTGAAATAAATATTTTTTTACTCTTTTATGTCTTTGGTATTATAATGATTTTATAGGTAGGTGGTAATAATTTAAAAACGGTAAGTAAGGTAAGATAAAAATAATTAATGAGTAAATTCGATTCATGGGGGAATCGTGTGACAGTAAAATATAATTTTTATTATTATTTTAATTTTTTAAGAGTATTTTTTTATGTTACTAAATGTTAGTTTCTCGAACTAATATTATTGGAATAAAAGTCGTAATTTGATAAAATATTATAATGGTATACCGAAAGCGATCAACAACTTTTGCGATTTAGCTTAATTCTGATAACGTCCCGACTTTAGAAAGTGTGCCAACCCTATTTATCTCCTCGCCCGCGGCCGTCTGATCCGAATTTTGCCCATAGTATTAGCTTTAGTCACTTGTGATACTACAAGAGATGAAAAATAAGATAAAAAAAATATATCTAACACTTAAAATTATAATTCTTGACAAAAAAATAACCGACTTCAAAATAACTCAAAAACTACTTGTCAGATCTCGCTCAAATTTAAGTAGGACCACATGACAAGCACCAGCTTTCGATTAAAAAAAGAATCATCAAAATCGGTTCACCCAGTCAAAAGTTCTGAGGTAACAAACAACTTCAACAAACAAAACAATAACAACAATTACACATTGCGTACCTGAAAAACCCAAGTTTTTGAAAACCTCAAGAAGTGTCCAACGTTATTAACTACGTACTATCAGTTGGCTTCTCTATACTTCTATCGATTTTTACAGAAAATAATATCAAATTATAATTAGAATAAGCCTCACGATCCTTCTTCGAAGATCTATTATTTATTGCCATATATCCTATTTTAGACCATGGGCTACCTGTGTGCTAAATTTCATGAAAAATAGTTTTGATAGATTCAGACTTGTTCAGTTTTGTTCGATGTGAAAATCGTATATACAAAGTACATTGAATCCACTCTCCCTAAAATAACTGTTTCCCTGTAGATACAAAATTTTCACGTTTCTACGAAATCCAGGGATTTGTATAATGTTTTACTAAAAATACATTTAAGGCGCTTAATGAAATTGTTTTTAGCAGCGTAGGTACTACAACTAACAAGCACGTATAACTTTTTCAGCTTTAACAGGATTTTTTCGTTTTTTAGAATTTTCTGAACAATTATTTGATACATTCTTTTGGTACGAAGCAACGTCCATTTTAGTACATCTGTAGCCTATCTTTCTAGTCTTTTGATGACGACTTTTTTCTTTCCTTCTCTATTCTCTCTTTCTTGGCCGGCAATCAAGCGGTGATACATTTGGTGTTAGTGAATGTCGATGGCCAACGGTGACCACTTACCATCAGGTACTGCCTGCTGCCTGCCTGCTGGGGCTATTTATATAATAAAGACGGTATATATAGCTTATACTCTCCTGGTAATTAGTAATTTTAGCAGCCGTTCGTCACTTTTATGATCATGAATGATAACAGGAAAATTGAAAAACTAAAAAAACGAATGCTTGACTTCATAGCTTCACGAAAATGTTATGTCTTAATGTAAACTTCAGAAGTCTATTTTATATACACATATTGTTATTAATTTAGTATTGGTCTAAGTACTTTGCAACGATCCGCAGTTACCGAGTATCAATACATGTAAACGAGCAATTCTTGTATATACATATATATATAATCTGAATCTCGGAAACGGCTCCAACGATTTTCAAGAAATTTAGTATGCAGGAGGTTTCAGAGGCAATAAATCGATCTAGCTAAGATTCATTTTCATTCATTCATCAGAAATAGTCGTTTTATCCGTGTGTTCAGGCAATGAAAAACTGCTACAATAAACTCTTCCTAACATCTATTGGCGAGTAGCAACACTAAAGCTACTTCAGTAGATGGCGTTGTTAAGCAACACTAAGCCAGTGAGTAATTGGTTTGAGGTTAGACCAATCTAGATATAATTTCCAAAAAAATACGATTTACCAAAAAAAAAATCCCGAGCAAAGCTCGGTCATCCGGGTACTGTACTTTAAGAAACACGCACTTCGTACACACGCATCGATTGTTAAATTACATTGTTAAACATTTTTAATAATGTCCAACTAGGTACATACATATATACCAGCAACCAGCACCAACACGTGTTTTACCCCGAAACGGAGCATCATGAGGATAGATTGACTCTACGATGTTTAGTCACAAAGACTACCCACGGATTGTTGCAAAGTAGACTAATACTGACTTAATAACAATAGATTTCTGCAAATTCCCGATAATATTAAGTATAAACATATTGTTGTGCAGAACCATACCATTTCTGTCCTAGGTTACGCGATAAACCACATTCGGATAAGCCCCGAGGAATTTTATCGATTAATATAACATTGTTAAACATTAGGTACTTAATTATTCCTAAAAACTAGAGTAGTCGGCGATTAACATCGTTCTGAATAATATTCCATCCATCCAGGTTTTAATTACAGAATTACTCGATAACTTAATTACAATGGTACTATATTGGATCCTATCATAATTACGAAGTGTCATCTCAATATTATATTCCACGAATTTGTCCTCATTTCACTTCAACGTTTATGTAAATTATGTATATGTACAATGTACATGTTAGTAGTAATATAGCAGATTTCCAGTATCAAAGCTCAAAGTGCCATTCCAATTAGGGAATAAACTACATTGTGTTCCGGAAATAACTACTCGAACAGAAGCGAAGCATGCATCGGTTCCTAGAAGCGAATAAAGGGAAGCAATTACGTGGAAACAGTGACAGGTTGCTTCCGTAGGTGTTATTCAGTAAATTGATGATTTGTGAAATAAATTGTCGGGGAAAATTAATGAAAATGTCTATAAATTGCAAAGTATTTTTTCTCAGGGTATGGATGGAATTAAATAAACAAACCTTTTCCATGGAAACTTCCCAACAGTTTTCAACGTACTGTTCATTATATTTAAAGGTTAAGCTGTTATTATTTCATTATACAGACAATTTTTACATCGATCAAACTGCTTAGTCGAGTTGTGTACTTCCTCGATTTCACGACGATTAAACAGTTTATGGTGATCGCACATTATATCGGCATTGTACACGCCGCCGCGCCGCACGCGCCGTACGCAAAGAGTATTGCCAACAATTTTTGCATTTTTTACAAACATTTAAGGGGCCATCCATAAATTACGTCACACTAATTTCATGACTTTTTGACCCCTCCCCCCTCCTTGTCACAGCTGGTCACATTTGTGAGACCTCCCCCCCTAGTGTGACGTCACATATTATGAAATTTTACATCTAGAAATTATTAAATTAAAACAGCAGTACCGAAATAGATTTATTTCCATTAATTGTTTTTTAATATTTACCTATACATACCAATTGTTTGATTTTGAAATGTGACGTCACGAAATTTAGGACCCCCCTCCCACCCCTTGTCACACAATGTCACACTACATCAATCCCCTCCCTCCCCCCTAACGTGTGACGTTATTTATGGATGGCCCCTAATGTGAAATGTTGCGGTAACATTCGTGTATTCCCACTTGTCTTGTTGAGTAGTCCTGTTGCCAGCAGGTAAACATACAGTAAGTAACCGTATCGACTGTTTAATCAAGTGTATGCGCGCTCTAATACATGGCAATGCACATTGAACGATCGGTCAATAGTTATTCGATTATAAATTATCAAAAGGCGATCGATGTGGTTTTTTGATTTTTTTAGTCAATCAACTACCTAGTTGATTATATGCGGATCTACAACTATATTCACATTCGAATCAGAATTTACATAAGCACTGTGTTGCCTAGCAACCACAAACAAACAGGTGCATGAAACTTTTGGTCGTATAAAGTACGTTTGAACTAAATCTGGAGTTCGCAAGTCGCGTTCCGTTCCACTCTTTATAATTTTATTTTATTTTTAAACATAATATTTATTTTGCAAAAGTTTAAAATAACACGGAATAGTTACGTATAAAATCGATATAGACTGTTTTAAAATACATAAACATAAATATAAAATGTTATTCGGCTTTGTTTAATGAAATTTAACTTATAAATAATTTTATGCTCATGCATATTGAGTGAAATGAAATATCTGTATAATCTGTACAGTGCCATCTCTCAAGAACTTATTTGTGACGTGGCGAAAATTGGAACTAATGCCATCCCATTCATAAATTACTACTATGCGCACTATGATTGGTCCAATGCGTCCGGCAGCGCCCTCCTTATAGTCACAGATAAGTTGATTTCACTGTATTTCGAAATATAATACGACCAAGTTGCAAAGCATGTAAGCGCCATTATAGCTGTGAGGTTTTCGTAGTCATTTCTATTTATAGTCATAGGTAGGCCGGCCTCAAAACAATAAGTTTCTACAAAGGTTTGAAGTCGCTTCACGAAATTAAGGATGTGCGAGCGTGAGTTATTCATGACGAAAATTGTTTTAAGATTTTGGTTTTTATGTCGTTTTCTCTTAGTGTGTTGTTGTTATAGGTCAATATTAAAATAATGAAGTTGTCACAAACGTTATAATGATTATTTCGTTCTTTAATAGTTATTTGGTGTGCGAAATACAAATCAGTTTGTGAAAACCCTATAAAGGAATTTTTACGATTTATTGACAAGTATTCTGATACGAGTTTGACTCAAGTATACATACATTTTCATATACTTTTACCGTACAACTAAACTAAACAGCTGTCCGATTAAAAGCTCTAGTAAAGAAAAAATAATTGTGTGGTTTTATTAAGCCACGATGCAAGGGAGACTTTTTTCGGTTTGTAGGCATTTAACTAAAAATTTTTAGACATTATTCGATTTAGGGTATTAAAATTGCGGTTTTAATCTAAACTTAATTATTGAAAAATGGGAATGATAATGGGAAATCAATAGTAGACAAAATATTCAATTATAAAATTTAATTTCAATTTACATATTAGAGTACGGAATACATAATTAATACAATCATTTAGATGATAAACGCATATTAAAAACTAAGAGCAATATTTATTTAAATCATTGAATCTCCATTATTATTCTTACTCCAGGGCCGGCTGTAATGCGACATGCGATAGTGGGACGAAAAATTTTGGGGCGATAGAATAAAAGTTTCACTTTAAATTAGTACCTATTAGTATCGGTGTAAATAAATATACAATTAGTACTAATCGATACTCCAGCAGCCAGCTCTCTCACGGCTGTAGAGCACTCTGTGGTGTTCGAGAGCGCTTGCTCTAATTCCGAGCTAGCTCTGTAGTCACTATATAAATGTTTTTTAATTAACGGATGAGATACTAGCACTCTCCCGCCGCTTTGCCCGTGATTTCCGGTATAATAATTAACCTATATCTTATTCCAGATCGTGTTTACCTGTGTGGGAATTAATTTCATGAATGACTGTTCAGTAGTTATTGCGTGGTACATTAAAAAATGACGTTTATAAGTGCATTTTTGTGTATTTTTTTAAGTGTATCACTGATACACGACGAGCTGAGGAGCAGGTGGTTTTAACGCTCACCACAGCGGCTGAGGCTAGATAATTATAAATTATTTGAAAATTAGATTAAATGAAAATTAGGTGAAACGTTGTATAAAAAGAGCATAATATATAAAAATTATAGGAAGTGAACGTTATACTAAATGTTATTAGAGCAAATGAATGAAATATAACATTAGACCACATAA
The DNA here is from genome assembly GCA_951805285.1 of Thymelicus acteon. Classification (NCBI taxonomy): domain Eukaryota; kingdom Metazoa; phylum Arthropoda; class Insecta; order Lepidoptera; family Hesperiidae; genus Thymelicus; species Thymelicus acteon. Next base: position 3,507,563 of record OX638216.1, read on the forward strand.
AATTAAGTTATTTGTTTTTATAGCATATGAAAATTATATCATGTGAACGTTACTTGAAGTTATATTATACCATAATATGTTATTATACTATTACACACCCCTCCACAACACGTACATAATATAAATAATCTTTTCCTTTCTTCTCTACAACAAGTAAATAACTAATCGAACATTACAGATGTAATTAAGGAAACTGAAGTTACCGACTCTCTCAAAAGGAAATACCACGCCTTTAATGTTCTGAACAAGCTACAGTATTTACTAAGCCAACGTTCTTATTTGATCGAGTATCGGATAATGAAAGTCGTTATTGTAATATTAATGAGCTACAAGAAATCTCTGTGGTTCACTTGATAACTTGCTTTAAGTTCAGGGTTCGAAATGTAATAAACTCATATCCCCGCAGTAGGTGACAAGGACGACACCTACCTATAACACGTCACAATAACACCCATAACCCGAGTACAAATATTTATCTGTCACATAAATATCTGCCCCGGCCGGGAATCGAACTTGGGTCCCCTCGCTTCGCAGGCAGGATCGCTATCAATTAGGCTACAGGGTCTCTAAGGAAGACATTTAAATGAGAGGTGAATGTAGTAGATCTTTGGACGTTGAAGTCTGTAATATCTTAATTTTGTTTATGCAATGCAAAGGAAAAAGCTTTAATATTAAGAAGAAAACGACTAACTCTGCACCTATATTTTTTTAAATCTAAGTAGACATTCTCTAAAAGAAACTTATAAGTTCATAGTTCATACTTAGATCATAGAATTAATTAAATATCTAAAATGCATACCCTAACTAATGAGAAAAGTCTTTAAAAGTCTATAATCATAACTGGATTCATTTATTGTACGGAACCACACCGCGTATCCTATCCAGAGTTAACCCGTTAAAAGCATTGTACTTACAAAGGGCGGTTCCAAAGAACTTCTTAACGAAGCGAAGTTGTTATTATTAACCCTGTACTTAGTTATTCCAGCCGCGACCCAGTTTTCAGTCGCAATTACAAGAATTTATGAGTAAACCTCCTTTATAGCTTGCTACCATAATAATTATCCCACTGGTGGACTTGGGATTGGGCAGGATAAAATACATTTATTTTGCACAATGTACAGCTTTTATTTAGGTATTTCGGGAATTTAGTATTTCCCAGAACATAAAACCAAAATATAAGTAAGTATGGTTGAAAACATTAATTATGTTAAATAGGTCGGTAACCTAATCTGATCTAATATCTAATATCATTTCTAATATTTAAATAAACTTAAGTTATTATATTTAGTAGCGAGTTTCAGGCCCGTAATAACTAATAAACCGATCTCGGCTTAAAAGCGCGATCTCCGATTTTACAAATGTAGTTTTTACTTGACAACGAAATTAAACACTATAAAGCAACAACCCATAATTGTCCCACTGCTGGGCTCGGGATCTCCTCTCACAATGTGAGAGGTATAGGCCATAGTCCACCACGCTGGCTAAGTGCGAATTGGTAGTTGAGAACTTTTTGGAGAACTCTCCGGTGTGCTGGTTTCCTCACGATGTTTTCCTTCACCGAAACAAGTGATAATTAACTTGTAATACGCACATAATATTTGAAAAATTAGAGGTGCGTGCCAGGATTTGAACTCGAGTCCCTTCGTTCGGGAGACCAACGTTGTAACCGCTAGGCTATCACTGCTATTAAACACTGTATTAATTTATAACCTGATAAAAACCATAATTTGTTTTCAACTTTAACTTTCGGCAAAAAGCTTTGCACGGGTACACCAAATTCTCAATCACAAACATTTCTGCAAGAATTGAACCCAGAACTACTGAGGCAGTGACGAAAACAACTGTACATTGTACAACCTCCGTCAAAAGTTCATTCCTCCCAAAAATAGGATTAATCTTCGTTACCAATTTCGTTTAGAAGATACGCGCATTCACTGTACCCCGGGGATGAGGTAAAAGCAAAAACTTCTGAAATGCCTTATACAAATACAAAACAACCTATCTGTCTGTCCGTCTCATCTCAACGCGATAATCTGGGAAACGGCCCGGATCTTGCGGTTTTCGTCAATAATGTTTTACTTCTGTAAATGAATAGTTTATAAAAGCCTTATAAAATGCTCTATAAATACTCTAGAGGGTTGCCTTAAATTGTTAAAAATAATTAACTAAATTAACAATACATAATAGTTTAAACTAACAAGGCGCTCTAATTTTAATTTTCCAATAGTTTTCGCTTGTCCAATCACCAATATTCCATTTATGTGAAATATTGAACTGAGCAAAAATTAGGGTTCAGTCACATTTCCATCAGCAAATACATAGAATATTCAATTGAGCTCTCGGACGTTCGTTCGCTACGCTCTGTGCTCGGCGCTACACGACACAGCGAGTAATTTAATACGATCTGACGCACTGCGGTCCAATTCTCGCGCATTAGACATTATCTCGAATTCGACAAATATGGAAATAATTTAACATTTTGAACGCAAACGGGTACTATTCAGGGTCAAGTGTCACGCAGTCCTGCCGTGTTTTATATTCATGTAACTGGGTCAAAATATCGGTATAAAATTCAAAAATACACAAACCCATTTGCATTCAAAATGTTAAATAGTGAATGTCCAAAGAAACTTAATTTTCTTATTCAAGGAATGATACGATTGATAAAATTTCTACGCCCAGGACAGACATTTTGTCTACATTTTGTAGAGGTTTAAGATTAGAGATTATGTCTGTCCGACATTATTTCTACGACGCGACAGTTGGGCCCTTATATTCTCCCTCTCTAGCATTAAACTAGGGTTGTCGCTTATGAGTTTCCTCATATAGTAGTTAGGCAGGTAAAGAACACCTGGTGCTAAATGATCCCTACCGCTGACACGCTTTTTTACCGCCTTATTTTCAACATATTAAAATGTCTCTGTGTTCTGTTAATTAATACCAAATTCAACTCCAATGCCACAATAGTAATCATCTTCTTTCTCATACAATATTTATTGTAAACTAGCTGACCCGGCGAACTTCGTATAACCTAACAATTTTTTTTCTAAAATAAAAGTAGCCTAAGTTACTCCTTGTTACATAAGCTATCTGCCAGTGAAAGTCCGGTCAAAATCGATCCAGCCATTCCAGAGATTAGCCGGAACAAACAGACAGACAGACAGACAGACAAAAATTGTAAAAAAAGGTTGTTTTGGTATAGGTACCGTGTATACATCCAAATGCACTTAGTAAAAAGCCACTCCAATTTTATTTATTTGTATTGAGTATTGATGATTATTGTATTGATGATGTATAGATTGTATAGAAGATGTATAGATTGGGGATATTTGGGGGTATTTATAAAGGAAATAGCCAACAAACAGGCTGTCGATCCTCCTGACAGTAAGTTGTAAGTTAGGCCATGTCGCAGGCCTTCAGGCGTATAAAATGATATCAATACAATTTTATAAAACATTGGGCGTTTACACCCTCATTTTGCCCCTATTAAAATTTGTGGTATGATTTAAAAAAACGATAATCGACTTGTCGATCAACCCTGTTATTCCTACAATATCTATTGTAAGACGGATCTTGTAATTAGCCGGAATTACGCCATCGATCAGATTAATATATAGCAGTTACGGTACTGCTTGCTGCAGGTTGTTCGTTATAGGACCGCAGTTATAATAGACTTCGTTATAAAAGATAAAATTAGAATAAAAATAATGGCGATAGAAAATTTTCTATCTCACGGACGGAACTTAGGTCCTTTCGAGAATCCTTTCTTTCATAGAACTTTTGAGATTATGTCCTTTTCAGAATTTTAGGGTTTTTGATACGTCCGAGATCAATCTTTTAGAATCTGTCCTTATATAAATCATTCTCAATAAGGCAGTTTGAGTTAATTTTTACACCCTTATTCCACTGCTTCAACCCACTACTCACCAAGGGTCTAAATGACCTACTCTGTAAGAGAAGGCTACTCCTCTCTATAGGAGGCTCTCGAAGGCTACTAATCTCTAAGATTTATGGACGGACTACAAGCTACTCCTTTATAGTCCGTCCACAAATCTTAGAGATTAAATTGACGTTTCATGGGTGACCAGTTTCGGGTGCAAATTAAATAGTGATGACCATAAACCGAAAAGTAAATAGGAAAAATATTCGCAGCTTTTATGGTGGGTCGACTATTTGTATAATTATTGAAGAGTCCATAAAACTGCTAAAAAATTAAGTTTAAGCAACCATATCATACACATATCCATTATAATTATATTTACCCTTACTAACAGAATTTAAAAGTTATTCTGCATGGTTAGATACATTCGACAGGTAATTTTATACTATTTAGCCGAATACTAAATATCTAGGTAGATATGAGTGTCGCTTTTAATATGTCACTATTCTTACGACATACTTTACGATTCAAAAAACAGGAAAAGCAGATCGCACAAGCTGGTATCATTATTTCGAACTTTGACATTAGTGGTTGTCATTTTAGTCTCTAAGATTTGTGGACAGGGTTTAGAAGACTTAAGGTACGAGCCATGTTCTCCATTGTGGATCGGGTTAGTACCCAATGCAAGAGTTGGAACTTTTACATCCCAAACACATGGCTTTAAAACTATCATATCATAACAATATCCCAAAGACATGGCTTGAAAAACTATCGTAACAATATCGAACACTAGATCCTAATAGCGTTTACCCTTTAAAGCTTTATTTTCTTACTAAAAGAGTTTCCTATATCTACTCATAACATATTGTGTAATACAAATTGTATTTAGTTTCGCTCAGTTATGTTCTCAGCGTCGCAACAAAATAAAATATGTTTTGTTGCTCGGAGCAGAGTAGAAGAGATTGTACGGTATCAACTTTCTATTGTAAGCGTTCGCGTTGCTATACTCTTGCTATACTGCTATACTCGTATTATATTCCACTAAGCGACGTACGTATACTGAACGGGATATAATAAGTGTAATGTCAAAAACTTCTTTATGTATAAAAACTTCGTACGTTTACGTACTTATAAAAACTTCTTTAAAAAAAGTTAACCACCTTCAAAATTAAAAACAAAATGACTTTAAAAATTGAAAAATAATTTAATGAAAAAAAACGAATGTCCTACTTATTAATTTACTTACGCCCCAACTCAGAGTCACTAACAGTTACTTGAATCGCTCATAAGTACAGAATTTGTATGTTGATTCTTTACTAAGGAGCGATTAAAGTAACCGTTAGTGACTGAGTATCTTGCATAAAATATTTTTAATAGCACCGTCTTAAAACATTTAAATTCCTCCTTTTTTGGAAGTCCTTTAAAAATCTAGTCTTTTTTGACAGATGCTGAGCTGAGGATTTTGGATGGATAGAATATTGATAACGGCCGTTACAGCACCAATACAGTGTATTGTATTTGTGTATGTCTGTATTTCTCTTGGAAATAACAAATATCAAGAACAAAAATATGTATCGAAAAATAATCTCATAATATATAACCTAGAGGAGTATCAATTCCATGTATTTCGTGATTCACACATAAAATTGTCAATTTTTTTAAATGAACAATCATTTCATGAAGTGCTCACGTTCCCTGAAATTACGAGTAGTTCGACAATATTGTTGAATCACAAACGAAATAATAATATTTATGATTTTGCCAACTCGTCAATCATCACCGATCTTGTGAAATTGACACATCTATTTTCGGACCACGAGATGTTCGGTATCTCCGGTAGCCGGATATTCGGCGCTCCGGCTTCGTAGCTTGCCGAATATCTGGTATCCGCCCAAACCACTATCCGTTTCATCTCTAGTATAATATAAAGTCATTAAAATACACTGTAGGTACTTTGTATCAAATTGTCATCCCACTCAAATAAGGGGCCATCCATAAATTACGTCACACGTTAGGGGGGAGGGGGGGGGGGTCGATGAAGTGTGACATTGTGTGACAAGGGGTGGGAGGGGGTCCTAAATTTTGTGACGTCACATTTCAAAATCGAATAATTGGTATGTATAGGTAAATATTAAAAACAATTTATGGAAATAAAACTTATTTCGGAACTGCCGGTTTAATTTAATAATTTCTAGGTGTATAATTTCATAATATGTGACGTCACACTAGGGGGAGGAGGTCTCACAAATGTGACCAGGTGTGACAAGGGGGGGAGGGGTCAAAAAATCATGAAATTAGTGTGACGTAATTTATGGATGACCCCTAAGCGAAGCCTTCACTGTAAAAGAGTATAATACCACACGTAAACCTACGCTCTAAAGTCCTTTACTTTAATAACTAGGTACCTATAAAGTCTTTGATGCTTGTGATTATAAACTAAACATCTGCGTAGGAAGATCAAGTTTTTCCCAGGTACCGGTGCACGTCGTTATGCCAAAATGAGTGTAATTCCCACGAATTGTAGTTTAGTTTAGATTGGCAACTGCATTCCTATCAATTTTATAGTTCAGCACATCTGACTTGAGTGTAGTGTTTACACGTTCTAAGCTGCTAGCGTAGTTAGACATAGTTACTTGCTTTAAGTTAATTAACAAATTTGCATTAGGTCACCGAGTGTAAAAAATATTTAACAACCGTAGTACAAAAAATAAATAATATGTAGGTAAAAAAATACTAGTTAAAGGCATATTGGAACCTACATTAACAAATGGCTTAACAACATAGCAATGGCTTAACGACTAACAAATGCCTTAACAATTGGCACAAAATATTTCTCTTTTGTGTCTTTTAAGGGAATTGACGAATATAGATAGACAGAAATCCAGAAATAATACAACAATGGAATACCGCTACGCAGCTACGCGCGAAGCTACGAAAATCACGTAACCCTATTGGTTGAAATCCTCGCAAATCGCTCTGAATGGAATCTCAGCCTTAGGCCTGTATTGTAGTGTATATTCCATTATTTTACACAAGTCTTATTTGTGAAGCAATCCTGGCGAAGTGCCAATTGAAATATTTAATTGAAATATTCATTTAAATTAGGTTAAAACTAATTGCAAACAGAAATTACTTTTGGCATAAAATTATTTCTGTCTTTAACGCCCGTGTAAGAGCCAATAACCTTGAGCAACTGAACGGAGTTAATACGAATCCTAAATAAAATCTATATTATTTTTCATATTTATACGTACAGGTGTAATCTATGCCAATATTTTAGTTAAAGAACTGTGCAAAAATTCCTTGCCGTTTAAAATTAGATAAAAATGTTCTGTAAAAAACGATGATAGTTTTAAATAAGTTTTTTATTAAGGTTCGTATTAGCTCCTCAAGGTTATTGGCTCTTACAAGCGCCTTAAATTCTTGTCATTTTGTGTGCAGCCTTATTTTTAAATTAGAGATTAGGGGCCATCCGTAAATTACGTCACACGTTAGGGGGGGGGTCGATGTAGTGTGACATTGTGTGACAAGGGGTGGGAGGGGGTCGTAAATTTCGTGACGTCACATTTCAAAATGAAATAATTGGTATGTATAAGTAAATATTAAAAACCAATTAATGGAAATAAAACTTATTTCAGAACTGCTGTTTTAATTTAATAATTTCTAGATGTAAAATTTCATTATATGTGACGTCACACTATAGGGGGAGGTCTCACAAATGTGACCAGCTGAGCCAAGGAGGGGGGGGGGGGGTCAAAAAGTCATGAAATTAGTGTGACGTAATTTATGGATGGCCCCTTACGTTAAAAAACACTGTAAGATTGTTTACCAAGTAGGACTCGTCTAAAAAATGTAGTAAGTTTAGTAGAGTGCTGGAGCAAGTAGCGCGGAAGGAACAAACGCGGCACGTGTGAAGTGCAGGGGGTGAGAGGTCGACGACCCCGCGCGTGAAGCCCTCGCGGCTTCGAATGAATTTCAGGAATTCACTTCAAACGGAGCTCAATAAGAATTAAGAATTTATCGAATCGCATTTTAATCCTTATCATAATGCTGAAGCGGACTTGAAATGAGATTAAATGTTAGTCGTGTTAGAGAAAGTCAGATCGAGAAATCATAGTCGGGAGAAGTCATAGATGTTAGTGTGACGCAATTGTTACCATGAGTTCACCGTTCAAAAGGTCCCGGGTTCGATTTCCAGCGAGACAGAAAGAATGATGAGTTTGAATTTCTTTTCCCGGTCTGGACGTATATTCTTGTTTTTGTATGTCGTCTATGGCACCCACGGCACAGGGAATACTAGCGTGAGGTTATAACTATGAGTTTTTAACGTTTATTTATTTCCAACAGAGGCTAAATTAATTCATTTAGCAATGCACCTTAAGGCGCGGTATGACTACGATTTAAAAACGTTGATTTCACTCACACAACCGCATATCTGCGCTAATCTAATGTTACATTTACGTGACGCTGAATAGGGTTAAAAATTGCAGAGCATATTTTTGCTAACAATGTAACTAGATTGCGAATAAACATTTAATTTGAGGGTTTTCCTTAGGTTATTCAAAATATACACATTAAATTCAATATCTGTCCGGTTTAAGTTTTAATAAAACCATATACGTATTATATTCTCAAAAAAAATATGTTGCTACCGCTGAAAATACAGAGAACTTCAACGATTAAGTTTATTTTTGTATAGCAAATTACGATTTTTTATTGGGAATATCAAACAAATATTTAATATTCTATTCGGTTAACATTTTTCTTTAGACCTTTTTCTATGCTCTGTATTTTTTGCGTGCGATATTTTCATTGGGTTTCCTCGTACTCAAGCACCAAAGAAACCCAGTTTTGTGAATATTGAGATCACACCGCGCCTTAAAACAAAACGTGTGAGGCGATGTTCAAGAATATTGATTTAATGTCTATTTCGTCTGGAGCGCGGAGTTGTGGGTAGTTAGAAGTTGTGAATAGAACTTCATCCGGCTCTGGTTTCCTAGTATCATAGTTTCATAACTAACACTTTTTGGGATTCACTTAAACAATATCAAAAAGTGAGTAGATACTGACCTACGTAGGTAGTGCTTTGTATTAATACAATATTTATCAATTTTAGGTTACTTAGGTACCTACTTTAACAGATAACAAACTGTTTTAGTGTTATTAAATTAATGCCTAGGAAAATCTTAAAATCAAAGAAGTCTTGCAATCACGTTAGGTAATTTAGGTAAATATTACGGATTTATGGTAGAATTAACCGACTAAAATGAGTGTCGAAGTACATCATATTTCAAAAAGGCCTTTGAAAATACTGTTTATGGTCTCACAATATATCTAACAACGAGCAGCGTTTGCCTACTCTACCCTCCGGAGAACGAAAGCTAATTTATCTATTATATCAGTGTACGTAGCCTGCCTGCATACCACCCTCTTTGTCAGCCGTCAAATGACTGAGTCAGCGCCAAACGGCTTCAGAGCGTTTGGGAGCCAGTTTTTCTTTCTCACACTTCTTTGTTATTCGATGACACATCAATGATGCATTTGAAGTTGCTGATGTCCATGGGTAACAGTAGCCACTTGCCATCAGGTAGCGTACCGACACGTCAGCTCATTCAGCGACTATTTACATAAAAAACAACTTCTACGCGATCATCGTTTTCGACGCACACAAATTGCTGCTAGAAGCGATTCGTAAGGTTTCTGAGCATGTTTTTAATAAAGTATAAAAAAATGCACTCCGGGAGTGCCGACAGAAGTGAAATCTTGAACAATTATAATACGTCGTGTGTATTTTTTGAATCGTCCGGAAATATTTTATTGTGCAGGAAATACTTTTAAATGAAGTGTTTTTTTACTAATTACATTTTTAGTAAATAGCTGCCAATGTCTCGTAAAGTATATGTAAACTACATTCTTTAAATTAATACGACCTGTTAAGTAACTATAGTTCTGTACTTCTCAGAGATGGCGCTACAGGTAGGTGTCGATTAAAATACCTAATTACGGTGTGACGAGCTGATGGGATAAAACCAAATCCCATCTCAATAATGCTCAACGCCTCTAAATAAGTTTTCACTTCAAAACACGCACACGCCACACACACACACACACACACACACACACACAGAGAGAGAGAGAGAGAGAGAGAGACGCTCGCAAAAGCATACCGCATTAACCCGTGATTAAAGAAAAATGCCTAGCGGCGATCGGGGATTTAACTGATAACTCCCAAACAGCGCGTAAGGGCGAGAGAGTGAAAAATAGCGCTGCACGAGTTTTCTCATGTTAGCAGAAGCTGAGACTCTCCCTTTGCCCACAATAGCTGGATAACAAAACTATGTAAGTTAGATTTAAGTATTTATTTTACTAAATTTATCTTGTGTTTGCCACACAGGATAAAGAATATTTTATTCGTATTTTAAAAAGTAGGTATATTGAAATATTTATAAGTTTATCTATATTTGTTCAAACAATCCTATCACCTAGATTTCAACTCATACCTGTAAGAGCTGAACTATGTTTGTAGAATTCAATTAAACTAAAAGCTCTCGAGGGCCACGCCTGTTCCGCCTGTTCGTTCAGTGTAAGTAAAATTGGTTGTGATTTTCAATTGATACCAACCTTCCTATCATGTTGAGTTTTAACGATATTGATGCTTAGTTTCATTTTAATGTAATGAAGCGCTTCTATCTCAGTGGTTTGTGTTGTCGTGACAATCTTGCTGGTAGAGTCCAGTGCTCAGTAGTGGGATATTAATGGGTTGAAGCCAATAGCAAAGTCTCATGAAGGCGTTGCTACTTCTAGTTTCAATGAAACATAATTATGTAAATAAGGAACCAACCTCTACCTCACCTCAGTCTGAAGCTTTGCTACCGCCCCCACCCCCACTATACAGTTTATTTAATCTGTGACACTAGCTTTTTACTGCAAGTTATTGAGGAGGCCTAGAGCATACGCCCATGAGCGTAGCTAGCCAGGGGCTCAGGGTGGGGCAGCAGTCTAAAATACTATGTAACTAGCAAACTATAGGCGCGCTTTTTGTTTCGATCGCATTTTTTTGTGTCGACTGACGACTGTCGAGTGTAAACTTTCTTACAGATATTAAGAATTTTAGTTATTACCTAGATGATTAAGTTTTTTAAGTTTGATTAGGTACCTTACAGGTCTGAGCCAGGGTGGGGCAAGCGTCCCACCCTGCCCCACCGTGGCTACGCCCATGCTGATACTCCATCAAGCTATTTACTCCTGTACCAATGAGGTATATGTAGATAGACGGGATAATTGCAAACTAAGTACGTAGACGATGAAACGTGAGCCGAAATGGCTTGAATGTTGTCTAAAGATAGCAACCGAGAACGCGAGCACGAAATTGGTTTAGAAGTCAATTCTGTCTTTCTCTCTTTTTTTTCTTCGTTGGAACGCATTTGGTGTTGCTGATATCCCTGGGCGGAGGTGGGTACATTCAATCAGATGGACCCAGTGGCGTAGCTTGCCCTAAGCAGGCAAAGAACATTTGTTGAGGGGTCTTTCAGGAGAAAAAATGGCGAGGTATTTTTGGCGGGCGGCATACTAGTCGGGGCCCTCGCCCTGTAGGCTTTGGTTATGCCTTAACGGCCGTATGTGCGGATAAGAAATGAATTATCACAACACAACACTTTGTTGCTGCTTCAAGCAATCCATAATGTTCTTGAAGGAGAAGTTGCCAATCCGCACATGGCCAGCGTGGACGCTCGTGCCTAATATTGGTGAAGTCATGTATGAAATCAATTATAATAATGTAAAAGGAGGTAGCGATGATGAGACCCAATGAGATGCACTCTGCTGCTTTAAAGTGTGCTGGACAAGAAAAAATCCCTGTCAGGTTTCGTCTGAGTGGTATTGTAAAACACAGTGTGATAGTTTGATTGGCTGGCCACTCGCCAAATTACACAACGGACGCGAAATTGAAATATTCATGAAACATGGCAAAAGGGCTCCGATATTTTTGTTGATTTTACAGGAGGCTTTGTCGAATCGTTCGTATTCCCATGAGCTACGATTCGTTAGTTCATACAAGTTAGCGTATGAACACCACACATACACAATCACAAAAGCGTATAGGTACGCATATTTTAGTATTTTACATTATCTAATCCTACTAATATTATAAATGTGAAAGTATACGGATGTTTGTTATTCTTTCACGCAAAAACTAGTGAACGGATTTACATGAAATTTAGCACAGAGGTAGCCCATGACCTGGATAAGACTTAGGGTACCTATTTATCGACGCTTGAAAGGCAAAAATTACCAATCGACATGTTGACAACTTTGCACTAGAGCATTTTAAAGTTTTTAATTTTAGAAAAAAAAATCGCTTTATTAAGCATTTAAACTGCATGTAAAATTTAAAGGAATTAAGTAGCTAATAGGCTGAGGCAGATGACTAATAGGTGATTTTTTAAGATTTTTTTTTAATTAAAAACTTTAAAATGCTCTTATTGTAAAGTTGTCAACATGTCGCTTGGTAATTTTTGCCTTTCAAGCGTGGTTATTATCCCGAAAATCGCAGGCAAAGTCACGGGCTAGTAGTGCATAAATGTGTTTAGGTATCGTCAAATAAAACCATAGTATAATTCACACAGTTTAATGTTATACTCTCTACTTTTACATATGAACATTTGACATAACTATATCAGTCTATCTTTACATAGGTGCATTCAATATATTATTTTTCTCTATGTATAAATAAATCTTTCGTAATTTACATTACATGATAACAATAAGGACCCAACGCTTCGAGTATATTAGTTTAGATAAGCTACGGTTATTATAAGTTATAACCTTACAAAATATACATGATAATGAAAAAAGATATTGTTTCATAAGTACTTTTATTATGTTGAAATAAACATTGTTTATACGCGCTTGGCCCTTTACAAAAAAACCTAGTTTATTTAAATTGGTATTTGTGACTTGTTTTGAGCAATAACCATGAATTATTTGAGCACAGGTATTTAGAAAAAAAAGTAGAACATTAGATGAAAATATTAAAGTTATAGAGACAGCAGAATACAGTACCAACGGAATTAACTAAAAAAATGAAATGATTTCGATTGGTGTTTGTCAAATCATTTCGAAATTACATCTCAATCCGCTATAAAACTATTATAATGGTTTCATTATTCATTTACGGCCGAATCAATCCTAACAATAAAATATTATTATTAATTCATTGTAAATACCACATATTAACGTCACATTTATTAAATTCATACTTGGAAAGCTCATCATGCTTCGATTACAATAGTTTTACTTCGGAATGAGGAATTTAGGAATCAAAATGAAGTTACTGGTCAAAACACGTCAGACAATACGTAAACCACGGACCTGAAAAAAAGGACGTAACCTCGTCTAATCGAGAGTGAAGCATAGCAATGGCCGCCCGCTTACCATGTGTGCGTAGTTTTTGACTCGCGATTGAAGCTGTGAAGTGTCAATGTGTGGATGTGTGTACTCACAAAGGTACGAATAGAGAGTTGGTATTACTATCGGTGCTTCACTGAATTTGTTGTTGGGATCACGTCCGTCTTTTTTTAGGTCCGTGACGTAAACAATTTTAATTTTTAATTTACAATAAAATGACTTTTAGTAGTGTGGGACACTAAACACCGAAAACACACGTGTAACACACAATTTTTAATTTAGTTATACGAAAGACAAAATGTTAATATTTGGTGTCATATGAAAAATGCGATACTACTAACTAGAATGTAATTTTAGTTTCTGTTGCGATGCCGATGTGAAGTAAGAAATTGTGTTATTATAGAATAATAATAATAATATTTAGGTTAAGCTTGAAAAAACTTGAAATTAAACTTGTCAAGTATTAAATGTATAAGTATAAAAATTTATCCTAAAATTAAAATATAAAATAAAAATATGAATCACTTTGAATAGTGTCCTAACATCATTGTTCATGCACGAGTTTTGTAGAACATTTTTTAATGACAACACATTCACAGACAGAAACTAAAACCACATTATTTCATATATACGTAATCTAGATTGCACAAATCCAATTCATAGTTACTAATCTAATAGGAATTATGATATATATATATATATATACACCGAGGGCTAATTTATAAGTAATAATTTTATTAACTATAGAAGAACTTGAATTCTAATCGGATGAAAATATTAAATGGTTATCGAGCAAAATTACTTGATAACACGAAGATAAGTTTTTATCGGTGCCATTTAATCTGAGCCTACATCATAATATATTATTAGTACAATTTAAAATGCTTATTACGATATCGGAAAATTATAACCGCACCCAATGACACAGAAACGATATAAATTAAAAATAGTTAATAATAAATACAATACATCGATATTCGAATAAATATAAATGCTCTCATAATTTTAGTATGCGCTCGAAGTAATGAGATCATTAGAGGCACCGGTAATTTATTCAGTAAGTTAGTATAGTAAGTTTTAATAATTTAGCACTAAATCTATATTTTCGACCTCCTTGTCAATACTTATCAAATTACACGAAAATTCACTCTTATACACCAAAAACATATTTATAATGATGTCCTAAAAATATGTTTTATCAGTAGACTACATACATTCAATGGTCAATAAATGCAAAGACATTAAAGAAAACTGCATGTCACGGCAGAACTGAATTAATTTCCTTTTCAAACTATAAATTCCTCGAAACTATTTGGTTGAATAGTAAATATTTATTCTCAGATCAGAAATATTCATTAGGAATATTTATTTAAATATTGGAAAACATCAAAAAGCAAACCAGTATCTAAGTTTGACAAATTTTTTAAAATGTATTAATAAATGATTAACTAATCAAATTTTGTTGCAGTTGTAAGTTTATTAAGGATATTAGGTAGTCGATATTCGGCCGAATATCAGACAGTATTCGGCCAAATATCAAATAAATTGATCCATATTAAATAGGTCAAATAGTAGGAAAATATTCGTGAAAGTTCTAGTTGAAAAGCGAAATTGAATGAACCAATTCTGTTGAACCGTACCATACATCTAATATTAATTTGAAGAAAATAGTTTACCTATTTATCCGCTAGTGGCCGCTACACGCTACTCAGAGTTCATTGATACCTGGAACCTCGTACTTGTCACATCGAGAATGGTAGATTGTTGGACCAGCGAGAAGCTAATAATATAATTATATTGATTAAATTGGGCAAAAGTAAATTTGAAAGTAATTTAAACTTTTCTCTCAATAATTAAACTGTTTTTTTATAAAAGGCAATGTAAAAACCAAATCTTCTGTGAGTGGCAAAGTTCACAATCGTACCATATTTACTAACGGTTAGGCTACAGGGTATTCGTAATTTATAAAACAACGAGTAACCGCCCTCGCTTTGCTTCGGTTTTCTTATTTTTTTACACCTTGGGTTACATTATTGGAGTTTTATTAGTGATCTCTAATTTTTTTGAAAATATTATATAGCCTATGTTACTCGGGGATAGTGTAGCTTCCCAACAGTGAAGGAATTTTTCAAATCGGTTCAGTAGTTTCGGAGCCTATTCAATGCAAACAAAAAATCAAATCTTTCCTCTTTATATATTAGTATAGAGTATAGATTAATTGTGAAAAACATTCTTAGTTATGACCTACGTGTATTTAAGAATATTTATATTACTTCTCGTTGACCCAACATTCTGATATAAATTCTAGCTACGACAGATAACAAATATTTAAACATTCGGCTGAAACAAAAAAAAAATATCATAATTAGTTCTCTCCCTAAACTCAATACAAAAGTAATTTACAAACAAAAAAAATTTAGAAGTCGATACAAAACATTCCAAACTTTCGAAAACTAAGTAAACTTTATACAAACCGTAAACCTCTCAAAATATATAGGTTAGTTAGATAAATTCATACAAGCAAAATTGGTCAAAGTAATTTGTAAATATTTACATAACACAATTAGTGTCACCAGAAATACCTCCAGTGTTCTAATAAACATTGCCTTTTTATAGCAAGAAATTAAACAACAAAAAATGTTTGGGTTTCCTGATGTAAAGTCACGCACATAACATATTTTTTAATACAAGCGACGCTATTCTTTATCTGCGGTATATTTGTAACGAAATATTGTCTTTTATTATGTGCGTGACTGTTTATTAGAACACTGTACAATTAATAAATACTTTATTGCAATAAAATACACAAATTGTAATCATTCTCTCACACTTCAGAATATGCGATTCTGACTGACCTTTAAGATGTTAATTTTGAGTCAGTAATCATTGTAATATTCCTTGATAAATGGCAAGACACATTAGACACATGTTCGACCAGGAGTGAGAGAAACTTTGCAATCTTTTCACACTGCATCATAATATCACTGACTAAAAACGTTCATAATTATCGTAACTCCTTTTTAAATATATTTAAACATAACTTGCAATTATTTCGGTATTTGCCTTATGCCGAACAAAACGCTATAACAATTTAAAAAAAAATGAGAGAAATGCAAGTAAATGACAAAAAAAGCAAATATGGAACAATGAAATGAATATGGAAATCGCATTGCAAAACTACGTAGTCCTGTTATTTTTAAATCAAAAAGCATTTTAAACGGAATTAAAACAAATATATTTTTTAATTAAACGCTTTAGCCAGTGACATTCACAATTTTATACAAGTTGTATACTCTTTATTCATACCAAAAAATAAATTCATTAATATCTGTCCATAAATGTATGAAATGATATACAAAATATACAGGAATACACAAACTTATGTACATCTCTATCAAATCGTTGATATAGGGATGATAAAAATGAGATAGGGATTTATAATAATGCGGAATTCTTATATATCTCATTATAAAGAGAAAAATATACATTCATTATAGAACATCTTTATAAGGACTATATATTATTATGATCAAGGGACTAAAACCCATACTGTAGAATATTATATCGTTGACTTGGAAGAAAACACGAAATATTTTCTCGCATAATGTACTCTTACACTTTACTCGCTATAAATAGGTATTACTTGATGGCTGTATTCGTTTATATTATTAATATGCTATGGATAACTATTTAATTTTGTTACTTTATATATTGAGAATGTTAATGTTTAAGAAAAAACTAAATTAGAACTAATTTAAGAGGTAATACCGGAGAATTGTCCCACAAAAACAATTCATTGGATCCAAAAATATAATCGTGCAATTCATACATCAACAATGGCCTAATCCACGCCATATAATTGCTGATATAGATACCATGTAGCCCAGCTTAAAACAAAATAATTTTCACGCGGCTCTATGATTCGACAGAACAATATTGGCCGATAAATATGTATATCTCGCCAATATTATTCTAAAAAAGAAATACCATAGTCACAAATCACAAAAACGCGTACCATAAATACAAAAAATCGAAAAAAATACAACCAACGAGCAATTATTTTATATACACGGCAAGTTGCATCGCAACAGTATTAAATAACTAAACTTATAAAAAAAAGTAATAATAACACCTGCAAACCAATTTGGTTTTAAAATATAATTAAATTTAAACTTGCACGTCCAATGCAACAACAACGTGGCAACACTGAAAGTCGTTGACAACACAGTTGGCACTGCAATATATATTTTTTGCGTTGGCAACACTGACGAAATGCCAAAGTCTATTTAGTCTGCACTACACTTTTTTTCTTTTTTGTTTATCTGAGCGCAGTATATAGATTAAGAACGCTCTTGTTTTCCTTATGTGAGGGTGTCTTGGAGAATACGTTCCAAAACCGCAGAGTCTCATCGCCCGCGCCCGTCACTATCGCCTCGCCGTCGGGAGACAGCGCTAGGTACAGTACTCTGTACGAATGCCCTGTTAGTTTCGCCACCTGGAATACATTTATTATTAGATTATATTTCAATATTAGCCTAAGGGCTTGTTTCACCATCTTCAAGTAGAGTCCTGAATAAGCTATTCGCCGGTTAAAGTGACGTTAAAGTGTCATTTTACATACACGAAATGTCAACTTAACCAACGAATAGCTTACTTCGGACTTACTTGAAGATTGTGAAACAAGCCATAAGGCTAGTTTATTGCTCTATATACTACAATTTATGTAAGTGTTTGGAAAGTAAAAAAAACTACAACAACTAATTCATATATTGATATGGGCATCATCACAGACTTTGATAGGGAGTTTTATTATAGAGGAGAAATTGCGAATTAACTCCATTACAATTTTTTTTAAAGAGATTTATGTCACTGCTCTCGCTTTCCTAGTGGACATAAAAAAAGTTAACCCTTGTTTTGATGGCAAATGAACCAAGTCGTTTTCTTGTTATAAAATAAATAGACTAAACAAACATACCTGGGTGAGAGAAGGATATTTCCATACTAAGATCTGATTCTGTGAATAGCCGTGCGTCGACACCAACTCGCTCGAGTGTTTAGACCAGGCCAGGTTGCACACTTGTGATCCTGGAATTAAATTATAATACATTGTTATGTAATTTGATTTGTGTAACTTGCAGTAAACGTTTAAGTAAAGTGGATTTTACACAAAATGTTAAATTGCATTATACATTATACATAATGATGCATCCTGTTGAATCATGAACGCTTTTTCATGTTTTAATGCTCTATGTAAATTTATCGTCATAATGCATCATACTTTGGTATATAGGTTGTAACACCACATCGAATCAACCCCAACGCTTCGCCATTTACACAATGATATTTTAAAAAATATAGATACATTATGCCCTTACAAATCAAACAAAAAATCTGTTCCGAAAAGAGCTAAAACACACACACATTTATCTTTTGTTTCACTACACCAATCACATTGGTATAATACACGAAGGCATTTTAACACTGTATGTCAAATGTCAAGCACTTCTGACAACAAAAGCGTGCATATAGTCTTATATTGACAGAGCGACTACAAGCAGAACGGTCAATTGCCTGTTCTTACGCTCTTCATCGTCGGCGCGCTAGTGACATATCTACCTCTTTTTACATTATAATATCAATGCATTTACACCAGTGGCGTAGCTAGCCCTAAGGAGGCCCCATATCAATATTTGTTGTGGGGCCCCCTCAACGTCACCTGTCAAATATAAAAGGAGTGCCAACTGTAGCGGTCGTAGGCCGCTGGCGAGCTTTTTTTTGGGAGTGTCAGTGGAGGCCCCTATACGCTGGGGGCCCCGTATAATTGATACGGCTTATACGGCGGTAACTACGCCTCTGATTTACACCTCAAACCCAACGCGATGTAAGTGTCCCACACTCACCGGTATCGACGCACTGCATCGGCTGCGAGGTGAGCGTGTTCCAGAAGCGCACGCAGCGGTCGGCCGTGCCGCCGCCCGACGCCAGCAGCCCGTGCTGGTGCGGGGACCACGCGATGGCCTTCACCGCCGCCACGTGCGCCGAGTACGTCTGCACCGGGGAGGTCGAGTGCTGCGGGAGGGGTGCGGTGATTAGTTAGGGGATGAAATAAGAGTATAAGGCTGTTAGGGTAATTTATAAAAATTGTTTAAACAACGTAAATGTAAATAAACGCTATCACGCTCACACCCCTGCAGTAGGTTGTGTCGCGGGTGGCATGGACTACACATATAACACATAACAATCACACCCATGACCCGAGTACAAATATTTATCTGTCACATAAATATCTGCATCGGCCGGGAATCGAACCCGGGACCCCTCGCTTTGCAGGCAGGGTCGCTACCAACTAGGCTACAGGGTTGTCAATGACTCATAACAGTGCGTGGACGATAGGTACAATGTAATTTCTAATGAACATAGTGAAAAGTATAAGGCGTTTCTTTGCATAAATCCATTGTTACTAAGTAAGTATTAGTGTCCTTTGTAACAATCTGCGATCACTACTTATGATGGTGTATGGTTTAAAATTTCGTCAAAAAGTTTTATACACCTATACTACATGTATAAAAAGACTTATACTTACTAAGAGAATATGTATATGTATGTTTTAGAAACAGGAGTTAATTTATTAATTGCTATTAAATATAAGTTCCAATAATATTTTGGCCAGTTTTTAGTACACTACAACATGTATACTCGTAGAACACATAATGTGAAGCTGAAGTTGTTATCTTGTAAGTTTCGCATATAATTCCGTAATGCCGTGACCACACCGCCGACCGCAGTCGTTTATCAAATATTACTACAGTTCGCCCGCCGGTCGCCGGTCGCCGGTCGCAGCGAAACCGCAATCTCACGGTGCGACACAATTCACAAATCAAATTACATTTTGATTATTGTCGTTCACTTCCTGTATGTATGTAACATAGATATAACTTTTGTTTGATGTTACCTTTTTTTACTATCACCTAATTTTGTGTAGGTACGTCTAAACTTTTTAATTCCCAACAATCTTTAAGTATATTTATTTTTCCCTTTTGGGTATCTGGCAATGTTTAAAGTTTACTGTAATATCTGAATGCAAATTTATAACAATTTAGGTAACTGGAAAGGGTAAATTAACCACTGTGTCAAGAAAAAAACAAATATTATTCAATTACTAGCTGACTCGGCGAACTTCGTATCACCTAACAAACTTTTTTTAAACTAAAAATAGCCTGAGTTACTCCTTGTTACATCAGCTATCTGCCAGTGAAAGTCCCATCAAAATCGGTCCAGCCATCTCAGAGATTAGCCGGAACAAACAGACAGACAGACAAAAATTGTAAAAAATGTTATTTTGGCATATGTACCGTAAATACATCCAAATGCACTTAGTAAAAGGCGGTTATTTTAAAATTACAAACAGACATTCCAATTTCATTTATTCGTATAGACTATAGAGTATAGATGTATAGATAGATAGATTAGTCAAACGAACCCCGACAGTAGAACAGGAGGGCTATTCTCTAAAATACAAACTCGAAATCGAAGCTCACTCAAATGAGACTCGAAAGCGAACTTGCATCATCTTGATATGTCATTCTCTAATCATCTAGTACGCACTTGCGAAGTGAAGTGAGTCTCGAACTCGAACTTCAAACGACTAAAGATGGCCTCGGTATGGTATTCTTACCGAATACATATATGTCATTCTCTAATCATCTAGTACGCACTTGCGAAGTGAAGTGAAAGAAAGTGAAGAAACTCATCGCGGATTCCGCTGTCAAGTTACAAAACAGAATAGCCTTGCATCACTCACCAGCGACCACACGAAGAGCTTGTTGTCGTTCCCGCCGGACGCCAGCGACTGTCCGTCGGGCGACCACTTCAGGCCGCACACCTCCTGCCGGTGCCCCTGCAGCACGCGCGACGACTGCACCGCTGGAAGGTGGAGCGGAACTTGATTACTATATGACGGCGAGCGGCCTCTTTGGTTCTACAACGATCGGCCGATGCAGAAGGGATTATACTCTTAAGGTCAAAAACGCATAAAGTCAAACACGCATAAAGTCAAACACTCACTATGTCAAATCCGCACATCGTCAAAGACGCACAATGTCAAACACGCTCAATGTCAGACACGCTCAAAAGTCAAAAACGCATTTGGTCAACCCACATTTGGTCAAACTGCTGTCATACAAGAAGTCATGAAGAAAAACTAAATATTTAGAATAAGGAATATGTCAATATATTGAGAACAATACGTGTGGGACTTTTTATAGGATTCGATTAGTGATCACGGAGTAGAATAGATTGTTATTGATGTGAACGTTAGGAGAACTGGAAATATATCATGGTGCAAAGTAAAAGGAATATTACTGAATAACCGGTACCATACAATACCCCTTTCTGCGTCATATACATTGTACATTTATGCACGACCCTGTAGCCTAGTTGGTAGGAAACTTGCCTGCGAAGCGAGGGGTCCCAGGTTCGATTCTCGGCCGGGGCAAATATTTATGTGACAGATAAATATTTGTACTGGGGTCATGGGTGTTATTGTGATGTGTTATGTGTCGTCCATGCCACCCGCGACACAGGTAAAAACCTACTGGGGGGGCTATGAGTGTGCGTTTGTAAGCGTTTATGCGTATATCTAGTCTTCTAATGATGATCTTCGTGATGGTATGGTAGTGTGCTGTGTTGGTATAGACCGTTTTTTATGTAAATAAGCAAGAAAAAACAAGTGGTTATAAGACAAGATGACGGTCAAGAGATATGAAAAAAATAAAACAATAATGGTAATAATAATAATAACGCTTCACACTCATAGCCCCACACTAGGATTCCCTGTGTCGTGGGTGCCATGAACAACACACTAGACAAGGACATTCACACCCAGACCGAGAACAGAAATTCAAACTCATCATTCAAATTTCCGCCTCGCTGGGAATCGAACCCCGGACCCTCGGTGCGGCGATCCGGCAATGAATGGTAATGAATGCAATCGTGTCTGTAAGTTGGTCATTATAGTTGTAGCGGTAAAAATACGGTCGTAATAGTTTTGATTATGGTAATTATATATAGTAAGTAATAGTAATTATAACTAGTAATGAAAAAATATGATGTTCATAGATAAAAAAGTTCTTAATCAGGTTAAAGGTCGATGCATACGTAACTTGGACGGGACGGGGACGGGATGGGACGTGAAGTTTTGGAAACATGGTTTCATAGAAAATGTAAACGATAGCGCATACGTCACGGAGGCACGCACGGGACGGGAACGGGGCATGCACGTATATTTATGTCCCGTCCACGTTACGTATGCATAGACGTTTAAGCATTATGTTCGTGTGTTATCTATTCAGCACGTTAAATGACAACGGTGTGTAGTGGGTACTCACGCGGCGTCCTAGTGTCCCGCTGTCGGATGTGCCTGTCCCGCGAGCCGGAGCTCAGGATGTCCCCGTTCCACGCCAACGCGCCCACGCGAGCGATGTGGCCCTGTAGCTTCGTCACCTGGGGGACGACACACAGTTTATAGTTTTCAAAGAAGCCAACGTAAGTCTTGTTAGAATCTTTGCCTTAGTCAACAAAATGTTTAAATAAAACAAACTGCACCAAAACTTATGATTTTAAATTTAATTTTAATAGGAAATTGACTTCGTTGATAGTGAAATACCATGACGACTTACTTGTGTTATGTAGGAAATTTGAAAAAAAAATCTTAATTAGTATCATCTACACTAATATTATAAAGAGGAAAGATTTGATTGTTTGTTTGCATTGAATAGGCTCCGAAACTACTGAACTGATTTGAAAAATGCTTTCACTGTCGGGAAGCTACACTATCCCCGAGTGACATAGGCTATATTTTCAAAAAAAATAGGGATCCCAAGGTGCAAAAAAATAAGAAAACCGAAGCAAAGCGAGGCGGTTACTTGTTATTTAAATAATCTTAAAACATTTCTTACTACACATTATTGACTATCCGTCAATAAATCCACAATTTTCTGGCTAGCTGACATCTGGACATTTCAAAAATATATAACTACCGGTGTCTCATCAACATACCTCCTTATTAACAGCGACGTCCCACACGCTGATGTGTCCCTTCTGAGTGCCGACCGCGACCAGATGCCCGCGCTCGCTCCACGCCACCGACGTCACCGCGTTGCCCTCCGACGACAGGTCGCATAGTCGCGTTACCTGCAGGGCACAAACAGAAAGATAGTTCTCAAGTAAAAAAGTGGTAGTTGCAGTACTAGTGATTTGAGACAATCGAGATTTTCACGAACATTTTTTTAAGTTTTTCTAAGTAGTGTTACATATCCATAGATTGACGACCCGTGTGGCGCAATGGTTACCATGACGGATCGCCGCACCAAGGGTCCTGGGTTCGATTCCCAGCGAGGCGGAAATTTTAATGATGAGTTTGAATTTCTGTTCTCGGTCTGGGTGTGAATGTCCTTGTCTAGTGTGTTGTCCATGGCACCCACGACACAGGGAATCCTAGTGTGGGGCTATGAGTGTGAAGAGTTATTTATTATTATTACTACCGATAACAGATCATGCTGTAGTACGGAGTTCCTCTCAGTATCATACAATTAGTATGAAAGAGCGAAAGAGAATCCATCAATATTACAGATACCAGCCGTAAAGTAATTTAAGGAGTTGGGGGCAAAAAATTCATGTCTCCCGGGCTATTCAGGCCGTTATCCCGGCTGTTATTGTTAGATAACAATCGTTAAAACACTTTCATGAATCAGTAGTAATCCGTACCCTTCGATTTGATGATAAAATTGTGTCTGGCTACCGAAAAACTAGGTAACTCATTAAATGATTTAAAATATGTATGATTATTTGAACTCTGTTGAACTTCGTAATGGTTATGTATTTTTTTGATCAATAATATTAAAATTATTCTTTGGTACCTATATCATTTATAATTTTTTATTGATAGTAAATTATTATTTATTTATGCAAATGATATCTATGAAACGATATCTTATAGTTTATTGCACTATTGTGCATATACATGCAAATCTGATAGTTTTTAATAAATTCAAACGTGTTAGAAAGTGCAAATATACGTTTGAATATTATGAAAATAACCCATAAATTCAAGTTCATCGATCGATTAAATTTATAATTTAACTTCATACCTAAAATAGTATTATTAATGATAATAATAATATAGTAACGATGTCGTATCGTATAATATAATAAAAACCGAACACTAATATTCCATAATTTGACAAAAATACATTTTTCAAAGTTAATTTTATTTTGTTAAATATTTTTGAGTACATTTTAAGCGAATTATGTATTTTTGTCACAAATACGACAGCACATACAACGTCAACGATAAAATGTCGTCACGTCCATTTATCAACGCCAAGACACTACGCAACACAATGTAATACACGTCACATACTAAATACGTATCAGGAACATTATTTCGTATACCGCTTCAACGGCCCATTAGCTCAGTTGGTTAGAGCGTCGTGCTAATAACGCGAAGGTCGCGGGTTCGATCCCCTCATGGGCCACGAATATTTTTTATGTTATAATTTTATTTATGTTTAGTTGTGCTTCTTACAATGTTAGGCCCAGACTTTTTAGTTAGATTCACTATTCAAATAATTTAGTATTAAAATGCAAAAAAATATTTCTTTTTTTAGTTAAATATGAGTCAAATTCAATAATTATTCTAATAATAGCACAGAAGAAATAATAGTACTTATAATAAGTAATAATAGTAACTAATGACTATAAAACGTAAAAAGTAATCACCGATCTCAAGTACCAAATACCTTCGCACAGTCAGCAATCGTCTATCTTATTGCTCGTCCATATCAAATTCTACATGATGATTATAATTCTTCTAAAAAAAATAACCAACTTCAAAATTAGGGATAACTCAAAACTACTCGCTACTAGATCTCGCTCAAATTTAAATGGGACCACATGACAAGCACCAGCTTTTAAATATTAAAAAAAAAGTCGAATTGCGAACCTTTTTTTGAAGTCGGTTAAAGACTGACCAAGTAACGTTCTCACCTGGCTAGTACAAGCACTCCACAGATACACGCAGCACCCCAGCCCTACGCTGAGCACATTCTGAGCGGACCAGTCCACCAGGTTGAGGTAGAAGTCGTCCTGCAGCTCGGGCGCGTCTAGCACCTTGAACGGGATCCGGGATATCTTGCGCGTCGCCTTGCGGGGGGAACGAAGCAGCTTCTGTGACTTCGCTGACACCGGGGACAGACTGTACGGTGACGGGTCTATGTTCTCCTGAAACAAAACAGAAAAGCGTTCAATACATCTGTGGTGAAATTGAAATATACGTCACACGGTGACGTCACGCCCGACCTGAAATCTAAACCCCTCGCATATACAAGTTCCGAATATATTTTGAACTTTCAGAGCAGCCGGCGCTACAGGCATGATGACTACTTAGCCTGCCGAGAGATCTCCCTTTCCTAAACATCGATGAAATTGAAGACCAGTAGCCACTGGGCGTGAAACGAAGAGTCCCGAGAGAATTGATAGAGGCAGATATGCGACAGATAGTATCTATAGATAGTATGCACATATAGTTCTCAGGTTTGGGTATTTGTGTTGTCTCATTTCCAGCCACCCGCGACAAAGGGAATCTTGGGATTTTTGGGGATGTAAGGCTGTAATTTTAAGGAATAATCGCACATAGTGTGATCCGTTTGCCCTAGGATTTCGTAATTAACGGAATGCTTCTCACAGTCTACATGCTACGACCGAGAATCTAAAACGAATCCTTCGCTTGGCAAGATAGGTGACACCGGTGCTCAACGATTTTTAATTTGACCTTCTGTTCAGTCGCTATAAATAAATATAACGGTGCAGTTAAACGCTTAGCGCTTATTAAAATCAATATACCTAGCGAAATCTATTCCTCTAAGATATTAGTTATTAAAATCACCACGTGTTTCTAACTCGAGTTTGCAGACAAGCTATTATAATTAAACAAACACGTTTCAAAGAAAAATAAGACAAAACTTAGAATTTTTAACTACTCTTACCTAAAAACAGCATTTTGCATACGTTAAAACATTCCACGTTTTAGTGCACAGTAATTTCGTAGCAGACAGATTTTATTGCTCTATTCATCACCAAACACGCTTCGTCGATTCGCTAGTCGACGTGCACGCGGAAAAAAAGAAATTTAATTCGTTTAAAACCTTTAACTGAATTTCGGATCTCCGTCCGCGTTTATCGAACGGCATAGTGAACGTAAAAAAACACATGATAGGTAGCGGAGCTGTATCTGTACAATCTCATTACTGGCACTAAGAAACTAATCAAGATACGATGACTGGAATAATGGACACAGATTTCAGTGTAACAGCATTCCCAAATAATATCACAAATTAACAATCTCTGTTGAAAAATTCCATTACAGTACCAACAAAAAAACATCACACGCCGATTTGTTTACCCGGTAACAATAGTGTTAAAGTTACAAATGATTCTACACTCATTAGGCACGAAGGCTATAAAGAAGACAAATATCGAGATACAAGTTAGAGACTTCTGATGGTGCAAAAACCACTGACAAATTGAATCAACTAATTTCAACGCTGCGTGTAGCTTCGAACAACTGATGAAGGCAAGCCATTAAAAATGGAAAAAACAGCACGTCTGCCAATCTCAGTACGTTTGACGTTAGGCAGGTTAACCAAGACCTCTATAAATCAGAAGCGACGAAGCGCGGAATACATATGACCTAAGAAAAAGCTGAGTACCTGTGTAGTGAATTTTCGGTACTAAAATACAAAGCAAATATCCTGGGAAACACTCAAATATAAAAGAAAACGTAAGGTGGTTAAACGTGAGGTTGTTAGCCAAACTTAAATAGAAAACCCGTGAAGCAGAGCATACCAAGTCCTTGAAAGGTTCGACTACCTTACCTACCGAATCCTTTGTGCAAATTGTACCAAAAAAACAACAACTGAAAAAAACAAAACGGAAAATCTATGTCAGAAACCATGGTAGTGAATATTATATTTGTTTTGTATCGTGATTCATAAATAATTTCATGTTGGAATCCCCTGCGTTCTAGTGTAGCTTGCGATGTATTACAGTATAGAATACCACCATCAATTGGGGTATTTCTAGTAGTAGGTAATAGTAGTAGTACGTGTTTAGGGTAGTATTACACAGTAGAATAGAGGAGGTTTAAGAAAGTAAAGTTCTGGTTGTATGAAATATCTACTCACAGGTGTCAATACAAAAATTAAAAACATCTCGTAAAAACGCTTGCTACAAAAAAAACGTCATAAAAATTATTTATGAACTCTTAAAACGTGCATTTGTTTAGTATATTGCCATCTAAAAACAACGCTACAGTGACAATTCAAATGTGAATTTTCGCACCGTCAAATTCTCAACAAGTTCTAAGTAATTCGGTGCAAAAACTGCACATTTCACGTGAGGCTGCGACCATATCACGTCCGTGAACCCGCTTTTATTACGACTGCTAAGTAATCTAGATGAATAACACCTTCATAAAGCGATGCGAATTCGTGGGACTAAACGTGGGCTGCCATTACCATGTGTGTTATTTTAAGCGAATTATAATCCTTTTGGAATTAAATAAAATTTTGAGGCGTGGGTGAAAATATTCAAAATATTGGAAATACGAAAGATATTGGATTTACGTTTAAAGGCTATGTTTAAAGGGCACTACATAAAGAGGACATGTCCAGTCGAGTTCGGACACGTTTTACTGCAATTCAAATCGAAAAGGAACTGGGTTGTGACGCCTACGTCAAAAACAAAAACATAAGAGAAGGCATACGCATAAACACGAGTGTTAAGCGCGCACACAATAAATATTACTGATAAAAGAGGGTTTTACATGTAATACTACAAGATATCGCGCCCTAAACCGTTATGTAGCCCCAAATTTAGGTTACCAAATCAATACTACACAAAGTATGAGAGCACATAATAAAAAGTAACAACGAATAAATTTGATCCAATTATTGACAACTATGAATGAAGATGAATGCGGGGCAAGCGAATTAAGATTGAAAGTGCAACAACGTGCAACGCGGTGATTAATTTACAACTGCCACTTACGGAGATATTGACTTAGCAAATCCCCGCCCTGTGTGGTCGTCGACACAGTGGCCTTGGTATGTTAACGAAAACGAATGCATATTATTATATTACGTAAGCCGAATTTTGCCTGCAGGAAATTGCAACTGGTTTTGACTTTTGATGATGCGCAACCAACTTCGTCAGCCGAGATACGAGAGGATAACGAAGAACTTCAAGATGGGATTTTTTAGAGAAATAATAATTTTATTTGCATTTCATGCATGTAAAAAGTCTAGACAGCTGACGCTGATAGGATCTATGCTGAGTACTGAGTACGTGAAACGAAATCAGTAATTAGGTAGCACAAGACGATCGAGACAAGAAAGTTCAAGTTTGTTGACCACTAAACAGAAAAACAAAATCCGGTAATAAGCGATACGCATACAAAGCCTCCGAGCGTCGTCATTAATGTAATAAGTTAAGTAGTGCATGACTAAATAAATCGGATTAAAATGAAGTTACTTATTGTAATAGCGTAAGCGTTCTCTAACAATTTTGTTCCCTAATGCCATTTTGATTGGTGGAATTATAATTTTTTAGACTAACGTGAATAGATTACGAGCAAAATATTTTTAAGTCACGTCATACGATAATGTAACAATCCGATATTAGTCTACGCCACGCAGACTTTGTTTTCCTAGACCCAAAAACTTCAGTTTTTAAATGAATATTAATATCTTACATGGTTGGTTGTACTCGTATGTGCATAAGGTCCAAAATTCTATAAAGGGTATGGAAAATAGTAGCTGTACTATTTCAAAATTTAGAAAGCAATGTTTGCGTGACCACCATCATTCGATTCAGAATTGCGGTAAAGAGAACATAGACTACGGATGAGTTGAAATTGCTCGTTTCCTTTAGACACAATTGCTTTATTTGATGTGAATAGACAAAAACTTCACATAATAGAGAACGCAATGATACAATTGTGCAATACAATAGACCTCTGATCTAGCACTCCACTATAAAAGGGGAGCTGACACCAAGCGTATTGAATCGAAATATCCTCTATCCATGTACCTAAGACAATAACATTTGTGAAAAATGTATTTATTTGGATTTCTACTGTATTTGGATCGGAAAATGTTAAACAAATACAAAAAAAAGACTCTTACATTTAGATTTAAGACTGACTTGAAATCTTATTTATGAATCTTTATAATATGGAGGCGTTTCCGTAAGGCGCAAATAAGAAATGATAAACGAACATAAACTGAGACAAATTCCATGAATGAAGTAATATACTAATGACATATCATGACAGTGCCCAGTGAAAAAGGTAAAAGAAAAATTTCAATATAACCCAAACCACAATGATGTAAGATGAATGAGCAATCAGGACTCAAGTTTATTAACCCCAGATGGCAGACGTATAAAAAGCTAGAAATCCACCATGTAGTGACTAGATCTTAGATAACAGATTGATTGGCACTATAAATGAATGGCAGATTTTGTGACCTATACGATTCTGCAAGCAGGTCACGTTAGTGCGATGCAATAAAAAAATTGCTACTGCAGAAACTGTTGGTTCTCTATTTCAGTTGGTTCGGTACCAGATGAATACAAATGTGAAACACGGAACTTATTTGAATTTCATCAAAGCTTTTACGACTATCTACACAATGAGATTTATTTTGAATAGCCTAGCTAAGAACCATAATTCATCAGTCTTTGACGCCAGATTAATCAAGGTCTTCGATACGCTTGTAGAATCATTGGATTGCAATTTGATTTAAAACGGCATCATTTTGTATGTCAAAGGATATTGTGTTGTTACTCGATTTACACTTCTTCCGCATTGGCATTATTCCCTGATATAACGGAGAAAAACATGACTTGCCCAATCTTAATGTCTCACATATATTACATCTCTTCAAACAATATATTTCTTTGTGGAAACGGTAAAAATGTTACAATGGTATGAATTTTGTCATAAATGAACTTAAGAGTTCCACTAATTCAAAATCGACGTCACTAAAACGGTTGCTAAACTAATTGACTTAACAGCGTAAATACACGTAACCCTATCGAGCCTCAATCGCAAAAGCCTCTGTAAACAAGAACTTGTGTAAATAGTAGGAAAAAAAATTAAGGCTACGCTGATGGCTCTCGCAAAATTCTCTCGCATACCGGTAGATGTTGTTTCTGTAAACAAACCACTGAGTGAACACGGTTGGGCACTTCTGACGGTCGGTTCAATAGTTGAGAATGACACGGGAGCAGTACTTACGTCTTCAAGAAAAAAATATTTGATTAGTAGATTTTTTGTGACTATACCTTAAATTTCAAGTATTAGAAGATTGGACATAACATGCCTATAATATTAAGAATCTCAATAATACACCTTATTGCTAGATTACATTTAAGTCTCTTTCCTTCGCGTAAGCAACATTATTATTCACACTTGATTATTAAATACGTAAATCAAAATAGACAGAGGGCATGTCCAGATGAGAAAATTATGATATACCTTTTATTCTGCAGTGTTGCAGCGCAATGAGATCACATGTCGAGCACAGAAAATGTGGGTGTTGCTAGTAACATTCGAGCTCTATTATCAGATACATACGAGAGAGATGATTGTGATTCAAATATTCAACCAACAACAACTCCTTTTTTGTTTTTTTTCTAAGGATCGAACAACAATAGCAGCAAACGAACTCCTCGGATGCCTAAATATCAAAGGCCAAACTTAGGTACAGACCATATACAATGAGGAACACCTAAGCGAGAGCTAATAAAGAATTCCATTGTCATTATCCGGTGTTGCGATGTGCGCTTTATCAGTCAACGACTTCGTCATATTTGGAAACAACACGCCGCATATCAGATAACGCTTTGGACATCTGCATACTGATTAGCACGCTGTAAATGTCAATCAATGGACTTTCGATCATTGTTGTGGAGCAAAAAAACGCACTAGCCACTTACACGTCAGTAAATGACTTCAAACAATCAAGGCCACGATTGTACCTCGTACAAACACCGGTAACGGAGTAGTAAAAAATAGTTTCGATATAATTAACAAGAAATGTCGACCGAGATGTCTCAGAAATTATAAGAGCACCTACACAATGACTTCGGACCGTGACTGTGCACTAGGGCTTGTAATATCGGAAGGTTTTCAATTCCGATATTGATTTTCGATATTTGATTGTAATATCGGAATTCCGATATCAATATCGGAATTAACATAATTTTTTTTAATCACTTAAATTTTAATTTTATACTGTAAAGTAGGATTTATTGGATAGTAAAAAGGTTTTTAATAAATAGGATAATGAAATAATGACGTCTTTAAAACTATTTTATTCTCGTTCGTTGCAAATATCACCTAAACCTATTCAATTCGGTTTGGTTTTCGCGTTAAAAATTCACTAGCTTGATTTTTTTAGGATAATTGAATCGCAGAATAGTTTTTACTGATAGATGAAATTCAGCTGCACCAAATGTGACAGCTGTACGGCAGAAGCTATGCTTTGTACAAGGATAAAAGCTGATGTGATTTGAAGTATCGCAACACATTTGCTAAGACGCCTAGTTTCCTGGCCTGCCTTAACTTTGGATTCAATTAACCGCTCAAGTTGAGGTTCAAGGATATCTCAACTTTCGGCGGTGAGTGTATTCCAAGGATGCATTCTGAATAGTAGGAGCCAAAATAAATGCTTCTGTTTTTGTGGCGTTGAATCTCACAAGGTTGGCGTCGCCCTATTCGGTGACTGCCTGAAGTGATTCACTCTTTCAACCCGGACCTCTTGTTCAGACTGTATTTTGGTCGTTACTGGTCGGAAGCTTGCCAGGTATCGCTCGATCAGATCGTTGATAATTTGATATGCAGCAGAAATAGAGTTGTGAAAATAAAAGATCCCTGAGAAAGTCCGGCATTATTTGTATGTGATGTAAGGTTGCTTGGAACGAGTAATCTTTGATAACGAATCTGAATGAACGTTCACTCAGAAATTCTTTCAGAAACCCAGCTGATCAGGCCAGGGAATAAGACATACGCAGGAAGCATGATCAATAGGCTAACATGCTAAACCGTATCGAGGCCTTCGAGATGTCAAGGGAAAAGGCAAGCGCCTCTCCATTTTTCTCAAGATCCTCTCCTCAGATACGAGTGGCATACTAGGGTCACTGTGGAGATCATTGTGTTCTAGGTATGCACTGAAGCGCATGTATGTAGTATGTAGGCAATTGAAATTGGCCGAAAATTAGCAGGGTCAGCTTCTTCAGCCATTCTTGGGCACGGACTGCACGTTGGCAAGCTTCCACGATTAAGGCACTATGCAAGTCTTAATTGAGAGACGAACCAAGCGTGGCAAAACAGTAGGTAACTAGAGAGATCTGGAATACCATCTGGTCCATTAGCTTTGTTCTCGTCTAGACATCGAAAGGTTTTAAGAACCTTTGTTGTAGATGTGGACCTCCGATATACAATGAGGTATCTGCGGTAAATGGTCATTGACAGTTAGATGCAAATTCTCAACAACTAGAGATTTTTTTTTACACGAATAAGTTAATGCTTATTCGTGTAAATTATAATAAGATTCGTACAGATGTTCTACAGAAGATGATGAAATGATTAACTTACGTATACTGAGATTAAGGAGATAAATTAAGTTTGGAATATATTTTTTCCGTATCGCATTATTCGTTCAGTAGGCTGAGCAGGCTCACAACAGGAATACGGTTAAAGATATGAACTCTACCTCCTTACAATGGCTAAAATAAAATATATACTTACTTGCTTAATTTTTTGACCTAGTGGCCTATTTACCTTGTGGCACGCATTAAAATCATTTTGTTTAAATTAAAATTAAAAATTTACTGATTCCGATATTACGATATAGAAGCACTCGGTATCGGAATTGTAATATCGGGTTTCACGTTCCGAGATTCCGATATTTCGAGATTCCGAGATTCCGATATTCAAGCCCTACTGTGCACCAATTCAGGGGACAATCTAAGACATGATCTAGATTGTAAGACACTACGGCAGCACACCAAACTGTTCAAAAACAACTACAAAGAAATCGATTTCATGCAGTCAGATAAAAAGCCAAAAGAAAAAATGCACTCACAGAAACTCATGTCAAAAAAGTTACAAATCATCCCCTGGCAATGACCGAAAGTCTAGACTTATATTCATCTGTCCAGGTCGCGAAATTCGTATTAAAAAACTAACCAGATACCAACCATTTGATGTTCAAATATAAATTATTATCTGGATGGTTTATCATTTGTAATGGCTTTTATCGTTGTATCTTCTCCCGTCTTAAAAGTTTTAAGACAAGTGAGGATATGAAAATAATTACAGCTTTTATTTCATGTCAGCTGATTAAAGCTACTTTAGTTACTGTTACATTTCACATTAATCGCTGTTATATATTATGATTGGGATTGACGTGTCCAAATCCATTCGCTAACAATTTATTGTTTCGGGGACTATTAACTGGAATCAATTTCTCTATGACCATAAAATCCTTTCTCAAGGGAATGGAGCAATCGATTACTCGCAGCGTGGAGGAATCAATTGGATTACAGATATTTTTATAGTTATTGTGCACGGTTGTGATTTAAAATTTACATTAAATGCCAATTTAGGCCGCAACTACTTTTTGCATCGTTGCAAAGGTACGTCACGGTATATGCTTCGTGCGTTGAAAATTTTGATCACGGACATCTCCTGGCATCCTTCTGGGCTAATAAAAAAGAGCTAACTAATACTTCTGATGATCAGAGGGGACCAATGAACCTTAGAATCGCACGGATTATTGAAATGCGCAGGCGCAAAATTTGTAAATTGTAAGTGTCTAGACTTTTCGTCCGAGGACTTAAAGCAAAAATCATTAGATGTAAGCGCGACGGGGCGATTCGTCGCGCCTGCGCATCGGCTATATCGGTGAACGCTTTAATATAATTGCAGACGCTATCGACGCAGGCGCAATAGGATAATTAATTTCTAGTAAATAGGATTACCCATCTTGCTCACTGGCTGCGTAATTGTCAGTAGAAAAACTATCAGTAAAAAGTTAAATGAAATACAATTATCATATTATAACTATGTTAGAAAAACCGTACAAAGCTTACTAATACAGAATAGATGAATTGAATACAATTCCGAAATTAAAAATAATGTTTTTACTTTTAGTTTCAGAGCAAAAAAAAAAGTGTGAGTGAGTTAACATTAAAATAGATCATAGAAATAGATCTAGAATATTCTAGATCATAGAGAAATAAAACAATATCGTTTATAGTTCTAAGCGATTGCTTTATTGATACTTTCAAGATTCATTTCAGCATTGGTAATTAAAAATTCTGTATCTAAAGACTACGTAATAAATTCTTTTATTTAACTTTTTTGCACGTCTGCGATACTTTGATTACATCAATCTAAATTGACGATTGACAATAGAGTATCTAAATCAAAGGTGCCGGGTGCATTTGGGTTTTTTCAAAGGCAATTATTCGTATCAAAATTGTAAATAAAAGTAATAAACTCTGTTTCATCTGGCCTCAGTGTCGCGAGTGCATTGACTCCGGATCTATGAAGAGTACCTACGATGTGCAACGAAAGCACGCTCTCAAGAGAACCACGCCTCGTGAAATGACATCTTCAACTGCCTACACTCCATCATGATTGTGATTTAACTTTCTACTAAGATAGATTTTTCGTTTCATCATTTCATTTCCATTACGCGTTTTTTCTTACCAATAATCACATTTTGAATGGCAAATATCTGTCCATAACTTTGAATCAATAGCAACTTATTGGTGTTGTTTCATCGACACTTAATTTATGTCAAGTATCATCAGTATATTTAAGTGTTAATTTTTTTTCAAATGGGCTGTTTTCTTATGGCCTTGAATCCACCACATTTTCTAAATTCTTGAAATCGTCTAGTTAATTTTTTATCGGTAAATTGGACTCTTACCGCCCGGCCACAGCTACTGGCGGCGCGGATTGCGGCGCGGCGAGCGGCGCGGCGGGCGGCGCGATTTGCGGTGGTATGCCACAGCTAGATTAGTTGCGACCGCGGCGGCGTCAGCGATGGACGTACTTAGACTACTATATAATAATATTATATATAATAATATTGATAAATAATCTGTAGATAAATAGTAACATTGTTTTGTGTTCCTTCCTTAAGCTCTTTATGTATATTATGTTTTGGTGTACAAACAATAAAGTGTTAAATGTAATAAATAAATAAATAACATAACAATGTAAGCAGGTAATTAAGATACCGGCCATGGTTGTCAATATAAGAAAAACGAATACAAAAGGGTATGATGGAATGAGCTGTCACATGGATTATTAAGAAAATATGATGAGAACTAGTCTTTGAAGCAAGCGATTGTTTTACTATTATTCATGAAATAAAGATAAATATAATACATCAAGAATAAAAAATAATAAATAATAAGATAAATATAATACATGCTGAGTTCGTCCACCGATACGGCCGCGCGCGGCATTTGTTTCACTCGCGCACCGCGCAGTCCGCCGCCGCCGCGACTCTCACCGCGCCGCAATCCGCGCCGCAAAACGCGCCGCTGTAGCTGTGGCATACTCCATACGTTGTCTACCATTTGTTCTCGCCGCTCACCGCTTGCCGCGCCGCTCACCGCGCCGCAATCCGCGCCGCCAGTAGCTGTGGCCGGGCCCTTAGAAGTAAGGTGTCCTAATTATGTTGTTTGGTAACTAAGTCAAGCGCGGTGAAGTCGACAAAATTTCATATAAATTATTCAATGCCAATTGCGCGTCACTACATAAATATTTAATTTACAATGCTACTGATATTTATGATAGGTACTATAAACCTTAATATAGTACAAGAAGTTCACGTTTACGATATTTGAATGACTGTTCAAACTAAACAATTTTACACGCTTATTAGCTTCACCTGTATGTTTTTAACTTGTGAGTCGGTTACACTTGGTTGGACTTGATTTTGACCCACTTCAAACTGTCAAATTTCTTTCAAACTTCGTAGACTTATCGAGGACCGATGACAATTCAATAGTTAAAGAAAAAAAGAAAGAAAGTAAGAGAAAAAAAAAACATTTCTAAAAATCAAACTAAAAAATATAAATAATAGTTAAAAAATCCTAAAAAAACACGCTTTTATAGAAAATCCAACTAAAAAATAGAAAATAAATTTGAATTAAGAATCGTGAATTAAAAGCGTGGAGTGCATGGTGTCAATGAGTAGAAGGCATAATATATTAAAAGGCACGCTTTTAACTGACGATTCTTAGTTCAAATTTATTTTCTATTTTTTAGTTGGATTTTCTATAAAAGCATGTTTTTTAGTTTTTTTTTTTAAGTATTAATTATTAATGATTAATTATTTACGTCACGAGTAAACGATATTTTTTATCTAATAACACTGAAAGAGAAGAAATAATAAAGAACTTTGAAATAGGCTTCAAACCATTAAAGATGAAGAAAACAGGAAATCGAAAAACCAACTGACGTTAACAAAAGTCCAAGGCACGTAACAGTCATGATGAATGAAACGACCAAATGAATAATCCAACTTCAAGTTAGCATTGTTCCAAAGTACTTAAATAAACTGTCCACACTCGATTGCATCTAAACTCAACGCTACATCAAACCACGATGTTTGAATTGATCGCTATTGACTTTGAGAGTGTAGTGACACCATAAAAGATGGGCGCAGCGGCTAATATGTTCGCAGATATTCATGGTATGTACCGAGCGGTAGAATTTATAAGCAGACGCATCGGGAATGAAGTCACACGCTGATGCATTCTAACAAAAGCCGAAATTTGTATTCAGTTGCTTATGCACGTAATCCAGTGGGTGGCAACTATAGGACAAATCTAGAATATCATGAATAGTTTAATTTTTTTTTGAGGGGTTTAATCTGTGCAAAACAATTTTCTGCTGACTTCGTTTTGATACCTTGTTTTTTAGTGAATTTGCTGACATGCATATCTGATTGCATTGCCTGGTAGATGCCTATATTTGATTTTAAAATGTTTTAAGTTTTTCGGCTATGAGAGTCTTTGTTGAGTTTTGTCGACAATTCTCATAAAATTTTATTTGAACCGATCCTCATCATACATTAACATTAAATATAAAAACTATTTTAACCATCTAATTAGGAACATACTACAAAAAGCCTTTGAAAATAATCAAACTAATCAATTCCCAAAACTAATTAACATGTTTCCCGACCATTAGCTGACCTATCACCTCAGCCGCGAGGCTGGCAGATGACCATGTTATGATTGAGAGAAGTGATTTTTTGCCATCTTTTGCCACTTTTTGCCACTTTTTCCTAGACGCTGACAGCCGGATGATGGAAGTAGCGTTGCGGATCATCGATGGCAATCAACACTGAAGTCTGACGGATTATTAATGCATATAAATGGGTGGAGAAAAAAGGAAGGCTATAAATTCATCAGGTTTTGAAATTCAACAATATCGTTGACATCATCGAAGTGATTCATGTCATATTTTGCCTGACATCTTAATGTCCCCTCGCAATGTTTTTCCGCTCAGAAATATTTAATTTCTAATAATTATTTTTTGACAAAAAATAAAACCAACGAAAAAAAAACTGAAAAGCGAAAAATAAAATAAACCATTTAGTATTATAAATTAAGATCCTAAATTAACTGAAAATAAATAATTTCGAGACCGTGCCAAACAAACAAACAAACAAAATTAATTACGTACAGTTCATTTTATAAGGGCAGTGGCATGCGATGCACACGGCAGCAGCAGCGCGGCGCACATCTTTTCATCGTTTGTTTTTTCATTGGTTTGGCACCGCCTCAAAATTATTTATTTTCAGTTAATTTAGGATCTTAATTTATAATACTAAATGGTTTATTTTATTTTTCGCTTTTCAGTTTTTTTTCGTTGGTTTTATTTTTTGTCAAAAAATAATTATTTTTTAATTTTTTGTTGCTATGAAAATTATTAAGTTATTGGTGATATATTCAGTTACCAGGTAAAAATATAGTAGTTGAAACATAAATCATCTCCTATTTTCGTACCTTTAGGGGTAAAATTTTCTTTCCAAATTTAAACAAGAGTAACTTCAAGGTATACAATATTCAATAAAAAAGAATCATCGAAATCGGATCATCCAGTACAAAGTTATTGGGGTAACGGGCAAAAATTCCGTGGGTGAATAATCAATCATCCCCTATTTTCGTACCTTTAGGGTAGGAATAAAATTTTCAAAAAAATATGGGACCAACTTCAAAATATACACTATCCATTAAAAAAAGAATGATCAAAATCGGACCACCCTGAGCCGATTGCTGAGTGATCATACATAAAAAAAAAATATATACGCGTCGAATTGAGAACCTCCTCCTTTTTTTTCGTCGGTTAAAAAATGGGTATTTTATTTCCAATCTTAGGACATCTTCTAACGAAAAGCCTTAGAAGGAGTTTCCAATGACAGGGTAGCTAAGCGTGCGCGAGAAAAATCTATCAATAAGATTTCTTGTTTCCTAGCCTCGCAAAACGCAGTACACCTATTGCTGATTTTATTTCCTTGCACCTGTCTAGTAAATACTCAGCCTTAAATTCAAACAGAGCCTTTGCACACGGCGCGTTTTTGAAGCGCATCCGATGAAAACGCGCAGAATCTGCGCCTTTTTCCGCGCTGCAAATGACGAGGCGGACGAAGCGTTTCCTCGTGCTATCGCGTTTTCGGCGCCGTAAAAATACGCCGTGTGCAGAGGCTCTTAACCATCAACATGCGTCACAACCATTCTAGCTTCCTAAATTGTACACAAAATGTACACGAAAAATCACAAAAGCCGAAAGAAAAGGGGACAATTATGGCAACGGTAATAATGCTACATTCACGCTGTACCACGAAATCGTGACAAACAAACTCACATGTCCACATATCCAACAACACACGACCACCAAGGATCCAATATTTGTATTTGAATCGTAAAAACCAATCGGCACACAAAAAGTTAATATTCTAAACGTTTGACTGTAAAATTTTAATAATTTATTATTTTTGGGTCGTTGTCGCCGCTGAGTGATGTCAGACGGACATACAAATGACTGGACAAAAATTATTACACCTCGCCTGCAAAAAAAACAATGGCATTGTATGGCACTCGTAATGGACTGCGAAAAAAGATGCACGGGCAACGGAATTGGCTGATTAGAACAAAAAAGTATCAGCTAATTTGCATTACGTTACGTTGTACCTACTAAATATTAAACTGATGCAGGATTTGAAAATTGGCAGGAATACTTTGCCGGTAGTGCCGTACTTTCGAAGACGGATTCATGGAAGATTTAAGCATTTAAGACGACAATAACCGCATGTAAAATCGCATAATTCAAATAGTAAAATTTAGGATAACAGTCCTGAATTATAACAAAATGTTACATCAATCGACTCCTATAAAAATTCAAAATTTTTCCAGTTTGAATAAAACATTCTGAATTTAAATTGAAAGCAAAACACACAGTGGCGAATGGCGAAAGGAGCGCAAAAATTGTGTTAATAATTTTCATTAGCGCATCCTCATTGTCACCCGCCTGCTAAACGCTTCATCGGCGATAATTGCCGCACAATGGACACATGCAGCAGGTTTAAAACCGTACAGGCCACTCATGTCTAGGGTTACCACGTGGCAACAAAAAACTACTCATATAATAATAATAATAATAAGTTATTTATTTCGGAATAACATTCCAAATTGGCATTAGTTCCCATTTTTATCCTTAGCGTAGTGTTAGTACTGTGCGAAAATTAATAAAAAAAAATCATATTTCCAAGCCAAATGAAAAATGAATAATTATTTTGATTAAATTTTCACGTATTACATCAAATCACTACAGAACCTACAATTTTATCTGTAGAAACAGTCACACAGTTTCTATCAATGAAGTGATTTACCAGGATGATTTAACGTACGGGGTAAACAACTTTAATTTATAAAATCTATATAAGTATCTATACAAATAAATAAAATTGGAGTGTCTGTTTGTAATATTAAAATAACCGCTTTTTACTAAGTGCATTTGGATGTATACACGGTACATATACCAAAACAATTTTTTTTACAATTTTTGTCTGTCTGTCTGTTCCGGGTAATCTCTGAAATGGCTGGACCGATTTTGACGGGACTTTCACTGGCAAATAGCTGATGCAACAAGGAGTAACTTAAGCTACTTTTATTTAAAAAAAAGTTTGTTAAGTGGTACGAAGTTCGCCGGGTCAGCTAGTACCTGATAAACGTGTAGCAGTTGTTTTGGGTGTGGTTACTTTTCTAACTTAATATAACTTAACGAACCAATATAACCAGGTTACATACATAAAGTAAAACGTGTTAGTAGGTACAGTACAGAAAAATTACAGTAAAAAAATAAGTTCAAGTTTTATTTCCTCTAAATTAAACGAATAAATGGCGCAAAATTAAATATTACACTATTTTTTATTTTAAAATTCGCAAAAGACAATCATCACATTAAATAACGGAGACCATACAGGATCAAGTCAAGTACACTTGATCAAGCGTTAAGCGGATTTGACGCGGCATCCAGTACACTTGATCGTTTATGACCACGTTAAATCTGGCCATATATCTATCTCATGCACACTGGATGGTGCGTCAAGTCAAACTGCAAATTTAACAAGTCAAACTGCAGACTTGATCAAGTACACTTGACCGCGTATGGCCTCCATAAGGTGTCATAAAATCGTAAAACTATCGAAAATCTTACCGTCAGGAAAGAACTAGAGAAGTCTTTAATTCGGCTACCAATTCGTATTTCTATCCAGGACTCTGCTACCTAAAAACCTTGAATCAGCCAACCCTACTCAAAAACTACAGGCGACCGTTTACCCAAAATACACACAAAACGATCGCGTCATTACTGTGTAAATATTGACAGTGATAGACGATTTCTGGGAGTTGTTTCTATTTAGATGTCAATAGCCGAGAGGATTATAAAGCTTGCTCATATTAAATTAAGTAAACTTAATTGCCTGTCTGTCTGTGAATGGTGGTGATCATCCTCGTGAAAACTGTGTTCGACAGCTAATTCAACAAACCTTTTTATAATAGCGAATATTCCATTGTTGTGGTTTGTCTGTGGTTTTATTGCGTGACTAGCTGAAGCGGCGAACTTCGTATCGCCTAAAAAACATTTTTTTTATTCTAAAATAAAAGTAGCCTAAGTTATTCCTTGTTACATCAGCTATCTACCAGTGAAAGTCCCGTCAAAATTGGACCACGCCATTTCAGAGATTAGCCGGAACAAACAAACAAACAGACAGACAGACAGACAAAAATTGTAAAAAATGTGGTTTTGGTACATGTACCGTGTATGTATACATCCAAATGCACTTAGTAAAAAGCGGTTATTTTAATATTACAACACTCCGATTTTATTAATTTGTATAGATGTATAGATATAGATGTATAGATAAGGATAACATAAAATGTTTCTAATATTAAATAAATAAAATATTAAGATCGCCAAATGTAATCTAAGTTTTTAAAGTTCCGTTGATAACTCACATTACAACATAATAGGTACCCGCATAAATATAATATGACTACAAACGGAGGAATTAAGAAAGAGTATATTCAAGTTAAAAATAAATTCATACAACAAATTCACACAACTTTCAAAACATAAATTGAAGAACGAAACCATGAACAAAACGTATAGCAGTACCATCACTAAATAAAGATTTTAAGTCACAGAGACTAATCTTTACAAAGACTATAAAATGTTACTTTAAATAAAAGGATGTCACAGACGTTTTTGTCAGAGCACATAAATTATGTTCAAATATGAACTTTAGCAAACAATTCAGTTTTCTCGGTTTTGAATTGCAAATTTTATTTGTGTATGTAAAGTAATTCCTTTATTTACCAATACTGTCGGTACAACGTACATCTTTCTCTTATGTTATTTAAACACGATGACTATTCTTTATCTTGTTTTAGATTTATTGGAAATAGTCGGATTTGCAGTTAATTTTTTACTAAATAGTTAAATGAAGCACGTTTGAAGCATAGCTATCGTTTTATGTGATGCGGCTTCAGACTAATTTACGTTTGAAAGCATTATAACTCAAGTATCCAGGAATTCTCACAAAGTTTTTTGCATTTTATAATACAAATTGCCAGATAATATATTTTATTAGTGCGCGCAGTATTCGTTCTCAGTAAATAGTAAAGAGTACTACTGTTTTATTTGATAGAAGCACTTACGAATGTAATTAATACAACAACGCATTAGGTAAAACAATTAGAATACGACAATATGCAACC
Source organism: Thymelicus acteon (assembly GCA_951805285.1). Taxonomy (NCBI): domain Eukaryota; kingdom Metazoa; phylum Arthropoda; class Insecta; order Lepidoptera; family Hesperiidae; genus Thymelicus; species Thymelicus acteon. The sequence goes on from OX638216.1 coordinate 3,550,281, forward strand.
GAAGGGGAATCATATTTTTGCTGAAACACTTAGAATTTGATAATCTTACATGCAGCTGTAATGATAGCGATATCCGATTACATCAAAAGCTTTCTACAATAGTGCATAAATAACTATCAAGGTATAGGTTACTGGGTAGCCTAGTGATAAAAAACAGTCTGTCACTAGATCTGCGTTCAAATTCCTTACAAGTACTTCGTTTTTTTATACGAAACGTAGCTAGGAACACTCGATTAAGTGACCTTTCAAACAAAAAAATCTAGATCAAAATCGGTTCATCCGTTTGGGAGCTACGATGCCACAGACAGACATACAGACACAAAGATACACAGATACACAGACACATCAAACATATAACACCCCTCTTTTTTGTCGGGCGTTAAAAAGTAATCACAGTTGCCCATAATGCTCGAGGACTATGGGCATAGATCACAAAAGAAAGCAATTCAAATGAAGAACAAAATCTGTAGTTCAAAGACCCTTAACATCAAAAAATAAACAACTAGTAATTCCAAGACATTATCAAATCACTTACTAACTTATAAAACATTTACTAATGTAACTACTGACTTAAAATCATATCCTAACATCATAAACATCGCCAACCTATTTTCACCTTTCTCCAACGCATCAACAAATAAAGAAGTTTACTAATGTGCGAGCAGTACATACGATCCGGCACTTAAATGCATTAGCATAAATAATAAGCATACAAAAGAATAATTTATACGACGGCCCCTCATTACGTCTGGCGTTCGCTACCGAGGTGTGCTGTCAGTGACACGTGGACAAGCTGAAGACTCATTAGAGTGATTAGAGCTTAATGTGTAATACGGTGTACCGGGTGTACGATAAAAAATATACACAGTGAGATCAGAATTAAGCCCAATTTAAGCTTCTACGCTCGCACTTTGCCGACAGAAATAATAAGAAAACTATTAAAATGACAAAAGTTTATACTTAATTTCTTGAAACCAAATATATTTTTTACTAGCAATTGCCCTCGCTTTGCTTCGGAAAAAATAGAAGGTACCTACTTTAGTTAACTTACAGAACATACTCTTAAAAGTCTTAAAGCAGCACGCTTGACCATTAAAACTACATTACAATTAGTAAAGGTCAATTCACGACATAACGTTTCGATATTTTTAGGATTCCCTTACCTCAAAAGATTTCATTGAAATGCGGTTCTAATGATCAATCGTGCTGCTTTAAGAGTATGTTCTGTAAGTTAACTAAAGTAGGTAGGAACCTACTATTTTTCCGAAGCGAAGCGAGGGCAATTGCTCGGTAAACAATAAACTCAACAATGATCGATGACGCTAAGAATATCTAAGTAATGTCAGTAAATTATATTAATTTCATTGGTAAGCAGTATGTAAAATAGCATAGTATCCTGAAATCGAAAAAAAAATTGGTGACTTTTGCTATGCCTACCAAAGAGTTTCAAGTTGCGTAAATTGTAATGTTTGTACTCAGATTTTGAAATGAATGTTAATTTATATATTTAGTTCGGCTGACATAAGCCCAAAAGTTAATATGACATCTCAATAACTTCACGACAAGTAGCTTACAGTCATATTCAGTACATTAATCCTTATTTAAAAGACTTTTAGAATCTTTTTCTCATCCAAAGCCGCTTTTATGTCTGAAGGGGGAGGAACTGTGTACACAGCACATACATTGCATAGGTATACTCATGCAAGCCGTTTGCATTATTACTGAGTAAATGAAGATATGACAGGATTTGATAATATTTGAGGTTCGTTAGAGACTGATAACAGTTGAGGTGGCTGTGTTCTTTGAAAACCACTTGCCTAGGCCTAAAGGCCATAAAAAGATTAATATGGTTGTGGTCACTCTATATACCACAGCGCTTGAATCTCTCCTTTCACTGACAGTACAGATAGATAATCTACTTTTAGTCAACTAGCCAAATGCCGAAAAGATAGCAAAGGCCGTCTATAAAGTTAAACGAATGTTAGATAGAACGCTTTTTTATATATGGAAATTGCCGGCAAACGAGCTGACGATCCACGTGATGGTAAGTGGTTATCGTCGCCCATGAACATCAGCGACACCAAAGGCATCACTGATGCGTTGCCGGCCAAGAAAGAGAGAAGAAAAAGAAAGAAAGAGCTGGCCTGTTACGCTGTTACTTTACTGAACGGAACTACCAACGCTGATTACTTCCAGGCTTATTATGATATGTAATCAAACGTTTTTGTAAACGTTACGTCATTAAGTCGGTTCCTATTACCACACGTTCGACCCTCCCCACCGACGTGGCTATTGTTACGCGAAGTCGCTGAGTCGAGTCGGTGCTGATTGTAATTAAAATCTGTCCATATCGAATGACGATTTACTTACGTGTTCTTTACATCGAAACCGCTTCGGAACGTCAATTCGAATTTAAACGCGGCTTCTATTTGTAAATTTAAATTATTTTTTTTACTTTTTTCGAATGGACACTTGCTGTTGCCCCAGCGGCCTTTCCAGCTTTATTTTATTTATTTATTTTATTTTATTTTATTCGGAAAGCATACAGTGATGTTAATATATTACAATTGTTACTTTATGAGTTTATAACTAATAACACCTTTTAGCTGCTTTATGAAGACATCAAATGGACATGAACCTTTCTTTACATGTCCAGAAATAGGGAAATACAAAAAAAAATACTTAACTTCTGAAATTAATTACGACCTTGAAATTCAACTAAGCCGTTTTAAACATAAAAAACATTAGTAAGTTTCGCTTATTACAACTATTTCAGCTACAAAATACAAAATGAAAAACAATAAAATTATGAGTGAGGAAAATGAGATTGCTTAAGCTTTAACTAGATAGTCCAGAACGAATGCGTTCTACTATACATCAATCTTCTTTATACATCTTAGTTCTACCTACATCAATTATTTCTTATCGTCTACCATTTTACAAACCCTGTCATGTATTAATTAATCACACACTTTTTTGTTGTTGGCGATTTAAAGCTACCGAATATAACCTATCCCGAGATATTGCGCTTCTGTTTCACCCAATGAAATGTTGTCCGTTTAGGTGTTAATGCGAAAATAAAATTAAAAACTCGCACCGATAAAATCTCATATTAAAAACCATTTAAAAGTCTTTAAGCACATTTGCTAATTTCGATCCAATAAGCATTTAAAAATCATGTAAATTCCGGCTCAGGATGAGATTTGTTTTGACCGTCTGGCTTCCGACGACAAATTTTATGCCATACAATTTTCTGATTTAAAAATGGACCTACAGATTTATATTTTACTATACAGGTTCGAAATCAATGAGTGCAATAAATATAAGAATTGATTCAACTCTACTTAAAGCCGAAAGGAATCGCATTACAAAATGAAATTTCGAAGATGGCACAGGCACCATTGCAGGTTTTAAATGATAACGATAGAGATCATCTCGATCCAAAGTGCCAACCGATTACACCAAACCCATAAAGAAGTTATTGCTAAGAGCATTGACTGTATTGATTTTGGTTCGACAAATTTTTATTATGCCAAAAAGGAAAAAAATAATTCGCCATTTGACCCTACAATAAAAATCGGGGAACACGGGCGCGCCATTACTTTTATTTTTTTACCGTCACAACAAAGTCGGATCCACATTAGATATGAAACTTTACGTGACATTATAAACATTACAAATAAATACCTCGATATTGAATTTAAGAATATCACCCAAAGACCCAAGCTTCGGAGGCGTATAAATGTAAATATGAATTAATATTTCCGGGACTAATGGATGAATTTAACTTTCAATATTATAGTAATAACAGTAATTATTAATTTGGAGAGAAAATTATCAAACAATCTTGTATAAAGTGTTCCAATATTAAGGTCCTCAAACAAAAACAACCAGTCGGAAGATTTCGAATCTGCAGAGGCGTTTTATTGCCGACGCAAATCAAAAGTTGGTACCGAAATAAAAGAAGTTCAAAGTGTTCAAACGGACAACGAACGCACGCCGATCATTCTCTTCTAAATATCTCATCAAGTTGTAAAGAAAAAAGGATTTACTTAAAATACATCAGCGCGATATGTTCATAAATTTCGTGGTGGCATCAAAAGATTTGGACCAGTACTCGGCATTCATTCCGAAATTTATCGACGAGGAGGCTTCATGATCTGCATAAAAGCATAAATCAAATGACCGACAAAAAACCAATCGTTTTTGGAACTGAAATAACGTGCAAATTACTAATTACCCTTTATTTCTATTCAATTTTATTAGCATCCGACGAAAACTGCCGATGCAATTAGACACAGCCGAATATGCAGATATCGCATTAAGACGATTGCCTTTACAATCAAAGATAAAAGATGCTAATTAGCCATGCAGTTTTTTCCTCGAGTTTTTTATTGTCAATACAATGTCAGCTGGATTTCAATCTAATACTTTCATGTTAAAGCTTCTAATGCTACGCCACTTAAGAAATATTTAAGGTTTATTAAAACGACGCACGCGGTTAATTTTGAGTGAACTGAATGCCTTATTGTGACTGTAGCGGATTATGAATTATTTATTATTATTCGATCCAATATATCTGACAAATTTTAGGGGTACACATAAAATTTAAACCAGAATTTAATCTCAAATAGCCGCGTTAATTAACGAAGAGTCCTAAAACAAGACACACACCCGGGGCTTAATGTCCCAAAAGTTATATTACCGATAATAAATTATGCGAGTGATATATAATTTTGATTACTTCAAATTAACTAATGAAACACAAAGCTATAAAAGTAAAATTAAAGTAAAATTATCCTGCAACTGGAGAAAAAATTTGCCCTAAAAAGTCCATAAGTATATCCTTAATGGAAGTAGCAAATTTCCAAAAGAAGAACTCACCTCAGCCCGATGCGCCGGCGCTCGAAACCTGAACACTGGTGGAGAGTAAGCCAGAGCCGCTCTAGCTGCAGACGCGAGCTGGACAGCCCCCAGAGCTGCCCGATTACTGTCCGCGCAGCTGGCGGGCGGTCCTCGCAACTCCTCGATCTGTGCTCCCAGCAGTTCGTTGCGGAGTAGACAGCCGTACGCTAGATGATCTCGCCCCCCGCCCTGTCCATCACCGCTGTTATTGTCGCCGCGAGCTTTCTTCGCCGGCTGATTCTCTGTGCCTCTGCGGATTGCTGCAACAAAAACGATGCATTGAACAATTTGAATTACAATACTTAAACGATTATGGCCTGAATCTGATCTAACCTATCAGAAACCCCAAGATCGACATCGATCTCCGAATATGTGTCCTAGTTTGATGTAGTATAAATACACGTAATTTTTTCACAGTTTTTTTATTGTTCTTTGGAACTGGCCTGTACTTTGTTTACTTCAGTGGACTAACTTTGGAAGCATTAAAGTTTGCCTTAGTTCGTCTAAAATATATTACAAAACTAACAATGTCAAATCGGAACACATTTCTGACTGATTCTTAGGTCTACTATAAATTTAATCAATGACTCCATACGAAATTTCAAATTATGGTGTAACCACTATGGCATTAGAAGAAAAGTACATAAAAATATTTGACACGATTGCTAAGTCCTATTGAGCTACGTCTTCGACGGCAACTATCAATCTATCTTCGATCTATATAATGTAAATGTTTCCATGCCTTGTAATCTGTTTCCATGCCATAAGATCGCACTTAAAAAAAAAAGCAAAGCACCAACCCATAATTGTCCCACTGCTGGGCTCGGGGTCTCATCTCACAATGTGAGGGGTACAGGCCATAGTCTACCACGCTGGCCAAGTGCGGATTGGTAGACTTCACACACCTTTGAGAACTTTATGGAGAACTCTCCGGTATGCAGGTTTCCTCACGATGTTTTCCTTCACCGAAGCAAGTGATAATTAACTTCTAATACGCACATAATATTTGAAAATCAGAGGTGCGTGCCAGGATTTGAACTCGGGCCCCTCCGTTCGGGAGACCAACGTTCTAACCGCTAGGCTATCACTGCTTAAAGAACTCACTGCTTAAAGAACCAAGACCGCACTTATCTAATGCTATTTAAAGGTCTTAAAGAGTGCACGCTCGCTACATTCTCGTCATAAAAACATCGGTCATCACTCTATCCCGAGACGGTGCGCCTGCCATAACCCGATCGATTTACATATTAGATAATTATTATGGCCGAGTTAGCTGATAAGATTTGCATGTCGCAGAGCATAGAAACACTGAGATTTGAGATTTGCATTAGAAACTTGTCCGCCACGCGTCATCGCACGAGCCTTTAATCTACACCACGGGATTAGCAACTGCAGTAAAAACTAATTTCACTCAAAAAATATGTAGTTATTCTACTCCGTGTCTAGATAATGTTTTTTGTTGCGCCATTCCTAATATAAAATCAGATAGCACGTACAATACACACATGCAATGTACAATCGACGCACACGATATCATTGTTAATATTAAACAATGCCAATACAATTACAAAACAATAGTAATAATTGGAAAATTATATGCGTAATTTATTTTTACTATTTTTACTATGTAAAGGTAAAATGTATATTTCTTAATATATTAAATATAATGAAATACAAAATAATTTTATTTTAAAAGAAAAAATAATATAAAAAAATGAATAAAGGTTTAACGTCGTATGTTTCTAATGATATGAAAATTTATGATGAAAAGAAATTAAAAATAACAGTAAATAAAACTATTTTGATTATAATGCAGAAATACAAAAAGTAATCTACTCGTATGTTTAATTGTACATAAAAAGAAAATCAATAAAAACTCATAGGAGATAGACAGGTCATAGAAGATAGACACGACAGACTATATACACGATTAATTTAACAAATTAATAACAATAACGTGCCAAACATCTTCATCGCTAGACGAAATGCGATTAAAGAAACTGGCCACAGATTATCTTAAAGCGACAGGTTAAAATGGCGGCGGGTGGCGACCCATCCATAAATAGCTACACCGATGCGCACGCGCCGCTCGTGCGATCGGAGCCATATGCGAGGGAGCACGTGTTGTGATTCATTGAGGGAAATTATCTTGTTCTTTTCTTTCGTTTTATTTATAGGCCTATCGTTCGTAGCCCTATGCGTCGATCGTGATTGACGAAGTGGGATAGACTGTTAATAATAGTTCCATCATTTTATAAGCGCTTCCGAAATTCGGGATCGGAAAATTTAAAACTTAAAATCGTTTAGTTGAGTGAGTTTCAGTAATTATGATTAGAAAATATTGATATGCTTAACTATATGATGAGCTATTAAACCAAAAGGCTAAAGAATGTAATTGTGGATGGGTTGGGTTTTCGACGGAAACTTAAATCCCAAAAGCCTCTTTGAAAAGTAGGAATTGAATGGGTAGAAAATAAAAACCAAAATTATATTACAGATTTCTTCTCCATAACATCACCGCCTCTTCGTGTCCAAGACCTAAATCTATAATCCCTACATAAACATTAAAACACTGATTTGAAAATCACTACCGCTGTACAGAGGCGTTCAAACGAGCCTTATTCAAATTGTTAGCAAGGGCAGGCGTGGTGCACACTACGCGTCAAACAATACTCGTACATTTAACACTGAATACTGAATCTTAATGCATTAGAAGCCTATTCAGACGCCTTAACTTAGCCAATATATCACAAGACTTCCTTATTTGGGATCAGGGCAGGTAATTAGGACTTCTTCACATTCGGCGTTTACTGTTATCAGTATTCATGCAGCTTGTGGTTGAAAAAAAAATACGCAGACGTACCATGGTGTATTGGTACAAAACGCGAAAAATATTGAGATTTAGAAAATATTAAAAAGACTACAACTGCGAATGTTTGCTTTCTTATTAACACGTAGTAAACGTACTGGTATTATTAATTTAAAATAATAAAACGTACATATGAATAAAGCATTGTTTTGTCTGTAATTAGCATCCGACTTCCTTAGCCTCGCCATGACAATGATCTATGTCGAAATATCGTTGTACAAAAAATATAAAAAATCGAATATCCGTTGCATAAAAAGGTTCGGTTCGAACACCCTATGTAAAAAGTCCTTTTATGCAATGAGCTCCACGGGCGGCGCCGTCGGCTCGCGTGGGGAGTGCGAGGGCGGGAATGGCTGCAATGGCAACCAGTATGCAGCATACTGCATAGAAATAAATAACTTCTACTGCAAGTACCTAAATATGCAAACGTGCCGTACGAGTACAAGTCACCCTAGTTAACCCATGGTTCTCTGTTGCATAAAATAGTGTTTGCGATTTATACTGTTGACAGACTCAACTATTTCGCATTTGGCATTTTTCCGCTTAATAAAATTGTTGTTCGAAACTATTTGGATATGTACGAAATGTAAAAGTTTAGAAATATTTATATTTAGTTTAGACCACTTATTATTTGCATAAATTGTTGCCAGAAAAATATTGCCATGGCCATTTACGTAATTGTTGTTCAAAAACTGTTTCATTTAACAATAATTACAGTTTTCTAAAGACGAAACTCGACGAGACAATAAATGGTCGAATTTGCCTGCTTATCTCTACGCAAAACTAGGTCTATTGACCATGTGTCACAGGAAAGCTCTAATCTATTAAAATAGCGGTTAATCACCAGTTGCCTACTGACAGTCGAAGAACCGCATCGGCACAACGTTGACAGTCCGTCAAAATTAAGATGTATAGATAATTCTGCAACGGTCCGGGGGATACTGCCAAAAATATATCGTTTCCCTTGAAGTCCCCTTGCAGAAATTGTAATCTAAATTAGTTTTAGGTATTGAATGTAGATGATTCATAAGAATGCAGCGTCGTGTCATGATTCACCCGGTTAGTCGTGGTATTAAGACAATACCAATCACTTGTCTTTTGTTGGCCTTTATTTTGTTATTGACATCCCTTATGTTTTGGTCTATGGACGTATCCTCAAAGATCGCCTTGGCTACTGTTTGGCATAGGATAGGGATCTCGTCTGGATGAAATAGTACCTAATTGGACATAATAGCATACATTTTGTACCCTTGTCGTGTCTCATCCTTCTGAAATACGGACAAGGTTTTCGCTTCAGGACCCCCTTTTTAAAATCAACCATGCTGTAAAGGTACCGATTGTCAACATTTGAAGTTTTTAGGCTTCAGTGGTTTGACTAGCATTTGAATAGCTGGTATATTAACAAACTTGTAACAGTTATCTCCACAAACTCCACATTATGGTCAGCAACGAAAGAGTATCTACAAACTCGAAGCAACTTAATAGGCTTTGGAAGCTACTCTTAAACAATTACAATATTATGTAGATGACACGAGAAATATAATTTCCAAACTAAAAGTTGCAACTCATCGAAATGAATATTTTACAAATATGTAATTCCATGAAACACAATAATTGAGCCGGGGTAAACGTGACTATTATATTTAGCCACAAAAGTAAGTGACGTGCAAGAAATAAGGAAATTTATCCATAATAGACCACAAACGTGTTGGTTAGTGTAATTTACCAGAAGCGATTACTTATTATTCTTATGCCTTCACTTTATCTAACGTCATATGCGGACAGAAGCGAGTTATAACTTGCGTAAGAGTATCTTAAACCCTCTTTATTATCATCATCATTTTGGTTGGTGTACCGGCGTACCGCAGAAAGTAATGTAGAGAAGGTATAATTTCAGAAAGATTATAAGCAATACGAGTTATTGACGTCGTGTAATGACAATGCCATTGTGTAATGACTTAGTTATTGTGTACTTTAGGGTACTATATGCGGAGGAAGCACAACAAGCGAGGTCACGTTTTTTTGTGGACCGTGATACCGTGAACTTCCTATGTCGATATTGCCCCTGATGTTTATAAAGAACAATGTCATAACTGAGCAATCACTATTTACCAAACTATTCATATTATCGACTATTTACAGTATTGACATATAGAACATTATTCCTGGAACACCCAAAAGAAACCATTACATAGAACGCTTCATTGTAATCTAAATTACAACAGCAAGTGCTTCCCACGTCAAAAGGTGAACGCACTTCCTAAGTCGGCGGACATCGGAAATGCGAACCGAAATTGCATTATAATTCCAAACGGACCCATCATACAGCTGACCACAGCCCTACCAACTAATATCACAGTGCGATCACACCTATTCCTTCCTGGGAAGCTATCCATGTACGGCGACCGGAGCCACGTTACATTTACCCGCTATATTTGGCGTGATACGTGACAGACTGGTAATAATTAATTCGGACCAACGCCAAATTTGTTCACATCCTTCCCGACTGCGGTGGTGCAACAACAGCCCATATATTGAAAGCAATAGAGGCGGGTTTGGTCAGGCAGGTGAGTTCTAATTGTCTAAACCCAACCGCCATTCGCAAGGCCCCCCCACCTACGTGGCTGCCCACATCCAATTCCTCGGTGCTCGCAAATTGGACCAAATTTCATATCTTTAGATACGTAGGCAGATGGTCTTAACGATTTACTAACGAAGTAAGAAGTAAAATCGACGATATAGGTGCTAAGTATTGTGCTATGTCCTATGCAGAATGACCAGTTTGCTTCCTAAGCAAAAGCAGACAAAGAACCGATGATGATGTTAAGGATCCTCACTTAATCAACTTACCTGCCCTGTAAGTATTTTATTACTTTCGGGAACTTGCATCTTAGGGAAATATCGAGGTGTTGTACAAATGTACAAGTGCGTGAGCTTGATGATTTAAATGATTTTCGTCACACACACAGTGTTATTTTCCATTGTTGATGAATTAACAACTTTATATTGCGCAGTCGTTAAACTGTAAAGGTAAGTTTAGTACGCGACTATAATACGTTAAATATGTAAACTTGTATCTAATGCATCCGTCATACGGTCACAGGAGCAAACCTGCATATTATTGATAATAGCAAACTGAATTTGTATTCCTGTATATGACTGCGATCAAGAAACCTAATTAACTCAATAAATTATCACAAAGACAATACAAAACTTTGCAAGTATAACTTTAGTAGAAAATATTTATATAGCGCGAGTGGAAAATAATTGTCACACCCAACTTTTATTCAAGAGGCACAAGAAACGTACAATGACGGCATTTATAGATGGCGTGGGATTTTCACCCAATAAATTTATTTTCGGTTGCATTTGTAAATGCTCAGGATATAAAATGCCAATGAAAGAACCCACAGTACAAACCACTAATTCTAGCTAGCAACTCTTCAAAACAATGCTCACAAATGTCACATTTAATGTCAAAATACATATTATAGGCATATAATACACCCAACACAATAAACCACAACAACAGTGGTTTTCTAAGGCTAACGTTATTAAAAATGTCGTTAAATTGTCAAAAGACAAAGGTCTATTTTATATAATTTTGGGCCTGGAATGTTTGCAATTTCATTTCATTTTCACATTGTCTTACTCCCTATCAAGTCCTTTTGTTTACACATGAAACTGAACATACGCTAGCCAAACATAACATTATCATTGAGCACATGTATTGGCACAGAACGAAACAGGTAACATGCACTCGAGAGCTGTTATCAGCGGCACAATATACTATCAGTTGAAAAAGTGACGATTACGTACAAACAGACACACCTACACGACAAGTGCTAGAAGGTATTTCCGACTAGTCGGTCTGATTCACTACAGGGAACAATGAAGAGGTAATGCCAAAACATTACTTACGTATGTTCGTGATTGTAAACCGCATATTTATTAAACGACAGAAATTCTAATAAATGAAGATTATGAAGAACATATGTAGGACATTAAAACGTATAAAGAACATTGTTAAGCTACTTAAAAAATAGGGAATTTTATATTTTATTTTATCAAAACCATTGTTTAAGTTCAAACTGAAAAACAGTATATCAGTGCATTGAAATATTAAATTTAAACAGACAAACATAAATTCCAATTCTATTGAATCATAATCTCTTCATGAACAAATATTAAATCTCATTCGCAAGTACAACTCATACCGTTGAATATAATGAACTTTTAACAATGAAACTTAATACAACTAATTCCAATCATTCCCAATTAAAATCTCTGACCAGTACCATATCTATGGTCTTAACTATTATTATATGTACGACTATCTAGTCGTACATATAATAATAGTTCTGGTAGCGGGTAGTATAACTCACACTTCATCTAATAGAACACATGCGCAATAGCTAGACCTACGATAAATCGACCTACTTTCAACTGCACTACGCCACGGCCCTACAGAAAGTACCTATAGGATACCAGTTCTACGAAGGACTAGTCGTGCAGCGTACTATGTATAGAGATTATACAACGAACCATAGACCTGAAGACGGGAAGAAATACATTGAATACGGCAGGTTTCTGAAGTAGACGTGCATCTGTGATGCGATAGGACTTCAAAAACGTAGAATTTCATTTCAATACTAAAGGTTTGTTAGGCTAGACTCCTTGGTATTGAATCACTAGCCTCTTCAAAGGAACTCATACGAAAATAAAGTAGTTTCGCTTTACTTTCCCATTGGTATATGACAGCACCGCCTATCTTATCTCAACCTACTTCTTTCCGTGTAGTGTCCTATTTTAAAGTCTCTTTTGTTCCCTGACTCAATACTCAAAAATGTTTACACTTTACTGATACAGTAGCAAAATCGTTAAAGTTAGCATTCCAGAAAGGTACCACAGTAGTCTCTAAAGTTTCTGGTTTGATAAGGTTTTCTGTGAATATGAGAGTGGATAACGTAGTTTTAATATTATGGTAAAGGTTTCTACGAAACTATCTTACTAGAAAAAAATCATTACTAATCATAAATTAATATTATTAACACCTTTTCTATTTTTCTAAATATACAACGAATATTTCAGAACTTCAGACCAAAGTTTTAACCAAGTCTTTCAAGATACATAAACATACTGAATTGTAGATGGTCTTCATGTCGATCTCGAAAGCAGATCTAGACATTTAGCAAAGTGCTGCATTAATTGCAATACCAGACATGCTTGCAATATCAACTCATACAACAGTTAGTCATTCGTGGCCATATGGCCGGGCATTCAAATGCACTCTCTGCCTTCTCTAGATAATTCTAGGGCTGCCATAGCTAGCGCCAATGTTAGGTCACTAACGGTACTCAAAGCCACGAACGCATTGCAAACAGGTCGGCTAATGCATAGTGCATCACCGTACATTCCCCTGCGAGGGAAAGTTCCTTAACCTTACAATCTTTATCTTGGCCTATTAGGGCCACTCAAACAAACGTTAAAGAAACCATATCAAGAGCAGTAGTTACGGCATTCAATGCACCGCTTATCGTTCCTTTCAACCTTATCGGGTGACCGGGCCAGCGTATTATTAATCTAAAGCCATTGTGCACTATTTAAAACAATAATAGTTTCCAGTCCTGAGTCACAGTTCCTCTGTTTTGGGTCATTGCAACGGCAGAACGGCACATACTCTCGAAGAAATCAGGTTGACTTGGTGTTGTATAAAAATTAACTACTAATGTTATAAACAAAAGTAACTACCGCCTTTGATGTTGAATACGATGTTCTCAGAAATGAGGCAGTGATGATGGGTCTTTATGTCACTATTTTTAGGTCTGATTAATTTCAGTCTGGCATTTCAAAGCCCTTTACGCATATGAAATTTTATTGATTTGAATATTATCTACTTCTCAATTCTCATGTAAATCTATTTTTTTAAACAGTGTAGACTGGGCCCATTCAAAGAACAAAGAAAGACATTTAAAAAGGGTCCGGAGTATAAAGGATGGATGACGATAGGGAGAGGATTGTCCCTCCCTACTGAGGGGCATGGGAACTTACTGATGCCTCTTAAACTACTCCTGTGCTTTGCGTATGTCTATTGTGCATTCCTAGGGCTACATTCGAATAAATCATGTGATACACAAGAATCTTTTATAAAAACCGGCCAAATGCGTGTCAGGCCACGCGCAATGTAGGGTTTCTAAGGTGTAAGTTTATCATATTACCGTGATAGTTTTTCTTATAAATTCATTATATAACCTATTTCTGTGAATTTTTCACCAGTCCATCTCCAACTGTTTAGCTACCAGAGGGAGTGACACTTGACTCTAAGCAAAACTGCTAGTACTTTGTGCTTTTCAACGATACCTCATAATGTGGGGTGCGCGACGAAAACAATACATCCCCATGTTACCTGTATGGTATCCTGAAATTTATTTTCCAATTTTTTATTCTACAATTTTGGAGTTCAAATAAATATGTATATTTATGCCAAATTACAACTTTCTAGCACTAAGGGTCTAGGCGCTATACTTCGGACAGACAGACGGACGGACGGACATGACGAAACTATAAGGGTTCCGATTATTCTTCTGAACGCTAAAAATCGAGGCGTGTATAATTATTCCCTGTTTTCAGTACTAGTTACTATTAAATAAAATTGACAATATGATGTCCTTTGACAAGGGACCAAGCTTATCTAATACGCAAGACCGACACCGACTCAAGCTCAGTTGAACAAACTTAAGGGGCCGTCCATTAATCACGTGACCTTTTTTTAGCATTTTTTTAACCCCCCCTCCCCCTTGGTGATATGTAGTGAGGTTTAAGACTACCCCCCCCCCCTCCCCCAACATCACGTGTATTTTTAGTACCTACAAAGAATCTTACATTTTTTAGAATATTATCTTTAAATACAGGTATAAACTATAATCTTATTTTATTCTGAAATTAAGGACCATGATAAAAATGTCTAGACTAGGTTGCAAGTTGTTTTTGATTGCCATAAAAATAATGATAAACAAAGGGTGTAATCATGCGAAAATCATGTATTGTATTATTACAAGAACATATTGTACTAGTACATGAACATATTTATTGTGTATTGTCCTCGGACTACGGATTAGCAAGACATTCTTCATTACTAATAACTGGATAAGCATCTTGCAGTACTTTTATAATACTGAGTACTTCTATCTCTCAAGAAAGTGATATGAAATTGAGTGCCGATGACCTTTTTTTAAAAGCTCGTAATGTGATCCTCGTAAGTACTCGATACTGAGTAGTATCGATACTTTAGGGCCGATACTTTTTGGGTATCGATACCTTACCCTCGATACCGCACGAGTACTCGGTATCGATACCAGAGGCCGATACATCGAACCCTAGCGAAGTGGCGACTGCATGTCGAGCCGAGCAGTCGGTGGCGGCGCGTGAGGCCTTCGTTCGTTGCCTGACAACGGCAAGTCAAAGTCACACTACACGCTGCTTTTGTATTTAAAAATCGCGCGTTTGACGAAAAAATAAATACACGTGATATCTTACTACACCCCCCCTCCCCCTTGTGCTATTTTCGTGATTTTTGTCAAACCCCTCCCCCCCCTTTCAAGCCTCACGTGATTAATGGACGGCCCCTAAACTTTAATTAGAAGAGACTCACCAACATAAATAAATGTTTACATACTCGTAAATTACTCAATCAAAAAAATTAAACTATCTACGAATTTTTAATCTACTCTACTTTATAGCGGCTACCATAACAATTAACTCAAAATAATTAATAGGTAACTTTTAATATAAATTCCTAAGGGCAATAACTCTCTCAAAACCTGGACTTGAGGAATAGCTCCAACACTGCAATCATAAAGAGGTGGGTGGCCCTTGACAAGTCGGAATAACGTTCTAGCGGATAAACGAACTACCCATTTAAAACGAGATTATTACTTGCAGTAACCATTATATGAAATTACGAGAAGCACAGCATCCATAAACTCGGCTTGATGATAGCTACTATAGGTAAGAGACTTTAAGGCTTTAACAATTCATATCAAAAACTTTTTGCTCCAGGAGTGAACTCGAGTTCTTATAAAATTATAGTAAGGATAAAATATATATAAAAGGTAGAATTACAAAGGTAAAATTTAATAGATAGAAGCACTTAGTTGCCGCCTGCCAGCTTAAAAAGAAGAGAGAGAAGAGAAAAAGAACTGGCTCTCAAACTCCCAGCAGGAACATGATGAGTCGTTCGGTGGATGACTCAAGCTAAGGGAGGTCATGGTAGCTAGCTAGGTACGCTTCTCAGAACGATAATAACTAACTTAGTAAAAGCCTATTCACTATTGACAAGACAAACAACTGTAAACGATAACAAAATCCAATTGTAGATAATGCAACTCCTTAACTAATGACTTACGTTGATTAATATCTATAGATATATGAGAGCCAGTTCTTTCTTTCCTTTTCTTTTCTCTTTCTTGGCCGGCAACGCATCTGTGATGCCTTTGGTGTTGCTGATGTCCATGGGCGACGATAGCCACTTACCATTAGGTGGATCGTCAGCTCGTTTGCCGGCTATTTCCATAAAAAATCTGTTTTTAAACTCGTCCGTATTTTCTACCCGCAACTTACTGCACAATAAAATGCAGGGTTCAATTGCAATGCCGGTTCAATTAAACGATATTTCTAATGAATGCATAAGGGACTTCCTGCTATTACATTAACTAAGAAGCAATTGGCATGATGGCCAATCTTCCGCAAGTATGCCTTTGCTAGATAAACGAACCTCTTGAGACAACCGATCAAGAAACGACTCATTTCCATTTGAATGTAAAATTTTAGGTCTTGCAGAATATCATTTCTTTCAGTCTCAAGACGCAACATTTCAATTTTTTTTATACTATTTATTTGCTCGAATATGAAATTCACTGAATTTCAAAATTGCGATGTATTAAAGAGTTAAAAGACCTTTATGCAGATAGTAAAGCTGACATTGACGAAGAGCAACTAAAAAAATGAGATCTAATTATCCGAGCAATTAAAATCTCAAGACAAGTGAGAATTTGGCCGAACCGTGATAAATGCTGATATGTACCATAATTAATTTCTTAGCGCGATAACTTTCCATAAAAGTGTAAATACGAGAGTAGGTACTAAAAATATCTTACTCTCGGGAATTATAGCATATGAATAAACATTTTTTTTTTATATAAGATAAGTTAGTACTTGACAACAAACATTTATTTATGCATGTGTATCAGAAGTAATCGCATGCAGTTTGCAGAGTAAACAGGTCTTTACGTATTCACGGTCGCGGAATGCGTTTGAACTCCATTTGAAATTATTTAAAATGAAAAATACATTGAAATCACGTAATTACATTGAAATTGTGTTTTTACATGTACAGTGCAATATACAAAAGGAGACACGAGGCGCTTGAGCTTACCTACTAGTACCAAACGTGGATAGCAGTAGGGGCAATGACGCAACGTGGAAAACGGAAAATATAGCTTCAAGCCTAGATACAGGGCATTGAACCTACATACGCTCTTGTTTAGCTAACGAAATGGACTTCATATTAGCAAACCGATCCACCCACGTGGGATTTATTGTTGAATGTAATACGTAAAGTAAAAACAGACAACGCTCCGTAATATGCATGTGCAATAAAAAAAATCTGCCACAAACGAAACTACATCCAATGTATATATTAGGTACGAATTTTTTCGTGCTTCTGTTATGTACGTCATACTTAGAAGTAAAATACTTTATACTCTTCCTTTTAATTTACTCTTTTTTTTACTCTTTTTTAGACAGCAAAAACACAAAGATTGTCGAGATGTGTTTACTAATAATGAAGCCACAAGCATACAAATTGTACAAATAAATTAATCGTTAGGCATTCAGTAGTGCATTGAACCAAAAACGTGGTTGATTACTTAAGACATAGCTTAAGTCGTGATCGATTTGAGCTTTTTGCTTGGAAATCCTTTTTGTTCGTTTTTTTCGTTTTAAAGCAACAAACGATAATGCGTGTTGAATTTTTAAAGTATTCAGGTCGAAGAACAGCTTACACTTAAATCTTCGCAAAATTACGTTCCATTAGCAAATCTTGTATATTCATATTGTTCTGATAAACGATACAATGACCATGACATGTTGTCAAAGTTTGTCTGACAGCTTACTGATGATGTCAGGCAGGCAAGTCCTAAGACGACATCAATTGATTACCCAACATTGTCTGCCGTCGGCCTAGATTCGAAACGTTGACAACTGATTTATGCTCTAGCTCAGGTGTCAAAAAAGGAGACCATGTAAAAAACTGTAGCAATTATATGTATATAAAAGGCGCTACGAGGCTTATACATATTATTGACGTCCGCTACATTTATCATCCGGTTTCACGACCAGTGTACTCGTAATACATGACGACAGTGGTAGACTCGTCAATAATATATCGATACCGTCCGTGCTAAGATCTAACTGGGAGATTTAATAATAAAATAAAAAAGTAATCTCCTGCCAATTTAAGTCCGGCAGCACATTTGTTATTATGTCACTGTAAAACACTTATCTTTTCATCACATGTAACAGCTACCGATTATTATTTGTGAGCATCGAATAATACTTTCGGTAGTCGAGCTCGGCTTCTGCCCGTAGGCTCCAATGAGGCCAGTTCTATATGCATAGCAAACAGAGCTAGAACAGGTATGTTTGCACTTGTAACTACTAACGACCACGTGTTAAGTCAGCTGTAATTTCTAATATCGACTGTTTAACGCTTTCCATTAAAGAACCGCTAGCCTCGTGCATTTCCCTACTATTTACTATGTACGATGGTCTTGCGTCGAGAGCAATAAACTAGAGTTGTGCTTGCAAACGCCTTTCACGCTTCAGTGAGTTTCCTAAGCACGCCTTTCTTCTAACTTGTTACAAAAGAGGCTACAAGCTGTGTGAAACAATCGTCAAATTTACTGTTACGGATTTAAGTAATTCAAAATGTTCCTAGAGAATAATGAGGAGGCATTGACTCTTTAGACGAGTAATAACAAAATAGGTTCTAGACCACATTAAAAGAAACCTGAACCAGTTTAATTTTAGATATGTAGCAGCATTAAAATAAATCACGAATTTTTATTGAACACGTAATAATTAATTTAAATTCTAATTCGAGGACGTATAACATCGATGATAAAAATTACTATTAACAGAATGGTAATAGAGAAAGAGTGTAAAATATAAAAATGCATGAAGCAACACGAGACCAAAAATGAATTCAATGACACACAGAAAAAAGCAACTAAAAAAACTTACAAGGCATACCAGGATGAGAATAGGTATAGACAGGTCAATAGATACCTAAGTAAAGGCTTTATAAGAATCCATTGCGAGTAATCTGAGTGAAGCGATGACATGAGAAATGAATCACGTACGCCCAGTTGTCGTTTTAATGCAGACTAAACAGCTGATCGACGTGGTGGGGGCAAGGTGAAGGCTGGTCAAACGTAGGCATGTCGAGACATGCAAGTCGGAAACCCAAAAAAAAACACAAGGAAAATGTCTTAAAAGGTTATGAATATGATAAAACGAATGACATCATAATACCAGCTGATTGATGCAAGCAAGGAGTACCTATTCGAATAAATTAAGCGTGCATGATCGTTCGATGAACCTATTACATAATATTTGATTTGAATTCGATACTTCAACGCAGTTTAATAGTCCATGTTTGCAAATCATTATTATCTTAAATTAATCCACACAAAGACGCACGTGGCTTTCCTACGTTGTTTAGTTTCAAGTGATTTAAATATTAAAAGCATCGTTACGCGAGAATGAATTTAACTACGGTATCATTGCGCAACATTGTCAGGGAATTGTACTTAGAACACGGCACGAGGGAAAATAAAAGCTCTTGTTGACTCAGCTGATAGGTGCGTTGAACTTCCAGGAACGACTAAACATTTTGTTTCTCTGCTGAAAATTCCACAATGCTTATTAAAATGCACGGACCAAATCACTGAATCACGCGGTCAGCTGATCGCTCTTGATACTTGGTACACCTGACTTTGTGAATTTATTTGGAAATATTTGTTTAAATCCTTAACATATTCAGGTAATGCTTGAATTAATTACAAGTGTCAACCGCATTGGATTGACGCCTACGCGATGTCAGACGCCAGATCGTGTGTGCGAAATTCATTCCGTCGTGCTTTCCGTTTTGTGTATGAATAAGTCTAATCATATTGCGTAATGTATACACGAGTACTCTATAGCTATGGCCATCATCAACCTGCGAAATTGATGTGTGCAAAGTAAACACTTGATAACTGCTGACATCATCCTCTCAGCTGATGGTTGAAGGCTGGTCATGCGTACGGTGAGGTGGGTGGGCTTGCTTTACCCGTGCTGGCCTCATCAAACTCACATCGAATTGGGGCCTCTTGTGTGTTTAGTTAAATTTAAGCATAGTCTGGCACTTTACTGGCCTCGACAGCACAATGGCGGTGGCAAACCAAGAAGGGCCCCTTGATTATTTGGTTAAGTTAGCGATGTCTGACACCTATGGTAATGTCCGGGTTTCTGTTGCTTTAGATGGATGAGTTTGAATTATTTTTTTCTTATTTCACTTACATTAAGTTCAGCCTTTGTGATTTTTTTGTCTTAAAATTAATCACCACTATTCATCATTTTTATTATTGCATTTTCTTTATTTACGATTGCTTCTCATAATTACTTTGATTAGTTTAATCAGAAAAAATGTCACATGCACTTTGGGTCTGAAGTTTCTCTACTACACGTCCACCAGGTCCTTCCAAAGAACCAGTTGTTGAAAAATATGTTGTATAGTTGTGCGCTCGCACTAAGATTGCATCCAACTGTACAGTTACTGATGATGATGACGACTTCAACAATATAGAACGTCGGTTATACACAGATCATTGTAATAACGAAAGTGTTAACCTGCCATATTAAACATGCATTCACCCACACGTGGCGACTGGAGCATTAGATTTGGACATGTCAAATATTTGCATTGGTGCACGTGGGTAAGTGCAATATTGACAATCGCATATTAAACTGGTATTGATCATTCTCATTATTAACCTTGTGTTAAGTAAACCGATCTATTTCTAAACAAACCATTCGGATTACATTTTTTGTTTATGCAACAATTAATTGTGTAAGATTATCTGCAATTTCTTTTGGGATTAAACTTTTAATGACTTTATTTATAGAGCCAAAGATGAGTGGCAGAATCCTGATATATTTCTTTTTTGTTTGTTTACTCTCTGCCAGCATGCATGTCTTTAGCATTAGTGATGTCCATGGTGATCACTGATCACCTATCATCAGGTGGCTCATCTACTCGTTTTCGGCTATTTGCAAGAAAAAAGCCCAGCACTGATTAGGTGAGTCTTTAGATACTAGACGTGAGTCTTTATAGATAGACATGATAATATATGTATGTAGTGCCAGTCCAGAAGAAAGCGGGAAAACTTTTTTGCTCTATCCTGAACCAACACGCATAGCAATCACAGCAAAAATTGGACAACTGTTACCACGCAAGTGAAACCTTACGTGTGTACGGGTCAAAATACACCTTCTGACCAATTCTATGGTAAATTACGATGCAGACACTTGTCGTAATCGTTCCGATAAGTAGTGCTTATCAAAAGTCAAGCAATTTGTCCTGGGTGTTAGTAGGACGGCTATGTATAAACCACTACTATCGCATCGCGTAGGTTGCCAAAAGTTATCAAAAATGCATTTAGATACTGTTTTGTTGATAACTTTAATGTGTTTTGGAATGGCGCATTTAAAAGAATATAAACATTTGCGGAGGTCAGGAATATTAAAGATATTTAAATACATATATGTATGTAGTTGCGTTTATTTATCTACTTAAAATATTTGGGACATGCAACGCAATAGTTTATTAGATCAAAACACTGTGCTTGTAGAAAGTTTCAGATTATAATTTAACACTAGAATAATAGCAAATTGATAATAAAACATTAATTTAATAAATAATAAGTCAATGAGAGTGCCACAGAGATTGATTAATTCAAAGATGATAATATGATTTTTATGATAGCGGCAAATATGCCAAACCTCGATAGAATAGATTCCTCGACATTATGTTGAATGATGACCTGCAATGATGTATTGATGAATGAGTCATGTTTTTTTCTTGATATAGAAAATATATATTGTAGAAAAGCCTCCTTTAGCCCTTCTGTAACCTATATTATGACTGATATAACACATAGTGTATGTTCCGCTAGAAAATATATTTTATCGCTTTTTACGCCCTCTAGCGGCTGCAATCTTATAACGAATTAACTGTCATACTACGATTTTTTTTTAAAGTTCGTTTACTAACAAGAATTACAGTGGCCAATTGGCACAAGACTGACCGTTGCTGTATACATATAAATAATGATAAATCCTTAGCATGCACAGTGCATGCGCATGCCAAGCGAGTGCCGCATAGAATTTCATAGCTGCTTCACTTTACGAGCGGTAAATTTAATATTTAATCATCATAAACAATAAGTACTTTAATGTTGGCACTAGCAACACGAATATAGAGAACTATTTTTACTTTTCATTATCACGCATAATTCTTCACAAACCATACAAGTTCTAGGCTCTGATCTTCTATAACTTGAGAATCCAAAGTTCATAGTGACTCTTGCTAAGCGTTAGTCGTCTCGGGTTCGACTCCCGGTTGGCACAGATTATGTATTTGTTCTCGGGTCGAGGAAGTTTGTGATGTGACATTAACTGTGTAATATCGTCGCTGCGCGTGCGAATTCGCGTAAGAGCAACTTGTAAAGACCGCGTATTTGATGATTAAGTTAATTTAGTTAAAATAAAGAAAGTTGTAAAGAACTAGCTGTAAAGTTCAGTCGGTAATAAGAATTAATATCGCTGATATATTAAGTTTTATCTTCCTCCTGTAAAATCATCAAAAAGCAAATACGCGGTCTTTACAAGTTGCTCTTACGCGGATTCGCACGCGCAGCGACGATACGTCACACCCGAATCACAGGGAGCTGAAGCTTTGCCGTGTGTGATCACTTATTTATTATTGGCTAAGTTAAAGCTAAAGCTCGCCTTTAATACCACCTGTATTAGGTATAATAAAGATAAATAAATAAATAAATAAATAAATAAGTGCGGATTGATAGACACTGACACTAAGAGTCTCACGCCCCAACTCAGAGTCACTAACGGTTACTTAAATCGCTCCTCAATACAAAACTATTATAGTGATTCTTTACTAAGGAGCGATTAAAGTAACCGTTAGTGAATGAGTTGAAGCGTCAGTTAAGCAAGTTTCCTCCCAATGTTTTCTTGCAACAGGGCTGCAGGGTAACTAAACTTAAATGTCTTGATACTAATTATGTAGGTATTAATTTAACTAGATTTGACAGACTTTACCTAACGACTATTAGTAACTATTAGTAGGTACTTCTAATATAACAAACTAGCTGTTGCCCGCAGCTTCGCACGCGGAAAGTATACTTATCATATTTATTCCATATTTCACCCCTTGGGGGTTGAATTTTGAAAAATCCTTAGTGGATGCCTACGTCATAAGAGTAATACGTGTGCGAAATTTTATGTTTCTAGCCCTAAGGGTTTCGTCTGTGCGTTGATACATCAGTCCATGTTGTTTGTCCGCGATGGATTCCTAAACTACTTAACCGATTTTAATCAAATTTGCACACCGTGTGCAGTTTGATCCAACTTGAAAAATAGGATAGCTTACATTACATTACCTTAAGGCACACGTAAGGTTTTAATAAAAAAAAAACTTTTGACAGAACGAAGTCTGACCGGGCAGCTAGTATACATATATAGATAGATTAAAAAGTTATTGATCATTTAACTTGCAACAGGTAAGTATATTTGAATAATCTTAAAGTAATAAATTGCATAAAGATACGATTTAATATAACATAAACGATAATAACTTATCAATATTTTTAAGTACTTAAATATTTTAAGTTTTTACCATTACTTTTCAAGATACTGTTTTTAAAAACGTAGGCACACCTAGGTAGGTATACTTACAACATTTTGCATCCGGCTACGACTTTATGACCTCATGGACAGAACCTTACAGTTGCTGTCATATTTTTCACATCCTGAGCGTCCAGGTTCGAATACAGTACGCGTCTCAAAAATGTTTATTTTATTATATCTCAACTACGTTCGATTTAAGAAATTGTAGATTTTGTTACGGAAATAAGGTTATTTAAAAGCGAAAGCATAATTCTTTTCCTATTCTCTATCCAATGCTTTGGGAATTAAGAAAAATCCGCTTATCTCTATTGAAATCTGTATGAAAATTTCAGCTTTCTAGCTCCAACCGTTTAGAGGTTGGGCTGGGCGTTGATGAGTCAGTCAGTTAGGACAACCTTTTTATATTGTTACCTAAAGATAATACAATTTTATTTATAGAACCTTATGTCACCAAACATAAAATAATAAAAGCCCAAAGATACATACAATTATCGAATCAGCCATCGCCTAAATGAGGGTCAATTGACTCCCAAGCCATTTGACCCTGGCTCCCGTGATTAGTGCAAAGGGGTACTAATTACCATACTAATGGGTAGATATTGTTACGACGTCCGCTTCCGAAATGATAATTTGGATATCAATTAAGTAAATATAAAAGGTACCATGTGAATAAACAAAAATTAGCATTATTCAAACATTTTTTTTCTGTTAAAGTGGATAAAACAAGACAGACGATTTGCGTGATGATTAAATAAATAAATAAATAAATAATGGTCACCGTAACCCTGCATGGACGTATACCAGCAGTGTCAGCTAAAAAAGAAGAAAATACCTCTGCTTCTTCTACTTCTTGCTAAAGCTATAAGATCCGTAATAGCTTTAGCCGCGATCCAAAGCCATACACAGTTGGATTGACTTCCCAACTGAGCCATAGCTAATCTTAATATACCTATATAAATTACGTGTCACGTTGTTTGTCCGCGATGGACTCCTAAACTACTTAACCGATTTTAATCAAATTTGCACACCGTTTACAGTTTGATCCAACTTGAAACATAGGATAAACGGTTTTATTTAAAAAAAACTTTTGACAGAACGAAGTCTGTCCGGGTAGCTAGTAAAAGTATATAAGAGAGCTGCATGCAACTTAATTATAAGGGGATAAATAATAATAATAATAGTATTAAGCGTTGCTTACATTTTAATGAGGCAACTATTACCAGATATTTTTATCACATTTTTTGCAATTTTGACACTTCGTTAACGACGGCAATAAGCAGCAGAAATAAGCAGCAGTTTTTATTTGAAAACGAGACGAATAAATTAAAAGTTTTGATTTATAGAGGATTTACATGGGGTTAACTTGCGGAGGAATAAATTAATCACTAACAGAAAAACTCAAGTGCAATCTTGGAATCACGGTAAACGAGGCATGTCAGCGTCGCGATAAAGGGAGACTTGTACAAGTTAAGCTTGTTAGGCTGTGTACATACACACGCTAATACCCGCGCGGCATTCATATTTTTATAGACAGAATATAGTCTACAGTAGCTCGAGCACGAATATTTGCGAGAAAGTATTCGTATGGTTAACGTAAGCCATTTGTATGGCATTTTTTCAAAAGCGCCTCTATCGTACGTAAATGGTACTAAAATGCCATACAAATTTGACAAATTGCTTACGTTAACCATACGAATACTTTCTCGCAAATATTCGTGCTCGAGCTACTGGTGCTAAATATTTTGCCTGTTGACATTTCTGGACGAGCACAGATGTGATGTAAGAAATTCGGCGCATATTCTAAGATATATCTACCTAAAAAAACGCATAATTTACAAACTACTAAAATTGTGGCGAAATGCATTTGGGTTTGAAATAACATTTTAATTAAATGAAAATTTCTATTAAGTTTAATATAAAAAAATGTTACCTACCAGAGAAACTTAACTGACAGGAAATAATAAACGGAATTACAGTAATGTTCACCACACCGTTTATTTTATGTAAATAGCTTCTAC
Organism: Thymelicus acteon; assembly: GCA_951805285.1. Lineage (NCBI taxonomy): Eukaryota > Metazoa > Arthropoda > Insecta > Lepidoptera > Hesperiidae > Thymelicus > Thymelicus acteon. Next base: position 3,576,099 of record OX638216.1, read on the forward strand.
GTTTTCTATTAAATCTAATTAAATATTTTCAAGTCATTCCCTAAGGAATCACGCATAAATTAATTAACAAAGCAGTGCTGCGACAGAAAAAACGCAACATAAAATCGCGTTACCGACCCGTCGCGGCGTCGTAGAGTCGCGCGCGTCGCGTGCCCAGACCCCTATCCGTCTCGGATGAAATGCCACAGGGAAATAGACCCGAGACAACAGGCTAGAGGACGTCGCCCTTAAGATATTAATGCTCTATGGTCCAGAGGTTTTGCATTTTGCGATAGAAAAAATCACAGCACGAAGACCGAGCCAGCCAAGCGTGAGCGAGCTCGATTTCAAATCGTGATTGTACCATTGTATTTTGTACTTGTTACTAGGTTGTTACTATGTAAGGTGAATCGACATTTTGCGATTAGTGGTATCTTGGAAAGGTCTCGGCTCACTCAAAGCTCAGTTCCTCTTTGCTCCTTAATCTTCTTAATATGCTAGGTATTTGGATGGGAGCTAGTGATAGAATATGTTTGGAAGTCATAGAAAGTTAAGGAAGTAATAATTTTTAAGTAATTAGTAACAAAATAAATCTATTCTAACCGTGCAACTAATTCCAGTTGCCCTTCTACCTAAAGACAAAACTACGTATGTTTTCTGTTAGCGTTCACGCTAAACGCCTTATTCTAAATGTTTGGAAATGACGTTTAGTGCGGAGAAGTCACGTGCGCATTTTTCCGCACATAATGTCATTGTTAGCGTCAATGTCTGTGGTTTCTCGTGAACGCTAACAGAAAGTTTTGTATAGAGGCTAAGTACTTCGTCTTCTTAATAACAATTCGCAAAACTAATATTATTTGGAAGACTACCAATTATTTAGGAAAATGTTTTATAAAATAGCGCCTTTCTAATCTACATTACGAGTGTGAAGTTTTCTGAAATAATGCAAGTTATTACAATATAAACCATTTATTTGGCCTCACAGCATCATAGTTAGTATAAAGATGTAAATAAGACAACAATTCACGATCTTATCCAGAACATATCCCGTTATTTACAATAGTACATTTATAAACTGCGCAGTCCGACGTAATCCTGTATCAGATTGAAGCGACCTCATTTCTAAGCCCTAGGGCTTCGATCACGACACAACGGTTACGCTCCGAGTACTTCCTCGTTATATTGTAAGCGATATCCTGTTGCACTCCTGCAATATAATGCAACTAGAAAGTAGATATGCAATATTCTCTATTTTTTTCATGTAACTAGTCGACAAAGGAGCTATACGATCCACCTGATGGTAAGTCGTGAACGTTGTCTGTGGATGTTGTTAACACCAAAGGTATCACTGATGCGTTCCCGACCAAGAAAGAGAGAGAAAGAAAGAAAGAAATGGCGCAAAAGCCAAATTTGTCATCATGTTCTCTAGAATCTAGATGCTTCTATCTAGGTTTAGGGCTTCTTCCGAGATTGATCAATGACTAGACTTAATGGAGGCCTGGTGCAAACTCTACCCTGATGATCCAGACTAGATTAATCTAAGGGTTAATGAGCAACCCAACGCAACTGGTCTTGGGCCTTACAATGAAACGTGCCATCCAAAAATCCATCTACCGACAGCGATTCAAAGAAACCTTGGCTTATACGACTACTACGATTTATGCTGAAATATTCTAGTAACCAATCCTGATCTAAAATGGAAACTCCGAAATAAAATATCCACGCCCCAATTAAATAAAAAATCAAATAGTAATCCCGCCAAAAAGACACAGAGTACCTCAATTACACCAGTCATTTTGATAGACAGACGGACTTCCGTAACAGTTATCAATGAGTGCTATCATCATTAGACGCGAACGCTACATAATGACACCTCAATGCCCACGTACCTCTAATTGCCAACGATGGTCCATTAGGCAATTAAACAAATGACTTGCAAGTCAGTACAGTACGTGCTGGTAAGTGTTAATTTATTACTTATTCGTAGAATGATGACTAAGTCACAACACAATAATATTAATAATCTAATACTGTGCCAATGGTAGTCTCAAAAAGCTCGGAATAAGAGTTTGAAGCAATTCGTTACGCTGGTGCTCAAGTTAAGATTTTTGCGTAAATAGCCGATAATAGAGCAGACGAACCACCTGATGGTAAGTGATCTCTGTCGCTAAAGGATATCAGTAATACCACAGATGAAATAATAGCACTTATAATAAGTAAATACCATCATTACTGAACAGTTGACGGCCAAGATAGAAGTGAAAGAAAGAAAGGGTCTCAGGCTCGCAGACGCAGCCGGAACATTAGTCGTCTACGTCTGTGCAATCTCAAGAGTTTTTTAGTCTTCAATTGATATTAAGAGTACCGGTTACCCGTATGGTATACTTAAATTACAGTGACCGACAGTTTTACGTCCCCTTGGAAGCACGATCACGGAACCGATCAAGAAATGTTTTCCACCATCGGTCGTGCCCGAGTTTTGCTTAACTCGGTCGATTATCTTATGATTACCGCCGGGCCATGATGTATTAATGGACCTAAGTGACGATACATTAATTATGTTTTATTATTTTAATATTTTATGATTCGATATTCGTCGTCGCAAACTTCTCAAATATAGAACTTAGACTTCGATGCTGACTTCGATATGCGACCAAATCATTCCCCGTGGCATCTCAAGTTTTTAGGTTGCCCAATCCAATTAACAGAAAAACTTCTATCTTCTAATTAGACATCATCCCGACGTGTTTTTCGCTTATTAACACACGAATTCTTTCAACATTACAAAGGTTAAAGGGTTCTCGATCCTATTTCGTTCGCAATAAGATTAATTATCGTATTTCCGTCCTATGAAACAACCATGCAATTACATATTAAACAGGAGCACCCAACCGTGACGTAGGTTGCTCTTTATGAATTGCAAATAGCACCAAGGGCGGATCCAGGGGGGGGGTCATGGGGGTCATGACCCCCCCCTGGGCTGGGTCCAGGACCTAGGTGGACTACAGGTGAACGCGTCGAAAACGCGTTTTGGGAGAAGACGTAAAAGAAAAATTGATTTTGTTATTTAAATGTAGGTAGATTTTTTTAAGTACAGTACTAACATTTATTAATAAAATACCTATTTTTTCTTGTATCTTTTACTATTAGAGAACGACCGAAGTTTCAGTTTCGGTTTCGGCAAGTTTCGGCCAAAAAATCTAGTTTCGGTTTTAGTTTCGATTTCGGCAAAATTTGGCCGAAACATTCGGCCAAACCGAAACTCTGTTCGTGAATTGTCGTGCGTCGTGAAGTCATTGATTTAACATGTTCATTATACATTTTTACCTGATTTACCTGCGGTTTTCACTCATTTATAACTTACAATACATACGTATTGTAGTGAGCTTTGGTTAACATTTAGTGGTTGGTTTATTTCAAATGGTTTACAAATAAATAAATAACGTTATGTCAATTTCGCCCATACTTATATTTATTGAGTGAGGGATTATCGAAAGGTTTACGGAAACAAAGCGAGGGCATTCACTAGTAGTATTTTCGAAGTTCTACATCCCAAATCATCAATTACAATGAAACGGTAACTGATCGATATGTCTGTACATGGAAGATATTTCAGAAAATCTATCACGAGCGGTGTTTCTCGATGCAAAAGATACCATAACAATTATTTTAAGAATTTTCGTCTGTTTGTATGTATGTGCGTCTGTTTAGGGTAATTTCAAAACTGGCTAAATCGATTTGCATGCGGTTTTCACTGACGTATTTTAGGAAAATGGGGTTAACATTTAATTTTTATATTTTATTTCAATCGTTACACAAATAAAAAAAGTTATTCTATTTAAATGATTTAAATTAAAATTTAAAAAATCCCTGACAGTTTGATATACACAACATAGCTAAGAACACACTCGATTAAGTCACCTTCATGCAAAAAAAAACCAGATCAAAATCGGTTCACGGTTTGGGAGCTACGATGCCACAGACAAACATAAAGATACACAAATACACAGACACGTCAAACTTATAACACCCCTCTTTTTTCGTCGGGGGTTGAAAACAGCGTTCATCCATAGGTACCTACATTTTTTCGAATTTTGTCGTTTACGTATTAAGATAAATTTACCGAACTAAATGCAGTTACAAATACAAATGTGTAAAAAAACACGCTAGATTTCAGAACCCATACAGGGTGTCCAGTAAATAGTGGATGAACGTTAGGGGACAGATAGATTGAGGGTTACTTACCTAATGTCAAAAAATGACCTTTGTAAAATTTCAAAAATTCGCTCCTTTAACCTTCTTTTTTCTGTTGAGTCCACAAACGAGCAGCTGAAAAGAATACCCTAATGGTGTGGCTCAACGAGCGTATTTTTTGAGCTGTGCGTCACGTAATAGCGTAAATCGCAAAATCGCGTAAAATACAAATTCCAAAGAATTGAATTTGAACTTTTGTATGAAACCGGCTCATTTCACGTGACTCACAGCTCCAAAAATTAGGGTCCGACCGAAACTGGTTTTTCAGCTGAAACCGAAACCGAAACCGAACCTTCGGCCTTAGTTCCAGTTTCGGCAGAAACCGAAACCGAAACTTGGGTGAGGCGAAACGAACGTATTTTTGGAGCTGTGGCTCACGTGAAATGAGCTCTGGAAATGGATCGCACTCAGTGATTGCTATGGAGAACCATAGCACTGATAGTCTGTGCGAGCCATTTTGGAGTGCCGTTCATGCCACTATACATATAATACTTAAATTCTATAACATAATATAAAAAAGTAAAAGTTTTACTCAAATATCTTCCAGTTACAGTTTCATTACAATTCTTGGTTATTACGATGATGGTTATGTTATACCTACAGACAGCTAAATGGTGTTAGATAAAAAAAACCGGCCAAGTTGAAGTCGGACTTGCCATGAAGTGTTCCGTATCATTTTCTATACAACATTAGACACTATATTATAATCTTTTTTGTATGAAATTCAAGTTTGTTGTATGGGAGCCCCACTTAAATATTTATTTTATTCTGTTTTTTGTTGTTATAGCGGCAACAGAAATACATGATCTATGAAAATTTCAACTGTCTAGCTATCACGGTTCAAGAGATCCAGCCTGGTGACAGACAGACGGATAGTGGAGTCTTAGTAATAGGATCCCGTTTTTAACCTTTGGGTACGGAACCCTAAAAAAACAATAATAAAATTAAAGTCCATGAAACAAAATTAACTAGCAATTTTTTATGTCATTATTTCATTAACAAATCATCATAATCAGGCTTTATTAGTCCACTGCTCGGCATATGCCTATGCGAATGAGCGTCAAAGCATCCTATCAGACGCTCTTCAGATTAATGAACAAATATAATAAACATGTTAAATCAATGACCAGCCACGAAGTTAACCGAACGACGCACGACAATTCACGAACACAGAGTTTCGGTTTGGCCGAAAGTTTCGGCCAAACGTTTCCGAAACCGAAACTAGATTTTTTGGCCGAAACTTGCCAAAACCGAAACCGAAACTTCGGTCGGTCTCTACCAAAAATACGCTTGTTTGGCTTCACCCTAAGTTTCGGTTTAGGTTTCGGCCGAAACTGGAACTAAGGCCGAAGGTTCGGTTTCGGTTTCGGTTTCAGCTGAAAAACCAGTTTCGGTCGGACTCTAATTATTATCAAAATTAAAATAGAACGTCTTATGATTTGACCACGACTATGTGACCCCCCCCTGACACCAAAGCTGGATCCGCCCTTGAATAGCACCACATTGTTTAGGACTTCTGATTTGAGCGGCACTTTTTTCTTAGTTCGCTATAAAACCACAGGTAACTTTGAACTAGGGCTATTAACCTTAGAATTTAATTACGATTGTGATAATAAATTATCATTAGCGAAGGATTTTTTATTGTGAACACGGCACTTTTTAATTTTTAAAACAAATAATCTGTAGGTATGACTTCCACAGGTTAAAGTAAGCCAAACATTTGGCTCGTATGAAGTTTCGATGTTTTAATTAAAATTAATATTTTTAATATTTTTGTAATGAGTATATAATCTCGAACTTTAGCCATTCTTTTTACCTACCTATACCACCCAAACCACATCGATAGGACATCAATTTACAAGCAACGGCGATCTATTGATAACTACAGGACCTAATGAGGGCACATTCCAGAGACGATACAGATATGCTCATGATAAATTGCACTTTAATAATATCAACTTTATTCTTATTTCTATATTTAGTAATTTGGTTTAAGTTCTTTTTCTGTATTATGTTAGTTAGGGTGAGATATTTTTTTTAATGTTCAATGTATTAATCTTAATGTTACATAAGATGATTTGATTTGATTTGATTTAATGTTATAGTTTAATAACTAGAATTAGGAAGATATTCTTATTATTATTTATGATTATCTCTAAATTATTTTGTAGTTGCCAAATCAACTGGCTTATACAGACCCAGAATTTTGAAATTCGCCAAAACTAAAAACATCAAAACTATAAACCTAAACTACAACTTCAATCTAATTTTGCACAATGCAAATAAAATTTAGCTAACCAGTCATTTCTGGAAGCAACAACTTATTCAATTACAGAAGCCAGCACAGGTGTCGTAAAAACTTAATTCACATTCCAACCACCAATCATACTGCCATCTCGAATTTGGTCGAATCATGGTCATTAAGTTGCTCTATAATAGTGAAGAAGCAAAAAGACAGTAAACTCAACTATTGCCTTCTGATTGGTGCTATTTTTACAAAGGCTTTGTTTAATGTTTCTTGTTATCTTTTTAATTAGTTTGCTAACGGTATCAAACACCTTACAGGTATCTAAAAAATATTTTAATTAATTTAAAAGGTATCCATACAGAAAAATTTACATTAATCGTTTAAGACCTAAAGAAGTAGGTATTTGCATAATATACTTTTCTAAATCTGTTATCAAATTGATGACTGTCTGGCTTCAAGTACTTTAAACCATTACACCCTTATTAATAAAAATCGCTTAATCCAAGCATCATCTGAAGCTACACTTGGACTAGTTAATTCTGGATTAACTAAGTAATAACTTCGTAATTGCAATGTTATTAATAAATATGGAGTAACCTCGAACTAACAATACATTTCTTAGTCCGGTTTCAACGAGTAAAATATGGCAACCTTTGTAATTTAAAAGTAAAAAGAGTGAGTCAGTGAATGACTTCATGCATTAAAATGACAGTTACAACAATATTTTGGGATTGACAACTTCAAACGACGTGATCAGCTTTCAATTTCAAGCGCCTAATTTCGCTCCTCGCAGTTTGTTTCATGCTATGGTTACTTGTTAAATTTAAAATTGATTTACATGAACCAAAAACGTGCTCGCTCAGTTAACTGGGATGAAGAAGAAAAGGTCAAAGAAAATATCAATGTGAATGACGTTTAGTTAGAACAACGAAGTACTCTTGATATGCGTCAAGTCAACGTCAATGTCGTCAATGCACGCCTAGTCCACGCCTAATCAGTCGCTAAACTATGTAGCGACATGGACTAACTTTGATTCTGAGATTAGACTCAGAGTAGCTTACTTCTTCGTTACTCTATATTTATTAATACTGAATTTAATTAAATCTTATTTACGACAAGTTTTAAAGTTACTCTTGCTTTAGTCTATGTTTATTAATATGGCCGTTAGCGTCTAAATATTGTTAAGTCATCACATTTGAAGAGTCCTTAAGTGTATTTCACCACACAGCTCCATTACAGATTGGCTAAGAAGTTAGTGGCCAACTCCAAAATTGGAAGTTTTTAGGCTGAAGGTAACCGAAAACCTATGACATAGAGTAATGGTGACAATCAGATTTAATGGATGCCACTAGTAGTCATCCAACTACCAACTGCACCCACAGCGGCTAAAATGATTGGTCACTTAGGATCAACATAATATGTCACCAGGCTAAAAATGCTTCCATGTAACAATGTGCACTGATGTAATACTGTACTGGAAACATCCAATAATACCAAGGGTTAACTGGTAGAGAATGTCACAAACCCGCCCATTGTAGTTTTGCAAGGATAAAATAAATAAAATAGGTATTTCTTGAAAATTTTACTATCGATGGCTTCATAAATTTTGTGCAAAAACAGCAAATATCTTAAGCTCATTAATTCCAAAATCTAAGATAATATATTCCTAACTCTGAGGTTGCTATGCCTATGCAAAACCTAATGAAACTTATTGGCAAAACCAGTTTAATAATGATAATATGAATAAATTACTGATATGACATCCCTCACTTGTTTGTGTGACTCGTGCCACTTGAAGAGTTATGCAATTATTTTTAAGTTTAACCACAGTAGACATAATAGTACTTATAATAGGATATTTATATCAAGTTGAAAGTACCAATTGTAAATAGTTGTTGGCTTACAACATAAAAAAAAAATACAATAATATTTAATTTAGGTATAGTATTTTTTTTAGACAAGTAGGTACTATTTGTTAAACAATAATACAGTCTTATCATAACGTGTATTTCAAAAATAAGGTTGGCACAAAATGAAAAATATACAAATAATAATTTAATGCCAAAACAAATTTCTGTTTACTATTGTCTATTTTTTAAACTAATTCAGATTAGTATTTTAGTTAAAACTAATGCCAAAATTCTTCGGGAAAATAAGACTTGTCTAAAAAAATGGAGTATAGAATGTCTGCGTTATTATCAATGTTAAATGCTACCTATTTATTGTATGATACAAAGACATTGATAATAACACAAATATTCAGTAATATTAAACATTATGGTCCATTTTTATACATTGCAATGCCATTCTTACTCTTTTGCCAACTGTACCTGAGAAAATCTTGTTTTCACTGTATTATTATTCTGTTGAGAATAATATTGACAGAAAAGATTGAACCTACTAACTCTAGCAGCTGATTGTGTCAGACGAACATAGGTTGGCTACAACTAGATTGTTCAATATTATCAAACCAGAAAAGCAAATGTAAAATCTTGCTGCAAGAATTCATATTGCTAATAACAATATGAGTGTGAAGCGTTATTTATTTTATTTACTTATTTATTTTCTTAAAAACAATGAATATTAATTTTATCTATAATTTACTGAAACTCATTTTACAAATAATTTAATTAACAAAATAATTATTGATATACTATACCATAACATTTTATTGCTGTTTACTCGTTATAACCAAAGTAATTTAGTAATTATCATAATTAGCTCCTAATTCCAATAATTCCTTGTAAATTGTGCTTAAAGGATAATTATCATTATGAAGAATTACCATCTATTTTTCTATTCCAATTTGTAATTTAATATAAATAACTCTGTTAGACCCTAATTAAATCAGGTACTTAATTGGTAATTAAATAAAATTTGTAAGATTTTACCTAATTAGGTTTTCATATAATGTAAATATCATTTACTATTTATAATACTATGTTGACCTTGCTTTTAATGAAATATACTTCATGATAATAGAAAATACATTTTTTAATACAATACTTTTAAATTATAATCTTTCATTGTATTTTTAATTTATGTTGACTGTGGCGGTACAAGTTCTGTGAAGTTTTGATGTAATTTATTCTTTACCAAAGGAAATGTAAATTAATTTCAGTACATTATAGGATAAATAGAAGAAAAATAAATATGCCCTAGAAACTGGAAAACTAAAAAATTTACTCACTATAAAAACAATTTTAGTTGATCTTCCTAATTTTTGTGAATAACAATTTCTTCGATCACTATAACTCAGCAATATTTAAATATTTGGATGTACAAGTGCATTATAAACAACTCTTAACAGCGATATTATCACATAGAATTATATTTGTACTAGACCTACATACAAAACAAAAAATACAAAAACATACAAACAGGACTTACCTTGAAAGCTGGTTTGCCAATTGTTTTCAAGACGGCATGGTATAAATCTGTCCATGGGCTCTGGTCTGACCAGCACAGACTGCTTCCTGCTCACAGGACTGCACTGCTGCAGCAGCCTCCTCTCATACGATTCACTGAACATTTTGACCAGGTAACTGTCCAAATTATATGTACAAACGACGAAACTAATGGAAGAAAGGACTAGAATATTTTTCCAAACGCGGGTAAGTTGCTAACCCACCATCATTACGATACAGATATTCGCGAAAAATAGTGTGTAAATGTTCGTTAAAGGTGCAATGCAACACACTACTGCTCTCCTTGAGGGCTAACAACCATTTGATGATTGTAAGTTGTAACTACAATACATTACATCTGACTCTGACATGCCTAATAGACACTGGTTGCAACTATGCACACGCGTATCTTTCTACACATCAAACGTTATCGCCTGTACTTTTAAAGATAATGTAAATTGTAAATGAAAGATAACGTTAATATAAATTTTGATGCAAGAAAAAACAAATTTAAATTGCTTCTATTTCGACTCAATGTTTGGCAGACATTGGCATAACAAGCACTGTATTGCTACAAGTAAAATTAAAAAAGATTTTTGAATGAAACGGTTTAAATGTTTAATGTTGCCATACTGACAAAACAAATTATATACCATAGACTATGCTAGGGGGTGAAACCAAGAACTTTGTATTTGCTATTGGACTCTAGGCTTTGAAGAGGTACCTGAAGACGGACATGACATGACATTGGATCGGACGCCACTTGACATCGGATGAATATTATTCCATAGTGTCATGTAATCTTTAGTCTCAGGATATATATTAAGATTGTGTAAAATGCTAATCTATCAGTAATTGTTAATTGATTATAATAGTTTTCTTCTCTCTTTCTTGGCCAGTAACGCATCCGCGGTGCCTTTGGTGTTGCTGATGTCCATGGGTGACTAATCAACGATAGCCATTTACGATTAGGTGGATCATCAGCTCGTTTGCTGATTATATTTTCCAAAAGTAAGTCCCTAATATTCCATTAACGAATGACTGGAATGTGAAATTATAATTCAATATGGTTCTTAATTCAATAGTTTAAATACGGTAGTTTTGAAGAACTTATAAAGAAGTGTGTTATTTCAATATTTATTTATTTTCCACTACAGAAAAATATACAATAGAATACATCTTTAGGAACTTACAAAATTGAGACTATAATTTGATCTAATAATTTATGGACACCCTAGAATTTTGAAGGTCAACCACAATCAGGCATGTGATTGGTAGAAAATATTCCATGTCACGTGATCTACCTTCAGTAACTCTTCGAAGCTTGGCATCCCAGTTATACTATAACATCCTTGGTTGTAACTTGTACCTTGCTCTATGATACACTCCCTGATGGAAATTTAGTTTACTATTTAAAGTCTGTCTACTGCTCCTAGTGTATCATGGAAGATAGAGAGAAGGTAGGCCATCTCTGTATATGAAAATTGATAAGTGTCCGTAAAAACGCGTAAAATTACGGGTATCGATTGTCTATTGACGTGATAACGTCTAATAAAACGATGAACGCCGGGCGCACGCATAAAAAACCATGACTCATTGTCCCGTTCCGCGCGAGCAAGAGCGCGGAACAAACGACAGAAAGGCACGATCAGGTACGATCGGCCGAAGCGCTCAATTTTATCTTTAAAAGTATGCAATCATTTCATCAATGTTTTGTCATGATGTTGTCACGTTAAACTACCGTCCGTAAACTGACTTTACAGACATTATTTCTCAGACACTAGCGCCATTCATTACGAGTGACACTGTGGATGGACTAGGCATAAAGCTGCAAACATACTATAAGCCGCGGCTGATCGGACGCGGCTGACAGCCGCGACTGATAATGTGCACATGACAAAAACATCCAGCGCGCCAGATAGCTCTTGGACGTCCGAACGCCTCAAGGTGCCTCAAGGTCACGTTCGCGACTTACCTCTGATACCTATTACGTCACATCCTTCAGCCGCGTCCGACAGTTTGTTTTCAGCTTAACTCAGCAAACTTCACTCCGTCTACAACAGTTATGTTCATATTATACATGTTCATTAATTTAAAAAATTCACACTACTAAAAATTAGGTTTTCTCACAGCAGTATTTTGGTTATATTTACTAAATTACATTTATAGCCACTCAAATTCAAACACATACACACACACACACACACACACACACACACACACATGTACTCACACACACACACACACACACACATGTACTCACACACACTCACGCGCAAGTATGAATGTATTATCATATTATTGTTTTAATTTATGGATAAGTACTATTATCTCTTCTTCTGTGATTATAGTAAGTAAATATGCTCATTGTTGGGAGAGTTTTGGTTGCCTATAATACAGGTTTCCCACCCAGTTTAGGCAACTGAAGATCCTTGTTTACTATAATGTCCTTATTACTATAATAACTATGTCTGTAACAAATTATACTTTGTACATTTATATATGAAATAAAGATATTATTATTATTATTATTATTATTATTATTATATTTACTAAAACATTGTAAGTTTATACATTTGACTACGTAAATAGTTGAGGTTTTGTATACTGGCACATGGGTACCATGAAAATTTTAAATTTTTTGAACGCAGTAAACTTCACTCCGTCTACAACAGCTATATTCATGGGCCATATCGCTATTTGTCACAAGTAAAAATGGTCATTATTGAAACCTCTATTTTCTGTAAACAGCTGGACACTTTTTCATCTTTCCCTTCATATGAGATGGCCCTCCTTCTACCTCAATACTCCATGATAGGGTTTCAACATTAGCTATAAACGTTGGTAGCATTGATATAGGAGTATAAAAATTTTAATATTATATTAAACCTATATATTTTAATGTTATGTTTTATTATCTCGTATTATATTATCGTTATTATTTTTTTTATTTTAATCCTTTATTGCAATTTATTCAATAGGCGGACTTATTACGTTTGATTAACTTGATAACAACGCTATCACCATCTTTTTAGAATTTTAAAATTTAAACGCTTAGTTAAATGCTGAAAATTAGTTGATACCAACCAGCCTTTCGGTATAATATTCTACAGGATACATTTTGGAGAGAGTGCGCAGGAATGACATGATTCGATTAAGCCATCCTCTTTACACTATCGAACGTCCCGACCCACGGCGGGTATCCATCCCTTCGTCGTTAACATCCCCCCTGTACGGACGACTCATTTTGCTTCATCATTTATTATGCGTACAGCGAAGAATTGGAATAAATTGCCCGTGTCGCGGTGTTTCCGCTCGTGATGAAATGAATTGTAAGTGTCTTCAAGGAAAGAGTAAATAAGATTTTACTGAGTTAGTGCGTTTTACCACCCATGACAACATCGCCACTTATCATCAGGTGTCTGTGTTCCGTGGGTGGGATTGTAGTAGTGATGGGAATTATCGCTACTTTTATTTCACTATCACGTCCGTGAAGTTATTTATTTTTGTCACTGTTATATCACCGGTGATAAAATCACGACCGTTATATTTTATTAGTGACGATAATTGTCACAGTGGGTGCATTTTATTCCGTCTGAATCACAGTGATAGTGACTTGATTCATTTATTTGTTTTGATGACATTGTGATTGATTTTATCACCTACTAGATAGGTACGTAACGTAATAAAAGTCACTGGAGTACACTATTAATTATCACTATAATATATATTTTTCGAACGAATGTATGTACTAATCAGCTAAACAAGAACCAAAATAGTTATAAATCACTAGGTATGTTTAAAATAACAACGAAATCGTGCGAGAGACGGGCACGCAGTAAGTAAAGATTACAAGTGAATTAATGAAGATAAGTGAAATCTCACCGTATCACGAATTCACCGAGTCACGACGTGATTATACCATTATAAATTTCAATTACCAACATAGTTCAATCAAAACCTTACCTTGTTTGAAATAAGACTTATTTTCATTTAAAGTTTTTGTAACGTAGCGTTATTTAACTAAGCTAGTTGAAAAAATTCAGACAAACAAAGTCTAATGACGTTGAAAATAAGATGCAATTTCACTTAAACAAATTCTTTCTTCTAGCTGGTGGCACTGTGTCGCTCAAATCACAAATGTTTCTTTCTCTCTTTCGCACGACAGAATTCTGTGAATTTTTACGTAGCTTAGCCGATGGCTCGCCTGAAATCACGCTCGCGTTACATGTAACAAACGGTTTCGATGCATGTAACTGGTGTGAGACGTAAATTATGTTATTTCTAGTGAAATAACCAGTGATGCATGAAATGTGCCATGCCTATAGTCAAAAGCAAAAGAATTATAAATTATAAAAAAACCAACATTACAGGCAACATCAGATTTAGTTGAAACGTACTACTGGCTGCGGGTGCTGGATTATACTGTGGCATTGAGTTGCATCGTCTGTATATTGTCTATCTTATGAAATCTGAATTGTCTACTCTATGCATGGTTACCAACTTAGGGGTTTTCCCCCCAAATTTAGGGGGTAAATATGTAAGATGGGATTTTTTTAGGGGTCTTATATGTTTAGAGTTATTTTTAGGGTTTTTGTGACTCTTCATATTTTTTATTTATTAATCAAAATAAAGATGTAAGAAACCTCGGAACAAACTAGCCAATCAAAGAATACTGGGATTTTTGGCATTTAAATATAGGATATCAGATTTTTCTGCAATCTGGAAGAAGAGAAATCCAAAAATGAGTATTTGTGAATTTACCTTACAAAATAAATCGATAATGTAATCGGAATTGATTTATTTGTAAGAATTTATAAGTCCAAATCAATGAATCAAATGGCAATGAATGAGGAAACAAACAGTTAATTATTATCACCGTATTTTATATTAAAATAGATTTTACTTGAAGGCATAGAAATACATGCATAATTTATAAATAAATATAATATTTTAATTATTATTTACTATATTTCAAAAAAAAAAAAAATAGGGGGATTGCCAAGTAATTTGGGCGATTTTAGGGGTTTTTGATTTAGTTTTAGGGATAAATATTTTTGAGAGTTGGTAACACTGACTCTATGTTTGCGTTACAAAGTACTCTGTCTGTGGTTGCGTTGCGTTCATTATTCATTTATTTATCTATGGTCACAGAGTACATTTTGTATAACTGAAATCTATGGTTGCGTTACATTGATTGAAGTCGAATGAATAATTACACGTTTTATCTTTCAATCGTAAATAAATAGTATTTAAATTATTACTACTAATAAGTACGTTAACATAGATTAAACACACGTTAATATATCATTAGCTGATAACTCGATACGACACGTGTGTTCTGCTTTCTGCCCAAGGCTCGAAGGTGAAGGCTTTGTTGAAGCTGTCACCTAAAATTAATCTAAAAATTATTGGTTTTACGATTAAGTTTCTACCTGTAATCAGTAAATATCACCTGTAACTATGGAATTTCGTCGTAGGGAAGACTTTAGTGGAGATTATCCTACTTATTCTAGGTTATTCATAGTCTGTGATCGCAAATCTACTGAAAAGGATTTTAGGGACGCGTTTTCTCAATATGGTACCATTGAAGACATACGTATTCCTCGCAACCAAGGCACTGGAGACCCGAAGGGAATTGTATTCATTAAGTTCTCAAAGGCCTCCGAAGCTGCTGCAGCTTTGGAGGCGATGAACTTCAAGCAACTTCCAAACTCCGATCGTTGCTTGAAGGTTATGGTAGCTACGAATAGGTCCGAGATACAGTCTGAAGATAACAATACTGAAAAGTACAGGAGATTATTTGTGAACGTGCCAAGAAAGATGACAGAGAATGAGCTTGAAGAAGATTTTCGCCAATTCGGTAGAGTCGAATCGGTGCTGATACAGAGAAACAGAGATACGCATGAATCTAAAGGGTTCGCGTATATTAAGTATAGAACATTTTTAGAAGCAGCGCGGGCATTGGAGCAATGTAACAGAAGCTATCGATGCATTTTTGCTCAGCCTAAGAACTATAACAAGCGCTCTGAAACTGCATTTGAATCTAATATCAGTACATTGGCTAATTCATCTTTCAATGACAAAACTGCTCTTATATCTTCGATGAGGGCTCGGCCGAGGGGCTACACTCGTGTACACTTCATGTGCTCTCCATATCTCACTCAGTTGCATGTCGAACGTTTATTTGACATTGTGCCTGGTATGGTCAACTGCACCTACTTTGTTGATCTTTTGGGAAACCATGGCAAAGGAAAGGTGCATTACTCAAACCCCGTATCGGCAGCACATGCAGTTCAGAAACTGAATGAATTTGAGTATCCTCCAGGCAGCAGAATATTTGTCAAACCTGATAACAACCCGTTTGATCCGCGCGAACAAAATTATGAAAAAATACCAAATGTTGTTAACAATTTGAAAAATGCTATAGCTTCATGCAGTAATTCAGCAGCACCAGACTTAGCCCAGCTCGCTGAAGCTGTAGCTGAGGCATCTAAATTAATTAAAATAGCTACTACTGGTGTAAATGATTTACCAGATAGTGAAGATGTTAAATATTGCAGCGTACAGCTGCCGCCACCACAGCCATTGGCTGACATTGATAGCTCAGTCGCTAAAAGATGTTTCTTAGTGTGTAAGCCCCAACCTCCTCCTTTAACAGTACTGCGAGACGTTTTCTGTAGGTTCGGGAACCTCATCAACGTCTATGCCCTGCCTAATAAGACTGTAGGGTATGCTCGTTATGCAAAAGCTGAATCGGCTGACGAAGCTATTAAGGTATTGCATGGAGCAGAGATTTGTGGTGTTCGTATGAAGGTATTAGAAGCTGAAGATGAAATCCCTGCTAAGAGAACTAGATATGACCACTGACTTGGTGAAAGACGAGAAATGACACGGACTCTATCCTCTCAAGTCGAATAGACTCAACGGACAGACAAATGTAATTTAATATAATAAACATTCTTTACCTTCCATAAACTGACATTGTTTTTTGGCTTATAGTACAGCAAACTTAGTTTTATGTACTGTAATCCCAGTTCTTTCCCTACAACCTTTTTGCTGTCCATTACAGTTACCGACTGAGACACAGGACAAGAAATAAGACGGACCAACATATTTCATATTGTCTTTTATTGCATCTACAACCTTATTGTACACACAGTCTTACAGTATAGAACGTAATTGACAATTTGTAAATTAATTCTACAACTTATAAATAATTCCTATTTTATTGAAGATTATTCTGACTCAACTAAAGTCTGGCTGATCATTGGTAGTAAATACTTTTTATACAGCGGATGTCGATCACCATGGGTTATTTTAAGAATCTTCTCTGCACACTTGAACTGATGAAGAGCCTTTTGAAGATCCATTTTATAAAGCAAGATTTTTCCATACTTCATGTGTAGCAATCCCAATAGGGGATGCAATGAGCCATAGTAGAAGCTGTAAATGAGAAGTACAATTGAATTTTAAATGGAATTATTACAGTGCAATCACAAATAAAATGAGTGGGAAATTAGACATGAAAATCATGAAACTATCTTTCGTTGGGCCTCGCTTCAACCTTAGCTATCAAATTACGGGAGAAAAAATAGGCGCCAACAGTAGCGGTCTGAGGCCGGCAAGCGAGTTTTTTTGTTCACTGGTCCACAGTGGCGTAGCTAGCCATAAGGAGGTTCCATATCAATATTTGTTGTGGAGCCCCCATAACGTCAGCTGTTAAATATAAAAGAGTGCTAAGTGTAGCGGTCGCAGGCCGCTGGCGAGCTTTTTTTGAGTGTTAGTGGGGGCCCCTATACGCTGGGGGCCCCGTATAATTGATACGGCGGTAGCTACGGTATAATTTAACGAAGTACGTCGATAAAAAGACTTGGTTGGTAATTATAGGGGGCGCCACGAAGCTGCTAGTCGGGACTCCTAAAGCTGGGGGTCCCATATAATTGATACGGCTGTAACGACGCCATTGCATTGACAGAATAGGATTGCGGATACATTTTATATCCTAATTTGGTCTACTTACCTAAAACAAGGAATAAGTTTTTCGGCGTAAACGCAAGCTTGTTCCCATAGTTGAACTTGTATTAGGGCATCGAATGCGTGGTCCAGGGTTTGCGCATGCATCACGTTTAAGGGATGCAGCACCCCCTCTTGCCTTTCAAGGCAATACTTGCAGACATCCACATCTGTATTGTGGTGATAAAGATGTTTTGGTTAAGGGTTGTTAGGTCCCTAAATAGATTTTGAAAGGTTAAATGTAAATATAGGATAATTGAGTTGTATGAAACACTAATCTTGATAGCTTTTGTCGCTTTTGATCATGAAAAATAGTTATGAAAAATTATGAAAAACAGTAAGAAAGTAAAGAAATAAATTGGTGGTGGAAAAAGTCATAGGTAATAAACATAGATGATAGAATTGCAATAAATGATAATTAATTAATTATTATGGTGCAATCAAATATCTGAACATAATATTATGTAAAATCTTTAACGGAAAATATAATAATTATAAAGGTGCGATAACATTGGATAATATTAGCATGTAATGCATATTGTTGCCTCTTGTATGCGTTTTGATTCCTCATTGTTTTTTCAATTGAGCTGTAATAATTTATAGATTCGATACACGGACCTGAAAAAAAGACGGACGTAACCTCGTCTAATCGAGAGTGAAGCATAGCAATGGCCGCCCGCTTACCATGTGTGCGTAATTTTTGATTCGCGATTGAAGCAGTGAAGTGTCAATGTGTGGGTGTGTGTACTTGTACGAATAGAGAGTTGGTATTACTATGGGTGCTTCACTGAATTCGTTCTTGGGATTACGTCCGTCTTTTTTTTAGGTCCGTGGTTCTGTAATTGAGTCTGATTCTGGCGATTGAGTATGGTATATTGATAAGAGAAATCAGGGTTATAATATATAACAAGTCTAGTGTTACATAAACGAATTAATTTAATAACGTGGTTTAGAATTATTGAGATGCCAAGAATCAACAAGGGCGTCAGTCAAATACTAGAAAAATGTTTCCTAACCATAGACTAGATACCTAGTTTAATTGTTCATAGATATCATAGTTTTATAGATTTCATTTGTAGTGTGGAGTAATTTGTAGGTAAAAAAGCTATGACAAATGTTGTAACTAGAA
The DNA here is from genome assembly GCA_951805285.1 of Thymelicus acteon. Classification (NCBI taxonomy): domain Eukaryota; kingdom Metazoa; phylum Arthropoda; class Insecta; order Lepidoptera; family Hesperiidae; genus Thymelicus; species Thymelicus acteon. The sequence continues at coordinate 3,595,132 of OX638216.1, forward strand.
ATCCAACTATTAATCATTCATAAATTACGTCACACTAATTTCATGGCTTTGACCCCTCCCCCCGTCCTTGTCATAGCTGGTCACATTTGTGACACATCCCCCCCTAGTGTGACGGTACATAATATTATGAAATTTTACACCTAGATATTATTAAATTAAAACAGCAGTTCCCAAAAAAAGTTTATTTTCCATTAATAGTTTTTTTTTTAATATTTACTTATACATACCAATTATTCGATATTGAAATGTAACGTCACAAAACTTAGGACCCCTCCCACCACTTGTCACACTACATCGGCCCCCCTCCCCCTAACGTATGACGTAATTTATGGATGGCCCCTAACTAGAATTAAGGTGGAACCCAACACCTGCATTACCAAAGCGAATTATACTATCTATAAAACCTTTCAGCCCTTACTAGAGGAACTTAACAATAATCAATGAGATGTTTTTCAACTTATATCATTTCGGTCAGTAAGCATTTTAAATACAGCGGATACTCACGATTACTGTATTTTATACCGATTTTTCGACCCAGTTACACCAGCCACGGATCATAATCACAGCGCGACTGAGTATATCGGTATAAAATTCAAATACGCGTTAGCATTTAAAAAGCTCAATGAGTTAAGGCGCGGTGTGATCTCAATATTCACAAAACTGGGTTTCTTTGGTGCTTGAGTACGAGGAAACCCAATGAAAATATCGCACGCAAAAAATACAGAGCATAGAAAAAGGTGTAAAGAAAAATGTTGACCGAATAGAATATTAAATAGTTGTTTGATATTCCCAATAAAAAATCGTAATTTGCTATACAAAAATAAACTTAATCGTCGAAGTTCTCTGTATTTTCAGCGGTAACAACATATTTTTTTGAGAATATAATACGTATATGGTTTTATTAAAACTTAAACCGGACAGATATTGAATTTAATGTGTATATTTTGAATAACCTAAGGAAAACCCTCAAATTAAATGTTTATTCGCAATCTAGTTACATTGTTAGCAAAAATATGCTCTGCAATTTTGAACCCTATTCAGCGTCACGTAAATGTAACATTAGATTAGCGCAGATATGCGGTTGTGTGAGTGAAATCAACGTTTTTAAATCGTAGTCATACCGCGCCTTAACCCCAAAAATACCTACTAGAAAGTAAAATAAATAAAAAAGGATACATGCGACGGACGTACCCTTCATATTCTGTAAATGCAACTCTGTAAACTCCATCGCTTTAATAAACGCCTCAATATGTTTCTCTGTATATTTAGTTCCACATTCGCTACATCTTACAGTGGCGTCTTTCCCAATAATTCCATTCAAGTCTTCATCGAGTCCATTACACGCATTATTTGTGCCATCTTTAACTGTATCTTCAGTCATTCGCTTTACAAGTTCACAATTCTCCTTCCATGGAATATTAATAGGATTTTCGCATTGTTTGTTGAGACACTGCGCGGCATGGAGATATTTCAAGGACACTTCATCTGAAAATAATTAAATGTCCCTTTTAATCGCAGTAGGAGAGCTTTAATCACAATCCTCAGTACTTAATAGAAGTTTCTATTAATACCATTTGACGACCCGTGTAGCGCAATGGTTACCATGCCGGATCGACGCACCAAGAATCCTGGGTTCGATTCCCAGCGAGGTGGAAATTTGAATGATGAGTTTGAATTTCTGTTCTTGGTCTGGGTGTGAATGTCCTTGTCTAGTGTGTTGTCCATGGCACCAGCGACACAGGGAATCCTAGTGTGGGGCTATGAGTGTGAAGCGTTATTATTTATTTATTTTATTATTAATAAATTCAATAATATTTCAGTTGTCACAAAGACCCATCAATGACCTCATCAATTTATCACGCATATATCTCATAAGCGTAAAAAAAAGTATGTAGATTGTGAAACTCGCTCCAAGTTTATTAACTTAAAGTAAGCATGCGCTTAATTGAACGAATACTTTAGCAATTAATTTGACTAATACAATATTATGTTTAATTCCTGGGAAATAAATAGGCTATGCATAGGTGAGACCCCTATACGACGACCATGTAGCCTAGTTGGTAGCTACCCGCCTGCGAAGCGAGGGGTCCCAGGTTCGATTCCCGGCCTGGGCAGATATTTATGTGACAGATAAATATTTGTACTCGGGTCATGGGTGTTATTTGTGATGTGTTATATGTGATGTGTTATATGTGTCGTCCATGCCACCCGCTACACAGGTAAAAACAACATACTGCGGGGGTGTAAGTGTGTTAACGTTTATCGTTTATTATACCCTATTTTGTCTATGAGTGAAATTAATGAAGTAAAAGTGTATTTCTGAGTGAACAGAAACGTAAAGATTCGCCCACCATGCCATAAGGACCGACATTCCATGCCTGGCACGCGTTTAAATGGAACATTCCAGAAATATACTTAATGTGATTCGATAATTAAATTCACAATATCTTGAAATTAATAGCTTTTGCTTTTTAGGGTTCCGTAGCCGAATGGCAAAAAAAGGAACCCTTATGGATTCGTCATGTCCGTCCGTCCGTCCGTCCGTCCGTCCGTATGTCACAGCCACTTTTTTCCGAAACTATAAGAGCTCTACTGTTGAAACTTGGTGAGTAGATGTATTCTGTAAACCGCATTAAGATTTTCAGACAAAAATAGAAAAAAAAAACAATAAATTTTGGGGGTTCCCCATACTTAGAACTCAAACTCAAAAATGTTTTTTTCATCAAACCCATACGTGTGGGGTATCTATCGGATAGGTCTTCAAAAATGATATTGAGGTTTCTAATATCATTTTTTTCTAAACTGAATAGTTTGCGCGAGAGACACTTCCAAAGTTGTAAAATGTGTGTCCCCCCCCCTGTAACTTCTAAAATAAGAGAATAATAAAACTAAAAAAAATATATGATATACATTACCATGAAAACTTCCAACGAAAATTGGTTTGAATGATATTAAGTAAATAGTTTTTTTTAATACGTCATAAATCCTAAACCGCAAAAAACATTGATCAAAGTTACAACGAACTACAAGAACTTTTATATTATGTTACTTGCTGCTACGGAACCCTTCATGGGCGAGTCCAACTCGCACTTGGCCGCTTTTTTTTTGTAGGTTACGTTATTGGAGTTTTATTAAGGATCCCTAATTTTTTTTGAAAATATAGCCTATGTCACCCGGGGATAGTGTAGCTTCCCAACAGTGAAAGAATTTTTCAAATCGGTTCAGTAGTTTCGGAGCCTATTCAATGCAAACAAACAATCAAATCTTTCCTCTTTATACTTATATACGAATGAGGATCCGTAACGTTTTTAGTTAAGAATGCAGATTTATAGAGCTAAGAAATCCTTAACATACAGTGAAAAAATTTTTGTTCTACGACAAAAATTGACGAAGTTATGACCAAATTACTTACAAAGTTCACTGCGTGGCTGTGACGTCACGATATCGGTCGCCGCCAGTTAGCCGCTGGCAGCGATACGGCTCGCAATGTTTTGTTTGGATAATTGTGACTTTGAAACAAATTAAGTGTCCCATTTGTGCCTAATTCACCTTTTAACTATGTATCAGTATTGTATAGTGCTTAAACGTTCAAACACTTCTATGAAAACGCCAAAAAAAACTATTTTTTAACGTGCCGAAAAACTCAAAACTTCGTAGAAAATGGTATTCCGTTGTAAAAAGACAATATATGATTTATCTTCAATAGTAACAGAGCTGGGAACCATATCTTTAACTTATATAAATTTCGTAGTTGTATCTATATAGCCAGCTGTGGTTGGGCTCCGTAACATTTTTTTTTCAGTGGCAGATGGCTCCTCGCTGCGTCTATGGAGCCACATCAAAAATGCTACGCTATGTTTGCAGCCTCCCTTTTGAGCAGCACAGTCATGGAAATCCACTTTCTCTACCGTTCAGCAGCAATAAGCTTTACTTTTTAGGGTTCCGAAGGAAAATCGGAAGTATCGGAACCCTTGTAGTTTCGTCATGTCCGTCCGTCCGTCTGTAATTTTGCATGGATATACATATGTACACATTTATTAAAACTCCAGAATCGTGGAATAAAATACTGAAAAACTTTTGTTCAGGGTACCTCCCCTACAGGTGTGAGGATGAAATTTTTTATTCGTCGCGTACCCCGTAGTGTGGGATATCGTTGAAAAGGTCTTCGAAAAATATTATGGGTCTTCTAGGACCATGTTTGGATTTAGGGGTGCGTTTGCGAAATATTTGCCTTTATAGTGCTAATTTTGGTCGAGCCCCTCAAAGGATACTACTCAAAGGATGATTTGTAACGATGAGTGAGAGGGAAATAAAAGCGGCCAAGTGCGAGTCGGACTCGCCCATGAAGGGTTCCGTAGCAGCAAGTAACATAATGAAAGGGAATTTGCGGTTTACGATTTATGACGTATTAAAAAAACTACTTACTAGATCTCGTTCAAACCAATTTTCGGTAGAAGTTTGCATGGTAATGTACATCATACATTTTTTTAAAGTTTAGAAGTTACAGGGGGGACACATTTTACCACTTTGGAAGTGTCTCTCACGCAAACTATTCAGTTTAGAAAAAAATGATATTAGAAATTATATGCTGAAATTATATATATATAAAATTATATGCTGTTTATTTATCTACATGTACGGTTATCATCAGAAGTAGCTTAACATTTTAGTACCTTGTTACATATTTCTTGAATTTGTCATAATGTTGTTTGGAAACCGTCGAAACAGTTACTATTATAAAGTACTATAATGTTAAGCTGTTTCTGAGGCTGACTGTTGGTAGGTAGGTACTTATTAGGAATCTTTAGGTCTAACTTCTAAGCTGTGTACATGTGTACATATGTATATCCATGCAAAATTACAGACAAACGGACGGACATGACGAAACTACAAGGGTTCCGATACTTCCGATTTTACTTCGGAACCCTAAAAAGTAAAGCGTATTGCTGCTGAACGGTAGAGAAGGTGGATTTCCATGACTGTGCTGCTCAAAAGGGAGGCTGCAAACATAGCGTAGCATTTTTGATGTGGCTCCATAGACGCAGCGAGGAGCCATCTGCCACTGAAAAAAAATGTTACGGAGCCCAACCACAGCTGGCTATATAGATACAACTACGAAATTTATATAAGTTAAAGATATGGTTCCCAGCTCTGTTACTATTGAAGATAAATCATATATTGTCTTTTTACAACGGAATACCATTTTCTACGAAGTTTTGAGTTTTTCGGCACGTTAAAAAATAGTTTTTTTTGGCGTTTTCATAGAAGTGTTTGAACGTTTAAGCACTATACAATACTGATACATAGTTAAAAGGTGAATTAGGCACAAATGGGACACTTAATTTGTTTCAAAGTCACAATTATCCAAACAAAACATTGCGCGCCGTATCGCTGCCAGCGGCTAACTGGCGGCGACCGATATCGTGACGTCACACGCGCCCGCGTAGTTTGAATTTTAGCGGCCGGAACGGCAATGTTTATTACTTAATATCTTCGTAAGTAATGGTCCGATTTGGATGATTCAAAAAGATATATCATTCATATGCCACAAAGAATCGCGTGGATACTAGTTCTATAGAATTTGCTATAACTTTACTGATCCTCATTGTGATGTACCCGTTGCATTTAAAAACAATTCACAGTTCACCAAATCCCTTAAAGTTGGCGCTAAACAACAAGAAATAGTTGCCAATTTCTTGATATTGTCAATCTACGAATAGATCACGATAATGATGAGGATGTAATTGCAAGAAAGAGATAGGTGGAGTAGAGCAAGACAGACGAAATGGGTGTAGAACACACGTGTGAAAGACGATTAGTATGCACATCTAAAGCATTTACCCATGCACCTGTCACACTGGCATAGGAAGTAGTAGTTCTCTTGTAGTTCCATCTGTCTCTCGAATGGAGTCTTCATCAGGTCTAGGTATGAGATCCGTACCTGCAAAGTATAAAATTAGCATAATTTGTAAAATAATCATGAACAACTTGGCAATGTCTGCATATCTTCGTTGCGACTTTAAGATGTCGTATATGTAAAAATCTGCTTTTTGAGGGAATCGATAAAAATCGATAAAGTTTTGTTTAGCAAGCACATAATTATGTAGGTGATTTTGAATTTGATTTATAAATTACGATGGAAACGCCGTACACACATGAGAGTTTCGAATTCGATAGTGCTTCAAAATGTAGAATCATTTCACGTAAAAAAGTGATTTTTCCAAAAATAGCACATAACACATAAGTGGTTTTAAAGTCGCAACGACGATATGCAACGCGTTGGAAACCATAAGGTATTTTGATATAACTGAGCTTGATAAACGAGCAGCCAATATTGCCGATGGTAAATGGTAACCATACAACACCATGGTGCATGTTGACATATCCAACTTTGCATACATAATATCAAAGGTATAAGGTTAAGGTACAGTACGGCCGCTGTATCTTGGCGCGTCTGAACATAGGCTTTGCGAACTTTAGCGCATGTAAGACAGAGATGGCAACACGAACATGCTAACGTGTGACTGAGACACAATACACCGCGTATCGAGTATTGGCGAATTATGTTACTGCGCAGCCTTCTGCGCGAAGTTCAGACGCGCCAAGATACAGCGGCTGGACTGTACAGCGGCGGACCTTTAATTAACCGACTTCAAAAAAGGAGGAGGTATTCAATTCGACTGTATTTTTTTATGTTTGTTACCTCAGAACTTTTGACTGGGTGAACCGATTTTAATGATTCTTTTTTTAATCGAAACTGGTGCTTGTCATGTGGTCCCACTTTTTGAGTGAGATCTGACAAGTAGTTTTTGAATTATCCCTAATTTTGAAGTCAGTTTTTTTTTTGCAAAGAGTTGAGGCTGAGTATGACATGTAGTGCGTTATCGACACAAATCAAAATAAGAGATATCTCACATGTCTCCAATCCAAACAGGGCATATCCTTGATGGCTCTGATGCTGATGGTCTTCCCGTCGAAGGTCGCCACGGCATTGGGGTCGCAGCTGTGGTCTATGATGGACGCGGCCAAGTAAATACCGGACCCGATTGAGTTCATGTCCATATCCAAAATAGTAAAACTGTTGATCACCATCTGAAATGTATAAAACATAATCTAAATTTTACTAACAAAAAATAACCGACTTCAAAGTTACTCAAAAACTACTTGTCAGATCTCGTTCAAATTTATGTGGGATTTCATAACAAGCACCTGCTTTCGATTAAAAAAAGAATCATCGAAATCGGTTCGTCCAGTCCAAAGTTCCGAGGTAACGAATATTAAAAAAATACAGTCGAATTGAGAACCTCCCCCTTTTTTTGAAGTCTGTTAAAAACACATTAAAATTTGTGTTGCACATTGACGACATACACGGTGAACTTGAAAGCGTTTTGGAAACGAAGATTTTGAATCATTTATCAATAACAGAAGCTATATATAACGTTAATTTAATATTTTTTTTTTTTTCATCAAAGTCGATATTCATATCGTTTACAGAGAAAAAGCGAGAACCAGTAGTAGCGCTATTCAATCACACGTAGATACATACTACAAATAGAAATACTACGCGTTTTACTATCAAGTCACATAAAATCGTATTCGCCAATAAAAACAAAGCTAGTGAGTTGCGCCGGAGTCGTCCAACCAATGACGGCATTGCAATGAGTCGTATGCCCGTAGACGCATGCGCGGGACTCGCCTGTAATCGTCAGGCGTCCTTGGACCTTGGCTTTCAGTAGGTCAGTGACACCATAACATCGTGACGGCACAGCTGTTGTTAGCGTCAGCGGCGCGCGGAATGAATGATCAGTGCGTTACTACTTTCCAAGTCGATCGATTATAAATGAATATTAAAACTGAAACTTTTTTTTAGTCAAAATTACAATTGATTTATCCGTTTTTATTGGTACTATAGATAATTCCAAATCAAAACGTTTCGTTTCCAAAACGCTTTCAAGTTCACCGGGTATATATATTATTTATTTCTTTTATTGACGACCCTGTAGCCTAGTTGGTAGCGATCCTGCCTGTGAAGCGAGGGGTCCCGGGTTCGATTCCCGGCCGGGGCAGATATTTATGTGACAGATAAATATTTGTACTCGGGTCATGCGTGTTATTGTGATGTGTTATATGTGTCGTCCATGCCACCCGCGACACAGGTAAAGCCTACTGCGGGGGTATGAGTGTGTAAGCGTTTATTATTTATTATTACAATTATTATTTCTGGATCATTATTTTAGTTATTACAGTCCAGTGGCCACTCTGGACAGCTTCATTGAAAATCAAAGTATATTTCTTTTCGTCGATTCGCTGGACTTGATGTCTCATTTACGTACTCACGATATAGGGAATTCCGATATTTAGTAAGTAACGATTATGATTTTTTCCTTCGGCACTGATGATAAATATATAGTTACCCTGCCATAAAGCCCCATAAGATCCACGGTGTTGGGTAATGATATGTCTTTCAGGAATTCAAACAGCACCACGCACAAAGATGAGAAGTGATCCATTCTTTTCCTATCAGCCTTTAAGTCGGAATAATCTGTAATCAAGATAAAAGGATATTAACATTGTATTGAATAGTTGGCTGGGTCTAGCGGTCGATAGTGGCAATTTTTTCTTGAGCGTTTCCATGCTTCGTTAACGTAAAATAAGTCGTTAAGCCATGTCGGAAGCTTTCGCGCGGAATGAAAACTTCCGACACTTGGGTTGGCCAATTACCCCTCCACTAATCTACACCGGAGCAGCGTGGTGGGATATGCTCTAGGCCTCCTAAGATTAAGAGATTAGTGCTCAGTAGTGGACCGTTAATGGGTTGAAGCTATATCGTATTGTGTGTAGGAAATATAAAAAACCGATTAGCTTCCGACATAGGTATGCGGGCGTGTCGTCGCAAAATCATCACATTCAGATTCATATTCAGATTTAAGAAAAACTCCAGAGAAAGTTGACCTAAGTTTTCCACTTACGCGACATAAGATCTTTCCACATCCGGAACGAGTTAGCGGAGTAGAAAGCCCGGTACTTGTTGCCATCACCGCGCTGCAGCCGGTTGATGACCCTGGCCAACATGCGAGCACCGTCAGGGATCACCTTGGGCGCCACTCGCTTTAGATTCGCACATTCCCACTGAAAATAACAAAATTACCCTTATTGTAGCTCTAGTTTTATTTATTACGAGTAACCGCCCTCGCTTTGCTTCGGTTTTCTTATTTTTTTACACCTTAGGTTACATTATTGGAGTTTTATTAAGGATCCCTAATTTTTTTGAAAATATAATATAGCCTATGTTACTCGGGGATAGTGTAGCTTCCCAACAGTGAAAGAATTTTTGAAATCGGTTCAGTAGTTTCTGAGCCTATTCAATGCAAACAAAAAATCAAATCTTTTCTCTTTATATATTATATTTATTATTTTGGTCATAGTGTCGGAGAGTCAGGAATAGTTGCCTTAGCGCTATGACATGGGGTTCTCTTAAAAAAGGTAGATATAAAAGTAATCCTTCAGGGCCGGCGTTGCATAGGCGTTTCATCTGGTGTTCATGTCCATAGGCGACGGTGGCCGTACGTATACCAGTGACTTGGCTCGTGTCGGCTTTTTAAGCACATAAGAAGTACACATAATCTTCTGTAGCTACTTCCGTATCAATTATACGGGGCCCCCAGCGTATAGGGGCTCCCTCTAACGCTCCCAAAAAAAGGTCGTCAGCGGCCTGCGACCGCTACAGTTGGCACTCCTTTTATATTTGACAGCTGACGTTGAGGGGGCTCCACAACAAATATTGATATGGGGCCTCCATAGGGCTAGCTACGCCACTGCTTTTAAGTGATTGATAAAATTAAACAACCTAAACAGTAATATAGACCTTGTCCTGAAGGGGCGAATTCGCCGCGATTTTCTCGTGTGTATCACGCGCGACCGTTGCGTCCAGAAGGAGCGTACCAACGCACGATTTTGACACTCCATTCCCTCGATACGTACACCTCGCTCTGTTGTTCGCGCGTTAACTGAACGCAACAAGGCGTCTCTAGTATTTCGACTCGCGCGAATTACACGCGAGTCGAGAGTCTAGCGAAGTGCACGCGATTTACGTGCGTATTTTGAATTCGGACGATGCTTGTAGACGCGATATATTGACGCCTAGTATCTCGCTAACGCGCCAATGTATTCGCGCGAAACGTTTCGTGGCGAATTCGCCCCTTCTGGACAAGGTCTTACAGGACCCACAGCACAGCTAATAGTACGCAACGCTGAGGAATGTTATGGGGAACTCTAAAAAAGGCGACAAAAGCCGGCCCGTTCAGTGGTAAGGCTTCACGTAAGGATTATATCATCGATAATATTATTAAGTTATTGATATTATTGCTGGCATAATTATCTTTCTGTCTCTACCTAGCTAGCTATCACCCTCTCTCTCTCTTATTTCTTAATCAACAAGGCATCGTTGATTTCTGGTGTTTATGTTGGTAGCCACGAGCTATCAGGTTCGTCACAATATTTTCAAAGGATTTGTGCAGGATTCGAACTCAAATCGGAGGTGCAGGCAACGTTCAATTTACTGGGCTAACAATTCTACATTTGATACCTATTTACAAATGTCAAACAAATATAACTTTGAATCAGTGCGAAATATTTAACACCAGTTTATTTTGGTGGCACCTTCAATAAATCAAACCTGCCTCACACGCATGTATTAAGACTGGGTTACGTCTGAGTCAAGTGGCAAATGGCAAGGAGCCATGAAATGTGCCTTGTGTTGTGTTCAACATGCATTAATAACAAATGGTATTTGCTGCCGTACTTTTTTTGCAATGACGTACGGACAAATCAAAATACTTTGATAATGGGTCAAAACTTTAGCTTTACACTTGGAATTGTAGTATTTAGGCAAAGAATTGTAATTTTTATCTGAGCAATTGACAACCCTCAATATTAATCATATCATCATCAGTGAACCTCCTCCTTGTAAAGGTCATAGGTCATAGGTTAGTTTTAAAATCATTCAAGAAAGAACGAAAATTAAAGTCAAAAATTGACCATCCCCCCCCCCCTTATCTCAGAAATGACTGACGCTAGAAATGTTACAGGAAAATTAATAAGAAGTCTATGCTCTTAAACGAAAACGTTTTTAAGAACAAACTTACATTTTCAGTTGGTAACAGGGGCGTAGCTACCGCCGTATCAGCCGTATCATTTATACGGGGCCCCGGGGCTGAGGGGGCCCCCAATGCGCCTTAGAAAAAATTCGTGAAATGATCCGGAAATTAATTATTATGATTCTAAAAATGTTCCGGAAAGCATCGATACTTCATTGAAAAGTGAAATCAACAATAAAATTACTTTTTGGACCATCTTTCATCGTATTAATGCATTAATTACTATAGCATCATGCAATTTATCTTTAAGAGGCCATGATTCTAAATCTGGAAACTCAACGAATTGAAGACAAACAGGCAGTACAGATAATAATAAGAAAAACTTCTAATCAGTTATTTAAATGCCCTAATCAAAATTTAAACAAAATATTTAATGTACAAAAAAATTACGTTCTACATGACTCATGATGCTCTCCGGAACTGAGTGCTGCGCGGACATGCCAGCGGCAATCCAATGACACAGCGCTCCGGGAATACCTCAGGAGGAAGCTCATACTACACGTAGCGCAGCTCATTCTACAGTTAGCACGTGCGTGGTAAAAATGATCGGAAGAGTCTCATCGGTTTGGATAAAACTTCAATTCGGCCATGAGCTTTGTAAAGCATGAGCAGGTGCCTCGCTCGCAGTGAAGTACTCCTTAGCCCGGTTTAGAACATCAAGCTTTTTGGAAGCCAACTTAGCCTTTGCTTCCAAATGACGCTGATACTACACATCACTCGAGATGTCAACTCCCAGAATCATACTCTTACAACACTTAGTGATGAGCGCGGTACCCTGGAATTGAGGCACTATGAAAACCTTCTTAGTGGTAAACGCGCCAACTTGTGTCTTCGTGGGGTTGAACTCAACTAAATTAAGTCAACCCTATTCCGAGACTTGCTCCAGAGAGTTCTCGACTTCAGACACAATTTTAAGCCTGCTATCCGCCACTTGCAAGTTTTGCAACTGAGAGGAATTAAGGGGGGCTGTGTAGTAGGCATCCCCTGAGCTGTCATCTGCATAGCAACAGTTGCCACTCATGCCATGTCATTGATATGCAGAATGAACAGCGTAAGAGATACCACAGACCCGTGGGGAACACCAGCATTTTATAGGTTTCATATCTGAGCAACAACCATCTACTACATCCTTGATATATCGCTCAGATAGAAAGCTGACTACCCAACTGCATAACCTCTCACAGCGACCGTAAGATGTTAAGTTCGTGAGACCTCCCTGTGCCAGTCCTCGTCACAGGCTTTAGCGAAATCTAGGTTGACTGCCAGTGCTTCGCCGTTGCGATGAATAGCCTGACGATGCCTACAGGTGCGTAAGATAAATTTGATGATCACCAGCTGAACGACCGTCGCAAAAACCGTATTGTCGATCACAGATCAGCTGATGATGTTCCAGATATCCCAGGAGCTGCATGTTAATCTCGCGCTCCATTACCGTAGCAAGCAGGGAGGCTATAGGCTTATCGCTATAGGCCTGTAGTTAGCCAAGTCACTGAGATAGCCCATTATGTGAGTGGAATGAAAAAGGTAACCTTCCACGAAGACGTATCATGTAGCATCAGATAGATTAATAATAAGCACGTTAAGACGGGGAATCAACCAGCCCCGGATCTACAATTTTTTCGAACCGGGGTAGAAACTTGATAGTGATAGAGATAAGATAACAAAAATTCACAAATAAATAATAGTTGGCATTTTTCGTGAATGGGACAATAAGAACTCTTTTTTAATAAATTTATTTATTCACCCAACCAGGCTTCCCTATGCTAGGCGCTTTGTGCAGCAAGTTTTTTTTATTTTTAATCATACTATATTATGATTTTTGCGCCCCCTGAATTGCCGCCCGGGGCGGGTGCCCCGGTTTGCCCCTCCCCCCCCTAGATCCGGGGCTGGAATCAACTCGGGAGCACACATCTTTAACACCACTGCGTGAATACCGTCTGGTCCTCTCAACTTCTTGGTATCAAGCTCTTACAGGTTTTTAGGCGGAGGCGATCCCTTTATCATCAAGAGTTGAGTTGGCGGCAAAAAGGATGCCAAGAAGTTCGGCATTCCCCTTTGCCGTATGGACCACGGAGTCGACCGATCTACGCAGTTGTGGAAGAGACGACCGACATAAGTTACCCTTAGCAGCTTGAGCTAGCGACCAGAATTCTCGACTACCAGAGGGGTAATCGTCCATTCGCTAGCCAGTTCTACCGATGAACTTAAATTGCCTTCCTTTTAGTCATTTGTTTCTTTGCTAACCAGGAGGCAGCTTTAAACTTTGTATTAAGCCCTCAGGTGGATAGATCTATAAGCGTGCACGCGGATGACCATGTCGTTGACAATGACCATGATGCCCTGTCGTATCACATCGGCTACTGAGCCTGAGCTCGCGTTCGGATCTCCCAAACGAAACAGAGCTGCCCCCAGATTAAAATTTTAGAGTATTGATTGTATGTGGTTTATTAATCGATGTTAGTATATTATATTTGTTTTAATTCACGCTAGCTTTTTTATTTCTTTTGAGAAAGATCTTTACCCTCGAGTCGAGAGGGGGCCCCCGGCAAAATTTTGATACGGGGCCCCGGAAGGGCTAGCTACGCCACTGGTTGGTAAACATATTATGTCTTTTCCCATACATTATTTAGGGGCCATCCATAAATTACGTCACACGTTAGAGGGGAGGGGGGGGGTCGATGAAGTGTGACATTGTGTGACAAGGGGTGGGAGGGGGTCCTTAATTTTGTGACGTCACACTAGGGGGGGGAGGTCTCACAAATGTGACCAGGTGTGACAAGGGGGGGGGTCAAAAAGTCATGAAATTAGTGTGACGTAATTTATGGATGGCCCCTTATGGGAGAACATGTTTTTCAATTACTATGTTAATTTGTCAATTTAAAAACTGATTACAATACCTTTTAAAGGCCAAATTAGAATTAAAAAACCAATTAGTTTCTTGTTTCAGTTACCACAAACAAATGTGGGTTTGGTTTAAAACAGCTTATATAATCAACATACGTAACCCTCTCCAGGCGAGTTTACCTCACACTTGACTGGTTTTTTATTAATTTATCTTGGCTATGGTCTTGTGACTATATTGTAAATCTTTCACTTAAAACGACTGAATGGATTTTCATTAAATTTAGTACACAGATCATGATTTGGAATAAGCTATAGGGCACTTATTATCCTGGAAAATGCCAGCAAAGCATTCAGTGATGTGTCATGAATCATACCTTATGATCACCCCAAGCATCTCTCTGGCACACTCGGCCACAATAGTGAACAAACTGGCATCCCGAGCATTTCAACACCTTACATCTGAAACATTGACTCGTGAACAATGATACTGAAATAGATCAAACAATACCCATTAACTTATCAACACATTGGTTTGACTATATAAGCTTCTCAAATGTAATTTATTGTGGCACTTTATCTCTGCTATTTATACTTTAGTTATTTATTTTTATGCTATCAACTTATTTCTTAAGACAGTTATTTATTAATTACTAGCTGACCCTGCGAACTTTGTATCGCCTAACAAACAATTTTTTTTTGTAAAATAAAGTAGCCTAAGTTACTCCTTGTTACATCAGCTATCTGCCAGTGAAAGTTCCGTCAAAATCGGTCCAGCCATTTCAGAGATAAGCGGGAAGAAACAGACAGACAAACAAAAATTGAAAAAAATGTTGTCCAAATGCACTTAGTAAAAAGCGGTTATTTTAATATCACAAACAGAAACTCCATTTTTATTTATTTGTATACAGTATAGATGATTTTTTAAGCTTATCTATTCAGATTTATGTATGGTTCATGTTTTTGGATGAATCTTACTTGATAAACAATCTTGGCACTGGTTTTTATTTAAATATAAATTTATCTATATATATAAAAGAAAGTCGTGTTTGTTACACTATTTATAACTCAAGAACGGCTGAACCGATTTGGCTGAAAATTGCTGGGGAGTTAGCTTAGAATCAGGAGACGAACATAGGATACTTTTTATCCCGGAAAATAGACCTGTTCCTGTGGGATAAGGTAATTTTTTGTTATATGTAGTTGATAGATTAGTTATTTATACAGATATCAAATAAAGCTCGGGGATGGATATAGGCTACTTTTTATCCCGGAAAATAGACCTGTTCCTGCGGGATAAGGTAAAATTTTGTTATGTATAGTTGATAGATAGCTATTAGCGGGAACGGGAACGGGAGCGGGAGCGGGAGCGTGAGAGGGAGCGTGAGAGGGAGCGTGAGAGGGAGAGGGATAGGGAGAGGGAGAGGGAGGAGCACACAGAAACTGTAACGGCTAAGAACGGCTGTACCGATTTTACATTCTTAGGCGATACGAAGTTCGCCGGGTCAGCTAGTTTTAATTAAAATTTAATCAATATTTATTGTAAAAAAAAAATAGGAAACAGAAATTACTTGAAGCATAAATTGAATATTTATTCTAAAAATCTGCTCTTTTTGTGTTTGCTTATTTTTAATTTAAGTATGAATTATGATATAAAGACACTTTAAGACTGTTTACTGAAAAAACATTCATCAACAAAAACAGACCGTTATAGTACATTCTAGTATTCAAAATTTGACTATGATTTTTTTGCAAAATGCTAACTTCATACTGGAAGTTTTAGTTTTTTTTTAAATACCCACATTTTTAAAAAAATGTTCTTAAATCAAGCTTCCTGTACTTCTTCTAAATCATAAGCTAATTACCATCTTGCTTCTAACAAACTCAAAATGTACAATTCAATTCAATTTAAATTAATTTAATCTTAATATGCATCACTTTTGACTTTTCAAATTCGACCTTTTCAGCATTAAGGAAAGAGTCGAAGGAGGGTCATCTCATATGAGGGGAAAGTTAAAAAAGTGTCCAGCTGTTTACTGAAAATAGAGGTTTCAATAATGGCCATTCCAGAATGGCGCTAGTGTCTAAGAAATAGTGATATGAACATAGCTGTTGTAGACAGAGTGCAATTTGCTGAGTTCAAAATGTTCAGTTTAAAATTTTCATAGTACCCTCCATTATGCCAGTATACAAAACCTCAACTATTTAGTGCACTACAGTGCCACCTGTAATTGGACATGTTTTATGGACACTTTTCACACACAGAGATGGCTCTCCTTCTACCTTCTATACTCCATGCTTTTTAGGAAGGCACTTCATCATGGATTGTAATGTACAATATAAATATTAGTATTGGTAATAGGATGAAAAGTGATTCAGTAAAATAATTTTTATATTTTAAACCTTTAACTAGGAAAAACTTTGGTAAAGTTAAAATTAATGTATGCAAAATTAACAAGGTTGTAGGAAGCTGAATTAATAAGTAAGTAACTCCTAAATAACTTTCTTAAGGTTTATGAATTGAAAACTGTGTTCATATAACTTACCTTTCCAAGCAGTTGTCACATCTCACCCCTTGCTCTTTAGATGACAAAATATATGCAAAAGGTTCCTCAGTGAGAATCAAATCGCCAGCCTTCACCGAGGAGTCGGTATTCTTATATTTATTCTTCATTATGCCAATGGTGAATTGCTTATACAGAGGTATATGTACAGTTAATTCACTCTTCATAAAAGTTTTAAACTACACTTACAGAGCTAAGTCGGTAAAGAAATAAGACGAATTGAAAGTGAATGTCTAAGGAGGAATGTATCAGACGTAAGCAGAGTTACGTGAAATGCTGAAAATATTATACTGATAGTCGGCTCCACTACCTGCTGTCCAAAATTAGCTACTCAAAATCGGTTACATTATTTTTAGAGGCGTGGCAGCGTACGCAAGAAGTATGAAAACAAAAATAAACAATCACAGCACTATTAATAGATTGTTGAGACGAGTACGACATTTTCCTTCGTTTTATTTCAGGTGTTAATCTTGAACACCTAACTTTTTGATTTCTTTTTCTAAATGTTTTGTTTTCTAAAATGACAATGACATTACCAATGTCATGGACGTCCGGAGAGATGGTGACAGTTGTGACATTAGTTTTAATAGTTTTTATATACATTTAATGGGCAATGAAAAACACAAGATCAATCCTAATGTGTCGTATTGATGAAGCACAAATTCACAATTTTCACTGTACAGAAACTACAGTCTATTCCCGTTTTACATTGCCAGTGCCACGGTGATATTACGAATTCATCCACTGTTTTTTAATTTAAGTAATTTTTTTTTTAAATTGATCATAAATGTTTGAAAGTTGATGTTGAAACATAATCTGTCCCGTTTGACATCGCAACCATCACAACGTGGCACTGACATGAGGTATATGACATTGACAATTGACAATCTGACAGTGACTTTTATGAATTAAGAATGCGAAATTAAAGCAAATGCATGTGTTTTTGTTGACAAAAGTTTTGGGTTAAAACTTTGAACTTTATATTTTCAGTTTTATAATTTTAATAATTATGTCATAAAATGTCGTTAATACCCACAAAAGCAGCTCTTGCATTAAAAAATGCAGAAATCAATTTTCAAGTTGTGAAGTTCGAATCATACAAACCTAAACAGAAAAACATTTCTGAACATGTTGAACGGATTGAACAAAAGAAAATACCAGGAACTCAGAAAGACTTGGATTTAAAGAGAATCAGACATGAAATTGTTAGGTTTGGAATGTCCGGATTCGATGCTACTAAGAAAGAGGAGGCTAAAATTGCTTTAGCTGTTAGTCTAGGTTAGTTCACAATATTTTTTTTAATAATTGATGAAATATAATGTTTATGCTAACTGTAACCTGTTAGTAGCTTCCTTAGTTTCTCTAAAAACATAATGTAGCATAAGCAACACTTACTGTTATCAACATCAGACTATTTTACATAACATTCCTTTCTGCTAGGATCCATCCTAGTGGGTATAATCCCAATATTTCTGTTATTGTGTTGATTGAGATCCACACCCCTCATGTGGATGGTAGTGCCTGTATCTGTTTTTTTTTTTAATTAAAACAGCAGCCCTTCTTTAATTCGATTAACTAGTGATGCTTTATGATAATATTTAATTTATTCTTATTTATTTCCAGGAGCAAAACCACCAAAAAAAGAATATGTAAATTACAAAGAATTGATGGCAAAAAGGAAAGAAGAGAAAAAGAAGAGAGAAGAAGATAAACAATCAATGATAACTAAGAGTTTCTTACAGAAGGCTAGTAAAAAAAAGAAAAAGGGAAATGATGTTGGACACTTCTTGAGCAATTATGGAAAGGTAATATCTTGAATAATGTCCACAGACAAAAAGAAATATTATAATAAAATAAAAATATAAAACATGTGTTTGTACGGATGTCCTTTACAGACTCTGAAATCATCTAACCAATGTGGGTCCAAAATGGTTACATTTTTTGAAAGGCAAAAATGCGAAGATGGTTTGAGACCACTAAAACAATACATTAGGCACATTTTAGATTTTCAACTCTTTCTATACAATTTTTTTAGCATAGTAGCACATGCTGGGTATCCACTAGTAATAAAATTAAATTCTTTAGACAAATAATTATACAAAATTCATATTTATGTTAAGTCACATTTTAATAATTGACTTACTTATGTCTTACTAATTGGACTTCATTAATATCTTTACATTTTATTCATTAACTAATCACAGTAATTTAACAGTAACATAACACAGTAATGTAACAGTAATTAAATTATTATTATTTCTCAACAGGTGCAGAAAAAGGACTTGAAAAAAGACATGAAAAAGGACTCAAAGGGTGGAAAAAAAGAAAAAGGTTCCGCTAAAAAGAAAAAGAAATTGATATGACAAATGTTATAAACAAAAATAAAGTACTTGTTTATTTCTAATATTGTATTTTATTAATTTTCTTAAGAATCAGTAGTTTGAGTATTAACATTATTCCATCCATCCATCCATCAGCCCTTAGAGGTCCACTGCTGGACATAGGCCTCCCCTAACTTGCGCCACTCTGACCGGTCCTGAGCCTTCTGAATCCAGCGGATGCCCGCTGTCTTCTTCAGGTCGTCAGTCCACCTGGTCGGGGGGCGTCCTATGCTCCTTTTTCCGAGACGTGGGCGCCATTCGAGGACCTTTCTTCCCCAACGGTTATCGGTCCTTCGTACTAATAACTGTGTCTGTATAGAGAAAGTAAGTTTCTAAGGAACAAAATAAAACTTAACAGGTAGTTTTATTTTGTACTAGGGAATCCGCCTTCGCATTGCTTCAGGAAAAATAGTGTTGAACTTGTCGTATCTACCCAATGATATTTACGTTATAAAATCATTGTATCTACCTACTATATCGTTAAGCAGCAAGGTACTATAATACAGCCTACACGTTAAGTGGGATACTACTTCTTAACATCCCAGCAGCAGTTATACTAGTTATAGACACTGCCACCCATACTGTATCACTCTTGATGTAGTCTCAATGAACGCAACCACAATTTAATTTACGTCGCGCGAGTTTTTGAATCTATGATTAGGATATCTATGACTCCTAAGATATTCGTTTAAATGATAATAATATAGTGTAAGGGACAAATCTAATAATGTTCTATAGTAAACACTTAAGATGATTAACGTATATATTAATACTTTTAATAAAAAACGCTTAGAAAATAAGTCGTTGAGCCTGTAGTCGTCGAGTAGCCTGTGTTACTCAGTAATAATGTAGCTTTCTACTGGAGAAAGAATTTTTGAAATCGGTCCAGTAGTTTTTCAAACATTCAAAAATACAAAAATGTTTCCTTTTTATAATAAAATTATTATTAGTGTAGGTGGTGTAGATTTACTGAACAAAATTTTTAAGTTGGACTCATAACATACAAATATGAATTCTCGTATCGACCTTTGGAGTGCTATACTAAGCTCATTTTAATCAGTTGTCTTTGTAATGGAATCAGCACAGGAGTTCGTTTTATACCAATTTCACAAAATTTGCTTGATAAAGTGGACGTGGTGGCGAGGTCTGCAAGAGATTCATGAAATTCAGAAGGCTCAGATCTGGGTCAGGCGTAAGCTTCGTGTAGGTTAATAAATAGATACGCAGTTAAGCATATATCTGAAACATATATTTTTTTATATTTAGTAAAAAAAATTGAAAACCACGCGCTACACATTCTTATATAGTACTGCTTTTATTATATAGAGCAAAAATCATAAACCACAATTTGTTGCTAATGAATTTTCTTAATTCTAATGAATTTTCAGTTAATGTGTACCTACTTATTAATGTTAACAATGACGTAATTAAACAATATTATGCATTAGCTAATAATTACGTAATAATTTATGAACGATTAATTTACGTACCTAATGTCTTCATCATTGCGTAATTAAAATACTTAATTAGGTAATTCTGTAATAGTCAAAATGTAATTAATTATGCTTAATTAATTAATACTTGGACAGCCCCTCCAGTGGGGATGAAACTTTGTCCATATAAATGAATTCTTCGACTTACTAAATTCATTACGACACTAGCTTTCAGTGAAGCACAAACTTTTTAAAAGCAGAGAGCATTGCAGAGAGAAATTATTTGAAAATGGATCTTCATCTTCACTTATCTGCTGCGTTTCGTGCTTTGGACCGAGAGTGGGGAATCCCTGTTGATTTAGATACTTCTGGCGATTCCTATCCCTGTCTGCCTGCTGTGGTTGAACGACCAACCGCCACATTTTCTTCTGAAATGTTTTTAAAGAAAGTCCGAAGGAATCGACCCAAGCCTTATTCCAGGACGGAAGAGAAGAGAAGAAAGTCTAACGTTAAGTTAAACGATTCTTTCTCTAATATCTCAGTATCCAGGATGGATTTACATAGAGAAGAGAAGAATAGGGAAGAGAACCAAAAACCTTTCAACTGTACTACTTGTAGAATTGACACATGTGAGAGGATATTGGGAGAAATGAGTCATTTAATCGAGGACAAGACGAAGCCCTTAGAAGAAACATTTGTATTTTTACCTATTGGAAGCTCAATGACTACTCTTGATTCTTCTTGTGAAGGAAAAGACCAAATTAACAAAGTATTAAAGGAGCTAAAAGTTGCCACTCTTTCTTATATTGGAAAAAAGTTAAAAAGGAAGGTCGATAAATAGTACTGATGTATGAATTTATTCTAATTGATAATGCTGCGGTGAAGCTAATAGGTACGGACAACGCATAAAAGTGATCAAAACTAGTTGAAATATTGTTATTTTTGTACTATTGTAAATACTTATTTAATACTTGTAAGTCTAAATTATTTGTAAAAGTGTTCTCATAGTATCTTTTACTGTACCTTCTTACATTGTACCTACTAATTGTATTAATTTATGAAATAAAACAAGATGAAAAGAATTATGTGTATATTCTATAATAAAAAAGATAACTAAGTATAATTATAATATATTTACAAAGTGTAGTTTAAACATAAATACACTAATTTTATTATGCAGGCAAGTTCGTTTTTTACAATAAATAAATTTAAACATTTCATTATGAAAATTATACAATACATTCAATAATTATATCATTACACATAAGGCTCAAAGTACTTAATAGCAGTCGTCATAGTTTTATCGTTGATTTTATTCGTTGCGATATTATTTTTAACTCGCATTTTGATATCTTTAGGTTTTAACACATTTTTGTGATTGGCACTTGGAGGCCTCATACCAAGATAATTTTTACTAGGCGAGAATATGGACTTAGAGCTAAGACCAGATGTTTCCAAGAAGAAATCGAACGAACCCTTAGTTTTACACACATTGGTGTCAACGGTGTTATTCAAAATCATTCTAGGCTCACATTTGACTGTATTGTAAGAGCCACTGTTACTCCCAGAAGAATTACTCGATTCAATATCAGAATTTCGTACAGATTCAGTCTCTAAATTCTCTATATTCGATAGGAGATCAGGTTTATTAGACAGCTTTGCATTCTTTGCTAAACCCTTGTTTAGGGTATTTTCGTTACAGTCATGAAAAATCTCGTTTTTTATATTGTCAGTGTTATTATTATTAGCAACATTATGCTGAATATCTCTTTCAGGTACAGCGGTAAGTAAATGTTCTGTGACAACGTCCGATGTTGAACCGTCGCTACTTCCAGAGCTTATGCGATATTCCTCTGCAACTATGCTGCCGAGTTCATCATCTATTTTAAATTCCTCAAAATCCTGCGATAAGTCAAACTTATCAATGTCGTCAAAATATTCAGCTTTACGTTGTTCTTTGTTGTTTGTTTGTGGCTGCGGCTTTTCAGGTCCGTGATTGAATTGATTATCTAAATCAGTTAAATTGATCTGCTTGCTGCCAGTTTTAACGCCTCTATTGATTTCAGACAAAATAGAAGAAACCGTATTGCCCATTTGGATAGAAGCGCGTGCGTCCAGTTTCGGTTGCAGAGGGTGCATATTAAAGTTAGCCAAGTAACTGTCATTAGCTTGTTGGAATGAACGATGATCTTCGGTTGGCTTTTCATCTTCATCTGGAATAATTATTTCAGTGACTTGAGGAAGTTTTGGAATATCTTTGTCACTGATTTTATTCTGTATTCTTGGCAAGGATACGACTTTAGCTACGTTATTTCTTTGATTGATAACATGTATCGGGTATTGTTCATTATGGATTTCAACCGTTGGCTGTGTGAGTAGCAACTCTCGCTTGCCGTTACTGACTACTGGAACATTTATCTCTGAAATGGAGCAGTAGTCCGGTTCTACATTTTTAACAGTTGCTACTTGTCCTACTTTTCTCATCTTAACATCTGCAACCCGTTGATTAGCCGCAACGGCTTCAGAGTCTAACGGTTCCGTCGGTGGTCTGATGGCATTTTCAGCTTTCCATTTAGCTGACAGATTCTTTGGCTTCGGCGGCAATGCAGGAGGAGTTCGTGGTACTTTTCTCTTGTTGAAAATCTTCATTGTACTGAGACTATTATCTGGTTTGTTTTCCATTGAATTAATATTGCGATTTTCTAAATTAGCGGCAATATTTTTAACTATGGAGCCTCTTATTTTAGGAACAGTTTTCGGTTCGGCAGCTGGGACCTTACGTGGTAATGCCATAGGCGGTTGTTCAACACATTTTGTAATAATAGGTTCATATTCATTGCTATATATACTTTGTATCTCATACTGGAAACCTTGTGCTGTGTTGGGCACTTCATAACTGTGTTCGGATGCAGTTTCTAAACTAAATTTCACTATTTTATTTGCCCTTTTATCTGTTCTTGGTAATGTATGATTAGTGTTATGTGTTCGTATTTTATCTTCGTAAGAAATGCTATTTAACGTAGAAAACTGGACTCGTTTAGTTGACTTGGGACTGGGGCTGGGTGCTTCACTCGATTTAGAATTATCGTTGCTACTGTCATCTAATGAATTTTGTAGTAGAATTTGGTTGACGCACTCCAACACAGGATTATTTTTATATATTTCATTAGGAGGACTATCATCAGCGTCGCTCGTGCTAGCATACCAATTCTCATTAGCGTCAGAAGTGGCTTGCCCTATGTTTGTTTGAATTTTATTATTTTTGTCATCAAACCTTGAGCTAAATTTGTCATTATTACTTTTTAACAAACTGTTACACAGTATTTCATTTTTAGCTGAAATGACTTCGGCATTTAGAATACCATTACTAAAACCAGCTATCAAAAGGTCTTCGTTGGATTTAGATTTAATGTTATTAAATGGAATTCTTTGGTTTAGAGAATCATTATCTTGTTCTGGATCACTAACATTGCAATACCAGGGTTTCTCATTGTTTTCGTTGTTTTCTTCATTAAGTACTTTATTCAAAAACAATTGTCTGTTAGCTTTGATTTCATCAGAAGCTTGTGTTTTTGCTCCATTAAGCCTTTCCATTTTAGTTGAATACGTCTTTTCAGATTCGCTTGGAGCACTATCCCATTCCTTTTTTGTTGCTTCTCCAATAAGCTGATCAATTTTTAACGATGCCCTTCTTATGTCATTGGCTATTTGATTCGCAGTAGTGTCTTCATGATTAACTTGGTAGCCCAAACCAATACAATCTTCTGCACTACTGCTATTGTTCGTTTGGTTGTTATAATTTTTCTGTGAATTATCTTGATGTTTTAAGCTGCTCTTTCTTCCGGAATACTTTCTCGATCTTCTGAACACATCACGTCTAACAAAAGCCTGTTTGTTTTTTATGAAAGTCCCCTTACTACCAGCACTAGCATTGTTACCTTCCTCACTGGAACTCGTGTTACCGTACACAACATCATGTTTTGGCATCTGGAAACTTTTACTTAATCTAGTATTCTTTTGGAAAACCGGTGGAGAGTTTCTTTCACGATAACTGCAGCTTCTCACAAAATTGTTCTGAAACCTGGAGTCAGTGCTCTCCAAGCTCTGGAATTCTGGATCAGTCTCGATATTAGTCTGCTCGCTTGTGAAACCCAGTAGCTGTTGGCAGTTGCTGCAGTACGATTTCCTAGCTTTTAGTTTTAATATTTCTTCTTGTTGGCTCTTGATAATTTTATCCTTTTGCTGAAGCGAGACATGGATTTGTTTCTGTTCTCTGGTGAGGCGGGATTCTAGAAGCACTAAGGATCGTAGAACTATTGACAGTTGATCTTGTCTGAGTCTTCTTTCCTGTGCCGCTTGTTTGTTTCGAGCGGCGAGCGCTTGTCCAGCTTCGACCAGCTGATGCCGCTGCTTGAGGACAGACTCCGACTGCTGCTGCAGCGCACTCTTCACTGCATCCAGCTCTCTCCGCAACTCCATCGCTTCGGAGCTGCTATCCATCTGAAAAGAGGAGAAACACTGATTATTATCGACGCAGATAGCAATTACGTTATATTGACCAACAAATGCTTAGAGGATAAAGATCGACATTTAGAAAAGACGTTTCAATACACTTACAAGATCACACCGATAGCCTAAATGTCAAGAGCGTGCGCGGCACGTTTCGTCAAAATGTATCTTTACGCGGATACAAAATCAAACAAGTGTTGTTCTTTCTACGAATGCGTGTTGAATGTTGACTGAATCAGTGAATGTTTATAATGAAATTAATCATTAACGATGTTTATGTCGTGCGATCAAAGTCCATCAACACGATAACGGGGTCATTGGGTAACGTATCAGTAACAAACGGTAGTCGGAAGCAGAATTTCAATTACATGTTGCATAAGGTAATGCTGACGGTTCAATACGATTCATGTTAAGGGGATTGCCTTGCCCGATGACCTTGGAGATTTGGTCCCTCTACTAGTATTTTTTAACTAAGCGCCATCTACCGACCAACGACTATACTACAATAAAACGAACTGAAGATAAAGCAAGAAAACATGTGGCACAGAGTTTTCATCGTTTTTGCCTATTTATATTCGCTCTCTGAGAGATCTTCGAATACATTTTGTTCCTATAGTTTTTGTAGTCTTGTACGAGTACCTGCCTACATGATAATAATTTATTTATTTTGAACTACACTATGCATTATGCCTGCTGATATATTTATTATGTAGCTTTCATTCTACTAAATGATACATTCTGAAGTCTGATGATGACCAGGTAAGTACTGATCAGTTTTCAGTAACGGGAATAGTTAGGATGACCTAGCTTTCAACATTTATCTAATTGAGCATGGGTGCTACTACATGAAACATTCTGAAGGTCTGATGATGACCAGGTAAGTGCTTATAGGTTCTCAGTAACGGAAGTACTTAGGATGACCTAGCTTTCAACATTAATCTAATTGAGCACGGGTGCTACTACATGAAACATTCTGAAGGTCTGATGATGACCAGGTAAGTGCTTATAGGTTCTCAGTAACGGAAGTACTTAGGATGACCTAGCTTTCAACATTTATCTAATTGAGCACGGGTGCTACTACATGAAACATTCTGAAGGTCTGATGATGACCAGGTAAGTGCTTATAGGTTCTCAGTAACGGAAGTACTTAGGATGACCTAGCTTTCAACATTTATCTAATTGAGCACGGGTGCTACTACATGAAACATTCTGAAAGTCTGATGATGACCAGGTAAGTGCTTATAGGTTCTCAGTAACGGAAGTACTTAGGATGACCTAGTTGATGACCTTGTTTTAATGTTGCCATTGAGGGCCATCCATAAATTACGTCACACTAATTTCATGACTTTCTGACCCCTCCCCCTCTCTTTGTCACAGCTGGTCACATTTGTGAGACCTCCGCCCCTAGTGTGACGTCACATATTATGAATTAAGTTCCAAAATACATATACATATGTATATATACCAAATATTCGATTTTGGAATGTGACGTCACAAAATTTAGGATCCCCTCCCACCCTTGTCACACAATGTCACGCTACATCGAAACCCCCTCCCCCCTAACGTGTGACGTAATTTATGGATGGCCCTTTGTGATTGTTTCTAAATTACAATAATTAATTAATTCTATAGGAAATAAGGAGTAATCAAGGTCTTTGGTCCTGCCGAAGGAGATCAGTGTATTTTAATAAAAATAAAAAAATATATAAAAAAATATAAAAAAATAGGAAATAAGGTTATGGGGGCATCAAGAAATCTGTAGTTTAAATTTTCAAATATCACCATTATATCTAGTAGGTACGCGCGGTAGCGTGTCCAGCCAAGTTCAAGCTAACAGAACTGGCGATCAGTACCGCGTGTAAAATTACACGAACGATTTGGAGCCACTTTTGACCCCCTCATAACTCAAAAAGTATTCGACATAAGTCTGTAAAATTGCTCATTGCTTGAGACTTGCGAAATACATATTTGCTCCAGATTTCATAAACACACCTCAAACGGCTATTAAGATAACGTCCAAAAATCGTCATTTTTATCACTGAATGACCTATAGATCAAAACTCTAAACTAGTTCCAGATGACCTAGAAAGTTAAAATTTGGCTTCTAGATAGGTAGTTGAGTATACAAATACAAATACCAAGGAATAAATCAGAAACTAGCAAATTTTTATAATTTTATTATAATGTGTAATATTATACGAATCATTTCGAGTTACTTTTGACCCGTTCATAGTTCGAGACCTATTTCACCTAAATACATGAAATTTGGCACATTTATTAAAACCCCTTAGCTTATTTAAAATTTAAAATTTTATAGATGTGGCTAAAACTGTTTTTGATACATTAACGTTTAAAAATCCGCATTTTGGTGACTGAGTCACTGACATAGGATTAAAAACATAACCTACTTCCAGATGGCCTAGAAACTAGATATTTTGCATCAAGGTAGACTATCAGGCGTATCTAAAGGAAAAAATCTAAAAACTGAAAGTTATTGATAATTAGTGAAACAAGTGAATTAGCGGTTCCACTGTGTAGAGTAATTTTACAAATAATAATGGGTATATTCATTATCTATAAACACTAATAATTTCTAGACAAAAAGTAATGATATCTTATCAAAAACATAAATGTAAAATGAAAGCCAAGTTAAAAAAACGATTGAGATCTAAATGGGTTCCAAGTTCTATGTAAAAAAGACTAAAATTTTAGTCACAGGGACATGCAATTCAAACTTTTAAAGCACCATGGCCGCCTATTTCTTGTACTTTGGAAAAAAGTAAGTTAGATCTATAACTCGTCTTCCAGATATATTTTTTGTTCCTGCTTGTGATTCTTCTTCAATAATCAAATCTTGTAAATCTTCTTCATCTTGTTCAACCTAAAACAAACAAACAATGCAGTGTCAAATTAAATTAGCTAGGGAAACTATCTAGTATCTAACAAATACCATAGTGTAAGCAAACAGAATAAGTTACCAGCAAAATTTGCTCTGCTCCCTCATCAACTTCCATCCCAGACAGATCGTATGTTTCTGTTAACGGCTGAAGTTCCTGATTTTGTAATTCTGAGTTTTGCTGGTTCCTGAACTGCCTGAAACATAATAACTTAAGTGAGCGAATGTAATGTTTTTGCTGCTACAGTCAGTAATAAGCCATACACAAAAATTCAAATGAGTCCAAACACGATGGTTCTACGCAGTGCCATCATTGAGATCCTTTACCCATCTTCGGAGTCCACCATCAGGTAGGTGAAATCATCAGTCACCAAGGTCTTAATGAGACCTTTCAAATGAGTCCAAACACGATGGTTCTACGTAGTGGCGTCACTGAGATCCTTTACCAATTTTCGGAGTCCACCATCAGGTAGGTGAAATCATCAGTCACCAAGGTCTTAATGAGACCTTTCAAATGAGTCCAAACACGATGGTTCTATCTAGTGCCGTCACTGAAATCCTTTACCCACCTTCGGAGTCCACCATCAGGTAAGTGACATCTTCAGTTACCAAGGTCTTAATGAAACCTTTAAAATGAGTCCAAACACGATGGTTCTATCTAGTGCCGTCACTGAGATCCTTTACCCACCTTCGGAGTCCACCATCAGGTAGGTGACATCGTCAGCCACCAAGGTCTTAATGAGACCTTTCAAATGAGTCCAAGCACGATGGTTCTATCTAGTGCCGTCACTGAGATCCTTTACCCGCCTTCGGAGTCCACCATCAGGTAGGTGACATCGTCAGCCACCAAGGTCTTAATGAGACCTTTCAAATGAGTCCAAACACGATGGTTCTATCTAGTGCCGTCACTGAGATCCTTTACCCACCTTCGGAGTCCACCATCAGGTAGGTGACATCATCAGTCACCAAGGTCTCAATGATACCTTTCAAATGAGTTCAAACACGATGGTTCTACGTAGTGACGTCACTGAGATCCTTTACCAACCTTCGGAGTCCACCATCAGGTAGGTGACATCATCAGTCACCAAGGTCTCCATGAGAACTTTCAAATGAATCCAAACACGATGGTTCTACGTAGTGCCGTCACTGAGATCCTTTACCCACCTTCGGAGTCCACCATCAGGTAGGTGAAATCATCAGTCACCAAGGTCTTAATGAGAGCTTTCAAATGAGTCCAAACACGATGGTTCTACGTAGTGCCGTCACTGAGATCCTTTACCCACCTTCGGAGTCCACCATCAGGTAGGTGACATCATTAGTCACCAAGGTCTCCATGAGACCTTTCAAAAATTCAAATGAATCCAAACACGATGGTTATACGTAGTGCCGTCAATGAGATGCTAATACCCACCTTCGGAGTCCATCATCATATTAGGTCTCCATCTGCCGCGGCGCCGTCAAACGAAATTCTCAAGATAGCTAAAACGTTAAAAAAATAAACACACTAGAAATAATGTACTCAATAGGGTAGGTACTTACCAATAGTTTTGGAGAGCTCGGTCACATTTCACTTACATTTATTCATTATATTAGCCACAGTCAGTCTTACTCTATGATAGGGTCAATAAACTAAACGAAATTATAATCTACTTTACATATATTTACAAACTTAATTTTTATTGTTCTTTTACGAAATATTTATATTTGTACTATTTACAATATGACTTCATTCAAAAATTTTTCAAAACGTGAGGTTTTAGTTTTTATTTGGAAAAAATAGCGCGCGTACAATCCACCCGTCACAAGAGTCATCGAGACACTGATGTATCGCGTTCCGAGAGTCCCGAGCACGCGACGCAGGGCTTAGCGGGGGCGCTCCAGCGGGGTACTGGTGAAGTTTTGGGTTTTTATTCATTTTTTCAAAATATTAAAATAATTAAGAAAAAAAAACCATACAAATTGTGAAACACGTCATTACATATTTTTTAGTACAATATTCATGCCGAACTATTTAACGGTTACAGAGAACATTTACAATTTAGGTTGAAGAAGGACCTATTTAACAAATTTTTTTCCCAATATTTGGGAGAGGTTATTAAAATTTTAAATAATAGAATATCATTGTGATGACCTTCAGTATACCATATATTTTTTATATGGAAATCGCACAAAAGGATTCATCTGCAATCTTCTTCAAACTTACAGTATTTTTGAGATTTGAGCGAGCCAATCCCCTTAAGGACGGAGTGTATAACATAACTGCCCAGGATATCGGACACCTACAATTTAATATGCAAGCTATTATTTCGCAATGCTCCCTAAGTATTTAATACACTTTTAATTACAACTAATAAAACTAATTTCCTGGTTGTTAGTCCATTAAAAATCAATGGTAGAATTGGTAGCATAGATGGCGTTCAATGCTTAGGGTAATAAGATTCAAATCATTATATACATGCTTATACATGGTCGTTAATTTAAAATATTAGCGTATTTGAAGTTAGGATACTTACAACTTGTTTTGACGAAGACAATAAATATTAAGAGCGTCTTCCTAAAAGTTCTTAGTCCTTAATCTTATTATTAATATTATAGTTATATTAATCTTAAAGTCCAGGGTCAACGATTCCCCCGTAATGGCTCAGCCTAGTTTCAACCCCTTTCATTACAAATATATCAGTTGACATTTATTATGCTGCCTGTCGAGCAAGTGATATCGGATCGGCGGGATCGGATACGATCCCGATCGAGATAGGAGCTGTGAGATAGATTAATGTTTCGTCCACAGATCTGGGCTATTGAAAAAAGGAGGAGGTATTCAATTCGACTGTATTTTTTATGTTTGTTACCTCAGAACTTTCGACTGGGTGAACCGATTTTGATGATTTTTTTTAATCGAAAGATAGTGCTTGCCATGTGGTCCCACTCATTTAGCGAGATCTGACTAGTAGATTTGAGTTATCCTTAATTTTGAAGTCCGTTATTTTTTGTCAAGAATTATTTTGAAATTAAATATTTTAATAAAAAGTGTGTCAAGATTGTTTACCTAATAACACTCGTCTAAAACATGGAGTTTACATATTACACTACACAGTCTACAGCAGCTATACTCAACCTCCGGCCCGCAGGCCGCATGTGGCCCGTGTTGTTGGCCCACCGAGCGGCGTTACTTTTCTTATTAATAACACCTAAATAATTTGCATGAAACAACTGCTTAACCACAAACACTGCAAAATGTGTGAAACGTCACAAAATGACTTTTCTTTTAATATCGTATATGCGATTAATCCGTTCTAACTTGTTTAATTTAATTTGTAACAGTCGCGAAAACCTAAGAAATGATTACCTATTTTTTTTTTCTGCAGCCCGCGAACACCATGACTATACGTGTTTGTGGCCTCTATGAAAAAAAGGTTGATTACCACTGGTCTACAGCCTAGGTCGACAGACCATCTATTGATAAACGGTCACAGCTGTCGTAACGTCACTGAAACCATGAATGGTAAGAAGAAATGCTTTTAGGATGAAAAAGATGGTAAGCGATAGCGCGATGGCGGGCAGGTAAGATCCCCAGCCTACAGTCCCCAATGATATTTAAAAAATATAGATACATACGTTATGCCCTTACAAATCAACCAAAAAATCTGTTCCGAAAAGATCTACAACACACACGTTTATCTTTTGTTTCACTACACCAATCACATTTTACACGAAGGCATTTTAACGCTGTATGTCAAATGTCAAGCACTTCTGACAACAACAAAAGCGTACGTATCGTATTGTATTGACAGAGCGACTACGAGCAGAACGGTCAATTGCCTATTCTTACGCTCTTTATCAACGGTGCGCTAGTGACATATCTACCTCTTTTTTACATTATAATATCATTGACAGTCCCTACACACAGGAGGTTCAACATGGTGGTTACAAACCAGCAATCCCTTCTATAAGATATAGCCATGCATGGGCGTAGCCAGCCATCGGCTCAGGGTGGGGCAACAGTCTATAATAATATGTTACTATACAATATATTATAGCAAACTATACGCGCGCTTTTTTTTGATCGCATTTTTTTGTGTCGACTGACGACTGTCGAGTGTAAACTTTCCTACAGATATTAAGTATTGTAGTTAGTACCTAGATAATTAAGTTTTTTAAGTTTGATTAGCTACCTTACACGCTTACAGGTCAGAGCCACCGTGGCTACGCCCATGTAGGCATGATATATCTGGTAGACACTACTAAGGAAACTAGGAAGGTTGGTATGGTATTGTTGTATTAACAACCTGAACCTAAACAATAACTGCTAATACTATAACATTGTTTATTGTTCATCTGAGTAGTGTGTTTACATAATATCAATCGTACTAAAATATAATTGTAAGCAAAGATTCTGTCGATGTTTGTTTGTATACAAGACGGACGTAAACATGTTTACAATAACTATAATAACATGTGTATTTTGATTCTTGATTACTTTGATTAGTCAGTGATAATGTGTGAAAAGTCTAACAACATCTATTGACCACTTATGTGCCATAATAATGTGCATAATAAAGTGTGCTATAATAATATGACCTTTGAAAGGGTTGTTCGCTTATTAGGTAATTTCCTGCTGCAATGATTTTGGAGACTTGAATGTCTTTTTAACCGATTCAAAAAAAGGAGGAGGTTCGACTGCATTTCATTGACGATTTTGATGATTCTTTTTTTGATCGAAAGCTGGTGCTTGTCATGTGGTCCCACTTAAATTTGAGCTAGATCTGACGGGTACAGAATCATCATACAAATTCTGTATTATGGAGCTATTTAAGTAACCGTTAGTGACTCTGAGTTGGGGCGTTAGAGTTATTTTGAAGTCGGTAATTTTTTTCTTGGTAAAATTAAGATTATTATAACACTTATCGAAAACCTGTGTTCACCAATACATTTAAAACAGATACTTAAACTCATTGGTATTAAAAATTAAATAACTAAAACTAATTAAAAAATAAAGCCGACTAGTTTAACTTGACTACAGACAATCAATAGGAAGTGTCGGTCATTAACCCGTGATAAATAGATTGGCGCTATTAAGAGCGTTATTCCGTATTCGTAATTTGATAAATACATACATTAATTTGGTTCCCACAACAAATTTACGGATAAAGTACAATTAAGAAACCAGTGAAATTAATGAGGATTCTACTACTAATAAATAACAGTTTTAGAAATTTCTTTTCCTTTCTCACGATTTAGAATGTTTGTAGGCGGTGGAGACGAAAGGTATTTAAGCTGGTCTGGTAGGCGGCTAAACCACAAAACGCATCGGTAAGTAGGTATTCGAATTAAGAAATATTTCTGAACTGTCAACTTAACAGATCAACATAACAACTGTGTTAAGTGCGAAAAAGAAAATCGAAAGTTGTTTCCGGTTTTGCAGTTTTATGAGTAGGTAGGTAGGTACATGATACTCATATTTTGGGCTATAGGAAATTTGATATGATGTACGCTGAAATAGCATTTTATGTTGAGCTTATAAAATATCCCTGTAACTAGTTGACGACCCTGTAGCCTAGTTGGTAGCGACCCTGCCTGCGAAGCGAGGGGTCCCGGGTTCAATTCCCGGCCGGGGCAAATATTTATGTGACAGATAAATATTGGTACTCGGGTCATGGATGTTATTGTGATGTGTTTATGTGTCGTCCATACCACCCGCGACACAGGTAAAACCTACTGCGAGGGTATGAGTACGTAAGCCTTGATTACTGCGATTACGACTGCATTTTTTATGTTTGTTACCTCAGAACTTTTGACTGGGTGAATCGATTTTGATGATTCTTTTTTTAATGAAAGCTGGTGCTTGTCATGTGATATATGATCCCACTTGAATTTGGGCGACAACATCTGATCAGTAGTTTTTGAGTTATCCCTAATTTTGAATTCGTTTATTTTTGGTCAAGAACTATTCTACATTGTCAACCCACCTATTTTGTTTAACTTTCAGGTAGCTATTGGCGAGCTTTTCCGTTCATACAGACCGGCTCGGAGAGGAGAGCATATTTTTAATGCGTTTAAAAAAGTTTTGGGATATCGAAATAAGGTTGATTCTTTCATTTCACTTCAAATACTTTCATTTTACTTTAAAAAAGAATGAAATGAAAGAATCAACCTTATTACGATACCCAAGGCCAAAACTCTTTTTAAACGCAATAAAAATAATAATGCTGTTATCTTTGAGCCGGGCCTGTCTGTATGAACGGACATTTAGTATCAATAAAAATATGCAAGCAGATTATAGGACATTTATTTCATGATTATAGTTTAATTAACTACTGGACTCGAATACTAGTGAGTATTAAAAAGGTACGTTGTCAACACAGACGTAGAAAAAGAACTTCTTCGTTCTTTTTTTACGTCTGTGGTTGTCACATAACTTTTTTATTCTCCCTACTGAAGCAGTATGCCTAAAAACTCCCCTGCCAATTAAAGTCATCGAACATTCATTTCTATTGGTCGTCTGTGGTTTGCAAACGTTTACACCATCTGTAGTTAACTCACGACTTTCACAGATAGCCAAGAGGCTTTAATGGTCGACTCGACTAGCTATTAAGTCTTCCTATGGCTGTCATGGATTCCGTGTAATAATCGTAAAAGATAATGGTAATTATCGCTCACCATTGATATTCGCCTCGACCGGGCCGAATGCCGATGCCGGGGTTCAAGTCCGCACTTCTCCTCTATAATGCTGGCTTCTTGGGGCCATTTATTGAACTGTCTGACTGATTTCTTATCTTTGTTTGCAAATAAAGTTTTATTACACACTACTTATATAACTTCTACCGTCCGTATACTTGTGCCGAGTCGTGAATTCTCGGAAATACTCGTGGATGTGAGTAACTGAGCTAAGCAATATTATAAAAACCATCCAACTCCAATGTCAATGATAAACCATAATGGTGACTTTGCGTAAAGTCCGGTTTACACGTATTAAGTATTTAAACATAACTAAATTTTAAGTACATAAATTAATACGTGTAAATGGACAATTTAGTAACATTTTAGTTAAAATTTAGTTATCTACTTAATTACTTAATACGTGTAAAGAGAACATAAGTATTGGGTTCAATCTTGGATTATGTTATGGGTTTTTGCTTGTTACATATTATTATGTATTTGTAAAAAAAATTTAATGATCTATACTCTATATACATACCTAAATTCACATAAAACTTGTACTCGTGGTAATAAACAAGTAAATGTTAAAAAAAACATTTCTTACAAAATATAATATAATTAAAAATCGTCAAAATTAAAAGTAACAAAATATAAAATTAAATTAATACAATAGAAAAATATTTTTAAAGCAGAAAAACATTCGCCCAACGTGGGGCTCGAACCCACGACCCTGAGATTAAGAGTCTCATGCTCTACCGACTGAGCTAGCCGGGCTTATGCTGGCAGAATGTAATATTTAATCAGATACAAATCCACACTGTAATCAGGTTTTCACGTTTGTTTTATGAGGACGACTTTTTTAAGTAACAATATATTATTTAGTCTCGGTTTACGTATAGGGAAATAGACGGTAGGGCCTTTTCGTAGCATTTTTTTAAACTCCCTATCCATCAACTCAATGGCACCCAAAACAAAAAGCCGACAGCAATGCATCAATGCCAATAAAATCAATCAATCATAATTCTGTACGTAAGAAGACAACCTGCGGCGGATTAAAAAGTAACTTAATGGTAAAATATGATCACAAAAATACATCCTACGGGTTGGAAGAAAGCTCCTAGCCTTGGAGCGTGCTTTCGCAAGCCCGACCGGTTCCGAGCGGAACTCCGCGGCGGCGCGGCGCGTGCGCATGTTTGAGTAAAGGCAAGGCTATCATGGACATAAAGTTTGACTATTAATAGTAATTGTTAACTATTGTTTTGATCTGTGCATTCATGTAGTGTAAATTTAAAGATGAGGGTTTTCAAGAAATAATAATAAATTTACGGTACATGGCAACAGAAAAAGAGATCTAGTTTTAATTAAATAAATAATAATACAATACCATAGCGACGTCTGTTGGGTTTTTATTTAGATCACATAATAGGTATATGTTATTTTAATTATTATGATTAATCCCTATGAGTAGTTATGTATTATTTGATAATTTGGACGTGTGGAAATAAGTCGAAATTAAGGTAATAGAGTCATTCATACAAAAATACGTATGAATTGAAACTTATTTAAAACGAGTAATCGACGTTATTTTAAATGGCTAGAGGTTACGACAACAGAAAAGTTATGGTTTTAAATTCCGACTTTCCGTTTAATGTCTTGCATCGAATCTTAGATTCTTAGGTATTTTTTCTTATTATTTCTTAATAAAAAATCCTGTCTATGGCTGGCACAGTATTGTAAACGCATCCTAACGTCACTCACGGCGCACACGGCATACCACAACACTGAACTGCATTCCTCTCCCCACGTATCTAAATGGCGACACAAACATATAAACTACTAGCGATCTACCCGCGACTTTATCCCGTTTCCCGGGATAATAAATAACCTATATGTTATTCCAGGTCATGGTCTATCTATGTGCTAAATTTCATGAAAATCCGTTCAGTAGTTTTTGCGTGAAAGGATAACAAACATCCATACATCCTCATAACTGTCACATTTATAAAATTAGTCCAACACCAATGATATTATAATGTAAAAAGAGGTAGATATGTCACTAGCGCGCCGACGACGAAGAGCGTAAAGAACAGGCAATTGACCGTTCTGCTGGTAGTCGCTTTGTATACAAGACGATACGTACGCTTTTGTTGTCAGAAGTGCTTGATATTTGACATACAGCGTTAAAATGCCTTCGTGTATTATACCAATGTGATTGGTGTAGTGAAACAAAAGATAAACGAGTGTGTGTTGTAGCTCTTTTCGGAGCAGATTTTTTGGTTGATTTGTAAGGGCAGAACGTATCTTATTTAAATATCATTGTCTAACACACTATAATAATACAATCAAGATAGATTTCAAGATCAACGGGAATCTAAAATGACCCTGACCGCAGCTCAACAGTATTTATGACTCACTCCACGTCGCGGCGTCGCCATGTGACTGTCCTCTACCAAGACCACGCGATTTAAACCGTAGCAGTCTAACTACAATCTAAACTGAATAACTAAAAAATATAAAAAGAACAAGCTTTGTGTTAAGCACAACTAACATGACACCCCACAATAGTAATCTTACAACAATCCAAACTGAATAATTTATGAAGATATAAAAAAATATTTTTAAACTTAACTCATCGTGGACGAACACATTTTTATTATAATACGGGTACTCACGATATATGTATATTTTATACGTCGATATTTCGACCAAGTTGCAGAGATCGTCTAGCCGTGACCACGATCCCTGCAACTGCAGCAACCATCATCAGATCGGCATCTTAATAACATCCTTACATTGTCATCGAAGTTATGCAAGTTTAATAACTCCATCGATTAAGTGGAAATAGTTTATAGATAGTGTTTGCCGCTAGTAGTTACAAAGTTGCAAGATAACCGATACATAATGACATCAAAGTTTGTAATAAAATAAAATTAAAATGTCTTGGTAATTACTAAATAGATACCTACTATTGGACAGTGCGAAGAAGAGAGTCAGAAATCTGAATTTGGTTGGAAAACTAGTTTTTGCTGAAATTTTATTTGCTCTACCACAATGTAAGGCTGTGATTTTATTTCCGAAAAGTAAACACGGAGTTTTTTAAAAATTGGTTTAACGAATGCATACATAAATATATTATGTACATCACCAAGCAACAGGAATTGTGTGTGACCATTGCAATTGTGACCATGACCGCACGTGCGACTGTCGACTGATGAAAATCGATTCACGACTCATGACTCATTCGACGTCGCCGATAAAGTCAAACGAGGTCATGTCATCAAATAAGGGCTTACTTAATATTTTTTGATATGATCATTTTACAGTAATTACAGTAGATTTAATTTTGATGAGATCTTAGAATAAGTTAATATAAAAGATAAGTTTCTAATTAACTTTTATGAGTAGGTAATTAATGAGTTGAACAACGAGTTATTGTAATAATCACATCACATTATTAAATGCGCGATTAATACTTACTTACTCTATGTACTTACTATAAGTAATCAAACGTACGTTACAAATAATTACCTTTTATTACTTTAAGCGATTAATAAGTAGATTCTTCCAAAAATTACTTCTATTAATTAAGGGTCTCGGCGCTTTGCTTCAGACAGACAGACAGTCAGACGGACAGACATGACGAAAGTACATAATTATAAGGGTTCCGATTTTACTTCGGAAAAAAGCCGGACTGTGCGA
The DNA here is from genome assembly GCA_951805285.1 of Thymelicus acteon. NCBI lineage: Eukaryota > Metazoa > Arthropoda > Insecta > Lepidoptera > Hesperiidae > Thymelicus > Thymelicus acteon. The sequence goes on from OX638216.1 coordinate 3,633,268, forward strand.
GTTTCCTTCTTCGATTCTCATGGAATATTTAAGTCCATGTCGATTCTATTGAGTTACAACTATTGCTTCTATTAATGTTTCCTTCGCACGTAATTAGTAGCATAATAAGTCAGAACAGCATGTTTTTATGTTTTGCTAATTACTCGTGTGCAAGCGTTGGAACATATGAGAAATGTCACGCTGCTACAGACGTATACACACTAACGATAAATTCAACTATGGCTCATTTAAATGCTCTTCAAACTAACTAACTACTAAACTAAATCTACACTTTTAAACCTTGAAATAAGTGACTTTTATTTTTCAATAATTCTTGACAAAAAATAACCGACTTCAAAATAACTCAAAAACTCTTCGTCAGATCTCGCTCAAATTTAAGTGGGACCACATAACACGTACCAGCTTTCGTTTAAAAAAAGAATCACCAAAACTGGTTCGCCCAATCGAAAGTTCTGAGGTAACAAACATAAAAAAATACAGTCGAACAGTCGACAGTTTTTTGAAGTCACTTAAAAACCATTTTATGGACAAATTAATAGCGTTGTTATTAAATTCATCAACGGTAATAACGATAAATATTACGAGATAATATAAAACATTACATTTAATATAACATTTTACCTTTCATACTCAATATTTCAATGCTACCAACATTACGCCCAAGTGCAGATTTAGTTGTAGAGCACTATCTATACTATAATAAAACTCAAAGGCCAAATTTTCTGTACATTGAATATTTTAAAAAAAATTCGATTAGGGGGCACTTCAATAACGTGTTAGAGCACAAAAATATTTTTTTTTAGAATTATTGTCTGTCTGTCTGTCTGTTTGTCTGTCCGGGCATCAAATGAAAACCCCTGAACGGATTTCGATGAAAATTGGTAAAGTTGTTACTAATACTCCGGATCATATTTTAGGATACTTTTTATCCCGGAAAATTAAAAGGTTTCCCCGAGAAACGGGATGAAAGTTTGTATGGAATATTTTTAAAACATCAACCGATTTGCTTCAAATTTGCAACAAATGTTCCTTGCTTAAATTGATGAAACATATATTTTTCAGTTATTCAAAATTTTGCAAATAAAAGGAAAAAAATACAAATTAATGTGAATATTGCTTATTTTTCAAAACCCGCTCCTGGAGGAATCCTTGGTGATTTTATCGTAAATTTCAGTATATAAATTACTAATTCAAATTCAAATTCAAATTCAAAATCATTTATTCATATAGGTATCATTGATACACTTATGCACGTCATTTTTTTTAATCTACCAGCTTTTCGCAAAGGTGCTTTGTCATGGAGGAGAAGAAAAGCCGTAAAGAAACTCCTCAGCACATCTTTTAAAAATAAAAATACATTGATATATTTATTACAAAAATATATATTACTAGCTTGTACGGAACTGGTTGCAGAGCAGGTCATTTCCATGCGTCTTTGTCACTTAAGTACTCATCTACAGTATAATAACCTTTGCCTAAAAGTTGAGATTTTACATGTTTCTTAAACAATTCTACTGGCAAATCACGTATTAACTTCGAGATTTTATTATAGAACTGTACACCAAGCCCCATAAAAGATCGCTGCACTTTAGAAAGACGGTAAAATGGCGTTACTAATTGGTGCATTCTTCTGGTTTGGCGATTATTTATTTCACAATTTTGTTTATACGCGCTTATATTATTCCGTATAAAAACCACATAACAACACAACTAAATATAAGTACTTCAATATAAATTCACCGTTTTTTAAATTTTCTTCTGCAAGAGTTACAAATAAGGTAAAATATAATTTCCGTATGCGAAGCTGCGGGCAACAGCTAGTAGTAACATAATACTAGCTCTCTGCGACGTAAGTAGGCCCTCTATCGCCCCAACTCAGAGTCACTAACGGTTACTTAAATCGCTCCTTAGTACATAATTTGTATGGTGATTCTTTACTAAGGAGTGATTGAAGTAACCGTTAGTGACTCTGAGTTGGGGCGTTAGTCCTATTATCTTGGTCTACCTGTGTTTTAAATTTGATAAAAACCGTTCAGTAGTTTTTCGTGAAAGGGTACAAAATGTTCTTACAAACTTTAACATTTAATATTAGTTTGATTAGTATTTATTTTATTAATTACTTTTTATAAAGGTTCTGCCTAGGCGAGTAGATATTTTTTTATCTTTCACGTCATAACGTCTAATTGAACAACGTTTAGTAACCGGCTACAAAAACGGAGATTATCCGTACCTTATATAAAAATAAACTTTTGTATATTCAAAGAATCCACTAGCAACGATCTAAAAACATTTTTAGATATAAGATAGTTTGATAGGGTTGCCATTTAACTTAAATACGACTTAACTCAAATAATTGTTTTTTTTAGAATTCTCAGATATCGATTATACCTATACATTTACGCAAACAATAATAAACAAATTTTAATGTGTCTGCTACCGTTTACAAATGACTGTCAAAAGTTGCACAAACTTATATTAAAAATACCATGTTTTCAATGTCCAAGATGTCACTTTTTCCTCGCGTTTAAGTGCAATCTTGTTGATTATGACATAACTGTGGAATGCTTTGTCCAAATTAAGTTCTCAGCGTCTAAAAACAGTGAAAGCAACAAACAACGACTTTGTCGGTCAGTGAAAACTAAGTTATTAAATTGGATAATTATATCTATTAAAACTGCTAAGCATAGGTACATATAAGGAGCACACGTCTGGAGTTCTTCATGGACAATGTAGATACGTTACGCCCTTACAAAAGTTACAAATCAACCAAAAAATCTATTCTTATTTCTTTCACTACATCAATCACATTGGTATAACACACGAAGGCATTTTAACGCTGTATGTCAAATGTCAAGCACTTCTGACAACAAAAGCGTGCGTATCGTCTTGTATTGACAGAGCGACTACGAGCAGAATGGTCAATTGCCTGTTCTTACGCTCTTCATCGTCGGCGCGTTGATGACATATCTACCTCTTTTTATATTATAATATCATTGTTAGTGGGAATTAAAAGACTTCAAAGAACTTGGGGTAGTATTTCCTATTTATCGTGGTTGACTTTGCCAAGGCAAGTGTCCAAACTTTGTACGCTAACGAAGGCTACTACAATGATAATAAGAAATGAAACTTTATCTCCGTCAAAGCCAAAAAAAACAGCCGCACGATATCAATCCGAGGTTATGCGGTAACAATAGATTAATCATAGTAACGTACTACTTTATTAGTAGTTAGTCCAGTACCTACTAATGGCTTGTTTCGTATTTTAGCAAAGGTTTTGGTTCGTCAAGGCGATCTAGTTAAACGTTTATCATGTAAATTAAGTAAGGTTGGCAAATTTATTCAATTCAATCCAGTTTTTTGTGATAACCATTTAGTTAACAAACCTCTTATAGTATATTTAAAATGTAAATTACTTATCATGTTTAGTGTTTACATTACATAAGCGCCCCAACTCAGAGTCACTAATGGTTACTTAAATCGCTCCTTAGTACAGAATTTCATGGTGATTTTTTACTAAGGAGCGATTTAAGTAACCATTAGTGACTGTGAGTTGGGGCGTAAGTCTCAAAGCTTCGCACCGTGCAAAAAAGGGCTATTTAAGCTAGGAAAAGCGCGACCTAAGTGCGCATGTAGATAGGTCCACACTCCACACTATAGTTGGTTATAAAATAATTGGGACGAGCAAAGCGAGCCCTAATTAATAGTCGACAATCTATGCATTTCGTTATCCCTTTTATTGAGAAACTATTACACTTACAGGTTTGAGTTTTGACATAGTAATTTCTATTCATGTCTAGATATGTTATCAATCATAAAAATATTATTTTGTCAACTTTTTAAAAAAGCAATTTTCAGAAATTCGATTTTTATTGTACAACTAACGCCATCTATCGGAAAAGTAAAAAATCACTTCCACATAACTTTCCCTTCATGTATGTAAGTTTACCATTTGAAATTGTAGATGGCTCTGATTACATTATAATAATGAAATAATAAATTTTATTAAAATTTCTTCTAAATTAACGAATTTAAATTATTGCACTGAAAAAAACAATAAAAATTAATTAAAATCCCGCTCCCTTTTTAAAGACATGAGGAAGATGATAACTCCCAATCAATTCCCAATATGCCCAATAATCCATTGTTTAGTAGCTACCAATTTTATAATGATAATGTAGCACCATTGTTTAGCAGTTAACCATATAGATAAACGTGTAATAGTTATGTTTTAAAATAACAAATAGATTTGAATTAAGAACAGCTTATCGAAAATCTATAGCAAACGAACTGGAAGTGATTCAGCGATTACAGCCTGCTTATACTGGTAGGCAGGCGTTACTCAAGTTACAGACCACAGCCAAAAGGTCAGAAGTTGTTAAACTGTCGTTTATCTCCTCAATCAGAAGGGAAAAAACTAAATATAGCCCGCACAAGGCTACCGGCCTACCGTGGGTTGCACGCGCCACTGAAAACATTATTTTAAGTTATTGTGACGTGTAGGCAGGGCGGGACACGCAACGACTGCAGTTACAGATCTACAGATAGATAGATATCTGTCTACTCAAAATACAACTGTAATTGAGCCGGATCTGCATGCATATTAAATGTTGAATGGACACTTTAATGTCCTTAAGCTTATCGATACAGAAGTCAAAACATATTTTACTAGAGCTCTGCCCGGGTTTTCCGGGATATTATGTACCCTATTTGTTACTCCAGGTCATGGTCTATTAGTGTGCTAAATTTCATGAAAATCAACTAACGCCCCAACTTAGAGTCACTAACGGTTACTTAAATCGCTCTTTAGTACAGAATTTGTTATTACCGTTGATGAATTTAATAAAAACGCTATTATTATTTGCATAAAATGGTTTTTAACTGACTTCAAAAAAGGAGGAGGTATTCAATTCGACAGTATTTTTTTAAATGTTTGTTACCTCAGAACTTTTGACTGGGTGAACCGATTTTACTGATTCTTTTTTTAGTCGAAAACTGGTGCTTGTCATGTGGTCCCACTTAAGTTTGAGCAAGATCTGGCTAGTCGTTTTTGAGTTATCCCTAATTTTAAAGTCGGTTGTTTTATGTCAAGAATTATATTTGCGTGAAAGAGTTATAAACATCCATACATCCTTACAAACAAACTTTCATATTTATAATATTAAGGATTTGTAAATGGATAAATAAAATCGCATTGCTTTCATATTTTACGTTATTCGCATGGTTACGCCAAACGCTACTATCTATCTTGCATCTATTATTATACCTAACAGTATGGTACAAAGTTTCCATAAGTGGAACAGTAGTACACAGTAGCCAATTGTACCGAATTTGTGCCGCCTGCCGCCTGAGGGCCAAATCTTACTAGGTTAATAGAAGAAAGTTCAGAAGGGACTGGCGTCGAGAGCTCGCGCTCGCGATGAAATATTTATAATGTCTATTAGGTAGGTGTTAAAACGCCAATCTAAGTATAAAATTTATAAAAATGTGGGTGAAAACACATGCTATTTTATAAGACATGATATTAGGTATGACGATTCTAGTGATGGAATAACTGGTAGAGGTTTTATAAAATATAGGGACTGAAAGGCTTTTACACAAATGCGACGCGACGTTGCAACGTGTTTTTGTATACGAGCCCTAATGACAAATGACTAACCTCTTAGTAATAACATGTTTATATTACAGTAATTTTATTATTGTTTTTATCTATTTAAACCATATTTTAGAACTCAGTATTTCACTGGGCCTATAATTTTAAACGTTACGAACAAATCGAGAAACCCTGTTCATAATTTTGAAGTGAAAATTTCTAAAACCAATCAGCTTGCGACACTGTAGTTAATCATTTTAATCGACACCTACCTGTAGCGCCATCTCTGAGAGAAGTACAGAACTATAGTTAAGTACTTAATTTACAGCTCGTATTATTATCAAGGTTACAGTTTACGTATACATACTTTACGAGGTGTTGGCAGCCATTCACTATAAATGTAATGAATAAAAAAACACTTCATTTCGACGTATTACCTGCACAATAAAATATTTCCTGACGATTCAAAAAATACACACGTATAGTCCACTTTTTTGGCGGAGTCCAAACTGATAAACAAAACACAGTCATATGGAAATCTTACTAATTTCACGACACGCACACGCTTTGAGTGTTGTATACCTTTATAATATGTTTATTACACAATTAACTATTGATATCACACTAGAACTACTTTAAGTTCACCGTTTAATCATTTAAACTCTCTAAAACACGAAACATTGTCAAAACTTCTTTGCACAGAAAACAATATATCGATGACAATTTGACAGCTAGGAACTTAAGATTGTCGTTGATTCGTAAGGATTGAAAGACAAATCGATTTTCTAAATTGTTTGAATGATTTTTTGATCGATATATTTAATAATATTTTAACTTTACACTTGAAACATAAAACATATTTTTAAAACTGTGTAATGTTATTTTTGTCTCTTTCTATTACTCAAGGTTACAATGACAATGATTTTTCGTTCGTATCATGACAAATAATTTTAAATTTATATTTTATATTTAAGTAGGTACTTTTTATATAAATATTTTTATATTTAAGTAGGTACTTATCAATTTGCATATTCATTTTCTTTAACAAACAATGAATTTTAGACGCTGTATCAGATGAACGGACTCCAAGTTTCATTAAATACGTGCCAGAATCAGACAGCGAAGATGAATAAACTTAATTCTCTGAATAATTTTTTTTCAATACTTCTCGTATCATTTATTTATGAAATATGAAAGATTTATCCATTTTTAAAGTATAATGCTATATAAATATAATTCGGTTCAATTAATCGTATTCGTTAACAGTTAATCGATTTTCATTCGATAGTTCCAAACCCTATTCAATCGTGAATATTGTCTATGGGAAATTGACATTAGAAGTCGGCCATATTTGTTTACTACTTTGGACTCGACCAAAAAAATGGACTTATAATTGTACAAGTTTTCAGGTGTCAGCACTCTCAGAGCGCTGACAACTGAAAACTTTTTTTACTCTACAATTTGGATACTTCTTTGACATTGTATTTTTTTAATACGCTGGGCAATGGAACGGGATATATTATAAATTAAGAGCAGAACTTCTGACTTATGTATCGTTTATATTAAAATACCGCGATAACATACATAATAAGCATATGGTAAGCGAAGGTAGTTGCTAGGCTACTGCACTATTGTGGCGATAAAGGTGAAGTGTTATTAGGTTAATAGAAGAAAGTAAGGGCTGGCGCCGCCAAGAATGTAGACACGTGATGTAGGCGTCAGCATTAGCATGCTAACATGAATAGTTGTAGGGTTGTCACACTCACAATTTTAAAACTGAAGTCAGTATTTAAAACATGGTATCAGACTTAACTGATTACACAAATCGATGTTTTGTAAGGTTGGTGCTGGGTAGAATTTTACGGACAGACGAAATGGAATTGGTTCCGATTAAGTAAATTGGGTAGCAATGCCAAGTTACTTTTTGGTCAAAAACTGATAATAACTTTGCAAATCTCCATATAAACATGTAAATTTCACATACTAACTCAGTGCAAATTTGTTTTTTTCAGTTAAAACAAATCTTGTGACAACCCTACATAATGGTCCCATCCCATGCTAATGGACTATTTATTGGCGTTTTATTGGCATTGATTGGAACAACTCGATTAATAGTGCCACTCGAATTCATTATAGATTTCCACGGTCGTTTGTTTAAAGTTACACGTTTGGCGACATTATTCTTTCAATATGCCTAGTTTCAAATATTTACTGGTTAATGTTTCTTTCTACTTGGATTTAATCTGTCAGTGATATGTGTTGACTTTGAAAAAAAAAACCCTTAGCCTAGGGGCGAACTACGGGTTTTCGCTGCTGCGATAAAGTGCCACAGTTTTTGAAATTCACACGCAGCGGCGAAAAACGCATAGTGCGTAATGAACCTATCACTGTTATCCGACTTCAAAAAAGGAGGAGGTATTCAATTGAACTTTTTTTTATGTTTGTTACCACAGAACTTTCGACTGGGTGAACCGATTTTGATGATTTTTTTTTTAATCGGAAGCTGGTGCTTGTAATGTGAGCTAGTAAAATTCAGATTATAATTACTTTCAAATTCCTTAAAATACCTGTTACTAACTCTTCGATTAAAATTGGTACCAATTTGTTGATCGAAGTACGAACTGCAGGAAAATGGCTGCAAAATCGTGTGGGTTAACTTCAATGCTTACTGTCGATTAATCCTCAATCTTCCGATAAGAAAGCCAAATATATACAATCATATCCTTTCACTGTAACAAATCTAAACTAATGAGCGATGAATATTCATACAGTACTTATAAGATCTTGTTAACTTTCTTATCGTACTTATGCCATTAATTTTCCTATCATCGGCTAGCAAACCAAAATATGATCTCGTTCTGTTGTTTGTACAACTTTCTCAAGCGCAAGTGTTTCGCATCGTAGGGTGTTTGCTACAATGACGGACATAACTCATTAACCGCGTCGTTGATTAATGAAAGATAATATGGAAGTATTCATTCATGTAACATAATAATTTTTATAAACTATATGGCTGGTAATAATAATAAAAACCTATTATGAAAAATACGTACCTACCATCATTTCATGACTAATTAATTTAAATATTAATAGGATACTGATGCCTAATACATTATAGTCAAAACTTTCTTTTCATCGTGTCCACAACTTGGTGCACGTACCTTAATCTATCATAATGATATCGAATCGATTTTTATTGATGACTCACGAATATCGATCGACCGTGGAAAGTCAATTAATGATGCCGCCCTGATTCTAATTCGACCTAACGAAGGCATCCGAAAGCGCAAACAACTGATGACCATCAAAACTTCCAGAGTCAAATGAATCTCAAGCAATGCCTTAAATGATATGTAATCAAAATTATGTGCTGAAGTGTATAAATAAGAAACAATATATTTTAAAGCTCTACGATGGTCTTTAGAAAACTTTGACGCGAAGCCAAAACGAAGTGAGGACAGATTACGAATTTCAATTAATTTTAATCACAATTATAAGAAAACAATGCTTTCAGTAATAAAAATAATAACATTAAAAATAAATGCGTTTTAGCATTAAATTATAATTTATTATTAATATCCCTTCTTTCTGTATCTGCTTTTTTATGAAAATAGCCGGCAAACGAGCTGACGATCCATCTGATGGTAAGTGGCCATCGTCGCCCATGGACATCAGCTACACCAAAGGCATCACTGACGCGTTGCGGCCAAGAAAGAGAGAAGAAAAAGAAAGAAAGAACTGGCTCTCAAGCCCCCAGCCGGAACACGACGAGTCGTTTGGCGGCTGACTCATAGGTGGTAGCTATCAGGCGAACCCCATGGAGAAATAATAACAGTAATAATGGTATTAATTAACAATTAAAATCAATATTACCAATATAATCCCTTGAGGGGCCCTACAACCAGCGGGTCGGATTTAGTCGCCTCTTACGACACCCATCCAGTGTGGGATTGGGGTTAATATTCTAAGCCACCCAATGCTTTATTTTTAAATTAAAAATTACGATAAAAAGTCATTGATTCTTTACTAAGTAACACTCGTCTAATAGCAGACTATACACTAACCGTACCTTCTATTACGTAATAGTAATTTAGTAATGCCGTTGATTACATCGTATCATTTTATCATTTATAGCAATAAATACAATAGAAATAACAGTAATATGACCGAATGTCGACGGAAGTTCAGGAACTAACGTCACAGCGGGATATGGAACGGATATAAATGGTTTATCTATGTGCTTAAATTAAATCTATTGTACAATAACATGTCAAGTTAGAATCGGACTTCTATGGGGATTGTTCTGTATGTATCATTAATATACAACAATGAATACCTATCTCTCATTTAGTCAGGAGTATTTTTGTTTCAGCAAATAAAAAGATTGTTCTGTAAACTATTACCTAAGATGAGCACAGAGATTAACGCCCCAACTCAGAGTCACTAACGGTTACTTAAATTGCTCCTTAGTACGGAATTTGTATGGTGATTCTTTACTAAGGAGCGATTAAATTAACCGTTAGTGACTCTGAGTTGGGACGTAAATACTTAAATGTTTTAACGGTTTTAATAAACGAGCAACCTTCGGTGTTACTGAAGTCCATGGCTCGTCTACTCGTCTATTGCTAGATTAAAAAAGTAGTATTATTGAAAATTTGTATGACGACGAACAAACTTGCGTAGGCTTGACAGGTTGTCATTTCATAACAAGGAACCCTAAAAAGCTTAAGATTAACGGGTTATGTAACATAATCCGCTGAACTTCCTTGTATCTTGTGTTGCCATTTTATTTTAAGGCCTTTCCCCGTCGTATATAATCTAGTCTAGCTGAAACTCTTGCGCAATTGTAAGGTCACAAAAGTAAATGGTACTCTCGATTCAAATCCTTGTTAGTTTTGTTTTAACCAGTCTAATTTAAGGAACTTGATTTACTAGTTCGACTGAAATATGACGTTCATATTTAAAATTGTCCTTGACCGTTAGAGCATTGGATTGTATTTTTTTGATAAATATAAATAATGCCACGTTATGATTGATGCTATTTTAAATGCAAATACAGACTGAATGTGCTTTTTGTCTGTCTGTCTTTCTGTCTATCTGTCTAACTGCCTGTCTGTCTGCTCCCGTTTTCTCAGGAAAGGGTGGAGTATCAAGTTGATATTAATATCCAATAATCAGATCTGGAATAGTTCATAGCCCGGCGGATTATGCCGATCCTAAGTAATCGATAAAGTTAAGCAACAGCGGGCGCGGGGGTGTTTCCGTGCTTCGGAGGGCACGTAAAGCTGTCGGTGACGCTTGTTATCGCAAGATAAGAGTCGTTAAGCCATATCGGAGGCCCTCAGGCGGCATGAAAATTTCCGACACTTGAAATGGCCACTATTACCCCTCCACCAATCCGCACTGAAGCAGCGTGGTGGAGTATGCTTTAGGCCTCCAAGAAGAGAGACCCGTGGTCAGTAGTAGGCCATTAATGAGTTGAAGCCAACTACTCAGATCTGCAACCCTTGGATGTATGTGAACGACAGTTTTCCATGTTCGTTCTACAAGTTTGTACGGAACCCTCGGAACGCAAGTGTCACGAGTCCGACTCGCACTTGGCCGGTTTTTTAAACAACCTTAACATGATAGAAGTTGAACGTCTATAATTTGCGAATTGCACTATAGTTACCGTTGCGATGGTACCTTAATTGGTCATACGATAATAGTTAAATTACGATGTGAACAGCCTTGTTTTATTTTAATACAGGAAGCTTAATAAAGTAGTACGCTAGCTGGATTTTTTTTAACTATGTATGAACTATAATGAATGATGAAATAGGTATAAGAAATTTTTACTTACCTATATCGAAAATAAATAAATATCAAGAAACAAATATTATCTTCTTCATTATCTACTTAACCAGAAACGATAACTAATATTTTTTTGAGAATATTTACTATTTAACATTATAAAAACCGCTAACAAAACCCCAAAATAATGAGCAAATATTGTGTTTAGCAAAGTTCTTCTATGAAGTTTAAGGTGATAATAATAAGCGAATTGAATTGCCGCTTCTTTCTTGCTCGGCACTTTATGATTGCTGCTGTTGCCTTTCAAAACAGTAGACCACCATAAGGAGCCATATCTCGTTTATCTGTTGTTATTTGTTATTAAAGTAACCTCTACAGTCTACACATACCTTTGTCGCCGTTGCACTAACCGGTATGTTAATTGAAATCAGTCAAACCGTCATTTACCGCAAAAACAAAAGGTCATGCGGGCACGCGCGCTTAACCGACCGGCACGCGAAGGGTTAGGTTTTGCGTTTTGGAAAAAAATATGCACGCGCCGGGTTAAGCATCAATCGATAGTTGCTACTGTTGCTAGGCAATGAAAGGCACAACAAAGAGTATGAAAGTCCACTTAATTGTTGCCAATTAAATAATTACTGGCCGACGAAAACCTTCGCCATATTTCGGATATTTACTTTTAATTTCTTTTATTAATAAAAATAAATCTGATAAAATATATTCTGTGCCAATACTTATAATTTTATTTTTACTAATTCAAATTATTCTACATTACTTGTTTATTTACGTACTAAATTTTAACTACTAAATTGTCCGTTTACACGTATTAATTTACTTAAAATTTAGTATCTACTTAACTATTTAATATAAGCGATGGATATCACTTTATAATATTTTCTGAGATATTTCAATGCCAAAATGCCAACAGATGACGCGCCGGCGCCGGCTGGTAGATGAGGTCACAATGTGTGTTCTATATTCTACTTCAGATAGGTTTTATTTTCAAGAGGTCTAACCTCAACCTACATTATTACTTGTTACGCAGACACACTACTCGTATTAGGTACACAGTGTCCGTATTAGGTATCTTATTATAATATAATATTAGGTACTTATAGTATTTACATTACTTATAGTCGAATCACTAATCCACCCGATCAAACTGACATTTAAAGTAACAAAGTTCTGTTTTTGACGAAAAAAAATAACCGACTTCAAAATAATTCAAAAACTACTCGTCAGACCTAGCTCAAATTTAAGTGGGACCAAATGACAACAACCAGTTTTCGGTTGAAAAAAGAATCATCAAAATCGGTGCACCCAGTCGAAAGTTCTGAGGCAACAAACATAAAAAAAACATTCGAATTGAAATACCTCTTCCTTTTTTGAAGTCTGTTAAAAAATAAATAGTATTGTGATTGTGACAAACCGATTCTGATGTATGTGAATCATTGATACGACAACATTTGAAACATGTATTTTATATGGACCAAGAATTCGCTAATACTAATACTACCAATAAAAGATCATCAATTGATTGCAACGGCCAAAATGGTTCACTGTGACCACGGACCTGAAAAAAAGACGGACGTAACCTCGTCTAATCGAGAGTGAAGCATAGCAATGGCCGCCCGCTTACCATGTGTGCGTAATTTTTGATTCGCGATTGAAGCAGTGAAGTGTCAATGTGTGGGTGTGTGACGTGTGTACTTGTACGAATAGAGAGTTGGTATTACTATGGGTGCTTCACTGAATTTGTTCTTGGGATTACGTCCGTATTTTTTTTAGGTTCGTGACTGTGACATTATTTACTGTCAAAAAGGTTGGGTGAATGATTTGACTATAAGTCCAGTCAGATTTTGTACAAAGTTAAGGAAGCATAACCGAAACTGGTTTATAAGTTACAATCAAGAAATCGATCAGTCAATGTTTCATACACTTCTGTGACTTCTGAGTATATAATAATATTATAATTATGTACCTAAATATATCGAATTACAGTCATAATTAAAGCATGTACTCAGGGAATAACTCGTTGCTTTTACATATGTCTGGCAATTTTTTATATAATTATTTGACAAAAAATCTAACCAGAATGGTCTTTCAACATCAAGCATAAAGACAGTACATACTGCAGTGCAAGAAGAAAATAGGTACTATTAATATTAGCAAAGTATAAATAACATTTGATTTTTGTTTATTGTAAGAAGTATTTGTCCTTATTAAGACTACTAAAAATAATGCTGTCATTGATTAAGTGACTCAACCTTCAGAAAGTGTTTTGGTACGTCAAACCAACCACAGAAAAGATAATAGATAAACTACAATTAGGTACGCACGTACGTCATGATCATGGAGCATAGAATAGTAGAATGAGGGTCATTTCATATGAGGCGAAAGTTGAAAAAGTATCCAACTGTTTACTGAAAATAAAGGTTCCAATAATGGTCATTTCAAAATGGCGCTAGTGTGTGAAAAATAGATATATGAACTTGGCTGTTGTAGACGGAGTGAAGTTTGCTGAGTTATGCCACCCGTAATGAATGGCGCTAGTGTGTGATAAATAGATATTCGAAAATAGCTGTTGTAAACCGCACCGCAGCGCCACCCGTAATTGGGCGCGTTTTTACGGACACTTTTCACACACAGAGATGGCCCTCCTTCTACTCTATCCTCCATGGTCACGATGTCATCGATAGTGCACGCATTCAGCGTGTACTACTGGTTATCATGTCGCCCGCATCCATAAGTAGACATGGAGTCATGGACATTACCAGGTCGCCTGTAGTCATGTCGCATGAGTAATGTGTTGTGTTCTGCCTTGCTCGTGTTCGTATTATCACGAAGTGCCATGGAATAGATAGACAAAACAATGGGGTTCTGTTGTAACTTTTGTTGGTAGTAATTACATGTTTTGTTACTACTTTTGTTGATGGTTTCTATAATAACATGTTTTGTTACTAAATTACGGAATCATTATGTTTATGTGCGGAAAAATTATTGAAGTCTTGTCATAAATTGAAAATGGAAAAAATGTTCGATGAAGTAATAGTTCAGGAATTTATCGATAGAAGGCACTTTACCAGTTTTATTTTGTTTGGTCCTTCGAGCCGTATTATTTCTGGAAAGGAATGAGAAAGAGCATCAAAAAAATAATCAAGCCTAGAACAGCCTAGACACCTTTGGAACATTCGGATCAACACGCAATCCAGGAAACAACATTCAGAATCGCTGAGGCTACTATACCTATTACCAGCCACGCAACGCCTACGGACGCAAGAACCGATGCAGACCGATACGGAATCTGCGATGTTGCCCCATTGCAATTTCACGCGATTTGCATACACTCAATTCCGAATGTGGCCTAATAAGTTTATTGCTTCGGCTAGACGCCATATCATTTTCCGCTCCAGGAAGCTAATGGTTCACATAGATAAATTGTAGCTCATGGTTTACTTAATGCTCATGTGAATTTAGGTCTAGGTCTAGATGAAGGGATTAATTATCATATAGTTAAGGATTTAATTATATTACACTTAAGGAAATTGTATGTGTTGAATAATACTCATGTCTGAGATTTTTTATGGCCCTTATAACCTGAAGGACTAATGAAAAAGCAGACGGACCACTTGATGGTAAGTGGTCACCATCACCTATGGACATAAACGGAATTCGGTAGAGGTTCGATAGAGGTTCTATTTTCAAAATTGAGCACCCGTTCTCCTTTCAAAATCGAACGAATCCATTGAAAATTGAAGCCGATCGACGCCAATTCTTTAGGACATATGTACATTGTGTTCGCGGTGTCGGTTCTATATGCTAGTCATAATACTTCAATGTGTTTTAATTCTTTTTTTCCAAGGTTGCGAGATACCTACTCATTTTATTTCCAGCATTGCATTCAGATGTTCAATGACGGTTTATCAAAGACTCCGCTAAAGGCAAAGCGAACGGCAAACGTCTCGGTACGTGAAACGTCCATATCATTTTCCGCTTGACAGAGCTTGCCAGCCTAGATGGTTAAGGGCCACTAGAATGCTAGTGGTTTATTAGCAGGAATATTTATAGCCGAGTAATTTACAATTTATTGTACTGCCAGAGTTAGTTACTTCCAGCTACATAAATGATAAATTGTTTCAGTGCGATGGCTGAGTAAATTTTCCAGATTGTCTATGACTTCATTGAGCGAGCTGAGATTTAAGTTGGGTTACAACAAACAAATTGTATACTGATCCTGGGCTTTAACCCATTAATGGCCCACTACTGAGCATGGGTGACTACTCTTAAAGAGGCCACAATCATACTCCATCACGCTGCTCCAGTTCGGTTGATCCTTAGCCTAAGAACTCACGGAGCGATTTTCTCCCGCGCCCGCCGCGGTAGCGGTAATTTGAAAAAGTTTCAAAACTCACGAGACCGAAGTTTTGTGCGGTAGCGCAGCCGCCGCGGTTGCGATTATCGCCCGCAAACCTGGCGGGCGAATATCGCAAGACGGGCGGTTTTACGATCTGTACCCCCCCTCCCCCCCGGCGCCCACCGCGATCGCCCGCCAACCGACCGCAGAGCGTGCGGGAGCAACCCGCCGAGGTTGCGGCTGACCGCGAGCCGCGCGGTTCTAGAAGTTGCCCGCCGGTGCAGCGGGCGCCGCGAGTAAACCGCGCCCGCCGCGGGCGTAAACCGCGTCGTGAAATATGCCGCTCGTTTTTACATACAAATCTGCATTCTATAGGAGCTGCGGGCCCGCTACCGCGGCGGACTCGTTATGGAAAATGCTACGGAAATTTCTTAGCACATTTAAATCATAATATTTATATAGTTTTAACGCCGGTGGTTTTTTTTATAACTTATAAGTTAATGCTTGACTACAATTCCATCTGATGTTATTTATTGAAGAAAAAGTTCTAACTCGAATGTAAGTTGCCCTCGCAAGATTATCTGTGCTAGGTATACCAGTTGTACCAGTTCTGTTCACGACAAAAACTTGCCATCAATTTGAAAGAAACCTTATTTATATATACAGCTGATTAAAATTAACAAACGTTAAGTGTTTAACGACCGTTGCAATCAATATTCATGGGCTAAAGCAATCCTTTGTTAGGCCATCGATGTAACATTTTCTGTATTGTACAGATTATTTGATAATATTTTGTTTAAATCATTAAAATTCTTTGCAAGTTTTTTTAAGCTAAGACAAATTTTTTGGATGTGTCACCGTGTGTATTAATGTAAGTTTTAAAAATAGATTTTGAATTTTGTGACTTTCAAATTGTTAGGCTTTTGGTCTGTTCCTCATTCGCATTGTGTGATAAGGAATTTTTTCCCAAAATAAACAAATTTAAAATTATTTTTCACGAATATAATGTTCATACTGCATGTTTCACCATGCAAAGAATATACGTCCTACTTACATATTTTAGAAAAGACAGAAAATGTAGCGCACATGAAGACAGAGCTAGGAGAGAGCTCATGACAGTGTCTCAGTCTAACAAATAAAAAAAAATCATTTGCAAACCAGGATAAGAATTTTATAAACAATATACTGCTTCTACAGGATATGAACTTGATACACTGGACTCAGCACACGGGGTAACCAACTGGACTACATGTCTACGATGTGTCAAGAAAAGAGTGAATAGGCTTTTATTAAGTTAGTGCGCTCACCATCCTAGACCACATCTCCACTTACCATCAGGTGGGATTATGGTCAAGCATTGGCTTATTGTAAGTAAAAAAAAAAGATGTTAACAAAGGTCCTTTTATTCTCACCTATTTGATTACTATTCACTAAACCCAATTGATTATACCGCAACATACTCACATTATAATATTTCAGTCGGTTCAATTAAATCTGCAATAGCACCCGAATGGCCGAAGCCGATTCAAATTCATCGCATTTTGTAAGAATAGTTCGGGCATGAAATACGTGTCAATCGTCATTAATATTCGTTACTTACTTATTAACCTCGATACTAAAAAGGAGTGAAAATTTACAAGTAACGGTGCCTTATGAGTAAACTCATTCTTAACAATACGCCATGACATTTGCTCCATCGGTCGGCTTCCCGCCATCATTACTTAGCTCTTTGTCTAATAGTTTTGTACCGACGCCATATTACTCATGTCCTTACATCGTGAGATAAATCTTCGTTTATTGTCTCAACGATCCACACAATGAGGATTAACTGACGTGTGACGTCCACTTTCGAATGTTACATTTGTCACATCTCAATGGTCACAGTGAAACTTAAACCCTGGTCTAAAGGCGGCTGATAAAGAGTTATTCTCTTTTAATTCTGACCCGTATGTATTTGTATTAATTAGTAGTTACGTTAGTTAAAACATTTATATATTTTGAATCACTCTGTGTTGAACAAAGGAGTGGAAAACTGAATATTGACAAAGATTTTTGCATACTACTTATACATACATATATACTACATAATAAGGTTTTAGTACAAACGCGTACAAATTGAAATAAAACTTACGTCTTTACGAAACTGTTGCTAATATTCTAGAAAACCACTATTAGAGTTAGAAATAGCACAAGACAGCGTCCGAAAGTAAACAAAACAAAATTAGCTTCAATTACAAAGAACAAACACTGGTATAATATACTACTGAAAGGCGACAATTCTCCAAAACGGTGCACCAGGAATTCGCTTAGAATTACGTATTCGACATGCATTACACATGATACGACGTCAATTTGGACAGATGGCAGCACCAAGTATGTCATGGTCGGTGTGAAACAGATATGTGGAATTTACTAGCTCATAACTAACAAGAAAGATTGGAGAAACCGCGAATGATTGATGATATGCGTGACTACTGCCACACCTGCTTGGTTGAAGAGTGATCCAACTTTATGATTGAAGGGTGTTTGGGCTAGAGTTTAGCGAAGAAGGTTTTCATCTTGTAATCTTGACATCATCTTATTCATCAAATTGATTTGGATGAATGCAGTTTTATTGTAGAAATCAGGCTCAATTCAGTGACTGATTAGACATTATGTTGAAGAAAGAAATTAACAGCGAAGCAGAGCTTGTTATTATTTTGATCTATATAATATAGAAAGCTGTTCAAGTTTCCATGTGCCTTCGTAATATGCAGTAATTATGTGGTAAAAAAAGTCTCTTCAGTTTTATTATAAAGTATTAGAATGTCTTTTCTTATTAGTAACACACTAGCATGTTAGGCGATGTAGGATACAAATAGAGTACCTATAAAAAATTAAGTATTGTTCCCAGGCGTTTACTGTGTCCAAAGCCTATTGTTCAAGCTTCTCTTGTGGCGTTATCCTATTATAGATCTGGTGAATTCCCACCACGTAGTAAGTATTCATTAGTTTTAAGGCTTCGGGTATTGTAACGGCTTACAGATTAGGGCTAATTCCTTTTTTGAAAGGATTCTTTGTTTAAGTGTCAAATCTGTGTCAGTTTAACAATGCAGATGTTTGGTCATCGGCAACGATTGAGACATTCCTTTGGTGGTTTACGTCTTGGCATTATTTTTCTCATGTTAGAGTCGACTGGCATTATTTTTGGCAATTGGCATGATTGATAATAATCAACCGGTGGGTTTTCAGGCTCCTTTCCATTTGGTTGGAATTCCTATTGTCAAATTGAGTAATGTACGTCTATGGTATGCAGTCATTGATTGATCTGAAATAATGTGACTCACAATTTTTTTACTATTTTTAATTAGTGGTCATCATGATAATGATATTTATTTATACTCAAATAAATTTAAAATTTAAATCAAAGGTTATTTCAAGTTAAAAATAAATTATTACGAACAGTAAAGCCATTTTAATAGTTACAGATGTTTTATGTTACAGAGGTGATATTTGGGCGGATATTGCCTGTATTTAAAAAAACTAGTGCTAAAGCAGGACGTATTACATGAGTTTGAAGACCTTGACTGATTAATAAATATCTCAGACACAACTAATAAGAATGTTGTACAGAACATGTGACATTTATGCCTTAAACAAATAAGTTTTAAACTTAAGTTGAAGACCCTGTAGCCTAGTTGGTGGCGACCACGCCTGAGAAGCGAGGGATCCCGGGTTCGATTTCCGGCCGGGGCAGTTATTTAAGTGACAGATAAATATTTGTACTCGGGTCATGGGTGTGATTGTGATGTGTTATTATGTGATGCCACCCGCGACACAGGTGATAACCTACTGCGGGGGTATGAGTGTGTTAGCGTTTGTTAGCGTTTATTAAGTTATTGAATTAACACAATGGCACAGTTACCGCAAGAACAAAGGTGTGTAAGTTAAAGATTAACATTACCTAAAATTACTTCTTGTGTAGCCGTAAAGTAATTAGAACGGCTCAGGAATGTGTCGGCCGTGAATGTTACCAGAATAAAATCTAGAGAATATATTAAATTAAATGCAGTGTGTTATTTTCAAAATAAGTTTATTAGCCTCCTAGCCTTTAGTCGTCCATTGTTGAAAATGAACTTGTGTCTCTTGACAGGTTCGAATCCACCTCTACATATCTTTGGAGGGCGTCCTCTCTTTTTCCCCTCTGTTTCACTCCTTTTTCCTTTTTAAAGTGAAACTTTTATTCTATCGCCCTAAAGTTTTTCGTCCATCTATCGCATGTCGCATTACAGCCGGCCCTGGAGTAAGACTAATATGGGAGATTCAATGATTTAAATAAATAATGCTATGCATCTATCATCTAAATAATTGTATTAATTATGTATTACGTACCCTAATACGTAAATTGAAATTAAATTATATAATTGAATATTTTGTCTACTATTGATTTCCCATTATCATTCCCATTTTTCAATAATTAAGTTCAGATTAAAAACGCAATTTTAAAACCCTAAATCGAATAATTTTCTAAAAAATTTTAGTTAAATGCCTACAAACCGAAAAAAGTTTCACTTGCATCATAAAACCATACAATTTATTTTTTTATTAATCTCCTTTGTGTTACATTACTGATAGAAAATGTTGTTTTATAATATGATGTACCACAATCGGTACTATATGGCTCTATCTGTATTTCAATAATTATCATAAATATCTTTGCTGCAATATAACAACATTAAAGTGCAAACAATAAAGTGCAAAATAATTATGTTTACGAAATAAGACCATTAAAGAACCCTGCAGTAAAATTGTACAGTGACAGCCCTACCAAGCTCTTCAGTGCGTGCAATGTGCAATAGTCTGAGAGGCAGTTGCATATTGCGTGTCGTATCTCATATAATTTCCTGCAACTGGGTATCTGAGATACATCGCCGGACGGTTTGCGCAAGCTCGCGTGCTCTCTAGCGTAAATCTCTTACGTTTGCTTTGAAATGGGGTAATACTGACGTCACTGAGGCAAGTCCATTGTAGCTAAATGGAAAGGGTCTTTGGAAAATGGTGCCTTGCTATGAGTAATATTATATGTATTATGCTATAAGTACCATAGCGCAAATAAAGATAGAACAAGGTAGTATAGAAATAATCATTTTAAGGTTCCGAAGTAAAATCGGATATTATCGTTGAAAAGGTCTTTCAAAAATATTATGGGTATTTTAAGACCATTTTTGGAATTAGGGGTCCGTTTGTGAAATATTTGGATTTAAAGTGCTAATTTACATAAGTTAGAGTCAAGTGTCCTCCCCCCTGCCGGCTAAACGGTTGGAGTTGGACAAGTGAAAAAATTCTCAAAAATAGGTTATGTAATGAATTTACAAGGAAAACTATCACGGCTATGTTAGCATAAGTTAGTTAATGACTAATATTCGATAAACTTACTACTTCGGAACCCTACATTGCGCGTGGCCTAACACACACTTACCTGGTTTTTGATATAAAATTAAGTAATATTCATAGTAATTCATAGATATAACATGAAAACTTCATTTAGATATCTAGATAAGTTTAATGTAAAAGCTTGAATATAAAAATGAGAGAAAACTATACTATTCATCTTCAGCGGTGCATTTCTAATATTTCGACCTAGGTAATTATAATGAAAGCAGTGGCCCAAAACCCTAAAAAGTGTAAATTAATTTCGAAACAATTATTTCCTCTCGAAGTTTACCGTAACTAACTGAGAAATGAGGTCACCGACTGTTACGCTTTGGAATGTAACAACATGTGATTACTCGTCGTACCTGTATTACCTCTTTATCAAGGCAGATAATAATGATGCTAAATCCTTCGCATCCTCGCATGACAATTACTCCTACTTCAGTAATGAATATCTATAAATAGAAACAGTGGCGTAGCTAGAGCCCTAAGGAGGCCCCATATCAATATTTGTTGTGGGGCCCCCACAATGTCAACTATCAAATATAAAAGGAGTGCCAATTATTGTTGTAGGCCGCTGGCGAGCTTTTTTTGGGAGTGTTAGTGGGGGCCCCTATACGCTGGGGGGCCCCTATAATTGACACGGCTGATACGGCGGTAGCTACGCCCCTGAATAGGAGTGCAGGAAAAAGAATACAAAGCTAAGCTAGAAATGCTTTACATCAAAATCTCTTCTTTTTTTTCAAAGAATTTTTATTAGGGACATCGATATTGCGCAATCCGAATTCTCGGGATACAATGACCATAATAAATGAATCGTTAAAGTTATGGCTCTTATCGAAAATCTTGTATACACCGGAGAAAGTACTAGAAATGTATGTAACGTTGCCTACACGTTAATAACATAACAGCTAGAGTATAATAAGCGGTTAGGAGTTCAAGACAAATAATAGTTAGCAAGTTAGGGGTCAATTTAGCGATGAAAGCCACGATCCTGCGGTTTGCGATAACGAGACGTGAAAACAATAAATTTACAGCCGATAGACTTGATTAGGACCGAATTGGAAGGGTTACGGCGGTAGATAGACAACTGATTAGACAATTTATATGCATGTTTTTGCAAAGAATCATCTTCGTCTGTAAAGTTTTCGGCCATTTTTCATTTCTTTTAGCTAATAAAATTTTTACAGATATTTCACAAAAATATTTTCGTTTCTTTCAAATTTTAAATTAAGTAACCTATAAATTGACATTTTTATTATGGTCTTTCTTTGTTTTACTACATCAAAATGTATTTACAACTTATTATGTGAATCAAATACGAAGACGTGGCTCATTGAACATATTATGCAGAAGACACCAAACTGAATTGCGAGAAAATTTTATAATTTGATTCAAAGAAACTACATACATATAATTATGTTCCATGAAGGAAAAACCAAACGTAGCAAAACGATGGACGTGAGACAATGGCGAAGAGTAGCATTCAGACATTTTTGTACGGATTTCCAACGAACGTTATCATTCGATGCAAGCTGCTGATGTAACTGCTCACAAGCAACGCTCCGAGGAAAAAGAGTCGCGCATTCGAGCACGCTCAGTCCAAGGACGATCACGCGACGCCGGAGCTGTGTTATTATGAACTGAACTTATTAAAATAATGGCCCAATAGCTGGATGGAGTTAGAGATTGCAGTGAGGAATGCCAACATTCCAGTTCAAAGCGCCAGGTGCGGGAAGACTCCCATACACAGCACTGGGAGTCTGTTTACGCAAATTATCTGCTTATCGTTATGTGGCTGCAGGAATGTTGTTATTATCTCAAAGCCGGCTTGGCGAAGTGAGAAAGCAATACGCAGAAACATGCTTATCAACATTTTCGTAAAGGAAAGTTCAACTCTACGTCGTCTGCCTAAGTGCTAATAAAACGGAATTTGATAATGCAACACGTTTTATATAAACTTATCAAAAAGATAACATTATTAAAGTTATTATCCGAACGCGTTGAGATAACATACTATCGATAAATCAATAGTGGGTATTTGTTTTCGGCGTGGTTGAACAAAGGGCACTTTAAGGGGACAAAGGCGTGAAATGAATACGGACTTAGCATAAACAGGCAAACCCTAACCACAAGTTGGCGGTAAACGGACACGTATCAGATTACTATAAAATAAAAAGAGCGTAAATACACACTCCGATAAACAAGCGGAACGAAACTGAGGTCGTCGTAACGAAATCAGCTGAATAAATATTTGACTATGTAGATTATTGAATTAGCGACCGTGTAACAAGCGGAGAAAATAACATGTGAGTTGAAGCTGGAAAATGTGCCACGATTCTCGTTCAGTTGGCAGAATCACTCACGTGAACAACGTCGATAACATTGATAGATAGATTGATAGACGACAATGACATGTTATCATGAAGCTAAGTCCACGTCCGATAAGTGTCATAAGGAGTCATTAAGAACAACTTTCACCCTTCGCCCGCAAGTTTATTAGTCGTGGTCGACAGAACAATAGCCTAAGAATCAACAGTCGTTTGATCCGTTGATTGAACGCCTACACCAGGCTCGGCGAAAGTGATCCGTCATCCGTCTGTCACGAGATATTTAAATATCCGGCCACTGTATTACGTTGTTTTCTTACCTCGTCTGTTATTACTTTTACATTACAAAGCGCATTCTATGGTATTGGATTTAAATTGTCTGCACTGCCCGATTATACCCACAGTAATAATACAGGTAGTCTATACTAATATATAAAGAGGAAAGATTTGATTTTTTGTTTGCATTGAATAGGCTCCGAAACTACTGAACCGATTTCAAAAATTCTTTCACTGTTGGGAAGCTACACTATCCCCGAGTAACATAGGCTATATTATATTTTCAAAAAAATTAGGGATCCTTAATAAAACTTCAATAAGTTGCAAAAAAATAAGAAAACCGAAGCAAAGCGAGGGCGGTTACTCGTTCTATATAATACAGTACGTTAACTTTCTTGGTTGTGTCTGGGTCTACGTACTCGGCGTATGAGTAATTTCCTTTGTCCTTTGTGTTGTTGGACGATAAACGTAGGAAGGGCCAAGTAGGATCAATTAGGCAATGCGCGATACAACTAAGTTTAATTAAAATTGTTGGCAGCAGCTGTATAAACATAGTCGTAATCGACGAAGCACTTCATTTTTTTGGATCTAGATGATCCAAACATCCTAATATCAAAAATAATTTAAATGGCATGGCAATGGCATTTAATAATAGACGAACTGTATATATCAGTAGCATACGCCACAGACGTGAAAGTGCAGAACATTTAGAGTAGATCATCACGTGTGATAGTTTGAACAATACCGACCTTGATGTAACGATGCACGAAAGGAAAACGATTCTCGCAACATTAGAAACACAATCATGGAATTAGAAACATTATAACGCGGTAGTATTAACCATTAATCAAAGACATCAAATATTTTTTAGTTATTAATTAGTAACGATTTCTATTGAACTGAGATAAAGTTTGAAGGTTGCCATTGTGAAGACAGTATTAACAAAGTGATTAACGAAGGTATGATGCTGGAAACAATAAACATAGATGAGATAATGATAAGAAGCAGCAAAATTAATTATATGAGTATAATAAATTGAGTTTTAATGCTTAAGATGACCTTAGACCCTTACAATTGGTTGCGTCCTAATAGATAACACTTAGTTAACATGAAAACAACCAAGAATTCCCATTAAATCTCAATCAGCCGTAAAATTTCTCTCGAAATTTCGATTTAAGTCAGGTAGTACCAAGTGCTAAAGGAGATACTATAAATTTAACGACGTCATATTTTTGCACGGTCGTTAACGCTACAGGAACCGGTGGTGTATTGGATAAGATGATAAAATAAATATGCGAAGGTGTTGCAAAATAATCAGTAACTGGTGAGCTCGGGGCAGTCTGGGCGCTGGCAGATGACATGCCACTTTCTCTCGAATGTTCCGCACAACCCGGACGTACTGCTTTTTACATTGTTTTTGTTAATACGATATCATTATTATCGTGATATGAAACTGAAAGTTAATGTGCTATACTCGTTGAAAAATCGAAAGCAAAACGTTCAGTGCTTGAGTCGCTTTAATATTTAGGTTGTATTACCTTATTAGTTGCAGCTTTCGCTTTTTTGCTTTAAAAGCCGATTATGTCTAAGATTGTAATGACCGTAATGATATCATATTTTTTATTTCATTCCTCTTGGGATCTACTTGTTTACGTGTCCATAATGATTAAATTTTCACGCCCACGATGCTGTTAGATACGCATTACGTAGTCTTGATTTGATTGCTTGGGGTCACTCAATTTCCTATTCCTGTTTACATAAACATTGTTATGCGTCTGACCTGCCTTTGGAGAGAAATCAAAAAGACCTAAACTACGCTCATCAAATTGATTTTGTTCCCTTAATAGTTTTTGAAACGTCTTTTTTTAACATAAAGATGTTATAATAAAGCATGCAACGATTGCTGATTGATAATTACGTAAATAAATTGGTTGCTGTTTGTATTGAATAATAAACGTAACCTTTCATAAGTGGTGTCGATAATTCGACAGTGTTATCCTAACAGATCTATTTAACCAATTTTCGGCTAAATCAGTAGTGGTTCACTACTGATCAATGGCCTTCTAGTGGCCTTTCCGTGCCCTTCCAGTAGCATAAGAACATCTGACTATATTGGCCACTAACTCCTGCACCGATCGTACCTTGAGCCGCTAATGGGATAAATATAATTGAAGCCAAACTTACCCTTTCGCAATGCGGCGGCGGCGGCGCATCGACCTCCGTATAGATACACAGAGTGGACTTCCTGGACAGCGAGTCGCTGGCGAGGCTGCTCGAGCTGGAGCCAGTTGAGAACTTCATCTTGATGCGTCATTCAGCTCCACTTCCTTGATCAGGTAACTTCCAGCTGCACTTCCATGTGGTGTTTCCGGCACATCACACAAGTAAGCGTCACCTGATGGTTCCCTCGACCCTTCAGAGGTGATTTTGCGTAAGTGACAGCGTCTCCCAACGTTTAAGTTAGTCAAAGTCTTCGTGGTCAAAACGTAATCGGAATCGCCAATTGCTCGAGCCTGAAACAAAATAATGAATTATTCCTTAAATCATCCATATTGAACCGTAGAAAGCGAATGTCGATTGTCGACTCTCTGGTTAATGAATTATTAACAAACGTACCGCGACGTCGGTCGGCTAGTAATTAGAGACCCCGCAAAACATCTCCGCACGTCGAAGCGACGGATGACTTACAAACATGGCCTATTGAATCAAGAATGACATGATTGACGCAACTGATAAAATAAAACAAAAACCGTGGTCTATTTTCAGTCTAAGTTTCTGATATGTTGCTTTTAATATGTTGAAATGTTAGTTGAAACGCAACAAGGACTGAGCAATTTAGATAAGGCGATCGATACTCAGATAGATGGACTGAACCCATTAAGAGTAGATTGAATGAGCGATAATGTAACAGGCATTTTTTATCTTTGATTGCAGTGGGAAGTGAGGTCTCAGACAATGTTTACATTGTTAATGTCAAATAAAGAGGGCAGAATGTTACGAAGGCAACAGAGAACATAGAACGTGATTTAACTTATTCAGGCCTGTACATCTCTGCGTTGAATTTGAATCCTAATATAGAAAAACAATACAATAAAATCTTAATTTGTCATATAAATTGAAAATTTGGTTCAATAAAGTGTCGTAAGTGAATATCAGATCTATCCTAATGTGCGTATATATCAAATTGTTACGAAAAAATTAGCGGCGTCGACAAAGGTTAAGTCTAAGTTGGGAAACAAGGTAGCAAAAATATCGCAATTCATGAATGTCCAAATAGCCGCTTTAAAGCAGAGAAATATATTGGAAATTAAACTGTAATAAAATGGATTTCTGACCTAGTTATCAAAATGTAGTAATCCTTATCGCAGCTACGTGAAAGAATCTATCACTTGAAGTTATTATCTCAATAACGACGTCAACGTCTACCTTCTTGACAAGATGTATCAAACTGATAACAATTCGAAGAATGTAAGTACAATCTTTAAACAAAGAATTGAATTTCACGCGCATACGAAAAAAACGCAATGTCCATATTTAACAGTAGTTACCCATAAAATGCCATATTGGAATTTGAGCTATGTTCAAGGTATTTTACGACTTTGAAATGTGACTCACATAGAGCGTACCGGTGCCTAGTATCAGGCCTTTAGACTTTATGTCAAGGTATTAAGAGAATTGCCCGTTAGTACATTAACATTGTTGTATTGTCGTGTGGTAACGCGATAACAACAACAGTTACGCAACAGCTCCAAAGCCTCCGAAGTATCACCGCTACTGGCCGATGACTACTATTACCTAATGGTAGCAACACAAAAAACTACATTCATTGTCGTTACACTAGAAGAAATGGAGAGAAATTTACTGTCACAACTCGCTGCAAATGAAATGAGTCAAAAGAAACTATTGGTAACATCGAATACTAATCTCAATTTAGTGTGTTCACAATAGGTCGCATAAGAATTTATTAGTGGCGTAGAAAGTAAAGTGAAAAGTTAATTTAAATCAATTATGATTAGTAAAAAAGTAGACAGTTGAGAAAGGAAAATAAAACATTAATTTCAACGCTTTTAATTTTCACAAGAAGTACCTATTTGCAAGAAACTATTCCACTGTACACTTTTGACAAATAGGATAAAGCTATTCGAATTAAGTAATGTACAAAGTACACGACTAACAAGAACTTCACAATGTCCAAGGGGAATAAAACAAAGACGACAAACAACAAAAGGTGTATGAGAAAATACAGTTGCGATATCAATTAAATCCCGTAGCTCGTTAAGGGCCTGTACTTGTTCAACAATGGTTAACGAACTCGATATAGAAACGCAATAGAAATAACTTATATAATATGCCTACACCTATATTGTTGTTGCTATTGAAACCAGAAGTAAAACAGATTTAAATAAAATAGGCAATTGTAACAGAGAAAGAAAACATAATGCAACAGAAGTATTAAAAGAACAGCTACAATTATTTCTATTGCTTACCTAATAGTACAATCATTTGTTTTTCTTCTTCGACCTTTATTGTAAAACATTCGTAATTATTATATGGATCATAATGATGCAACTCTTATGTTTTTCAAACTATCACTGTCATAGATAACAAACAATTGATGAATGCAATCAATAAAACAATGCTCGCTGACGCATCAAGCGCGACTGAATTTCCTTGTAATGACTAGTTTCTATAAATATGATAAGATCCCACTTTTATTCAGGAAAACCAGCCTGGCAGCAGTGGCAGCTGGCACGCAAGCTCAAGCGAATCTATGATTAGTGACTAGCAAGCCGGATCGACGCAGGAAATGTGAACACATTGACCGACTGTACCCTGCATTCCGTTACGTGAATATGAATACTTATTAACTTACTTTAACTTACTGTTTAAACAATTCAGTTTCATATTTATGAAAAAGAAAATCTTTATGGATGGAATAAAATATAAATTAAAGTACTTATATGTTTTTTTTAATTTCACGTTTGATGGAAAAAATCAACGTTTTATTTTATTTAATAGCATGTTTTTGTATGAATTATATAAACGTTCGCATACGAATTAATTGTGTAATTTGTCTACTGAAAAAGGTTTGTTTGTGCGCTAACTCTATAACTTCCTGCTTTTACTAAAACCATAAGAAAAAACTTTTTTCTGCATTTTGTTGAACGTCATAACATCATGAAATACATCATGTATCTTATGATGGTTTTGTGGCATTAAACGCACTAATAAAAAAATTAAAAAAAAAAATGAAACTGAAATCGACTAATTGGTTTGTCTTGATAAAAAGTATGTAAAATACTTCAAAAATACGAATATATTTTTTAATCAGTAGCTCGAGCACGAATATTTGCGAGAAAGTATTCGTATGGTTAACGTAAGCAATTTGTCAAATTTGTATGGCATTTTAGTACCATTTACGTACGATAGGGGCGCTTTTGAAAAAATGCCATACAAATTGCTTACGTTAACCATACGAATACTTTCTCGCAAATATTCGTGCTCGAGCTACAGGTCTATACTATTAACACTACGTGACAAAAACCGAATACAAGTGAACCACAGCTGATAAAGAAATAAACGTAGCGATAGTAAAACAAAACAGCAACGATGAACACCCCTGCCAGTAAAAGTTAAACAAAATGATGGTATGCAAATGAGAAGATGTCATGTCATGCTTCCTTCTGTAACATGAAGCTGGTGGTCCACCTTGCCGAGCTCCTCCGAGCGTGGCGAAGACCGCGCCCAATCAGGTGGAACGCACGCACTTTACAATTAATGGCATCGGGACACGCAAACAACTATCGGACGAAATTTGTACTAACGGGATTTAACTCTTAACGGAATTTAATTACTAGCAAATTTGGATGATGCCGACAAAGAGCGAATTAAGAGATTTATTTTGTATGGCAATAGTTAAAAGTCAGAAAAGATAACGCAAAGTCATATTCAGAAATATAGATAACTTATAAATGTTATGGCAGCACCTTTGACTTATTTATTACTATTTACTGTTCCTACACAGTACCATGTTGGTCTAATTGGACATTGGACCAATGCAATGTTCCGTACATTTCATTCAATGCGACGACGATGTCTCATACAGTTCGTAACAAAGAAAGAGAGAGAGAGAGAGATGTCGCTACTTTTTACTTGAATGAAGAATATTTGTACGAAATATTCCAATGAACCTATCCTTCCTCTTGAAATCACTGGGTAGCATACCTATGTATATATTGATACGAATAAATTACTTGATTTCATGAAGGAAAACATTGAGAGAAAACTTTAAGATCTCTATAAATTGATTGTATTATTCTCTAGTTTAAGGGCTTGTTTCACAATCTTCAAGGAAGTCCGAAGTAAGGTATTCGTTGGTTAAGTTGACATTTCGTGTATGTAAAATGACACTTTAACGTCACTTTAACCAGCGAATAACTTATTCAGGACTCTACTTGAAGATTGTGAAACAAGCCCTTATTGTTATGGGATTTGATGATTATAATATATTACATCATTAAAATATTATAGAGAGTGAGAAATTTCTTCGAGAGAAATTATAATGAAGGCTAAAAATAAAGCCACGTCACCACTGATAAGCAGCACCAGGTATATAAAACGATCATAAAACGTTATATAAACCAAGATATGGATACGTGCTCAAAAGAATGAAGTGAGAAAAGTCATAAAATAAAATTCTTTCACGAAATAAAATGCCAGAGACTTTGATGGGCTCCTTAACACACTATACGATTGCGCAAGTATATGTATCTACTGTGATAGGAATTTCATGAATAAGTTTAATAAACAGGAATTACTTTTGGTCGTAGTAATTCTTCAATAATATGGTTAAGATACAGATAAAATTAAAAGGCATTCCATTTCAAAGGATATGAGACGTAGGTTTCGATATCAGGGGAGCTGCAGACTATTTACAACTTCTTTCTACACCAACAAAATGGATCTTTAGCAAAACTGTTTTATTTAGAAGCTCTTTTGAATCTTTATCCTAATTCTTCAATGAAGCGTGTTACAGAGCCGTTCGCTCTACGTGATATTGTTATCCAAAAGCTCCCAAGTTCAACGACCAAGGCGGGAGGTCAGGTGTGAGATAAAAAAGTGCGCAGCAATTTCCGCAATATCTAATTTTCGGTCGTAAACATTAATTGCGCTTATTAAACTGGTTCGCTTCGGTGTGTTCGCAAATAGGACCTCGATTTTAATGACTGAGAAGCTTTTAAGACGAAAAAATAACACATTTATAAGGACAACAAAAATTTTAATGTCTTTACCGATTACGGCGCTGTGTCCAAATATCTGTCGGTCTCGATTACGACTGCTCTTGTAATTTTACGTATTTCAGTTCCGGAACGAATGGTGAATATCGAAGTTAATATCACGGTGTAACTGGGAAAAGAAAAAACTTCGGCACAACTAGTTTGATTCGCATCAGCAGGCAAATCTGGCTTTAGTACGCTTAAGTCAACTAGTGAAAATTCACAAAAGAGGTTATATGATGAATTTACAAGGATTATTTTTCCGACCCAAATATCGACCAATAGAATTGCACCATTCGACGTCACGTGGTACAACCTACATGGTATTATACTGATAATTTTTTGAAAATTTTCTCTGGTAGTTGCTATATATAAAAAACAAAACATGATCCAGTCAAATTAACCACACGTCAAACTGACAGGTTGAATTCAATTGTGAAAATTGGAGATTTTGCATGAAAATGAGTCAAAACTGTACATTTCGTCTCATGGTGCAATTCTATTGGCCGACATTTGGGACGGAAAAATAATCCCCCGAATACCACACGAGCTTCAAAATTATCTGGCATTTCCCTCAAGGTTCCCTGCAAACAAATAAAATCGTCAAGTTTTTCAGGAAAAATCACTCGCGCTTCGCGCTCGTGATTTTTTAACCTGAAAAACTTGACTCCTTCATTTGTTTGCAACGAACCTATCGGGAAATACCCGATAATTTTGAAGCTCTTGTGGTATTATAAGTGAAAACTATCCGAGGCGAAAATTTGAGTTATGAGTTTGAATTTCTGTTCTTGGTCTGGGCGTTTGTCTGTTGTCTTTATGTGTTGTCCATGGCTCCCACGATGCAGGGAATCCTAGTGTGGGGCTATGAGTGTGAAGCGTAAAAATATATACATAATTTAGAATCAATTTGATCAAACGCCTTATTTGAATTAAAATGTAACGATAGTAACTCGCTTCCATGTTCATGAAAGTGACCGATTTTAGGGTAATTAAAAAGAAACTGCCTTTATAATGAGGCAACCGTGTAGGACGGATACCTTTATCAAGATGTACCTCGACCCTTACATTGCAGAGAAGTCGAGAACAAGTTACAACTGCAAAATCTCAATAAAATTTAGTTTCTACTGCCACTATAAATAACAGCTTGTACCTAGTATCCTATTCACCATGACTAGTGATCCCGCTGCTAGGACCAACGTGTGCGGTCCTTGCATAAAGATAATAATCTCGGCCATAAGAAATGCAAAAACTTGCAAGTCAAACATTTATGCGACAGTTTGGAATTGGAATGTAAAAAAAGCAAAAGTCCTGCTACGCTTTGGATGTTTTTGTTTTGAAAAAGGGACACATTCTCTAACGCTGTAAAAGTATGCAAGAAAATTTTAACTTGCTCGTGTCTCTTCATCAGATGAATAAATGCTTTAAAGAGTCCCTTATTTTACTGCTAATTATTTGTCTTCATAACTTAAGTATAAGTGTTATTTGAGTCAGAATTATTGTAGCATTGATTAAATAGATGAATGAATAATCAACAAGTCCGTTTCAATTGCCGTCTACTTTTTTAAGCGGTTCATTAATATCGTTGTAAACGTTTAATTCAGATTGAAAAGGCATTTTGAAAGTATGAGTTATTGTAGTATTCTTTAAATAAAACACAATGGATACTCAACGGTCCGTTATTTCGATTGCTTGCGGCTATTCCATCAAATCACTCGAGCACCCATTTTGTACGAACCCCAAATACTGAGGTCACGACTGAAGTACCTCAAGACCTCAATGCCGTTACCCTTGAATATGTCATATGCGTATTTTTATCAATATTATTTATATCAACCACCTTGAACGCCTAAATAGGCTGGTCACGATTTCCATCACTCTTAAGAGCCGTAATAAGTCACAACCGAAATCTTTTTTACGCGGTCGGATCAGTTTTGTTTTGGACATTAAAGAATAAGCAGTTCCGGAATCTGTACTCTGAATAAAATTGTGGATCGGTTAACGATGACGTAATGATTATACTTGTATCTTCGTTCAGCCGTAAAGTAGCTTTATCTGTTTGTTTGTTAACTGAAAAATGGTAAGGCTTGATGTCAACTTCATTTTAACCAGTTAGGTAATTCTGGATGACAGACATTTCCTATTGCGCAAAGAAGAAACATCGACTTAAGTAGTAAAAATATGTATGTACAGTACGGCCGACGTATCTTGGCACTCTGAACATAGGCTCTGCGAACTTTAGCGCATGTAAGACAGCGACACGAACACGACACAAAATGCTAACGTGTGACTGAGACATAATACCGATCATTGCCCGAATGTTTAGTTACTGCGCCGCGCAGCCTTCTGCACGAAGTTCAGACTCGCCAAGATACGTTGGCCGTACTGTACTGTATAGAGATGCGTATAGTTAATGTCTTCGAATTGACATAGTTCACAAGAATAAATTCAGTGGAGAATCAAAGCCGCGTCTATTCACTTAGTCAGAGTCTATTAGTCGTGGTATTAGAATGAATTTATTTGCATTAATTATTACCAGGCAGTTGACAACAAGTACTGACCGGGCGGGGAGTCCTATTCGTGAAGAATTTACATACAATAAAATCCCTTGTTAATTTAATTGCTGCACGCTTACAAATTAGAAGGTTCATGGTAAAAGAAAAAGTGCAACTGGAAACCAGTTTAAAAAGCTGGTCCCTCTACCTGTCTGAGCCCGTGACTTTGGACATTCCATACATATTTTTGAGTATATAAATCGTGCAAAGTGATAATAGTGAGAATTGGTCACGCTTCAATTAATTCGAGGCGTGTACGTTAGAATGTAGTAAAAAAGTTACTTGGGATTTATATTTTATATACCTATATTACATGCAGCCGTTTTTGTTCTTCTTTGTTTCCTGTTCCGGAAAGAGCAAAAAGAAATTGTTGTTTTTACTGGCATTTAGCTATATCGATTATATGTTTAGCATTACGTGAGGAAAATACCTGGTTTTTAGAATTCTATTTATATGGGAAAATCGTTTTTATAATTCATGTTTTCTATATTTATAGATAGAAATTTGTAGAAAAATGTGTAATGGATTCACATTCGTTCAAACGTTAATAATAGTAAGAATAACTAAAAGAATAGGAAATATCAAAAAAATATTTCTTGTTAGTCAGTTCTCTATGAAATCCAAAATGCTTGAGAGTAATAACCAAACTGGGTGGTAGAAAAAAGCATGTTCTATTGTTCGTAAAGGTAACAAAATACCTGCGGTGTAAAGAAATAAATCAATGACTATCTCTCTCTATTTAGATATTACTGTACCTGTCCATTTATCTATAGGGTATGTGGGTATATCACTACGTCTACATCCTGCACATTCAATATTGCTTTTTGCTTCGGTTTTAACTCTCATATACCTGTTTGTCCCACTTTCGACGTTTTATGCCCTTTAATTTATCACAATTTCAACTTCACCAAACCTTACTGATATATTATGTCGGACACTATTTACTTCATAGCGTGGAAAAGTTTACAATGCATACTCTTAACGCTCATCCCGGAATGTTGTTAGAAATCTGGGACCGTTTCACCTCGCACGCCACGTAATTGACCTGTCTGCGCGTCTTCGTCGGCCATTATTAAAATACTTAAATAGACGATAGTATGTCATATCACAGAAGACATAATAGTACTTTGGTCTTCAAAGGCGACGCGTCCGTTATTTGCGGGCAATAGTAATGAGGCAACTCCAATTTCACATTTCGATGTCAGCGAGAGGCATTTGGTCGGAAAAAGAAGCAAATAAGATTAGACTGCATCGATGTCACGGCCGCCCTCGACGATCTTGTTACCAGTTATACAAACTATTTTATGTCAAGCGCACAGTCTTCGATAGACTGGAAAAAACCAGTTGCAATAGACACCGTATCTATTAGAGATTCACAAATTAATTGCTAGGATCCGTTAGTGTCAGATGTGAATTAACTAAGTGCTGATACCGACCGGTTTTGATACACAATATTTTCTAGAACGATATTAGAAAGATAGCGCACTGATTTGATTACCGACACCAAAATCTTCCATTCACATCTAGAAATTTCGTTCGAGAAATTTGATCCCGACAAATATGTCGCGTGCACAATAATGTCGCACCACAAATGATTTTAATGCTTGCAACGCTGCATCTGGTCCGGTAAAAGCTTGCTGTATCGTAGTTGCGACAAGAGAGTAAAAACGTGATCATTGTGCGACTGTGAAAGGTCGGAAAGGTTTGGAAATGTAACACCGTCGTAACGCAACATGCAGTAATGTTCCGAGACGGTTTCCCTCCTATTCAGCATTGTAATGCAGCCATTATTATTGCTTATAGTCAACCGGATATCCATATGCGTGAAACGGGTCATGAGTCGCTCGTTTATGGCGCACGATGTTGGCTTACGGGCACCATTTCTGATTCTAAAGACGTTGTATCTATCGCCTAGTTTTTAGCTCGCCCGGATTTATAACCGTAAGCTGGACTGGGGCTTACTCCTAATACAGAAACTTCTCGAAATGCCAGCACTTATCCGTACAAGGACTCGATACCACTTAGTAAATAAATAGCTGTACGATTGGTTATAACAGAACTTGTCGCTGCACTGAACGCTACAACAAAAGCAAAACTAATCTGCAATTCAACATAAATGAGGCCATGTCAATTAGTACTGAACGTTGTATGAAGGGTTAAAAATGTCGAAACTCGTGCTTGGAGAGATAAAACAGGTCATTTCATTAGACATCCAACGGTTTCAGTTGGGTCAACAGAGTTATAATTACATCACAATACGCCAGGCGAAGCGATCTTTTGTAATGGAGATGACGCAAACTTAATCGTGTGTAGACAATTAACCAAATATTTGTCGAAACCGTTATGTTGTGGCGCGACGTCATTCTTACAACACAACAACATGTTGTTACAATGACTGAGTTTGTTTTTATGTTTCCATTGTCGCTGGCCATGTGCGATGTGGGAAATAGAACCCTATTAGACAAAGAACTATTAAATTTTCTGCATTAACTTTACTTTTTAATAAAAATTCAGTTTCATTCTGTTCTCAAAAACCACGTATAAGCGATTGAATGATTTACAATAGAATTAAAGCTTATACTGAAAGCGCCCAAAGTCATTTCTACTGCTCTGTAGAACCTTATTATACTGATATCATTATTAGTCAAGCCTAATCATTTAATTCGGTCCCCGGGTTAAACTTATTTGCATTTTTTGGAATAGGGTTGGCTACATAGGAAACTAAATAATACAGTTTCCACATCACCTTAAACAGGTTTTGCACATACACACCGTTCTAACATCTATTTAGTGCTTAATGCCTTAAAAAATCTTGGTCAGCCGCCTGTAATGGCAAAGATTTCTTTTTCTGTTTCGTCCCCCATATTAAGCCATTCAGTCCATTAGTGGAGGCATGTGTAAAACTTACACGCAAGGTTTTCTTATTATTTCAGTGTGTAACTCTTTCCTAGTTCATTGTAAGGTAGTGCATTTTCCAAGCTTCACAGCACTGCTGTAAAATTGAATTAGTGCGCCAGATAGATACAGCCATGTGAGCAGGCCAAGGTTTCTATTATCTACTTATTCATATTCTCGTGTAAGCTGAAGCC
This sequence comes from Thymelicus acteon, assembly GCA_951805285.1. Classification (NCBI taxonomy): domain Eukaryota; kingdom Metazoa; phylum Arthropoda; class Insecta; order Lepidoptera; family Hesperiidae; genus Thymelicus; species Thymelicus acteon. The sequence continues at coordinate 3,669,941 of OX638216.1, forward strand.
AACAAAACAGGAATAAGCAGTACGCGTTCTTTACACAATCAATGAATGTAACTTATTCACTTACAAATGATTCATCTATTAATTCTTCCGTAAATGTTATACCTACTATCACCAATTGTGTTATCTTATCATGGCCTTTAGCTGCTGGTAGCCTTGGAATATTTATTGACTGATTACGTAAAGTTTACTTTTCGGATAGGTTATTTTACGTTCCACAATTTCACTATTCTTACTGAAACTACTTAACTTTTGTTAAATGCTTTTCAGCAAGCTTAATTACTTTTTATCTTTGACTAAAATTATCTAAGGCATAGAATGTTTAAATCGAGCGTTCTAAGACCGAAATCTTTTTCTAAATGTAGCCTAACGTTTTTGCCCATTGCGTAATGTTACCTGATTGAATAATACAAAGTATTATCAGTTTTTTCCGCCTTTTGTATCGTCAGTATTGTGTGCATTGTCAGTTTATTTTCTGTTTGTACTACGTAACTGTGGTGCTGCTATTTTAATCGTTACTTTCGGCTATTTTATAGCTTTGTTTGAGACTTTGTAAGAGGCTTCAGATTCTGAAGCAACACTACCCATCACTGTCAGTATCGATGGCCCATCTATGAGGACAGCCTCGCCATCAACGATCTCACGCAATTATCTAGTTGGCGAATCGGTTTAAATTACTTATTTAGAACATGGGTTATGAAACTCGTTTAGAGCTTGCGCAACTCCGGTTAGAATCGTGATCACTTGAACCCTGAATAGGAGGTTCTGTGCGTGGTCCAATTTGACACATGCACCTTGATGGTATGTAGGCGCCAATGTTTTGACTGTGCGACTTGGAATGTGCAAGGCTAAGTGATAACTATCGATTTATCAATAGGCCGATGTTGGGAAGGGTTCAGGAAATTGTTATACTGATCAAGTATAAGAAAAAAACACATTATTATATACAGTTTAAGTAAATTTAAATTGTCTGCAAAACTGTAATATTAATTACCACTTAAAAGAAAAAGTAATACAGTTTAATATTCAAATCAAATTCCAAACAGTGCCAGGGCCTTGGCTTCTCCATTGTTTTGAAGGAATTCTTTGCGCAACCATGTTTTAAAATGTTTTGTATTGAGGCTTCTAATCTTGTCGTTAACTTACTTCATAAACGGTATGAAATTGCGAGACCCAGAAGCAAATTCATTCTGAATAATTTCACCTCTGCGTTCTCATTAGGTACTTTTTAATTTCGTTATTTCTCTTCAATACAACCTCTTTTGTGTCTTACAACGATATATTTTTAACATATTAATTCAAGAGCCTTTGTACCGTATACTGTACTCACAAGCACATCAGCTTTCAAGAATGTGTTAAAATCAGCTATGCAAATGAAAACGACCTAAGTGACAATACTGAACATGAAGCGTCATTATTATCTTCGAGTCAGTTTAAGACTAAGTTGAATTTAGTTCGTATTCATTTCACAGGGGAAGCGCGGGTTTTTCAATGACTCGAACGTGCAAATAGGTCTTTGTGTTAACAGACCATTAAGGAATAAGTGGGATAACCGTTATTTCAATATCCAGTTTGAGTACAACATCTTAAAAACATTTGCCTATTCTTTTTCTTTTTAAGAGCTCTAATCTTGCCATTGCACTTTTCTGATTACTCATTGTGGTAAACACGAACTGTTTCGAAGGTTTCTACTTGTTACGACTTGTTAGTCACTAACGACTATCTAATTACACTTATTACGATGAACAATAAGTTTGTACTTTGTAGTAATTAAAGACATGATTCATTAAATTTGTAATTTTCTCTCACTTAGATCCAATTTAATAACGTACGTATAAATTTCTTTTTCAATAAACGCAAGCTCTGACGTCACTTCATTAGTTCTGACCTTACAAAGAAAGCCCGCTGTGTGCGCTGATGAATGAAATATTTCCGTTTGAAATTCAAAACCGTGCGATTGTTCCACATAACAATAATTCTAGCACCGAGCTATGCGTAACAGAACCAGTCCATAGAATGGGTCCGTACTAAAAAATATAGACGGCACTGGTCGGCACATATTGTGCTGAACAAGCTTTATTTTTTTTTATTGTGGGTTTTTAAATTATTGGATGTTACCAAAAATTTATTATCTGCACCCTATCATTGGTCGAAGTTAAGAGCCGACACCCTACGAGTGGCTACAAGTTATCAAGTTCAACGTCAACCAAACCTATGATTGGTCGAAATTGTTCATCCAATCGTGATTCATCTTCAGGTACCTGTTCGAAGTTTGTCGTTCAGATGTATTTATTTCTTGGATGTTACTTAAAGGCACAAATAGCCGTACCTAAGTCACTAAAATGAATTTAGTTTACTCATTCATGCATGCGTCTCATAACTCGAGGATTAGGATTGGCTTCCACTATCGGCTGGTAAGTGAGAATTATGGGAGCACCAACTCTATGGTTTCCAATATTTCTACACTTACCACACAATGTATTAGGACAAATGATTTTCGCAATCATCTCAGTGTATAGAATGATATTGATTGATATATCTAGAGTATAGCTATTGATAAACCGTGATGAAATGATACACCGCAGCCTGTTCGAAGATAAAACGTCTGTCGATAACAATTTGAGATTATCGAACAAAAATTTACAAATGAAATAAGCACAATAAACTACAACGAATCCTGATTAAGCGAATAGTTATTGAGTAAATAACTTATTTGTATAAGGTTTAACTATTTAAGCTTAATTATTTAGCCTGTGGATTTATAATCGCTTTGAAGTTTTAGGCGTAAAATAAAAATATGCAAAGGATAGGTAATTGAATGTCATTATTCATATTAAATTAGATATGCAGGCATTTTTCCGAAAATAACCTAAATCCTGTAGAGTCTATTGTTTTTGTTACCTGAGTTTTAACGAAAGGAGACAATGGGTGTGGTGTCAATGTTATCTTTAGGGAGTATCAAGGGATCTTATCAGAACTTACTGTCATTATGAGAAAGGGTGTGATGTGAAGTAAAGCAGGAAATATTAATAAGATAATATCACTTCCTCAGTGAGTTTCTTATCTTAAGCACGCGTCGTGTTAATATTTCAATGCGTAAAAGCGTTGTAAGGGTAAGGTAAGGGTGAGCGTGCCCTCCCTGATAGATAGCGAGTGACAGCAACGTATTGGTGATGCCTTGTGTGTACGTCTGTCACGTTACGACGTCCATTTTTGGACATAGACGTAATCATGGACCTTAGAAAATGATCTGCGTGCTCCTTCCTAGTGCATAAACTACCACCCTAACCCAATGATATTTAAAAATATAGATACGTTATACCCTTACAAATCAACCAAAAAATCTGTTCCGAAAAGAGCTACAACACACACACACACACACCTTTATCTTTTGTTTCACTACACCAATCACATTGGTATAATACGCAAGGACATTTAACGCTGTATGTAAAATGTCAAGCACTTCTGACAACAATAAAAGCGTGCGTATCGTCTTGTATTGACAAAGCGACTACGAGTACGAAGCAGAACGGTCAATTGCCTGTTCTTACGCTCCTCATCGTCGGCGCGCTAGTGACATATCTACCTCTTTTTTACATTATAATGTCATTGCCCTAACCCAAGTGTTATTTGAAGAAGTTTTCATGTCGCCTCCGACTTAATGACATTAAGGAAGGATTGACGATGAATATTTTAATCTCATCTTTGTACTCGTATAAATAATAAATAAATCGAATCCCTTAATTTATTAAATTGCAGCCATGCTCAATAGAGAATTATGATTAACGTAATTAGGTATAAGTTGTCGCTTATATCTTTAACCTAGGCTTTACGAAAGATAAGTGTCAAAACAATATTATCAACGTAGTTGCTATTGAAGACGAGCGAGTTCTACCCGATTATACATAACGAAGTCCCACGAGTATTTGAGCTCAAAAAGCGCTGTAAAATCTATAACAATTTTGTACTGGCATTCGTTCTTAATGTAAGTGTGAATAAATTATATTGATCGAGTGTTTATTATATGTAATTATATGTTTCGCCAGCTGCTACTAAATCCTTCGAGTGAACGAACTTGGTATCAGAAACGAAACACATTCCACTATGTTCAAGTATTGAATGCGTGTCCGTGGAAATCTACATACTAATTAATAACTATGGAGAAATAGGGTTGCTACTTATAAGCTTTTAAATTATTTGCCTTATAATTAAAAGGCTGGAGAAAAGAGACTCTAAAGCACTACTCACTTGATGAAAGGTTTTTGACGTGATAACGTCTATTAAAACGATGAACGCCGGGAGCACGCACGAAAAAATGTAGCGTTCCGCGAGCGAGAGAGCGGCAAAAGCGAGAGAGAGGCACGATCGGCGTATCGTAGCCGATGCCGTAGGCGAGCCATAGGCGAGCTGAGTTGAGTGGAGCGGAGGGGGGCGGGGCGGAGCGGGGCGGGGCGGAGCGGAGCTTTGTCATGACGTTGTCACGTTAAACTACCGTCCGTAAACAGACTTTACAAACAAAGTATTTTTTTTTCTTAAATGAACGTCAATTAAAAAAATCTTTTCTAAAAACAAGAAAAACACAACCCTAGTGGCAATACAGCTACTTCTTCAGTTCGCAAAGGAATTCTGAATCTTAACAAATATAATGATCGACAGCTGACGCCACTGTTAATTTTGTTTTTTTATGAAAATTCCTTTCAATAATGTTTTCTGATGTTTGCCATAATGATGTCAGGATGGATACTGATGTCATCAGTTCATCATCGACATGAATATAACAATGACGTTTGTAAACAAAAATCAATAATCTAATATATAAAATTCTCGTTTCACGGTGTAAGAAGTTGAACTCTCCGATACGACTCGACCGATTTTCGTGAATCTTTGCGTGCATATCTGCTAGGGTTGAGAATCGGACATCTATTGTACATCCCCCTACCCCTAAAATTTTTTTTGCAGAACAACGTTTGCCCGGTCAACTAGTCTATACATATATAATTCTCGTGTCACGGTGTTAGAAGTTGAACTCCTCCGAAACGGCTCGACCGATTTTCGTGAATTTTTTCGTGCATATCGGCTAGGGTTGAGAATCGGACATCTATTTTTCATCCCCCTACCCCTAAAAAATTTTTGGCAGAACAACGTTTGCCCGGTCAGCTAGTATATCTACACAGATAAAACGATTTTTAGACAAAACTATAAACATGGAAAAATCGTTGAATTTCTTGATATCTACCTATGTATGTATATTATATAGAAGTGTAGAACCAATGAGCGTGAATAAGATGATTGATAACACGGTTATTCTCGAATCTCACAGATAAAAGTCACTGCTGATTATGCAGTGACACCATTTAATGATAAGTAACGGTTTTAACTTACATACAATAAATAAAAACTTGTGTTTCTGTGTGAATAACAACAAAACGTAAATTATTACTAACCAATTTTCGTTCAGTTAATGTAACATTTACACACACAATTATTTTAATTAAGGGTATTAAGCCAGCGTTGTGACAAATTATTTAGTATGTATGTATGTATGTATGTATGTATGTATGTATGTATGTATGTATGTATGTATGTATGTAAGTAAGGTTAATACTCGCCTAATCCTAATCCTTAGTTAAAACAATATTAAAACAATCAATATTTTATCTGTGACCTCTTTAACTTATGCCAAATTGCTTTTGAAGTCCTAATGTTTCTAACAAACGAGTCACTCATCTCAGTTGCTCTGTGAACCTCATCAAAATAATACAACAACCATCTTTGGTGTCATTGCATAACGTAATGACGTAACGTAATGTCATTTGCCGTGTATAATTTTGATAAATGGAACGTATGCCCAAACCAGGCAGAGAACAAAAACAAACCGAATCAAATCTAATCAATTTAGCAAAGGTCACGACGGGTCACTGCGATGTTTCAAGAGAAGAGAACCATTGAGAATTTCGTAATATATTTAATTTAAACTTTTCAGATAGAAACAACCACAGGATTTCGTGGCTGACCAATCAACGCGAATTAATATAACGGACTATGATTTCGTAGCGCAAATGTCATAAGCATAACGTTTAGAAAATATGTCAAGCATCTTACTTACAATTTATTGGAATCTATACTTGTATCAAACAGGAACAAAAATCCTTTATACCTACAAAGTTTGAAAAATGTTCAATTCAGTCGTAAACGATAGCAGGAATATAATTTACCTGCAGGACTTAACGAAGCACATAGATATAATAAACATTAATTTCACCTTTCTATCCCACACGATCCTAACCTAACTCTCAGTTACTCAGACAACCAATAACGTTGACTGCTAGTTAACTTTGAGACATTTGAATAAGTGATCGTTATTTTCCGAGCGGTTCAAATCTCTTAGATTTACATCCATTTACCTTCTAGCACATCTAAGATCATCACGTCCAATAAATGGCAAATATATAGCGGCGATTATCTAAACGTGTCTCGTCAAGGCGGTTATTTCTCGCGTAGGTAATTGCATGTTTTCTAATTTTTATTGCCGACGAGCTATCAAATTACGAGGCGTGCAGTTTCGAGCTTGAGTATTTTAGAGTTCAATGGTAGCCGATAGTCTTGTTTTAAAAGACGCAAGTCGTCCCAAATGTTCTTCAAGTCTTCAACCTACTTATTAACCGCCGCAAGCGCGACATCTAATTGTAGTGCTTTGACGACTCACTTACTTACCGGTTTCTGAGCCCCTTGCATCATCAATTTGATCAGCGCAATAATTATCTTCCTAGAAAGCGTTGACATTGAATCTTATCGAACCATCTTGCATGAATCGGTGGCACATTTTTCAACTTTCTGCTTCACACCGCCGAAGCGCTTGGAGTGAACGATCGCGATAAATCATTAACTGCTGTATGCAGCATGACACATCATTCACATACTTATCATGGTGTCGAGTGCACCTGTAGACGGTTTGGTGAGATCGTGGGCGCGTCACGCACCGGAGAAAGTGTACCTTGCGACTGGCCCCCAATTAGGTTGCGACCTCGAAAATCAACGGCCACGGGCCTTTTTTTTTCGTATCGCGAACCGACGCGAAGTGCGGACGCTCCTCAGAACCGGTCGCTGGTCGGTGTATGACCGTGAATCGGTTGGTAGTGATGTTCGAGAACAGAACTATTGGCGTGATCTATGGTAGAGACGTACAGACAGGACAAAAGTATACTATATCTACTAGAACCGCAATTTCAATATCGCAAGTTAGCTCGAAGGACCAAAAACGAACGGAAGACAGATCTTCGACATCGTAATCTTGATAAAGGAAGCATAGGAATATGAAAATGTGAAATATGAAACGTATGACATACATATTTACAACTAGCCAAAAAGGCAAACATTGTATTACTAAAGTAATTAGTTGACATTTGACACCAATGCGGTATCACCAATAATGTTAAGAATCTATTAAACACGTATAGGTACTATAGGTATTAAGTTAGTATTAGCACAGAAGTCATAATAGTACTTATAATAGTAATTAGTCTACTTTGCAATAATCAACTGTAATCAACAACAACAGTAGACTAATACTAACTTAATAAGAATGGATTTCCGCAAAGTAACGCCTAATACTATTAACAAGTATACATAGGTAATTAGGTACTAAATCCTTATTTACAATTTTATTAGAAAGGAATATTACTTCATATCAATAACAATTGCCGTGACGTAGATCCTTATCTTTTTCATTATCGTCATATACTTATTCTGCCACTGTAACAAAGCATCAAAACAATTGAAATCTTATCTTGTATGTATGGTATGTTATTAAGTCGCTCGTTTATGTCTCATTTAGGTCCGTATTCCTGTACGTTAAGGTCCGTGTGAGTTTCGGGGCTCGTTCCCAAGTCCAGTTTCTCCGGTCCCGGTCACAAACTGGATTCTTTTAAACACTCGACCCGACGGGATTCGACCCTAAGAGCTACGAGTACTTCAATGGCCCGTCTTCCGTCTGTTAGCGCATAACCCAAAGCAAGGGCGCATTCAAAACGCTATAATCTAAGCTACTAATAATAAAATGGTAACAGCAAAGATATTTTACTACACATAATAATTATGTCACGTTCATACAATATGGAGTATATTAATCCGTGGTATGAGATTTTATGGGAATAATTTTTTTCCGTTACGTTATGTTATCTTATGCGTTATACATATTTGTAATCCGCAACACAGAATCTAGCTGATGGCGTTGTATGGTTGATCAGTAACAACGCCATATTATGATAATAATAATCTCGGTACATCCTGATGTGAAACATCATCATAAATCATCATCATCAATTGATTGTCATTTTTATGTCAACTTTTTTTGTAATTTTTTGGTAGTGTTTTGTCAATTAATAAGTACATTTTTGTCAATTTTTTGGTCATTTTTTGTAAATTTTTTTGACAATTTCTTATGTCAATTTTTATATCAATTTTTTTGTAAATTTTTTATGACAATTTTTTGTCAATCTTTTTATAATTTTTTTTGACAATTTTTTATCATCACCGTTATCATCATCATCTCCATGGCGTTAAACTCCAGTCGTGAGTCGGAGCTGACACACGCTTTTTTTAATTTATTGACAAAAACATATTTTTAAGGATTTTTTGACAAGACGCAGAAACAGGAAAGATGGTAGGTGGCAAGTTAATAGTTCAACAATTTCGGTTCTTTATGTCTTTTAAAGTATTTCCACGGAATAGGAGATCAACATTAGTATCAAAGAGATTGGTGACTAAATTATTGGCAGGCTGGAGTTGTTAATAAATTTCAGTTAACCAAGCTTAGCAATCAAACAATTAATAATGATTCAGATTCAGTTTTTAACTGATAACGAGTAATATCTATGATCGCAACAGATATTAACTATAATAACAATAAATTAAGATATTAATAGTAATTTAAAACTCTACTTTCACCAACCTTGTTATAAAAGAAGTATGTTAAGAAATATTTGCAATATTATGCAATAAAAAGCTTTGCAAACTTTAAATCTAGGCATTTGTTATAAAAAATAATACTATTTTTACATCTATCTTCAATCGATAATTTTTGGATTAGATTGTTAACTAATTTCGGGCGTTATCCGGTAAAAATCCGTCATTTTTAGGGTTCCGAAGTAAAATCAGAAGCCTTATAGTTTTGTCATGTCCGTCCGTCCGTCTCTTCGAAGCAAATCGCCGAGACCCTTAGTGCTAGAAAGCTGTAATTTGGCATAGTTATACATATTTATTAAAACTCAAAAATCGCAGAATAAAATATTGATAAAATAAAATATTATTTTCAGCGTACCATCCCTACAGGTAACGTGAGGATAATTTTTTTATTCGTTGCGTACCCAGTAGTGGGGTATCGTTGAAAAGGTCTTTTAAAAATATTATGGGTCTTCTAAGACCATTTTTGGATTTAGGGGTACGTTTGCAAAATATTTGGCTTTAAAGTGCTAATTTTGGTTAGAGTTAAGTGTCCCTCCCCCTACCGGCTAAACGGTTGGAGTTGGACAAGTGAAAAAAATCTCAAAAATAGGTTATATAATATCATGAATTTACAAGGAAAACTATCATGGCCATGTTAGCAGAAGTAGTTAATGAATAATAGTCGATAAACTACTATTTCGGAACCCTACAATGCGCGTGGCCTGACACACACTTGCGCGGTTTTTATTTTTTTTTCATTCATTTATACATAATAGGTACGTAGCATAAATTAGGTACGCATAAATGCGATTCATAACATACTGAACTAATCGTTAACATAAAATATTGTGATTTCATTGTTTATTTATTTTGTAATTTACGGTAGATAGGCCATTAATGTCTTTATTCATTTCAACCGGTTCACTCAATGAAATTACGTAATTGAATTTTAATTGCATTTTCGTAATTGCTAAGTTTTAATTTGTGGTATAAATTCATTAGTGTAATTGGCTATGCCGTTCTAGTGAATTAAATAAATAAATAAATAAATAAATAAATTATTAAACTAATTTACAACAACATTTATTATTATGGTGAAAATTATGTGTCACTCCTCACTTATAGCAGGCTTTTACCAAAGTAATTGAACAAAGAATGTAAATAAAAAAAACGGTAAAAAATCTCACACACACGCCCATGTATTAGGACAGGATTCCCCGGTGGGTGTGACAAAGACAATAAAAACAATTAAAGTCATTGAACAATTAATCGCTGTCACATCTGTCTGCCCCGCTGGCGATCGAACCTGGAACCCTTAGCTAAATAGGCAGTGACAAAGATTTTAAAGGTCTTACACCTTTAAAATCTTTATTATTTTGCTATTTGCACATAGTGCACCATACTGATCAACGGACGACGCTTATATGTACGCCCAATGATATTTAAATAGATACGTTATGCCCTTACAAATCAACCAAAAAATTTGTTCCGAAAAGAGCTATTGTGTATTGACACACACGTTTATCTTTAGTTTCACGACACCAATCACATTGGTATAATACACGAAGGTATTTTAACGCTGTATGGCAAATGTCAAGCACTTCTGACAACAACAAGAGCGTGCAGAAGTCAGCAGAACGGTCAATTACCTGTTCTTATTCTTCATCGTCGGCGCGCTAGTGACATATCTACCTCTTTTTTACATTATAATATCACTGTGTACGCCTTATCTTTCACTACTACTTTGCCAGTGTTTTCCGTTATAACAAGTTCCTACCTACTCTATACATATTATTTTATGTTACTCCTGATTGTGGTCTACTCATGTGCTAAATTTCATTGAAATCCGTTCAGTAGTTTTTGCGCGAAAGAGGTATAGATCCTGGATGGATATGTACATAACTCTTTCTCTGTGTGTAACTCTTCTTCGTACATAAACGTTATCTTGTAATGCAAACAAGATTGCTGACTAAAATGTATATAACCTTAATTTAAATATTTGTATGACTATGTTCGGTGTTCCATCATTATTCTGCTGCTTTTAACACGCTTTATATTAGCTTCACCTGTATGTTTGTTTGTTTGTAACTTGTAGCCGACTCCTTTGGACTTGATTTTGATCCACTTCAAACGGTCAGATTTCTTTTTAAACTTCGTGGACTTATCGAGGATCGATGACAATTCAATATTTTAAGAAAAAAGAAAGAAAGAAAGAAAAAATAACCTAAATTTCATTTCAAAATCAAACTAAAAAATGAAAAAATAAATAATACTTAAAAAAAACCTAAAAAACACGATTTTATAGAAAATCCAACTAAAAAAAATAAATTTGAATTAAGAATCGTGTAATTGTAATAAAAGCGTGGGGTGCATGGTGTCAATGAGTACAAGGGATAATATCTTAAAAAGCACCCCACGCTTTTTTTACAATTACACGATTCTTAATTCAAAATTTTCAATTTTTTAGTTGGATTTTCTATAAAAGCGTGTTTTTTAGTTTTTTTTTTTTAAACTATTATTTATTTGACGGAAACTTTGAAATGCGAATAAATTAATCGATGCGGAAATTCCTCAAGTGTTGATAGCGTTGACCGCTGTGCAAACATTTTTGCTTCGATAATGGCTTCGCACTTAATACCATGATTAGCGAAGCGCTGATAACTGATAATGCGTTCTTTATCAGCATGTTTACATTTTTAAGTGGCAGTTGCTATTGTAGTGGTGTTGTTAAAATCGTAGAATAATGTACAGGTATTCTACCTACTTAAAGGCCATTATGATCACGTCCTATGGTCTAAGTTCGTAAAGAATTTGGTTATGGGCATTGAAGTATTATTATTAGCGTATAGAACAGACACCGCGAACACAATGTATGTTCCAATGAATTGGCGCCGCGCGGCTTCAATGTCCAATGGATTCGTTCGATTTTGAAAGAAGAACAGGGGCTCAATTTTGAAAATGGAACCTCACGGCGGGGACACACATTTTGTTTGAGATGTCTTCTCTATGTACCTATTTATCTCAATGGTTATGGGACTCTCTTTGGCACATCGAACTGGGGTCCTTGGGAGTCTTGGGACGCAATTGTTAGATACCTACATAGGTAGGTATTGTCGAGAGTCTACCCACACGATGAAAATAGGCTTGTAAATTGTATTTTTTGAAAGCTACCTAAGCAAATTCAAAATAATAATAATAATAAACGCTAACACACTCATACCCCCGCAGTAGGTTACCTGTGTCGCGGGTGGCATGGACGACACATAACACATCACAATAACACCCATGACCCGAGCACAAATATTTATCTGTCACATAAATATCTGCCCCGGCCGGGAATCGAACCCGGGACCCCTCGCTTCGCAGGCATGGTCGCTACCAACTAGGCTACAGGGTCGTCATAACAAAACAAACAATAACGGTTACAAAGCAATAACCCGTTGCGTGCTAGGATTTCCTGTAGGTATAGTGGATGCCATTTCTTATGAAATGATTATTCAAGACAAATAACAAACAAATCAAAACCCGGAAATAATCATTTTAGATAGCATAAAGTCTACCCCAGCCGGGATTAGAACTCGGAACCTCTGGCATTGAGCGTCATCGTGGTGATTCCGTGATTTCCCTGACTACGACGTCACCAAATCCAAGAGGGAAGGGTGAAGATAGATATCGATCTATTTAAATAATAAAGTATACTACCTACCAACCATTTTTTTATTCATATTAAAATACAAAATAATCTATAATTTGAGTATTATCGTTATCAACGGTACACAATAGGATAAATTGTCAAATATAATGGGATAATTGTAATATATTTAATTATACACATGTTAAATGTTAATAAGTCCTAATTAAGAACCTTTAATGAAAATAAAATTGTACTTATACCTACCTAGATTTGATTTACAGTCCACAGTTCTTTAACACTAAAATACTCGCAGGAATTATTGATGGTCACAGAATGTTTACAAACCCACAATTGTTATCAGTTTATCACATACAGACAAGTTATTGAAAAAAATACAGAAATTTACTTCAACGTGTTTTGTAATAAATAAAGCAGGAGTTTAACTTACCTTGAATGTTTCGGCAATCCGTTCAAACTAGAGCCAACTTCGAATACACAGTTGAATCACAACACTGGACAGTTACAATACGAGTCTATAGTCCACAGTGACTTTACTCGAAACCAATAAATTTAATACCTGATAAGTATCGAAAAGGACCAGGGTACGAAAAAAGTAAAGTTCAACATTCTCTTTGGAATGCTTACATTTCAACTGCCGAAGTCTCGGCCGGATTTGAAACTTTTCTAACTTTGTAACCACATTCTAGAGATCACAGCACAGTTATTAGTGTTATTGCGAGATGAACACAGGAGAATTATCACTTGATTTCATGAAGTTTTGGTTTCATCGTTAAGTTGGCTGTCACTGACGCAAGCGCCACAAGGTATAGATACAACCGCACACTGTGGCGGTTAAAACCAATATGGCGCGCGGTCGAGCGAGCGGCGCGGGATTGGGGGGAGAACCGGCGAAGCGAAGGAAAAGAGCGAACTCACGATTGGACTGAGAACCAAACGGTTTCGTGTGCTTCTGTGATTTCCGTGCTGAAAAGCCCGAGAACGAAACAAACCATTCAAATTTTGGGTTCCTGTAAAAATATAACTTAAAAAATGGTTGTCTGTAAAGTCGGTTTACGGACGGTAGTTTAACGTGACAACGTCATGACAAAGCTCCGCTCCGCTCCGCTCTACTCAACTACGATCGCCGACGGCTCGCCTACGGCATCGGCTACGATACGCCGATCGTAGCCGATCGTACCTCTCTCTCGCTTTTGCCGCTCTCTCGCTCGCGGAATGCTACATTTTTTCGTGCGTGCGCCCGGCGTTCATCGTTTTAATAGACGTTAACACGTCAAAATTATGAGTTTACTCCTTAGGAACGATTATTAAGTATAAAGATTAGTAAATGAGGGTAAATGAACACATTTTTAGGGTTCCGTAGCCAAATGGCAAAAAACGGAACCCTTATAAATTCGTCATGTCTGTCTGTCTGTCTGTCTGTCTGTCTGTCTGTCTGTCTGTCTGTCTGTCTGTCTGTCCGTCCGTATGTCACAGCCACTTTTCTCCGAAACTATAAGAACTATACTGTTGAAACTTGGTAAGGAGATGTATTTTGTAAACCGCGTTAAGATTTTTACACAAAAATAGAAAAAAAATCAATAAATTTTGGGGTCCCCATACATAGAACTGAAACTCAAAAATTTTTTTTTCATCAAACCCATACAAGTGGGGTATCTATGGATAGGTCTTCAAAAATGATATTGAGGTTTCTAATATCATTTTTTTCTAAACTGAATAGTTTGCGCGAGAGACACTTCCAAAGTGGTAAAATGTGTGTCCCCCCCCCTGTAACTTCTAAAATAAGAGAATGATAAAACTAAAAAAAATATATGATGTACATTACCATGCAAACTTCCAACGAAAATTGATTTGAAGGAGATCTAATAAGTAGTTTTTTTTTTAATACGTCATAAATCGTAAACCGCAAAAAACATCGATCAAAGTTACAACGAACTACAAGAACTTTTATATTATGTTACTTGCTGCTACGGAACCCTTCATGGGCGAGTCCGACTCGCACTTGGCCGCTTTTTTTTTATTATATTACTGAAATCATGCTTGATACATTTATTTATACTTATTAATTATTTACCTTAACACCGCCATCTAGATTTTTTTAAAATTTCGATTAGGAGGTACTTCAATAAAGTGTTTATAGCACAAAAATATTTTTTTAGAATGTCTGTCCGGGCATGACATGAAAACCATTGAACGGATTTAGGATGAACATTGGTAAAGTTATAACTAATAACTACTCCGGGTCATATTTTAGAAAACTTTTTATCCCGGAAAATTAAAGGTTTCCCTGGGAAACGGGATGAAAGTTTGTTTGGAATATTTTTAAAACATAAACCGATTTGCTTTTGATTTGATTTGCTTCAAATTTGCAACAAATGTTCCTTGCTTAAATTGATGGAATACATATTTTTCACTTTTCAAAATTTTGCAAGAAAAAGAAAAAAATACCAAGTAATGTGAATATTGCATATTTTTCAAAACCCGCTCCTGGAGGAATGCTTTCTGAATGTATCGTGGATTACAGTATATAAAGTAGATACTAAACACAATCTAAGTATCTAAGTTTTCTATATGTCATATTTTCTATATTGTTTTCTATATGTCGTATTTCAATACTTAATAAATTCACCGTTTTATGAATTTTCTACTACAAGAGGTACAAATAAGTCAAAACATAATTATTGTAGTACGCGAAGCTGCGTTATAGGTATGAGCATTAGCGATTTTATGTATGAAAAAAAATAAGACCAAATTCCGTCAATCAAAAGTTGTCAAAAGTATTTGTCAATATTTTGTGACAAATGTAACCAAAACCAACAAATGTATTTCAAATTCTGATAATCTGATCAAAATTCATTTTTTAGGTAAAAAAATTATGAATTCGGGCCGTTAACATAATATAATCGTGTTCAGACTTCAGTTTAACTGGGAAATTGACCATGGCGTTGGATCTAGTCAGCATAGCTCAGCCGCACTACATACCTGGGTTTGTAATTATTTTATAACTAAGTACCTACCTATGTTCGAGTATTTACTAGGAGTCCTCCCCTCTTCTTCACATTACTAATCATCGATAATCAGTGATGTACAAGATACCTTAAATAAAGTATTTGGAATACAAAATACAATATACTTTTAAATTAAGTATTTCAGATACCAGATGCAAATAACTTTCTGGAATGGTATCTGAAATACTAGATACAAAATACGTATCTTTTAAATACTTTTTATAGATAAAATACTTTTGTAAAAAAAACAACGTTTTATAACTGGCGAAAAAAAAGGAGGAGCTTCTCAATTCAACACGTATATATTATACTAGCTGTTGCCCGCAGCTTCGCATGCGGAATTTATGCTTATCATATTTGTACCCCTTGCAGATGAAAATTTAAAAACAGGTTAATTTATATTGAATTACTTATATTTTTGGAATTTATATACTGAAACCTACGATACAATCACAAATCATTCCTCCGGGTACAGATTTTGAAAAATAAACAACATTAACATTAATTTGTTTTTCTTTTCCATGAAAAATTTTGAAAAACTCGAAAACAATATTATTCCATCAATTAAATGAAGAACGTTTGTTTCAAATTTAAAGCAAGACGTTGGTATTTTAAAAATATTCCATACTAAGTTTCATCTTGTTTCCCGGGAAAACTTTTAATTTCATCGCGATGAAAAGTTTTTTAAAACGTGATCCAAAATATAAGAAATAACTTAACTAATTTCCGTCGAAATCAGTTCAAGGGTTTTCATGTGATGCCCGGACAGACAAACAGACAATAATACCCCTGTCCTTTTCTCTCCCTCTCCCGCTCCCTGTCCCTCTCCCTCTCCCTATCCCGCTCCCGGGCCCTATCCCGCTTCCCGTCCCTCTCCCTCTCCCGCCCCCTGTCCCTCTCTCTCTCCCGCTCTCGGGCCCTCTCCCGCTTTCTGTCCCTCTCCCTCTCCCTCTCTCTCTCCCGCTCTCTGTCCCTCTCCCTCTCCCATTCTCGGTCCCTCTCTCGCTTCCTCTCACCTCCCGCTCCCGTCCGTAAAGTCCTCTACACAAATTTTTTGTTTCTCACTATAAGCTTACATATTAATTTTCATATTTCTGAGTTTGAAATTGAAAAAGTTCTGGAAAAACTTGCAACCTCTTTATTTACCTCTTAGGGGATGAATTTCGAGAAAACAGTGGTACAGTTATTTTTTGTGTCTAACTATAAGCTTATGTACAAATTTTCACCCTTCTTACTTCAAAATTGACGAAGTTGCCATACCAACTTGCATAAGCTTATTCAACCCTTTGGGGGTTGATTTTCAAAAAAAAACATAATTTTTAAATTTTCTTTCCAATCTTGAACTAATATATAAATTTTCAAGTTTTTTACTTCAAAACTGACGAAGTTGCCATACTAACTTGCACTTCCTAATTAATTAACCCTTCAGGGGAGGATTTTCCAAAAAAAAACACATTACTGATTCTTTCTAATCTTGAGCTAATACATAATTTTTTATGTTTTTAACTTCAAAAATGACGAAGTTGCGTAGTAAGTTCCATCCCCTAAATTAGCCCTTTAAGGGATGATTTTCAGCTAAATTTTAAAGTTAATAACAATAAACTTACATAAAAAATTTCATATTTATAACTCTAAAACTGACGAAGTTGATTTGTATGTAAATTTTTTGTGTCTAACTATAAGCTTTTATACTAAATTTCACCTTTCTTATTTCAAAACTGACGAAGTTGCCATACTAATTTGCGCCGTCTTAATTAACCCTTTAGGGGATGATTTTCCAAATAAACATAATACATACTTACAAATTTTGTTTCTAGTCTGGAGCTAATATGTAAATTTTCATGTTTTTAACTTGAAAAATGACGAAGTTGCCTACTAAGTACCATCCATTAAATTAACCCTTTAAGGGATGATTTTCAAAAAAACTTGTTGTAGTTAACTTTTGTTTATTACTATAAACTTACATAAAAAATTCGTATTTATAACTCTAAAACTGACGAAGTTGATTTGTATGTACCTTAAATTGAATTTCAACCCCTATTTTTAGGGGATGAATTTCGAGAAAGCCGTGATACAGTTATTTTTTGTGTCCAACTATAAACTTATATACAAATTTTCACCCTTCTTACTTTAAAACTGACGAAGTTGCCATACTACTTGTACAACCTTATTCAACCCTTTAGGGGTTGATTTTCCAAAAAAACACATAACCCTTAAATTATGTTTCTAATTTTGAACTAATATATAAATTTTCATGTTTTTAACTTCAAAAATGACAAAGTTGCGTACTACGTTAAATTGAAGAAATTAACCCTCTAAGGGATGATTTTCCAAAAAAATGTGTTGAAGTTAACTTTTGTTTATTACTATAAACATACATAAAAAAATTCATAATTATAACTCTAAAACTCACGAAGCTGATTTATATGTAAAAGACTTCCAACCCCTATTTTTAGGGGATGAATTTCGAGAAAACAGTGATACAGTTATTTTTTGTGTCTAACTATAAGCTTATATATAAATTTTCACCCTTCTAACTTCAAAACTGACGAAGTTCCCATACAATCTTGAACAACCTTATTCGACCCTTTAGGGGTTGATTTTCCAAAAAAACACATAACCCTTAAATTTTGTTTCTAATTTTGAACTAATATATAAATTTTCATGTTTTTAACTTCAAAAATGACGAAGTTGCGTACTAAGTTAAATTGAAGAAATTAACCCTTTAAGGGATGATTTTCCAAAAAAATGTGTTAAAGTTAACTTTTGTTTATTACTATAAACTAACATAAAAAATTTCATATTTATAACTCTAAAACTGACGAAGTTGGTTTGTATGAAAATGACTTCTAACCCTTATTTGTACCCCTTAGGGGATGAATTTCCAAAAATCCGTTCTTAGTGGACGTCTCCTTAGCAGGAACTATCTACCTACCAAATTTCATCTTAATCGGTTCGGCAGTTTCTGAGATTTTTTGTTTAATCAGCGGTGTGTCGCTTTTCAATTTTATATATATAGATAAATATACTAAAAATTAAAAAATAATTACTTTTTAACAAAAAATTTAACCAACGAAAAAAAAACTGAAAAGTGAAAAATAAAATAAACCATTTAGTATTAAAAATTAAGATCTTAAATTAACATTAAATAAATAATTTCGAAGCGGTGCCAAACAGACGAAAAAACAAACGGCGAAAAGATGTTCGCCGCGCTACTGCTGCCGTATGCATTGCATGCCGCTGCCCTCATAAAATAAGCTTTAAGTAATGAATTTTGCTTGTTTGTGTGGCTCCGTCTTAAAATTATTTATTTACTGTTAATTTAGGATCTTTAAATGGCTTATTTTTCGCTTTTCAGTTTTTTTCGTTGGTTTATTTTTTTGTTAAAGAAACGTGTGACACTCGGGGACTGCCGCGGTAAAGCTATTGCATAGCATTTGTTGCGAAATAAAACCTGACCCCACTTGCAGTCAGTACTAGGATAGCAAAAACATGCAACCAAGTAGATATGCCAAAACAAAGCTGGGGTATTAAATTTCTGATCGGATTTGTTCACCATTAGTAGCAATTAATTAAAGCGAGTACTAGGCGCACAGTCTTCGAGGATGCGACATCAGTAACACCGCACATGCCACAGTATGTGCGATCTTATTCACTCTTCGTTATTTAGCATAGGTACAACAAGGACGTCCATATCACGATCATGCATTCTCCCGTCATGCCAATTAATATGCGGAAGAGCGACAGTGATAGAACAAATCCATCACTGCCGCTTTGACAAGTTGTCTGAGAAGTTGTCAGACATCACGGTTTTTCTTGATTCGCTCGCTGGCCGCTGCGCACAAGCCCGCGATAAAAGCTATGCAATAGCTTAAAAGTAATTATTTAATTAAAGTTTATTTTATCGTTTGATCGTGCAAACGTAATATTACATTTTATAACAACATAATAGTTATTATTTTTATTAAACTTCGATCCCGCTTTTAGCCGTGCGGTGATTCTGCCAATGTCAAGTATTAAACTATTACTGAGTACTATATTATATATAAGTACACTATTACTAAAAGTATTTTAGCAAACATAGTATCTACAAAATACTAAGATACCAAACAAAAGGTATTTAAATACAAGATACGAAATGAATTTAAAAAAAGAATTGTAGATACAAGATGAAAATACGTATTTTGTATCTTGTATCTGTATTTCAGATACTTGTATCTTAGATAAGTTACATCTCTGTCAGTAATTCAGTATCATCACACACTTCGTACTTAAGCTTATGGCACTTTATATGGGTGCTAGCCAATGATATTGAGCACAGATAATACGTGGATGTCTTCAAGAAAAGAGTGACTAGGCTTTTATTAAGTTAGTGCGCTCGCCATCCTGGACCACATCTCCACTTACCATCAGGTGGGATCGTGGTCAAGCATTAACTTATTGTAAGTAAAAAAAAAAGATAATACAGATATTATTATACAGTAGACAGAGATACAGTATTATTGTTTAACTTTACCCCATAATTTTCGCAACCTCGTCTATCTTGTGATGCATTTTCTTCATAACATGGAGCGTAATTGCTTGGTTGGACCCGCGGAAAAAAAGACGGATGTAATTCCAAGAACAAATTCAGTGAAGCACCCATAGGAATACCAACTCTGTATTCGTACAAGTACACACACCCACACATTGACACCATACGGCTACGACATCGACACCATCGCGAATTAAAAATTACTCGATTAGACAAGGTTACGTCCGTTCTTTTTTTATGTCCGTGGTTGGACCATTTAAAAAAAAATCGGTGGGTACCTCCGATTATCTGATGGTCAACCCTTGAATCACCTGCCCCTTTTGTGTAAAAGAATATTTTGATGTATGGCCTATTCCTACGAGTAGGTAACATATATAGATAGACTAGCTGTTGCCCGCAGCTTCGCATGCGGAAATTATGCTTATCATATTTGTACCCCTTGCAGAAAAAAAATTAAAAACAGGTTAATTTATATGGAAGTACTTATATTTAGGAATTTATATACTGAAATGTACGATATAATCACAAATCATTCTTTCGGGAACGAATTTTAAAAAATAAACAACATTAGTTAACATTAGTTTTTTCTTTTTCATGAAAAAATTTGAAAAACTCGAAAACATGTATTTCGTCAATTAAATGAGGAATTTTTGTTGCAAATTTAAAGCAAATCGTTGATTTTTAAAAATATTCCACACTAAGTTTCATCTTGTTTCCGGTGAAAACTTTTAATTTTATCGGGACGAAAAGTTTTTTGAAACGTGATCCAAAGTATGAGGAACAACATAACTAATTTCCGTCGAAATCAGTTCAAGGGTTTTCAAGTAATGCCCGAACATACAAACAGACAAACAGAGAATAATTTTAAAAACAAAATTTTTGGTGTTTTAACACGTTATTGATGTGCCCCTAACCGAAATTTTGGAAAATATTATATGTACAGAAAAACTGGCTCTTGAGTTTCATTAGAAAAAAAACAAAAAGTTCCCGTTATTTCCATCCATCCAAGAGTTACATATCTTGTCTCGAAGTAACACCACCAGATCCTAAATGGTTCAATGATGAACTGGTTTTACGATATCAACATGAACAGTACAAATATTTTTAAAAACGGTTCTGTTGTTTCCATCTGGACACTCTTTCTCCCTCTCCCGCTCCCACTCCCTCTCCCGCTCCCACTCCCTCTCCCACTCAAACTCTCTCTCTCTCTCCCACTCCCTATCCCGCTCCCTGTCCCTTTCCTTCGCCCGTTCACGGTCCCTCTCTTGCTTCCTGTCCCTCTCCCACTTCCAGTTCCTCTCTCGCACTCGGTCCCTCTCCCGCTTTCTGTCCCGCTCCCTCTCCCGCTTCCTGCCCCTGTCCCTCTCATTCCTCTCCCGCTCTCTGTCCCTCCCCTCTCCTTCTCCCGCTCCCGGGTCCTCTCCCGTTTCCTGTCCCTCTCCCTCTCCCGCTCCCCGTTAAAAAAAAACTGTTACAATTAATTTTTGTTTCTAATTATAAGTTAACATATACATTTTCACATTACTGAGTTTAAAATGACATAGTTTCTTACATAGACATTTACAACCCCTTAGTATTACTATTTATGGGGATGAATTTCGAGAAAACTGTGATACAGTTAGTTTTTGTGTCTAACTATAAGCTTATAAACAAATTTTCATCCTTTTTACTTCAAAACTGACGAAGTTGCCATACTAACTTCCACAACCTTATTCAACCCTTTAGGGGTTGATTTTCCCAAAGAACACGTAACCTTTAAATTTTGCTTCTAATTTTGAACTAATATATAAATTTTCATGTTTTTAACTTCAAAAATGACGAAGTTGCGTACTAAGTTCCATCCAAGAAATTAACCCTTTAAGGGATGATTTTCCAAAAAAATGTGTTGAAGTTAACTTTTGTTTATTACTATAAACATACATAAAAAAATTCATATTTATAACTCTAAAACTGACGAAGCTGATTTATATGTAAAAGACTTCTAACCCCTATTTTTAAGGGATGATTTTCGAGAAAACAGTGAAACAGTTATTTTTTGTGTCTAACTATAAGCTTATATATAAATTTTCACCCTTCTTACTTCAAAACTGACGAAGTTCCGATACAAACATGAACAACATTATTCAACCCTTTAGGGGTTAATTTTCCAAAAAACACATAACCATTAAATTTTGTTTCTAATTTTGAACTAATATATAAATTTTCATGTTTTTAACTTCAAAAATGACGAAGTTACCTACTAAGTTCCATCCAAGAAATTAACCCTTTAAGGGATGATTTTCCAAAAAAATGTGTTGAAGTAAACTTTTGTTTAATAAACATACATAAAAAAATTCATACTTATAACTCTAAAACTGACGAAGCTGATTTATATGTAAAAGACTTCCAACCCCTATTTTTAGGGGATGAATTTCGAGAAAGCCGTGATACAGTTATTTTTTGTGCCCAACTATAAACTTATATACAAATTTTCACCCTTCTTACTTTAAAACTGACGAAGTTGCCATACTACTTGCACAACCTTATTCAACCCTTTAGGAGTTGATTTTCCAAAAAAACACATAACCCTTAAATTTTGTTTCTAATTTTGAACTAATATATAAATTTTCATGTTTTTAACTTCAAAAATGACAAAGTTGCGTACTAAGTTAAATTGAAGAAATTAACCCCTTAAGGGATGATTTTCCAAAAAAACGTGTTAAAGTTAACTTTTGTTTATTACTATAAACATACACAAAAAAATTCATACTTATAACTCTAAAACTGACGAAGCTGATTTATATGTAAAAGACTTCCAACCCCTATTTTTAGGGGATGAATTTAGAGAAAACAGTTATACAGTTATTTTTTGTGTCTAACTATAACCTTATATATAAATTTTCACCCTTCTAACTTCAAAACTGACGAAGTTCCCATACAAACTTGAACAACCTTATTCGACCCTTTAGGGGTTGATTTTCCAAAAAAACCATGACCCTTAAATTTTGTTTCTAATTTTGAACTAATATATAAATTTTCATGTTTTTAACTTCAAAAATGACGAAGTTGCGTACTAAGTTAAATTGAAGAAATTAACCCTTTGAGGGATGATTTTCCAAAAAAATGTGTTAAAGTTAACTTTTGTTTATTACTATAAACTAACATAAAAAATTTCATATTTATAACTCTAAAACTGACGAAGTTGGTTTGTATGAAAGTGACTTCTAACCCTTATTTGTACCCCTTAGGGGATGAATTTCCAAAAATCCGTTCTTAGTGGACGTCTCCTTAGCAGGAACTATCTACCTACCAAATTTCATCTTAATCGGTTCGGCAGTTTCTGAGATTTTTTGTTTAATCAGCGGTGTGTCGCTTTTCAATTTTATATAAATATAGATAGATTTGTGGATTCTAAGAAAATGAAATTATTTCTTTATCATGTAGGTTTGCGGTAATTCCTTCGGAATTTCCAGACCGCTATGTCAGATTCCAATCTTAGCCATTTTGTTTGCCAGATAGCTGATAAAAAAATGAATGTCTAGCAATTTCAAGTTTATATACAAATGTCTCTTAAAAAATCTAAGCTCCAGAACTTAGCAGTTTAACTCTATGTGTAAATAATAAGAACTGCCAAAGGGCTTGCGTGTTCTCCGAAGTTCTCAGGCCTTCAGATGTAATCTAAAGATCTCTAGCTAATTCAGCTCTCAACAGATTAGACATTGATAATCCCGCAAAAACCCGTCGCATGGGAACCCAGGCCTCGGTCTCAAGTCGCTAGTAAGAAGTAACCCACCAGATGCAACTACTTGAAGGCTCACTGATGAGCGTAAAAAGTGATCTTGAATGCATAGCGTGTGGTTATTATAGTGCTTTCGCACAATCCATAAAAACAGATGCAGAAATCACAAGAACTCTGAACACTGTACAAATTGCTGGTGTGTTGATCTATAATAAAACTTTAAGTGATGCTTGTATGTGTGTATAATATTGCCATGCTATTAATTATGCGTTTCATTGTCTTTTAATTACTTAGGATTAGGATGTATAATTAAGTCTTGGAAATGAGAATCAAAACACTTTATAGGTGTAGGCACCGTTAAGTTTGATGTTTCTGGGAACCTACGATAAAGTCTGAAAATTTTGTAAATTTTTAATGTTTCACGTAATTAATAAACGCTAACACACTCATACCCCCGAAGTAGGTCATTACCTGTGTCGCAGGTGGCATGGACAACACATATGTATATAATAACACATCACAATAACACCCATGACCCGAGTACAAATATTTATCTGTCACATAAATATCTGCCCCGGCCGGGAATCGAACCCGGGACCCCTCGCTTCGCAGGCAGGGTTACTACCAACTAGGCTACAGGATCGTTATTAAATTGTAAAAGTAATGAAAAAGGAGCATTTTGTTTGTACCTAAGTATGTTATTTAAGTTATGTTATTAAATTATGTCATATTTTTTTTAAACTATCCCTGCTCCTGCTATTATTATAAGACGCAAGTCTGCTGACATTATATAAGGCGTTGCACCATCCAAACTTCAAGACAGGCTTCACCGCTCGTGTTGTCAGGATCTGATTATGCAAGGCTTACCTAAAGGAATCACAATTGCGTCGCTGTCATGTCCTTTGTGTCGAAAAGCTTTCCAATGAAAACATTTGTTGTAGTCTTAAAATTGGAAACTTGTGACGTAATTTTGTGCTGCATTTATCGGATCATAACTCAACGCCGGTAAATGAACAGGGTTGGCAATATTATGACACATTTAATTGCGAGATATTTATTGCAGCTTGTCGGATTTTGCAAAATACAGAGTTATCGTAGGAAGTTCGAGTAGTTGTAATTAAAATCGAATAAGGGTTAATTTATTTATAGTGTTATGGTTTAAAAAGCAGATAAGTACCTATTACGTAATTTACCTTACGTACAGTCGGCCGTAGAAGTAGCTTGACATTTTAGTACTTTGTAATAGTAACTGTTTCGACGGTTTCCTAGCAACATCTATGACAAATTCAAGAAATGTAATGTGACAAGGTACTAAAATGTTAAGCTACTTCTGCGGCCGACTGTACCTAAGATATCATGCAAATGAATTTCTTTACAATACTAAAAACAATTAATTAATTCAATAATATTAATATTTGGTAATATTCCGAATTTTTCACCTAGCCAAGTGGCATACATACCATACCTTACATAGGTACCACGAACTCCACACATACTTTGATGTGCAACCCTATGTTAAGGGTGTAACCATGAGTAATGAGATGTCCAATCCATCTGGGATTATAAGGTGTGCAATAATAAATGAAATGTTATTTTTGGCGTTTCGCTGCGTTGCCAACATGTCCGCCGCATCTTGGTAAGATAAGCCTCCGTTGGTAATATTACCTTAAGCGGAAGCCAGGTTATTGCTCGATGTTAAAGGTCCACACTTCCACAGTGGGTAAATAGGTTTTCAATCATGAAGTGCACTTTAAGACTACATGGTCATAAAGTGGAATGTACAGTCAAGCATTAACTTAAACTAAGCAAAATAAACGTCTCCTTATCATTTAACAACAACCCTGCAGCCTAGTTGGTAGTTACCCTGTCTGCAAATTACGGGGTCCCGGCATGGCCGTAGCTAGGGGGGGGCATTGTGGGGCAATGCCCTACCTTAAAATCACAATGCCCTACCTTAAAAATACCAAAAACTAAGATAAATTATTTTAATTAAATTGTTTGTTCATAGTTTGAGATAAAAATAATTTTAGCGATAGGTATCTAAATTTTTCCGAACATACCACAGTTTGTGACATTCATTTCTATAATAATTCTTTGTTCTATGACCTAGAGAGCAGATCAATTATGATTTTTTACTTCTGCCCTACCTGTAACCAATGCTGCCCTACCTCAAATTCGACTCAAGCTACAACCCTGGGTCCCGGGTTCAATTCCCGGTCGCGGCAGACATTGAAGCTATATCTGTGTCGTCTACAGCTACACAGGCCACTGTCCAGAGTACAAGTACCGCATCGGCGACACGTATGGCTCCACCACGCACAAGATCCTGCTGGACCCCAACGTGCTGCACTCCGAGAGACTTGTGCTGTCGGACCGCACCGCTGATGACTTTCAGGTACCTCACTAAAAACCTCTATTAACTACGCTTCCACACAGTGTCTCAGGTATCACGTAATAAGGGTAGATTGTAGATCTACCATATTCAGCTAAATTTCTTTTTTGAAGTTATACTTCTTATGCGACTTGCAGGTTGCGTTAAACATTTGCTCTACCATGGAGGGGGTATGAAAGCACTGGATAGATGGCCCTAGCTTCTTATTATCTTTACCTCTTTTAAAATTTAATCTCATTACTTACGTATACAAATCTCAGTCTCAACAGCGTGATTCAGGTTCCTGAACAACGCCATCTAGTTTGTACTTGTGTAAACATAGATAGTACACAAGTAATATTTTATTATTTTTATTTAGTACAAAAATAGTTTTTGAAAGATAATTAAAACTGATAAGTACACGTTATTAAATTAAATATTTATTTAATTATGTCAAAGAAGTATAACTTCTCACGCGCGTACAAAAGTACGCGCACACTTTTTTATTATTATTCTCTTATATATTCTTATTTCTTATTATTCTTAATTTAAATGTTTGTGTCCACCCTTCGTTGTTTACCCTCTGCCCAAAGGTTGATCGGCAGAAAATGCTAAAGGTATATATCAAGTCTGCCTTGTTCTTTTACATTTGTACCCAAAAGTCATCGCTGATGCCTTGCCGCCTAAAAAGAGAGAAAAAAAAAATAAGCGTAAGCCTTCAGCCGGAACGCGACCCATCCTTAAAAGTTCTATGAGTGTCTGACGTAACCATTGAACTAGTATTACTAGCGTATAGAATAGACACCGCGAACATTGGGTTCGGGGGTGTGCATTGCAGCCGGCCGGCTGCATTTCATTCTGTCACTCGGCTGTCACTCAGCTGCGCTCATGGCGGCCGCATGCCAAAATTGTTTATGAAAAAACTGCGAAAAATGCCGTCGTGCGTAATAAGAACGTATCACAATTGCACGACAAAAAACAAAAAAGATAATGGTATCACTTTATCATCGGTAAGAAAACAAAATATTAACATAAATGAACTAAAACGAATTTAATTAAATTATTGTGCAACGTTCCCGCCATTTTGGAATAAAAAATCATAAGGAGCCTTTGAACTTGGCAAGCCACTAGCGTGTTAATGGAATATATAAACTTGCTTAGGTTGCCGTCTTGGTTCGGCAAGTGTCATATACAAAGTTACTCTATGGCAAGTGTGCAAACGAGGCTTCTAGTTTGAAAAGAGAACGGAGGGCAAGCCGGCGGTGGAACACACATTTTGTTTGAGATGTCTCCTCTATGTATGTATCTCAATGGACGTAACTAAGATATTATTAATTTTATTTCTGTAGATTTTCCGACCACCACAAACGGACGTTGATGTCGTCAACGCCAGGTTCCGCAATGGCGATCCGGTGTACAAACACCCCATGATTCCTGGTTATGAAGGTAAGAGATTCTTTACTTATTTCCTTTCATTTCTGAGGCTTTTTCCCTGCACCTTTCATGGTCTCTCTCTTTCTCTGCCTTGACGTCTCCATTGGTTGTTTGTACGAAAGATATCGTTAGGCTGTGGGTAGGTAGGTACTAGTATGATTAGTAAATTAAACTAGCATTTAGCTGCCACATAAAATAAATCTACTGATCTGCCGATTTTGATGTCAGTCTTCAAGAAAAGAGCGGCTTTTAGTAAAGTGTGCTGAGATCCTGACAGAAGTGACAGACATCGTCTCCAGTTACCGTTAGGAGGCGGAATTGTTTTCAGGCATTGACCCAAAGAAAATAACAAAGAAAACACTGGAAGTAAAATGTTTTACCAAATCGCACCCTTAAAATGAAAGTGACCTAACTCAAAATTTCTGTAATTTCTGATTTTGCTATAAACTTACCTTAAAATGCGTACCCTAAAACCCTGTGATGAAAAAGAGCTCGAATTATGAGTAAGAAAAGGACAACCTAATAATCGGTCACTTTCATTGATCGCTCTATTCATCGATATATACTTTTTTGAAAACTTTCTTGCTCATTTCCCACAAATTCCAATTTTTGAGTTAGGTCACTCTCATTCTAAGGGTGCGAAATGTAGGCTGGAGTACCTACTACCTACTACAAAACCAAGTCATAGTCTTAATAACACTAATCATAAATCACTCTTACTACCAAATCGGGTGTAAGTATCCAATAACCAGGAAAATGTGAATGTCGATTACCGAACTGGATTCGATGAGTCATGCGCACTGAGCTTGACTTGACACCTCGCTCGTGAGCTCATGACTCATTGCTATGGGATGGATAGAATGTATCCAGCTTCCTGAGACTGTACTGTAAACATGTATTAAGGTTAACTCTAATGTTAGCGCTAACAAACATTTTTTGCATTTCCAAAGCAAAGCGTATAGGTACCAATGCAAAAAATTATCACTGTGCTCTTAATCGTTAAGGAATTCCCTCGCCTGAAACCAAACCCAAACTAATTAGTATCAGGTGATGCAAAATTCTTAGTCTTTTATTTAATTTCGCTTTGACGCACACAAACAGGGTAGATAAGCTAAATAGAACCGTTTAAAAAATAATTCTGTTGCATTAATTAGTCTGAATATTATTGTCTCAGTTCTAACTCGATTGCAATCGGCCTATCTAACGTTCTAGTTAAACGCTAACCTATACAATATACACTGCCATGCCAGCCGATCTACGCGGCCTAACGGGAATCGACTCATTTACAATTATCATTATGAATATAGTTACTCAGATGGAAATGTTCGATTCAGCGCACTCATGAAATATTCAATTGTATGAAAAATTCTAAGCCGCGGAATTGAATGGGACAGCACACTGCGCAACGCATCGGATTCCGTGAGTTATGGTGGCCGATGGCGGATATCGAATAGCTTAAGGGCTGTGTGTAAATTTATAAAGATTATTGATTAGAGAGCAATATTTAATGCGTTTCCGTTTGGTTTCCGTACATAGGTAAGAAGGAATCGCAGTCCATTGTTTAAGTAACTGAGCCAAGTGACTCTCTGACT